>CM038678.1:733145035-734446826 GCA_021605205.1 Aegilops longissima | reverse complement strand
GATCAACATGGATATGTTATCACTACATCTATCAACTGCATAGATAGATGATTTTGCACTGCCAATGATATAAGTTATCGGAATGAGATTTCACCTCTGGAGAAAATTTGGGTATCTGCATGAACCCTTGTGCTACAAGATTTGCTCTATGTTTCACCACCTCGTTGTTCCCAATTCTATTTTCAGAAGAAAATTGGTGTAGGTATGCATACCTTTCTGTTTATTGAGCAAGATGATTTCTACCTAGATTATACCATTTGCTCAAGTTTAGTCTGAGTGTTGTTCACACTTTGCCATGGCCATGGTCTTTGGACCTAAATCATGTGAAAGGTTTTTTCAATCTAGTTAGAAATGTATGTCGACAATTGTAGACTTCCGGTTATATGTTTCTCCAGAATCTATATATCAACATAGAGTTGATGGAAATATCGTTACCCATGGTGACTGTTCGCGATTTCCAATGCGGTTGAGTCGGGTATCCCGATGTCCCGGTCATTGTGTGCACTATGACCTGGGTTGGTGGAGGTTGCCCGTCCACTGGGTGTATACTACCCATTAGGTGTCTGCCAATGTGAAGTTGACTTGCATTTACTGATTCAGAGGCCTCGGTATCCTTGCTTGCGAGAAGCCGAATCCTGATGTACTATTGCCATACTTCTCCCCCTGTTGATGTGAACGGGGAGTTGAGTGGTTTTGTTGGTACCTCCACTCTTTCGGGCATATTTTTGCAGGATTGTAGGATTATGTGACACCTTTATTTTCAGTAAATGAATCTGGCAGATTATTTGCAATGTGTTGCAAATCTTCTGAACGCATGGTTCAGATCTTTGAGTACCTGGACTTGAGGCAGAAGTGTGTTGAGCATTCCACTAATTTCCTGGCATTCTGTATGGTACTTGAAATCTCCCCCTAATGCCTGGAAATGTTCCTCATTGAATCAACATACTGACCTTGAATAACTACCCATGTAAGGGGTTTGAGGTATTGCCGGTTATACAGCTATTCCTCATATAGATCCCAAATATATATATGTTGAGGGGCCAATGATGTATGTCGGGGTGGTGATATCGGTATTCAACCGAATTACCGTAGATGGGAAATACTTGGTAGATTTCCACGTATCACAGATAGAGGGGAATGACATTATGCAGTTTGGTCATGAGCGTGTAAAACTGCATGACTCCAACGTAAAGTTGGTAAGTTGCAATTATGAGGTTAAGATCATGGAATGAGCTTAACTCTTTGGATAAAGATTCTACTAAACCAGTTTGAGTCTAGACATATAGGACAAAGTGCTAAACTTCAATCCTAGGGCCATAGTGAAGGCACGTAAGGAGAATTCTACAACGTTGTCCATTCAATTTTGATTCTAATTGATGTTCAGGATAATGAGCCAATGGTTTCATGTGGATAAAGCACACTTGAGACCATCGTATAGATGTGTCTTTTAGAACCATCGAATACCTGAATAGTCTAGTCAATGGTTAGCAAGAGCCACTTACATTGACTTGATGTGTTCAAGGACACTGAGTGGTTCAGTGTAGACTTTAAGGTGCACGAGCCTTAAAATTAGCTTCCCTGATTCACATGTAGTGCACATAAAATCCAAAAATGTTTAGAATTTAGCATCATAATAATCATAAACAAATGGAATTGCTGATAGATTCTATTTCAACCCAATGTCTGGATGACCAAGGCGAGCATGCCAAGTTTGTCATGTAAAAGACATTCTAGAAAACTATCATGTACGCAACATGTGCTACGGGTTTTGTAGTATCACTACTAAGGAAAACGTTATACACAGAACTTTAGCAGTAGGGCTTGTTAAAAACGCCCGCTACTGCTAGACAGCAGTAGCGAGTGCAAAATAAGCGCGCTACAGATGCATATATATCAGTAGCGCGTCTCGGAGAGAACTCGCTACTACTAAAATTCCAACCACTAAGCTGATGGGCTACACATAGTAGTAGCGATCTTCAGAAAACAACTATCGCTAATATTCTTATAGCAGCGTGTTTATGTGTAAAGCGCTACTGCTAATGAAAAGAAAATAAAATGAAAAACAAATAGAAAAGTAAATGAAAATGAAAGAAATAGAAAAAGGAGAAAGGAAAAATACAAAATGTAAAGAAAAATAAACGAAAAAGGAAAAAAAGGATGAAGGAATAGCAATAGCGCGTTTGCTAAAACGCGCTATAGCTAACATAGCTATAGCGCGTTTTCCCTAATGCGCTACCGTTATTTTTGACTTAATGCAAAAACGGTTTCCCCCCGGCCATCACTTATTCCCTAAATCCCTCACCCCGCCACTTCACCGCCGTCTCCCCCACTTCGCCGTCGCCCCCACTTCGCTGCCGTCTCCTGCCGGCGTCGACGCCGCGCTCATCCTCACCGCCCCCGCCCGAGGCCGCCCAGCCTCACCTCCGCCGCTGCCTCTCCGGCCGCCCTTGACCTCACTGTCGCCGCCCTCGACCTCACCGCCGCCGCCCTCGACCTCACCGCCCCCGAGCCCGCCTAGGACCGCCGCCTCCCAATCCCGAGCCCGCCCTCGCCGCCCCTACCTCCGCCGCCAAGCACCTCCCCGCCACTGTCTCTCCCCTCTCTATAAACCCCCCACCCCTCCCCCACCCCCTCTCTCTCTGCTTTTTCTTCCTCTGCCATGTTAATTAGCAGTAGTAGTAGATGTTAATTAGTACTAGGGTTCATACATAATGATTTTTAGTAGTAGTTGATGTTAATTAGTAGTAGTGATGGTACTTGTTAACTAGGGCAGTATGGTTAATAGTAGATGTTTTTTAGTTAGGGTAATAATAGATGTTAAGTAGTAGATAATGTAGATGTTATTTAGTTCAGTAGGTTTTAGTTTTTGAATTGAGTTTGTTTAACTACATGTTAATTAGGGCAGTAGGGTTTAGTTTAGAGTAAAGTTTAGTTCAGTAGTTAACTAAATATAATCTATATTTGGTTTTTGAACTGAGTTTGATAGAGCATGAGATTTGTGTAGATTTTCTTGAAGTGTCAAACGCTAGGACATGCAAATTTGAAGTGTCAGGATATATGCAAATTCCTCAATTTTGTTTGCCCATGTTTTGACTGTGCCCAAGTGGCCTTTTGTTGTTTCCAGGGAATGAAGCTGAGTGGGCTATGTTTTGCCGGAATGTTGATTCATTTCCGTTCCAACAAATTTCAGGTTCTCGATTTGTCCACTTTTTAGCAAAGGTCATGCTGAAATTTTCCATGAATTTCGGCATGACTTATGCTACAAACTAGGACATATCGAGTGCCCGGGATTTGCCGCACAAGGAAGGAGTCAACGTTCCTGCAAAACATAGGCCTTTTTATGTCAATATTCATTTTATTAGGTCTAGAATTAATTGACTAGATTTAATCGTAGGAAACATGGCTAGCAATGATGAAGGACAGGGTTCTGGTTATTGCGACGACGTCTACCTTGCGGCAGACGAATTTTTGAGCCTTACCGATGATCAACCGATGTTGTTGCTGGGCCCACCAGTCGCATCGGGGACTGAGACCGACACGCAGACCGGTGCTGAGACTGAGAACGTCGCTGAGACTGAGACCGGCGCTGAGCCTCAGACCGACATCGAGACCGGCGCTGCCTTGGGGAGCGGAGCCGGTGTAGAACCGAAAGCAAAGAGGCAATGGCATCCTAACAAACTCAGGACTACTAGACTGGTGGTCACGGAGGTGGACGACGGCAATTTTGACCAAACCGCGCCCGATGAAGCGCGCGTGTGCTACGGCAATAAATTAGGCTGCATCGTACGGACAACCGCCACCATCAATGATGAGAAACTACAGAAGATAGATAATATGAGGCCCTCCCTCCTAAAGAAGCTGCACCAGATATTATTGTTCCCGGGCCGGAATGAAAAGGATTATAAAGATCCAGATAAGAACCCGGCAATGAAGAAGATAAACAAACACGCCATGTCCAAGTTTAGCGACGCGTTGGCCGCCTGGAAAACAAGGGTGAAAGCAAAGATCGACAAAGAGGAACCCTACTCCGAGATTGTAAAGGATAATCGTCCGACAATCACGGCAGAGCACTTTGAAATATTCAAGGCAGCTTCCGAGGCCGAAGATGCCAAAAAAAAGTCGAAGTACATGAAGGGGCTTCAACAGAGGAACATTGGGTGCCACCACCTCGGAAGCCGTGGTTACGGCGGGAAGAGGTCCATATGGGCCAAAGGAGGACGCGGAAGCCGCGAGTTTGGGCATCCCAAACCCCTTAGCGGAGTTCACCGTGCCACGGGAGGGTGACGTCCTCAGGGCCCGGCACCATTGGGACCCAGTGAAGAAGGTTTTCGAGACGAATGCGCTCACGACGAGTTCATGAGACTGCTGGTAATTTTAGTTTCTGATCAATTCGACTACACATTAGTCATATTTGTAAACGATCCTTGTGCCTTTTGCAGAGAGAGCAGCACAGGATTGCGGCTGAAAGCGACTCGCCGTCTGAGGCGTCGGTGAGGCCCAAGTGGGATACTCCATTCAACCGGGCGTTGAACATATTGAAACGACTCCCGGTGGATACTTGACCGTCGTATGGACGCGTGCACGGTGTCGGAGACGGCGCCACGTGGAAGAAGTACTACTGTGAGACCACAGAGGAGAGAAAGGAAAGACAGAGGTTAACTGAAGAAAACATCCACAAGAAGGTCGAGATTGCGGTTGAGAAGAAATCTTCTCAGACAGTCGCAACAGCGGTAGCTGCCGCAAAACAGGCGGTTGTAGATATGTCTACTTCCTTGGTTCCGGCCGTTTTCAATTGGACCAGGCAAAATCCAGAAAAAAATGCAGCGGACTTTCCCCTTGCTCACTTCTTGGGGAGCAGCTCGACTAGCGTTGCACCAGCACCTGCAGCTGCACCTGCTCCCGCACCGGCTCCCACACCGGCTCCCACACCTGCTCCCGCACCGGACGTGCTCGGCGGTGCTTCGTTTTTGGCTGAGCTCGACGCCCTCACGGTATCTGTCACACCGGCTCCCTTCAATAAATGTATAATCTCCCGTTTTCGTTGCCTTTTGGATGTCTCACGTCGCAGACTTTTCTTTGCAGGCCGACGAAACCCCGTGCACCATATTGTACACCATCGGCGACCAGAAGGTGGACGTGCGGAAGGCGACGATAATGAAGACGAAGGAACCATTGTTCCACAGCCGGCCGATCCCCCCAAACGTCTTCAAGGTTTCCGTGGCCAGTGTCAAACCAGGCCACGAGAATTTGCCTCCTCTGGTACTAGTGGGGCATGACGACGAGACCCCGCGGCGGCTTGGTGATTATTGCAATGGGTGGGTCCTGTTGTGGCCAAAGAGTCTGCTTCGTCTGGAGGCGGCCGAGTGCACACCCACGGGCACGCAGCCTCAGCAAGGTATGAACATCAACACCTCACCTACCCAATTAGCGTCAGGTGTCGGGTAGGGTGATAGCGGGCGGGGTAAGGAAGAGGCTCCATTAGTCGCTGATGATGTCGCCATGGATGAGGATGACGATGACGATGGCACTCAACATTATGTCTATATTGGCGCCTACTCAGGGTTTGAGCATCATGAGTCGGTGCCTGAATTGCCGCCTCCGGAGGCTCAACGTATTATAGACGACCTTCCGGCAAAGAAGCCTAGGAAGAGATCGAGGAAAGGCAAGAAAGCTGATTCTATGATCCAGCCGCCTCAGCAGCCTCGGGTTCAAGACCGTATAGATATCCCCGGCGCAGATAAATGGCATATCCCCTGTCAACCAATCCTACCTGCAACAGCGCTAGGGGCCAGACTCGATGATCTAAGGAGACTTCATGACGATGTGCTGCGGATAGAGAAAGGCCTCATCGCCTTGAAAGATCCAGGATACCCACTCTACGTGGTTAACGTTCCGCGGCAATTGTCGTACGTCGACTTCTTCCCCGCGGATAAGTTCTTCCTTCGTTTCGATTACATATTCGACATGTTTCACGTGAAGAAGCTGGATTTTACATTTGTCCGCCTTTATGCCTTGCACATGAACTACATCATCGGGGTTGAGCAGATACCTCATATCTGTGTCGCTGACCCGTACTTCATGCACGAGGGCTTCTTGGGGGTCTGCGCAAAGCACCGTGAATACGCGAGGGAATACATCGTCAATTTCATGCTCGCCGATAAGGACAAGGAGGCGATTCTCGTGCCTTATCATCCTCAGTAAGTCATCCGCGCGGATATCCTTCCTTCGATTTCAATCATTCATTTGCATGGTGGAGGCTAATTAATTTGAGGTGTACATTTTTGCACAGCGGCGGGCGCGCCGTCCTCATCATCCTCTACCTCCGATACTCCCACGCTCTTTACTTGGACTCGTCGAAGAACATTAACAAAAAGTATTACACCCACATCAAGGATGTTCTCGACGGTGCTATGTTTTACTACGACGCACGGGGTGGAGAGGTCAAGGACAAGAAGAGAAGGGGCGGCAGGCTCGCCTTCAGCCATAAGACCGACTTCTGCTGCATCCAGCAACCGAGTGATTCTCTTAATGATGGATTCTATGTCCTACACCACATGCTGGAGTACAGACGGGGTCCACCAGAACCTTCGCATGTCACCTACATTCGGCGATGCCCATATTCTGCAATGGGCAATGAACGTAGGAGATATCGAGGATCATCGACTTTGAGCTGAGTTCTATCACATCCAGCACGAACTTGCCCAAAACATCATGAAGGAAGTCGTCGGAAAAACAGGGATGTTCTACGAAGAAGGAGAAATGTCGCGGGAAGACGTCCGAACACGGGTAGCCTCTCAATGTCTCGACCTGAAGCCTTTCACTAGGCTCGGGGACTATCTCCCTGACTTGGATGGACGGCACGACATGTTGGAGTGATTGTTGATATATGAAAATGTGTCCGTTTAGTCCATATTTTCTGTATGACGAAACTTTGAGTTATGCACGACGAAACTTTATTTGTGATGTAATTAAACCGTCCTCCTCGACTAGCGATGATCACTCTAGTTAGGGCATTTTGGGTACGATCAACTTTGTTATTTATGCTTATGATATGCTGCTTCTATTTTTGCCAAGTCTGTCTATTTCTGTTGCTCAACTATATATGTTGCATATCATCGACTCATGTGACGATGCAGGTGCATAGATCATCGATGGGGAAGAAGTGCTATGCCAGGAGTATATATATGACGAGTGGCCGGAGTGTCAGGCCCAGGTGTACCGGTTTCCGGTTTCCGAGCGACAGACAGTAGTTAGTTTAGGTTCACGCTAATGCGAGAGAGGGATATGAACTCATGTACTGCATAGTTCCGCTCTCACTCAAAGTGATAGCTCTTCTCGCGTATATCATTGTTTAGATATGGATGACGATGTAGTTGCAAGTAATCGAGACTTGTATCGCTATTTTTGAGATGATGACGAGAGACCACTTTGTGTTGGATGATGATTATGATGATGACATGATTTGATGAGACTAGTTGTATGTATATGCTATGATTACATTTGTATGTGTACAATATGCTAAAGATTATTGTATAAAGCCTATTCAAATACAAAACTAATATGCAGAAAAAAAACTAATAAAACTAGCAGTAGCGAGTGGAACAAAGTTAGCAGTAGCGCTGCCTTACCAGTAGCGCTTCCTTCTAAAAAGCGATGCAGATATTAGCAGCAGCGCTCTTCACGAAAACGCACTACTGCTATCCATGTATAGCAGTAGCGTGGGAAGACAGGCGCTACTGCTACACGTTAGCTGTAGCGCCTTATCAGTAGCACATCGTCCCGCGCTACTGATAGGCAAAATAACCACGCTACTGCTAGGGTTTCCCCTAGTAGTGTATGTCTAGTGCAATCATGATGATACATAGATAATGTGTTTGCCATATCCGTTGCATATGGTATAGAGAATTTATTCCTCTTTGTTGTCATCATAAGTTTTGCTATGGAAACTATTCTGAGGGATATATCTATAATTTAGTAGGATACGAGTTGACCCAGACACGATAGTGCATCCTTGATCCTACTCGAGTACCCATAGGGATAGTAAATATGGCTCGAGTTGAGCCAACAATATCATCGTGTCTACCGATTTTAAAATATCTCCTTTTCACTCAACAAGAATGGAAACATTTCACTTCCCTGAGTATAGAGTTGGTGGCAGTCACATATTATCTTTCATCAGATTGACCCCCGAAGAAATCTATATATAGACTTGAAGATTCCCAGTATGAAAATCTTTATCAGATATATAGAATACATACAAATGTATTTGTATCAAAGTGCTGATACAACATATCGTGATATACAATATATGATGACAACAATACTTATGTTCTTATTACAACATCACAAGTGGACATAGATAAATAGATCACTAAGGAGATTGAGAGACTAACCGAAGTCTCCAAACATATCGATTTAGGTATACTCAACCAACATGTTCTCCGTGTGAGCAAGGTCCTCTGGCTGATGGAAAGTCATGGTGTTGCTCGGTCCGAGTGGAACATCATGCGAACAACCAGTTCCATTTGCAACGTGTGGGTGAAGGTTGAAGTTGGATTCAAACATTTTCCCTTGGGATCCTTGGCATCTTGGGATTGCTCGCGCTATCCCATAGGACAAGACGGATCTTGATGTCGATGACCCACATAGCATAGTTGTGGCCATTAAGGGCGAGTGTCTCAAATTCTTTAGCCATCGGTTACTTATATGGATAAACCAGAGATATTTAATTTACAGATGATAAATTAAGGACCATCATGGTTGATGTTGTAATGAACTTTGCCAAATTAATGAAAATTTCAAGCAGTTGTCTTGAAATCATTAGTGTGAACTTCAAATTGTTAAGCATGACACTTTGTAGATAATCTCAACAAGAAATTTTTAGAGTAGATCTAGCAGCTTTAAAGGAGTATAATCCGATGAAATCCGTAGATACTCATACTTCAAATGCCTTATGTCATGACTTAATAAAATGTATGGGACAGCACTTTGGCAATCATAATGTCAAAAATAACAAAATGTAGGCTTAAACAGTAAAGATAGATAATCTGCAATGCAATAGATCTACACTCTACCACGTGATCCCAAAACATTAATTTGAAGAGATTACTTAGAATTTTGCATATAATTCTTACTCATGTTAAGCCAAAAATGCCCAATTAAGATTAGTTGAGTTTTATTTGCAAGAAACTGAAATCTCAATGGCAAATAATAAATGTAAATATTCTGCAAAATTGATGCTCAAGTGAAAAACTTGAATTGTGTAGACCTCAAAATATTGAGCATTACGCTTCATTATGCTTCAAATTTCGCAAATATAATGTCGTTGGATCGAAAGAAAAAAAACATGTTATCGGGATTGCCAAAAGCAAACGAATTGAACATGTGACATATTCTAGAAAATATGTCTTAAATAACCCTTTATGAAATGTAAACATGAAATGTGGAGAAGTTAGATCATCTAATGTAAATTTGCAGTAGAGATCAGAGTCTAAACCGCAATATATGTCAGACTCGAATGCTCATGCATAAACAGCAATGAGTCTGACCGCACATATGCAGGTTACAAGTACTGTTACAAGAAATCGAAACAATCTAACTGTTTTGCTCTTCGCGTCAGTTTGGAGGGCTAACCCGTTAAGTAAATGACTTACTCACGACTCACGAGTAACAGAAACTAGAAAGACTGCAATGGAAAATGGGCCAATAGCTCCTGTGCGACGTTTTTTAGGTGAATTGGCAAGAGTGCGACGTAGTTTGAGCGAATGGCTGTGGTGCGACACATTTGAGCTGGTAAATAGCCCACACACGACATGGCTGTTAAACTCAACTGATGCCCTTATTACCTGTTGGGGGCTGGACGCACCACTTATCCACGCAAGCGCGGGACCCACCACTTGTCTATTCGCGGGACCCACCTCCTCGCAGCTAGAAGAGACGAGTGCCCGTGCCCGTCCGCCCGCCGCCGCCCATTCATCCCCTTTCCCCAATCTTTCTCTTGTCCGGCGACCTAGCGCAAATCTCTACCTCCTCCGCCGTGCACTCAAAATGGTGACAATATGGACCAGTGCTGCTCACAAGGTGCCTTGACTGCCCACGCCCAGACCCTCTTAAACAGTTGGTCACTAAGAGGGATGACAATGGCAATCTTGGGCGGGAATTTGTGAAATGCTTGAGCAAACCAATGACAGGAAGGGATGGCAAGGTTAGATCTTAGTTCTTAGCCCGTTCTTTCGCTGTCTTTTGCTCTGATTTCTCCATATTTTGTTTTTTCTCCTCGAATTTGGGATGTAGGGTTCATGTTGTTCTTTTCAGATCTTGAAGAAATGTTACCATTTCAAGTGGATTGATGAATATGTTGATAGGATTCAGTTTGAGGGCTACGTTGATTCGAGTGTGGCCGCAACCTGGGAGCTCAATTTGGGCGGGATGCCGCCGATTGCTGTGGAGAATACGGGGAGCTCGGGCGGAGGGGCGGGCAGAGTCGTGCCGATGGCGATGTATGCGCGCAATGCTGAACTGCATGCGGAGTCCGAACTGACCGAGGAACTGAAGAAGATCAAGAAACATCTAATGCAGATGATCGATTTGCAGAAGCAAGCAAATATCATGGCACGGGGGCTCTATTGTTGTATCATTGCTCTGTTTTTGTTTTATTTGTTGTTCATCCATCATTAAACTGGGCATTTAGGCCTGTCAGGGTAGAGGATGTGATCTGTGCGCAATGCCAAGTTATGTATCTGAATTGAAGCAGCAATTTGGAACACAAATTATTCAGTGTTCATGCTCTGTTTCCTCTGTTTTTGTTCTTGATTGAGTACACACCCAAATTCAGTTTCTAGTAAAATACAAAATTGGGCTGCTGAATAGATGTTAGGCCGTGACCAGCCCACCCGCGTAGGGGCACCAGCCCGCCCACCTCTCACTTCGGCAAATAAAATGGGGCCCAATAAAATGTTACTTGTTTCTATTTTGGCCTTTTTCTTGCACTAAATTTTGTGATGGATCATTTTTTGATGCACTAAAACTAATGCATGTCTACGGTTCCATGAACTAAATGAGTTGCATGCTTGCATGAAGTGCCCGAAGTAAATTAGTTTGCATTTCCTCCCATGTCCATAGTGGGTTTGCATGGGGCTCCTAGTTGCATGTCCATGGTTTGGCCAATATTTCGAAGATGGTGTGTGTGGTGAGGGCGCCCGTGTGGTGATTGGGGTGTAGAAATCCGGGCCCGTGGCAACCCATAGCAATACACGAATAATAAGCAAAAACAACCCATATCAATCCACAAATAATAGCACGAAACACACAATATATATAGTAACATAACGATTATATAGAAGCATAAAGATTCCAACCCATAGTTCCACGATAGCCTTACAACTCCATGATAGCCTTACAACTTAAAGTACTAATAAAACTTAATAGTAGTAGCTTAACGATTACAACTTAAAAAAACTAATACGATAGATCTCGCTAGATAGATAGGGGGGCACCAAACGCGGGTTCTTCGGGTTCTTCTTCTCCTCCTCCTCCGGGGCCACCTCGCTCCTCCGGGCGCCGCCCTTCACTCCTCCCCCCCATTGTTGATGGGGTACGGGAGCGTGTGCATAACGCCGTTGTTGGGGAAGATGTCGTTGAAGTCGGTGTAGATATTGTAGGTTGTGAAAGCTATGAACTCACAACCAACCCAATACGCTCGCCCGAGGAGATGGAAAGCATCGAAAGGATTAGTGAACGTGGCGAGGAGCCCAACCACAATGCCGTTGTGGTTGACCTCCTCAAGATGGTACATCCGAGGAGAGCCGCGGGGGAGGTGGCGGAAGCCGGCCCCAAGGAAGAACTCCGTTAACTCCCTTGCGCCCCTCCACCTCGAGATCGCCCAAACCCTAAGGGTTCTCTCTACATACACTCCGTCCGGGTAGAGCCTTTCCGGCACAGTTGGGGGGAAGCGGTGGGTGGGGCCGGTGTACTGCATGGTGGCGGGGTGGCTCGAGGGCTCGATCGGGTTTTCTGGAGAAGAAAGAAGAAGAAGGGCAGAGGAGGCGGATGGGGTGTGGATGAGGAGGGAGAGGAAGACGATAGTGCCCGGCTTAAATAGCCCAAGTGCAACGTGGTTTCACCCCGTAGAATTAATGGGCGGGCGGCGTTTGGTGGGGGCGTGGTGCCCCATGAAAGTGTGTACACGAGGGGGTGGCGGCGTTTGGTGGGAGCGTGGGAAACGGGTTGCGATCCTTCTGTGCCACTGGTCGCGGGTCAAGGGGGACGGGCTCACGCACGCGTCTGTGCTGTCGTGGGTCAATGGGACACGCCTGCCCCGGGTTCTTTGCGTGTGACGTCCGTGCATTCATGCCCTAGCCCATTCTTGCTAGTGCCTGGCTAGAGGGCAACGTTCGTTCGATGGGGGGCCCGTCGATGGGAGTCGTGACAATAATGGACGCCTTCATTTGCCCATCTTGTAACGGGCAGCACGCCGTTTGAACTGCATCGATACCCACATCGATACCCCATGCCAGTATTGTGTCCTCAAAGAGGAGCACGCCATGCATTGCACACCATGCAGCGTTGGCTTTTTGGGTTTCTTCATCGGGCTGCTACATTGTGGCCGGGTGCATGCTTTGATGCGACGATGCATTGCTTCTAATGGTAGGCATGCGACAGCTTACTGCGTCGATAGGGGTGGCGGAGCAGGGCTACGTCGAAGGCATGCATGCAACGCATGGGCGCAGTTCTGCGGCTGGGCATGCATGCTGCGGGTAGGCTCAGGCACGCATGCAATGATGGAAAGGGCACTGCGTAGGCTTGGTCCATGCACCGCGTCAACTCTTGCCGTTGGATTCAAATGAACGGTCCTGATGCCCCAACGAGAGAGGCGGATCCAAACCCCACCGATTCAACCAATCAGCGCGTCTCATGCGGATCGATGCACACTGTAGCTAACCCTAGCGCCTGATCTCAACCGTCCACGCACAACGATCGACGGCCCGGTAGTGTGCGGGGTTTTGAGGGGTTTTGGGAGGGGTTTTGGCTGATTAGGGTTGAGCATAACTACTTCAAAAAAAATAAAAAATATATAAAACTTGCGCACATAGTCTTATTATGTCGTGTAGTAACAAGAAAAAAATATAAATATGGTTTACATACATTTTTACGAAAATTCCTTCACAAAATTGTCACTCCTCGAACAATGTAGTATGGAGTTCAAGGATGAGAGTAGTGGGCACCCGAGAGAGTAGGTGGGGTGTTGAAAATGAAAAGAGTGAAAACCTCACCAAAACTTCATTTTGGATTGACTAAGAAAGATCTTAACTTACTTTTCTCATTTTCATGTTTTAAACTTGTTTTATATATAATTTTCTATTAAACCTTGTTTTCTCAAAAAAAAAATAGAAAATTAATTCAATAAATAGTGAGACTTTAGATGTACACTATATAAGTAGAATAGATGTGTAGAAAAATTATTTGGCTGGTTTAGACAAGGTGCCAAAAAAACTTGCTTAAATATGAGGCCGTTTACCCTACCTTTGGAGGTCATTTGAGACACACTTTTCATGACTATGAGTTCAACTTACCAAAAGGGCTCGGAATGATCAGCAAGCAAACATAATTTCAGTTGAGGTAGTTTAGATAGCATTAAAACATCAATACCCCATCCCTAATTCAAATTTGAGCCCAAATTTGAATTTAAATTAATTTTATTTGGCTGGTAGGTACCAACAAACAAGTTCGAATAGAAATACGGGATACATAGTGACTACCGAAGACGCATCAAGTTACAAATATTATTACATGCCCCAAATTTTCAAACTGTTCTCTGTTCTACCTCTTCCTACCACGTCGCGTGCCCTTCTTCGCCTTTAGCACTTCTTGTTTTGGTTCTACTACACACACAAGTTCATTGATCATCTTGGTTTTCTTCACTGGTCTTTTCAACACGCCGCCAACACCCTCATGATCAGTGTCTTCCGTCTCAATGTTGACAGCAGTTTCAGTTTCTTCGTGTGTACCTCAACATGGGTTTCTTGATCCGAACCTCGACACGCTCAGTACAGTTTCAACCGCGAGAGCAGTTTCTTCGGTGTGTACCTCAACATGGGTTTATTCAGTCTGAACCTCGACACGCTCAGGTTCAGTTTCAACCTCGAGAGCAGTTTCTTCAGTTTGAATGTTGACTGCAGCAGGATTTTCTTCAGTCTGCTCAGGCTCAGGCACACTTCTCCTCTTCCTACCGCCACTGACTCTTGCTTTTTTTGTTGGCCAACACTGTTCAACAACAAGGGGTTGACTTGCTCGCTTCCTCCTGGCCATTGGGAAAATGTTATACATATAGTAATTAGAAAAAAGCACCAAATCAAAACATAGACAAATAAACAAGAACATACTTTGGCTTATCAGGAGTGTAACGGCATTTGACAGATCCCACTCTGTGCCCATGTTCCTGGCACAACTTGCATCTATTTTTTTTACCTTTTTAGGCCCTTTTTGGCTTTCCATCTTTCTTTCCCTTCTTACTACTCCCACCTTTCTCAAACCATGCCTTGAATCTACTCTGTTTAGGCCTGCCAGCCTTTCTTTTCGTCAAGGGAGGACACATGGAAAATTCAATGTCCACTTCAGGCCACTGAGGCTGATCTGTAAGTGCTGGAATTGGAGTAGCATATGCAGCTTTGAATCTTGCTACCGAATAATATTCATGCAAATATGGGTGCATGTTTATCTTCGGTTGGGATGCTAAGAAGAGAATGGCATGCTCACATGGTTTACCAGTGTGTTGCCACTCGAGGCAAGTGTAATCATGCAATTCAGTGTTAACAACATGTCTCCTTCCAGTTTTTTTATCTCTAACTTCAGCACCCCAAGGTGAAGATTTTTCAACAAACAAATGTGAAAGATTTCTGCTCCTATTGACCACCTGTTGTACCACTGCTGGAAGCTTATCACCTTGCAGACAATCACCTATCCTTCTTCTCAATTCCCACAACCGCATGAGCATGATCCTGATTTGGTCAACCATGTCATGCACAGGCAAATCTTTTAACTCCTTCACCTTGTTGTTAAAACTCTCTGCCAAATTATTGTTGATGTGGTCACACTTGATGGCAGTGTTGAATGCTGACCTGTACCATAACAAATAATGGTAGGTGTTCAGCCATGGACCAAACTCATCACATGCTGCCATTATCTTATCAAGATGATATTTGTGTGTCTGTCTAGTGTAAGATCTTGCTGCTGGCCACATGCGCCCAAATTCTTCTCCTCTAAATTTTTTGATCAAATTCATCCACAAATGACCGAAGCACTCCCTCTGCTCAGCATGTGGGAAAAAAAATTTCACTGAATTTTCAAGCCCCTTACATGCATCTGTGTGTATAGCCAAAGGTGACACTGGCCTAGGCACCTTTTCAACTGGATCATGAACCATGTCCATGAAGCCTCTGTTTCTGACTGAAACAAGCCAACAACAATAGGAAACATCCAGTTGTGTCCATCTAGAGCATTGCATGCTGCCAACTGACCATTCCACTTGCTTGTCAAAAATGATGAGTCTATGCTCAAATATGGACGACACCCTGCTTTGAACCCATCGATGCAAGGCTTCAAAGCCATAAAAAACTTGGAGAACTTGACTTCACCTGAGGGTGATACCTCTGTATCTATCTCCACAACACTGCCAGGTGACCTCTTTTCCACCTCTGCTTTGAAGTTGTAAAGCATCCTAAATGTATTTGCCCAATCACCATATAAATTTTTCATTTCCCTTTGTTTTGCCTTCCACACTGTGGTATATTTCAGTTTAATGGGGTACATCTTTTCCAAGTCTACTTTGAGTTTCTTGGCAGTAGTGTTTGGTGTTTTGGCTAAAATTGGGGTGATCTTTTCTGCAACGCAAAGTTATGATGTCATGGTTGATACTATCTGTGAACTTGTAATACAAGTATGTTGATTGGGGATTTGGTTAACCCTGACAGTACTTCCATCAGGTTGCAGTCTAGCAGATATGTACCACTTGCAAGGCTTCACACTACCATCAAATCCTCTGCACCTCGCATAAAACTTGTTTCTATCAGTCCAAACAGTCTTGGCATCAAATTCATGTTTCACTGCATAAGTCTTGAAACACATCCTAAACTCCTTCATGCTTGGGAACAACTTGCCTACTTCAATGACAGGGTTTTCTTTGTCATACACATGCACCAGCTCATCATCATGTGCATCATCTACTTCATCTGCAACTTGTTCCATCAACTGTCCATCTACTTCTTCATCAGCATTAGCAGGCAAACTAGATTCGCCCTTCTCCTTCTTATCTCTGTCATAAACTGGAATGCCAAAAAGTTTGGCCATCTCAATGTCAGGCATTGGTGCAATGACCAAATCAGTAGGCTCATCTAATTCAACTACGTTGCAATCAACAGTTGCTGCAGTTTCAGTTTCAGTTCCAGTCACATGTCCCTCTTCGGCTATTACTGTTAGTTCAGTACACATGGGAATCAATGGCCTCTGTGTAGCCCAATCATCGTCTACCATCTGCGCAGCCAATTGTGATGGCACATATCCAACTTTCGATAAAATGTTCAGATCAACGAGCTCAGCAAAAAAATTAGCCCGTTTGCTTGTCCAGCCGTTTTGCCGATCGATTTCTTCAATAATCTTTTCACCATCTTCTATTCTAACATACTCTCCTTTCCAATCATCAAACCGCAACAGTGATACTTCTTGCTCTTGACCCCAAACAATTTTCTCCCCAATTTTTTCCACCCATTTCTTCACTGCCATCTCTCCCATGTTTTGTAGAACTTGTGGATCAATCTCTGTAAACTCAACCTCCCATTTAACAATTGTGTCTCTCTCAATGTTTTGTATGCTACCATCAACTAATTTTGCCTTTGATGGAAAGAAATTGACTGTCAATTCGAAGGTCCGAGAGGCAGCATCCCCTCTGCCAGTGGCGGACAGTGTAAGCCCGTGAGAAAGAGCAGACGAGGCCACCCCCTAATTGCATGCAAAATTGCATCGGAGAGAGGCGCATTACCTATTCGAAGTTGAATCTGGCGGCTCCATCTCAGTATGCCCACGGGCTCCCCTCACAATCTATCGATTCCGCAAGCGAAAACAGAGGAAACGAGCTGAGATCTATGGGTCCGAGAGAGGAACGGGAAGGCGACTAGGGTTTGAATTCACTCACCATTTTATAAGGACGAAGGCTCCGCCACCGTTGAGAACGAGGGCTCCGCCGCCGCCACCGAGAACGCAAGATCCGCCGCCACCGGAGAAGAAGGGGGGCAGAGTGGTGGGCCCGGCATAGTCGGGCGGCAGGGCACGGTCAGCTGTTTTGAGGAACAATTAAGTTGGACCCACATGTCCTAACATAAACGGGCGGGCTTGGTTGACGACCAATTTAACCACATTTAACAGCCATGTCGTGCCTAGGCTATTTACCTGCTCAAATGTGTCGCACCACAGCCATTCGCTCGAACAACATCCCACAGGAGCTATTGGCCCAATGGAAAATATCCTGTAGGCCTAACTATCCGTGAGATTTCCATGGGGAAAAACAGTAACCACCGCTGGCCGCGGAGGGCCTGTGCGCGTTGCTGTCCAGGAAGAAAGAAAGAAAAATCGCGCCGGGAGGCAGCGATAATCGGCGTAGCCAAACCGCCGTCGAGGTCCACGGATCGATGTGCTTCCACAGCCGTGAGGTTACGAGGGAAGACGCTGATGCACCACGCGCCAGACCAAGCGCCATGGCTGGGTTGCTTGCCCGCGACGTGTGCGCTGCCGTTTGCCGGAAGGGCGCTATTCATCTCCGGGGTGGAGAGGGTCGCGCGTCGGCTGAGGGTGTTGTAGTGTCGCACCAGGGCAAACTCCGTTGCGCGAGCGCCGGGGGAAGCCGCCTCGCCGTTAAAGGGCGAGCCGCGTCAGGGCCAGGTGTGGCAGAGGCGAAGCCGGTGTCATGGTCTAGCGGGGTCGAATCCAGACGTAGCCGTGCCCATCGTCGGCGCCGCTACCGGGCGCTTTTGCCGAGACCCGAGAGTCACGGCCGATGGCTAGGAGCGCGCGTGTCCCCTTGTGCTATTCAGCGCCGAGTTCGACCGTTGGCCGGGGCTGTCTCCCCCTCGTCCTACCGCCGATGATGGCCGGGCTACCTCCGACTCGTCCTATTGCTCTCTGTAAGAGCGTGCTGATAACGTGTTAGAGTAAAACGAGATTGAAAGCGAAAGGACCATCGGTCCTGGTATCCATTGATTCTCAAGTATATATACATCTAGAAGAGGTGGGAAGAAGAGGTATCTGTTCGGAGGCTTCCCTCCAGAACAGTTGCCTATTGGCAATAAAAAGAGAGAAGGGACATGACTGTTCGGGGTTGGACACACCCTTTGCTAATGACTATTCATTAATTAGCATGTGCTAATTCATGTACTAATTAATTCCTAAGAGATACTTCCATTCATGGAAATCACTCAAAACCTGAACACTGAAGCAGTAAATTGCTGAGGTGCTGAGTGAAGAATTTCACATCTACGATCAGCTCCCGACTCCAAGCTTGGGAGTGTCTTTACTGAACTACCGATAAGCAAAAAAAGAAACTAATATAAATATTTACTACTTTGCCGCGAAAAATTTACGAATGTCAAAATACTTCAACAGGAAAATATGGAAGGAAAAAAAGGCCCTTCCCATTTAATCTGTCAAGGGATCGACCAATGTTGCACCAGGCAAACCGTTGCTAACTTGATAGTACATCAGGTTTTTTCCTAGAAAAATATATACTATAATGGTGAGCCTAGTATCCATACTTAACCTGCTACAATGAATTCATAAAGGAAAATTGACTCATGCGGTTTTTCAATTAAATGAGTAGTGCTCCAGCTCTTCTAAAAATAAGGTGAATGTGCTCCAAGCTCGTCTAGAAATCAGGTGAACAAATGTGCAACCTGCAAGTGATCAACGGAGAGGACAATCTGCCACATTTTGTCGTTAGCTGCAACAGAACCAAGAACATGAAGCACATGTAGATTACTGAACAGGAGGCCACTAGATAATCTCCCAGAAAAAAGAAGACCTAGATAAAAACGAACCGTCAATTATTCGTTTCAATGAAAAACAGATTGCTAACTAGTACCTACTAGTGAAGATCCCTAGAGTCCTCGATTAAAAAAACAAACCTGACTGTCCAGTTCAAGGAAATAGACACGGGCAGATTAGTTAGCCCATCTTTCAGACGCACACCAAAATGACTTGTAATGTTGGCATCGACACACACAATAATCCCTTCCTTCCAAAGGGTATGGACACAAACATAGATTCATGCAGCTATGTAACTGTCAGAGATTCTTGATTATAATTTTATGCATCAACAAAGAAGCTAGTAGGCTCATAGTGGATCCAATTCACCCATACTCCAGCTCATGAGGATAAAAACATCTAGGACATTACGACGCACGAGCTCACTTAACTGTCTTCAAATCACCGGGAGCAGAAAAACTAGTGTCCTTCACAAAATAACCCTCTAGTGTTGGAAAGAAGGTATGTTTAACAAGAGTTTGTTTGAGACGAAATTTAGCAGGAATGACATCCTTGCGATGAAAAGTGGTGACCAACTTGCCATCCATGTCAACCTAAATCAGCCACTCTTTAAATTTGACAAGCACGAGCAACTCACCATCCCCAGGCATGACCACCAGAACATCTCCCCTCCTAGACAGAGGAGTTCCAATTTGGCGACGCATGGGGAACGAATTCTCACAACCAACACCCCAGTACGCTGAACCAGACGGTCTGAATATGCCGTTCAGTCAGTGGCAAGAGAATTTCAACGCTGCACCAAACCAACACCCACTTCCATACTACGGCGAGCAGCAACCCATGTTTGCATATCAACCACCCCAACCACCTCCACCTCCCCATTACTACCACCCACCAGAACAAGCCCATGACCAATATCTACACCACCCACAATACTTACCCCAGCAACGATACCCTCCCCAATTTCAGTACCCTACCCCACAAATGCCCATCCCACAATATACCCAGCAAGACCACCCACCACCTCCACAAAGGGGAATTCCTCACATACATGGCCCTCCTGCCTATCAAACCCCGAGACAAACCAGAGGTTTTGACCAATATAGAAACCAAGACAGAGATTGTCAGTTCTACAGATCCATTGCTAAAGCACCAAAATTTGAGTTCCCCCGGTTTGATGGAGACAATCCTATGGAATGGATAAGGACTACAGAGAAATTCTTCTCCATGGTGTATGTGCCTGAGGAGGCCAAGTGGGACTATGCCCAAATGTATCTAATAGGCAGAGCTGATGTATGGCTTAGAAACTCTGGCATTTTGGAACAAAACCTGACATGGGAAAAATTCTACCAGGTAGTGCTCAAAAGATTCTCGGGGTACAGTTCTTATGAGGTAGTGGAAAATTTCAACTCCATCAAACAGGGCACCAACTCTGTTTCTGATTACACTGACAGATTCGAAGAGAAAATGTCTTCTTACAAAAGAGAAAACCCAGGTGTCTCTGAAAGCTACTATATTAAGTGTTACATAAATGGTCTGAAACCCGAGATCAAACATTACCTGAAACCATTCAAGCCACAGACCCTGTATTCAGTTGACATAGCTCGAGACATGGAACTGGGAACTCAAGCTCAGAACAATCCGAAGAAATTTCCCTCCTACACCAACTACCAGAAAAGCAATAATCCTACACCCACAACTAACAGGCCTCGATGGAATGATGGCAGTGCTACTAAAAGAGAGGGTGACCCCAAAACCACAGCCAAACCTGAGGTCAAGTACAGGGAACCAGGAGTTTGCAGATACTGTGGCAGCAAATGGTTTTTTGGCCACAAGTGTGCCCAATACAAAACCCTCAACTTAATGGCCATGGAAGAAACTCCAAAGGAGAATCCAGAGGATCTGCTACACGAAACTGAACAACCTGATGATCACACAACTCCTGTTACAAGTCGCACTGAGGAGGAGCAATGCATGCAAATTTCCTCCCAAGCAGTGGGCAAGAAGACCACTGCCAAGTCCTTCTCATCACAAATTCAAATCGGTGGGAAGTGTGGAATAGCACTAGTTGATTCTGGAAGCTCACATACATTCATTGACATGAAGTTCACCGTCAAGACCACCTGTCACACTGTCCCAACCCCTATGGAAACTGTCCTTGTGGCAGGGTGAGGAACACTACAGTCGGGATCCCAGGTTGTTGAAACACAATACACCATCCAAGGACACAAGTTCAAGAACTCCTTTAAAGTGCTGCCACTGAAGGGATACGACATTATTTTGGGATGTGATTGGTTGGAAAAACATAGCCCAATCACAATGGACTTTGTCACCAGGAAAATGCAGGTCGTGGTAGACGGCAAAATCAAAGTCACTCTCAGAGATAACAACAGGAAGGGCACAATCCCTCTCATCTCGGTACACAGAATGGAGAAGCTTGCTACCACTGATGTAGCTGGCTACTACCTCTTCCCCTTATCCAAAACCACGGAACATCAAGAACAACAATGCACCGAAGTGGAGGAATTATTGAAGGAATACAAGGATGTTTTCCAAGAACCCAAAGGAATGCCACCTATCAGAGAGTGTGACCACTCCATTCCCTTGAAAAGTAACTCTGAACCCCCTATGGTCAGACCTTATCGAGTTCCCCACAAGCAGAAGAATGAAATGGAGCAGCAAGTGCAAGAATTGTTAGATGCATCCATCATTAGGCCTAGCACTAGCCCATATGCTTCTCTTGCCATTTTGGTTAGGAAAAAGGATGGTACTTGGCGGTTGTGCATCGATTACAGGAAGTTGAATGCCCAAGCTGTCAAGAACAAGTTCCCCATCCCAGTTATTGAGGATCTCTTTGATGATCTGCAAGGAGCACAGTACTTCTCAAAGATTGACCTCAGGGCAGGATACCATCAAGTGAGAATGAATACTGCTGATATCCACAACATTGCGTCCAGAACATACTTCGGCCACTTTGAGTACTTGGTTATGCCTTTTGGGCTCACCAATGCACCAGCAACTTTCCAAGCCCTCATGAACAAAGTCTTTGCCAAGTACCTCAGGAAATTTATTCTTGTGTTCTTCGATGATATCTTAGTGTACAGCAGGACATTGCAGCAACACTTGAAGCATCTGAAAATGGTCCTAGACACCTTGAGAGCTGAGCAACTCTTTGCCAAAATGAGCAAATGCATCTTTGCTACCCCCCAGGTGGAGTACTTGGGCCACATAATATCGGGAAAAGGTGTAGAGACTGACCCACAGAAAATTGAGGCCGTTTCCAATTGGCCTCTACCTCAAAACATCACTCAGCTGAGAAGCTTCCTGGGACTCACAGGTTACTATAGGAGGTTTGTGCAAAACTATGGAGAAATATGTAGACCCCTACATGACATGCTTAGAAGGAGGCTTTCCACTAGACACCGGAACAAACAACAGCTTTCAACCAACTCAAGCACAAGCTAACATCAGCACCTGTCCTCGCACTACCCAACTTCTCACTCCCCTTCCAACTGGAAACTGATGCCAGCGGTACTGGACTTGGGGCTGTTCTGATGCAGCAAAACAGGCCTATTGCATACTTCAACAAGTCTTTAGGACCCAAATCTGCTGCCCTCTCCACTTATGAAAGGGAAGCACTCACGATCCTTGAGGCTTTAAAGAAATGGAGGCACTATGTTGTTGGCAACGAGCTGCATATCAAAACTGATCAAGAGCCTGAAATTCATAACCGAGCAGAAGGTTTCCGAAGGCATACAACACAAATTACTCCTCAAACTCCTGGAATTCAACTACAAGATTGACTATAAGAAGAGCAGAACTAATAAGGCTGTGGATGCTCTCACCAGAAAAGGAAGCACACTCATGATCACAACCATCATAACACCCACCTGGATTGAATCAGTTGAAAAGAGATACGAGAAGGACCCAAAGTGTCAGGAACTCCTGCAGAAACTCCTAATTGCAGTAGATGCAGAGAAACACTACACCCTGACAGCTAGCGTATTAAGATACAAGGGCAGGATTCTTATAGGCAATGATGAAGATCTCAAGCACCAGCTCATCGACTCCCTCCACTCCTCTGTTGTAGGAGGGCACTCTGGGATTGTTGCCAACTACCAAAGAATCAAAAGGTTGTTCTATTGGCCCGGCATGAAGAAGGATGTGGAAAAGTTCATCACCGAATGCCCGGTTTGCCAAAGAGCTAAAGCAGAGCACTGTCATTACCCAGGCCTGCTAGACCCCCTTCCTCTCCCCGACATGGCGTGGGCACACTTGACCATGGACTTCATCGAGGGTCTACCAAAATCCAATGGAAAGGAGGTCATACTCGTAGTGGTGGACAGGTATACTAAGTATGCCCATTTTATCTCCCTCCCTCACCCCTACAATGTGAACATGGTGGCCCAAGCCTTCATGGACAATGTCTTCAAGTTACATGGCCCACCAATCAGCATTGTGACGGACCGGGACATAATCTTCACAAGTAGCATGTGGCAGGGGATATTCAAAGCAATGAAAATCAAACTCCGACTCAGCCCTGCTTACCACCCTCAAAGTGACGGCCAGACCGAGCGAGTCAACCAATGTCTGGAATCGTATCTCAGATGCATGGTTTCCCAAGAGATCAAGAAATGGCATTCCTGGCTACCCCTAGCAGACTGGTGGTACAATACCACATACCACACCGCTACTAAATTCACTCCATTTCAGGCTTTGTACAGCTACCCACCTCCCCTGATCAGTGAAATAGCCATTCCTGGTCCTGTGGACACTGATGCCAGGGACTTCTTGGCTGAAAAACAGCACATGTTATCCACTCTGAAGGAAAACTTGGCACAGGCCCAAGGGTGCATGAAAAAATATGCAGACAAGAAGAGACTCGAGAGGCAATATGAAGTTGGGGATATGGTTTACTTGCGAATGCAGCCCTGCAGAATGGCTGCCTTTGGAATTCGCCAGGCCATGAAGCTCACAACAAAGTTCTACTGCCCTTATCATATATTGGAAAAGATTGGCCGTGTAGCTTACAAACTCCAACTTCCAGCGAATGTGGGCATCCATCCGATATTCCACGTGAGCCAGTTGAAAAACACCCGGGCTCTCACGCAATACCCAGTCCAGATCTCCCTCTTGTGGGCACAGACGGCAGGATCAAAACCGAACCCTTGGCTGTCCTGGAAACCCGATCGCTGCCCAGGAATGGGGTTCTGGTCACGCAATGGCTCGTCGAATGGGAGAACCTCAAGCCAGAAGATGTGACTTGGGAGGATGCAAACTTCATGAAGCAAGTTTTTCCAGCCTTCTTCGCAAACACCATCAAGAGTTGGTTCCCAGATCAGAATACTTGAGGACAAGTATGTTTTTCAGGGGGAAGAATTGTCAGCACTCTGTTCCTGAAGCAGTTTCAGAGCATACCGCTTCGACCATGTTATGTAGATCCAAAGGTGGAGACCATCCCTGGAAGATGGACGGCTATCAAGGGCTTGAAGCACTGGCTGACCCGGCTATATATTTGAGCCCCTGCGTGGGCAAACTATGTGTGATCTGTAAACCTAATTCCAAAGCCTAGATACCTAGCTACTGTAGCAAATCCCCAAATTCATAGACGGGGTCTCCGCATCAGGATTTTATCGACTACTTGTCTCTCTCGATTTGTTAGCTAGTTCCGTCGATCCCCTCCGGGATCTGACAATGGGGAGGGTGGGCTGGCGGGCGTGGTGGGCGAGGAGGAAGTCGCGGGTGGATGTGGCGCAGCGCCAGGCGCGGCAGACGGCACGGCACCGGAGGAGGGCTTCGGGGGGCAGGCGGACGAGGATCTCCCAGATGGCGATCTCGTCCGGAAGGCCGCGGCAGGTAGGGGCCGCTCGTGCTGTTGCGGCCGCCGCCATCGTCACCGGCTGGGAGCTCGACCTGGTTTCTGGATCCGTCCGAGGGAACCAGGCGGCGGCGGAAGGGTGGAGTCCTGGAGAAATGGACATGGAATGGGCCTAAACCATGTACAATGTGCATGTAGACAGACCTCTGAAACGGACGGGCTTTATTTTCTTTGCGAGTTGGGCTTAGCCCAGGAGATTGCTGTTAACTACTGTAACTTTGGTTACACTAAAAACACTTAACTTTGTCTTAAAAATCTAAAAACACTTAACTGTTACTAAAAAAACACTTAACTTTGTTGTCGCGAAGCTCTGTATCTTTCTGAGGATTTGCTACTTCAAGATTTAATTGTTGCCTCTGACTCGAAACAGGTGATAAACGACATTGAGAAGGAAATGAACAGTACCTATGGACACATTATCAAGGAGATCAAGCATCAAGCATAAAACTTCAATTGCAAATTCAATTTTGAAGGCCAAGCTATGAACACAGACGCAGATAGACTAGCTAAATTTTCGAATTCTCTGGAAGAGAGGCGCCATGTTTTGTTTCAACAGCACGATCTTTTTTGTATCCCACTGGCTTTTGGTCAATAAAATTTAGCTTTTAGCCTAAAACAACTTAACTTTGGTATTGCTTCCCTGATGAAAATTAGCTTTATTCGCAGAAAAAAATAACCTTGATAGCACAACGCCTAAAAAATCATCAAACACAAAAACAAGGCCTCAAGAATTTAAAGTTGATAGTACAAAATATTTTCTGTTCTAAAAAAATATCCTGGAGATTCTGAAAAAATAAAAATAAAAATTGGAAAAGAAGTACAGTACTACTGCGCTTGCTTGGAACATGGAAGGTGAAAAATATATGTCATGATCATGCACGCTTAGTTTGGGTTCTCGTTACTTATTACATTGAAACATTCAGAAGTCATCAATCTAGAGGTTTTTTAACATGTGAAAAGAGCATGCTAAAATTGCTCATCAATCTGATAGTCGAGTTCTCTATAAAAGGAACCTTTTAGTAAGATAAAAAAATGCAAGGATATGCAACCAAATACTCGTATTTCACTAGCAACACAAAATGAACACGTAATTCATGTTCAGAAGTTCAGACTATTAGCGTACGCTCTTTTCACCCTTTCGTCAGTGGGAACATAAAGAATTGATAAGCAACATGTAGAACAAAAAATTGCTTTTGCCACCATCTCAATGTGAACTAATTTACAAGCAGATTGGCTTTCTTAGCAAGGTAATCATGCAAGACGAAAATGAGTATGCTCAATTATCATTTTTTTAGGACTGAAACACATGTCAATCACACTGTCTGTTCCATGCTTATTAACATGGGGCATATACATAGTAAGGATGTGATAAAAACAGTTGAAGTGCGGAAAACGTAGGGAGGCAGAAAGTGGCATTTTGCTCACAATTAACAAACTGTAATAGAGGAGAATGTGATAAACCTGTAGTGTAAGGCATCGGGCTAGAGGTGAAACTATATCAGTAATAGTAACTGATGAAGCCTGAGAAGGCAATCCAAACACTATGCTGGGGATGCGACTAAAGGATAACATTAAGATTGCAGGCATGCAAAATATACTCACTGTCAAGACCTAGCTACTAATTTATCCATGGGTGTTGGTTTCCTACATAAGTAGTGTCCGCAAGGAGATAAACATAATTGTCTAAACCTAACCAGTGTACTAAGAAGGGGTATGGATTCAGTTACTGTGTAATAAATATTTGCATTCCAAAACGCTGGCTCAAGTAACGGCACGTCCGTCTGATTCTCCTTTCTGGAAGGGGCTTATGAAGACAAAGTTTGCCTTCTTCAACAGGAGCAAAATCATTGTAGGGAATGGACAGGATACTAGGTTCTTGGAGGACACCTGGTTGGCTGAGACTCCAGTGGCCTTGCGGTATCTTTCCTTATATAACATTCACTAGTGCAGAACCGGGCAATAGCACCGGTTCGTAAGGCCCTTTAGTGCCGGTTCCACAACCGGCACTAAAGTGTGGTCACTAAAGCCCCCCTCCCCCCCCCCTTTAGTACCGGTTCAGCACGAACCGGTGCTAAAGGCCAACCACGTGGCACGAGCCAGCTCGGGCGGAGTTTTAGTACCGGTTGGTAACACCAACCGTACTAAATATTTGTGGGTTTTGTTTTATTTTTATTTTTAATTAAATTTGTGTAACAATTTAATTCTTTTTCGCTTGCTGGTATTTTACAATACTACACATTGTATATATATATATATATATATATATATATATATATATATATATATATATATATATATATATATATATATCATCAATGTCTCACAAACCATCATATTAATTAATTCACACATACACACATTATAGCTATATACAATTTCTCCTACATATGCATGTTGCCTTCGGAGCCAGTGGCATTAGCCTAATTGGTGCCCTTGAGCTCGATGGGGCAGCGGTAATAGTATTCTCCGCCGGATTTATGACCTGGTCGAGCAAAAATCCCGCTATTTCCTTTTGAAGTGCTTCTACGCTCCGTTTCTAGGAGCTTCTCCCGCACCTCTGTGAACTGTTAAGAAGGAGATCAATATGCATGTGTATTAGTTGTGTGACTAGATATCGATAATGGTGTAAAATTGTGAATAGTGTTTTGACAAGCGCATCCATTCCTGTCTTTCAGATCTGCTCCTTTCGGACGCCATCATGCGAATGTTCTCGCAAACGTAGAATGCACACAGATCAGTCCCTCGCGCCTGCTTCAGGCCTTTACGAGAATGGAATTTTATCGGATAATAATTAATCAAGCATGATAATTAAAGAGATGGCAGCTAGCTAGCTAGCTAGTACTACTTAATTACTTACCTTGGGTCGAAACCATTTAAGCTTTTGTTTCCATTCGCCTTCCGTGACGCTGATGAACCTTGCCCAAGCCCTGCCCGCCGACAATGAAAATGAATAAAGGGGTTATTGAATATAGTTCATATCATGAAAAATGACGAACTAAATAGGCCGAGATATGTAGTTAATAATGATTGAAATTACCTGTTGACTATCCCAAACAAGATGTTATAGTCAGTTTTTTCTTTGAGTAGTGAGTCCAGTATTTCAACTGTTCCGGCGTAAACTTTAATGATACACAAGACCCAGTGATATCTGCATGCACACACGTTTGCATGTCTTAATTAAGCGGGCATATGTAAAGCAAAAACATGAAGCTAGCTAGTAGGCAAAAACAGAGAATTTGTAGTACAAGACAGTGTGACTCACTAGAAGTTGTAAGGAAGTAGTATATCTTCATTGTATTTGAGGGGCTTCAAGAACTCTAGCATGTTGTCCTCTACGGCCTTTTGATGATGTGCATTTAGTTTCCATGTGTATTCATTAACGGTGTTTGGGTCAATGAACCCGATGCCAAAGCGTCCACCTTTTCTCATTTCATATATCTTCATCCTGCATATAATACCACAGAAAAGAATATAGTGAGGATAATTACAGGTAATGATTGATCAAAAGGATCAGTACAGCTAGCTTGAGACTTAAATTACAGAAAGAAATCACTTACAGACAATAGCAACTAACGATAGATTTGTCGAGTGCGTCTTGATTGTATAACTGAAACAGTTCAGAATACTCAACGGACAAAGCTTTCTCATGGAAGTAATGGTCCTCCTTGACATTCACCATGAAGGACACTCGATCGGAAATCTTGGTAATGTTCATGTCCCATTGATGCAATTCATACATTCTCGTTGGGAGGTTCTTGACCTTGTCTGGATGGACCAAAGGTTGGCCCCGGACATATTTCCGTTTTATTTCATCCTCTCTAAGCACAGGAATGGGCTCGATCTCGAGGAGTTGTCCAACAGTGATTTTGAGAACTTGAGCCTGCATTATATGGTCCTCCGTTATTACCACATTGCCCACCTCAGGAACGTAAACTGTTTGCCCACAATAATATTGAGCGCGCGTACTGTCACTTGTTGTTGGCACAACAAGCGAGGGATCGATTGCGCCACTGTTCTCCCAGCTGGGAATGGTTTTCCGCATTTTTGACAGCTGCTTCTTGTTTGCTCGATCCCGAGCTCGCCTCCCACGAGACGTGCTCGATTTAACTTCCGATGTGGTGCTCATAGTCTGTGTCAACAGGCTTGGGAGCTGGTGGTTGAGCCATACGAATGAAGTGGTCAATCGTTTCCTTAGGCACTTTCTCCCTTGGCGGCGGTGGCGGTTTCGGTGCAAAATGGGCTTCCACCTCGGACTTCGATATGGCTGCGATTTCCTCCTCGGACCTGTCATAAGACCTCTGCGGAAGAGGCGTGAGGCTTGGACCATATTTATATCGCTTGCCTCCGCTTTGTACTTCCTGTACTACCTCGACTGCATGCCACGCACCATAGCTGCGGGGTGTCTCTTCTGCGATTGCTGAGGCGGCGGAGACGCCGGTTGACGGGGCTGAGTTGGACGAGGAGGAGTGGCCGCCTGAAGATGTGCCGGACTTGGAGGAGGAGTGGCCTGAGGTTGTGCCGGACTTGGAGGAGGAGGGACGCCCGACGCTGTGGCGGACTTGGAGGAGGAGGAGTGGCTCGACACTTTGCCGGACTTGGAGGAGGAGTGGCCTGACACTTTGCCGGACTTGGTGGACTTGCAGGAGGGGGAGACTGCTGACTCGGTGGCGGACTTCGACGAGGAGTCAGATGACGCGGTGTCGGTGGCCTTCGAAAGATGATGCAATCCTGTTTCCATAGGATGATACGATGGTTGGCGTCTCCGAGAAAGCGCTCGTCCTCACCTCCAGGAATGTCAAGCTCTAGCTCCGAATATGGCTGCACCACCTCATCAACCATGACACGAGCATAGCCCTCTGGAATCGGGATGCAATGGTAGGTTGCTTTGGGGGTAACTGGAAAAGCTTCTCCGTCCGCCACCTTCATGGATATGTTCTTCATTTTGACGTAGCTCGCAGCTAGTGTTCTCCGTGATGTCATCCACGGGTATCTACCCAGCATTGCGTCGTCTGGGCGGAACCCACGCTGCTTCTCTGCATGGATGGGGCGGTGCTATCCAATGCTGGATCATCCGCTAGCTGCTGCAGCTGCTGAGACCCCCTTTGCTGGCTAAGTGAGTCGATTTGCTCCTGCTGCCGCTGGAATTTGACTGCCAATTCCGCTTGACTTGCTTCTAGGCCTTGAAGGCGTTCATAGTCCCACTTCCTCCGCTCCTCCTCCATCTTCCTCTTCTTCTCCTCCGCAATCTTCTTTCTCGCGCGGGTTCTGTAGTCGTTGTTCCAGTCTGAAAACCCCTCATACCACGGAATAGCGCCCTTGCCTCGTGTTCTTCCTAGGTGTTCAGGATTTCCCAGGGCACGCGTAAGCTCATCGTTCTCTCTGTTGGGCTGGAACACCCCCGTTCGTGCCTCTTCTATTGCAACAAGTATCGCATCGTCGGCTCCCTTCAGACTTGCCCTCGTCGAAACATTGCTCATCTTGGATCCAACGCCTCCATGCGCATAGAACCAAGTCCTGACCCTGGGGGGCCAGCTCTTAGTAACCGGAGTGGCACCTGCATCCTCCATCTCTTTCTTAGACTTATCCCACTTAGGCATTGCCACCGCATAGCCACCTGGCCCCAGCTTATGGAACTTATCCTTTTTTTCGGCATTCTTCTTGTTTATTATCGACCGTTCCTTAGCTAATTCTGAATCCTTGAATTTCACGAAATCGTCCCAATGAGCACGTTGGTTCTCTAGAGTTCCCTCGAATACTGGAATCTTCCTTCCTCCCTTGACGTACTTGTCCCATTCACGATTCTTGTGGTTCTTGAATGCAACCGCCATCTTCCTAAGAGCAGCGTCCTTGACTTTCTGCACATCTGCTTCTGTGAAATGATCTGGTAGGGTGAAATGTTCCATGAGAGTATCCCAAAGTAGATCTTTTGATTCTTGTCGACAAAAGTAACATCCGGACGTGGAGCAGCGTCCTCTTTGCCTTTTTGTCCTTTGTCTTTGCTGGCTCTTCCATTCTTGAAGGGAGATCGGAGTTGGTCCTTCACAAGAACTCCGACCGACGAATGAACTTGTCTGCAATCTTCTTAGGCGCTAATGGTTCGCCATTAGGTCTGATCGCTCGATATTGTACTTTACGCCTCCTTCAACTTTTTGTTCGGGCCTCGTTTCGTCCTTTTGTCTGAAGATTTGCTCGACCCAGATGGCTGAAAGAACAAAGATCGATTCGTTAATATATCTTCAAGTCATTTAAAACATGTGATGATCACCAGAAACCTGCTTATATAAATATATATACCTTGCCGGTCTTTGTTGTTTCAGGATCAACATGTTCTTCGTCATCGTCATAATCGTAGTTCATGACTTCATCAATTCGGTCGTCGCGATCGAATATCATATCACCCTCTCCGGTGTTGTTTAGAAATTCGGAGCCGTCATAATCTTCTTCATTCTGATTATCATCTGGCCCGCGTATCATATCGAACATGGTCTGTTCTCCTCTCTCGTCGGTATTGTCCGCCATAGCTTTTATTTAACTAATTCCAAATAAATATAAAATAATTTAGTATTCAAATTACATCGTCTTGAATAATAGATATAATCTCGAATACTTTGTCTAGAATAATAGATACAATCTCGAATACATCGTCTCGAATAATATATAATATTGAATAGTACATCACTGGCTAGCTAATTAAAGATCTAATTAAACACTAATTATATCCATCTAACATGCATTCATACATATATACTAGTGAAAAACAATAATCTAAAAATCTAAACTAATTAAACATACAAAATCTAAACTAATTAAATATATACGTGTATGTGTGTGTGTGTTCATCATGCTTTTGTGTGTGTGTATGGGCTCGGGAGGGCGGCGCCCATGGTGGTGGGCTGGGGCGAGGGAGAGGGGTTAGAGGGGAGAGCTCACAGCAAGCGACGGCGATGGCGAGGCGACGGCGGGCGGCGATGAGGGGACGGCGCGACGGGACGGGCCCGGGCGGCGACGGAGACGAGGGCGGCGACGGGGACGGGGGCGGCGACGGGGACGGGGGCGGCGACGGAGACGATCGAGGGCGGCGGCGACGGCGACGGAGACGGAAACAGAGGAACAAACAGAGAGGGAAACTGAAATTTTGGTAGTTGTTGTATATATAGAAGGCGCCTTTAGTACCGGTTGGAGCCACCAACCGGTACTAAAGGCCTGTTTTGGCTAGGCCAAGCGGCGGGAACTGACACCCTTTAGTACCGGGTGGTGGCACAAACCGGTACTAAAGGCCCCTTTAGTACCGGTTTGTGCCACCACCCGGTACTAAAGCGTGTGCGCTGGGGCAGGTGCGGTGCGGAAAGTTTAGTCCCACCTCGCTAGCCGAGAGGCGACCGCAGTGGTTCATAAACCCCCGTGCGGTCGCTCTCTCGAGCTCCTCTCCAAATCAGGCCTCACTGGCCTCACGTGTTCTTTGTTGCCTGTTGGCCCACTTGGCCTTTGCGGGCTGCATCCCGCCCAACACAGGTTGGGTTTCTAGTCGTATGCAGGCCGTTACGGCCTAGTAGGCGGGCTTTTTTGCTTTATTTATTTTTGTGTTGTTTTTTTGTGTATTTAGAGTTTCTTTGTGAATATTTTTGCTTTAGATACAAAAATTACAAACATTCTGTTAGTGCCCGTAGTTTTCAAATTTGAATAGTTTAAATTTTGAATTATTTGAAATTAGTGTGAATCACTAGTTTGTGAATAATTTTACTTTAAAAATCAGTAAAGGCATGAAATAATTTGTTTGCACATAAAACTTCTTCGCTTCAAATGCCAAAACACATAACTACCCTAACTATTACAGAGATTCCCCTCCGGGTGTGAAACATGTAAGAAAGTGATGATAGTGAAGTCGATCACATCCCAGATCTTTGGGTGTGAAACTTTTCTTCGCGTGTGTCCCTTTGCACCATAACCATGGAAAATCTTCATCATTTAACGGGATGCTCGGGTCAATATTCACTGTGAATGGAGAAATTTCATCAAACTTTTCATAATCTTCGACTTGTCTGTCTTGTCATCCACTCCCACGATGTTTCTCTTCCCGTAAAGAACTATGTGCCGCTTTGGCTCATCGTACGATGCATTCGCTTCCTTATCTTTTCTTTTCTTGGCTTGGTAGACATGTCCTTCACATAGAAAACCTGTGCCACATCATTGGCTAGGACGAATGGTTCGCTCGCATATGCAAGATTGTTGAGATCCACTGTTGTCATTCCGCATCGCGGGTCTTCCGTTACCCGCCTCGTGTCATATTGACCCATTTGCACCAAACAAAGGGACCTTTAAACCACGCCGATAGTCAAGTTCCCATATGTCCTGTATATAACCATAATATGTTTCCTTTCCGCCTTGGTTTTCGCATCAAAGCGGACACCACTGTTTTGGTTGGTGCTCTTCTTATCTTGGGCGATCGTGTAAAATGTATTACCATTTATCTCGCACCTTTGAAAGTCATTATATTCAAGATGGTAACGGGACAGCAAGTACAGGTCATCTTCAATAGAGGTGTCATGCATGGTGCGTGTTCGCAACCAGTGGCGAAACTCCTGGTTTGTTCACGTGTAATCCAGTCATCGACCGCTCCGGTGTTTGGAGCGTAGCAAATTCTTGTGTTCATCCATATACGGAGCCACCAAGGCGGAATTCTGTAGAACTGTAGTGTGCTTGGTGAGAGAATGTCCGTCCATACATATTATTTGTTCCTCCTAGCGTGCCTTTTCCATCCAGTCTGCCCTTATGCCGCGATTCAGAACACCAATCGGCTTAAGGTCAGGAATAAAGTCAATACAGAACTCAATCACCTCCTCATTTTGATGGCCCTTGGATATGCTTCCTTCGGCCTAGCACGGTTATGAACATATTTCTTTAAGACTCCCATGAACCTCTCAAAGGGGAACATATTGTGTAGAAATACAGGACCCAAAACGTTAATCCTTCAAGATAGGTGAACTAGGACGTGCGTCATGATGTTGAAGAAGGATGGTGGGAACACCAACTCGAAATCGACAAGACATTGCACCAAATCATTCTGTAACCTTGGTATGATTTCTCGAGCGATTACCTTCGAGAGATTGCATTGAGAAATGCACATAGCTTCACAATGGCTAATCGAACGTTTTCCGGTAGAAGCCCCCTCAATGCAACCGGAAGCAGTTGCATCATAATCATGTGGCAGTCATGAGACTTTAGGTTCTGGAACTTTTCCTCTGCCATGTTTATTATTCCCTTTATATTCGACGAAGCCGACGGTACCTTAATATCGAGCAGGCATTCAAAGAAGATTTCCTTCTCTTCTTTGGTAAGAGCGTAGCTTGCATGACCCTGATATATGCCGCCTTCTCCGTGCATACGTTGCTGGTCCTCCGTGCCTCGGTGTATCTTTTGTCTTCCCATACACGCCCAAGAAGCCAAGCAGGGTCACGCAAAGATTCTTCGTCACGTGCATCACGTCGATTGCGGAGCGGACCTCTAGGTCTTTCCAATATGGCAGGTCCCAAAATATAGATTTCTTCTTCCACATGGGTGCGCGTCCGTCGGCGTCCTTTGGAACAGGTTGTCCGCCAGACCTTTCCAAATATCACCTTCAAATCCTTGACCATATCATGTACATCAGCACCAGTACGGTGGCGAGGCTTCGTCCGGTGATCCGCCTCACCTTTGAAATGCTTGCCTTTCTTTCTTACGGGATGCCTGCTTGGAAGAAATCGACAATGTCCCAGGTACACATTCTTCATACAACTATTCAAATATATACCGTCGGTATCATCCAAACAGTGCGTGCATCCGCGGTATCCCTTGTTTGTCTGTCCTGAAAGGTTACTGAGAGCAGGCCAATCATTGATGGTCACGAACAGCAACGCCTTTAGGTCAAATTCTTCCCCCATGTGCTCATCCCACGCACGTACACCTGTTCCATTCCACAGTTGTAAGAGTTCTTCAACTAATGGCCTTAGGTACACATCAATGTCGTTGCCGGGTTGCTTAGGGCCTTGGATGAGCACTGGCATCATAATGAACTTCCGCTTCATGCACAACCAAGGAGGAAGGTTATACAAACATAGAGTCACAGGCCAGGTGCTATGGTTGCTGCTCTGCTCCCCGAAGGATTAATGCCATCTGCGCTTAGACCAAACCATACGCTCCTTGCGTCATCCGCAAACTCCTTCCCGTACTTTCTTTCAATTTTTCTCCACTGCGACCCGTCACCTGGTACTCTCAACTTTCCGTCTTTCTTACGGTCTTCTCGTGCCATCGCATCTCCTTGGCATGCTCTTTGTTTTGGAACAACGTTTCAACCGTGGTATTATAGGAGAATACCACATCACCTTGGCAGGAATCTTCTTCTGGGCGCCGCCCTCGACATCACCATGCTCATCGCGGCTGATCTTATAGCGCAATGCACCACATACCGGCAAGCGTTCAATCCTCGTACTCACCGCGGTAGAGGATGCAATCATTAGGGCATGCATGTATCTTCGCACCTCTAACCCTAGAGGGCAGACAGCCTTCTTTGCTTCAGACGTACTCTCGGGCAATTCGTTGTCCTTTGGAAGCATATCCTTTATCATTACCAGCAACTTTCCAAATCCCTTGTCGATACACCATTCTCTCGCCTTCCATTACAGCAATTCCAGTGTGGTGCCCAGCTTTTTCTTGTCACCTACGCAATTCGGGTACAACAATTTTTTGTGATCCTCTAACATGCGCTGCAACTTCTTCTTCTCCAAATCACTTGCGTAGTTTCTCTTTGCATCGGCAATTGCCCGACCTAGATCATCAACGGGCTCATCTGATGCCTCTTCTTCAGCTTCTTCCCGCATTGCCGGCCCAGCTTCTTCCTGGATTACCGGCTCAGCTTCTTCCCCCATTGTTGTATCATCGTATTCAGGGAACCCATGGCCAGGATAGCTGTCGTCGTCCTCTTCTTCTTCATTGTCTTCCATCATAACCCCTCTTTCTCCGTGCTTGGTCCAAACATTATAGTGGGGCATGAAACCGACTCAAACAGTGGACGGAATGGTTCTTGACGAGAGTAATTGCGACCATTCTTACAGCCAGCACATGGACAAGGCATAAAACCATCCGCCCGCTTGTTTGCCTCAGCCGCAAGCAGAAAAGTATGCACGCCCTCAACGAACTGGGGAGAGCATCGGTCATCGTACATCCATTGCCGACTCATCTTCATTACACAACACCGAATAGACCAAATTAATACAAGTTCATACATAAAGTTCATACAACACTTAAATGCAACAAACAAATAACTCTCTAGCTAAAGCATTTAAATGCAACAACAAATGCGATCAAGATCGCAACTAAGGTAACAATTGATCCAACAGCATAATGATACCAAGCCTCACTATCGATGGCATATTTTCTAATCTTTCTAATCTTCAAGCGCATTTTCTCCATCTTGATCTTGTGATCATCGATTTACATTGGCAACATGCAACTCCAATTCCATCTTCTCCCCCTCAATTCTTTTCAATTTTTCTTTCAAGTACTCATTTTCTCTTTCAACTAAATTTAACCTCTCGACAATAGGGTCGGTTGGAATTTCCGGTTCACATACGTCCTAGATAAAAATATCTATGTCAACTTGATGGGCATAATTTGTCATAAACACGAAATGCAACAAATAGTTTTAAAAGAGAATATACCAGATCCGAATCATAACAAGGACGAGGGCCGACGGGGACGGATATCAAAACCATGGCACTATGTAAAACAAACAACGTACGGGTAAGATAATTATTATACGAGTAACTATATATCCAAATCACAGAAACATCAATTTTTATATAAAATTTCATGAACAAGAGGCTCACCACAAGGTGGTGCCGGCGACGGACGACGGTGGGCGATCGACGGTGGTTACGACAGAGATTTAGAAGGCACTAAGTAAACCACACCTACATATGCAAACTAAGTGTTATTTTGACCTCAAATTGCATATAAATCAAATACTAGCACATAATTATATTTCCTCCCAAATTACTAAACTCACAAATTAATAACTATATGAACCAATGCAAGAGCTAATCTAGCAATGAGAGATGAATGGACAAAGTTGCTAACCTTTGTGATCACTTGAATGGATGGGGCCTTCAAATCTTGACAAATTTTGGGCAAAATGTGTGATGAGCTCGAGGGGAGAAGAGGAAGAACAGAGAGGAGAGGAGAGGGAAAGGGGAAGAACAGAGCGAGCTGGACGAAGGGTTTATATGCAGGAGGACCTATAGTACGGTTCGTGGCACGAACCGGTACTAAAGGTGCCGGAGGGGCCCACATCGACAACATCCTGCCACCACCGCATTAGTACCGGTTCGTGGCACGAACCGGTGCTAAAGGTTAGCCACGAACCGGTGCTAAAGGCTAGCCGTTGGAACCGGCACTAATGTATACATTTGTGCTGTCTCTTATACAAACCGGCACTAATGTGCTTCACGTTTGACCCTTTTCTACTAGTGATTGTACAACAGAAAGAGGATTTGGTTGGCACAGTGTTGGAATATGTTCCTCTTAATATTAATTTCTGACAGTCGTTAGTGGGTGATCGATGGGATAGTCAGTTACATCTTGTGCGTAGGTTAATGCAGGTTAACCTCTCCGATGCAGCAGACTCCATATACTGGAAGTTGTCAGTGTCCGGAGTTTTCTCGGTTAAATCTATGTATACAGATTTAATCAATATCGGGCGTATCCCATGGACCATACACATTTGGAAAATTAAGGTGCCATTGAAAATCAAAGTGTTTATGTGATTTGTGCATAAGGAAGTAATCTTGAAAAAGGATAATTTGGCCAAGCATAGTTGGGAAGGAAGTAAAAGATGCTACTTTTGTGATAAGGATGAAACAATACGACATCTTTTTGTCCAATGTCCACTTGCTAAGCTACTGTGGAGAACGATCCAAGTGGCTTTTAACATTGTTCCGCCCAGTACGGTATCACATTTATTTGGGACTTGTTTAAATAGGATAGAGCCTAAGAATGCGACACATATTCGAGTTGGAGTGTGTCCATTACTTTGAGCCATATGGCCTGTAGAAATGATGTTTGTTGTGTCCATGGGATCGGTTAGGCTAGATCAATCGGTGGTCCTACCTTCCCTTGTGGCTCGAGGAGGTCCTGGTGCCGGCCATGGTGACGGTGGCCGGTGATGGCAGAGAGTAGCGGTGGCGGTGCTTCCCGTTAGCACTGCACCAACCCTAGATCGGTAGGTGGTGTAGGTGGGGTGTACGGCGTCGTGACGAACCTCGTATTGCGAGCCACCGGCCCCCACCTCTTTATATATGTGCAGATGACAGGGGCCCGTCAACCATAATGCGTTGAGTGCCCCCGATCAGGGCGTGGATCTAAGGGCCCGGTGGACCGTTGGGCCCACATGGTGGAGATCATCCTAACATTCTCCCCCTTGATCTCAACTTTTACTTTTTACCTTATGCTTTTACTTTACTCGTTTCATAACAGATCAATACATAGAACATGTTTCATCGTCACAGCTCAATTGCCGATATAATCAGACATCCACAACGTACCTCTCTATTTTGAAATAAATTCTTTAACCTTGGGCCCTTTATTGTCCAGAAATCTTAGACTATACCATAAAACCCATGTCGACTTTGTGTTCTCCGAACACACTGAGCGGTAAGCCTTTAATAAGCAGATCTGCAACACTTGTCTATTACTTTTATGCTTCAAGCATTTCTACATAATTCCGGACTTTCTCCTTTACAATGCATAACTCTGTGTCAGTGTGTTTGGCATCAACACTTGACTCATTGTCATAGTAGCGAAAAACATAAAATGGTTATCGCTGTTGTCAACCATTATCAACTCCGGGTACAGGTCTCCTTAACCATTTTGCCCCTCCCTCAGCCTCATATAAAGTTATAACATGATTTGCGTCACATTGATGATAATTGTTTCATTCTTGGAGCTTTTCCACACAAAACTCCAAGTGTGAAAGTTAGTGATAATTGTTGATTTCGCTATACATTTCACAAGTCCTATCTTTGTACTCACAATCTTTTCAGAGCACTTATTTCTTTCAGCATGTGGCCGATATCTTTGACTCCATTCTAGTGATCTATATATGGACTGGACATTGCCAAAACAACCCGGATGCATGAACTGTGTCAGGGTAATATACTGAGCTTCCAACAGGTGAAGCATATGGCACCATATCTGTTTTCAATCTTTTCTCATCAACTTTTCAAACACCATAGTTTCCAGTTTCATTACCCTTGACTATAAGAACAGGCGTAGGTTTTCTCGCATGCATACTTTAGAGACCTTTCTTAGCATGTCCATGTGACATTCCTAATACCCCCATTTTATTCTTTTCTTTGTGAACCTCGATATTTATAACGAGAGACACTCTACCGAGAACATTGTTTTGAATTTTGAGAACAAGAACTTCTTTTCTCCTCCTGCAGTAGATTGACATCACCGAGGGAGTCCTGGATTAGGGGGTATCCGGACAGCCGGACTGTGTACAACGTTCGGACTATTGAAGCGTGAAGATACAAGACTCAAGACTTCGCCCGTGTCCGGATGGGACTCTCCGTTGCGTGGAAGGCAAGCTTGGCGATCTGGATATTGTGTTTCCTTTCTTGTAACCGACTGCATGTAAACCCTAGCCCTCTCCGGTGTCTATATAAACCGGAGAGTTTGGTCCTTAGAAGGCCGATCACAATTACAATCATACCATCATAGGCTAGCTCTTAGGGTTTAGCCTCTACGATCTCGTGGTAGATCTACTCTTGTACTACCCATATCATCAATATTAATCAAGCAGGAAGTAGGGTTTTACCTCCATCGAGAGGGCCCGAACCTGGGTAAACATCTATGTCCCTTGCTTCCTGTTACCATCAGCCTTGACGCACAGATCGGGACCCCCTACCCGAGATCCGCCAGTTTTGACACTGACAATCACCACTAGCAAGTACGACATCATCCACATGCACAGGATTAGGAAATGAATTTCCCATTTTATAGTTTTGCATGAATACATTGTCCTCTCATTTTCTTTAACCCAAATTATCATCTGATTCTTCTAACTTTAAATGCCACTGTCTAGAGACTTGCTCTAGTCCATAAAAGACTTCTTGAAGCAGTATCCCGTGTGTTCTTTACTTTCATCTGATGTAACTCAGATCATGATGTCGGTCATGATGTGCCATGAACACTCATTGTAATTTGTTCATTTTCTTTGCACAAAATCTTTCGATTTAAGTCGTGCTTTACACCTTTACATATTTCCTTTGCAGTCAACCTTGTAGACCCTTTACAACCTACTGTTTATGCTCCATTGGAAATTACTTATGAGTCCCAAACATTGTCGGGATTCACCAATTTTATTTCATCTCACATAGTTTCTTATCATTTAGACAAACAGACACTTCTCTAAGCTCGATTGAGCCCTTTAAATGAGGTGGGATCAACCTCCATTTGAATTTCACTAACATAGACTTTATAGTAATCAGAAGTATCTGATTTTCTCATTCCTTGAGACCATGTGTGTCTCAGGTACTAGCACTTATTTCATATGGGTCTGTTGTTCCTCTGTCATTGCCAACAGACAAATTAATTGTATAGTCTTTCATTTCCAAGAGGCAATAGGTTTACAGGGACCTTTATCACAAGATCCATGTTTACTCATTCCTCCTTTATAGAGCTAACAACAGGTGTTGTATAGGTCATACAACATGCTCCCCTAGATACAATCTATTCGAGTGTTAGGTATTTTCGTACCATGCTCCCCCAGATTACTCCATCTTCACTAAAATTGGGGTATATTTAAACTTTATTATTTAGGTTTATTCTGTTAAAAACTTTCTTCTTTATGGCACTTTAAGCACTGTTTTAGTATTCCTTAGTCTGCTTTTGGAACTGTAAAAGATCCAGAAATACAGCTATTACTTTTGTTTACGGGTATTATTATGACCGTCGTACTCCCCGAGACGATCACATTCTTCATTAATGGATCACTTTAGATGCATAATGTGCATCACATTCTTACACTACTAGGGTAAAGCCTATACAAAGAATCTTACCAGCAATGCGTTTTAAAATAAGGCGCTGCTGCTATATAGTGATACGTCCATTTTGCATCATGCTTTTATATCGATATTTATTGCATTATGGGCTGTTATTACACATTATGTCACAATACTTATGTCTATTGTCTCTTATTTTACAAGGTTTACATGAGGAGGGAGAATGCCGACAGCTGGAATTCAGGGCTCGAAAAGGAGCAAATATTAGAGACCTATTCTGCACAACTCCAAAAGTCCTGAAACTCCACGAAAGTTATTTTTGGAAATAATAAAAAATACTGGAAGAAGAATCTATGTCAAGGGGGCCTCCACCTCTCCACGAGGGTGGGGGACACGCCCTACCCCCCTGGGCGCGCCCCCCTGCCTCGTGGGCCCCCTGTAGGCTCTCAGATGCCCATCTTCTGGTATATGAAGTCTTCCGTTCGCAGAAAAATCATAAGTAAGCCTTCGGGACGAGACTCCGCCGCCACGAGGCGGAACCTTGGCGGAACCAATCTAGGGCTCCGGCGGAGCTGTTCTGTCGGGGACACTTCCCTCCGGGAGGGGGAAATCATCACCATCGTCATCACCAACGCTCCTCTCATCGGGAGAGGGCAATCTCCATCAACATCTTCACTAGCACCATCTCCACTCAAAACCCTAGTTCATCTCTTGTATCCAATACTTGTCTCCAAGTCCGGGATTGGTACTAGTAGGTTGCTAGTAGTGTTGATTACTCCTTGTAGTTGATGCTAGTTGGTTTATTTGGTGGAAGATCATATGTTCAGATCCTATATGCATATTAATACCCCTCTGATTATGAACATGAATATGCTTTGTGAGTAGTTACGTTTGTTCCTGAGGACATGGGAGAAGTCTTGCTATTAGTAGTCATGTGAATTTGGTATTCGTTCGATATTTTGATGAGATGTATGTTGTCTAGCCTCTAGTGGTGTTATGAGAATGTCGACTACATAACACTTCACCATTATTTGGGCCTAGAGGAAGGCATTGGGAAGTAATAAGTAGATGATGGGTTGCTAGAGTGATAGAAGCTTAAACCCTAGTTTATGTGTTGCTTCGTAAGGGGCTGATTTGGATCCATATGTTTTATGCTATGGTTAGGTTTACCTTAATACTTTTGTTGTAGTTGCGGATGCTTGCAATAGAGGTTAATCATGAGTGTGATGCTTGTTCAAGTAATAACAGCACCCAAGCACCGGTCCACCCACATATCAAATTATCAAAGTACCGAACGCGAATAATATGAACGTGATGAAAACTAGCTTGACGATATTCCCATGTGTCCTCGGGAGCGCTTTTCCTTATATAAGAGTTTGTCCAGGCTTGTCCTTTGCTACAAAAGGATTGGGCCACCTTGCTGCACTTTACTTACTTTTTTTACTTGTTGCTCGTTACAAATTATCCTATCACAAAACTATGTGTTACCACTTATTTCAGTACTTGCAGAGAATACCTTACTGAAAACTGCTTATCATTTCCTTCTGCTCCTCGTTGGGTTCGACACTCTTACTTATCGAAAGGACTACGATAGATCCCCTATACTTGTGGGTCATCAAGACTCTTTTCTGGCGCCGTTGCCGGGGAGTGAAGCTCCTTTCATAGGTGGAATTTGGTAAGGAAAATTTTATATAGTGTGCTGAAATTTACTGTCACTTGTTACTATGGAAAGTAATCCTATGAGGGGCTTGTTCGGGGTATCTTCACCCCGACCAGTAGAGCAAAGAGTTTCTCCTCAACTTACTGAACCTACTGAACATGAAACTATTCCCTTTGAAGTTCCTTCGGGTATAATGGAAAAACTGCTAGCTAATACTTTTACAGGAGATGGAACAAAGCATCCTGATGAACATCTACTCTATGTGGATGAAGTTTGTGGATTATTTAAGCTTGCAGGTATACCCCATGATGTTGTTAAGAAGAAGGTCTTCCCTTTATCTTTGAAGGGAGATGCATCGACATGGTATAGGCTATGTGATGACACGGGATCATGGAACTATAAACGAGTGAAATTGGAATTTCATCAAAAGTATTATCCTATGCATCTTGTTCATCGTGATCGCAATTATATATACTAGTCATCAACCCGTGCGACTGCACGGGCTAGAAATATAGAAAACAAATTTATACTCAGGAAATGTTTTAGAAAAATGATTTTGCTCATTAATTTTGGCAACTGGATATATGAAAAAAGGGACATACTACTGAAAAATATTTGGTAGCATGTACTATTCTTTTTCATGTATAGAAACTAAGTGTTCCTTCACTATATGCTCCTAGTTACACTCTATTTATTAGTTAAAGTGGGGAATAGTAACTACATTATTTATTTAATTTATATGTGTACTAAATTCAGAGACTTATGGCTGAGGCAGTAGAAATCAAAGACACTGTAATATACAAACTTTACAACATACACTGCCATGTGTAATTTCTTTGCGGGGACACAATAACCAATGTTAAAGTTTTCGAGTTCCATAAGTTAATAGTTCTTTCGATATGCACTGGCGCTTTCTTGTTTGTCATAAAACTACTGATGGATGTTCCCGGAAAAGAAAAAGAAAGATATTAAACATTTATCATCTACCGAAGTTCTTGATGTAAAAAATGTATAAATACCGGTGGAACCCATTATTGCCCTTAATCGAAGTATCTGAACACCAAGCCATGAATTTGTGACTTGTCGGTCAATTACACGCATGATATATACGTAACATACCTGGAATATTGCAATACGGTGTCCATTTTATATATAGCTGAAAAAAATGTCCCATATTAAAATTATACCAAGAAGAAAATCCTGACCAGACAAAGGATTAAGAAAAAAATAATACAAATTAATCCCCTTCTTATTCTTCAAGGCTACTCCTCTCACACGCCCAATGAAAAGGATTCAGGGTTTCCTTTTAAGTTCTTGTACATCATGAATCTCCTCGCACTATTCCTTTTTCCTTACTGTACTATAAACTTGTAAACCATGATAGTGTGATATATAGTTGTTTAGTAAGTCTTCTTTTACGATGTAGTATGCATCTACTCAAGCAGCCCCAAACTGGGTAAAAGCTATGAGTTTTAAGCGTAATCTGTCAGAAAATATAGTGTTTAGCAACAACATCCGAACAAATCTAAGTATAAAACATAGATATTCAAAGGCTAGAGAGAATACAATCAGGAGAGCTGGACATGATTTATTGGATCGTATATGAAACTGATATTCAAGGCAGAGAGGATCTTGACCAGGAGAGCCGGAGTTGGAATGTTAGACATGATTGTATCTGCTAAATCAACCATTGTTGGAAATATCTCACATACGTGAATATGTGTACATTTATTTTATAGGGAAGTTGGAACATTGATTTGGATGTGTTTTTTTATTCAGTGGTCGGGCGTGGGGCTGAGAACTTTTTTTTGTACGTGATAGATTTCATTTTCTAGGTAGAACTTGGACGTTGGTGTGAAGGACTCTCTTTTTGTACATGTACATGATGTGCTTTTTCCTTGAGGGACGTGGCATCTGATGATTTTTGTTTCTGTGCGTGCTGGATTTCTTTTCGTTTTGGCTGAGGTGTGAAGGACTCACGTAGGTGTGAAGGACTCCTCTTTTTACATGTACGTGCTGATTTTCCATACGAATAGATATGGGTGGTGAGGCCTTCTTTTTGGGTACGTGACATATTTCTTTTTTCTTTTTCTGCAACATGTACGTGGTGTCATGGACTCCTATTATTCTTCAGGGTGACATGGACTCCTATTTGATACGTGTAGGTCTAATTAGTTTCAACTATGTATGCACGTGGGTGATTTTTTTTTACAAATAAAGGAACGGTGTTCAAACAGATCATAATCATTAAATTTAGAATCTAATGGCTAAACTAATCTTGTTGATGTGGATTAACGTGGAAGATCGTATGGTGCCTCCAATTAGTAAATATAAGATAATATTTGGCCTCGCGAAGGAGAAAGCATCGCTCAAGCTTGGGGGAGGCTTAAATCAATGTTATATTCATGCCCCAATCATGAGCTCTCAAGAGAAATAATTCTTCAAAATCTTTATGCTCGGCTTTCTGAAAACAATCGCACCATGCTCGATACTTCTTGTGCTGGCTCTTTTATGATGAAGACTATTGAATTCAGATGGAATTTATTGGATGGAATTAAATGCAACTCTGAAGATTGGGATCTCGATGATGGTAAGGAGTCAGGTATGACACCTAAGTTTGATTGTGTTAAGTCTTTTATGGATTCCGATGTTTTCCGTAAGTTTAGCACTAAATATGGACTTGACTCTGAGATAGTAGCTTCTTTCTGTGAATCTTTAGCTACTTATGTTGATCTCCCCAAAGAGAAGTGGTTTAAATATCATCCTCCCATAGAAGTAAAAGTAGCTGCACCTATTGAAGTTGAAGAAAAGATTGTTACTTATAATGATCCTGTTGTTCCTACTTCTTATGTTGAGAAACCACCTTTTCCTGTTAGAATAAAGGATCATGCTAAAGCTTCAACTATTGTTCGTAAAAGTAATATTAGAACTTATACACCTCCTGAGCAAATTAAAGTTGAACCTAATATTTCTATTGTTAAAGATCTCTTGGCTGATAATATTGATGGGCATGTTATTCAATTCTGCGGTGAAACTGCTAGAATTGCTAAACCATGTGCTAAAGATAAACATAGATCTGTGGTAGGCGTGCCTGTTATTTCTGTTAAAATAGGAGATCATTGTTATCATGGCTTATGTGATATGGGTGCTTGTGCTAGTGTTATACCGCATACTTTATACGAAGAAATTAAGCATGAAATTGCACCTGCTGAGTTAGAAGGAATTGATGTCGCCATTAAACTTGCCAATAGAGACACTATATCAGCAATGGGAATTGTTAGAGATGTTGAAGTCTTGTGTGGGAAAACTAAATATCCTACTGATTTTCTTGTTCTGGGTTCCCCACAAGATAGCTTTTGTCCCATCATATTTGGTAGACCCATCTTGAACACTGTTAATGCTAAGATAGACTGCGAAAAGAATGTTGTTACTATTGGCTTGGATGATATGACTCATGAGTTTAATTTCTCTAAATTTAGTAGACAACAGCGTGAAGAAGAATTGCCTAGTAAGGATGATATTATTGGTCTTGCTTCTACTGCCGTACCTCCTAGTGATCCTTTAGAACAATATTTGCTAGACCATGAAAATGATATGTTTATGAATGAAAGAAGGGAAATAGATGAAGTATTGTAGCGACCTGACCCAAAATCGGTCAAATCTCTGTGTCTGTACCATCCCAAGATCATGCTGGTACTCACAGTACATCGATAAAGTAATCAAAGTTCAATCACACCTGAATATCATTAAACGATTCTCATATAGAGTCTTTATTACAAGGGAATAAATTCGGCTCAAGGCCAACTCATGAGAAATAAACTACTAATGCTGCGGAAGCGTCGAAGATAAGCGAGTCCATCCGACTCAAAGGGCAATCGCCAAGCGCGAGCGTAGCCTCACCCCGATCGAATATATCTACGCAACATAATACGTTGCAGCCATGTAGGTCAGCTTTTGGAATAAGCTGGCAAGTCATGAAGAATAACATTAATAAAGTTACTAACTCTATATGCATTTTGGCTGTGGAGCTCTAAGTTTCATCATTTTGCGAAAAGAAAATTTTATCCTACTACAGTGGACTTGCTTGCAAATTACTACATTTGTTGGTAGTTATTGAGATGGTTCCGCCAACCAAAATCTCGTTCCCAAATTATTAAGTCATAAACCCCTCAAATTAATCCATTAGTTTTAGTGTTGAGATATCCGAATACTTCCAAGTTCCAGAGGCTCAAATGTCCGTAACCGGGGACACGGCTAATCGATTAGATCTTTAACTCTGCAGAGGGTTGCGCACTTTCCCCGCAAGAATCATTCCCTCCTTTAAAGTCTTCGCACTTCATGGTGTTTGAAGACGGGACGAATGAAACAGGGTCTTCCAAAGAGTTCTTCCGCCCTTGCCGGTACCCATCCAATCCTACCGTTCGTCTACTTCTCGTAGTACCGCCCAGCCAGCGTCACTACTAGGGTCAACCCAGCCGAGCCCATAATGGCTTGCGGCTGCACAGTAAGCTTCGGTCATGGGGCATCCATCCTTCTCTTCGTGGCTGGGTGAAGCTTTCCGCAGGATGTCATGGCGCTTCTCCATGCATCCCGCCACCACTGGTGCTCCAGGTGCCCGTCAACCGTCCTCCACCCAGAGTGATTTTCAAGTCCATCTTGATCATTGTAGTCCATGGGGTTGTCATCATCATTGACTCTCACATCTTGCTTATGAATTTCACTCATCCCAAATCCGTCTCACGAGCATAGCAAAATAACTACTACGTCCGGGGTCATGGTAACAAGGGATTGGTTCATCCTACCACATGATACTACTCAAGTTTAATGACTTCAAGATTTTCACTACTGCATGCATGGTGGGGTGGTGACAACTACTAATGCACAAAACATAGGTATAGAAATAACATGATCAAAACTTGCCTTGCTGATGATCCTCGAAAGCTAAAGATTCGTAGTAGCAAGCTTCACACTCCGGAAACTCTACCGAGACAAACAATAGCACAATAAGCACAAAGCAATAGGATCACACAACATAACAAAAGTAACATAACACAACAAAACAATCAAAACCAAATCCAAAAGGAAAACTCAAAGAAACCAATTCAGGTTTTTCCCTACTCCAAACAATAACTAAAATAGTTTTATATAACAAAATTCCTTAATATAACCTAATCATAGTTTTAAGTTAACTTAACAGAAAAGGTTTCACTAAGCAACTAGGAGCAAAAAGAATTAATTAAAAGCTATTATAAAACTCTTTTAGGCCTAATCCAATTTCTATTAAGAAAATAATTTAAAACTTTTATTAATTATAAATAAAAGTTCATCTAATGGAGTGACAGAAACTAACCTAGAATAACTAATCACAAGTTAAAAATAAATTAGTTTACTAATTAAAATATTAGGAAAACAGCATCTAGCTAATTAATTAGGATTAATAGGATTCTGTCTAAAACTAATTATTTATTAATCCTAAAATACCCAAGTTAATTTCTAGGGTTTAGCAATGTCAAAAATAAAGTGGTGACAAAAAGAATCATGCAAAATAATTTTTCTAACTAAAGTTATAGCAGATTTACTATTCTGACCAAAACTAAAATAAAGCAATTTCAATTATTTTAACATAGCTAAATATATATTCTACAGAAACTAAATAAAATTTTCAATCCAACAAAAAAAGAATCACTCAAAAATATTAAACAGAATAAAAGATATAAATTTTTGAAAACAGAAACTATTCGGCTAAAATAGGAAATCAAAATAAAAGAAAAAGGCCTAATGGGCCTATACTGTGCCCTGTGCGTTAGATAGCCTAACGGGCCCTAGGGTTAACTAAAACGAATCGGGCCTAAAAATAAAACCTAACTAATACTAAACCGATTGAACCGGCCGGTTTTCTAAATAAAACCTACCCCTTCGGGGGTTCTAATCGAGGCCGTCGATTTGAGATCGGACGGGGGAGGGCGATGCCGGTGGCTTACCGGACTCCGGCGACGGCGGCGGCGGCGGCGAGAGTGCGTCGGGGCTTCCGGGCGTCGGTGAGCTCCGGCGAGTCGTCGGGAAGATGCGGGGGAGCACGGGGAGTGGTTCGGTGGGGTCGGGGTTGGTCGGGGAACTAGGGCGCGACGGCGGCGACTTTGGCGGGGATGGCGAGCTCGGTCTCCGTGAGCTCGGAGAGAGAGGAGAGGGGTCCCGAGGCTAGGGGGGAATGGGGTGCGGAGGGCTCGGCTTTTATAGCCTGGGGTCGGGCGGCTTGGGTCGATCAGGCGGATCGGGATCCGGATCCTTCGGGATCCGCGATCTCAGCGAGGTCGATCGTGGGCGAGGGGGAAGAAGAGGGCGGGGCCCACGGGTCGAGAGAGAGAGGAGGATGAGGCGATCGGGTGGCGAAGCCTAGGGATTCGGGCGGGGCGAGGCGGTCGGGCTGGGCTGGCTGTTGGCCTAGTGGGCCGGGTGGCTTGGGCCAGCGCTGGGTGGCGCTGGCTGGGCACTGGGTGGCTTTGGCTGGCGCCCGGGGTTTTTTCTTTATTTTTAAATAAAACAAAACAATAATAAAACAATATCTATAAATATTTTATATAGGGTATATATATACCAAAATGATCGGGAATATTCCTTTCATTTGAACATTTTTCCAAAGGCAAAATCAAACTTCATAAAAATCTATTTTTTTCAAATTCAAATAGATTTCAGATTTGAATCCAAATCTTTTGGCAATGTTTTCTTCTGATATTTTTGGAGTGTCATGTTTGCTCCTCTCATACTTTTGATCAAGTATTTATCAGGCTTAGTTTTTGAAATGATTCCCACATGCCAAAGTTTGTAATTCAAATTCAAAACTCAAAATTCTCTGAAACTTCAAATGGCATTCAAATTCAAACAGGATGCATAGGATGCTTATCTATAATTGTAAAACATTCCAAATAGGAAATTTGGGATGTTACAAACCTACCCACCTTAAGATGAATCTCGCCCTCGAGATTCGGGTTGGCTAGCAAATAGGTGCGGATGGTCTCGAAGAAGATCTTCTTCGCGTTCCCAGGTGGCTTCTTCCTCGGTGTGGTGACTCCACAGCACCTTGCAAAATTTGATGACCTTGCTGCGGGTGACTCTGCTTGCGGTCTCGAGAATACGGACGAGTTTCTCCTTGTAAGTCAGATCACTTTCAAGTTGTATGGCCTCTAGGGGCACTGTGTCTCTCAACGGAACATCGGCCATGTCGGCATGGCACTTCTTCAACTGAGAAACATGGAAGACATCATGAACTCCGGACAATCCTTCCAGCAATTCCAACTTGTATGCAACTTCTCCACGACGTTCGAGGATTTTGTAGGGGCCAATGAATCGGGGCGCTAACTTTCCCTTGACACCAAACCTCTTGATTCCACGAAGTGGAGACACACGAAGATATGCTCGGTCTCCCACTTTGTAAGTCACCTCCTTGCGCTTACTGTCGGCATAACTCTTCTGTCTCGACTGTGCTATCTTGAGCCTGTCTCGAATCAGCTTGACTTTCTCTTCGGAATCCTTGATAAGGTCGGAACCAAAAAGTGATCGATCTCCAACACTATCCCACAGCAATGGTGTTCTGCACCTCCTTCCGTATAGTGCTTCGAAAGGGGCCATCTTCAAACTGGATTGATAACTGTTGTTGTATGAGAACTCTGCGTATGGCAAATTATCATCCCAGCTAGACCCATAGTCTAGCACGCAAGCTCTCAACATGTCTGCCAGAATCTGATTGACTCTCTCGGTCTGTCCATCTGTCTGCGGATGAAAAGCTGTACTGAATTCCAGCATCGTACCTAAAGTTTCATGCAACTGCTTCCAAAACTTTGAGGTAAACTGCGTTCCTCTATCTGACACGATTTTCCTCGGAACTCCATGCAGACATACGATCCTGGTCATGTATATCTTGGCCAACTTGGCACTGGTATAGGTAGTCTTCACGGAATGAAGTGAGCTACCTTAGTCAAACGATCAACTACTACCCAGATAGAATCATAACCTGAGCGGGTCTGGGTAATCTGTGATGAAATCCATACCAAGTTTCTCCCATTTCCAATCGGGAATCGGCAAAGGTTGAAGTAACCCTGCTGGCTTCGATGTTCTGCCTTTACGTTGGCAAACATCGCATACTGCTACGTACTCGGCAATGTCCTTCTTCATACCTGTCCACCAGAAACTTTGCTTCAAATCCAGGTACATCTTGGTGTTTCCGGGGTGAATCGAGTACGGTGAATCATGAGCCTCCTGAAGAATTAGCTTCCTGAGCTCGGGATCATTGGGCACATAAATACGATCCTCAAACCATATAGTTCCGTGTTCATCCTTACGGAATCCTTTAGCTTTTCCTTCCTCCATCTTTTGCTTTATCTCATCGATTTCCTTGTCCGACTTCTGGGCTTCCCGAATCCTTTCGGTCAAAATGGACTGAACTTCCAAAGTTGCAACAAATCCTTTCGGAACTATCTCCAGTCGGAGGTCTCTGAGGTCATCGACTAACTCCTGAGGTAATCCTCCTGCTGTAAGAGTATTCACATAACTCTTACGGCTCAAAGCATCTGCTACAACATTAGCTTTACCGGGGTGGTAATGCAGTCTCATGTCGTAGTCCTTTATCAACTCTAGCCATCTCCTCTGCCTGAGGTTTAATTCCTTCTGCGTGAAGATATACTTCAAACTCTTGTGATCTGTGTAGACATCACAACGATTTCCGATGAGGAAATGTCTCCAGGTCTTGAGTGCATGCACTACAGCTGCTAACTCCAAATCATGCGTGGCATAATTCATCTCATGAGGCCGTAGCTGTCTGGAAGCATAAGCTACAACCTTACCTTCCTGCATCAATACTCCTCCGAGTCGTTGACGAGAAGCGTCTAATAAACCTGGTATTCCTTGTGTATGTCCGCAAAATCAACTTTGGAGCGGTGACCAACCGTTTCTTCAATTCCTGAAAACTGGCTTCACATTCCTCGGTCCAAACATACTTGGCTTCCTTCTTCAACATCTCAGTCATGGGCTTGGCAATCTTGAGAAGTTCTCAATGAACCTCCGATAATATCCTGCGAGTCCGAGAAAACTGCGGATCTCCTTGGTCGAGGTGGGTGATCGCCAATCGGTGACTGATTCAACCTTGGCGGGATCAACTGCTATTCCTTCTCCTGAAATAACATGTCCGAGGAATCCAACTTCCTTCAACCAAAATTCACATTTGCTGAACTTGGCATACAACTGATGTTCTCGAAGTTTCTCCAGAACTAGCCGCAAATGTTCCTTATGTTCTTCCTCGCTCTTGGAGAAAATCAATATATCATCGATGAACACCACGACAAACTTGTCCAAATACTCCATGAACACCTTGTTCATCAAATTCATGAAGTATGCAGGAGCATTAGTCAATCCAAATGACATGACGGTATACTCATATAAACCATACCTGGTGGTGAATGCTGTTTTGGGTATATCCTTTTCACGGATCTTCAACTGATGATACCCTGATCGAAGATCGATCTTAGAGAATACCTTGGCTCCAACTAGCTGATCAAACAAGTCATTGATCATCGGCAGGGGGTACTTGTTCTTGATGGTTACTTCGTTCAATGCACGATAATCCACAACCATCCTCAAGCTTCCATCCTTCTTCTCTACCAAAAGAACTGGGGCTCCCCAAGGTGATGAGCTTGGACGAATATATCCTTTCTCCAATAACTCATTTATTTGATCCTTGATCTCTTTCAACTCATTCGGTGGCATCCGATAAGGTCTCTTGGATATTGGGGCTGTGCGGGCAATAGCTCAATCAGAAATTCAATGTCCTGTCGGTGGCATCCTGGTAATTCCTCCGGAACACATCGGAAAGTCTTGCACCTCGGCACTTCCTCTGAACAACTCCCGTGAGGGAATGCACTGATTCTTCATCTGGCTGTGCTGGCTACATACTTGATCCTCTTTCGCTCCGGGTGGTGAGCAGAATAGACTTGCGATGCACATCAATGTTCCTTCAAACTTTGACAACCAATCCATGCCTAGGATTACATCCAAGGTCTGGGTTTCCAACACTATGAGGTCCACGGAAATTTGTGATTCCCGATGTTGAGGTTGCAGGACAGCCTACACCGCCATCATTTCTCCTCCTGCGAACTCGACGCGAAGGGGGCTTCTAAGGGTTCTAGTGCGTAACCGTACTTTTCCACAACTACCCTTGATATGAATGAATGCGTTGCACCAGAATCAAAGAGAACCAAAACTGAACGTGAATTCAATAAAAACTTACCAACCACAGTGTCTGGCTGATCATAGACGTCCTCCACGTCGATGTGGTTCACCTGAGCACGAGGGAACGGATTTGGCTTCTTCACTGAGCTTCCATTGCCATTTCCATTCCTCTGCTTGGCCTCCGGGCAGTCGGTGGCGTAGTGCCCTGTCTTCTGACACTTGAAGCAGGTGATGTGGCTTAGATCCTTCGGAGCCGGGGCAGAACGGTGCTGATTGCCATTACCATTGCCATTGCCATTGCCATGGCCTGACTTGTTGTCCTGGCTGCGGTTGTTCCCATTTCCTCCATGGTTATGAACTCCATGGTTATGATGGGTGTGCCCTCCTGAGTACGGTGCATAGCGGGGCTTCTGCTGAGCTCCTGAGTTGTGCTTCCCCTGGCTGTACTTCCGCTTGCGGTTTTCTATCTGTTGCTGCTTGCCTTCCAGAATGGTGGCCTTGTCTACCAGCTCCTGGTAGTTGTTGAAAGTAGCCACAATAAGATGCATGCTCAGTTCATCATTGAGTCCCTCAAGGAACTTCTCCTGCTTGGCGGCATCGGTGGCCACATCATCAGGGGCATAGCGAGCGAGCTTGCTGAATTCATCCACGTACTGTGCCACAGTACGGTTCCCCTGGCGCAAGTTGCGGAACTCACGCTTCTTCAGACTCATGGCTCCAGCTGAGACATGAGCGGTGCGGAAGGCCTGCTGGAATTGGTCCCAAGTGATGGCACCAATGGGAAAAGTGGCGGTGTAATTCTCCCACCAAGAAGCTGCAGGTCCATCCAGTTGATGCGCGGCAAAGCGCACCTTCTCAGCATCAGTGCATCCAACGGTGACTAGCTCTCTTCCGATCTTGCGGAGCCAATCATCGGCCACAATCGGCTCAGTGCTACTAGAGAACACTGGCGGATTCAACCTCAGAAATCGAGTCAAGTTGTCCACAGTGGGTGGTGGCGGTGGCGGTGGATTGTTGGCGGTGTTGTTCTGATTCTGAATAAGGAGCTGCATCAGTGCATTCTGCTGTTGGAGCAGCTGGGTGAGCTCCGGCGGGAAACCAGTGTCACGTCTCGGAGGCATCTGGTGTTTTGGAGGGGATGGGAAATTTAGAATAGAACAATGGTCTATGAGGTATAACACTACCCATATGAATGCACAATCATAACACACCAATCATTTATTCATTCCACTCAAACATGGTTCAAACTCGATTACAAAAGCTCATGACTAATCGAAGGGAAAGCATCGGCCTAACTGATCGACGAAAAAGTAAAAGATAACATGGTGGTCGACTAAAAGTCTTCATCAGTGGCGCCTCCTCTTGGGGTTTCCTTGGTGGTACTCCTTGAAATCCTGATCATTGCTCACGAGGGGTGCTTCATCTCCACTCGGGTAAAGGTCCTCTCCCAAGTCCATCTTTTCCTCTATCGCGGCAAGCTTCATCTTCAGATCGTCGACTATCTCCATGAAGTCCGTGATTTCTTCCTCATGGCCAAGGAAGTCTGCGGGCCTTCTCCTCCAGTTCGATTCGCGGAACAAAGCTTCCGGTGTGTCTTCGAGTTACGGCGAGTCTGAATCTTCCGTTTCCTGAGAAGACACTCCAAGTCCTGGATGTATGAGAGAGTGGAATCGTCCTCAATGGTACGGATGATATCTCCATTCCTTGCCCTGCGAGAAACCATGGCGAGGTCTGAGTGATCGAGCTCGGCCCTGTACTCCTCTCGGAGATGTCCAAGTGCTCGATAGATCGCCACGTCCCTTCCGATGATCCAGTTGAACTCGGTGAACTCAAAGTTGATAGGCTCCGTGTGTCCTCCAAAGGTTCTCCCTGGGATATGCACCTCAATCCTGTAGCGGGTGTCCGTCGGAAGTGCATTGGTTGGCTTCCCGGTGATCGAGGGCAGAGCAATCTTCAGCTGCTTCACCATCTGGACCAGCTTTCTTCCGAAGGGCATCGTCTCATCGGGCTGGCAGAACTCCGGTAGCAAAACTGGGGTGAACTCGGCGGCCATCTAGAATGTTGCAAAGGGGAGAAGAGTCAGAATTGAACAGGGGAGAATTATGGAATGAAAAGGATGAAAGTAAATGGTCTCTGCTTATGGCTTTCCGATCCTCGGGGTTACGATCCTACGGTCAGCGTGTGCTCTGATACCATCTCTGTAGCGACCTGACCCAAAATCGGTCAAATCTACGTATGCTGTACCATCCCAAGATCATCTTTGGTACTCACAATTACATCGATAAAGTAATCAAAGTTCAATCACACCTGAATATCATTAAACGATTCTCATATAGAGTCTTTATTACAAGGGAATAAATTGGCTCAAGGCCAACTCATGAGAAATAAACTACTAATGCTGCGGAGCGTCGAAGATAAGCGAGTCCATCCGACTCAAAGGGCAATCGCCAAGCGAGCGTAGCCTCACTCTGATCGAATATATCTACGCAACATAATACGTTGCAGCCATGTAGGTCAGCTTTTGGAATAAGCTGGCAAGTCATGAAGAATAACATTAATAAAGTTACTAACTCTATATGCATTTTGGCTGTGGAGCTCTAAGTTTCATCATTTTGCGAAAAGCAAATTTTATCCTACTACAGTGGACTTGCTTGCAAATTACTACATTTGTTGGTAGTTATTGAGATGGTTCCGCCAACCAAAATCTCGTTCCCAAATTATTAAGTCATAAACCCCTCAAATTAATCGATTAGTTTTAGTGTTGAGATATCCGAATACTTCCAAGTTCCAGAGGCTCAAATGTCCGTAACCGGGGACACGGCTAATCGATTAGATCTTTAACTCTGCAGAGGGTTGCGCACTTTCCCGCAAGAATCATTCCCTCCTTTAAAGCCTTCGCACTTCATGGTGTTTGAAGGCGGGACGAATGAAACAGGTCTTCCAAAGAGTTCTTCCGCCCTTTGCCGTACCCATCCAATCCTACCGTTCGTCTACTTCTCGTAGTACCGTCCAGCCAGCGCACTACTAGGGTCAACCCAGCCAGAGCCCATAATGGCTTGCGGCTGCAGTAAGCTTCGGTCATGGGGCATCCATCCTTCTCTTCGTGGCTGGGTGAAGCTTTCCGCAGGATGTCATGGCGCTTCTCCATGCATCCCGCCACCACTGGTGCTCCAGGTGCCCGTCAACCGTCCTCCACCCAGTAGTGATTTTCGAAGTCCATCTTGATCATTGTAGTCCATGGGGTTGTCATCATCATTGACTCTCACATCTTGCTTATGAATTTCACTCATCCCAAATCCGTCTCTGAGCATAGCAAAATAACTACTACGTCCCGGGTCATGGTAACAAGGGATTGGTTCATCCTACCACATGATACTACTCAAGTTTAATGACTTCAAGATTTCACTACTGCATGCATGGTGGGGTGGTGACAACTACTAATGCACAAAACATAGGTATAGAAATAACATGATCAAAACTTGCCTTGCTGATGATCCTCGTAAGCTAAAGAGTCGTAGTAGCAAGCTTCGCACTCCGGAAACTCTACCGAGACAAACAATAGCACAATAAGCACAAAGCAATAGGATCACACAACATAACAAAAGTAACATAACACAACAAAACAATCAAAACCAAATCCAAAAGGAAAACTCAAAGAAACCAATTCAGGTTTTTCCCTACTCCAAACAATAACTAAAATAGTTTTTATATAACAAAAATTCCTTAATATAACCAAATCATAGTTTTAAGTTAACTTAACAGAAAAGGTTTCACTAAGCAACTAGGAGCAAAAAGAATTAATTAAAAGCTATTATAAAACTCTTTTAGGCCTAATCCAATTTCTATTAAGAAAATAATTTAAAACTTTTATTAATTATAAATAAAAGTTCATCTAATGGAGTGACAGAAACTAACCTAGAATAACTAATCACAAGTTAAAAATAAATTCATTTACTAATTAAAATATTAGGAAAACAGCATCTAGCTAATTAATTAGGATTAATAGGATTCTGTCTAAAACTAATTATTTATTAATCCTAAAATACCCAAGTTAATTTCTAGGGTTTAGCAATGTCAAAATAAAGTGGTGACAAAAGAATCATGCAAAAATAATTTTTCTAACTAAAGTTATAGCAGATTTACTATTCTGACCAAAACTAAAATAAAGCAATTTCAATTATTTTTAACATAGCTAAATATATATTCTACCGAACCTACATAAAATTTGCAATCCAACAAAAAAAGAATCACTCAAAAATATTAAACAGAATAAAAGATATAAATTTTTGAAAACAGAAACTATTCGGCTAAAACAGAAAATCAAAATAAAAGAAAAAGGCCTAATGGGCCTATACTGTGCCCTGTGCGTTATATAGCCTAACGGGCCCTAGGGTTAACTAAAACGAACCGGGCCTAAAAATAAAACCTAACTAATACTAAACCGATTGAACCGGCCGGTTTTCTAAATAAAACCTACCCCTTCGGGGGTTCTAATCGAGGTCGTCGATTTTGAGATCGGACGGGAGAGTGCGTCGGGGCTTCCGGGCGTCGGTGAGCTCCGGCGAGTCGTCGGGAAGATGCGGGGGAGCACGGGGAGTGGTTCGGTGGGGTCGGGGTTGGTCGGGGGGAACTAGGGCGTCGACGGCAACGACTTTGGCGGCGGTGGCGAGCTCGGGTCTCCGGTGAGCTCGGGAGAGAGAGGGAGAGGGGGTCCGGCGAGGCTAGGGGGGGAATGGGGTGCGGAGGGCTCGGCTTTTATAGCCTGGGGGTCGGGCGGCTTCGGGGGGTCGATCAGGCGGATCGGGATCCGGATCCCGGGATCCGCGATCTCAGCGAGGTCGATGCGTGGGCGGGGAAGAAGAGGCGGGGCCCTGGGTCGAGAGAGAGAGGGAGGGATGAGGCGATCGGGTGGCCGAAGCCTAGGGGATTCGGGCGAGGGGCGAGGCCGGTCGGGCGCTGGGCTGGCCTGTTGGCCTAGTGGGCCGGCTGGCTTGGGCCAGGCGCTGGGTCTTGGTTGGCTGGGCTCTGGGTGGCTTTGGTGGCGCCCCGGGGGGTTTTTCTTTATTTTTTAAATAAAACAAAAACAATAATAAAACAATATCTATAAATATTTTATATAGGGTATATATATACCAAAATGATCAGGGGAATATTCCCTTTCATTTGAACATTTTTCCAAAGGCAAAATCCAAACTTCATAAAAATCTATTTTTTTCAAATTCAAATAGATTTCAGATTTGAATCCAAATCTTTTGGCAATGTTTTCTTCTGATATTTTTGGAGTGTCATGTTTGCTCCTCTCATACTTTTGATCAAGTATTTATCAGGCTTAGTTTTTGAAATGATTCCCACATGCCAAAGTTTGTAATTCAAATTCAAAACTCAAAATTCTCTGAAACTTCAAATGGCATTCAAATTCAAACAGGATGCATATGATGCTTATCTATAATTGTAAAACATTCCAAATAGGAAATTTGGGATGTTACAAGTATTCTTTAATCAGGAACCCATTATGAAACACAATTGACCTGTTGAAATCCTAGGTGATCCTGCTCCACCCAAGGGTGATCCCGTGTTTGAGCTTAAACCATTGACTGATAATCTTAAATATGCTTATCTAGATGAAAAGAAAATATATCCTGTTATTATTAGTGCTAACCTTTTAGAGCATGAAGAAGAGAGATTATTGAAAACTCTGAAGAAGCAACGTGCTGCTATTGGATATACTCTTGATGATCATAAGGGCATTAGTCCCACTCTATGTCAACATAAAATAAATTTGGAAGAAGATGCCAAACCAGTTCGTGATCATCAACAAAGGCTTAATCCTAAGATGAAAGAAGTGGTAAGGAAGGAAATACTAAATCTTCTGGAGGCAGGTATAATTTATCCCGTTGCTGATAGTTAGTGGGTAAGTCATGTCCATTGTGTCCCTAAGAAGGGAGGTATTACTGTTGTTCCTAATGATAAAGATGAATTGATTCCGCAAAGAATTATTACAGGTTATAGGATGGTAATTGATTTCCATAAATTAAATAAGCCCACTAAGAAACATCATTACCCCTTACCTTTTATTGCTCAAATGCTAGAAAGACTTTGCAAACATACACATTATTTATTTCTAGATGGTTATTCTGGTTTCTCTCAAATACCTGTATCGGCTAAGGATCAATCAAAGACTACTTTTACATGCCCTTTTGGTACTTTTGCTTATAGACGTATGCCTTTTGGTTTATGTAATGCACCTACTACCTTTCAAAGATGCATAATGGCTATATTCTCTGACTTATGTGAAAAGATTTGAGAGGTTTTCATGGACGACTTTTCCGTCTATGGATCCTCTTTTGATGATTGCTTGAGCAATCTTGATCGAGTTTTGCAGAGATGTGAAGAAACTAATCTTGTCTTGAATTGGGAAAAGTGCCACTTCATTGTTAATTCAGGCATTGTCTTGGGGCATAAAGTTTTTGAAAGAGGTATTGAAGTTGATAAAGCCAAGGTTGATGCTATTGAAAAGATGCCATGTCCCAAGCACATTAAAGGTATACGAAGTTTCTTTGGCCACGCCGGATTTTATAGGAGGTTCATTAAGGACTTCTCAAAAAATTCTCGGCATCTGACTAATTTATTACAAAAAGATATACCATTTGTCTTTGATGATGATTGTGTAGCTGCATTTGAAATACTTAAGAAAGCATTGATCTCTGCACCTATTATTCAGCCACCTGATTGGAATTTTTTACCCTTTGAAATTATGTGTGATGCTAGTGATTATGCTGTAGGTGTTGTTCTAGGGCAAAGAGTTGATAAGAAATTAAATGTTATCCATTACGCTAGTAAGACTCTAGACAATGCTCAGAGAAATTATGCTACTACTAAAAAAGAATTCTTAGCAGTTGTATTTGCTTGTGATAAGTTCAGACCTTATATTGTTGATTCTAAAGTAACTATTCACACTGATCATGCTGCTATTAAATACCTGATGGAAAATAAAGAAGCTAAACCTAGACTTATTAGATGGGTTCTCTTGCTACAAGAATTTGATTTGCATATTGTTGATAGAAAGGGAGCTGAGAACCCCGTTGCAGACAACTTGTCTAGGTTAGAAAATGTTCTTGATGACCCACTATCTATTGATGATAGCTTTCCTAATGAGCAATTAAATGTCATAAGTACTTCTTGTAGTACTCCGTGGTATGCTGATTATGCCAATTACATTGTTGCTAAATTTATACCACCTAGTTTCACATACCAACAAAAGAAAAAGTTTTTCTATGATTTGAGACATTACTTTTGGGATGACCCACATCTTTATAAAGAAGGAGTATATGGTGTTATTAGACGTTGTGTACCTGAGCATGAACAGGAACATATCCTACGCAAGTGTCACTCCGAGGCATATGGAGGGCACCACGCTGGAGATAGAACTGCACATAAGATATTGCAATCTGGTTTTTATTGGCCTACTCTCTTCAAGGATGCCCGTAAGTTTGTCTTATCTTGTGATGAATGTCAAAGAATTTGTAATATTAGTAGACGTCAAGAAATGCCTATGAACTATTCACTTGTTATTAAACGATTTGATGTTTGGGGCTTTGATTATATGGGACCTTATCCTGCGTCTAATGGATATACACATATTTTAGTTGTTGTTGATTATGTTACTAGGTGGGTAGAAGCTATTCCAACTAGTAGTGCTGATCATAACACTTCTATTAAAATGCTTAAAGAAGTTATTTTTCCGTGGTTTGGAGTCCCTAGATATTTAATGACTGATGGTGGTTCACACTTTATTCATGGTGCTTTTTGTAAGATGCTTGCTAAGTATGATGTTAATCATAGTATTGCATCTCCATGTCATCCACAGTCTAGTGGTCAAGTAGAATTGAGTAATAGGGAGCTCAAATTAATTTTGCAAAAGACTGTCAATAGGTCTAGGAAGAATTGGTCCAAGAAGCTTGATGATGCATTATGGGCTTATAGAACTGCATATAAAAACCCTATGGTTATGTCTCCGTATAAAATGGTTTATGGAAAAGCATGTCACTTACCTCTCGAACTAGAGCATAAAGCTTATTGGGCTATTAAAGAGCTCAATTATGATTTCAAACTTGCCGGAGAGAAGAGGTTATTTGATATTAGCTCACTTGATGAATGGAGGACCCAAGCTTATGAAAATGCCAAGTTGTTTAAAGAAAAAGTTAAAAGATGGCATGACAAAAGGATACAAAAGCGTGAGTTTAATGTAGGTGATTATGTATTGCTACACAACTCTCGTTTAAGATTTTTTGCAGGAAAACTTCTCTCTAAATGGGAAGGACCTTACGTTATCGAGGAGGTCTATCGTTCCGGTGCTATAAAAATCAACAACTTCGAAGGCACAAATCCGAAGGTGGTAAATGGTCAAAGAATCAAACACTATATCTCACGTAATCCCATAAATGTTGAAACCAATGTTATTGAAATCGTAACCCCGGAGGAATATATAAGAGGCACTTTCCAGAATGTTTCAGACTCCGAAAAGGAATAGGTATGTGGTACGGTAAGTAAACTGACTCCAAAACAGTTTTTAAGGCAATATTTCTCCGCTTTTTAATATTTAGAAAAATAGAAAAATAAGTAGCAGTCTGGGAAGGACACGAGGGCCCCACGAGGGCGGAGGGTGCGCCCTACCCCCCTGGGGGAGCCCCCCTACCTCGTGGGCACCTCGTGTGCCTTCCGGACTCCGTTTTCTTGCACGATATGTATTTTGGTCCGTAAAAATTCATTATATATTCTCCCGAAGGTTTTGACTTCTGTATCACGCAAATATCCTTTTTTCTTGTTTCGAGCTGTTCTCTGTCAGGCTTGCCAAGGCCAGGCATCATGTCGTCCCCCTCCTCCAATGATGGTGACAAAGATGATTGGCTAATGAAGATAGAGCTGAAGAGGGAGAGGAACCCATGGAGATTAACAAGGATGAAAGGATTAACAAGGCCACGGAGAACCAAGCTCCAGCAGCAGAAGACATCCTTCAACTTGATCACAATCTTCTTACCCCAACTGAGATCGAAGCTTTCAAGATGATTGAGTTGGCTCGTATTCAAAACAAGTATCTCACAAGTGAAAATGTTTTATTGAAGGAGCATATCGTTGCACTCAAGGGCATTATTCGCAAGTTGGAGGACCTCTTACGCTCGATGTGCGATTATCCATCACCACCACCTTCTTCACCAGCAAAGGAGACATAATCACATGGGTATGGGCACTCCCCTTGGCAACTTCCAAGCTTGGGGGAGGTGCCCCGGTATCACAATCACATCTCCTATCTTTACCGTTTTTTTTAGTTCGATCCTATTAGTAGTATCTTGATGTAGTAAAATAAAGTTTATGGCATGATCTAGTTTTGAGTTTTGCTTTATGATCTCTCTATGTAATCGAGTCCATGAGCTATATAATAAAGATTAGTGTTGAGTCAAGGGCTTGATTATTTTGCAATGATCTTGAGTGAATAAAAGAAAAAAGTGGATAAAAATAAACAAAGAGTTCATATTGATCTTGTTGAGGGTAATGACTTAACGTAGAAAGAGTATGATGATTAAAAGTTGTTGGGAGTTGGCAAACATAGCTTTGGTCATCGTTGCAATTAATAGGAAGTAATAAAGAAAGAGAGGTTCATATATAAATATATTATTATTGACATCTTTTATGATTGGGAGCACTCATTAAAATATGACATGCTAAAGAGTTGACGTTGGACAAGGAAGACAACGTAATGGGTTATGTTTTCTTATATCTGAGATAAAGTATATTTTCACGGATCATCCAACATGTTGAGCTTGCCTTTCCCCCTCATGCTAACCAAATTCTCAGCACCAAGTAGAGATACTACTTTTGCTTCCAAAACCCTTAAACCAGTTTTGCCATGAGAGTCCACCATATCTACCTATGGATTTAGTAAGGTCCTTCAAGTAAGTTTTCATCGGTGCAAGCAATAAAAATTTCTCTTTAAATATGTATGATTGATTGGTGTGGGAGAAATAACCTTTATACGATCTTGTGATGTGGAAGAAATAAAAGTGATGGACTGCATAATAAAGGTTCATATCACAAGTGGCAATATAAAGTGACGTTCTTTCGCATTAAGATTTTGTGCATACAACCATAAAAGCGCATGGCAACCTCTGCTTCCCTCTGCGAAGGGCCTATCTTTTATTATTATCTTCTACCTTATGCAAGAGTCATGGTGATCTTCATCTTTCCTTTTTACATTTTATCCTTTGGCAAGCACAATGTGTTGGAAAGATCATGATTGATATATCTAATTGGATGTAGGGGGCATGAGTTATTATTGTTGACATTACCCTTGAGGTAAAAGGTTGGGAGGTGAAACTATAAGCCCCTATCTTTCTCTGTGTCCAACTAAAACTCTGTAACCACAAGTATCGCGTGAGTGTTAGCAATTATGAAAGACTAAATGATAGTTGAGTATGTGGACTTGCTATTAAACTCTGACATAGACTCTTTCTGATGTTATGATAAATTGCAATTGCTTCAATGACTGAGATTATAGTTTTTTGGTTTTCAATAAAGTTTATGATTCATACTCTGCATTGTGAATGGATTATTATTTGAACATAAGCAATCATATGACCTTACCTATATATGTTGCTGTTATGAGAATGATCATGATGCCTTCATGTCCGTATTTTATTTTTATCGATGCCTCTACCTCTAAACATGGGGTCATATTTATCGTCATCGGCTTTCGCTTGAGGACAAGCAAGGTCTAAGCTTGGGGGAGTTGATAAGTCCATTTTGCATCATGCTTTTATATCGATATTTATTGCATTATGGGCTGTTATTACACATTATGTCACAATACTTATGCCTATTCTCTCTTATTTTACAAGGTTTACATAAGGAGGGAGAATGCCGGCAGCTGGAATTCTGGGCTCGAAAAGGAGCAAATATTAGAGACCTATTCTGCACAACTCCAAAAGTCCTGAAACTCCACGAAAATCATTTTGGGAAATAATAAAAAATATCCAGCAGATGAAGTTCACCAGAGGGGGACCCCCTACCTCGTGGGCCCCCTGTTGGCTCTCTGATGGCCATCTTCTGCTATATGAGGTCTTTCGTCGAGAAAAAAAAAACATAAGCAACCTTTCAGGACGAAACTCCGCCGCCACGAGGCGGAACCTTGGAGGAACCAATCTAGGGCTCCGGCAGAGCTGTTCTGCCGGGGACACTTCCCTCCGGGAGGGGGAAATCATCGCCATCGTCATCACCAACACTCCTCTCATCAGGAGAGGGCAATCTCCATCAACATCTTCACCAGCACCATCTCCTCTCAAAACCCTAGTTCATCTCTTGTATCCAATTCTTGTCTCCAAGTCCGGGATTGGTACTAGTAGGTTGCTAGTAGTGTTGATTACTCGTTGTAGTTGATGCTAATTGGTTTATTTGGTGGAAGATCATATGTTCAGATCCTATATGCATATTAATACCCCTCTGATTATGAACATGAATATGCTTTGTGAGTAGTTACGTTTGTTCCTGAGGACATGGGAGAAGTCTTGCTATTAGTAGTCATGTGAATTTGGTATTCGTTCGATATTTTGATGAGATGTATGTTGTCTATCCTCTAGTGGTGTTATGTGAACGTCGACTACATAACACTTTACCATTATTTGGGCCTAGAGCATGGCATTGGGAAGTAATAAGTAGATGATTGGTTGCTAGAGTGACAGAAGCTTAAACCCTAGTTTATGCGTTGCTTCGTAAGGGGCTGATTTGGATCCATATGTTTTATGCTATGGTTAGGTTTACCTTAATACTTTTGTTGTAGTTGCGGGTGGGATGCTTGTTCAAGTAAGAACATCACCCAAGCACCGATCCACGCGCATATCAAATTATCAAAGTACTGAACGCGAATCATATGAACGTGATGAAAACTAGCTTGATGATATTCCCATGTGTCCTCGGGAGCGCTTTTACTTATATAAGAGTTTGTCCAGGCTTGTCCTTTGCTACAAAAGGATTGGGCCACCTTGCTGCACTTTACTTACTTTTTTTACTTGTTGCTCGTTACAAATTATCCTATCACAAAACTACCTGTTACCACTTATTTCAGTACTTACAGAGAATACCTTGCTGAAAACTGCTTATCATTTCCTTCTGCTCCTCGTTGGGTTCGACACTCTTACTTATCGAAAGGACTACGATAGATCCCCTATACTTGTGGGTCATCATATAGCAGCAGCGCGCTCCAGCAGAACTCGCTGCTGAAATATAAGTAGCAGTAGCGCGCCTCCTATAAGCCGCCCTACTGCTATAATTGCCACAACCACGCCGCGAAGCTAGTTCTAACAGCAGCGCGTTAGTACGAAGAGCGCTGCTGCTACAAATCATAGCAGTAGCACATTCCCATAATAACCGCTACTTCTAAGTTTACTACAAAAATTTAGTCCCACCTCGCTCTGCGAAGAGGGTTTCTACCACCTTAAATATGTTACTTCTCAAACTATCACAAGCACTTGGTCTTCATTGAACTCTATGTATAGAATTTGTGGCCGCAATATGAGTCTTCACCGGTTCCTAAACCAGTGAGGTCACATGTTGACAAATCAGATTGTACAAAAAAATATCATTGATGATCAATGTATTTTTTTTTGTTTATTTTTACATGCTAACACATAACAGTAGCGCGTTCTGAGTGAAAGGCGCTACTGCTAGGTCGTTTAGCAGTAGCGCCTTTCCCTATAGTGCGCTCTACTAAGCCATTCTATCTCCCACCCCTCACTCTCCTCTCTCCGATCCACTCACACTCACACTCACTCGATCTCCCCCTCAACCCCCCGCGCCGGTCCTCCCCCGCCGCCGCCTCGCCTCCCCGGGCCGCCTCGCCTACCCCTCCTCCCTTTGCACCGTCGTCACCTCCTCCTCCTCACTGGACTCGGTACCGCCCTCCTCCTCCGTCCTCCCTCCACTCCTCCATTTGTCGCCGGCCGGCCCCACCTTGCGCCACATTCCTCCACCGTCCTACTCCCTCCTCCCTCCTCCAGTCGCCCCTCCTTCTCCCTCCTCCCTCCTCCATCTACAACCCCTCCTCCCTGCTACATTTTGATTTAGTAGGCTAGTTCATATGCAACATTTTGATTTAGTTGATTTAGTAGGCTAGTAGATTTAGAAATTTTTGATTTAGTTGATTTAGTAGGCTAGTTGATTTAGTTGATTTAGTAGGCTAGTTGATTTAGTAGGCTAGTTGATTTATACAACATTTGGATTTAATTGATTTAGTACGCTAGTTAATAGCTCTGAAGATTTGGCACGACCTAGCTAGATGCTTGGAAAGAAATGCACCATTTTATTGTTATTTTTTCTGTACATGGATAGCTAGATGCTTTTGTTTTTCTGTAATAAGTTATTTTTTGGAAAAATGTAGGTGCCAATTTAGTTAAATTTGCCACTTGTTTTTTTAATCAGTTATCTTAGGCAATAGGGGCCAAATTAGATGAAATGTCTTGGTAGGTGGTACCCTGATTTGGTAGATATTTGTGAAAAGTTTTTTCGGCAATAGGTGCCACTGAAATGCTTTTGTAGGTGGTACCTTGTCATCTTATATGTTACTAGATCTTAGGATTATAATTTTCCATCAAATTGCTTATTGCGGAAGAATCTCTTCATCTAGAGATATCGGTGATATATACAAAAGATTTGGCATTTTCCTGCTAGCTGTTGGTTCTATTCTAGAAGGTGTTAGTAAGCTATGAAAATATAACTGAAGAAAAACCAAAAATATCACATGCTACTATTTTTCTTTCCTGTGAAGTGGATTGTTAATCCTTTGCTCATATTGCTTTAGGAAAATGGCGCTACCACCACCACCACCATGTCGACTGTGCAAGTCAAGATGCGCCAGCAGCCTTGCAACTGGCAAGTTGTTCGGCATCTACTTCCATCAGAGTTTTCGTCATGCGGCGGTAAGAAATTATATGAAATGTAACAACTATTTTATTTTTAGTGTTGGCATTACTGCATTCTGTCATTTTTCTTTTTTTACAAAGATCGTTCCATGCAATGTGAGGTTGAAATTCAACAAGCTGAGATGAGACACTGTGACATTTGAGGCTCATGGGGGCCGTACACTATGGAGATCGAGAAAGGACGCAATATGTCGCAGATTGGAGGAGATGGATGGGTCTGTTTCCTCACCCGCATGCGTCTTACTGGTGGTGAGTTGATCAGCTTCTCCTTGCACTCCTTACATAATATCACTATGTTTTATTCCTATGTGTGTCAGTTATTGTACACAATGGAACTGAACATATAGAGCAAAAGAGATGAGCCTTGCGTGGCAATAAAAATTCATGCAGACATCGCTCCATGGTGGGTGCAAAGGCAGCCCCCCTCCACCCATTTCAGATCGTAATCAAGAAGAAGATAACTATTCTGTGGGGGGATCCAGAAGGAGAAGACCACTCCTATTTACCCGCTAAGGTCTTCGCTCTAACTTGGCATGCTGATGTTGGTAATATCATGCATATGGTGCCTTGCATTGTTTACTGTATACATCAAATATGTCATCTGCTTAGTTTAGACATGCTTTGTGTCAGTGCCATCTGTTTAGTTTCTTTATCGTATATGTGAATCATGCAATGCCATCTTGTTTAGCCAGGCATCATATATGTGAATTTTGCAATGCCACCCTGGTTCGCCAGTCATCATATATGTGAATTATATCATGCCGTCATTTTTTATTACGTGTTAAATTTGTCAACAATTTTAGTACATTAATGACTCAATATTTGAATTATGCGATGCCGCCTGGTTGCAAGACATTATATATGTGAATTATGCAATGCTATCTTGTTGCAAGGCATTATATATGTGAATTATGCAATGCCATGCTGCTTAGCCAAGCGTCATTTATGTGAATTATATCATCCGTCCTTTTTTTGTATTTCTCGTTGCATTTGTCGATAATGTTTGTATATTCAACTGCTCTTCCTGTGCATCAGCCATTTGAATTGGTGATGGAGAAATCTGGAGTGAAAACAAGGTCTTCAGAGCAGACAATGCTACCTGCTGAAGCAGATATCTCGCTGGTTACAGATAGCTCTTCAGAGGAGGATTCAGAGGCAGATGACCAATCCTATTATCCCCCTGAGGTGTATGCTCAAACTTGGCAGGGTTATATTACTCATATCATGCATATGTTGTATTGCAATGCTTAGTTTTTACATCATATACACAATATTGAATGCGATCTCTTTAGTTGACACATCATATATGTGATTGCCCTCTGCTCACTTGCTTAGTATATAAATCATATATTTGAATTATATCATGCCAAGATGTTTACATAGATAGCATGTATCTGAATTATGGCATGCCAACCCATTTTCTAAAGACATTATATAGTTATATTATCTCATCCTGTTTACATAGTCATCATATTTTGAATTATGTCATTCTATCCGTGAATTATATCATGCCATCATGTTTCCATCGACGGCATATTTGTGATTTATAGCATGCCAACCACTTTAATAGACACATTGTATAGTTATATCATGTCATCATGTTTACATAGTCATCATATTTTGAAGTATGTCATTCTATCCTGTTTAGTTAGCCATCATACATGTGAAATTGTGTCATGCCATCCTGTTTAATTAGCCATCATATATGTGAAATTATGTCCTGCTATTCTGTTTGGTTAGACAACATAAATGTGAATTATTTCATGCCCTGTTTTCTTGTTTATCAGTCATTTCAATTGGAGGGGGTGATGGTAGTATCTGTGGGAGTAAAAACACGGTCTTCAGAAAAGATCGTGCTACCTGTCGATGCAGATAGAACCACGGTTGTTCTTCCCCATGAACCAACCCCACCACACATAACCCGGACTCAAGCAGATTGTACCCCTACATAGTTGGACAGAGAACCAGCTACACCCCTTCTAACCCCAACCCCAGTAGATAGTATCCCAGTTCCAGTTGACATAGCACCGTCTCCACCACAAAGCACCCGAACACGAGCAGTTAGTAAGACAACTGCAGTGCCCAAAGCACGAGGACCACAATTCTGAACCCCAAGTCAACGCATAAAGCAGAACAAGAATTGTTCTCAGGTCAGGTTGTGTAGCTATGGTTCATACTACTTTGCTCTTGCATCACTGTATTTACTCATACCAACTAATTTGAAATTTGAAGGATGCAATTGAAACTCCAATGGCGCAACAGGTATGTTTTAATTTAAACCTGTTTCTTTAACATGCTTGCTGTTGTAACTTGCTCTATGTTGATTTAAGTTTCAATTGAATAAACGATTATGTTCTCATGCCATGCACATTACAAGTGTTGTTATTGTTGTGCAGTTTCCCACACTTATATTCTGTTTATGTTGCTTTGTCTTAAATAGATATGATTCGAACTGTATCTATCTTGATTTGGCAACATAAACTAGAATATATAGACCATACAGTTACCATACTACATAGATATATGTTTGTTTCATGTTGTTATCCTGTCCACCTTACTACTGAACTGGTTTACCAAAATGAGTTTCATATACTATATTGTAAACCTATGATGTGTTTGTTTGTTTCTCTTTTAGAACGCAGATAAAATATTGGAGAAGAGTGCCCCGTTATGCAATGGTAAAGGAAGTAATGCCGATAAGGTTCAAGATAGTGAGACATCTCTGTTGGTCTCCAAGAAAGCTGATAAAAATATATTTAAGACACTGAGACAACCCCAAAGTCATGTCTTGATGTAGTGTTTGAGTTACTGGCTACTACTGCTGGCACCAGCTCTTCGAACTCGCTGCCTAAATCAGTTCAGCTTCTTGAGTATCAACTTCAAGTTGAAAGACATCGATCAGATGTTATGCGACAGGAAGCCGAAGGACTGAGGAAGTCCCTACATAATTCAGATGCATACTTTCTGGTGCAATAGCAAGTGCTGGAGGATTTAAGCGCCAAACAAGAGAAAGTTAATTAGCTTGCTAAGCATCTTGCCAGCATTATGGGTACCCAGGATATTGTTTCTTCAGCTCTATTGAAGTGGTTTCAGTTCTGGACTTGTTTTCCTACGGCGTTTATTTGCACTGGTCGCCAACTTTGACAACCGGTGTATATGATATGCTTCTTTGTTCCCTATATTTGCACTGGTGGCGAACTTTGATGCCGAGTGGATGTAATATGTGTAATAGCCGTGATAGCCTAGCGTAAGTTGCTTGCTTATTTATTTCCTTGTTGTCTTATTTATTTGTTTGCTTGTAGTCAGTGTAGTTCTTTTTCCGCGGTTTGCTAGTGGCCGCAATAACCTATTTTTTAAAACTAGGCCACAATAACCATGGGCTACATATTTACTGTAGTTACCATGGGCCTCCTACGGGCCGTAGAAACGATGGCCTTCTAAGTGTCGTAGAAATAATGGGCCTTCTAAGGGCTGTAGAAACAATGGGCTTTCTACGGGCTGTAGCATCAAAGGGCCTTCTACGTGCCGTATGATTGATTGTCCAAACATGGGCCAATAACAGACTGCATTATGGGTCGTAAATAGGCTAGATTTGGAATCGTCCATTCATGGGCCGACAATAACGGACCCTGTTAATCAGCCATATTTGATGACGCTATAAAAACGGCCCAACAGATTAACGGGCCGCAAGCGGGCCGATTGTAACCGCGGGCTGAATTTAGCCCACAAGCAGAAAAGGCCAATAACGGGCCGTAAGTAACCGAATGCTGGAAATGAGCCCAAGAATAAATGGCCCCAGAGAAGGCCGAAAGATAACACGGGTTGGAAACGGCCCAATGGAATAATGGGCCGTTAATCGGTATAAAGGGGTACACTGTTCATTGCGGGCCAGATTCACCACATGTCGTTAATTGGCCAAAAGTTACAAATGGCCTCGTATGGGCCGAAAGAGATCATGGGCCATACATGGGCCGGAAGTTAAAATGGGCTGGAATCATATTGGACGGCCCAGATGAAGCTATTGGGCTTAATTCCGATAGGCCGTAACTGGTCATGAGTTAGCGGGTCGTAAATGGGCTATATACGAACATGCCGTTAACATGCTTTCCGTGGGCCGGCCCGTTACCTTTTGACCAAGTCAAACGGGCCGGCCTTTTCACCGGAATGGGCCTCTGTTGGCTTGTGCCACGTGTCGACGTATCATAGGCGCCTCCTGTCCAATGAATGGATGACATCTATCCCAACGGTGAGCCAACATGTGTTTCCTCCGGCCAATGAGAATTTTACATGTGGAAAATCCTAATTGGTCCGGGCTGTTAGTGGGTTATCGGACCCAAAATCGGACCTTATAGCTTAACGGCGACCCGTTACGGTGGATGCCACGTGTCGGTCACCCTTGACGAAAGCACTTCTATGACGCGCGATTTATCGTCATGGAAGTGGACACTTCCATGATGATAATTCTGGTAATGTCATGGAACACTTCTACGACAGCACAGGTATGCATATCTTGATTTTGTCATAAAATCATCATGGATGTACATGCATGACAGAAAACGTGACCTACTGTGACAAACATGTATCATCACGGAAGCGTCTTTTTTTGTAGTGCGGGTTGTGCTCCGGGTTTAAAATTCTTGTAAGCCGGCACCTGATCATCCTTAAGTCCTTGTCATTTCCTTCTTCTGGAAAGTCTTGGAAAATAGGCCAGCCTCATGATCAATTTCCTGACATTGGTTTCTCACGGAAAAATATTGTGAAGAATAATTCATGTGATTCACCTCCCAATGCTTAACAAAAAATATTGGTCTTGAAATACTCATCTGATTTTCAGCCGGCTTGAAGATGTAGAACTTGCCGGTTTAACATTACCAAAATTGTCGGTCTGTAAATATTGATGGCACCGGGACATAATTGTTGCTAACATCAAGCTTGAAAATGTACCTCCCTTATATGCATATCACTTGTAGCCCCCAAGTCTTAAGAAGGGAGCGTAGTAACAGCTTAAGACTTACTTCAATATAAATGTCGCAACCTTGAAGAAATCCAGGTTGTTCATCTCAATCACTAGTCAAAACTGAATATTCCACAAATGTAGCCCCCAAGTGCTGGGTTGTCATGCTGGCAGCAACCTGGGACTTGTAATTGCCTTATGCTCATAAAAACTTCAACCAGTTTAGCCCCCAAGGGCCGGGTCATTATGCAATAACGAGCAGGGAATTTGTAGATATGATCATGTAAACTTTGAACAGCAACGTGTAGCCCCCAAGGGCCGGGTCAGTACGATAATACTGAGCTGGAACTTTATATATACTTAATTGAAAATAACATCATATGATGTAACCCCCACCATGAGGCTCGAACCCACGTCCATAAGGCTAAGAGCTTTGTACTCTACCAACTGAGCAATGAACCCTTCAATATAATGGATTAAAGCTTGTGTACCTTGAATTTTTTACAGGAGCAATTGGTACTCCCCCAGACGATCACATTCTTCATTAATGGGTCACTTTAGATGCATAATGTGCATCACATTATCTAAAGTATAGGGGAGTTTCAGCATTCTTAATTTAACTCATATTACTTTCTCCCCCTCGAAATGTGGCAAGAACTTTTCTGCCACAATTTTGAAAAACCATTCATAACTCTTCTGAATTGAGGAAACTTTGATTATCTACTTCATTTAACTGGTTACTTCATATGAAATGAAGTTATCTGTTAACTAGTATGGGAGTATTTTTTCCTCATTCCATTTCACAAACTCAACATAGTTCTTTATCATTAGTACTTTTGCAAGTCACACTTGCATATCATTCTTATAATTAGGTTCGCCTGTAACTTTTATTCTCTTTGGATTTATTGAATGCTTAATGACCGTTACACATAAGGTGTACGGTAGATACAAGGAAAGCATAATAGCTACTCCATACTTTTCTCCCAGAGTGGGATACATTAAAAGCACGTGAGTCATCATATCTTTCTCCTGTCATACAGGTTAAGTACTTTGCCAACATTTATCCTGCCATACGGAACTTTTGACATAATATTGTGTCAACTTTAGCCCGCATGTATTTTCCCAGACTTTTCCCGCCATGCGGGTTTTGTCATAATCATCTTTTCCCGCCATGCGGGTAATTCCCTATAAGGGACATAAATACTAGAATTGGCTCTTTTGACTGCATATTCAATCATCAAACTCAGAAATAAATCCGAACGCTCTTTGACACACATGCTTGATCCGACGTTGGTCACATTAAACACGCATGTTGCTTGTTTCATTTCAAATCATGTTGACTGAAAAATGTTCTTCATAGAGAGTACATGAAATACATTCGTCAACCAAGACACTCAATGATCTATCTCTTTTATTTTGAAGCCATTCTTTAGAGAGAACGTACTCCCTCACGTTATGACCTTTCTTGGTCATTGTCGGTGTCAAAACCGGCGGATCTCGGGTAGGGGGTCCCGATCTGTGCGTCAAGGCTGATGGTAACAGGAAGCAAGGGACATAGATGTTTACCCAGGTTCGGGCCCTCTCGATGGAGGTAAAACCCTACTTCATGCTTGATTAATATTGACGATATGGGTAGTACAAGAGTAGATCTACCACGAGATCGTAGAGGCTAAACCCTAAGAGCTAGCCTATGATGGTATGATTGTAATTGTGATCGGCCTTCTAAGGACCAACCTCTCCGGTTTATATGGACACTGGAGAGGGCTAGGGTTTACATGGAGTCGGTTACAAGGAAGGAAATATAATATCCGGATCGCCAAGCTTGCCTTCAACGCTAAGGAAAGTCCCATCCGGACACGGGACGAAGTCTTGAGTCTTGTATCTTCACGCTTCAATAGTCCGGATGTTGTATACAGTCCGGATGTCCGGATACCCCCTAATCCAGGACTCCCTCAGTAGCCCCTGAACCAGGCTTCAATGACGATGAGTCCGGCGCGCAGTCTTGTCTTCAGCATTGCAGGGCGGGTTCCTCCGCCGAGTACTCCAAGGTAATTATCGAACACTTAAACCGTGTCCGGATCCACAAGATGATCTTCGCATGCCACCGTAGAGAAAAGGATGTTTCACAAATGCAATCTGCTGACAACTTTTTAGGCAACGTGACGTGTCAATACGGTCGGGTCATTATTCGAACCGTTTTCCCACAACCAGCTACAGCGCATATTACGAGGCAGTTTCTTTGACACGTCTTGTCGAAGGAGAGATCATGTCCCCTTATCACGGGATTCTCGTCAATACGGGTATGGGTAATCCCACCATGCCATCAAGCGTGGCACTTGGGAAGCAAGCGATTCCCAACGGGCAAGTGGGGAGGCGTACCGCTTTCGGCTCCTCTATAAAGGGATAAGATTTCCTCATTTTTACCCACGCCTTCCTCCTCCTTCGCCCACTCTTTTCCCCTCGAGCTCCAACACCCAAGCCCTCGTCTCCTCCGCACAGCTAAACATGTCCAGAGCAGGAGGCAAGTGGGTGGCTTCCACCGTCAAGGAGAAGCACATCACAAACCTTCGGGCGGCCGGATACTTGGCCGCAGACATAGCGCACTGGCTACCGGACGCCGGGCAGGTCATTCCGACCCCAGGACCCCGCGAGAGGGTCGTATTCGTCGCCCACTTCGTCTGTGGACTGGGGTTTCCACTTCACCCCTTCGTCCACGAGCTCATGTTCTACTATGGGCTAGATTTCCACGATCTAGCCCCAAATTTCGTCCTCAACATCTCGGCGTTCATCGTCGTATGTGAGGCCTTCCTCCGCATCCGGCCTCACTTCGGCCTGTGGCTGCAAATCTTCTGCGTGAAGCCGAAGATCGTACGCGGCTAGCAAGCGGAACGCGGAGGGGCCATGGTGGGCACGATGCCTAACGTCACCTGGCTGGACAGCTCCTTTGCGGAGACCATAAAAGGGTGGCAATCGGGGTGGTTCTACATCACCAACCCGCGCGGTGCCAACTGGGCGGCGGCCCTCGAGTTCCGATCCGGAGCCCCAATGCGGCTCACTTCCTGGGAAAGGAAGGGCTTGACTTGGGGCGAACCTACACAGCTGACCGGACTCCAAACCTGCATCAAGAGCATGAAGGACAAGAACATCAAGCTTGTCAACGTGATCCAGGTGATGCTCGTTCGCCGGATTCTGCCGTGCCAAAGGCGGGCATTTGTTCTTTGGGAGTTCGTCCTGGCAGAACACCAGACGCTCCAGAGGCTCTATGGCATGAAGCACAAATATGCGTGGAAGGAGTTGTTTAAGGCCTCCGAAGTACCTCCTCCCACATCCAAGGACCGCGGACTTCATGCAGCGCGCCCCCCTCGTCCGGTGAGTTTTGGGACTACCACCGGGTTCGGGTTTTCCCAATACATTCATGGGGGAATCTTAAGTATTTGTATATATTTGCCTCAGGATTATGTGGAGACAGCGGAGCAGGTTTACTGTCCGGCTCCGCTGCTAGAGGGCCCAGCTGACGCTCTCCTGACGGAGATGCTGGTCCCGGCAACGTACAAGGTGCCGGAGAAGAAGGTCGAGAAGAAGGCCCCGGGGATCCGAAAGGGTCTCCGGCGTAAGGTTGTGCTAGAAGCCTCGTCCGAAGATGACGAGGCAGACTCCTCCCACGAAGGGGAGGAGGAAGAAGCAGAAGACGCCCCATCCGGAAAGGATGACGGGCCCGGAGAGGCGGGCCAGGGGGCCGGACAAGGCCCTCGGCGCAAGGTCGTTATACCCCTGTCGTCCGATGACGACGAGACAGATTCCTCCCGCAAAGGCGGGGGGAATCAAGAAGAAATTCCACCTCCCCGCACTAGGGGGGAGAAGAAGAGAAAAGCTGCCCCGGAGGGGGAGGCTGGGGCGTCCAAGAAGGGGAAGGTAGCCCTTCCGGACTATTCCACCACGGCCGCTTACAGCGAGGAGGGGTGGCTGCCGCGGGGGAAGCCCCCGGTGCGATCGTATGTCCGCATTCTATCATGGTTTCACTTCATAGTTTTTACACTTATAGTGCCGAACATATATGCAGTCCGGCCAGGGTTCACCCCGAGGTATCTTCCTCCGGGTCCCTGATCGATTTGGCGATAAATTCGCTTCTGACGGCCACTACCCCTCAACACGCGGATGACATGGAGTTGTTGTCCCGAAGGCTCCCAGAGCAGGGGGAGGTGACTCTGGAGACGCCCCATAGCGGGATTCCAGATGTCGGGCACGCGGGGTTCAAGATCTCCGTGTATCGTGTCGATGAGAGCCATGGCCAGCCGGGCTCTGAGCCGAACACAATTCTGGAACCTTCGATGGTTCCGGACTCAGGCGGACGACCCCTTGTTAGGGAGGGCGAGCCGTCTGTGTCGCGGACTTCTGTTGCACATGAGGCGCCGAACTATCTTCTGGAAGTGCTTCGCGGTGCTTCCCTGGATGAAGGGCACCGTACTCTTATGAGTATGGTGATTCGGAAGGCTTTGTCCGCCAAAAGCGGACTAACCGAAGCTTGCACCAGCCTCCTAACAGGTTTCGAGGTGAGTAATAAATATGTGCAAAATTGCCACCCTATAGGTAGTAGCCCCTGATACTCAGTTTGGTGTTCGGAAAGAAAAGCCAAACGGAGGGTCAATTATAATCCGCAGGAGTCTAATAATAAGTATTGTTGTGAATAAGCAGGCTGTGCTGCTTGCTGCTGCTGCCCGTACTGCGGAGGTTGCCGAACTGAAGCGGGACCTGGAGCAGGCGCTGGGAGAGCTCGTCCTCACGAAGAGGCAGCTCGAAGAGAACAAGGGTAAGTGATTCCCGCTCTTATACATTTAAGGATAGGCAGAATTGGTGAATGTAACACCTAAGTGTCGTGACCGTGTAACAGGGGCCACCGCCGAAGTGGCGTTCCTGAAGAAGGCGTTGTCCGATGCCGAAGACAAGGCGTCCTCGGGGTGTAAGGAGCGCGAAAAGAAAAGTGCTAGGGTAGGTGAGGTACAACAAGAGCTCCAGGACCTCGACAAGAAATGCGAGTCCGTGGAGCATGATCTGAAGGCGAAGGAGGCCGAGCTTGCGAAGGCCCTTGTGAATTTGAAAGACGCCAAGGCTGAAGCCGAGAAAGCACAGCAGGAGATTCGGGAGGCCAAGAAGATAGCATCGGGTAAGAAGTTATTTATGCAAAGCAAACATGTGGAGGAGGCGTTTCTTTTACTTAATCGAATTCGGAGCTCTCCAGGGGCATTTGCAGATCTGCCACGCAGCGTCTCAGATGCTGCGGAGTTCTACCGTGCCCAGGAGGGGAGCTCAACGGAGAAGCTGTTCTGATCCCAGTATGCTGGGGCCGAACATCCGATGCCTCTGAGCGACCAACTGAAGCAGTTGATCGAACTCCACAGGGCGGCCGAAGTGGCTATGAATGACGTCGTAGTCAGGATGTGGCCTGGTGAGCTCCTGCCCGATAGCTACTTTGGCCTGATCAAGCGGATGGTGGATACTTGCCCGCGGCTTGAAGTGATCAAGCGATCCGTTTGCATCGAAGGTGCCCGCCGAGCCTTTGCCCGTGTCAAGGTGCATTGGGGCAAGCTGGATGCGGAGAAGCTGGTCAAGGACGGGCCGCCAGAGGGCAAGGTGCATCGCCATCCCGAGATGTACTACGATGGCGTGATCAAGGGTGCTCGTCTTGTCGCCGATGAGTGTACCAAGTACGCCATTTTGGAATGAGTTCACTTCTGTCATGTTTGTAATTTAAAGACGTAGTTACTTGCGCTATGTAGCGCTTTTGTTATTTAAAATATTACCTTCTGTGCGGCTGTTTATAAAATTCTGAAAGTAGGCCAGTCGTCGGCTTCCTCCCCCACGTAACTAGTACTGGGGTGTTCGTGGAAAACCCGGACACTCTTTATCCAAATGTTTGGTCCCTTAAGGAGGTGTCCGGCGCAGCGAACAAGGCAATCGGACTATGCGGCTTTATAACTTTCACTTAGCCATAGAAGTCTACAATTTTAAATTTCGGTGAAGCCCCTAGAGTCCGGAAGGCCGAGTCGGGACGCTATACACGCCTAGATCGGAAGAAGCCGATTTATCACCTAAAGCGGAAAATCTTTAAGGATTTTAAAACCTCTCGAACAGCGACCAGCTCTCGCCACATCATGTCGGTCAGTTCTCGGCTTTCTCTACTAAGGTGCTCGTCCGAAAGAACCGGAACACAATCACAGTAGTTCTCCTGCGCTACCTTAGCCGATATAACGGAACGTAAGGCACCAAAACAAGGGAGACGGGCTATCCCAACTGTAGACCCAAGACATGATTCGGAGCTGATGCATATAGTGCTATAAGTTCGGGGTGCCGCACTGTTGAAAGTGTTCGGACTTTATTTGCCATATTACGGGGCGCCATGAGAAGCCCCTGGCAAACCGGCCACACCAAGGTGTACGGATGCAATATCAAATAAACATTTATAAGAGAAAAAATGCTAAAATAAGAATAATAAGCTGAGCTATATATAATTTCCCATTGACGAAAAATACGTTTAGGCGTACATTTACAATGGATGCCGACGGTGTCCTAGACTAGGGGGTACTCACCACGTCGTCTCCCGATCAGTTGGATTGGGCCGAGGATCCCCATGGCCGTATACTCATGGGCCAGTCCGGACAGTTGCCGCATACAAGGAATATTCCACAAGACTTGGCGATCAAGACAAGGACTCCTCCCCCACTGGCGTATTCGGCTAGAACTCTTGTTATCCTAGGCCTCTGGTGCATTATATAAACCGAGGCCAGGCTAGTCGATAGATATACAACAACAATCATACCATAGGCTAGCTTCTAGGGTTTAGCCTCCTTGATCTCGTGGTAGATCTACTCTTGTAATATCCACATTATCAATATCAATCAAGCAGGACGTAGGGTTTTACCTCCATCAAGAGGGCCAGAACTTGGGTAAAACATCGTGTCCCTTGTCTCCTATTACCATTGATCCTAAGACGCACTGCTTGGGAACCCCTACCCGAGATCCGCCGGTTTTGACACCGACATTGGTGCTTTCATTGAGAGTTCCGCTGTGTGTTCGGCAAAAGGTCGATAGCTCGCCTGCAGATCAACTGCGACTTCGGCATCTTAGTCACCAGCTCGACTGGTCACCTTGGTTCGATCAAGGACTATGCCCTACCTTCGATCGTCATGTTCGGATGAGGGCTTTCATCAACATCAACTCCGATCTCTATCAAGATCATGGAGGAATTATCCAGGGAGCCCGGGGGCTCAACGTCAACATTGCCCTCGGGCGACCGTACTGTTTTTCTGGACAGCGGACTTGTGTCCGCCGCCACCGCCTCCTCAAGCGTCGTTTTAACGATTGCTTCGGTGGAATTGTGCGGAATTGAGTCTACAACAACCCTGGAAAATTTCGTCGAGTTCCGATGGAGGAATCTCTGGCAATCTCCGATATACCGGAGCCGCATTGAATCTGGACGAGATTTCGGATGAGTTTAGGGCGTGGTGTCCAGCTTCTAGCTCGGACTTCCTTTTCAGCTCTCCATATCTACCACCCCTCCAAATTTCAGCTCGATCCGACCGTCCAAACTCCGGGAACCTTCCGATTAGTGCATCACTTTAGGGATCTGTTTTCTGCGTGAAAACGAATCCGACCCGAGTTCGTCTTTTTATGAACGGGATTTCGGACATCCTTTTTGAAGGAAGTTTTGTATGGGGCATTGTGTTTTGTTCCCGAACACATCCCACTAACTTTAAAATCTTTTGAACATGATCTTCAACATCATGCTGGTGTCAAACCTGTCCGGCAATATTGCTCCACGGCTGCCGACCTGCGCTAGACACGTCGTCACTTTGTTGAGCCAAGCTCAACTTCTTCGGATCATCATCTTGGCAAGCCGAACAAGAGTCCGGCATCGCGAAGGATAAATCATCACCAACATCGCCGCCCCACGGATTACACGAAGCGGGCATACCAGCATCGCCACACGGTCCCTTCATCAAGCCAGCATCGACCACGTCATGACCTGCATCGGCAGGGCCGCACTATTGCTTCTTCAAGCTGGTGTCCATCACGCCGACCTACTTCGACATCTCGGCTGGACCGGGGGCTTCGCCATCTCTTCATCAACCTACTCCGGACACTTCGGCGTCACTAGCCGACCAGGCATGGGTCTATCAAATGGTGACCGCATTATCGACGGTCGCATGATGGTTCGGTCAGTTTCCGTACACAGTTCGGCGAACGCCGCATCCGGAACTCGGACCGACATGTGAATCCAGGTTTTGCCACGCCTTTATTGCATTACGCCGACGACCTGCATCGACATCAACTTCGGCGCCAGGCCATATTTCTTTTACTACTCACTTTGCATAAATTATTTATTATGCAACATTTTTTTTATTCCTATTATTACTACTAGTCATGAACCCGTGCAGCTGCACGGGCTAGAAATAAAGTATACACATTTTAGAATATCATATTGTTAATAAGACTAATTTTGTTCCGTATGTAGTCACTTGTTAAAATCTTTAGAAAGACAAATATAGGAACGGAGGGAGTACATGAGAAGACAAAATTGACTTAATGGAACTACTGGTTCAAAATACTTGTTCAACCCTACAATGCAATACTCTAGTTAGGTCACATCCTATGAGTTAAGGTTTACTACGCATACAGGTTATTATTATTATTGTGTGCATCAATTTCTTTTTGAGTAAAATTAGGATTTGTAGCCACTCTCTATTACAAAGAAGTTGATTTTTGTTAGGCATGCCGCTTCTGTCCTTTAGTTTCAACTTGGAAAATAATTTTCTAAGCAAGAAAATATATGATGCATAATATATGGAGTATAAACAACAATCATATATAGGTAAGGAACAACAAACCATCCACATTATATAGTTTTATTTGCGGGGAAGTAATAACTTTCTAGTCTGACAGTTTTTACCTGCCTTTACAATTGTGTGTTCGAAAGAGGGCTTACTTTTTATATTGTTCCCCAAAACAAATGGCAATAACAAAAAGGTTGAAAATAACAGAAATATTATAACTGACCAATTTCCAATAATTAGAACTTACTATGTCATGGAAAGGAGAAAAAAAGTATTAAGAATTGTTATACCTGTGTAGTCAACATAACTTCCGCTCTGTTTCCTTTTCAGCGAACTATATGCCCTAAAGAGACAATGGCCCGTCATTTATAGTCAACCTTCAACATCGCTCAATAATGATAATAAAAAACTTGCCATTGCTGCGGACAAACTCTTTAAAGTTGCCCATATGTTTGCAAAATGTATACAAAGTACATATCTTACAGTATTGGAGCAAAAACAATGGAAAATTCTTATTGTTTCTAGAAGCAACTGGAAGTAAAATGCAATTAAATGAAGAACTACATCTTTGAGATATTGTTTACTTTCAGCTTGGAGGAGTGAGATATCGGAGCACATAGACAATGAATTCTGGTAATGTTTTTTTATGATGGGGCTTCCAATAATGGCTATGCAGAGTATCAAACTGGTCTGATTACCACCCATGCAAAAAATATATATCTCACTACAGACGTGAGGCAGTAAATTACGTGTTTTCATGTGAAGATGTTCAATTTGAGGCCACGGTAGACATCTCTCAGCGAAAGTACAACAAAAATATATTGATAATAACTGTCTTGATTCCACGAAACTGTTGGATGAGATCTTACCAAATTACCACAATTTTGTGAGGAGTAAAAAATTAGGAGCTAGTGAGGTAACGAACTCTGGCTTGGGTTTATGAATAACGTTCCTAGCATAGAACGTACAATATTTCTGTCGATGAAGTTAATAAAAAGAGAGGTAACCACGACAAACAACCCATTAGAGTAATTAGTTGGAGGATGTAACATGTCAATATGTAGCTTGACTGTAAGCGACCGGCTAGCACAGTAGGAAAGACATAATTGGCTACCACTGTTGATGATGTATGCATCCCATGAAGATTGTGAGAAGAGTAGTAGTGCATTGAAAGAAGGTTCGGGAATGGGGAGTTAGATCAGATGATACCTATAGTGATTGGAAATTCAGGTTTCCTGAGATGGTAATGCAACCATAATGGAAATCCTGGTCATTGAGGTCTACCAACATCAAAAAATTATGTAAATGCCGAAAGTTTTAGCATTGAGTAATGTCCAAAAGGTTCTCTGTTTTTTACAAACAGAAATGTGATTTGAAATAAGCATGTAGGTGTAAAGAATCAACCATAGACGAATTTGATCAGTACATAACATACAGAGGAACTACTACATCTACCCGAAGTCAAAATCTTCAGTGCTACCTTTCAACACTGTCGTAATTACATACAACAAAGGAAGCTAGTATAATTCCGTAATGTCAGACACTATATATAGAAGATTCTATTAAATACATATATTGTTGGATCAACTAATAAATGAAATCCACAAATCTAGGAGCAGAATAGACCAACATCATCTCCGAAGATTTTACATGTAGTACTCTTCCCCCTTTTCCTCCCTGATAAAAAGAAGCTAGAAGTAGAATGGACTCGAGTTGTTCCGTGATAAAAAAAGATTAAGCTCCAGATTAGCGATTGATACTTTCGATCAAATTTGAAGTACCTAAAAGCGAAGACTTGAATGTGTGACATAGTTGGCGGAATTTCATACCATAGTTAGTTATCCTTTTTTTTTGTTTCTGGGTGAACAAAAGGTCTCGTACATAATAGTATACAAACAAAAAATGTGGATACCATAAGGTACAGTCATGAAACAATGTATTGTGTAATTTCATTTATATTAGGCAAGCTTTATTCCTCTATCATCTGCAATGTAAAAGGCGTGTTTGCTTCTTCTTCTTTTTATGACGGACAAATCAAGTAGCTAGAAAACCACTTCTGCTCTAATCTGTACTAATGAACACTACTTAAAAAGCATCTGATTAAATCCAGCTATTAGAAAAATATTATAACAGAACCACATCATTCAGGTTCTTATCCATGTAGAAGCCTATCTGTAATTTTTTTTTACATCATATTGTAGATATCTATGCTATATGTGTAATTAGCAAATTATAGATGAAAATGGATCCAAAGGAATAGAAGGTGATAAAATAAATACCATACCTTGAATTTGGTCGGCTGTTTGCAGGGCATCGCGAGTATGTCTTGCTGTTAGACAAAAGCACCAGTCGAGCTGGTCGAGGAAATCAAATAGCTCAGGCTCTGATACGCGAGTGTGGTTCCTCCTTTCCGGCTGGTCGAAAAGCTAGCTTGTCTTGGATCCAGCAGCCTACCTTCAAAGCCAAATTGCATACTCTTCTGTCTGAAGTCAAGCCAAGCATGTACGTGCCTATGGGCCGGCCATGCAGCCGTGCATGTAGTATTGATTATAGGACACAGCATGCAGCCTTGCCTAATCAATTCAAATCTGATGCCCACATCATGTAGGCGTGCTAGCTTGCGATGGGAAAGGACAGCATGCAGTCCCCCGCATGGGAGGCCGTCCACTCCAATCAAGGTGGCACTTCCGCCTCAATGAAACTTCAAAGTCGAGGATTCCACGGCTCAGCACAGCCCTTCCTCCATCAAGTGTCGACAGTAGCTCCTTCATCCTCCCCCAGTCCTCCTCCATAGCCGTGCCACCAGATTGCTGTACCATGCAAATTTAAAGGCTACAGCGAGAGATTTATAGGTTCTAAGGGAAGGTGCTGCGAGTACCTAGATTGGATCGTAATTTTTCTTCAGATGTGTGGCGGCATGGATGGAGCCCGAGGATGGTAGGGAGATGCGATGCGGCGAGAGTTCAGGTGTGCGGGAGTTCAGATGTGTGTCGGGGGGGTTTGAGGAGGATTCTGAGGATGCCGTAGGTAATGCATATCCAATGGTTAAAGGCTGCTAACACGTAGATCTAATGGTGAATTAGTTTTCTTTATTTTGAGGAAATAGGTAGGATAGTAGGCCAGGACTCCTGAGCCATCAGACGGCTATAAATTGTTAATAAGTAGATCGGATGGACAATACAATTAGTTTTCTAGGATTAACGTGGAGGTTCTATTAGTGCTTCCGATTAGTAAATATAAGATTATCCCCGGTCTGCACTATTTTTTGTGCACAGGAAAATGATCCAGCCGGACTATATCCTTTGACGTCACCTCGGCTGGACGGGGGGCTTCGTCAACACTTCATTACCCCATGCCGGGGACTTCGGTATTACTCTGCCGTCCTGCATTGACCGTGCTATGTCACCACTTCGGAGTGCCGAGCTCCTTACTCCGCCACCTCGGGACCGGCTTGGGGGATGGAACCTTGTCCCGCATCAAACTCGGACCGTGTCGTCAATAACCGAACACATTAACCAGCTAAGTTGCCTTCATGCTTAAAGTTTTAAATTTCTAACTTGTGTTCGGTTCAACCAAGAATTATACTTTTTTGTAAAAAGTTGCATGTACAAATTTTCCTTGTCGAAACTTTGTTCGCACACACTTGACGCGCTACCCGCGCTCATTATACCTGGGGGTTTCTTTAACAGAAGCTTAATAATACGGGCTTTATGCCCAACACATGTGTCACACTTCCGCATGTACCTTTTATTCACCATTATATGCATCGATATGACTTAAGTTTTGGCCAAGCTGGGTTGCTGGCTCCTGTGCTTACCCCACGTTCCCGATTGTTCGGCTGGGTGGTAAAGGAGCACCTCTGCGATTATTCTGCGGGTCAGCGGATGTGTACCTCAGACTGGGTGAAGCCGAAAGCTAGCGTTCTTAAGGGAATACTCGGTCGGTGAAATAAAAGATTATTTTAATTATTTACCCATCTGCCCCGTGATGATTTTCTGCTTTCATAGCAGCCTTGACATGCACTTTAGGGCATGCATCCCAATAAAGGAACCCTTAACGGAACTATTCTCCCTGGAAGATGTTTCTTACTACCCATGTAATATAACATAACTAGTTGGGCACTTGTCTGATACAGCACTAATGACCCCTACGCCTTGTCTCCATGCATACCATGGTTCTTATATAACCACGAAGGTATTCGGACACACTGCGGACTTTTGGGTCCTGAGGTCGAAGCGAAAAGGTCCGCTATGACAAACGATCTACAATCCGGCTAGAAGGCATTCTAGATGTCACCTTACATTATATAGTCAACTTTTACCCAAGTCACTTGGGGGCTCTTATGTTATTTGAGCCGTTTCATACTAAGTGTTTTTCTCCTTAGTCCTTGCAAAGTTTTTATTATTTATCACTCCTTTTCTCGACACGAGTGTGCGGTCACTAGCCAGGATCCTAATTTCTCTCTCGAAATCGCTAGAGTTTAGTTTTCTAAACTTGCCTAATCCGTAGGCTGACCCACTTGACGCCTTGAGATAGGATGTGTCATGTTCAAGCACGGCGAAGCTAATTTTTTTTCTACAGTCAATTTTGGATTGGCACGAACACTTGATCTTGTTCGGACGTCATGTTTTTACTGAATTTTTGGTTTTCCAAAATTTTGTCACTTTTAAACTATTTGTGTGTTTTCAGCACAAGTCTCGAGGCAACGCCGACTCCTTTAGAGATTCGGCCAAAACATTCTCGGATATTGCTATATATGCATCAGTTTCGAATTATGTCTTCGGTCAATAGTTGGGTTGCCCGGCTCCCGCGCTTGCCTCCTACGTTTCGCTTTGTTCGGCTAGGTGTGCAAAGGGAGAACCACTGCGACTGTGCTTCTAGCTCGCATGCTCAAGCACCTCAGTGGAGAAAGCCGAAAACTGACTGTCACAATAGGTGTAAACTGGTCAGCGATCCGATGACTATATTAAATGACGGACCATTCATTGGCCGAAGTGTTTCCGGCTTGACCTCGACTGTCGCCGAACACTATCGGGGGCTATTAACTGGCCTCCCAAACTAAATCCTCGATATTTTGCTCTTACATTGGAGCCGAGGTTTCATGATCATGCTTAGCATGACAACCCAAAGAAAGGAACCGATAGCGGGACTATTTTCTCTGGAAGACATTTCTTCTCTTAAACAGTAATATAACATGTCTCTCCGCGTACCTTTGTTTATAAAACCATATGGCCAGATTGCCTTGTTTGTTGTAAATCTTTGCCCTCATAAAGGCTTTATAAAGTAGGACAAACACTCCTCGGCTATTGGCCGAGGAGGTGGAAGCCGATGGTCGGTCAACAAAGTTTTGTACAATGCGGATCCGAGCATTAATGACGTTAAGTACTTGGATACATAGAGTCATTACACATAATTTGTGATTTTACTATGGATATCGATCCTTAATTCGGCCTCCCGTGCCCGCATTAAGGCTCGGTGGCTACTGGTCTTCGGGCTTATTATTTACAAATATTAAAGGGGCACATTGATCCCCTGATCTGGTGTTGCCACCCGACCAGTGTCTCGGGGGCTACTGCATTGCTTGTTCTATGCAGAAAATCTTAAGTGCAATAAAGTTTCCGAGGAGATTTTGATCCTCAGGTTGGTCGGCCGCACCCAACCTGAGTCTCGAGGACTGAGCACGCCACTTTTTGTGTCCTGAAGTATTCTGCCGTGCTAGGACTTGATCCTCAGACCGATTTTGCAAATCAACCTGAGTCTCAGCGGCTACGGGGATCATCGGTCTTATGTCATCCTTCAGGTGCATCTCGGGTTTTAGACCGATACATACCTTGAGGGCTACTGGCTATACATCTCTTCACAGAATATATTACATCAATAAAAAACATTGACCAAAAATGAGCCCACTACCGAGGTGCTTAACCACCTCGGAAGAAGTTCGACATATAGCTCGGATGCAAGTGGCTGGCTCCTTAGAGGGCACTTCCCGCATTAAGCTCGGTTAAACTCCTTCAAACTTCTTTGAACCAAGGTGATTTATGACACCTCGGATAAAGTCCGGCGTTGGAGCTCGGATACATAGTCCGGCGTTGGAGCTCGGATACAGTCCGGCGTTAGAGCTCGGATACATAATCCGGCGTTAGAGCTGGGAAGCAGTCCGGCATTGGTGCTCGGCTGCAAAAGATACCTCGAATGCTGTCCGGCGTTGGAGCTCGGACGCAAGAGGACCTTGCCACCCGGGAACAACTTCAAACCCGAGGCATGGCATAAAGATAACAAGGCATTGAGAAAGGCCGAACTTAAAGGGCTCCTCGATGCCCAGCGCGTTGAATGCATTTGGCGATCCTCAAGATCAAGATGAGAAGATTTGTTGAACCAGTTTTCAAGACCGCGATCAAGATGAAGAACAGTTCGAAGAATCGAGGAGTCCCCAACTTGAAGACCGGTTCAGGGGCTATCGACGGTGTCCTGGACTAGGGGTGCTCACCACGTCGTCTCCCCATCGCTTGGATTGGGCCGAGGATCCCCATGGTCAGATACTCATGGGCCAGTCCGGATAGTTGCCGCATACAAGGAATATTCCACAAGACTTGGCGATCAAGACAAGGACTCTCTCCCCCGGGCGATTCGGCTAGAACTCTTGTTATCCTAGGCCTCGGTGCATTATATAAACCGAGGCCAGGCTAGTCGATAGATATACAACAACAATCATACCATAGGCTAGCTTCTAGGGTTTAGCCTCCTTGATCTCGTGGTAGATCTACTCTTGTAATATCCACATTATCAATATCAATCAAGCAGGACGTAGGGTTTTACCTCCATCAAGAGGGCCCGAACCTGGGTAAAACAGCATGTCCTTTGTCTCCTGCTACCATTGATCCTAAGACGCACTGCTTGGGAACCCCTACCCGAGATCCGCCGGTTTTGACACTGACAGATGCGTTAAGCAGAGATAAAATATGACTATTTCACATGTCCTATCCAGGGGCAGGCTGTGTTCAGATAGATAAAGGAGGTATAATGATCTTAAATAGAATCCACCAGGGTATTTCCTTCTGTGCACAACGTCTGTTGCCTCCTTGGATGCCTCTCCCCTATAAGTCCGGCAATTCGGCTCTTTTGAGGATGATGCGCCAACGCGGTGTCCTGAAAGGTGAGAGGGAAAGAGTATGAAAGTATTTGGCGGTTACCCGCATTATTGACTGAGTCGTTGATGCGCCTCCGCCTATGCCCATGGTATTTTAAGTGCGTAATTGTGTGCGCGTGGCACGAATGCTGCTTTGACGGGGCTTAAGCGGAGGCCAGACTGCTAGTCACGCTCTTGGCGTGCCTGATGATCCTGTTGCGGGGTGCTCCGGACTCGCTTGACTGTGCTCGAAGTTGTTGTCGCCGGATTTGTTTGTCGGAGAAGGCCGCATTGTACTTCCGCCGCAAGGGCTGCGGTATGTTCTTCTGTTCGTAGAGAGCGGTCCATATTTCCGTTCACCGTTATGACCCCGCGTGGTCCTGGCATCTTGAGCTTGAGGTATGCGTAGTGTGGTACCGCATTGAATCTAGCGAATGCGGTTCGTCCGAGCAGTGCATGGTAACCACTGCGGAAAGGGACGATAATGAAGATTAACTCTTCGCTTCGGAAGTTATCCGGAGATCCGAAGACCACTTCCAATGTTATAGAGCCCGTACAGCGGGCCTCTACTCCAGGAATTACACCTTTAAAGGTGGTTTTAGTGGGCTTGATCCTTGAAGGGTCAATGCCCATTTTGCGCACTATGTCCTGATAAAGCAGGTTCAGGCAGCTGCCAACGTCCATAAGGACGCGCGTGAGGTGGAATCCTTCAATGATTGGGTCTAGGACTAATGCGGCCGAGCCGCCGTGACGGATGCTAGTAGGGTGATCCCTACGATCAAAGGTGATCGGACAAGCTGACCATGGGTTGAATTTGGGGGCGACTGGCTCTATCACATAGACGTCCCTTAGTGCCCGCTTCCGTTCCTGCTTGGGGATGTGCGTGGCGAAGATCATGTTCACCGTTTTCACCGGGGATTTCTTCTGTCCCCCCGTGTTCGGACGTTGGGGCTCCTCTCATCGTCGTTGTGCAGCCCCTTGTCCTTGTCTTCGGTGTTTATCTTGCCGGCCTGTTTGAATACCTAGCAATCTCTATTGGTGTGGTTTGCTGGCTTATCCGGGGTGCCATGAATTTGGCACGAGCGCTCCAGTATGCGGTCCAGACTGGACGGTCCCTGATTATTTCATTTGAACGGCTTCTTCCGCTGACCGGGCTTGGATCCACTGAATCTGGCGTTGACTGTCGTGTCTTCAGTGTTGTCGCCGTTGTTCCGTCGCTTATGTTTGTTACGCCGTGGGTTGCCGTTATTGTCGTGGCCATCCGAATTGCCAGACTGTGGCGTAGTGCTGCTGCGAGCCAACCAACTTTCCTCGTCCGCGCCAATGCGGGTCATTAGTGTTGTGAGTGCTGCCATGGACTTGGGTTTTTCTTGGACGAGGTGTCGAGCGAGCCACTCGTCACGGATATTATGCTTGAAAGCCGCCAGGGCTTCGGCGTCCGGACAGTCAATTATTTGGTTCTTTTTAGTTAGGAACCGAGTCCAGAATTTCCTGGCAGACTCTCCGGGCTGTTGAGTAATGTGGCTCAAGTCATCGGCGTCAGGTGGTCGCACATATGTGCCCTGGAAATTGTCGAGGAATGCGTCTTCCAGGTTTTCCCAACTGCCAATGGAATTTGCTGGCAGGCTGTTTAGCCAGTGCTGGGCTGGTCTTTTGAGCTTAAGGGGAAGACACTTGATGGCGTGTAGATCGTATCCGCGGGCCATGTGAACGTGGAGAAGAAAATCTTCGATCCATACTGCGGGGTCTGTTGTGCCATCGTATGATTCGATGTTTACGGGTTTGAACCCTTCTGGGAATTCATGATCCATTACTTCGTCAGTGAAGGAGACGGGGTGCGCGGCGCCTCTGTGCCGGGCTATATGGCTACGCAGGTCGAATTGCTCTGGGTGGCTATATTTGGCCCGGCCGGACTTGTTGAAGGTGTGTCCGGCGTGACGGTCATCGTCGCGTGCTGAGGCGCGCCCCACGATCCATAGATCGATCTTGGCTGTCCTGTTTTGTTGCCCCGGGCCGTAGTGTGTTGGCGTGGAGGTGTTGGCTGGTATGCGGACTGGTATGCCGTTTTATCCCGGCCATGAGGTGGCCGGTCAGCCGTATGGTGCTCGAGTCCGTATTCCTCGGCTGCCAGGACTTCAGTCCGTCTGTCTGTGAGCAGGTCTTGATCAGCTTGGAGTTGCTGCTGCTTCTTTTTCGAGCTCCTCGCAGTGGCTATAAGCCGACGCTTGAAGCGCTCCTGCTATACGGGATCCTCAGTCACGCCGAACTCGTCGTCGCCGAGGCTAATCTCGTCTTCAGAGGGGGGCATGTAGCTGTCCTCCTCCGGGTATTCATCCGTCGCCTGTTCTTCTGGGCTGACCTGCTCATCCTCCTGTTCGGCCTGCTCGAAGGCGGGCTGATCAGGGTTGTATGCTTCTTCGGCACCATTCGGATTGTTTTCGTCTCCTGGCCCGGTATTGGTGTGGCGGGGCTTGGAGTGGCGCCGACGACGCCCATTCTTTGCTTTTTTCCCTGAGGTTTTATCCTCCGTTGCCTCATCGCCATTTGTTTCCTTCCGAGTGTCCACCATATATATATCATAAGAAGAGGTGGCTATCCACCGCCCAGTGAGCGGTGGTTCATGTTCTTCTCCTGCATCGTCATCCATATCATCAATGTCTTCGGAGTCGAAGTTCAGTACCTCGGTTAAGTCGTCGACCGTGGCAATGAAGTGGGTGGTGGGTGGGCAACGAATTCCTTCGTCGCCTGCCTCCCACTCGAGCCAGACATAGTTCGGCGAAGAGCCTCCTAACAAAGAGAGAGACTTTAGTGAGTCCAGCATGTCGCCAAAGGGCGAGTGCTGGAAGATATCCGCAGCGGTGAACTCCATTACCGGAGCCCATCCTGGCTCGACGGGCTCGGGAGTGTGCGGACTGGAACTAACGTCCAGATACGAATCTGGGGGTTCGGAGTCACAGGCCACCGCAGAGGTAAGACCTTTGTTCGGTTCCAGCGCCGATGAGTGTGTGACCTGCGGGGCGGGGTCCATCCCTCCGTCCTTAGGCAGCGCAGCCTGCTTCGGATCTAGGTCCGAGGATACTACGGGGGTTGTCGGTGTCAAAACCGGCGGATCTCGGGTAGGGGCCTCGAACTGTGCGTCTAGGCGGATGGTAACAGGAGACAAGGGACACGATGTTTTTACCCAGGTTCGGGCCCTCTCGATGGAGGTAATACCCTACTCCTGCTTGATTAATATTGATGATATGGGTACTACAAGAGTAGATCTACCACGAGATCAGAGAGGCTAAACCCTAGAAGCTAGCCTATGGTATGATTGTTGTTCGTCCTACGGACTAAAACCCTTCGGTTTATATAGACACCGAATAGGGTTAGGGTTACACAGAGTCGGTTACAATGGTAGGAGATCTACATATCCGAATCGCCAAGCTTGCCTTCCACACCAAGGAAAGTCCCATCCGGACACGGGACGAAGTCTTCAATCTTGTATCTTCATAGTCTAGGAGTCCGGCCGAAGATGATAGTTCGGCTATCCGGACACCCCCTAGTCCAGGACTCCCTCAGGGGTGATACCCAGAGCTTCGTCCGACGGCAGGTCTAAGCCGTGCTCGTCGTGACTGTCCGGTGCTCCTGGCATAGGCCCTAATCCATCGAATCTCAAGTCTCCGCGGATGTCCGCCATGTAGTTCAGGTTTCCGAACCTGATCTGGTGGCCAGGGGCGTAGCTGTCGATCTGCTCCAGATGGCCAAGCGAGTTAGCACGCAGTGCGAAGCCGCCGAACACGAAGATCTGTCCGGGGAGGAAAGAATTGCCCTGGACGGCGTCGTTGATGATGATTGAAGGAGCCATCGAGCCTGACAGCGACGACACAGAGGAACTCTCGATGAAAGCACCAATGTCGGTGTCAAAACTGGCGGATCTCGGGTAGGGGGTCCAGATCTGTGCGTCAAGGCTGATGGTAACAAGAAGCAAGGGACAGAGATGTTTACCCAGGTTCCGGCCCTCTCGATGGAGGTAAAACCCTACTTCCTGCTTGATTAATATTGATGATATGGGTAGTACAAGAGTAGATCTACCACGAGATCGTAGAGGCTAAACCCTAAGATCTAGCCTATGATGGTATGATTGTAATTGTGATCGGCCTTCTAAGGACCAACCTCTCCGGTTTATATAGACATCAGAGAGGGCTAGGGTTTACATGGAGTCGGTTACAAGGAAGGAAATATAATATCCGGATCGCCAAGCTTGCCTTCCACGCCAAGGAAAGTCCCATCCGGACACGGTCCGAAGTCTTGAGTCTTGTATCTTCACGCTTCAATAATCCGGACGTTGTATACAGTCCGGCTATCCGGATACCCCCTACTCCAGGACTCCCTCAGTCATCTTTCGGGTCACAAGTACCCAGCCATTCGCTTTCACGAATGAAAGCATGGAAAACTTTTAGTCTGAGAAAACTTAGCCAATAATCAACAATAATGAGCATAAAAAATAACCCTACATTGGTCTGGTTAAAAAATATGCACATTAAAGCTTTTAAAACTTTCTTTTTATACTCTAAATCACCGTTGTGCAAAAATTAGAATAAAACATCATCCTTCTACATTAATTCCATATCACCGTTCGGCGGAAATGGAAATAATGCATATAACTCATAAACAATGTGATGATAGTATTTTTATTAAACAACTTTGCTAAGAAATAATCATCATCATTAACTTTATTGCAGAGGGAACAAGAAAATATATTTCTCTAGTTCAAGAGCATTTCTTGATCTTTATCTTCTCTGAAAATTGATCACTTCGATACAAAATTTAACAGATATTCAAGCTTTGAACATAAGACTCATAGAATTATAGTACTGTTATCATCAATGTTGGTCAGAAAATAACAATACTATATTTTAACTTCAAAACAAATATCTTTATTTTGTCATAGCAGAAACTATCTAAATCTAATTTCACCCATAGGGGAAAAACATTGCTAAGAAACAGTTCTTCCAATTAAATTTTCCCATTGGTTCCAATTTAATTGGAGGATAAAACTTTTACTTTGTAGCGGGAACTTTAAAATATTCTAATCAGAAACAATTCTGTACTCTTTTACTGTCTAAGCACTTTTAATTGGTTGGTTCAAAATTGAATTAGAGAAGCAACAATTTAGTCTTTCAAAGTGGAAAATATGAATAAAATTCATAAACTTTATTATTTTCAGAAACTTTTCTATTTTCTAGACAAAAAAGAATTCTCTGAATAATTTGAATAGAAAAAATTGTATTATATTTGCCTAGAAACTGGACAGAAAACAAAAAACAAGTAAAACTGGCAGCCCAGCGCACGCGGCTTGGCTTCATACTCTTTTGGCTCAAAGGCCCGCCGCGACCGCGCGCTTCCCTGGCCTGGTCTGTAGGCTCTCAGCCCAGTAGTACTTTCGGCTATAAGGCTCATCTGCATTAGAGTTTCATCAGTGATTGTCGATCAGGATCGGACGGTCCAGCGCCGATTCCGCTGGAAGAAAACTGGGAGGGTTCCTCCCGGTCAAAACCTAGCGCCCCCATTCGTCTCGTTTGACTCGACCCTTCTGCCTCTCTCTCTCTCTCTCGATCTATGGCTCATGTCGCCAGAGACGGCGACTACCCAGCCACTGGCAGCGGTTGCCACTACGCCGCGACGCAGCTTTCTGTCCTGCCTCTGCTCCCCTTTTCACTTAATGGCGGTTTCCAGATGCGGCCCCCCCCCTCGTTCCCCTTGCCGGCGCGTGCGTGAACCCATAGGTGGGCGCACCACCGTCAAGTGGTTCAGCAAGGGTGCCCTTTGCCAGTGACCGCATGGCCGTCCGGTAAGATGGGTCCATCCTTTCGGCGGTGGAGAAGGCGTAGTGCCTCCCACTGCCTGTATTCTTCTTCCGAACAGCTCGGCTTGCTGATGCCCGTCCGAATCGAGAGGAACGGCGCGGCCGGTTGGGCGGCGCGACTTTTCCGGCGAGCACGAGGCTATCTCCAGTGATTCCTTTTGTCCTTCTCTTTAGGGTTCTAAGGGAGGGGTTGAGTTCTTTGATTTGTACTGAAATCCTAAACTGAAAACATGGCTGATACCATTGATAGAACTCTGGATCGGGTAGGCTTAGAGTTTACGATGGTTTGCGGTGGTTTACCTTCTCCATCTGTGGATGAACCCGCCGAAGTGGCCATGGTGTATGGCTATGGCGGTGATGGCAGAGAGTGCGTGAGTGGCGGCGGTGGAGCTTCCCATCGCTACAGCACCTCCCTCTCGTTAGTGTTAGGAGTGGGTGTCGGTGTCAAAACCAGCGGATCTCGGGTAGGGGGTCCCGAACTATGCGTCTAGGCGGATGGTAACAGGAGACAAGGGACACGATGTTTTACCCAGGTTCGGGCCCTCTCGATGGAGGTAAAACCCTACGTCCTGCTAGATTAATATTGATGATGTGTGTTACAAGAGTAGATCTACCACGAGTTCAAAGAGGCTAAACCCTAGAAGCTAGCCTATGGTATGATTGTTGTTCGTCCTACGGACTAAAACCCTCCGGTTTATATAGACACCGGATAGGGTTAGGGTTACATAGAGTCGGTTACAATGGTAGGAGATCTAAATATCCGTATCGCCAAGCTTGCCTTCTACGCCAAGGAAAGTCCCATCCGGACACGGGACGAAGTCTTCAATCTTGTATCTTCATAGTCTTGGAGTCCGCCGATGATGATAGTTCGCTATCCGGACACCCCTAGTCCGTAACTCCTCAAGAGCCCTGAACCAGGCTTCAATGACGACGAAGTCAGCGCATATTGTCTTCAGCATTGCAAGGCGGGTTCTTCCTCCGAATAATTTATAGAAGATTGTGAACACCAGGATAGTGTCCGGCTCTGCAAAACAAGTTCCACATAACACCGTAGAGAGAATAATTTTTGCACAGATCTCTGCCGACGATTCGCGGGCGTGACATTACACCACGGCCAGGCTTTTATATGAATCGTTTTTATTGTTCCACCTCAGCGTGTTTAGCGAGGCGGTTTCCTTGGCACGTCTTATCAAAGCGTAGATCGTGCCCCCTTATTCCGGGATTCTCATCAATACGGACGTGGGTAACCCAACCGTGCCCGTTGGCCTGCCTTCTCTATCAAAGGCGAGTCCTAGTCGACCACGGGGTGGGCTCTTGGTATTCAACCTCTTTATAACGAGACAAAGGTCCTCTCCTTTTTACACCCTCTATCGAGTTCGCCTCGTGCTTCGATTTCCAACACCCAAAGCTTCAGATTCAGGCGCTTCGGACTTTCGACGATGTCCGGCTCCGACCAGCATGGCCGATGGATGTCTTCCTCCGTCACAGAAGAAGACGTGCTAAAGCTGCGAGACGCCAGGTATCTAACCAGCGAGATCTCGCATAGGCTGCCTGCTCCAGGGCAGGTCATTCCCACTCCTGAGCCCGGTGAGAACGTGGTGTTCATGTCTCACTTCCGTCGGGGTTTTGACTTCCCGATGGACCCCATTGTGCGGGGGCTCATGTTTTATTATGGGCTTGATTTTCATGACTTGAATCCGGAGTCCATCCTCCATATCTCGTCATTCATTGTTGTATGTGAGGCCTTCCTCCATATTACCCCCCACTTTGGATTGTGGCTCAAAACCTCCAAGGTGGAGCCAAAGATGATCAAGGGGCAGCAAGCAGAGTGCGGAGGGGCGGTCATAAGCAAATGTGTTGATGCTCCGTGGCCCGAGGGCTCCTTTCAAGAGGAGCTTGGTTTGTGGCAACGGGAGTGGTTTTATATCACCGCTCCCAGGGGCAGAAAATGGGCGGCGCTCCCTGCCTTCCGCTCCGGTCCACCACAGCGGCTGGTGTCATGGGTCAACAAGGGGCTCGACTGGGGGTCGTCCAAGGACGTTCCCCTGCTGCAGGGCCGTATTCGAGATCTCCAGGAAAGAGGGATCAATCTGGTTGCAGTGGCACAGGTTATTGTGATCCGGCGCCTTCAGCCCTGCAAACGTCGCCCCTCCGCTCGTGGGAATTCTATCCGGAGGGACCACGAGCTCTCCAAAATTTCATGGGCACGACGCCCGTGGAGATGTATAAACTGTTCTTCGGAGCACAAGAGAAGTGTCCGGACTTGACCGAGGATGCAGGACTAAGCTGCAATCGCCCAGATACTCAAGTAAGTAGTCCTGTAACTGGACAAGCTGTTCATTCATTTATTATACATATATGCCCTTTAAAGGAGCCGTTTCTTGAACAGGAGTGGATAGCCAAGGCAAGGTTGATAAGGTGTCCGGCTCCCCTCCCAGAGACCACGCCGGATCCCATGTTGACCAATATGTTGAAGGTCGCGCCCTTTGAAGAAGGCGAAGGAGGAGCGGGGAGCAACGCCTCTGCGAAGCGAGCTATCAAGGAAGGAGGGATTAAGAGTCCCACCTTCCGAGGAGAGAAGAGGATCGCTTCAGAAGATCCGAAGGTCAAGGCCTCAAAGAAAGGAAGGGAATCTTCGGCAGAGAGTCCGGCGCTGGGAAGTAACCCAGCCGCATTATTTCCCCAAGGGATCAGCCTCCAATGAGCCGTAAGTAGAAAGAAGGGGTCTTGTAAATAAGGAGCATCCCCGCATTTATTTATGAAGATAACCGGAATTGTACCTTGTAGTTCGGATCTCAGCCCTTCTCAGCAGAGCTCGTCTTCGGGGAATCTTCTTCCGGAGATGATGGAGAGCGAAACGCCTCCACCTGTCGCACCCTCATGTGAAGCGGACGACCTAGAGGTGTCGTCGCGGAGGGTTCCCCCAAGTCCGGCGGGGGCGGAAGGTCCGGCGCCAAGTGGTGTGCGGTCGGAGGATCTGAAGGATCTGCTCGGGCGAGCGGCTATCTCAGAAGATCACCGTGCTCTAATGGGTACGGTGATTGAAAGAATTGCATCCGCGAAGAGCGGATTGCGGTGAAGCCATCAGAATCTTACTGACGGGGTTTGAGGTACGCAAAAAATGATGTACCGTCTGACAGTTATGCATATAAAATGCGCCCTGTATAGATAGTAGCCCCTGAGACTCGGTATGTTGTCCAAATGGACAATGTGCCGACGATCAAATTCTCAGTTTTAACACATCGCCGCTTCTAAACAGGTGGGGGCGTTCGGAGGCCAGCCGGACTGATGAATATGCCGAACTGAAGCGGCAACTTGACGAGGCAGATGCGGACATCGCGCTGGTCAATAAACGGTTTGACAAGTCACAAGGTATGCGACTTCTATGCGGACACCTGTTAAGGGAGCTTGACGCCCATGTCTTACTGTTTGTATGCTTTAATGCACATGGTGCCATTGCCGTGGAAGAGCTACGGGCAGAATTCGCCCGAGCGAGAGAGCAAGCCAGAATTAGTAATGCGGCCGCTTTAAAGGCGGCCGAAGAGCTAGAAGCTGAACGGGCTGCTCACTGCCGAAGCAAAGAGGAGATGGCCGATATGGCCAAAAAGTTAAGGAGTACTACCGATCGCTGGGAGGTTCTTGAAAAAGAGCGTCAAGCGGAACAAGAGGGCCTGAAGAAGGCCGCCGCCGAATCCAAGAATGCCCAATCGGCTTTGAGAGCTGCCAAGGAGGAGCTGGGTCAGGCCAGGTCAATTGCAGCTGGAAAACCATTTCTGCTGCGGAGGAAATATACGGATCCAAAGTATGCTCCGTTGGATAAATTATGGAGTTCAGAGGATGCTTATATGGACTTGGCGGCGAGCGCTGTGGACGCGTTGAGCACTTCCGGGCCGAAGGGCACAAAGGGAAGAGCTATACTGGTCGCAATTCCATAGTCCGGAGCGTCCTCTGCCACTGACCGATCGGTTGGCCGAGTGGGCCGAGCTGAATCGATTGTCCGGATTGGCCATGAAGCATGTCTTGACTCACTTGTGGCCGGACGGACCCCAGCCGAAGAGCTATTTTGGTGTAGTGCAGCAGTTTCTTGGAGCGGTGCCGCGTATCGACGCGATGAAGTGATCGGCATTGAGGGAGCGCGGATGGCTCTTGCCCGTGTCAAGACATACTAGGCAGAGATGAAGGCCACTGACGTTGCATCCCAGGATTCGGACAGAGGCCGAGTACCTGCCGAGCACTACTTTGAAGAAGTCCTGCCGGGCGCTCGTTTAATAGAGACGCAGTGCTCGAAGGATATTATGTTTGAATGACATGTATGATCCGTGAAAACGATGTTTCAATGTAATATAAGTGCTTTTTATACTTGTGCGTTCAAGTAGTAAACTACTCCCTGTGCGGCCGTTTATGTATATGTGAATATATCCTGAAAGATGGCAGTCCTTGGCTTCAGCCCCCACGCACATAGTGCGGGGGTGTTTGCAAAAAAAGCGCTTTTTCATACTTAATCCAACGTCTTGGTCCTGTTAAGGAGGTGGTAGCGTAGCAAACCAGGCGACCGGACTATAATGCTTTATCACTTTCACTTAGCCATAGGAGTTCGAGAGTGGGGCTACTATATAGCCCCTGGGGGCACCGCACTCTCCCGAATTCGGGGTGCGTATGTGCCTGACCGAAAACCGGTCCTTCGTTAATGCGGAGGAATTCTAAACATTCCTGTGAGTCATCGAGTGGTTGACCAGTCTCTCGCTATATCATGACAGTCAGTTTTCAGCTTTCTCTACTGAGGTGCTCGCCCGGCCGAACCGGGGCACAATCGCAGTAGTTCTCCTGGTGCCGCGTTAGCCGTGAAAACGGAACGTAAGGCAGCAAAACACAGGAGCCGGGCAACCCAACATTTGACCAAAGACAATGATTCGGAGCTGATGCATATAAGGCCTAACTCGAGACGCCGAATACTCCCTAAGGTATTCGGTCTTTATGAAAATGGGCAAAATAAGGCCCTAAGCCCTTTGTGTCCAGGTACGCGCAAAAATTCTGGTGCGGCCAATGCCAAAGCACCAGCCTCCTCCTCAGTTATATTTAAGGAACTGGGGGAATGTATATCAACAAGAGACAGTGAAAAAAGGTTTACGCAGGGTCTTAATCTGAAAAGAATCCTTGCAACGGGTCCCTACTGCACGTCTGCGCCTGTGTCTCCGTTGTGCCGTATCCTGGACGGGTGTAGCACGTTGTTCATCTGTAAAAGAGAGGAACTTAGTTTGAAAGAAAAAGGAGCGTGCGAAAGATGTACTTAATATTAAATGAACAGAGTACGGTTCAAAGAAGTGAACAAAATTGAGCTTTTTTGTCTCTTGTTATACATGCATGCAGCCCCTTGTATGGGGGTATGCCGCTAGTAGGCGCCGGACTCGTCTAGCCGTATCCTGGGTTTGAATGACCTATTGCAGGTTCTTTGCCTAGTGGAGCCGTCGATGCAGTCTCCCCTTCTTCCGCGCTCGAGTAACACTTAATACTTCCGTTCAACGAGATGATGCCGCCTGGACCGGGCATTTTAAGTGTTAGAGATGCATAATGCGGTATTGCGTTAAAGCGGGCGAAAGCTTCGCGTCCCAATAGTGCTTGATGGCTACTTTTAAACGGGGCGACATGGAAGAGTAGCCTTTCGCGACGGAAGTTGTCGGATGACCAAACACAACTTCTTGCAGTATGGAGCCCGTGCAAAGGGCGTATGGGCCTGGCAGTACTCCTTTAAAGGAGGTGTTGCTATGGCGAATTTTGGTTGGGTTTATCCCCATCCTGCGGATTGTGTCCTGATATATCAGGTTTATGTCACTGCCGCCGTCCATGAGGACATGTGTAAATTGGAATCCGTCGATTATAGGATTCAATATCAAGGCAGTCCATCCTGCGTTTCGGATATTATCGGAATAGTCCTGATGGTCGAAGGTGATTGGTTTTGACAACCAGTGTGTGGTGCGCCTTTTAGGGGGCGTCGCTTTGTTTTTCCCTTTGATCACGTGAAGTGAGTTTACTGTTTTAACCTCCTGTGGGAAAGTTTTTCGTTTTTCGGAGTGCTGCTTTTGGGTTTCGTCACTCGCATTTGGTGTGTCGAGCCCCTTGTGTTCGGCGTTAAGTCGGCCGGACTGTTTGAAGACCCAACAATCTCTGTCGGTATGGTTTGCAGGCTTCCCGGAGGTACCATGTATTTGACACAGTCTATCCAGAATCTTGTTTAGGTGGGATAGCTCGTCGCTGTTATCCTTTAGGGGCAGTGTTTTTTTGTTCGACCGAGAGCTTTTGAATCCGGCGTTGACTGCCGTACTATTTGGGCCATTTTCCTTATTCCGGCGCTGATCTTTTCTGCGTCGTGATTTCCCATTTCCATCCCTGATTTCAGATGTACTCAGGTCGCTGGTGCTGCACCTAGCCAGCCAGATGTCTTCTCCCGCGCAAAAGCGGGTCATGAGGCTTGTTAATGCGGCCATTGTTCTTGGCTTTTCTTGGCCGAGGTGTCTGGCGAGCCATTCGTCTCGGACATTGTGTTTGAAAGCTGCTAAGGCTTTGGCGTCCGGACAGTCAACTATTTGGTTCTTTTTAGTAAGGAACCTGGTCCAGAATTTCCGGGCTGACTCTCCGGGCTATTGAGTTATGTGACTTAGATCGTCTGCATCCGGAGGGCGGACATAAGTCCCCTGAAAATTTGCCCGAAATGCATCCTGGAGCTCTCGCCAGCTTCCAATGGTATTTTCGGGGAGGCTTTTAAGCCAATGCCGAGCTGGCCCTTTGAGTTTAAGGGGTAAGTATTTTATGGCGTGGAGATCGTCTCCTCTAGCCATGTGTATGTGGAGGATGTAATCCTCGATCCGCACTCTGTGGTCTGTTGTTCCGTCGTATGCCTCTATGTTTACGGGTTTGAATCCCGCTGGAAATTCATGATCCAGCACCTCATCGGTGAAACATAGGGGGTGTGCGGCGCCCCTATATTTGGGTGTGCCATGATCTTCGGAATTTTGGCGTATTGCATTGCTTTGACGAGCTTGCTTTCTTGGCCCATAGATGGACCTAACTGGGCCATCCTCTTGGTATGAATCCTTATGCGGATCGCATATTGGCTTGTGTGCGGCGCCATTCGCCGCTCTCTTTTTGCCATGAGGTCGTCCATCCGACCGGGTGGCCTTCTTGCTTTTTAATTGTGGGGCTCTAAGGCCTCCTCGTCGAATTCGGCAGTAGCTTTCTTTTCGGGTAGCTCTTTGTTCGCAATCGTCGCCTGCATTGCCTGCGGTGCTGAATACTTTGCTCCATGTAATCCTGAGTGCATCTTCCGCTGTTTTGAGCTTCCGCTTCTGCTTTTTCAGGCTACGCGCAGTGGCGACGAGCCTTTTCTGGAGGTCATTTTGCTCCAATGGTTTGTCTGGCGTTAGGTCGTCCGGACTGTTGTCTTCGCCGGGGACAGATTGTTTATCCAAGTTGTCTTGTTCGGACGATTGCTCGATAGCTTGTTCGTTCTCCACCGGTTCGCCCTGCTCTATGGCTGGGACTTTGTTGAGGCGGGACTTTGTTCGGCGTTTACGTTGCCGTTTTGACTGCTTTTCGAGGGATTTATCCTTTGTAGTGTCCCGCTTCTCCTCGTCTTCATTTTCTTTAGGTGTATCCACCATGTATACATCATGGGGTGAGTTTGTCCAGCATCCTATAGGTGCTGGTTCATTGTTGTCTCCTACATCGTCGTCCATACCGTCGATGTCTTCGGAGTCGAAATCGAGCACGTCGTGTAGGCTATCAACAGTGGCTATGAAGTGCATGGTGGGTGGGCGTTGAATTTTTTCATCGTCCATATCCCAACCTTCCTGACCGTAGTCCGGCTAGGGCTCTCCGGATAAAGAGAGAGACTTTAGTGAATTCAGGATGTCGCCAAAAGGTGAGTGCTGAAAGATGTCTGCGGCCGTGAACTCCATAATGGGCTCCCAATCGGATACGATCGGCAAGAGCGCGGAGGGTTCGGAGTCCGGATAGGAGTCCGGCGCCCTGGAGTCGGCGTCTTTGCAAAGGACAGGGATGGAGTTCGGCTCGATCGCCGTAGAGATTAAAGCCCCCGAGGCGGTGTCCAACCACTCATCCCCGATCGGGGAGTCCGGCTCCGGATTAAGGGTTGAGCGGATTCGAGTGCGGCCTCGTGGCACTCGCTCGCTGCAGAGCTAGATCATTCCCATCGAGACAAGGCGGCGGCGCTTGGCTGTGGCTCGAATCCGTCAAGATCAAGTCTCCGCGGATATTGGCCGATAGTTTAAACTTCGAATCTGACCGACGGTCAGGGCGTAGCTTCGATCTGCTCTAGATGGCCAAGCGAATTGTCCCGCAGTGCAAAGCCGCCGGACACGAAGATCTGCCTGGGGAGAGAAGTCTCACCCTGGACCGCGTCATTGTTGATGATCGAAGGAGCCATTGGGCCTATCGGCGACGACACAGAGGAACTCTCAATGAAAGCACCAATGTTGGTGTCAAAACCGGCGGATCTCGGGTAGGGGGTCCCGAACTGTGCGTCTAGGCGGATGGTAACAGGAGACAAGGGACACGATGTTTTACCCAGGTTCGGGCCCTCTCGATGGAGGTAAAACCCTACGTCCTGCTAGATTAATATTGATGATGTGTGTTACAAGAGTAGATCTACCACGAGATCAAAGAGGCTAAACACTAGAAGCTAGCCTATGGTATGATTGTTGTTCGTCCTACGGACTAAAACCCTCCGGTTTATATAGACATCGGATAGGGTTAGGGTTACACAGATTCTGTTACAATGGTAGGAGATCTACATATCCGTATCGCCAAGCTTGCCTTCCACGCCAAGGAAAGTCCCATCCGGACACGGGACGAAGTCTTCAATCTTGTATCTTCATAGTCTTCGAGTCCGGCCGATGATGATAGTTCGGCTATCCGGACACCCCCTAGTCCGGAACTCCCTCAGTGGGGAACAGTGGCGGTGACGAAACTCGTACCTTGTGCCGTTGTCCCCACCTCCTCGATATGTCACTGTGTCACTCTAGCAACCCATCATCTACTTATTACTTCCCAATGCCTTCCTCTAGGCCCAAATAATGGTGAAGTGTTATGTAGTCGACGTTCACATAACACCACTAGAGGATAGACAACATACATCTCATCAAAATATCAAACGAATACCAAATTCACATGACTACTAATAGCAAGACTTCTCCCATGTCCTCAGGAACAAACGTAACTACTCACAAAGCATATTCATGTTCATAATCAGAGGGGTATTAATATGCATAAAGGATCTGAACATATGATCTTCCACCAAATAAACCAACTAGCATCAACTACAAGGAGTAATCAACACTACTAGCAACCTACAGGTACCAATCCCAGACTTAGAGACAAGAATTGGCTACAAGAGATGAACTAGGGTTTGAGAGGAGATGGTGCTGGTGAAGATGTTGATGGAGATTGCCCTCTCCCGATGAGAGGAGCGTTGGTGATGACGATGGCAATGATTTCCCCCTCCCGGAGGGAAGTGTCCACGGCAGAACAGCTGTGCCGGAGCCCTAGATTGGTTCCGCCAAGGTTCCGCCTCGGGGCGGCAGACTCTCGTCCCGAAAGCTTGCTTATGATTTTTCTTCGGACGAAAGACTTCATATACCAGAAGATGGGCATCGGAGAGCCAACAGGGGGCCCACGAGGCAGGGGGCGCGCCCAGGGGGGTAGGGTGCGCCCCCCACCCTCGTGGACAGATGGAGGCCCCCCTGACATAGATTCTTCTTCCAGTATTTTTTATTATTTCCAAAAATAACTTTCGTGGAGTTTCAGGACTTTTGGAGTTATGCAGAATAGGTCTCTATTATTTGCTCCTTTTCCAGCCCAGAATTCCAGCTGCCGGCATTCTCCCTCCTTATGTAAACCTTGTAAAATAAGAGAGAATATGCATAAGTATCGTGACATAATGTGTAATAACAGCCCATAATGCAATAAATATCGATATAAAAGCATGATGCAAAATGGACGTATCAACTCCCCCAAGCTTAGACCTCGCTTGTTCTCAAGCGAAAGCCGATAACGATAAATATGTCCACATGTTTAGAGGTAGAGGTGTCGATAAAATAAAATACAGACATGAGGGCATCATGATTATTCTCATGACAGCAACATATAAGGATATTGTCATATGATTCCTTATGATCAAGTAATAATCTATTCACAATGCAAAGTATGAGTCAGAAACTTTATTGAGAACCAACAAACTATAATCTCAGTCATTGAAGCAATTGCAATTTATCATAACATCATAAAGAGTCTATGTCAGAGCTTTCTAGCAAGTCCACATACTCAACTATCATTTAGTCTTTCATAATTGCTAACACTCATGCAATACTTGTGGTTACGGAGTTTTAACCAGACACAGAGAAAGATAGGGGCTTATAGTTTCGCCTCCCAACCTTTTACCTTAAGGGTAATGTCAACAATAATAGTTCATGCTAACTTACATCAAATTAGATATATCTATCAGGATCTTTCCAAAACCCTGTGCTTGCCAAAGGATAAAATGTAAAAAGGAAAGGTGAAGATCACCATGACTCTTGCATAAGATAAAAGATAGTAATAAAAGATAGGCCCTTCGCAGAGGGAAGCAGAGGGTGCCATGCGCTTTCAAGGTTGGATGCACAAAATGTTAATGCGAAAGAACTTTACTTTATATTGCCACTTGTGATATGGACCTTTATTATGCAGTCTGTCGCTTTTATTTCTTCCACATCACAAGATCGTATAAAGCTTATTTCCACCACACCAATCAATCATACATATTTAGAGAGCAATTTTTATTGCTTGCACCGATGACAACTTACTTGAAGGATCTTACTCAATCCATAGGTAGATATGGTGGACTCTCATGGCAAAACTGGTTTAAGGGTTTTTGGAAGCACAAGTAGTATCTCTACTTGATGCAAAAAAATTGGCTAGCATGATGGGGAAAGGCAAGCTCAACATGTTGGATGATTCATGACAATATACTTTATCTCAGATATAAGAAAACATAACCCATTACGTTGTCTTCCTTGTCCAACATCAACTCTTTAGCATATCATATTTTAATGAGTGCTCACAATATTAAAAGATGTCCAAGATAGTATATTTATATGTGAAACCTCTCTTTCTTTATTACTTCCTATTAATTGCAACGATGACCAAAGCTATGTTTGTCAACTCTCAACAACTTTTAATCATCATACTCTTTCTATGTGAAGTCATAACTCTTCATAAGATCAATATGATCTCTTTGTATTATTTCTTTTTATTATTTTCTATTTTCTTTTATTCACTCAAGATCATAGCAAAATAATCAAGGCGTTGACTCAACACTAATCTTTATCATATAGCTCACGGACTCGATTACATAGAGGGATCATAAAGCAAAACTCAAAACTAGATCATTCTAAAACTTTATTCTACTAGATTAAGATATTACTGATAGGATCGAACTAAGAAAAACGGTAAAGATAGAGAGGTGGTGGTGATACGATACTGGGGCATCTCCCCCAAGCTTGGCAGTTGCCAAGGGGAGTGCCCATACCCGTGTGATTATGTCTCCTTTGCTGGTGAAGGGGTTGTTGATGATGCAGGATTGTCGTCCATCTTCCAAGGCATAGGCTCACCATCATAGAAGGATGATCGAGTCTCTGGGATCCTTAAATCTGCAGGCAAACTCATCCTCTTGAATCTATATTCATACTCACAGATTTGGTTTTGCAGGTCATAGATTTCGGCTTGGAGGTGCTCGATTTTCTCGTGGAGCTTGAAGATGGCCTCCCCAATGTCCTTGGCATCTAGCTTCTGGTTGTTGGTGAACTCCGTGATCATTATGTGATTAGAGTCAAGTCCACGCTCCACGATCTCCTGGCACTTGAAAACTTGTTGCTCCATTGCCTCGAGCCTTGCCTCCACGCTTCCGGTCCTCCTGGGTCCCTCAACATCACGGATGTGCAGCAACCCATCACACATCTCAATGGTTTGAGGGTGTTGCAGCACCTCCGCGAGGCAGGGGTTGATGACCTTCTCGAAGAACTTGTCCTTGGGGGCGCTTGGAGACATCATGATGATATAGATCTATCAAAAAAATAGCTCGAAACAAGAACAGAGGATAATTGCGTGATACAGGAGTCAAAACCTTCGGGAGAATATATAATGAAATTTTACCGACCAAAATACGTAACGTGCAAGAAAACGGAGTCCGGAGAGCACACGAGGTGCCCACGAGGCAGGGGGGCGTGCCCAGGGGGTAGGGCGCGCCCTCCACCCTCGTGGAGGCCTCGTGTCCTTCTCGGACTGCTTCTTATTTTTCTATTTTTCTAAATATTCCAAAACAGAGAAAAATTGCCATTAGTACTGTTTTGGAGTCGGTTTACTTACTGTACCACATACCTATTCCTTTTCGGAGTCTGGAACGTTCCGAAAAGTGTCTCTTACGTATTCGTCCGGGGTTACGGTTTCAATAAAATTCGTTTCAACATGTATAGGATTACCTGAGATATAATGTTTAACTCTTTGACCATTCACCACCTTCATATTTGTGCCTTCGAAGTTGTTGATTTTTATGGCACCGAAACAATAGACCTCCTCAATAACGTATGGGCCTTTCCATTTAGAGAGAAGTTTTCCTGCAAAAAAAATTTAAACAAGAGTTGTATTGCAATACATAATCACCTACATTAAACTCACGCTTTTGTATCCTTTTGTCATGCCATCTTTTAACTTTTTCTTTAAACAATTTGGCATTCTCAAAAGCTTGGGTTCTCCATTCATCAAGTGAGCTAATGTCAAATAACCTCTTTTCTCACCGGCAAGTTTGAAATCATAATTGAGCTCTTTAATATCCCAATAAGCCTTATGTTCTAGTTCGAGAGGTAAGTGACATGCTTTTCCATAAACCATTTTATACAGAGACATACTCATAGGATTTTTATATGCAGTTCTATAAGCCCATAATTCATCATCAAGTTTCTTGGGCCAATTCTTTCTAGATCTATTAACAGTCTTTTGTAAAATTAATTTGAGCTCTCTGTTACTCAATTCTACTTGACCACTAGACTGTGGGTGATAAGGAGATGCAATTCTATGATTAACATCATACTTATCAAGCATTTTATGGAAAGCACCATGAATAAAATGTGAACCACCGTCAGTCATTAAATATCTAGGGACTCCAAACCTCGGAAAAATAACTTCTTTAACCATTTTAATAGAAGTGTTATGATCAGCACTACTAGTTGGAATAGCTTCTACCCACTTCGTAACATAATCAACAGCAACTAAAATATGTGTGTATCCATTAGAGGCAGGAAAAGGTCCCATATAATCAAAGCCCCAAACGTCAAATGGTTCAATAAAAAGTGAATAATTCATAGGCATTTCTTGACGTCTACTAATATTACCAATTCTTTGACATTCATCACAAGATAACACAAACTTATGGGCATCCTTGAAGAGGGTAGTCCAATAAAAACCGGATTGCAATACCTTATGTCCAGTTCTGTCTCCAGCGTGGTGTCCTTCATAAGCCTCGGAATGACACTTGCGTAGGATATGTTCCTGTTCATTCTCAGGTACACAACATCTAATAACGCCATCTACTGCTTCTTTATAAAGATGTGGGTCATCCCAAAAGTAATGTCTCAAATCATAGAAAAACTTTTTCTTTTGCTGGTATGTGAAACTAGGAGGTATAAATTTAGCACCAATGTAATTAGCATAATCAGCATACCATGGAGCAGTATGAGAAGTATTTATAACATTTAATTGCTCATCAGGGAAGCTATCATCAATAGGTAGTGGGTCATCGAGAACATTTTCTAACCTAGACAAGTTGTCTGCAATGGGGTTCTCAGCTCCCTTTCTATCTATAATATGCAAATCAAATTCTTGTAGCAAGATAACCCATCTAATAAGTCTAGGTTTAGCATCTTTCTTTTCCATAAGATATTTAATAGCAACATGATCAGTGTGAATAGTTACTTTTTAGAATCAACAATACAAGGTCTGAACTTATCACAAGCAAATACAACTGCTAAGAATTTTTTTCAGTAGTAGCATAATTTCTCTTAGCATTGTCTAGAGTTTTAATAGCATATTGAATAACATTTAATTTCTTATCAACTCTTTGCCCTAGAACTGCACCTACAGCATAATCACTGGCATCACACATAATTTCAAAGGGTAAATTCCAATCAGGTGGCTGAACAATAGGTGTAGAGATCAATGCTTTCTTAAGTATTTCAAATGCTTCTACACAATCATCATCAAAGACAAACGGTATATCTTTTTGCAATAAATTAATCAGAGGCCGAGAAATTTTGGAGAAGTCCTTAATGAACCTCCTATAAAAACCGGCATGACCAAGGAAACTTCTTATACCTTTGATGTCCTTGGGGCATGGCATCTTTTCAATAGCATCAACCTTGGCTTTATAAACTTCAATGCCTCTTTCAGAAACTTTATGCCCCAATACAATACCTTCATTAACCATAAAGTGGCACTTTTCCCAATTCAAGACAAGATTAGTTTCTTCACATCTCTGCAAAACTCGATCAAGGTTGCTCAAGCAATCATCAAAAGAGGATCCATAAACGGAGAAATCGTCCATGAAAACCTCACAAATCTTTTCACAAAAGTCAGAGAATATAGCCATCATGCATCTTTGAAAGGTAGCAGGTGCATTACATAAACCAAAAGGCATACGTCTATAAGAAAAAGTACCGAAAGGGCAAGTAAAAGTGGTCTTTGATTGATCATCGGCTGACACAGGTATTTGAGAGAAACCAGATTAACCATCTACAAAGCAAAAATGTGTATGGTTGGATAATATTTCTAGCATTTGATCGATGAAAGGTAAGGGGTAATGATCTTTTTAGTAGCTTTATTTAATTTGCGGAAATCAATTACCATTCTATAACCTATAATAATTCTTTGCGGAATCAATTCATCTTTATCATTAGGAACGACAGTAATACCTCCCTTCTGACTATCAGCAACGCGATAAATTATACCTGCCTCAAGGAGCTTTAGAATTTCCTTTCTTACCACTTCTTTCATCTTAGGATTCAGCCGTCGTTGGTGATCATGAACTGGTTTGGCATCTTTTTCCAAATTTATTTTGTGTTGACATAGAGTGGGACTAATGCCCTTAAGATCATCAAGAGTATATCCAATAGCAGCACGGTGCTTCTTCAGAGTTTTCAATAATCTCTCTTCTTCATGCTCTGAAAGGTTAGCACTAATAATAACAGGATATATCTTCTTCTCATCAAGATAAGCATATTTAAGAGTATCAGGTAACGGTTTAAGATCAAACACGGGATCACCCTTGGGTGGAGGAGGATCCCCTAGGATTTCAACAGGCAAATTGTGTTTCGGGATAGGTTCCTGTTTAAAGAATACTTCATCTATTTCCCTTCTTTCATTCATAAACATTTCATTTTCATGGTCTAGCAAATATTGTTCTAAAGGACCACTAGGAGGTACGGCAATAGAAGCAAGACCAATAATTTCATCCTTACTAGCCAATTCCTCTTCACGTTGTTGTCTACTAAATTTAGAGAAATTAAACTCATGAGACATATCACCCAAACCAATAGTAACAACATCCTTTTCGCAGTCTATCTTAGCATTAATAGTGTTCAAAAAGGGTCTACCAAATATAATGGGACAAAAGCTATCTTGTGGGGAACCAAGAACAAGAAAATCAGTAGGATATTTAGTTTTCCCACACAAGACTTCAACATCTCTAACAATTCCAATTGGCGATATAGTATCTCTATTGGCAAGTTTAATTGTGACATCAATTTCTTCTAACTCAGTAGGTGCAATATCATGCATAATTTCTTTGTATAAGTCATGAGGTATAGCACTAGCACTGGCGCCCATGTCACATAAGCCATGATAACAATGATCTCCTATTTTAACAGAAATAACAGGCATGCGTACCGCAGGTCTATGTTTATCTTTAGCACAAGGTTTGGCAATTCTAGCAGTTTCATCACGGAAATGAATAACATGCCCATCGAAATTATCAGAAAAGAGATCTTTAACAATAGCAATATTAGGTTCAACTTTAACTTGCTCAGGAGGTGTATAAGTTCTAATATTGCTTTTACGAACCACAATTGAAGCTTTAGCGTGATCCTTTATCCTAACAGGGAAAGGTGGTTTTTCAACATAAGAAGTTGGAACAATAGGATCATTATAAGTGATAGTCTTTTCTTCAACTTTAATAGGTGCAGCTACTTTTACTTCTATGGGAGGATGATATTTAAACCATTTCTCCTTAGGGAGATCAACATAAGCAGCAAAAGATTCACAAAAAGAAGCTACTATCTCGGAGTCAAGTCCATATTTAGTGCTAAATTTACGGAAAACATCGGTATCCATAAAAGATTTAACACAATCAAACTTAGGTGTCATACCTGACTCCTTACCTTCTCGAGATCCCAATCTTCAGAGTTGCGTTTAATTATTTCCAATAAGTTCCATTTGAATTCAATAGTCTTCATCATAAAAGAGCCAGCACAAGAAGTATCGAGCATGCTGCGATTGTTATCAGAAAGCCGAGCATAGAAACTTTGAATAATTATTTCTCTTGGGAGCTCATGATTGGGGCATGAACATAACATTAATTTAAGCCTCCCCCAAGCTTGATTGATGCTTTCTCCTTCGCGAGGCCAAAAATTATATATATAATTGCGATCACAATGAACAAGATGCATAGGATAAAACTTCTGATGAAATTCCAATTTCAATCATTTGTAATTCCATGACCCCGTATCATCACATAGCCTACCATGTCAATGCATCTCCCTTCAAAGATAAAGGGAAGACCTTCTTCTTAATAACATCATCGGGTATACCTGCAAACTTAAATAATCCACAAACTTCATCCACATAGATTAGGTGCTCATCAGGATGTACTGTTCCATCTCCTGCAAAAGGATTAGCTAGCAGTTTTTCCAACATACCGGAAGGAATTTCAAAGGAGACATTTTCATTTTCAGTAGGCTTAGTAGGTTGAGGAGCAACTCTTTGCTCTACTGATCAGGGTGAAGATACCCCGAACAAGCCCCTCGGAGGATTACTTTCCATAATAACAAGTGACAGTAAATTTCAGCACACTATGTAAATTTTTTCCTTACCAAATTCCACCTACCAAAGGCGCTTCACTCCCCGGCAACGGCACCAGAAAAGAGGCTTGATGACCCACAAGTATAGGAGATCTATCGTAGTCCTTTCGATAATTAAGAGTGTCGAACCCAACGAGGAGCAGAAGGAAATGATAAGCGGTTTTCAGCAAGGTATTCTCTGCAAGCACTGAAATTATAGGTAACAGATAGTTTTGTGATAAGATAATTGGTAACGAGAAACAAGTAACAAAAGTAAATAAAGTGCAGCAAGGTGGCCCAATCCTTTTTGTAGCAAAGGACAAGCCTGGACAAACTCTTATATAGAGAAAAGCGCTCCCGAGGACACATGGGAATTATCGTCAAGCTAGTTTTCATCACGTTCATATGATTCGCGTTCGGTACTTTGATAATTTGATATGTGGGTGGACCGGTGCTTGGGTGCTGCCCTTACTTGGACAAGCATCCAACTTATGACTAACCTCTATTGCAAGCATCCGCAACTACAACAAAAGTATTAAGGTAAACCTAACCATAGCATGAAACATATGGATCCAAATCAGCCCCTTACGAAGCAACGCATAAAATAGGGTTTTAAGCTTCTGTCACTCTAGCAACCCATCATCTACTTATTACTTCCCAATGCCTTCCTCTAGGCCCAAATAATGGTGAAGTGTTATGTAGTCGACGTTCACATAACACCACTAGAGGATAGACAACATACATCTCATCAAAATATCAAAGGAATACCAAATTCACATGACTACTAATAGCAAGACTTCTCCCATGTCCTCAGGAACAAACGTAACTACTCACAAAGCATATTCATGTTCATAATCAGAGGGGTATTAATATGCATAAAGGATCTGAACATATGATATTCCACCACATAAACCTACTAGCATCAACTACAAGGAGTAATCAACATTACTAGCAACCTAGAGGTACCAATCCCAGACTTAGAGACAAGAATTGGATACAAGAGATGAACTAGGGTTTGAGAGGAGATGGTGCTGGTGAAGATGTTGATGGAGATTGCCCTCTCCCGATGAGAGGAGCGTTGGTGATGACGATGGCGATGATTTCGCCCTCCCGGAGGGAAGTGTCCCCGGCAGAACAGCTCTGCCGGAGCCCTAGATTGGTTCCGCCAAGGTTCTGCCTCGTGACGGTGGAGTCTCGTCCCGAACGCTTGCTTATGATTTTTCTTCGGACGAAAGACTTCATATACCAGAAGAAGGGCATCAGAGAGCCAACAGGGGGCCCACAAGGCAGGGGGCGCGCCCAGGGGGGTAGGGCACGCCCCCCACCCTCGTGGAGAGGTGGAGGGCCCCCTGACGTAGATTCTTCTTCCAGTATTTTTTATTATTTCCAAAAATAACTTTCGTGGAGTTTCAGGACTTTTGGAGTTGTGCAGAATAGGTCTCTATAATTTGCTCCTTTTCGAGCCCAGAATTCCAGCTGCCGCCATTCTCCCTCCTTATATAAACCTTGTAAAATAAGAGAGAATAGGCATAAGTATTGTGACATAATGTGTAATAACTGCCCATAATGCAATAAATATCGATATAAAAGCATGATGCAAAATGGGCGTATCACACTGCGCAACAGGGGCCCACCAGCCTTGCTTGGGCTGGACGCCCCCAATCAGGGCGTGGGTCAAGGGTCCAATGGGCGGGCCCATTGGGGAAAAGATCAATTTAACAGGTCGCACGGGATAGATACAACCGGTTTAGATGACGGTCCAATAATGGGATAGGTGTTTAGTCATCTTATATTATTTTCGCCGGTTGTGACACATTCATTTATTTTTATCCTTCATACTACTGCTTAAGACTTTGAGACTTTGTTCTAGACCAGGATTTTTAATAAGATGGTCGTGTGCATTAAGAGATGCAGCGGCCGGGGGTATTCCTCCTTTGCGAAAAAAACAACTTATTCTTAGGAAAATTATAAGCATGTCTGCATATGTGGAGTCCCGCTATAATATGGTGAGCTTAGTCTCCATGCCTATCCATACGCAATGGATTCATGAAAAGAAAAACTGACTATGGTACAGACATTTAAGTTAAGGAAAAGTACGCCAAGCTCTTATAAGAATTAGGGTACAGCTTACATATCGACAGATATGACAGTTTGCTTCTGCAACGGCATTGCCCACGCAATTCCTGGTGCAGTCCTTTCTTAAGACATGGCGATTTTGCTTCTGATTATTGCTAATCGAAATGATCCTGCGCCACTTATAGGTGAAAATGAACATGGGCCATGGATGGTAATTATGCAGCGCCTCAAGATGAATACAATGTGGACCTGAGCCTGGTAATAACTAGCTAGTTACCTGATGAAGCATTCCTTAACATGGTTTGCACCTAAAGTGAAATGATGGAGATAATTCCTTTCTCTAAAAACACACTATATATATTAATTAACTAAAACATTGTTACAATCATTCATTACATCATACGCCACACAGCTGGGCAGAAAGCTATTAAGAAGAACACCGTCTGTCCTGGTAAACTTAGCAATCCCATGAGCCACAACATTAGCTTGACGATTAATTTTTGACACCTCAAATCCTTTGAGAAGCTTGGTGATGCTCCACGCATCCTTCTTCTGATCCACAAGTGCGGACCTATCAAAGTTATCCTTTCACCGAAATAGGCTTACGCCCCGCTATATTGATATAGCAACCATCCGATACAACAGTCTGATTCACGCTGGGGCAAACAGCACAAGCACGCCCAAAAGAAATAACAAGAGAAAATAAGAGAAGAAATGCCAACAACGCCGGATCAACGAAAGCTACAGCACACCGCGATCGCTGCGCCCACCGAAGATAACCACCACGCTCCAAAGCCACTGAGTTGTTGTGTACCAAGCACCACCTTCAAGAAGGAATGCGACGATGACGACGCTGCTGCCCGGACGAATCCTAGGATTTCTCCCAGTACACGGAGGGTAGAGGGGGGACAGGGTCACCCGACGCCCTTCAAGAAGGATGGCGGCGCCCGCAGGCGTTACCGCGTTGGTGCCGGCAAGACCCGACATGGATTTCTCCCTACCTTTCGCGCCCACCACCCAGGACCAACCTTCGGCTCCACCACACCCGCCACCCACCAACATGCGCCAACAGTCACGAGGACACCGCCGTCGTCTCACCACGGCCAACGAAGCAAGGCCGGCCGGATCCAAACGAGACACCCGAAGACAAGGACCGGCAGCACCGCAGCCACGAGGGAGGGAACAACCTCCACCGTCTTAGGCAAATTTATTTCAAGCAAATTTATTTCACAGACTTCAAGCAGCTTCCTCCTGTAGTTTGCTTGGGGTGGTTTGGGGTAGTGTAGTTGTTCTCCTTTCACTCATTGTCTTGAGTGTGTGGTTTTGTTGTCGAGTTGTATGGTTTGGATGTATGATTAGTTGTTTCTTTATCAATAAAGTGGGCGCGACCCTTTTTCGGTAAATTGATCCTTTGCAAGAGAGGATGCCACAAAAGAACAACAGTCTCCAAAACAATAGACATATGAAGTGTAACACCTATATAGAGACCGACAAAGCAGGCCCTTAATTCCTCTTCTTCCACACTTGTGCATAACCGAATAAAGTCCCATGAATACATGATGACTTCTCCAGCAGAATCCCTCGCGACAACTCCCAATCTAGTGGCCATGATACTCTCCACAAAACAATCGTCGACATTAATCTTAACAATATCAGACAGGGGAGGCTTCCACACCACCTAGGTCTCCGACACATTAGCGGCGAGGCTAATCTCATGTACCACTACCTTACCTTTGCGGTTTGAGACTACTTCTTCAATAGAGTGACAAGTGGTGAAAGTCGTAATTTTTCACAAAAGAAGCGGAGCCAAACATGGGTTCCTTCCCCTTACCAAAAATCAAATCATCTCTTAAATGTGAAGCTCTCTAGAAAATAAAATTAATTTGCTCACGAAGAGGAGAACTCAACTTGTCCATTAGAATAAGCAGCCAGTTCGGCCCGTACTTAGAGATCTCGTACCGAGGAATATTCCAATATACTCTCATGGTCGGACGCAGAGCTCTCGCCTTTGTACAAGTCACAAGAGCATGAAAAGTGCTCTCATCTTCCACACCACAAATAGAACACATAACAGGATAGTGTTGGTGGTGCGCAATTCTGTTAACCTATACCGCCAAGCTGTTAGAAGCGGCTCGCCAGGCACACAATCTGAACTTCTGGGGAACATTGGCTTTCCAAATGATATTTCAAAGCCTTCTTACTGCATTGTTAGCATCACTAGATTGACCTAGATCTTCCTTTGGATCCTTTAGACTCAACGCTAACCTGTACGCACTTTTAAGGGAGAACAATTCATTCTTCTCATAGTACCAAGCAACACAATCACCCTCCCCCGAAGATTGAATACACATCTTTGGGATCTCCTCTGCATCATGTTGATAAAATAGGTGCCTAATCAAGTTCTCATCCCAACTTTTTGTCCCACTAAAAAATAAGTCAAACACCCACTTGATTCTAGTTCTGTTTTTTTAGCTGAAAGTTTAAGTCTAGAAATCCTTGGGAGTCAGTCATCTCTCCAAATATTTATACTAGAACCAACAAAATCCCTCCAAATCACCCCTTCTTTAAGCCGTTCGAGTCCATGCATAATCCCCTGCCGAGTCACCGACACAGAATGCGGAAGAACAGTATCTTCAAGGTGGCCCTGTGGGTAATACTTTGCCTTCATCAAGCGCGTAATAAATTCAGGAATACTAATAGCCGACAAGCCTGCTTAGCCAAGAGTGCTCTAAAGACACGGGAGCTCAAAGAGATCCTTCCATTTTAGATTTGTCCATGGAACAACCAATGTTGTAAGGAGATTGTTGCTAACTTGGCAATACAACAGTTCTTTGTTAGTGTTGCTAACTTGGCAATACAACAGTTCTTTGTTAGGGAGAAAAACTACAACAACTACTTTTAAGAACCGCCGTAGCAACCACAGAGATCATCTTGTCCGGTGATCTCTGTGGTTGCTACGGCGGTCAAGAACCTGTCTGTGGCGTGGCTGCTGCTCCGGTGGTGTCTGCGGCAGCGGCTCCGTTCGGGAAGGCGGTGGATTCCACGACGGTCGTTGACCCGGGGCTGTGTGTGCTTGGCATATCCCAGGAGGGGAGGCCGGTGCTTGCTGGTTCTGGGTCCAATGGCCAGCTTCAGCAGGTGGTGCCCGAGCAGGCACTTGTCTTTGGGGATGCCTCTACTTTTGCTGGGAGGGCGTTTTGTATGGCCAGCTTGCCCAGGGCGCATCCCTCTTCATCAACTCGGGAACTCCAGGGGCGCCGCCTGCGGTGGCTACCGCTAGTAGCGGGCTTGGGGTGCACTCCTACATCACGCCTGGTGCACCCTGGGCGTCCAAGGAGGGGCCAGTTGAAGCTCCTACCGAGGTGGTGCTGCCGGGTGCGAAGGCCCCGGCTGCTTTTGTTGCAGCTGCACCTTCTATAGATCATCAGGTCCAGGTTCCAGGAGAGGTGCAGACCGGCGACACCAACCATGCTGCACCTTCTGGGCTGCTGCCGGGGGGGCGGTGGTGGGTTCAATGCTGGCGGCCCATGGAGGACAGCGTCTTTGCGTCGACGCAAAGGGCGTGGAGACCATTTGGGGTCGCTGGAAGCGCGTCCACAGAGAGGAGCACGAGGAGCATGCTGTGGTGCAGTACGCCGGTGTCAAGCATGCCATGTTTGGCGTGCCTACCCAGCCGAACAATGGCAGCGAGCTCTCCAGCCGCAAGGCCGCGTTTGTCGGCATCCTCGAAAACACGGTGCTGTCTAAGTGGCGGTGCCCGGATGACCAAGACTTCATCATCAACATGAATAGCACTAGTTCTGAGCGTAGAATTTTCTTCTTGTAAGAGAGCTTGTGTTGAGAGAGTTGAGGCCGTGATAGGTGTAGATGGGGTAGTCACTCATGTTACTAAGGAAGTGGATGGGGGAGAGGAAGTGTATCAGGAAAAAAAGAGAGAATCTATAGGTGAGGGGAGAGCTATTGGTGAGGCTGCTAAGGAAGCTACCGACCATGGGGCTGTCGGTTAACTGGGGCGCGGATGTGAGCGCACGTCAGGAGCCATGAAAATCCTGAGTTGGAACTGTCGGGGGCTGGGTCAACCCCGCACAGTTCAAGAGCTTGTGTGTCTCTCTAAGACGCACCAACCCAATGTTATCTTCCTTTCAGAGACTAGAAAAAATAAAGAATATGTTGAAGGTTTGCTTTATCGGTTGGGTATGAAAAATGTACTCTCCTTTTCAGCTCAAGGGAAGGTGGAGGCCTTGCTGTGTTCTGGGATGATTCTTATAATCCGCAGTTGAATAAGTATGGGTAGCATTTCATTTATATGTATATTTGTTCTGGCAATGGTGCAAAAGGAGAAGCACTTTTGTCTATGGAGAAGCCAAGGCAAGTCAAAGGTATGTAATGTGGGAACTTTTGCGTAGAATTAAACCCCTTGGTTCGGGACCGTGGTTTTTGGTCGGGGATTTCAATGAAGCGATGTGGCAGAATGAACATTTTTCTCGGCATAAGAGGTCGTCTTCCATGATGGCCAATTTTAGGAGTGTTCTTTCTAATTGTAACCTCTTTGACTTGGGATTTCATGGTGTTCCTTGGACCTATAATAACAAGCAAGAGGGCAACAAAAATGTCAAAAGTGAGCCTAGACCGGGCAGTTGCGTGTCCCCAATGGTGTGCTTTGTTTCCGGATTGCAAGGTGTCTCATATTATCAGTTCAAGGTCTGATCATTGTCCTCTGCTCATTCAATTATTGGGGTCTCCCCATATTGGCAAAAGTGTTAAACAGCTCAGATACGAGGCATATTGGGAGAGGGAAGGGGTGGTTTTAGAGGAGCAAATTAAATCTTGTTGGAATGACGGCATGCATAATGAGGATTTGAAGGATGTGACCATGAATATGAAGAGAATGCTTCGAAAATTGCACGAGTGGAGTAGCACTTATATTGGATATCTACCCACGAAACTTGATTTGGCGAGGAAAAGACTAAATAGTCTTTACAATAGAAATGATACTGCAGCCTTGGTTGAAAGGAAGGCGATTCTTAAAGAAATGGATGAGCTCCTTTATAAAGAAGAAATTCTATGGAAGCAAAGATCACGGACTGATAAAATTAAATGGGGGGATAGGAACACAAAATTCTTTAGATCTAAGGCTACCTGGAGAGCTAAGAAAAATAATATTTCGAGCTTGAGAAGGAATGATGGCACAGTTACGGAGAATGTGGCAGAGATCCATAATATCACTAATCCTTTTTTTAAGGATCTATACACATGTGATGGTACGGTTGATCCTTCTCTGATCATTCCACTCGTCAAGCCGCTTGTGAGTGAGGATATGAATGTTTATATATGTAAACCGTTCACGGACCAAGAGATTACTGATGCTCTCTTTCAAATTGGCCCACTTAAAGCTCCGGGTCCAGATGGTTTTCCAGCAAGGTTCTTTCAAAGGAATTGGGGAGTGCTGAAAGAGGATATTATTCGTGCGGTTAAAAAGTTTTTTCATACAGGGACAATGCCGGAGGGCGTAAATCATACGGTGATTGTTCTTATTCCTAAGGTTAAAAATCCCCAATCAATCAAAGACTTCCGTCCTATCAGTCTGTGTAATGCTATTTATAAAATCATATCAAAGTGCCTTGTGAACAGACTAAGACCGCATCTTGATGGTATGATTTGTCCAACCCAAAGTGCCTTTATTCCAGGGAGACTTATTTCTGATAATGCTCTTATTTCGTTTGAGTGTATGCATTCCTTAAGTACTCTGAAGGATGGGCGGGGTGAATTCTGTGCTTATAAATTGGATCTTGCCAAGGCCTATGATAGAGTGGATTGGAATTTTTTTGAAGTGCATGTTGAGCGCATTGGGGTTCGCATCAGAGTGGATAAAGTGGATTATGGCATGTGTTACTTCAGTAAAACTTTCAGTGCGTTTCAATGGCCAGCTCTTGGACTCGTTCTCCCCGTCATGCGGTATTAGGCAAGGGTATCCTCTCTCACCATACTTATTCTTATTTGTGGCTGAAGCTCTTTCCTTATTGCTACAGAATGCGTGTACTAGTGGATCACTTCTGGAGTTCAAGGTTAATAGACAGGCCCCGGGTATTTCACACCTCTTGTTTGCCGATGGTAGTCTTTTATTTTTCAAGGGTTCCATTGAGCAGGCCTTGGCAATCAAAAAATATTATTGCGACTTATGAGAAGGGGACGGGTCAATTGCTGAGCCTAGATAAATGCTCTATATTGTTCGACAAGAATTGCAGTATGGAGGTCCAGGTGGCTGTTATGGTAATTCTATGCATCACTTCGGAGGGTTTTGAGGATAAATACCTTGGGCTCCCGGTGCCACAAGGGAGAATGAAGGCTGGTAAATTTCAATCCATGAAGGAAAAAGCCCTCAAAATTTTATCGGACTGGATAGAAAAATATGCCTCATGTGGGGCGAAAGAAACTTTGATTAAATATGTCCTGCAGGCTCTTCGGGTGTACGCAATGGGTATTTTTAAATTTCCGGCATCGCTATGTGAGGAGTTGTCTCAGATCATAAGGAATTTCTGGTGGGGTGATGAGGAGAATAGGAGAAAGACTCATTGGCTGGCTTGGGATAAGATGACTAGGCCTAAAGGTGAGGGTGGTATGGGATTCCGGGACCTCAGATTATTTAACCAGGCTCTACTAGCTAAACAGGCCTGGAGGTTAGTGGTTAATCCTGAATCTCTTTGCGCCAAAGTGATTAAGGCAAAAAATTATCCTCAGGGACATATCCTTGATACGGTTTCCCTGCAGTCAGCATCTCTTACTTGGCAAGGTATTCTACATGGTTCGAAGTCATTTGGAGAGTGTGTGATGGGGCTAATATTAATATCTGGAGAGATAACTGGCTCCCAAGATCTTCTGGACTAAAAATTACTGCCAGAAAGAATAGGACAAGAGTCAAATGGGTTTCAGACTTGACGCTGAGTGGCCCTAGGAGGAGGGATGAAAATTTGGTTAGGCATCTGTTTTATCCATATGATACGGAGGAGATTTTGAGGTTGCGTATGCAGTCAAATGGGGAGGGTGATTTTGTTTCTTGGCATTTTGAAAAAAAAACAAGGATGTGTTCGGTTAAGAGTGCGTACAAACTTGCGCTTACTTTGAAGGATAAAAGTAAGGATGAGAGTCAATGTAGTGAGGCTGTGTTGGGGGAGAGAAAAATCTGGGATGTCATCTGGAAGGCTAATGTCCCTCAGAAGATTCGCATTTTTTCAAGGAGGGTTGCAACAAATAGCTTGGTTGTCCAGGTAATAGAGTGGTGCATCACCAAACTACTGTTCGGATGTGCACTATTTGTGGAATGGAGGATGAAAGTACATTTCATGCGCTTGTCATGTGCCCGAAGGTGGTTGCATTGCGGATGGCCATGAGGGACATTTGGGAGTTACCTATGGAGAATGTCTTCAGATATACAGGGTATGATTGGTTTATTGTGCTTCTAAGTCAACTGAGGCCGGTCATGCGCGACCAAATCATTTTCATCTTTTGGAGAGTCTGGCACTTAAGAAATGACTTGATATTTGGTAAAGGAAAGGAATCAGTTTCAGCTTATGCTAGCTTTGTGGGGAATTATTGGGAGTTTTTGCCGCATATCACTCCATGCCTCCGGTGGACTCCAAAAATAAAGGAAAATATCCAATCGATGGATTAAGATGGGCACCTAATATTGCGGGAGCTAAGACAGATTGGACTCCCCCACCCACTGGTTTTTTAAAAGTTAATGTAGAGGCAAGCTTTGTGAAGAGCAGTAGAGAAGCAAGTGTGGGTGTGGTGGTTAGGAATGCGGCTGGGGAAGTCATTATCTCTTCTTGGGACTTGATTGGGTCGTGTCAGAGTGTGGAGGAAGCAGAGCTAAGGGCGTGCATTGCCGGGCTATACATAGGTATCCCTCTTCACAATCATATTATTTTAGAGACGAATTGTGCGTTTGTTGTGGCGTCCCTTGCAACAGAGAACCTTGATAGATCAACGTTGGTTGATTTGAAGAAGGAAGCTTTGAGCTTATCCAAGTTGATAAATAGCTTTCAAATGGCTAAGATAAGTCGGACCGCCAATGTGGTTTCTCATCTAATAGCTAAGTTTAGTTTTGACAATAGGTCCGACGGTATTCTTGTTAATGATGTACCGCCCTGTGTGGTCAATTCTGTCTCGAACGATTGTAAGTTTCGAGATGGTTAATTAATGTAACGTGGTGTTCAAAAAAAACCAAGCATGCTAGCATGGACTCTTGCTTTAAAGGTGAGCTTATTCTCCATATGTACCCATAAGAGAGACAATGGATTCATCAAATAAAAAGTGACAATGGTGTAATAACTTAATTTAGGGAATAGTGCTCCAAGGTTTTCCAAAAACCAGATATAATCATTATAATTTGCCACATTTAATCGTTACATAGAACAAAGGAAGAAATAGGACGTAGATTGCTAAATAATGATTATTAAGAAGACCACTAAATTGTCTATCAACAAAGAAGATCTGAATGAAGTAAATTATTCAGTTCAACATATAGACACTAGGGGATAGATTGCTGAATAGTACAGCAAATATCATGATAAAAAAGAAAAATAATTCTCCAGTTGCATAAAAAAGTAAATATTATGATAAAATACAGATAGATTTCTGATTACTTGAGGCATGTTTCCAACACACAATAAAATGACTGAGACTTTCTAGATCAAGACTTTATATGTATCAACAATGATGCCAGCGTGCTCAAACTTGATATTGCTGCTCATGAGGCCACCTCATTCAAAAGTTCTCAGATGAAAGGCAAAGCATTTACAGCATAACCTTCTAGTGATGGGAAAAAAGTATGCGGAACTAAAGTTTGTTTGAGCCGAAGTCGACTAAAATCAAGGCCTCTGCAATGGAAACTAGCAACCAACTTGCCATGAATGTCAATCTGAAGTAGCCTATCCTCAAATTTGGCCAACAAGAGAACTTCACCATCCCAAGACGTGGCTACAACATTCCGGTATTTGGTATATATTCCAAACTGCACACCGAGATTTGTAACCAGCAATTCAACCCGGCATTTCAAGGCCCAGGCCTCACTTTCATAGTCCTGCATCAGCCAGATATCAATGGTTGTCGCTACATCATTAAAACTAGACATGGCTAGCATTCCATCCATCTCAAACAGGTCAACGCTACAAAACCGGAGCATGCATCTCTCTGAATGACTCGGCAGTGGTGTTGAATACCATTATCATGTGGCTTTTGCTCCCATCTTTTATTGAGTTCCAATGCAGGCTACCACGGAACAAGACAGGTCTAGGGGCCCACATTATCAACTTCTTTGCTTCCCGGCCTCCTATGTGCCTCGGCGGCTGGCCGGAGCCTAATGTGAAGATGTAGGAGCCATCACCATATGATGACCTCAAGGTTGAGTACAACAATAGTCGGTACTCGCCGATTGGGCTGTGTATATACATTCCCAACATAGTGAAGCCAGAAAGCATGGGGAGGCGAGCACACTCACGAGTTGCCAGGTTGCAGATGGAGAAGTGGCTTCTCTGGATGGAGAGGATGAGGAGGCCATCACAGGAGGCCTCCAAATGGTAGAAGTCATTGCCAAGTCGCGTGACGAACCGGCGTTGGTCGGCGGTGTCCCGGTGGTCGAAAGGGATGATGTCTAGGCAGTAGCGGCCAGCGCCAATGCTGTTGTCGCCGCAGAGAATAGGGAGGGTGGGCTGCCGGGCGTGGTGGGCGAGGAGAAAGTCACGGGTGGAGGTGATGCAATGCCAGGCGCGACAGACGGAGCGGCAACGGAGTAGGGCTTCAGGTGGCAGGCGGACGAGGATCTCCCATATGCTGATATCATCCGGGAGGCCGGCATGGAGGGGCGTCGCTCGCGACCGTGCGGCCCTGGACAAGGTCGCCGGCTGGAACGGGACGAGTTGTGGCGGCTTAGATCAGGTTTTTGTTTTAGGATCACGGACTAGCAGTTTCGTTTGGACTCTATATATAGAACGGAGTACTGCAGTTCAGAAGAAAAAAAAGGAAAAGAATAGAACGGAGTACTACTCTCAAACGGGCTCGCTGATCCTCCTGCACCACACAACATCTTTCTCAGCAGCAGAATTCTTCCATCTCATCGTTACATAGAACACAAGAAAGAAACATGATGTATATTGCTAAATAATGACTATTAAGAAGACCACTAAATTATCTATCAGCAAAGAAGGCCTGAATAAATTCAATTATTCAGTTCAACATGCAGAGACACTAGGGAGATAGATAGCTGACTAGTAGTATAGCGAATATCATAGATAAATATGGAAAATAATTCTCCAGTTCTCTTCATAAAATAGAAACATGAAGCCGATTAGTTAGGGCATATTTCCAACACACAATAAAAATAACCGAGAGTTTCTAGAGCAAGACATTATATGCATCAACAAAGAAGCCAACGTGCTGATACTTGATATTGCAGCTCATGAGGCCACTTCACTCAAAAGTTGTCAGATGAATGGCAAAGTATTTACAACATAACCTTCTAGTGTCGGGAAAAATGTATGTGAAACTAAAGTTTGTTTGAGACGAAATTGGCTAAAACCAAGGCCTCTGCAATGGAAACTGACAACCAACTTGCCATCAATGTTGACCTTAAGTAACCTGTCCTCAAATTTGGCCAGCAGGAGTACTTCACCATCCCAAGACGCAGCCACAACATTCCAGTATTCGGTAAACTTTCCAAACTCCACATTGAGATCTACAAACAGCAATTCAACACGATATTTCAAGGCCCAAACCTCACTTTCGTAGTCTTGCGTTATCCAGATATCAATGGTTGTCGCTACATCATCAAAACTATTAAAACTGGACATGGCCAACATTCCATTCATCTCAAACAAGTCATTGCCACGAAAAACAACCGGAGTGTGCATTTCTCTGAATGACTCGGTGGTGGTGTTAGAATACCCCACTAGTAGAAAACAGGGCTTTCGTCCAGGCCAGTTTAGCCCACTAGTCCCGGTTCAATCCAGAACCGGGACCAATGGAGCTATTTTCCCCGGTTCGTGAGCACAGGGGGCCGGCCGGGCCACGTGGGCCATTGGTCCCGGTTCGTCTGGACCTTTTGGTCCCGGTTGGTGGGACGAACCGGGACCAATGGTCCTGGCTCCTGGCCCACCACTATTGGTCCCGGTTGGTGGCATGAACCGGGACCAAAGGCTTCCTTTAGTCGGCTCATGCCACCAACCGGGCTAATGGTGCTGTTTATATATAGCCCCTCGCAAGAGCAGAGCACACTGCTCTGTTTTTTCTGGCCGAGGGGGAGAGGGCTTGGTGGTGCTCTAGCTCACCTCCTATGCACACAAGGTGTTCGATGGAATGCCCGAGCCACACTACTTAAGGTTTCTCCTCTCCAAGCTCGACCGCCAAACTTCATTTTCCTCAATATTTATCTAGGTTTAGCGGTCCGTCACGCCCCGTCCCCGTCTTCATCGCCGTCGATCACCCGCGCCGATCTCATCGCCGGCACCACCGTGGTGAGCCTCTTGTTCTTATCTTCTTTCTGAAAGGAAAAATATTATTACTTGTTTGTTTAGATAGATACTTGTATTATTTTCTTACTTTTATTATTGCATCTTATATAGTGAGATGGTTTTGGTATCCGCCCCCGTCGGCCCTCGTCCTGTCTATGATTCGGATGTGGTATATATTATCTTTTCATAACTATTGGTTCATTTATTGTTTATGAAAATTATGCCGACCAACGTGACATAGATTTTATTTATCTAAGAGGTTGTTGAACCGGAAATTCCAACCGACCCTATTGTCGAGAGGTTAAATTTAGTTGAAGAAGAAAACAATTTCTTGAAGGAAAAATAAAAAACTTGAGGAGGAGAAGATGATATTGGAGTTGCATGTTGCGGATGTAAATCGATGATCACAAGATCAAGATGGATGCAATGCGCTTGAAGATGAGAAAGATTAGAAAATATGCCATTCATACCGAGGCTTGGTATCATTATGCCGTTGGATCAGTTGTTACCTTGGTTGCGATTATGATCGTATTTGTTTTCGCATTGAAATGTTTTACATAGTTTCAATGTATGGTTTAATTAATTTAGATGCTCTGCAGAGCTTTATGTTGTTAGATGAGAACTATGTATGTACTTTGGTTTTATGTGATGATGAACTTCTATTAATTTGGTCACTTAATTATCTATTCATGATGTTCTGTAATTATTTTGACACACTTAATTATATATAATGCACGCAGATGAACCGCAATGGATGTACGGTGTGCAGACACACCTCCGAGTACATTAAGGCGTGCATGATTTTCTCAAGTGGCTGAGGCAAACAAGCAGAATGGTTTTATGTGTTGTCCATGCCCTATATGTGGGAATACGAAGTCTTACTCTGACCGGAAAATCCTTCACACCCACCTGCTTTACAAGGGTTTCATGCCACACTATAATGTTTGGACGAGGCACGGAGAAATAGGGGTTATGATGGAAGATGGCGAGGAAGAAGAGTACGATGACAACTATGTGCCCCCTGAATACGATGATGCTACTGAACATCAAGATGCACCAGACGATGTGCACGATGGTGCTGGAACGGGCGAAGCTGCTGAAGATCAAGAGGAACTAGACGATGTGCCCGATGATGATGATCTCCGCCGGGTCATTGTCGATGCAAGGACACAATGCGAAAGTCAAAAGGAGAAGCTGAAGTTCGATCGCATGTTAGAGGATCACAAAAAAGGGTTGTACCCCAATTGCGAAGATGGCAACACAAAGCTTGGTACCGTACTCGAATTGCTGCAGTGGAAGGCAGAGAATGCTGTGCCTGATAAAGGATTTGAGAAGCTACTGAAAATAATGAAGAAGAAGCTTCCAAAGGATAACGAATTGCCCGACAGTACATACGCAGCAAAGAAGGTCGTATGCCCTCTAGGATTGGAGGTGGAGAAGATACATGCATGCCCTAATGACTGCATCCTCTACCGTGGTGCCTACAAGGATCTGAGCATACGCCGGTATGCGGTGCATTGCGGTATAAGATCGACGAGATGACCTCGTGATGTTGACGGCGAGCCTCCCGGAAGAGGGTTTCTGCGAAGGTGATGTGGTATGCTCCTATAATACCACGGTTGAAGCGTCTGTTCAGAAAGCGGAGAGCATGCCAAGTTGATGCGATGGCACAGTGAGGACCGTAAGAAAGACGGGAAGTTGAGAGCACCACGACGGGTCGTGATGGAGAAAAATCGAGAGAAATCTGGGATGAGTTTGCAAAGGACCCAAGGAACGTATGGTTTTCTTTAAGCGCGGATGGCATTAATCCTTTCGGGGAGCAGAGCAGCAATCACAGCACCTGGCCCGTGACTCTATGTATGTATAACCTTCCTCCTTGGATGTGCATGAAGCGGAAGTTCGTTATGATGCCAGTTCTCATCAAAGGCCCTAAGCAACCCGGCAACGACATTGATGTGTATCTAAGGCCATTAGTTGAAGAACTTTTACAGCTGTGGAATGGAAACGGTGTACGTACGTGTGATGAGCACAAAAAGGAGGAATTTGACCTAAAGGCGTTGCTGTTCGTGATCATCAACGATTGGCCCGCTCTCAGTAACCTTTCAGGACAGACAAACAAGGTATACCACGCATGCACGCACTGTTTACTTGACACCGATAGTATATACCTGGGAAGCTGTAGGAAGAATGTGTACCTGGGCCATCATCGATTTCTTCCGACCAACCATCAATGTCGAAAGAAAGGCAAGCATTTCAAAGGCGAGGCAGATCACCGGAAGAAGCCTGCCATGCGTACCGGTGATCACGTACTTGCTATGGTCAATGATTTACACGTAATCTTTGGAAAGTGTCCCGGCGGACAAGCTGTTCCGAATGACTCTGAGAATCACGACCCATGTGGAAGAAGAAATCTATATTTTGGGACCTACCCTACTGGAAAGACCTAGAGGTCTACTCTTCGATCGACGTGATGCACGTGACGAAGAACCTTTGCGTGAACCTGCTAGGCTTCTTGGGCGTGTATGGGAAGACAAAAGATACACCTGGGGCACGAGAGGACCTGCAAGGCTTGCACGAAAAAGAGGGCATGCCTCCGAAGCAGTATGAAGGTCCTGCCAGCTACGCTCTTACGAAAGAACAGAAAGAAATATTCTTTCAATGCCTGCTCAGTATGAAGGTCCCGACGGCTTCTCGTCGAATATAAAGGGAATAATAAATATGCGGAGAAAAGTTCCGAACCTAAAGTCTCATGACTGCCACGTGATTATGACGCAACTGCTTCCGGTTGCATTGAGGGGCTTCTACCGGAAAGCGTCCGATTAGCCATTGTGAAGCTATGTGCATTCCTCAATGCAATATCTCAGAAGGTGATCGATCCAGAAATCGTACCAACGCTAAGGAGTGATGTGGCGCAATGTCTTGTCAGTTTCGAGCTGGTGTTCCCACCATCCTTCTTCAATATCATGACGCATGTCCTAGTTCATCTAGTCGACGAGATTGTCATTCTGGGGCCCGTATTTCTACACAATATGTACCCCTTTGAGAGGTTCATGGGAGTCCTAAAGAAATATGTTCGTAATCGCGCTAGGCCAGAAGTAAGCATCTCCATGGGCCATCAAACAAAGGATGTCATCAGGTTTTGTGTTGACTTCATTCCTGGCCTTAAGAAGATAGGTCTCCCTAAATCGTGGTATGAGGGGAGACTGACTGGAAAAGGCATGCTTGGAAGAGACTCAATAATATGCAGGGACGGATATTCTTGGTCTGAAGCACACTACACAGTTCTACAGAACTCTACCTTGGTGACCCCGTATGTCGATGAACACAAGAACAGTCTGCGCTCCAAACACCCGGAGCAGTGCGACGACTGGATTACATGTGAACACATCAGGACTTTCAGCAGTTGGTTGGAAACACGTCTCAGAGGTGACAGCACTGTTTGTGATGAGCTGTACTTGTTGTCTAGGGGACCATCTTCGACTGTAATGATTTGGAAAGGATACGAGATAAATGGGAATACATTTTACACGATTGACCAAGATGAAAAGAGCATCAACCAAAACAGCGGTGTCCGCTTTGATGCAGCAACCGATAAGGGAAATGACACATATTATGCTTACATAATAGACATATGGGAACTTGACTACGGAGTAGATTTTAAGGTCCCTTTGTTTAAGTGCAAGTGGGTCAATCTGTCAGGAGGTGGGGTACAGGTAGACCCACAGTACGGAATGACAACAGTGGATCTGAAAAATCTTGGGTACACTGACGAACCGTTCATCCTAGCCAATGATGTGGCACAGGTTATCTATGTGAAGGACATGTCTACCAGACCGAGGAAAAGAAAAGATAAGGAAGCGAATACATCATACAATGAGCCAAAGCGCCACATAGTTCTTTCGGGAAAAGGGACATCCACAGGAGTGGAGGGCAAGACAGACATGTCGAAGAGTATGAAAAGTTTCATGAAATTCCCCCTTCAAAGTCAAGGCTGACCCAAGCATCCTGATAAACAATGAAGATTATCCATGGTTACGGCGCAATAAGCAAACGACACTAGCGAAGAAAAAGTGAAGACTTTCTCCCGCAACTATTATGATGATACCATGCCAACTTTGTAACACACGAGTATGATACCATTGTCCGTTTTGTACATGCACATGCTATGCCAACTTTTTCAGAGTTCATTTGAAAACTATGAATTTGAAAACCTCGCCAACCGAAGGGCGCTCACACCGGTTTATAAGCCCGTCCCTCTACACACTGTTTTGTTGTAAGCAGAAAAAAAATAAAAAAAATAAAGCAACAAAGAAAACAAAAAAAGTGTTTTCAAATTTGAAAACTAATGGCACTAACAGAAAGTTTATAATTTTTCTAAAACTAAAAGCAAAAAGAATTAAAAATAAAGAAAAACAACAAAAATAAATAATGCAGAAAACAGAACAAAAACTGAAAAAAATAGCAACAATAAGTATTTTGTTGTAAGTAGAAACAAAATAAAATAAATAAAGCAACAAAGAAAACAAAAAAGAGTTTTCAAATTTGAAAACTAATGGCACTAACAGAAAGTTTATAATTTTCTAAAACTAAAAGCAAAAAGAATTAAAAAATAAAGCAAAAAACAACAAAAACTAAATAATGCGAAAACAGAACAAAAACTGAAAAAAATAAAATAGCAACAATAAGTATTTTGTTGTAAGTAGAAACAAAATAAAATAAATAAAGCAACAAAGAAAAAAAAGAGTTTTCATATTTGAAAACTAATGGCACTAACAGAAAGTTTATAATTTTCTAAAACTAAAAGCAAAAAGAATTAAAAATAAAGCAAAAATAACAAAAATAAATAATAATGCAGAAAAAAAACAAAAAACTGGAAAAAATAGTGCCGCCTCTCGGGGCCCCACGGCCTGAATACGACTAGAAACCCTACATGGGCAGGATTCAGCCCGCAGGAGGCCAAGTAGGCCCTGAGCACATAGCTAGTGATGATTAGGCCGAAGCCTGCAGTTGAGAGGAGCTCGAGAGGGTGGGCGCAGCAACGCTATAAACCACTCTCGAGCTCTCTCAACTAGCGAGGTGGGACTAAACTTTTTGGGTGCTGAGGGCAGCACAGGGCTTTGGTCCCGGTTGGTGGCACCAACCGGGACTAAAGGGGATTAGTCCCGGTTGGTGCCACGACCCGGGACTAATGCCCCCCTTTAGTCCCGGTTGGTGCCACCAACCGGGACCAAAGGCCGCCGCTTCCCGCCCTTTGGGCTGCTGAAAATTGGCCTTTGGTCCCGGTTGGTGGCACCAACCGGGACTAAAGGTGGGCATTAGTCCCGGGTCGTGGCACGAACCGGGACCAAAGCCTTTTCTATATAAGCAAAGACTTGGTGTTTTTCAGATTTCATCGCCAGATTCCCCCCGACACGACGCCGCCGAGCTGCCCGAGCTCGCCCGGCAGCGCCCGTCAGCTGCCCGTGCTCGCCGTCGCCGTCGCCCAGCGCCCTGCCCGTGCTCGCCGTCGCCCGTGCCCCTGCCCGTGCTCACCGTCGCCTTGCCCCTGCCCGTCCGCCCCTGCGCCGGCGCGCCTCGCCGCCCGCCCGTCGCCTCGAGCTCCCCTCTCTGGGCTCGCCGTCGCCGCCCGCTCCTCGTCGCCGTCGCCCTGCCCCCCTGCCCGTCCCGCCCAGCGTCGGCGCCTCGCCTGCCCAGCTGTGAGCCGCCCAGCTCTTTTAATGTTTAAGCTCTTTTTTATTTTTATGCTCTGTTTTTTATGTTTTAATTTTTTGTTCATATGTGATGTATATGTGTATGTGGCTATAATGTATATGTGTATGTGAACAATGCAAAAGATAGTTTTTAGAAAAATTAGGATTTTTTTCTGTTCATAGATTTTTTGGTGATATTAATTATTGTAAATATGCAATGTTTGTATATTCATATGAACAATGAATTAGGCAATACTACTTCATGTATTTGTAAGAAGGAAGAAGAAGAAAAGAATGAGAGGAAAAGGAAATAAGAAGAGGAAGAAAGGAGAAGAAGAGGGAGAGGAAGAAGGGAGAAATAAATAATAAGAAGAAAAAAAGTAGAAAAGAAGAGGAGAAGAAGAAAGGAATAGAGGAGAAGAAGAAAAATAGAAAAAAATTCTATTTTTTCTTCTCTCCTCTATTCTTTTCTTCTTCCTTTTTTTCTTCTTTCTTCTTCTTCTTCTTCTTCTTCCTTCTTCCTTCTTCCTTTTCTTCCTTTTTCCTTATTTTCCTTTCTCGAGGGATAAGAAGAAAAGAAGAGGAGAAGAAGAAAGAAAGGAATAGAGGAGAAAGAAGAAACTTTGACATGAGGGGGGTGCGATACCCCTCCCCAATAACATTATTTTCCCATGTATATGTATGTTGCGTCGTTGTCGATATAACGAGGGTGTCGAGGATCGCCGAGGGTCGAGGGTCGGGAACTAGGGTAGAGGGTCGAGGGTCGTTAAGGGATCAAGGGTCGAAAGTTTCAGGTCGAGGTCGTTAAGGGGTCAAGGGTCGAAGGTTTCAGGTCGAGGTTCCTATAGTGTCAAAGTATTGAAGAAATCCATGGCTTCATCATTAGCGGAAGTAACCATGGCATGATGGTACGAAGTCCTCAAAGTTATTACGGAATGGAGTCCGGATAGGATAATTTGCCTTTTGTGCGAATCTCAGCAAAGGCCTTTCAAATAACGATATTCGGAAGGTTCTTGCTGAACTTTGTACCAAAAAGCGAATTATCCTATCTGGGACTCCGCTCAAAATAACTTTGGTGAGCTCATGCACCATCATGCACCTGTTACTTTCGCCTAATGATGAAGACATGGTTTTGTTGAATCCTTTGACACTAGGCAACCTCCGACCCTCGGGATCCTCGACCCTTGACCTCGACCGCTCGGCGATCCACGACCCTCTACCCTACCGCGGGCGTCGATGCCCACGTCACTTGTGGGACATAGATGTAGTGTTCAACGCCGACCCCCTCCCGATAGCTTCAACACGTGGGGGGGAGGGTCGATATTACCCCCTCCTAGCTTGAAGCGTTCTCGAAGCCACCCCCTAACCCTTAAAGCGTTGTCGAGTCCACCCCAAACCCTAGAGAAGCAGCGTCGAGGCCACTAATATGATTTCTTATTGTGATTAGCTACCTAGTTCTACGTTTGCCACTAATATATCCATATCTGTCATGTTTGAATAATAATTGCCATGTTGTAAATATTTGTAGAAACTATGGAAACCCCCCGAGACGAAGCACAAGAAGTGTTGTTGAGGGACATAATCGCACAAGGAAGTGATGCCGTCTGCTCGTTGATGTTTCTCAACGACAACGATGGTCTGGAAGGAGAGGGTGAAGAAGCAGCTGGCTATGATTTACATGGCTCCGATGACCCAATGCCGGTGCAAGAAGGAGAGGGTGAAGAAGTAGACCGTGAGGACGGCTCCGGTGATCACCAAACCGAGTCCGGCCAGGTATATATATTAGTTAAGCCTGTGCTGACTAGCTCTCATCTTTGTTTTGGTATGTACACATATTAATTAACTCTCGTCTTTGTTCTTTTTTCTAGCCCTCCGGATCGAGCACAACTTCGGTAAAGAGACGAGGCCCGAAGAAAAAGTTGAGCTCGGATGAAAAGTTTGAGATCATACAAATCGCGCGTGACGGCCAACCGATTGAACCCTACCGGACAAAGAAGGCATTTGTTGCTCAATGCGGGGTTCTGGTTAGGGACAAGATCCCGATCAGCATCCACCAATGGTATAAGCCTAAGAACGAAGACCCTAAGGTGTCTTGTGTCAATGATATGCAGAAAAATGATCTTTGGACTGAGCTGAAGTCAAATTTTACCCTACCGCTAGAGGATGATCCAGAGAAGCCAGTAATAGAGCCATTAATCAAGTCTTTTGCTCTTAAGAAGATTGCAGAACTATTCAGGAATTGGAAGAAAGAACTCAATACGTATGTCGAAAAAAATGAGACACCAGAATTCAAGGGCAAATATGAGAAGATCAGAGATGACTGGCCCGCATTTGTGGCCTACAAGACATCGGAAAAGAGTAAAAAGATGTCGGCGACAAACAAGAGAAATGATGCGAAGAAGAAGCTTCACCATCGCATGGGGTCAGGTGGCTACCTCGTAGCCCGGCCTAAGTGGGCCAAGGCTGAGAATGATCTGCTTGATAAAGGGATCGAACCAGAGACAATGAACTGGCCAGACCGTTGCCGGACTTGGTTCTTCGGGGCTGGCGGAACCTTGGACCCTGTAACAGGGAAGTGCATTTGGACGGACGAACAATTGGACATACCAGTCAAGAGGCTTCAACAATATATCAAGCAGCGCAGCAAGGGAAGTTCGTTCCAAACAGGAGAAGGGCGAGCTCACAATGGCCCTCGGGAATCCTGAGCACCACTGGACGGACACGAGGCACGCCAGCTCCGTTTCGTGGAAGGCTGGATTTCGGACGCAGGGGTTACAAAACCCATGAGAGGAGGAAGAAACTGGAGCAGAGCCAAATGCAGGCGTAACGAAAGGGTAATGGGGCTAGAGGGCGAGAAGAGGAGCGAAGCGGCAGATCGCAGCAAACGACCTGCCGAAGCTTCCCCCGAATCTACCCCGCCATCTCAGCGGAGAAGCAGCGTGGCTTCCACCGAGCGGCTTCAGCCAGAGCAGCATGCCTTAACGGCTCCTGCCAGCTATCCCGTGGATGCTATCACGGATGCTGAAAATTGCCACCTTATGGCGCAATGGAGCAATTTGAAGGCCAAGGCGGCTGTTGGCTCTGTTTATCCTACTAAACCCGACTCTTTTCACTGCCGGCCGATTCCAGAAGGATATGCTAAGGTGATGGTGGATGAAATAATGGAGGGATTTGAGGACCTCCGGCCTTACCACCCTACCGGTGAAGGGGAGTATCGGCTGGGTTCTGCTCTGAAGACTCCATGCCGATGGCGGAAGGATCTCATCAACCTTCCGAACTGGACGCCTCCGCCTCCTCCTCCTCCTCCGGTGAGTCAGGGCACTCCGCCTCCTCCACCGCCTCCTCCTCCGGCGAGTGACGATCAGGGCACTCGGCCGGCTCCTTCTCCAGCGCGTGGCGGCACTCTGCCTCCTTCTCCGCCTGCACCGGCGCGCCCGAGCAGCCAGCCTCCTCCTTCTCCGCCTCGTCAGCAAGGGCGGAAGAGACCCGCCGCCGCTCCGGCTGCTCCGGCGCGTCGTAGTCCTTCTCCTCCGCCTCGTAAGCAAGGAAAGAAGACTTCCTCTCCGTCTGCTCTGCCGGCGTCTAGCAGTACAGCCAAAGGCGGGAGAAGATACAGATTCGGTCCTTCTCTGAAGACTCGGAGAAGTTACCGACGAGAGGAGCGAGGAGGAAAACGCGAAGATCGCGCAGACCGAAGTGGATGACTGGTTTCAAGGGTTGAAAGCAAAGAGACATCCACCTCCGGAGGAGAAGGTAGATCCGGTGAAAGCGAAGCGCACTCTGGCTGCCCTGACAAAACCACCCAAGTCTCCGCCGAAAGGCAACTATGAGCGCATTATTGGAAAGTCATTTGCCAAAGCGGAGAGGTCGGGAATCGCTCGATGATCAAAGGATGAAATAACGACGAGCTGGGAAACAAATTGCCCAGCTCAGCGAACAAGCGAAGCAATCGTGCCCCCGCTCAAGGTGCACTGCTAGCGACATCGTCGATCCGAGGATGGTGCCGGTTATGGCAATCCTGCAGATTACCTGCCCGACGATGTACATTATGATTTCTTGGAGGTGCAGATACAAAGATCTGATACGGGAAGCCTCTCGTCAAAGATGAAATTCTCTATCAACGATGATGCGAAGATTGCATGATTGGTACATGAAAACCTGCAAAGAGTCCGAGGGAGGAGTACTTTGTATGTGAGAGTTAAAAGGAGCATGACCTCCTTGGAATTGAACTGTTGCCTATTCCATTTGAGGAGTTCTATCAGTTTTCAATCAATTGGCCCCGATAAAGCAACGGTCACCTGCTCATGTCGTAAGTAGTACTACTTCTGTCATTAAGTCTCTATATAACTCAGCCCTTTCATTGCATGTATTTATAATTATCCTCACTATATTATGCAGATTGAAGATCGCGAATTGAAGAAAAGACAAGTGGGTGATATTGGGTTCATTAACACATATCTCATAGATGCAACTGAGGTTAAATTTCGTTCCGAAGATACCGAGGCCAACTTGCTACAATCGTTGGTAATAAATGAACACAAAGATATAATACTCTTTCCTTACAACTTCAAGGGAGTGTTACTGTCTTGTGGCATATTCGGTTTCCTTATTAGTCCAGGTTATAGTAATGTAATATTGATGAGTTATGCATGTGTGCAGCTACCACTATATTCTCCTAGAGATTAAGCTTGAGAAGGAGTAGTAACTGTCTTAGACTCAAGCGAAAAGATCCCGAGGAGTATCACGGACATGACTGAAATGCTCGAGAAGTAAGTTAAATCGATCATTATCCACCATATCAGCAACTTTGTTCATTTCTGATATCAAGTAATTGTTTCCTTTGTATGGCAGGGCTTGGAGAAAATTCACCAAAAAAGCTCCGGGACTACCGAAGAAGCTGCAATTTAGACACCCGAAAGTAAGTAATATATAGTAGCATATTCCACGCGCATCTCCTAGTGATTCAAGCGCTAGTTTCATCAATACCATTTAGCATGCTTGCTAATTATCAGTTTGATTGACCTCTGTTTCTTGTAAAGTGGTTGTGGCAGGAACAAGGGAATGATTTCTGTGGGTACTACGTTTGCGAGTCCATCCGCCACACGACCTGTGAGAGGGGCTACTCCGACAAACAATATGAAGTGCGTAAATAAAAATATTCACAATTTTATTTTATTACCATCGAGTTTCATTCATTCATATATATATATATATATATATATATATATATATATATATATATATATATATATATATATATATATATATATATATATATATATATATATATAACACAAATGATGGTAATAAAATAAAATTAGATGTTTCGGAAGCGGGATGAACTCCTAGCACCAGATCGCATGCGAGCAATTTAAGAGGAATTGGCGGCATTCTTTCTTGACCACGTGATCGCTGAAGACGGAGAATACTATGTGGACCACGCGTCCGTATTGTAAAAGATAACTATTGTATATATGTAGCCGGTAGTGTCGGATAGATATACGAGAACTTGTTGTTCGACCAATCTCTCGGAGAAGGAGAGGTGGTCGATATCACTTCTCTCTGTATGCATATATGTTCATGACGATCTTCTGTTTGCTTAATTACTAGCTAGCTAGCGTGTCTAGCTAGTCCTCTCTATACGTATGTATAGTACGTAGCGTCGACCAAGCACGGATAAAAGAGAGGACACTTTTCTCTATTAATTAGCTAGCTATAGCACAATATATGAAACACCTAAATTAACCCTCAACCCCCCCTTTCAAAAAAAACAAAACCACAACCATAGAAATCTTTGACGCGTGGATGCCTATTGGTCCCGGTTGGTGCCACCAACCGGGACCAAAGGCCCTCCTGCCTGGGCTCAGCGGACAGGCCACGTGGAGGCCTATCAGTCCCGATTCTGAATTGAACCGGGACTAAAAGGCCAGGGTATTAGTACCGACCCTTTAGTTCCGGTTCATGAACCGGGACTAAAGGCCCTCACCAACCGGATCAATAGGCCCCTTTTCTACTAGTGCCCTTGTCATTTTGCTTCCACTTCCATCGTTCATTGGGTTCCAATGCAGGCTACCATGGAACAAGACAGGTCCAGGGGCCCACATTATCAACTTTTTTGCATCCAGGCCTCTTATGTGCCTCGGCGGCTGGTCAGAGCCTAATGTGAAGATGTAGGAGCCATCATCATACGATAACCTCGAGGTCGAGTACAACAATAGCTGGGACTGGCCGGTTGGGCTGTGTGTATACATCCCCAACATAGTGAAGCCAGAAAGCATGGGGAGGCGAGCCCACTCATGAGTTGCCGGGTGTTGAGCATTGTTGTCATTGTATGTATATCTCGCGGCTAGGATCTCTTGTATTTACTTCCTAGCTTAGCGATATCTTCCGATCCTTTCCCTGTATAGCGGATACGGTTGAGATCTCGCAGCCCTTGTATCTATATTTGTGCCTAGTACATGATCAATGAGAATTATCGATGCACACAATCAATTCTACATGGTATCTATCGCAAGTTGATCCTAACCCTAGCCTGGCCGCCGCCGCCGCGCCTTCATCGCGCCGCCGCCACCCGCCGCCGCCGCCGCCGGTTCTCTCCGGCCACCGCCGCCGCCGGTTGCCGCTGCTTTCCGCTGCACTAGCCGACGCCGCCGCCGCAGGTCCTTGCCGTCGCTGCCGCGTCCTATCCTCTGAGCGTCGCCGCCGCCGCAGGTCCTTGCCGCCGCCGCCGCGCTCTATCCTCCTTGTGCCGCCGCCGCAGGTCCTTGCCGCCGTGGTGCCATCCTCCTCGCGCAACCACCGCACCTCCTGCTGCCACCGCATCTCGTGGCCGCTGCATCTCCTGCAGCCGCTGCACTTCTTCTATATGCCCATCTTTTTTCTTTTCTGCCGTTGCCCTTCTCCTTCCTTCAGTAGCAGCCTAGGCTCACGTCCGCGTAGTATACGGCGAGGCCTATAGGCACGCTCATCCATCCAGCTGTGTGCTGGTGTGCTTGCTAGCTTGTACGTGCACGTGTGCTTGTTAGCCGGCGTCGCCGTTGCCTCTACTCTACGTCTCTACCTCCCGCCCCGCTGCTGCATCCTTCGCTTGTCAGCGCCCCTAACCCTTGCTAGCCAGCCCGATCGCAAGCTAGCCAGCCCGATTGGAATCCATCCAGCTGTGTGCCTGTCTACTTGCCAGCTAGTACGTGCTTGTGTGCTTATTAGCCGCGGCTTCCTTTTTCTGCCCTAGCCATCGCTGCCGTCGCTGCGATGTCTTCTTCCGGATCGTCTCTATTCGGCTACATGAACGCGGACGCCCCGGCTCTCTTCACCACGCCGTAGGTTTTTTCGGCGGGCCATTCGGCCTACTTCGTCGTGCCCCCGCAGCCGGCCGGTACCGGCTCCCCGGCTCTACTCGCCACGCCGATGACCGGCGGCCATGCTCCACCCGCCACGGTTCAGTCCTACGGCGGCTTCGCTTTGCTGCTGGTCTCATCGCCATGGGACCCTACTTCTTTGGCTGCACTGCACTCGGCCCCATCACCGGTGGCGCTTGGTACCGGCGGCGCTTGGTACATGGACTCGGGCGCCACCGCCCACATAGCATCTCATCCCGGCACTCTAACCTCCTCTACTCCGGTTCATACTCCTCGCATCATCGTTGGTAACGGTTTCTCTTTACCTATCACACATGTTGGTTGTACTTTGTTTTCTTCCATATCTACGCCTATCACTATGTCTAATATTCTTGTTTCTCTTAATTTAGTTACTAACCTTGTATCTGTTAGTCGTCTTGCTCGTGAGCCATTACCGTTGAATTTGACGATGTCGGTTTTTCTGTGAAGGACGCTCGTACTCGGATGGTCCTTCATCGTTGCGATAGTCCCGACGAGCTCTATCTGGTGCACTCCTCCGCCACCGCCTCCACCACCCCAGTCGCCCTCGCCGCAGGTGTCGACCTTTGGCATGCTCGTTTGGGACACCCGAACCCCACCACTTTACGTCAAATTCCTAAGAGTTTTTCATTCTCATGCAATAAGATCGACGACCATACTTGTGAGGCTTGTCGTCTTGGCAAACACGTTCGTCTTCCGTTTAACGCATCTACCACTATTTCCACTTTTCCGTTTCAGTTATTGCATAGTGATGTTTGGACATCCCCGGTTGCAAGCAACACGGACTACCTATACTATTTGGTGATCTTAGATGATTTCTCTCATTATGTGTGGACATTTCCTCTTCGTCGCAAGTCTGACGCCCTTGCTACACTCACCGCCTTTTATTCCTATGTCACCACACAGTTCGTTCGTCCCATCCTTGCATTACAAACCGACAATGGAAAAGAGTTGACAACGTCGCTGTTCGTAACCTTCTAGCCTCCCACGGCACTATCTTCCGCCTCACTTGTCCCTACACGTCCCAACAAAATGGTCGTGCCGAGCGTATCCTTCGCACTCTTAATGACTGCGTCCGCACATTGCTCTTTCACTCTAACGTGCCTCCCCGGTTTTGGCCGGACGCTCTCGCCACCGCCACCCTCCTCATCAACATCCGCCCGTGTCGCCCATGCTGGAACTATGCCCCTCACCATCTCCTCTTTGGTGCGCCCCATCTTATGATGGCCTTCGCATCTTTGGCTGTCTCTGCTATCCTAGCATCGCCGCCACTGGGCCTCATAAGCTTGCACCTCGCTCCATTGCTTGCATCTTCCTCGGCTACCCACCTAACACTAAAGGCTATCGTTGTTACGACCCTGTCTCACATCGTGTATTCACCTCCCGACACGTTTACTTTGATGAGAAGGTGTTTCCCTTTCAGCAGCAGGTACCTCTTGTCGCCCCGTTGTCGCCGGCCACCGGCGGCCCTTCGGTGACTCCGTCAGGTGGACGGCCCAGCTCGGCTCTTGGGCCGCCTCCAGGCATTGGCGGTTCCCGCGCCGTAGGACGAACTGCGCCTCGCGCCCCCACGATGCCCTCGCCATCACCGCTCGCCTCGCCGCCGGCTCCCTCCCCGGCCGCCTCGCCAACGTCTTCCCCCGCCGCCTCGCCGGCCGCCATTGGCGCCCTCGGTGGCCGCCTCGTCGCCGCTCGCCCGTCCCGCGGCCTCGGCTACCCTCACCGCTCCTGGCTCGCCGCCGCCGCCGCACGCCCGCCACCGCCGTCTCGGCCGCTGTTGTGGGCCCTACCACCGCCGCTGGCCCGGCTACCGCCACGGGCCCCACTGTCGCCGATGCCCCGCCGCTCGGCGTGATGACTCGCGCCCGGGCCGGTGTGCTCCGGCAGAGCACGAGCTACTCCTCCGACGAGTATGTGTGTGCCGCCTCGAATTCGACGCCGTCACCCATCCCCACCTTTGCTCGCTCTGCCCTTCGTGATCCGAACTGGCTTGCTGCGATGCGTGAGGAGTTCGACGCCCTGCAGCGCAACCTTACATGGCAGCTTGTCGCGCGGCCTCCCCGTGCCAATGTTATCACTGGCAAGTGGGTTTTCCGCCACAAGACTCGCCCGGACGGTTCCCTCGAGCGCTACAAGGCGCGTTGGGTGGTGCGCGGTTTCCGCCAGCGCGCCGCCGTGGACTTCACCGACACCTTCGCCCCGGTTGTCAAACCGGGCTCGATTCGCGCTGTCCTCTAGCTTGCTGTTTCTCGCGCCTGGCCAGTTCACCAGCTCGACGTGTCCAATGCTTTCTTGCATGGCCATCTCGACGAGCAGGTGTTTTGTCAGCAGCCCACTGGTTTTGTCAACACCGACTATCCGGACCATGTGTGCTTGTTGTCCCGTTCTCTTTACGGGTTGAAGCAGGCGCCCCGGGCCTGGTACCAGCGGATCGCGGCCTTTCTTCAGCAGCAGGGGTTCCGGTCCACACGGTCCGATGCCTCCCTGTTTGTTTATCACCAGGGCGCCGCCACCGCATACCTTCTCCTGTACGTGGACGATATCATCCTGACTGCGTCCTTGCCAGCGGTACTTCAGCAGATCACAACTCGCCTCGGCACCGAGTTCGCCCTCAAGGACTTGGGGGCTCTCCACTACTTCCTCGGCATCGAGGTCGTCCGCCGTGCCACTGGCTTCTTTCTGCATCAGCAGAAGTATGCCTCCGAGCTCCTGGAGCGAGCCGGCATGCTTAACTGCAAGCCTGCTTCCACGCCTGTCGACACGAAGGCTAAGCTGTCCGCCGTCGAGGGCTCTCCGGCATCCGACGCTCCCTTCTACCGCTCCATTGTCGGTGCTCTCCAGTACCTCACCCTGACGCGTCCGCATATTCAGTATGCTGTCCAGCAGGTGTGCCTCCACATGCATGCTCCTCGTGACACCCATTGGGCTCTGGTGAAACGTATTCTTCGGTATATACGTAGCACCACGGCTATGGGCCTCACCCTGACGGCATCACCCGACACCAGCCTCGTCGCCTACTCCGACGCCGACTGGGCTGGGTGTCCCGACACTCGGCGCTCCACATCCGGCTACTGCGTCTACCTCGGGCCCTCTCTGATCTCGTGGTCGTCTAAACGACAACCCACGGTTTCACGATCGAGCGCCGAGGCCGAGTACAGGGCAGTGGCCAATGCCGTCGCGGAGTGCTCCTGGCTACGACAGCTGCTTCAGGAGTTGCTATGTGAGGTTCCCAAGGCCACGATTGTCTATTGTGACAACGTCTCCGCGGTCTACCTCTCCGCCAACCCTGTTCATCATCGCCGGACGAAGCATATTGAGCTCGACATTCACTTTGTCCGGGAGCACGTTGCACTTGGTCGTGTTCGAGTCTTGCATGTACCCACTGATCAGCAGTTCGCCGATGTCATGACGAAGGGACTGCCTACCTCGACTTTCGAGGGTTTTCGGTCCAGTCTTTGCGTCTCCGGCGACACTTCGACTGCGGGGGGGTGTTGAGCACGGTTGTCATTGCATGTATATCTGGCGGCTAGGATCTCTTGTATTTACTTCCTAGCTTAGCGATATCTCCCGATCCTTTCCCTGTATAGCGGATACGGTTGAGATCTCGCAGCCCTTGTACCAATATATGTGCCTAGTGCATGATCAATGAGAATTATCGATGCACACAATCAATTCTACACCGGGTTGCAGATGAAGAATTCTCTTCTCTTGATGGAGAGGATGAGGAGGCCATCGTAGGAGGCCTCCAGCTGGTAGAAGTCATTGCCAAGTCGCGTGACAGACTGGCGATGGTCGGCGGCGGCCCGGTGGTCGAAGGGGATGATGTCTACGCAGTAGTGGTTGGCGCCAACGCTGTTGTCGCCGCGGAGAATAGGGAGGGTGGGCTACCGGGCGTGGTGGGCGAGGAGAAAATCATGGACGGAGGTGATGCTGTGCCAAGCGCGACAGACGGAGCGGCAACGGAGTAGGGCTTCAGGTGGCAGGCGGACGAGGATCTCCCATATGCTGATATCATCCGGGAGGCCGGCATGGAGGGGCGTCGCTCGCGACCGTGCAGCCTTCTGCATGGTCGCCGGCTGGAACAGGGCGAGTTGCGGCGACTTAGATCAGGTTTTCGTTTTAGGACCACGGACTTGCAGTTTCGTTTGGACTCTATATATATGTAGAACGGAGTACTACAGTTCAAAAAGGAAAGGTAAACGATTAGACCCGGTGCACCGGCTGAAATGTTGCGCCGGTCGCCTCCCACCACACACATATCTTGTGGGGCCAACCACCGCTTTCCCTCTTCCTGCCTTATCTCTTTCACTGCCTTATCTCTTTCACGACCGACCATGTGAGTCTATCGTCTCCTTCACATCTCCTTTTTTCTTTGTCCTCTGCCATGGCATCCCTCGATCTTGCGCGCCTTCCGGCACCATTCACACATCCGACTACGCGTGAGCACCCATACAGGGGGCGTGCACGAGCTCGCTGATTCCCCGTGCTGTGTGGCGACGACGAGCCTGATGCTCGTCCTGCGGGGGCAACGGCGCCCCCCGATTCCACGGCTGCGACAAGCCGGGCAGGCCGCACAACGGTCAATCGACGATGGGGACGCGTTGTAGGCTGCTACGGGGCTGTGGCGTCGTGCACTGCTACGAGCAGCAGCTCACCGGCAGTGGAGCGCCCAGTCCGCGACGGAGGTTGTTGCGTCCAGCACGACAAATGCTGGGACCGGTGGCGACGCGGGGTGCTGCAACCGCTGAGGCGCGGCGCTGGAACCGGCCGAAGGATTTGCTTCAACCGGCGAGGGGTTGTGGTGGTCGGCGATGGTTGTGTCCGTCATGAATTTTTTTTGCTGCATCCATTTTTTTGCTGGAACCAGCTTTCAGTGTTGCTGCAAATTGAGAAGATGGAGGTGCCGTCGCCGTATGATTTTTGCTACATCAAATTTTGGCTGGAGCCACTTCTGTTTTTTGCTGGATCCAGCATTTGACTTTGCTACAACCAACGAGGACCGCCCTGGGACGGCGATGGACGGCATGATTTTTTGCTGCATTGACATTTGAATTTTGCTGGAAACCATTTCAATTTTTGCTGGATCATAACATTATTTACTGAAAACAATTTTCGATATTTTTGCTGGAACCATATCATTTTTTTGCTGGAAGCACATAATTTTTTGTTGGAACCATGTTTTTTTGTTTCAAACTGGCGACGCCTGCTCACTGTGTTGTTTTGCTGGAAGCACATAATTTTTTGCTGGAACCATGTTTTTTTGTTTCAAACTGGCGACGCCTGCTCTTTCTGTTTTTTTGCTGGAACCACCTCTCAGTTTTTGTTGGAACCGGCGTCGTAGGGTGCTGGCACCGGTGAACTCATGGTGGTGGATCGCGATGTCACACAGCGGTCAACTACTACGACCTGCTGGAACTGTGAACTTGATGATTCTCGACTGCGACGTCGTTTTTGCTGGAACGAACCCGTCGACGAAGAGGCGGCGAGCGGGACTCCGGCGGCTGCGCAGGCGGCGATGCGATGGATTTCGGCAGTCTGAGCCGCATCCTTTTCCTTTTTTTATCTCGTGCGGGTTGGGATGCGGGATGTGGGGGACAAATCACTCCTGATCTGACGGTTGGCACCTAGCAGAGCGAACGCACGGGATGCGACCGGCCGAAATTTTCGACCGGTGCGCCGGCGCCTATCACTGACCAAAAGAAAAAAGAACGAAAAGAACAAAACGGAGTACTGCTCTGAAACGGTCTCGGCTTTAGCCGAGAAAGAGATCGGGCGTTTGTAGCAACGCAAACAACATGTACGTCACGTCCGGAAGTCAATCTCTCGTAAGTTTCCCATTATTGTCCATCGGTTTTGCTAATCTTGAGGTACCCCTTTTTACTTATTGTCTCGGTCGATTGTTTTGTCCGAGTGTGACGCACGTAATAGCTGCACGTAATAGCTTCCGGAATTGATTTTGGGGGTTGAGAGTTGTCCACCATTCGACAAGTTTTGAATCTGCGGATGGCGTCCAGTCCGGCCTACTCCACGTGTTCATGACCTTGGTCCATACCTGCCTTGCTAGAACACATCCGAGAAGCAAATGATCCAATGTCTCTGGCAGCTGATCACAGAAGGGGCATGCCGACGGGTGCGGCAACTGCCGTCGCTGAAGTCTATCCGCTGTCCAGCATCGGTTCCTTGTCGCGAGCCACGTGAAGAACTTGCAAGCAGGGGGGCCTGCATCTCCATACCTGCACTGCTCCCGCGCTCTCAATTCGTCCCGCAAAGTGGGCGCGATATGGTATGTGTATCTTAGCTACAAAAAGGGTTAAGATTGATTGGGTGATGGACTCGTTGCAAAAATCAGTGTGTAGGAAGCAAAAGAATCAGAATACGTCGGCGTTGAGTAATCTGAAGATTGAGACACGGGCGAAGCGTTGGCCCTGTCACGACCGACGGAGGGAAGATCATGGCTTCAGTTGCCACCGCGGAGGATGAGTTGTAGCCGACGGAGGGCCCGTCGTTGCCGTTGGAGGGAAGGACATAGCTTGAGTCGCCACCAACGGAGGATGAGCCGCAGCAGACGGAGGGCCTGTTGCTGCCATCGGAGGGGCCGTCGTTGCCGTCGGAAGGCAAGGGCTCATGGCCGCCGAAACGTGATTCTCCATGACGGTGTATAAGATTGAAACCTAAACCTATCATAGGGACACTCGCGAAGGATTTTTCCTCCTTGATGGTGAACAAGTCAGGTGGTTTTCTGCTAATTGTATTTAAGTGGATTATTAGAGATCCCACTTTTGATCAGTGTCGTTGCTATAGATCTGATGGACCACATGAGAATTTTCAGATTTTCATTGAATACCTATTTTCACGTGATACTTCGCCATATATATAAGCAAACTGGCATGCAGTCACGCAGGCAGTACATGTACAAAAGTCCCCGAAGCAGCATGCAGCCGGTGCACATGTCTTTTTTTTATTCTTCCTGCGTGTAGCGTACTCGGCACCAGCTGCTACCCTCTTTAGGCCTTATATAACTAGATGACCAGTTGCATCAATGACGCAAAGGCTAAGAGTAAGCTGTGTATTGAAAAAGTGTACAGCTACACATACATACAGTATTAAGCGTAGACTTTGGGAGCCTGTATACTCTGCCTGCCAGATGCAGCTCACCGGAAGCACCATGGACATATGTACCATCGCTCACCTATTACGTTACAGTGTGCGTACTGCACTGCTAGTACTATGCATTCAGTGATCTCCAACAGTGTATCGGCGACCGATGATGGCAAGAAGGGGCGAGCAACAGCGTAAAGTACGTACATGACAACCTTAATAATCTGAGCTGAGGTACGGCCCACACTCCACAGTGGAATGACTGGAACCCATCACTATATTAATATTATTCGGGCACATATTGAAACATATGAGAAAAATGTTCACATACTATAAGTACAAGCGATGCAATATCCATATAATGTTCAAGGACATATCAGTATTAACAGAACCGTTAATTAGTCAGACACAAATCCACACCCGAAAAGCACATTGCCAATCGTTGAAACTTTTAAGCCTCACATTCCCAAACAATCTTAAGGAGAGCCAACAGAATTGAAATCACTGATGCAAAATATCAGCAGTTAGTAATATTTATACACATAGCTTCTTGATTGTACTCATATGACGATGAAATCAGTACGTAAATCAGCACTAAGGATAGCCGATCAGACAAACAAAAATTCTGCATCCCACTGAACAACACTATTATGCAGGACCCATTTTAGAAGGCCCTTAGTTCTAATTTCTATAAGAGCTTGAAGCTTTGGAGCCAAGGCTACGAACCTTCAAATCCAACCAAACATCGTACCATGCAAACACGGTAAAATGGGAAAGAAAGACTCAAAATGCGACGCACCAAAAGCGAAAGAAAATGTTGAACGACCTGGGCGTGAGGAGTTGTGCCGGTGACCTGGTGACGCCGAGCAGCACGTGGATGTGGACCAGCCTGATGACGGTAGTGGCGGTGTCCTCCTCGTCGACCTTCAATAGCTCGCCAGAGTCTGCAATGCTCATACTTTGCATCGAGTAAACCCATCTCACTAAGAACGGGAATGAGCATCGCCTTTGGCATGCTCTGCCTTGGGCATGATCATGATAGCATCTGCTTCCTACAATAGAACATGCAAAGAGAACATAATGAGGATAATATTATGCATGCACGACTCTGCACAAAAAACTCTGCAAGGAAGCAACTTTTATTACTCTACCTCCAGTTCTCTAGCTTTCAATATTAAAGGAAAAAAGCAATTCCCATTAATTGTATACCACATAGCTAAACCCCAGATTACAATACACAAAACGGAGCAAAACTTCTTCATAATTCAATTAAAATGAGGCCATATGCATCATGATTAAAGTTGCTCCATGTATTGTATATACAACCATGATTCAAAGTGCTCCTTGTACTGTATATACAACCATATTTAGGCCATGCATATACAACTTAAGAGAACATAAATAAGGAACTGCATCTGCATCTGCATATAACAAAGCAGGTACACTGGTGGAAAAAAGGCCTTTGGTCGCGGTTCGCAACTGCCATTAGTCGCGGTTGCGCAACCGCGACCAAATAAGCGCGATTAAAGCCCCCACCTTTAGTCGCGGCTGCTTAAGAACCGCGACTAACGGCCCGCCCACGTGGGCGCCAGCGGCCGTCAGGCGGAGGACCTTTAGTCGCGGTTCTTTCGCCAACCGCGACTAAAAGGCCGCCACAGGTTTAGGGTTTTAGCCCCCCTAAACCTGTTTTCTGTTTAATTTGTATTGTTTTATTTCTTTTGTGCTTTATTTTAATTTTGAAGGAGTTTCATATATTCTACGGTACTACATACATGCATATGAATGTACAATTTCAAATAAATTTGAAATTAGAACCAAAAGAATTCAAGAGGAATATACAATATATATTCAATATCATCGGATGACCATATACAATTTTGAACAAGTTTCCATACATGATTTAATGCATATAAAGTTCTACGTCCTCGTAATGGTGTTCTCCTTTAGGATGGAGGACTTCCTGCTGAACCATCCAGCTAGTTCCTCTTGAAGTGGTCGGAAGCGAGCTTCGGACTAAGCATCATCCGGAGGTTATTCCTCCGAGCATTGGTATCACTCGAATCCGCCAGAGGTGTATCTCCGGATCATCTCACGAACATAGTATCCACATAGATTGGTCTCCGTGGCTGAATATCCCCAGCATTCTTAGCCTTTGACCTTTTGAATTCTAGCTCTTTTTGAATTCACCGACCTTTGTATCTACGAACCGCCTCCAAACCCTACGAGGCAAAGAAAATTAAATGAACAAGAGAGTTATTAGTTACTTGATATTAGGAAATGAACGAAATAGGCCGATCGATATAGAGCGCAAATGAATGAAAATAATTACTTCTGCAGCATTCTTCTCATGCCGCCCAAAGCTTTGGATCCATATTCGAGAGAGTCGTGGACGAGACATTCGAGGTGTTAACTTTAATTACTAGCAGAATCCAGTGGAACCTGCGGACACGATACATGCACAAGACGTCATGCATAACTCATCGATTAGCCGCCACATACCATGCATGGAGTAAACAAAAGAGAATGTGCTCAAGACAGAAACACTCACCCAAAATGGTAAGGAAATAGAATATCACTTTTGAGTTCCTGCTTTGTAAGAAACTGCCACAGGTCTGCCTCCATGTCGGCGGGTGATGCTCCAACACATGTCCATTAACGATGTGTGGGTCAATGAACCCAACATCATGGATGTTCCTTACTCTGCATTCCTTAATCTTCATTCTGCATGTATAATAGCGGACACAACAATATAGTTAGGACATATATATAGTGCAGGCAATATGAACGAGATGGGGTAGAAATTAATAAATCACTTACGTAACGTAGCAACCGATGATAGATTTGTCGAGCTCGCGCAGATTGAAAAGCTGGAACAATTCACTCAGTTCAATTTGTACATAGTAATGTTTGAAGTGATGCTCATGTCTAACTTCCGCATAAATATATTCTTTGGCGTTTTTATTTTTATGTAACCCTTGTACCATTTCAGCAGACCTTTCATTTGTGGAGGTAGATCCTTTTCTCGCAGGCTCGACGAGAGGCCCATTCTTGACATATGTAATTACTACCTCCTTCATCGGGCGCCTCATCAAGGCCTAACAGTTCACGAAGAGTAATACCTAAGTTGGCCGCTTGTTCTCGCACTCGTTACATATCAATCCTCTGCTGCCGCAGCTTGTATGATCTCGGGGCATCCGGACGGCGGCTTCCACTATAAGCGGGCAATCGATTGTTTACTTTGTTCCCGAGCTGGGCAACTTGTTTCCGCTTTTTTACTTTCGCCTTCTCCGCTCTTTGTTCTCCTTGAACATGAGTGCCTGCTCGCAAGTTCACGTGCATAGTCGTTAGGCAGATTCTTGGCGGCTTGGGACGGTGTGCTCAAAATGACTTAGCCCACTTCTTTTGCTCATCGAAAATACTGGCTTGGGCTCGGGCTCTCTTTTCTTCTTGCAGTCCGCCTTCCATTTCTCCAAATCAGCAGCCGCGGCTGCGCCGACTTCCTCGGCACTACGCTCCCAAGGCCTTGTGGGAGAGGCTTCATGATGGCTCCGTACCTTTGTGGTCTTAGGTACATAAGGGTCGGGTTAATAATCCAGACTGCTTCGCTTCTTTGCCGGAGGTGGATTGGGGGCGGCGTCGATCACCCGCCGGACGAGGATCGGGGCGGCGGCTGATCACCCGCCGGACGTTAGGATCGGGGCGGCGTGGCCGACGTGACGGAGGTGTAGGTGAACCGCCACCACCACCACCACCACCACCACCGCCACCGCCACCACCACCACCGTAGGGGTGGACTTGTTGTCCTTGGCGCCCGCCTGAAACTTGATAAACTTCTTTTGCCATAGAATGAAATGGCGCTTGACATCTCCAAGTCTTTTCTCCCTTGGTGTAGCAATGTCAATCTCCGTGTCCTCAAACCCTTGGACTATGTCCTCCACCGTGACACGAGCATAGCCATCTTGAATGGGGTTGTTGTGGTGGAGTGCTCTGTAAACATGGTAAAGCACTGCCGATGGCTACCTTCATGGACATGTTCCCGATAGGATAATACAGATGACATTCTTTCATCTCCTTTATATCGCCCACGGGTAGCGAGGAGGCTCCGGTGCAGTAATTTCGACCACCGAGGCTCCGGTGCAGTAATTTCGACCACCGAGGCTCCGTGCAGTAATTTCGATCGTCGGTGCATCTGCACCAGCCGGTGGGGCCTCCGTGGAATCCACGCTGCTTCTCCGCTGCTGGCTTCCGAGATCCATTGGATGATCTTCATGCTGCACCCGAGCTGCATCTCTTCGCTACTAGTACACTCATGGTTTTCTTCATCACATCCATTTCCGATGCCAACCACGCCACAACATCTGCTTCCCGATCCATCTTTCTCTTACGGCTTCAGAATCAGACGGGTCATCGCTCGGGGAACCCTATTTTCCACGGAATGTGCCCCATGCCTCGTGACACGCCCTCCGTGTTCAGGATTCCCGAGGGCTTTTGTCAGTAGCGTCGTTCTCTCTGTTGAACTTGATCTTCCCTCTTGAGCATCCCTCATTGCGCCAATAAGGGCTTGGGTGGGTTTAATTAATTTGCCCCGTAAACACACTCCCCTGTCTCCGGGTTCAGCGTTCCCCATGCCCGTACCACCAGCTTTTGGCCCTTGGGTCCCATCCTCCGACTGGACGGATTCCTCGCGCCCTCAGCTCGTTCTCCATCTTCTCCAACCTAGGCACCCAAATGCGATACCCTCCTGGCCCCATAACATGATTGTACTCCTTCTTAGCGCGATTTTCCTTATTTTTTCGATATTTGAATGAACTGCTCCGATTTCTTTTGCTTCACAAATTCTGGCCAATCATGTTTCAGTTTCTCATATTGTCCTTTGAAATCGGAGTCTTGTTCTGCTTGACAAAGTCATGGGCTAGATTTTGCTTGAATTTCCGAATGCGCCAGCCATCTTATGAAGAGCGAACTGTTTGACTAGCCTCCTCCTCTCCTTGTTTTCCTCAATCTTGTTACCCTCCTCATCGAATTTGTTGTATTCCGGAGGTAGAACGAAATGTTCCATAAGCTTCTTGAAGCAATCTTTTTTTGTTCTCTTATCGACAAAAGTGAAACCATCAATTCGTGCCTTCTTTGGCTCATTCCACTCATGGACGGTGATCGAGACGTTGTCTCTAACAATGGCTCCGCATTGGCTGACAAACTTGGTGGCGTTCTTGCGGGGCTCCAGCTGCCTGCCGTTGTAATCGTCGACAACCTCGATGGTGCATGTTTCTCCTTGTTTCATCGTCTTGGTTGCGCCACGCTTTGACGACGTACTCGATTGTTTCGACGATCCGCCGAGGGCTAAAATAAGAAAGAGAGAGTCGCGTTAGTACACACATATTTATTCAAATCAGTTAGTTTGTATCACCAGAGGCTCAATGTATATATATACCTCGCGCCGGAGGTGGTTGCTACTTCCATTTGAAGATCGTCGTTTATCGACGCTTGTTCGGCATCATCTTGTCGACGGCGCCTTCATCTTCACCGTCAAGGTTCAGATAAGAAGAGATATCATCTTCTTCTTCTCCGTCGGCACATATAGAATATCGCCGTTTATGATGCCGAACATATGTGCTTCACCGTCCGGATCATAGTTGTCCATAATCGGGTCAGCTCTATCGTCCGCCATTATGTCAGTCCTGAAAACATGTAGTAAAAACAAATTAATTAAGTGAAGAAGGGGGGCGGTGGCGGTGGCGGTGGCGAAAGGGCGGTGGCAAAAGGAGGGGGCGAGGAAGGGGTGGGAGAGGGTGTCGCGGTAGAGCGCGAGACGGGGCGGCAGACGACGGCGTCACGGAGAGGGAGGCGAGGACAACACACATGTATAACCCTCGCCGCCCCCTCTCGATCCCAAAAAAAACTCATTGTTCTTTTAAACTCTAGAATCATTTGCAAAAAGATTGTGTATCCATGAATTCAAAAATGTTCAGAGTTTTAAAATTTGTTTGTGGAATTGAAAATGTCCATGATAGAAAAATGGCACAAATTCATTTTAGATTTGAGTTTGCCCGCGGCGCCCCTCTCTCTCTCTCCATGATCTAGCTCGCTCTCTGTTGGCGCGCGCGGCAGTACCGAGGACGGCCGGCGTCGAGGGCGGGCGAGCGAGGCGCGCGCTGCTGTGGGCGAGGGAGGCCGGTCGGCGGCGTTGAGGGCGGGCGAGCGAGGCGGCAGTACCGAGGTCCGGGCGGTGGTGTGCTGTGGGCGGGGGCGACGGCGGGCGGCATCGAGGGCGAGGGCGACGGCGGGCGGCGCGCCGAGGGCGCGGCAGAGATTTAACACCGGTAGAGGCGAGAATCGAATCGAGAAGACGAGAATCGAGCCTTGTATTTATAGGCCCTCTCTTTAGTCGCGGTTGGCGACGCGACCATGACTAAAGGTACCCTTTAGTCGCGGGTCGCCTTCCCAACCGCGACTAAAGGGTTTTTATGGTTTTTATGCTCGCGCCCCACCTTTAGTCGCGGTTGGTCTGGCCAACCGCGACTAAAAACCGCTGCAGTTTAGGGTTTTAGCCCCCCAAACCTGTTTTCTGTTTAATTTGTATTGTTTTCTTTTTAATTTGTATTGTTTTCTGTTTAATTTGTATTGTTTTATTTCTTTTGTGATTTATTTTAATTTTGAAGGAGTTTCACATATTCTACGGTACTACATACATGCATATGAATGTACAATTTCAAACAAATTTGAAATTAGAACCAAAAAGAATTCAAGAGGAATATACAATATATATTCAATATCATCGGATGACCATATACAATTTTGAACAAGTTTCCATACATAATTTAATGCATATAAAGTTCTACGTCCTTTGTATCTACGAACCGCCTCCAAACCCTACGAGGCAAATACAAATAATATGTCAAAATAAAACTAATTCAATTCAATATGTTAAAATACAAATAATATATCAAAAATTCAGAAAATAGAACTAATTCATTTCAAAATTCTAAAATACAAATAATATATCAAAAATTCAGAGAAGTTCTTCCGGCCGCCTCTGTCTTCCCACAAGTTCTTCCCGCCAGTCTTCCCGCCAGATTCTTTCCGCCTATGTCTTCCGCCATTTCTTCACGCCTCTATCTTGGCAGACGATGCTCCTTTTATAGGCACGGCGCCGCTTCGCTTTGTCTTGTTCCTCCGACAGTATGTCAGGCGCTACCCACGCGTCTGTCTAACCTTTAGTCCCGGTTGCACCAACCAGCCGGGACTAAAGGTTAGATGACCAGCTCGATTCCTCTTCTTCCCGCCATTTCTTCCCTGTCTTCCCGCCTCTTTCTTCCCGCCACTTTCTTCCCGCCTCATGTCTTCCCGCTCCCATTTTTCCCGCCATTTCTCACTACATATATGTAGCCCGGCTTGGCCAGCATTATCACATCTCTACAATCTCTCATCACTCTCTCATGGCTTCCACCGCACCCACTCTAACCTACCAGCAGGTGGAGGACCTTGCCTCGAACTACCCTTGTCCACTGGCTATCAAGGTCCCCACCGGCTGGAGCCTAAGCGCCGGCGGCGTGCCGTCCCTCCGTCCCTCGTGGTACTGCGCCGGGCGGCCATCACGAACCACTACTACCTCGACCACACCGGAGCAGCGGATGAATCTCGCGGCATCCCGATAACCAGCATACTTGGGACGCCTTCTTCATCAATCGGCGTGAGAGGGCGCCGCCGGTATGAGGAGGACGGTCGCCTCCAGGAACTTCCACGAGGCCGGCCGTCGGCTATGGTGGTATGGCGGACTCGCAGAGCGCCATGGACTACATCACGGCCGGCGATATCCCCGCCTGCGCTACCCTCGATTCGAGCCACTTAGCGCCGCCCGACGACAAGCGATTTACGACAGCAGCGACGCATTTACGGCGGCAACTTAGAAGGCGATTTACTACCAAGACAACGACGACGGCGGCTATGAAGACTACTTAGTATGCATATTATACGCCTAGGCAGGAGTATGACTAAATCACTCCAAATTTCATGTATCATCGGTGGTATCTCGAATCATTCAAAATGGACACCAAACACATCACGGGTAATATAATTCACATGATCCATTCAACAAAGTTTGGTACAATAAATTATTACACATCATTTCTTCCCTTGTGTCCCTGCTTGCTTACGATTGTGCCGTATCCATGGAGCATCCTCATCATTTAACTTAATGCTTGGGTCGGTGTTCACTTTGAAGGGCGGAATTTCAGCAAACATATTATAATCTTTCGACATGTCTGTCTTGTCCTCCACTCCCACGATGTTTCTTTTCCTGAAAGAACAACGTGGCGCTTTGGATCATCGCATGATGTACTGATCGCTTTCTTATCTTTCCGCTTCCTCGGTTTGCTACTCATGTCCTTCACATAGAAAACCTGAGCGACATCTTTCGCTAGGACGAATGGTTCGTCAAGGTAACCAAGATTGTTGAAATCCACCATTGTCATTCCGTATTGCTGGTCCACCTTTACCCCACCTCCTGTTAGCTTGAACCATTTGCACCGGAACAAAGGGACCTTAAAGGAGGGTCCATAGTCAAGTTCCCATATCTCCTCTATGTAACCATAATATGTGACCTGATGCCCATTCTCGGTTGCTGCATCAAAGCGGACACCACTGTTTTGGTTGGTGCTCTTTTATCTTGGGCGATCGTAAAATGTATTCCCATTTATCTCGCACCTTGGAAAGTCGTTATAGTCGAAGATGGTGTCTTGGCCAACATGTACAGCTGATCTACAACATCATTGTCATTCATTAAATGTTTTCTCAACCAACTGCCGAAAGTCTCCATGTGGGCCTTCCTAATCCAGGATTCAGGCTTCCCCGGGTTGTCAGAACGTAAAATATTCTTGTGTTTCTCAAAGTACGGAGCCACCAAGCTGGAATTGGTCAGTACAGTGTGGTGTGCTTCAGTCAGAGAATGGCCGTCCATACATATCGTTGATTTCTTCCGATCGTGTTTTTCCACTTAGTCTCCCCTCGTGCCGCGATCGAGGAAGACCAATCGGCTTAAGGCCAGGAACAAAGTCAACACAAAACTCAATTACCTCCTCATTTCCATAGCCCTTGGCGATGCTTCCTTCTCGCCTAGCACGGTTACTTAACATATTTCTTTAATACTCCCATGAACCTCTCAAGGGGAACATATTGTGTAGAAATAGAGGACCGAGAACGAAAATCTCTTCGACTAGGTGAACCAGGAGGTGCGTCATAATATTGAAGAAGGATGGCGGAACACCAACTCAAACCGACAAGACATTGGATCACATCGCTCAGAACCGTGGTAGAACTTGGATTGATTACCTTCGAGAGATTGCATTGAGGAATGCACATAGCTTCACAATGGCTACTCGAACATTTTCCGCAGGAGCCCCTCAAAGCAATCGGAAGCAATTGCGTCATAATCACGTGGCAGTCGTGAGACTTCAGGTTTTGGAACTTTTCTCCGCCATGTTTATTATTCCCTTTATATTGACGAGAATCCAGACGGGACCTTCATACTGCTCGGGCATTCAAAAAGATGACCTTCTCTTCTTTGGTCGAGCGTAGCTGGCACGACCTTGAAACCATTCCGGATGCCGGTCATCGTGGTCTTTCAAACGTTGCTGGTCCTGCCGTGCTTCCTTTGTATCATTTGTCTTCCCATACACGCCCAAGAAGCTTAGGAGGTTCACGCAAATATTCTTCAGAACGTGCATCACGCCGATTGCAGAGCGGACATCTAGGACTTTCCAATATTCTAGCTCCCGAATATAGATTTCTTCTTCCACATGGCTGCGTGCCGTCAGCTCCCTTCGAACTGATTGTCCGCCAGACCCTTTCCAAAGATGACTTTCAAATCCTTGACCATATCAAATACCTCAGCACCAGTCGTTCCGCAGCTTCGCCGGTGATCTGCCTTGCCGCTGTAATGCTTGCCTTTCTTTCATCGATGAATTTTGGAAGAAATCGACGATGCCCAAGGTACACGTTCTTCTTACAATTTGGCAAATGTACACTTTCAGTCTCATGTAAGCGGTGCGTGCATGCATTGTATCCCTTATTTGACAGTCCCGAAGGTTACTAAGAGCAGGCCAATCGTTGATGGTTACGAAAAGCAACGTCAGAGGTCAAATTCCTCTTGTTTGTGCTCATCCCACACACGGACACCACCCACAGCTGTAAAAGTTCATCAACTAATGGCCTTAGGTACACATCGATGTCGTTGCCGGGTTGCTTCGACCTTGGATGAGCACTGGCATCATAATGAACTTCCGCTTCATGCACAACCAAGGAGGAAGGTTGTAGATGCATAGAGTCACGGGCCAGTGCTATGGCTGGAGCTCGCTCGCCAAAAGGATTCATGCCATCCGCATTTAGAGCAAATCTTATGTTCCTTGCGTCGGCTGCAAAATCTTTGAACCATCGTCGATCTTTCTCCATTGCGCTCCATCTGCGGTGTGTCTCAACTCCCGTCCGACTTACGGTCCTCTTTGTGCCATCGCAACAACTTGGCATGCTCTTTGTTCCTGAACAGACGTTTCAACCGTGGTATTATAGGAGCATACCACATCACCTTGGCGGAACCCTCTTCCGGTTTCGGCCCTCAACATCGTCACCGTGGTCATCGCCTCGATCTTATAACGCAATGCAAAGGCATACCGGCATTCATTCAAATTCTCGATTCATCGCGGTAGAGGATGCGATCGTTGATGCATGCATGTATCTTCGTAACCTCTAAACCTAGAGGGCGACAACCTTCTTTGCTTCAGACGCATCTTGGCGGGCAACTCGTTATCCTTTGGAAACATATTCTTCAACATTTTCAGCAAGTTTTCAAATGCCGAGTCAGCTACACCTGCCTCTCGCCTTCCATTTCAGCAAATCCCAGTGCAGCCCAGCTTTTTCAGACCATCATCGCATCCGGGTACAGCGCCTTTCTGTGATCCTCTAACATGCGATCCAAATTCTCCTCTCCTTTTCAGTTTCAGAAGCGTCTCCGTGCATCGGCGGGATCATCACGCGCCTCTTCTTCACCTTCCCTTCACCTTCAAAGATCCTCCATGAAAGTATCACCGAAATGAGCAAGATAGCTTTCATCGATGAAATCATCCCTTCTTCATCTTCTTCCATTATAACCCTCTTTCTCCATGCTTGGTCCAACAATTATAGCTTGGCATGAAACCGTGCAAGCAGATGCATGTGAACATCTCTTGAGGAAGAGTAACCTTCCGATTCTTACAGATAACACATGGACAGATAACAACCCCCCCGCTTGTTCGCATTAGCCACTACGAGGAAATCTTTCAAACCCGTAGTGAACTCGCCGGAGAGTCGGTTACCATACATCCATTGCCGATTCATCTGCATTATTATAATATAAAATATATAATTAACCATCATGCATTTGTTAAACTAACTAGCTACAAACAATATAAATTAAACAATGAACTACACACATGCATATTTTATCAATGACACATCAAAGGTCCATCAAGTTGCTAACATGATCGAGGAGTGTGGCTCCAACACTTCATGTCATGTTTGTTTCATGCTCTTGGGGCATTTCATCAAACACCTTATGTGCATAAGAGGAACCAAAAGCAAACCTACACCCACTTGTGAAGAGAATGGCTCCAAATGGCTAAGTGTTGGCTGCTGGATGGGTATATATAGGGAGGGCTTTAGTTGCGGTTGGCCAGCAAATCATGACTAAAAGGTTCGAAGGCCTTTAGTCGCGGTTGTCCGCCAACCGCGACTAAAGCCCTCACGCACCAGCTGGCCACCGAGCGCCACAGGCCCGAGCCTTTGGTCGCGGTTCACCTCCAGAACCGCGACTAAAGGTCCCATTAGTCGCGGTTCCTACAGCTTCGCGACTTATGGGGCTGGACGGAAGCCTGTTTTTCCACCAGTGGTAATTAAATCTATAAATATTACAATAGCAATTGTGGCAGCAAAAAAAGTGTAATTGGACATCACCATTTAACAACTAAGGCTATAAAATAAAAGATGATTGTGCAGATCGCAAAGAAAGATTCAACATTATTGTGTCATTGACAAATGTTTCAGGTAGCAGCAAATCAACATATCTGCTGCTAATAGAAACAGAATCTGGATCTCCTTTAGGGAGGAGCACATACAGAGAAGAGAAGAAGGAGGTATTCGTCACCGGATGATCATTTTGCTCGGAGACAAAGATGAGGAACTGGACCCAGCCGATAGGTCGTTCTTGGTTTCCATGTCTAGTTGGGTTAATTCAGAATCTGTTTAGATCTTTTCTACACTACCGCCATGCTGTGCTATAAGCCAAAACCAAATAACCGGGTCAAAATCCTAGCTGGTGACTTTAATAGTTCTGCAAATTCGGTCCAAATAGCATGAATAAGAAAATGCCTAACCGGGTCAAAAAGCCAAATTCGGTCCAAATAGCATGAATCCACAAGCACCATGCATATCCACTTTGAACAATGGGGTAACCTGATCAAACAAACTGCAGCGAAGGTCTTACACTCTGGCCTGATTGGTGTCACCAGAAAAATTACTAAGTAATCCTTCGATTCGTCAAGGCGGTGAAGTGGTACAGTCTCAGTTGAGTCTGTTAAACATAATATGCGTGACATGATGGCATGTACGGCAAGGAGGATCACCACCGAAGGAGGAGTTATACAGGATATTCATGTACTCTTTATCTTGTTTTATCCCTTGTATTCTTGTCTCCCAAGATGTAATCTCTCCAACAACCTGTACGCGTATTAGGGCTCGCAACCCCTCTATTTAACACGCAACACGTCAGCCTGGATTGGCAAGAAATTTACCGCAGTCGCACGTGGTATACAGAGCAAACTTCTTCCACTAAACCCTAGCCAACCCATCTCCACCAAAGTGCACATCATGTCTTCCTCCACCTCCTCCTTCCAGCCAACCCTCAGCGGAGGAGTCACGGAGAAACTGTCCCGCACCAACTACATCCTGTGGCAGACCCAGATCACGCCGCAGCTGCGGGGCGCCGGCGTCTACCACTACGTCGACGACAAGTCGACCGAGCCGGCCAAAACCCACGTCACCAAAGATGCTGCTGGGAAAGAAACCGAGGGGCCGAATCCTCTCCATCCGCTCTGGGTGAAGGAGGATCAGCAGGTCCTTGGATATCTACTCCAACACCTATCCAAGGAGGTGCTCGTCACGGTGACCGCGATCACCACGGCACGAGAACTCTGGGTGGTGCTCGCGAGCATGTTCTCGTCGCAGTCACTCAGCCGCGTCAACAACATTCGCACGGCGCTGATCAACGCGCAGAAGGGCAACCAATCGGTGTCCTCCTTCTTCGCTACCATGAGGGGGCTCGCTGATGAGCTCGCCGCGGCGGGAAAACCGATCCAAGACGATGAGCTCATATCCTACATCATCCATGGGCTGGACCAAGATTATCAGCCCCTCGTCTCCGCTTTGGACACCTGCGTCACTCCGGTAACCCTTAACGAGTTCTTTGCTATGCTTAGCAATTTTGATCAGCCAATGGCGCAGTTTCACGGCTCCGGTGGCGGCTTCAAGTCCTCGGGCAACTCTGTCTCCAGAGGCCATGGTGGCGGCTCTCGCTCTCGTTCCTCCTCTCGTGGCAAAGGGAGGTCCGGCTGCGGCGGCTACTCCAACAACACTCGCTGCGGCGGACGCTCCGACAGCTCAAAAGGGCGCCGTGGTGGCGGCTCCAACAGATCGCGTCCGGACTTGCCTCGCTGCCAAATTTGTGGCAAGCCTGGCCACACAGCGAGGGACTGTTGGTACCGCTACGAAGATGATGATGGTGATTCCTCGCAAGATGAAGAAAAAGTTGCCGCCGCTGCAGAATGTTCCTACAGGATCCACACAAATTGGTATGTCGATAGCGGAGCCACCAACCACATCACCAACGAGCTTGAGAAGGTCACCATGAAGGAGAAGTATCGTGGAAAAGATCAAATCCACATGGCCAGTTGTGAAGGTATGGGCATACATCACATTGGTCATTCAATTTTTACTACCCCTAAACCGAAAATACATCTCAAAAGAATCTTGCATGTTCCTAGTGCCCACAAAAATCTTCTATCTGTTCATAGAATTGCTATTGACAATCATGTTTTTCTCGAGTTTCATCCTTATTTCTTTTTTATTAAGGATCAGGCAACGAAGAAATTTCTCTATCGAGGTAGATGTCACTACTAGGAAAAGGCCTACTAATGGTGCACCTAGTTTGGCCATTAATGGCGCATTAGTGGAGCGCCATTAGTGCCACGCCATTAGTATATTTTACTAATGGCGCATCGCCGGTGCGCCATTAGTATCTGGTGTACTAATGGCGCACCACTGGATGCGCCATTAGTATATACTACAGTGCGCCATTAGTATGCCTCCTGTGGGGCCATGTATACCAGTGTTTTGGGATACTAATGGCGCACAACGGCAAGATGCGCCATTAGTAATCTTCGTTATACTAATGGCGACTTTTAATGATGCGCCATTAGTATTCTTTGGCATACTAATGGCGCACTGTGATGTGATGCGCCATTAGTATGAATATTAGGTTTTTTGTTTTTTATTTTCTGTTTTTGCACAGGTTACAAAATGTATAATTGGACAAAATATAGACAGCACACAACAACAACAGATTCATCGAATACAATAGAAGATTAGTCTTTGAATACAATTTATCATATTAGTCTCTCAATACAATTCATCATATTAGTCTCCGAATTGAAAAGACCGAACAAAGATAGAACATTATATTACAAGTCTCGAGACCGCGAGTAGCGAGTTTGTCTTCACATTACAAGTCGATATCGATCATCTAAACTACCATCACATAGAAGAGAGCTGCGGTCAACACGATGAGCATCATCACGATGAAACTCGCCTTCATCCGGTTCCTCCAACGCCCTCCCTCTCCCGCTAGATAGCGGGCGATCTAGATTCGCCTCGCCCTAGTGGTGTACCTTTGTAACTGTTACCGCTGAATCGGTGAACCTGTCTCCGACACTCCTCCCAGCCGTCGAGACTCCGGAACCTTACCCTTGTACACTACATACGACGGCATCGCTATGCACTAGCCAAACGTAAACGTTAGTACCAATTCACGCACAATACATAAGCAATATATAAGTATGCAACAGAACGATCGGAAGAGAAAAGCAAGACATTAATAGCATCGATTACATCTAAGTTGAACGACTCTCAAACCAAAGAGACATACTACAAGTTCATTAAAGTTTAATTACAACATGAGCCAATCGATGTTTCAGAACTAGACACAAGATCATCGCTTTCGACTCGACTCAAGGCACCGGAGCGTGGATGAAGCCGCCGCTCATCGTGGGAGTCATGAAAGAACGGGCGTTGTCAGCCTGCATTTGTAGCATTGTGTCGATGTCACCGTTGGACGGTTGATTTCGAGGTAGAACTGCCCCGAGGTACGGCGACATCTTGATGGATGATTTCCGCAAACTCCGATCGGATGCGAAGAATTCTTGTCCGATGTCCGCGCCCTGGATTGCCGACACGCCGCGCCCAATCTTTGAGTTTACTCGGTAGCAGAAGTTGATGATGGTCCCGCATAATCGCCCGCATGTGATGGATGGCGAGTAGGCACCCTTCGATCCGCCAGCGGCTGCTTGACGCAGCGTAACGTCAGATTGTGGGAGAACACGTGCTTGCCGTGATTTACGAATAGGCCTGGTGAAGGTGCCTCCAGATTGGGCGAGCCGGGAGAACATCATCAAGAACCTTCTTGACATTTGTGAAGTCTACGCTCGATCGACGGTCGGGTCGAAATACGTGGCCATGGAATATTTGGGGCTTAGGAGGATGAGCGCAATGTGTCACTAGAAAACACGGAATGTTAAAAGAAAAACGATCGAAATCTAAGAATTCATATGTTACGGGCCGGTTGAGGGGAGGACTTACTCGGGAAAGTAAGGCACGAGGAAGTTATCCTTATCTTGGTTTGCCAGAATGACGCCTTCGAGGTAAGAACTCACGACTTGCCGGTCCCCAGCGCTGCCCAAGATCTTGGCACGCATGTAGAAGGGGTCGACTATCACGATGTCCGGGGTCTTGTCGCGAATGATCCGCATCTCCATACTTAGTGAAAATAGCCGAACGAAGGTGTAGTGCAGCGGATGAAGGTTCAACATAGCGTGGATGTCATCAAACCGCAGGACGATCGACGCCGATGGAGTTATCCACAAAGCCCTTGCCCTCCGCACCTTGGCCACGAAAACCGGTATGCCACATCCTTCTCTCGAGACGCCGCTTCTCCAAAGAAAGAACATTGTCATGCAGACTCCAGATAGCACCGTTGCAGCATTGAGCATATTTGTCGGTAGCATCGCCCTACCCGCCACATGCACCCTCCTCGAGATATCCTCGGTGAAGGTGGCCCGCCCCGAGCACGGATCGCATTTCGGTGCCGGCTGGCCCGCACCCTTGTTAGTCTTTCTTTTGCGTGCCTTCTTCTTCTCCTGTAATGGGACCGAGTTCTGCTCATAGACCGCCTTCTTGAGTGTGTTGGGGCTGATAATATTTCGCACCTCGCCTATCTGAGGCTCGGTGAAGTCGGCAGCTGGAGGCGTCTCCTGAGAGCTGAACGGCAGACGGCGCCTGTTGCAACTTGGCTTCTCTGCGGTACCAGCTAGATCGCGCACGTCTTTTGTTGGGTTGGGTTCTTGAGAAGGAGGCCCCATGAAGTCGCCACCGTACCCATGATCGGCAAAGTATTGATCGACGCTGGCAAATGTATCATCGTCGCCATCGCTCGATCCCGTGCCATATGCATGTTTGGATCCATGGCATAGGGATGTCCGCACCGCTTGCGGCGGTCTTGCCATGGGGCCGATTTGGCGACGGCACGACCGGGCGGTGTTGTCTTTGGGGTGGTGTCCCCGCCTCAAACGAATCTGGCTCTTCGCCAAAGCAGGGCCAGCTCAGCAGGCGCCGAGGGTCATCACGTCATCATCGCTGGCCCCGACGGGTTGAATCGAGGTAACAACTCGTCGCAGCCCGGCAGCACCAACCAGTTCAACCCTAAACAAGTTGGGTGGCATCTGGGTACCGTGGAACAAGGTTGCCCGTTGAACGATTTTGCCCTTGGCGACATCGACCAACTCATTGTTCACGGCGCAGGAGAGTGCACGGAACGTCGGCGGCGCCGCGAAAACATGTAGGGCGCCAGGATGCCCAATCAAAGGCAAGGAGATGAAGTCCTCAACCGAGAGAGGCTTAATTAGTTACCGTGATGATGGCGCCGAGCTCGGCTAATGTCGAGGCACCGCCAACGGCGGCATGCAGTTGACGGAGGGGCCGCTTGCTGCAGAGGTGCCGGCCGGCGACACCCGGTGCATTAAGCTCCGTGCGGCGCCGGAGACACCAATGCCGCCCGCCGGAGACACCAATGGCTCCCGCCATCGCATTCTGCGAGTTGCTGGCCGTGAAGCTAGGAATCGGGCGCCCTGTTGGCCGCCCGCAATCCACGACTCAACCCTGGATCAAGGTAGGCACAATGGCGTGATCGCCGCCCGAGTTGTTGTTGCACTTGCTCTTGGACAATCTCCGAATCCGCGCCACCTGTGCCTTTGAGTTCTTGAACCTCGCTACCGCTTTCCGAGCTGGTCTTTTTCTCCTTCCGCACACCAGCGTATAGTATGACCCCATTTTGTGGACAAGCCTTTGCCGCCACACGACCAGCCGACGCCGGCCATCGAGCTTATCCTTGTTCTTCATTACATTCAACGCCCTATTTAGAGTGGTGTCCCAAGGGTTGTTTTAGTCGACCCCACGCCATCGCTTTCAATCGCTGCGGAAGGAATGTGAACCATTTAGAAATTTGGCTTCATTAATTAGAATGCAACCATATGGAGCTAATTACCCGGGGTGGTATTCCTTACTGTAACAACCTCAAGCGCCCTGGTCTTCGGATCCGTGGTAAGCTCCTTTGTTTTCGGTCCTTCTTGTACCGGCCCCGACAAAGTTCCTGGTCTGCTTGTCACCGATTTATCAAGAGGGGCGGTAGGCCTTGCTCGGCACGCCAAGGCCCTCCTTGTCCCATATAGGCTCCGCCACTCAGAACCGCCGGACCGAGTGTGTGTTCCCTAAGTTCAGCTCCCGCATTTCTTTCCCCATCGACTTGATTGGGAGTTTGCGGTGCTCGAGCAATTGATCTTGAAGTCATTGTAGTCATCTTCGTGATCAAGGATTTTCTCCTTGATCTTCTCATAACTCTCACCTTTCTCGATCATTCTCTTCACATTGCTTTTCCAAGTAGACAGGGCCTTGCTCATCTTCGTGAGGGCAGCATTGTTCACTTTATTCCCTTTGAGGCTTGTGTTTTCAAAAGCAGCGGGAACTTGTATCGCTCGGCAGCTTCGTGAAGAGGAGGTTGCGCAAATTCCTCGGTCAGATGCCTCGTGTTCTCGGTGTTGATCGAGACGGTGTTCGGAGAATGCACCCGAGCTGAAGCGAGTACCCTTGACTATTCGCTCGGGCGCCGTTGGATTCCCCGCCGAGTCCACTTCAAGAACTTCCTCCTTGAGGGTGCGGAGCACGGTCGGCGCCGTCCTTCCGCTGCCTCTTCTGTTGGCTGCCATCGCGCGCGCCGCCATCATCGATGGTGGCATCCTCGGCGGCACCATCGGTGGTGGCATTAGTGGGGTCATCCTCGGCGGTACCATCGCTGGTCTCAGGATCGGTGGGAAGGCAGCGCCCTCATACAAGTGAGGTTGTTCCTCCATCTCCTAGGACAGCTCCCATAATGCCTTGCCGCCTCAACCCCCGCCTCATCGCTAGGGCCATGTTTTCTCTAAATAGAAACAAAGTTTGGTCAAAAGTTGGTTATTGTCAAGGAACAAGATCATGGTCTCATCATTTAGGGTTTGTCGACACCGAGGCATCCTAAAATCTAAGCTTTTATCATTGAGGGTTTTTCGACGCCGAGGCACCCTAAAAGCCTAAGCTTTCATCATTTCAGTTTTTATCGACACCGAGGCACCCTAAAAGCCATGCATTAGTCACAAGTACGCCGGGCACTTGATCCTACTTAATTAACTACTAAGATACCCCGCCCATGCATTAGTCACAAGTATTTTATATGTCCTATTTTTAGCAAAGTCATGCTAAAATTCACGGAAAATTTCAGCATGACCTTTGCTGAAAATAGGACATATGGAGTACCCGAATTTGCGGAACGGAAGTTAATCGACATTCCGCAAACTCAAGGGCCTCTCGGGTACCTGCAATATCATTATCCCCGCAGAATGAAGTCGCCAATGGGTCATTTCAGAAGATCACAAGTAGCATCATCACAAGTACAACATCATCTATAGCTTTATATTAACAAAGCATCAGACATATACAAAAGACCACTTATGCCAACCGTATGGTTTATATCAGATTCAGAGTTAGAAACAGGAAAACCGGTGCTTCAAAGCCCATCGACACAATTTACATCTATCAAGACGGGATGTCCCGACTAATTTCAAGTGTTCACAGTGAACTTGTACCATGGATGAGCCTAGTGCTTCATTAGTCAACTGAACAAAGATAACAGGCATAACACCATACATAAAGTGATGAGCATACATACTACTGTCCAAGCAAATTAACTGAATAGTATTGTGTCAAGTTCAGTTTGAAAATTCAGTTACTGCTTGAGTGATTTGACACCAAAAATTACTCCCAAAAATTACAATCACTGTATATTGACTGCATATATTCACTGTACAGGACTGAATTCAGTCAAGAAAACCTATCAATTTCTATTCACTGCATATATTCACTGTACAGGTTGTCAAGTTCTATTTCAGATCAAGTTTCATTACAACACAAACACTATAATTCATCTGCTCACAGAAAAATTAATAATCAAAATCAAATTACAATAGGGGTCCTAGGTTTGACCCCATGATACATGCTATCCTGGGATTATTCCTCTTCCGAACAAACCATCATGCATCATTTTCTAACCAAGGCATAGCTCAGAAAACCACTTGCTCGACCGTAACTAGCTGATTACCCCAAATCTCATGGTAAAATTAGCAAGGCAGAGCATTTCTCTTACATGCCCATAGCAAGAATGACACACTCAACTTCATTGCTTCAACCACATGGGCAACAGAGCAAATGTTGGAAGTTGACAATATACTTTAGATTCACACATGCTCCCCTAATTATTTTGTCTCAGATCTTTAGATTATCTACTTTACGCACAATCATACACAATTTGACTAATTTATCACTGTAGGCCAGCATGAAACACACTCCTCCAAAAAAAGCCTAAAATTCCACTATCATTGCCTGTAAAAAAGCCTAATATCCACTAGTATTGCCTCTAAGAAAGCCTTAAAAGTCCACTATTGTTGACAATCAAAATATGATCTGAACTGTAAGGAGTTAACTGAAAAATGAGTGGTTGTTGGCATGAGGGAGTAAACTGATTGTTGGCACAAAAATATTGGTTCTGCAAACATGGAAACAGTCACAAAAATAATGCACTTGGTTTGTGTTGAGTTTTTGCTTTCAGGGATTGGTTTGTGTTGAGTTGTTAACCTAAAGGTTCGGCATTTTGAATCTCCTTTAGCTAGTTTGAATCCATGGAATACCCTGTTAGATTGGGACCAAGATAGGTACCGCTTATCTTTCTATTCCATCACCAACAAAGTGGCTTTTCCAAGAATAATATCCCTGCATGAACATAGGTGAGAGGTTAACTAACTGCCTCAAAGGCATAATCAATGGTTGTACATGGAACAAATTGCCTGAACATAGATAGGTTAACGGACTGTTCAGAGCGCACTCACTAATCAAATGATGATTATAAATACAACAAGTGGCCCAAGCTGCCGGCCTAAGCTATAGTTAATATGAAGCAAGACTCTACTGTAACAAAATGTTGAAAACGAATGTACAACCCTGACTACAAACTGTTTGATGGTTGAAGAAAAATGTGAATATGGTATTACTCTAGAAATTACACACACAGAAATTTCAATGGCAGTTTGTACCGCATTGAAAATGATTAAAATGCCTAAATTGTGATCAGTTTTTATGCCATTTTCCAGTTGCTCTTGGATGTCAAATTTCTATGTGATAATGTCAACATCTTGATGGAATGAACCAATATATTCTAATGATCATGCATCCAGATCTAGTATCCACAATTTTCTGTCTGTTTGACTGAATCTGCATTGTAGGACTACACCGGAAAGGAGGTTAATGCTAAGAACTTGTTTGCTGTCCTGCTCGGTAATAAAACCGCTGTGAGTGGTGGGAGCGGCAAGGTCTTGGACAGTGGCCCTAATGATCACATTTTTGTGTTTTACAGTGACCATGGGGGTCCTGGGGTCATTGGTCAGTTTCAGAACCTGCCATTCTTTTATTGTCTTCTTTTGAGAATTTTAATATCTAAAACCAGTCCGAACAGATATTTTATATGCATGCATACATACATACAAATCTAGACATGCACAATTAACTTATTAGTGCCATGGTTTTTCTGTTCTGGTAAAACTTTCAGGGATGCCTACCAATCCATATGTCTACGGTGACGATCTTGTAGATGTCCTGAAGAAAAAGCACGCTGCTGGAACCTACAAAAGCCTGGTACCCAATCGTCCTTTGTTTATTTTTGCTTGTAATAGTTTGCTGCATGAAGCAATGGCGTGGAAGGCGCGGGCTTTGGAGGGGGAGCGCGGCGGGTGGCGGCGAGGCGGACGGTGGGGAGGCAGGGAGCTTCGGACTTGGGGGCGGGGCTGACGGCGGGGAGGAGGGCGGAGGGGATGTGGAGGGCGCGGCGGAAGGGGAGGGAGGGAGGGAGGGAATGGGGAGGAAGGGTGGAGAGGGAGGAAGGAGGAAGGAGGAGAGGTACCTGGGCGGGTGCGGCCGGTCGCCGGAGGGCTGGCGACGGTGGTGTGGACGGGGCGGCGCTGGTGTCGGGGCGGCGTCGAGGGCGGCGGGGCGACGGTGGTGTCGGGGCGGCGCTGGCGACGGTGGTGTGGACGGGGCGGCGCTGGTGTCGGGCGGCGCCGAGGGCGGCGGGCGACGGTGGTGTCGGGCGGCCGGGCGACGGTGGTGTGGACGGGCGGCGCTGGTGTCGGGCAAGGCCGAGGGCGGCGGGCGGCAAGGCCGGGAGAGGAGAGGGAAGGGATCGCGGGCGAGGGCGAGGGAGAGAGAGGGATCGACACGGGTAGGGCGGCACAATACTAATGGCGCACCACCCTCGGTGCGCCATAAGTACATACATGCTAATGGCGCACCTCACCCAGGTGCGCCATTAGTATTTTTTTTACTTCTGCCCGAGCCAACAGGTTATCTACCACCAGACCTGATACACATCAAGTCTTCTCTACTAGCTCGACTGGTCAGCAGCTAGTTCTCACACCAGGAGGTCCTGGGTTCGATTCCCAGGCTCCATGATTTTTTTATGCATTTAAAATGCTGTTTGATACTTATTTGTGTTTAAATATGTTCAAACTTGTTTAAATCATAACAGTAATATTTTTTTTATAAGACAGTAATAATTTTTTAAAAATATCATCAAACAGTAATGCATGCCGGTGGAGCGGGGGAGGGTGCGGGGGGTGCGGGGGGTCGGCGGCGGCGGTTGAGTAGGGGAGGGGTGCGGGGGGTCGGCGGCGGCGGTTGAGTAGGGGAATCGAGGGTGCGGGCGGTCGGCGGCGGCGGCCGGTGGACCGGATCTGGCGAGGTGGGATAGCGATCGAGATGGAGGGGGATCGAGATCGAGTGTCCATGAAATTAAAAAATATTCATGATAGTTCAAAAAGTGCCCATGAAATACAATCGAGAAATGAAGTCTACGATTTAAATACAATCGATCTTAGCTAGCTATCTCTTCACAATCTTCTTGCCCTTCTTTTTCGCAAATGGAGTTCTTCTATGGAACGGACGTCCTTTAGGTAGGGTGGTCCTGCTTCTTCTTGTGGTGTATGCTGCTACTTCATCATCATCGTCATGTTCGATCCTCGGTCGCCAGATTTGTCAAGTCTTGCTCATTGGCTACTCCATCCATTCCGATGATCTTCCTTTGCCTCTCCTCACGACAACACGACCGGGCTTTGGCGGGTCGGTAATGAAGAAGCATTGGTCCACTTGGGAAGCCAGTACCATGGCTCATTTTTCGCGGTGACGCTTATGCCGCGGTCTTGGATTTGGCTTCGGTATAACCATGGTGGTGAAATACCGGTCTTCTTTTATGACGTCTTGGCCCATCCGACACGGAACATCGACCTTCTCTCCAGCAGTAGCTCAGCTCCCAGATCTCCTCGATCCTTCCGTAGTATCTGTCCTTGTCGTTACCGTGTAGGATTCCATCGTTACCCGGAGTTCGATAACCATCGCCTTCATGTCCTTGGCCTCGTGTAGAATGTGTAGTCATGATATCGTGACGCCTCATAGGTCATCAGGTTGTGCTCGCGCCCGTGACAAGGCGAATATGAGTTGTTCTTCCGCGGAAGAATCCTCATGTAAAGGGTACGATGTAAGCTTCGCTTGAACCAACGCGTGAAACATGAGTTGTGCTCTTTGAGTATATCTCCGTCCGTCCTCTATTGGCCTCGGTCATTGTACGTCTTCTTAATAAAGGTTTTGTGCTCTACCACCCAAGGATCGACCACGTCTATGTGTTGTAGCGCGACTAGGTTTGCTCTTTCAAAGTCGGCGAGTCGACTCAAGTCGACATGCATTTCGGGCGACCTCACGGTAACCCCATCCAGCGAGCCTGCCGAGGTGCCTGTTGACGGGCAGACCAACGGGGTTCTCGATGCCTAGATAATTCGTGCAGTAGGAGATGCACTCTTCGGTCAGAAAGCCCCTAGCTATGCTTCCTTCTGGACGTGACATGTTGCGAACGTATCCTTTGATGACACCATTCATCCTTTCGAACGGCATCATGCTGTGCAGGAACGTCGGCCCGAGTTGGATGATATCCTCCACTATATGGACCAGCAGATGCACCATAACGTCAAGAATGCGGGCGGAAGTACATCTCAAGCTCGCATAGTATCACCACGATCTCTTCCTCGTAGCCTTCGAGTTGCCTCACGCCAATCGACTTCCGAGAGATGACGTCAAGAAGTTGCATAGGCCAAATAGCGTTTCACGGACGTGCGTGTCCATGATCCCACGGATTGCAACTAGAAGTATTCGCGCCATCAAGACGTGATAGTCGTGAGACTTCATCCCGCTGAACTTCGCTTCACTGGGTCTAGGTATCTGCTTATCTTCCCACAGAATCAGAAGGAAGTTTTACTCCTAGGAGGCAGGTGAAAACTGCTCGATCTCCTCCCGACTTAGAGTGAAGCACGCGGAGGGTAGTCATTTCCGGTCTTCTTGGCCTTTTGCCTTTTGCGACGACTTTTTCGTGTCCTGCTTCGCCTCATCATCATCATCATCATCATCATCATCATCATTAGCGTGAAGCTCCTGCCGATGCCCATTGATTTCAAGTCCGCCTTGCTTTCGCCCATCTTTGGTCCTCTCCGCATGTTGAGCAGGGTACCAAGCAGACTCGCACACGCTCTTCGTGATATGCATGACATCAAGGCTGTGAGGCACACGGTGGATCTTCCAAGACGGCAAGTCCCGTAAAATAGACCTCGCTTTCCATACCTTCAGCAGCTGCTCTGGCGCTTTCGCTTCTTTTTCCGGCTCGCGCCTTTTGCTTCTTTCCCGTAGTGGGCAGTCTTTCCAATTTTTCAACAGCTTGTCTATTTCTCGCCGCTCCTCGTACACGGGCGCTGGGTTCGGTTTCACCATCGAACAGATCCTTGCGCTTTCTCCACGGGTCATCATCGAAGCCACCTTCGATGTCCCATGAACACGGTTTTCAAGACCCGGATCTCTATCTAGCTGGCGATACGTTGTGTCATCCATGCACCTTACGATCCAAAAATCCGTGGACTACCTGCCCCGCGAGATATCCATAATCGAGATAGTCGTGGCACCGTCGTGAGCAGTGCGGCTCTCATAGGGAAATATTCTTTCTCCGCGGCGCCCCACGATTGGCTGGCGTTTTCCACAGCGTGTCAAGCTCCTCTTCAGCAGCCCCAGATACAGATTGATGTCGCTCCCTGGTTGTTTCGCCCTTCAATTAGCATACTCATGTGAATGTACTTCCTCTTCATGCACAACCAGGGGGAAGGTTGTACATCCACACAAACACAGGCCAGGTGCTATGTGTGCTTCTCTCGCTGCCAAACGGATTGACTCCATCGGTGCTCGCGCCCAAGCACGATGTTCCTTGATCGCTCCCAAATTCTGAGTCTTCGGTTCAACGCTTGCCCGCTCGCATCCTTAGGGTGACTCAGCATCTTGTCTTTTTATCTATCTCCGGATCATTTGCGCCATCTTCTCGCTTCTTCTCCTCCCTATCCGCTGCCAACGCAGGAGCTTTGCTACCTTAGGGTCCGCGAAATACCGCTGCAGACGAGGAGTGATCGGAAAGTACCACACCACTTTTCGAGGAGCTTTTTCCTCTTCTTGTATCGAGTGACGCCAAGACACCGGACATATGGTAGACTCGCGTGCTCGTCCCGATAAATGATGCAATTGTTCATGCACACATGGTATTTCACGGCGGTAAATCGAGAGGACACACGATTTTCTTCGCCTCCAAACTGGTCGGGCACTTGTTCCCTTGGGAAGACGTCGTGCGTAATGACATGTTCTCGCCGGCACGCGCCGGTCATTTTGTGTTTTACCTTCATCTCCGAGCCATGAGCGTTACTTTCAAAGCGGTATCCTCGGCCTGCATCCTTCATACAATGGAGTAACCGCGCCTAACTCAAGTTGATCCATCTTGGCTTTCTCTCGGCGGCAGCTCGGCGTTATCCGCCCGCTTGAGAAGCAGCTCTTGAATATGAGGGTCCTGCACCCAGCCCATCGATGGTCCAGTTGTCGTCGCTCCGCCGCATCATCATCTTCATGATCATGCCCGCCGCCTGCTCCGCATCTTCCTCATCATCATGTCCTGCATCTTCTACATGATGACTGTGTACAGCATCACCGCCGTGATCATCTCCGGGATTCTTCGTCTTCTCGCCTACCGAGCCGCGGTGGTTGTCTTGCTGCCCTTCCTCATTTCTTGCCCGCCCCCATGGACGACTTCATAGTCATCTTCATCACCTTGCCACCGATAGCCATCCATGAAACCACGCAAGAGCAGGTGGTCCCGCACCTGCCCGAATCCAGGTCCGCAATAAGGCTCTTCAGCTTGCATCTTCGACATGGACATCTTATCTCCGCCTCGTTCTTTTGAAGCATCTCGCCTTCACGGACCTCAAAACCTATTCACGATGCCTTCGGTCATCGTGCGGACCATGGTCGTCATGGGTAGAGCAAAACGATATTTTAGAACCAAACAAAATTTGGCATGACTTTCCTAAAAATAGGACCAAAAGAATGCTTAATGCCAAAATTCTCGCTAAACGGAAATGAATCAACATTCCGCAAAATATTGGCAACTATCGATTTCAAATACCGTACACCTCCAAACACAAACACATATGCAACACCACAAACATATGCAACACCACTAACATACATAGATCTAGCTAGGCCACAAAAAGTGCATGTGCACATTGTTGTAGGGAGAACAACATAAATATAGCTTCCCCTTACTTACCTATTAAAACAAGGTAATTTAACCACTTAATTTGAATGAATCTATGGTGGAAATGAGGTGAAAAAGAGGAGGCACCCGAGACAAGGAGGAGGTGGAGAGAATGAAGTGGGGAGAAAGTGAGTGTGGGTAGGAGAGGCTGTCCAAAATATCTTGTTGCTGCCCACTTACTAATGGCGCACCAGCACTAAATGCGCCATTAGTAATCCAGGTTACTAATGGCGCACCTTCTGGCGGTGCGCCATTAGTAGTTTTGCAAAAAAAAAACAATACTAATGGCGCACTGATCAGCAGTGCGCCATTACTAGTTTAAACTACTAATGGCGCACGGTTGACCAGTGCGCCATTAGTAGTATTGCAAAAAAAGGAATAAAAAATATAATAAAAAAAACAACATTAGTGGCGACTTTCGACTGGTGCGCCATTAGTAGTTACAACTACTAATGGCGCACTTTATCTGGATGCGCCATTAGTATGCTTGGACAGGCGCACTAGTTCAAAAAAAATTGATACTAATGGCGCACCCTTTGCCTGGTGCGCCATTAGTAGTTTCAACTCTAATGGCGTATCAGTAGCTGGTGCGCCATTAGTATATACTAATGGCGCACCACCTCTCTGGTGCGCCATTAGTGTCAATCCCATCTATAGCCCTTTTTCTAGTAGTGTGTGTTCGAGGGCAATACCCGTTGATTCCGGAGTTTAGAAGATTCAATAAACAAGCTTGTGGTGCTATCAGCCTCTTTTTCTTTAGTTGAAAAGTTACTTAGGAAAAATAAGCTCCCGTTTGTTGGTGAGCGAAATATTGAAACTATTTGTGATTCATGCCAGTGTGCTAAAAGTCATCAGTTACCATATCCTATATCTACTAGTGTCTCCACTAAACCTTTGCAATTGATCTTTTTTGATGTGTGGGGCCCTGCTCCCTCCTCTTTTGGCAGACACACTTAATATGTAAGTTTTATCGATGACTATAGCAAGTTCTCCTGGATCTATCTTCTTAAGAAAAGGTCCGACGTGTTTCAAGTTTTTAAGAACTTCCAAGCACTCGTTGAAAGGAAGTTTGTCAGCAAAATTATAGCTGTCCAATCCGATTGGGGAGGGGAATACGAGAAACTCAATTCCTTCTTCCAAAACATAGGCATATCTCACCATGTATCATTCCCACATGCTCACCAACAAAACGAGTCGGCCGAACGTAAGTACAGGCACATAGTTGAGGTCGGTTTGGCCCTTCTAGCAGGAGCTTCTATGCCCCTCAAATTCTGGGACGAGGCGTTTCTTACAGCTGTCCACATCATCAACATGCTACCTAGCCGTGTCATATCAATAATGAAACACCTATGGAATGCCTTCTCCATGTCAAACCATACTACACATCTCTCCGTGTCTTTGGTTGTGCTTGTTGGCCAAATCTCCGTCCGTACAATAATCGCAAACTCATGTTTAGATCAAAGCAATGTGCTTTTCTTGGCTATAGTGCTCAGCACAAAGGTGTCAAGTGTCTTGACATCTCCACCGGACGGGTCTACATCTCACGGGATGTCGTGTTTGATGAGACCAAGTTTCCCTTTGCGGACCTACATCCTAATGCCAGTGCTCTCCTACGCAAGGAAATCTTGCTTTTACCATCTCATCTCTCTGGCTATGATCAAGGGTGAAGGAAATATGCCCTAGAGGCAATAATAAAGTTATTGTTTATTTCCTTATTTCATGATAAATGTTTATTATTGATGCTAGAATTGTATTAACCGGAAACATAATACTTGTGTGAATACATAGACAAACAGAGTGTCACTAGTATGCCTCTACTTGACTAGCTCGTTGATCAAAGATGGTTATGTTTCCTAGCCATATACATGAGTTGTCATTTGATTAACGGGATCACATCATTAGGAGAATGATGTGATTTACTTGACACATTCCGTTAGCTTAGCACTTGATCATTTAGTATTCTGCTATTGCTTTCTTCATGACTTATACATGTTCCTATGACTATGAGATTATGCAACTCCCGTTTACCGGAGGAATACTTTGTGTGCTACCAAACGTCACAACATAACTGGGTGATTATAGAGGTGCTCTACAGGTGTCTCCCAAGGTACTTGTTGGGTTGGCGTATTTCGAGATTAGGATTTGTCACTCCGATTGTCGGAGAGGTATCTCGGCCCACTCAAGAATGCACATCACTATAAGCCTTGCAAGCATTGTAACTAATGAGTTAGTTATGGATGATGTATTACGGAACGAGTCTGAGAGACTTGCGGTAACGAGATTGAACTAGGTATTGAGATACCGATGATCGAATCTCGGGCAAGTAACATACCGATGACAAAGGCAACAACGTATGTTGTTATGCGGTCGACCGATAAAGATCTTCGAGAATATGTAGGAGCCAATATGAGCATCCAGGTTCCGCTATTGGTTATTGACCGAAACGTGTCTCGGTCATGTCTACATAGTTCTCGAACCCGTAGGGTCCGCACGCTTAAAGTTTCGGCGATGCAGTTATATTATGAGTTTATATGTTTTGATGTACCGAAGGTTGTTGAGTCCCGGATGTGATCACGGACATGAAGAGGAGTCTCAAATAGTCGAGACATGAAGATTGATATATTGACGACTATATTCGGACACCGGAATGGTTCCGGGTTATCGATATATACCGGAGTATTGGGGGTTACGGACTTTCCCGGGGATTAATGTGCCTACACGGGCCTTAGTGGAGAAGAGGAGGGAAGCCAAGGCAGGTCACTCGCCCCTCCCTCTAGTCCGAATTGGACAAGGAGGGGGGGCGGCGCCCCCCTTTCCTTCTTCTCCTCCTCCTCTTTCCCCCTTCTCCTAATCCAACAAGGAAGGTAGGGAGTCTGGGAGTAGGACTCCTCCTGGCGCGCCCCTCTCCTGGCCGGCCGCCTCTCCCCCCTTGCTCCTTTATATACGGGGGCAGGGGGGCACCCCAGAGACACAACAATTGATCATTGGTCTTTTAGCCGTGTGCGGTGCCCCCCTCCACCATAGTCCACCTCGATAATACTGTAGCGGTGCTTAGGCAAAGCCCTGCGTCGGTAGAACATCATCATCATCACCATGCCGTCGTGCTGACCAAACTCTCCCTCAACACTCGGCCGGATCGGAGTTCGAGGGACGTCATCGGTCTGAACGTGTGCTGAACTCGGAGGTGTCGTGCGTTTGGTAATTGATCGATCAGATCGTGAAGACGTACGACGACATCAACCGCGTTATGCTAACGCTTCTGCTTTCGGTCTACGAGGGTACGTGGACAACACTCTCCCCTCTCGTTGCTATGTATCACCATGATCTTGCGTGTGCGTAGGATTTTTTTTTGAAATTACTACGTTCCCTAACAGTGGCATCCGAGCCAGGTTTTATGCGTAGATGTTATATGCACGAGTAGAACACAAGTGAGTTGTGGGCGATACAAGTCATACTGCTTACCAGCATGTCATACTTTGGTTCAGCGGTATTGTTGGATGAAGCGGTCCGGACCGACATTACGCATACGCTTACGCGAGACTGGTTTTACCGCCGTGCTATGCACAGAGGTGACTAGCGGGTGTCAGTTTCTCCAACTTTAGTTGAACCGAGTGTGGCTACTCCCGGTCCTTGTGAAGGTTAAAACAGCACCAACTTGACAAACTATCGTTGTGGTTTTGATGCGTAGGTAAGAACGGTTCTTGCTCAGCCCGTAGCAGCCACGTAAAACTTGCAACAAAAAAGTAGAGGACGTTTAACTTGTTTTTGCAGGGCATGTTGTGATGTGATATGATCAAGGCATGATGCTATATTTTATTGTATGAGATGATCATGTTTTGTAACCGAGTTATCGGCAACTGGCAGGAGCCATATGGTTGTCGCTTTATTGTATGCAATGCAAACGCCCTGTAATGCTTTACTTTATCACTAAGCGGTAGCGATAGTCGTAGAAGCATAAGTTGGTGAGACGACAACGATGCTACGATGGATATCAAGGTGTCGCGCCGGTGACGATGGTGATCATGACGATGCTTTGGAGATGGAGATCACAAGCACAAGATGATGATGGCCATATCATATCACTTATATTGATTGCATGTGATGTTTATCTTTTATGCATCTTATCTTGCTTTGATTGACGGTAGCATTATAAGATGATCTCTCACTAAATTATCAAGGTATAAGTGTTCGCCCTGAGTATGCACTGTTGCGAAAGTTCTTCGTGCTGAGACACCACGTGATGATCGGGTGTGATAGGCTCTACGTTCCAATAACGGGTACAAAACAGTTGCACACGCGGAATACTCAGGTTAAACTTGACGAGCCTAGCATATAACTGATATGGCCTCGGAACACTGAGACCAAAAGGTCGAGCATGAATCATATAGTAGATATGATCAACATAGTGATGTTCACCGTTGAAACTACTCCATCTCACGTGATGATCGGACATGGTTTAGTTGATATGGATCACGTGATCACTTAGAAGATTAGAGGGATGTCTATCTAAGTGGGAGTTCTTTAAGTAATATGATTAATTGAACTTTAATTTATCATGAACTTAGTCCTGGTTGTATTAGCATATCTATGTTGTAGATCAATAGCTCGCGTTTTGCTCCCCTGTTTTATTTTGATATCTTCCTAGAGAAAACTAAGTTGAAAGATGTTAGTAGCAATGATGCGGACTTGGTCCGTGATCTGAGGATTAACCTCATTGTTGCACAGAAGAATTATGTCCTTGATGCACCGCTAGGTGACAGACCTATTGCAAGAGCAAATGCAGACGTTATGAATGTTTGGCTAGCTCAATATGATGACTACTTGATAGTTTAGTGCACCATGCTTAATGGCTTAGAATTGGGACTTCAAAGACGTTTTGAACGTCATGGACCATATGAGATGTTCCAGGAGTTGAAGTTAATATTTCAAGCAAATACCCGAGTTGAGAGATATGAAGTCTCCAATAAGTTCTATAGCTAAAAGATGGAGGAGAATAGCTCAAGCAGTGAGCATATGCTCAGATTGTCTGGGTACTACAATCGCTTGAATCAAGTGGGAGTTAATCTTCCAGACAAAATAGTGATTGGCAGAATTCTCTAGTCACCATCACCAAGTTAGTAGAACTTCGTGATGAACTATAATATGCAAGGGATGACGAAAGTAATTCCCGAGCTCTTCGCGATGTTGAGATCGGCGAAGGTAGAAATCAAGAAAAGAGCATCAAGTGTTGATGGTTAACAAGATCACTAGTTTCAAGAAAAGGGCAAAGGGAAAGAAGGGGAACTTCAAGAAGAACGGCAAGCAAGTTGCTGCTCAAGTGAAGAAGCCCAAGTTTGGACCTAAGCCTGATACTGAGTGCTTCTACTGCAAAAAGGACTGGTCACTGGAAGCGGTACTACCCCAAACAATTGGCGGATAAGAAGGATGGCAAAGTGAACAAAAGTATATTTGATATACATGTTATTGATGTGTACTTTACTAATGTTTATAGCAACCCCTCGGTACTTAATACGGGTTCAGTTGCTAAAGAGTAGTAACTCGAAACGGGAGTTGCATAATGAACAGAAACTAGTTAAGGATGAAGTGTCGATGTGTATTGGAAGTGGTTCCAAGATTGATATGATCATCATCGCACACTCCCTATACTTTCGGGATTAGTGTTGAACCTAAATAAGTGCTATTTGGTGTTTGCGTTGAGCATGAATATGATTTGATCATGTTTATTGCAATACGGTTATTCATTGAAGTTAGAGAATAATTGTTGTCCTGTTTACATGAATAAAACCTTATATGGTCATACACCCAATGAAAATGGTTTGTTGGATCTCGATCGTAGTGATACACATATTCATAATATTGAAGCCTAAAGATGCAAAGTCAATAATGATAGTGCAACTAATTTGTGGCACTGCCGTTTAGGTCATATTGGTGTAAAGCGCATGAAGAAACTCCATGCTGATGGGATTTTGGAATCACTTGATTATGAATCTCCTTATGCTTGCGAACCATGCCTTATGGGCAGGATGACTAAAGACTCCGTTCTCCGGAACAATGGAGAGAGAAACTGAATTATTGGAAATAATACATACTGATGTATGCGATCCGATGAGTGTTGAGGCTCGCGGTGGGTATCGTTATTTTCTGACCTTCACAGATGATTTGAGAAGATATGGGTATATCTACTTGATGAAACATAAGTCTGAAACATTTGAAAAGTTTAAAGAATTTCAGAGTGAAGTGGAAAATCATCGTGACAAGAAAATAAGGTTTCTACGATCTGATCACGGAGACAAATATTTGATTTACGAGTTTGGTCTTCAATTAAAACAATGTGGAATAGTTTCACAAATTCGTGCCACCTGGAACACCACAGCATAATGGTGTGTCCGAACGTCATAACCGTACTTTAATGGATATAGTGCAATATATGATGTTTCTTACCGATTTACCACTATAGTTTTGGGGGTATGCATTAGAGATAGCTGCATTCACGTAAAAAAAGGGCACCATCTAAATTCATTTGAGACGACACCGTATGAACTGTGGTTTGGCAAGAAACCAAAGTTGTCGTTTCTTAAAGTTTGGGGTTGCGATGCTTATAAGAAAAAGTTTCATCCTGATAAGCTCAAACCCAAATCGGAGAAATATGTCTTCATAGGATACCGACAGTTGGGTACACCTTCTATCACAGATCCGAAGGCAAGATATTCGTTGCTAAGAATGGATCCTTTCTAGAGAAGGAGTTTCTCTCGAAAGAAGTGAGTGGGAGGAAAGTAGAACTTGATGAGGTAATTGTACCTGCTCCCTTATTGGAAAGTAGTTCATCACAGAAATCTGTTCCTGTGACTACTACACCAATTAGTGAGGAAGCTAATGATGATGATCATGTAACTTCAGATCAAGTTACTACCGAACCTCGAGGTAAACCAGAGTGAGATCCGCACTGAGTGGTACGGTAATCCTGTTCGGAGGTCATGTTACTTGACCATGAAGAACCTACGAACTATGAGGAAGCGATGATGAGCCCAGATTCCGCGAAATGGCTTGAGGCCATGAAATCTGAGACGAGATCCATGTATGAGAACAAAGTATGGACTTTGATTAACTTGCCCAATGATCGGCGAGCCATTGAGATTAAATGGATCTTCAAGAGGAAGACGGACGCTGATAGTAGTGTTACTATCTACAAAGCAAGAATTGTCGCAAAAGGTTTTCGACAAGTTCAAGGTGTTGACTACGATGAGAGTTTCTCACTCGTATCTATGCTTAAGTCTGTACGAATCATGTTAGCAATTGCCGCATTTTATGAAATCTGGCAAATGGATAAAAAACTACATTCCTTAATGGATTTATTAAAGAAGAGTTGTATATGATGCAACCAGAAGGTTTTGTCAATCCTAAAGGTGCTAACAATATATGCAAGCTCCAGCGATCCATCTATTGACTGGTGCAAGCATCTCGGAGTTAGAATATACACTTTGATAAGTTGATCAAAGGATATGGTTTTATACAAATTTGCAGTGAAGCCTGTATTTACAAGAAAGTGAGTGGGAGCACTACAACATTTCTGATAAGTATATGTGAATGACATATTGTTGATCGGAAATAATGTAGAATTATTCTGCAAAGCATAAAGGAGTGTTTGAAAGGAGTTTTTCAAAGAAAGACCTCGGTGAAGCTGCTTACATATTGAGCATCAAGATCTATAGAGATAGATCAAAACGCTTGATAATTTTTTTCAATGAGTGCATACCTTGACAAGATTTTGTAGTTCAAAATGGAACAATCAAAGAAAGAGTTCTTGCCTGTGTTACAAGGTGTGAAATTGAGTAAGACTCAAAGCCCGACCACGACAGAAGATAGAAAGAAAATGAAAGTCATTCCCTATGCCTCAGCCATAGGTTCTATAAAGTACGTCATGCTATGTACCAGATCTATTGTATACCCTGCACTAATTTTGGCAAGGGAGTACAATACTGATCTAGGAGTAGATCACTGGACAGCAGTCAAAAGTATCCTTAGTCGAATAAGGATATGTTTCTCGATTATGGAGGTGACAAAAGGTTCGTCGTAAAAGGGTTACGTCGATACAAGTTTTGGCACTGATCCAGATAACTCTAATTCTTCATCTGGATACATATTGAAAGTGGGAGAAATTAGCTAAACTAACTCCGTGCAGAGCATTGTAGACATAGAAATTTGCAAAATACATACGGATCTGAATATGGCAAACCCGTTGACTAAACTTCTCTCACAAGCAAAACATGATCACACCTTAGTACTCTTTGGGTGTTAATCACATAGCGATGTGAACTAGATTATTGACTCTAGTTAACCCTTTGGGTGTTGGTCACATGACGATGTGAACTATGGGTGTTAATCACATGGTGATGTGAACTATTGATGTTAAATCACATGGTGATGTGATCTAGATTATTGACTCTAGTGCAAGTGGGAGACTGAAGGAAATATTCCCTAGAGGCAATAATAAAGTTATTATTTATCTCCTTATTTCATGATAAATGCTTATTATTCACGCTAGAATTTTATTAACCGGAAACATAATACTTGTGTGAATACATAGACAAACAGAGTGTCACTAGTATGCCTCTACTTGACTAGCTCGTTGATCAAAGATGGTTATGTTTCCTAGCCATAGACATGAGTTTTCATTTGATTAACGGGATAACATCATTAGGAGAATGATGTGATTGACTTGACCCATTCCGTTAGCTTAGCACTTGATCGTTTAGTATTCTGCTATTGCTTTCTTCATGACTTATACATGTTCCTATGACTATGAGATTATGCAACCCCCGTTTAGCGAGGAACACTTTGTGTGCTACCAAACGTCACAACGTAACTGGGTGATTATAAAGGTACTCTACAGGTGTCTCCGAAGGTACTTGTTGGGTTGGCGAATTTCGATATTAGGATTTGTCAATTCGATTGTCGGAGAGGTATCTCTGGGCCCACTCAGTAATGGACATCACTATAAGCCTTGCAAGCATTGTAACTAATGAGTTAGTTGCGGGATGATGTATTATGGAACGAGTAAAGAGACTTGCCGGTAACGAGATTGAACTAGGTATTGAGATACCGACGATCGAATCTCGGGCAAGTAATATACCGATAACAAAGGGAAAAACGTATGTTGTCATGTGGTCTGACCGATAAAGATCTTTGTAGAATATGTAGGAGCCAATATGAGCATCTAGGTTCCGCTATTGGTTATTGGCCGGAAACGTGTCTCGGTCATGTCTACATAGTTCTCGAACCCGTAGGGTCCGCACGCTTAAAGTTTTGATGACAGTTATATTATGAGTTTATATGTTTTGATGTACCGAAGGTTGTTCGGAGTCCCGGATATGATCACGGACATGACGTGGAGTCTCGAATTGGTCGAGACATGAAGATTGATATATTGGACGACTATATTCGGACACCGGAATGGTTCCGGGGTTATCAGATATATACCAGAGTACCGGGGGTTACCGGAACCCCCCCAGGGGATTAATGGGCCTACATGGGCCTTAGTGGAGAAGAGGAGGGGCAACCAAGGCAGGCCGCGTGCCCCCTCCCCCTCTAGTCCGAATTGGACAAGGAGGGAGGGGGCGGCGCACCCCTTTCCTTCTTCTCCTCCTCCTCTTTCCCCCTTCTCCTAATCCAACAAGGAAGGGAGGGAGTCCTACTCCCGGTGGGAGTAGGACTCCTCCTGGCGCGCCCCTCTCTTGGCCGGCCGCCTCTCCCCCCTTGCTCCTTTATATACGGGGGCAGGGGGGCACCCCAGAGACACAACAATTGATCATTGATCTTTTAGCCGTGTGCGTTGCCCCCCTCCACCATAGTCCACCTCGATAATACTGTAGCGGTGCTTAGGCGAAGCCCTGCGTCGGTAGAACATCATCATCGCCACCACGCCCAGTCTTGACGAAACTCTCCTCAACACTCGGCTGGATCAGAGTTCGAGGGACGCCATCGGGTTGAACGTGTGCTGAACTCGGAGGTGCCGTGCGTTCGGTACTTGATCGGTCGGATCATGAAGACGTACGACTACATCAACCGCGTTCTGCTAACGCTTCCGCTTTCGGTCTATGAGGGTACGTGAACAACACTCTCCCCTCTCGTTGCTATGTATCACCATGATCTTGCGTGTGCGTAGGAATTTTTTTGAAATTACTACGTTCCCCAACAAAGGGGGCATTACTAATTGTGATGATCATATGTTGACTAACCCTACTGATAGCCTTTATGAACCTTGTGATGATGCAGAAAACAGCAGTGAAAAAAACGCAGCAAATGGTGAAGAAAACAGTGCAGAAGCTCCATATTTCATGTGTCCTGGCCTGAGCAACAAATCCCCCTCGGGATCTGGGCAGGTGCTGCCGCCGCGCAGCAAATCTGCCTCGGGGTCAGAGCTCTAGCGCGAATCTGCTGCACCAGACCCGACAGGCGCAGGCGCGCGTGCAGCCACGACAGCCGCAGGTGGGCGCACCGAGCCACCCACGTCAGCCACGCGACGGGTTCCGAAGGCGCGGGACTCTCTCGCCGCCTAATCGCCGCCAACAGATGGCGGGCGGCGCTGGTCCGACTGCTGCGCCTCAGCCCAACAGCTTGTTTACAAGCGGCGGGCTGCGACTCGCCTGACGAGCGCGGGGACAGATCATGTCGAAGCGGGGCCCAGGCAATCACAAGGAGATGATGACGCTGCTCAGCCCAGATTTTCTGTGGCTGATTCGCCGCGTGCATCACAGCTGGTGACCGCAGAAGATCCAGACCCGACTGCTACTACCGACAGCACCGGTTCTAGAGCTGTGTTCAGATCCTCCTCGGGATCGGCAGAGGATCAGCCTGATCCAGATGCGGTATCCTCTGCGCCGGGGTTCTCTGTAGTGCCTCCTTCTACTACTCCATGTCGCACACGGCTACAACAAGGTTTAATTAAACCCATTGATTATAAACATATTACAAAATATGGGATGATCTGTTCAACAGGTGAACCAGGAGAACCCAACACTCTTGAAGAGGCTCTTGGTGATGCAAATTGGAGAAAGGCAATGCATGATGAAATTGTGGCACTAAGGAAAAATAAAACATGGCACTTGGTTCCTCCTAGACAAGGTAAAAATCTTATTGACTGTAAGTGGGTCTTTAGGATAAAAAGGAAAGCTGATGGAACTATTGACCGTTACAAAGCTAGACCCGTTGCAAAGGGTTTTAAACAAAGGTATGGTATTGACTATGAGGACACGTTTAGTCCAGTTGTTAAAGCAGCTACCATACGCCTTGTCTTGTCCATTGCTGTGTCTAGGGGATGGAGTCTACGACAGCTAGACCTTCAGAACGCGTTCCTCCATCGTGTTCTGGAAGAAGAGGTTTACATGAAACAACCTCCTGGATATGTAAATGCACAGGCACCACTTCATGTGTGCAAACTTGACAAGGCCTTGTATGGACTGAAACAGGCTCCAAGAGCGTGGTATTCTCGCCTCAATAAAAAGATGCAAGCACTTGGTTTTATTCCTTCAAAGTCTGACACTTCGTTATTCATCTATAACAAGTCAAGAGTATCCATATTTGTTCTCATTTATGTTGATGATATAATTGTGACAAGCTCATCTGATGAAGCAATAACAGCGCTGTTGAAGGATTTAAGTGCAGAATTTGCTCTCAAGGATCTAGGAGACCTACATTACTTTCTTGGTATTGAGGTTAAGTAGCACAAGGATGGTCTTCATCTCTCTCAAGAAAAGTATGCAACAGACTTAGTGAAAAAGGCTGGCCTGCAAAGTTGTAAGCCTGCACACACTCCTTTATCTAGCACAGAAAAATTATCTCTTGCTGAAGGGGAACTTCTGGACTCAGAAAATAGTACAAAGTACAGAAGCTTGGTAGGTGCTCTTCAGTACCTGACATTGACACGACCAGATATCTCATTTGTTGTTAACAAAGTATGTCAATTTCTTCATGCACCTACCACAGTTCACTTGGCTGTTGCAAAACGCATAATGAGATATGTGAAAAATACATTGAGCATTGGTCCGAACTTTGGCAAGTCATCCTCCACACTTATCAGTGCCTTCTCTGACTCGGACTGGGCAAGATGCTTAGATGACAGATGCTCAACTGGTGGTTTTGCAGTGTTCTTTGGACCTAATTTGATATCTTGGAGTGCAAGGAAGCAAGCCACAGTTTCTAGGTCTAGCACAGAAGCAGAATATAAAGCATTGGCCAATGCAACCTCAGAGATCATATGGGTGCAGTCAATTTTGAAGGAACTAGGTATGAAAAACACTAAAGCTCCATGTCTATGGTGTGATAATCTAGGTGCTACCTATTTATCAGCAAATCCAGTTTTTCATGCTAGAACTAAACATATTGAGATAGATTTTCACTTTGTTCATGAAAGAGTTGCAAACAAACTCTTAGACATTCGGTTTATTCACTCCCAAGACCAAGTTGCAGATGGTTTCACCAAAGCTCTTCCCACAAAAAGTTTTGGAAGTCTTCAAGTATGATCTCAACTTGATGAAGTTGTGATTAAGGGAGGGTGTTAAACATAATATGCGTGACATGATGGCGTGTACGGCAAGGAGGATCACCACCGAAGGAGGAGTAGTTATACAGGATATTCATGTACTCTTTATATCTTGTTTTATCCCTTGTATTCTTCTCTCCCAAGATGTAATCTCTCCAACAACCTGTACGCACGCGTATTAGGGCTCGCAACCCCTCTATTTAACATGCAGCACGTCAGCCTGGATTGGCAAGACGTTTACCGCAATCGCACAGAGTCAGTCATCTCCAGATCAATAACCTGACAAAAAGTTGATGCCCATTTTTCAGAATTGTGACAAGTTATGTGGCATGATGTATGTTGAGGATAGTGTCAATTTCTAATCCAACTGTACGGAGATACCTATGCAAATCATACTTCTTAGAAAGGCATAAGATTCACAAAAACATGCAAACTACCATGAGAAATAATTCATATATTCCTCATATCTCTGGTCAAGCCATTGTGGCCAAAAAAATGCAGGTCAGAAACAAAAATAATAAATCTTGCATGTTTGTCAACAAACACCTTTCAAAATTCTGAGATCACATATATGACATACCGGACCCTGGATCAAAGTAAAATTCCTTATTACCTTAGCTATTATTCAATGGTGCGATGGACAATTATGAAACACAAGCACATTGCATACGTAACAAGCATAAACCAAACCGTGGATAATAAGCGCATAAATCCACTTTTACATAATGAATGCTACATCTTATCATTTTCTATTTTGTAAAAAATATCTTATTTGTAATTAGTCAGTTTGTACTTGTCTCAAAATTATCGAAACATGATATATGCAGTGGAAAATGATATGTTTTAACAAGGCCCTCCTGGAAGCGTGTGCTATATAACCGATGTGTCTATGTTGAGCATACCTCAATTTGGTCCTGCAGCACTCACTTTGATGTAGTCTACAGCAATATGCAGCATGTCTGAAGTATTTTTTTGCTGCATATTCAAGAAGAAACTTATTAATATGTCTGTATTGCACGGCTTCTCCTAGAGAATAGCTGAACAAATGCAATTCTGAAATCTGAAGTAACTAAGGTCTGACTCATCAACAACTACAAAGGTTCTGAATTTCCGTGGGCAACACTTCCCAGTTTGGATTAGATCGTCAGTTTTAGTACTTTAGTAGTTAGTTTATATCGGAAAATATGTAGGCATGTAGTCGTCTGTTTTAGTACTTTAGATAATACGATCTTCTGCAATTCATGATGAAAATCTCGTCTCTTTTTTTTTTTTTTTTGAGGATAATCTCGTCTCTATGTGGTGACAGAATTGGCTGTGTGCATCAATTCAACTGATTTAGTTACCCTGTCCATGTTGGGCACGAGGTGTTGCAGCCTCCTTAGCAGCCTCTTGATAATCCTTGTTCTTCTTTCCTAAACAGCATAAGCAAGAAAAATATTCAGTATAAACATATGGCACCAAGACGAACACCAAAAATGCTGCACGAAACTAACTGAAGAAAATATATGAGGGAGTAGAACATTAATGTATGACCTATTAAGTAAACCTAAAAAACTAAAGCCAAGGTGCCGATGGCAGATATACCACCATGTTCAGTAACATGAGGGAGTAGAGAAAGAAAACTCACAAAAGTGACGTTCCTTCAGACTTAAGGTCAATTTCTAGCCTCGTCTTTGTACTGCATATGAAACTTGGTGCTTTGGCTGTGGACCCTGCAACATCAAGTAGTATGTGAACAAATTAAGTGATCGGATCTAAAAATCATCATGAAAAAAACAAAATCTGAGCACCAACATGCTTGAGCTACAGAAACAAAATTCTTCACCAACAATAGTTTAGCTTTAATTCTATAAAGAAATTAGCTCCAATCTAACATCAATCAATTTGATGAGAATATCGACTATATTAAAGCTAAACTATTCAAAATATAAATTTACATAGTCTATATACGACGCGTGAGGTCAACCAGCAAAAAAATGGAAGGCAGCCAGTACCTAACCCTTGACTAGTGGAAACAAATGAACAAACCCTGGTACTGTGTATAGTTTGTTAGCACAAGTTCATAAAAAATCAGCACTGAGCTTTTTTATATATATCAAAATAAGTGAACAGTATAGTTTGTTAATAGGTTGGTACTGTGTACAGTATAGTCTGTTCCAGGTACAGAGCATAGTTTGTTAGCTAGTTTGATAACCCAGGTACAGCGCTCAGTCTCCTTACTCATGAGAAAAGTGCTGGTTTCTTTGTCTGCTTATGGCTGAATCCTAGGAGGGAAACGCTAAAGAAATTGGTAGTGCCTTTGGCATCAGTGACAATTTTTCTGAAAAATAAACGTTTTCTAAAATGACAAATATATGATATACTCCCTCCGTTCCTAAATATTTGTCTTTCTAGGAATTTCAACAAATGACTACATACGAAGCAAAATGAGTGAATCTACACTCTAAAATAAGTCTATATACATCCGTATATGGTAGTCCATTTGAAATTTCTAAAAGACAAATATTTAGAAACGGAGGGAGTATGTCATTAAGTTTTTTTAAATACGCAATGAATATTTTAAAGACACAACACTTCCACAGCTAGGGGTCAAGAAACAGACTGAACTCCACATATCCATTAGACAAAACAGTGAACACATTGCCGTCTGAATCATTTTCATCTTTGATATGGCCTCCAACAACATATACACTACGCAGAAGAGAGGAACATGCAATTCAATATTAACAAATCATAGTTGAATGCATGCAGTTCATACTTCTTACTGCATGAAACCAAAATATACAGAAGAACCGACCTTTATCACAAAACTGTCAGAGAGCACAATAGTGACCAAATTTATAAGAGGTCCGTTGGTACATCAGTTTTGCTCTTTACTTGGATCAATTCACTTGGATCAATTTGCTCTTTAACAAACTGCCAAACTTCAAAAGCCAACGGTTGCCAGGTTCCAGATTATCAGCATTTCTAGGAGCACCATGTTCTACTGAATTTTCAGCAGTGTACCTAAGAATCAAGATAACAAAGTTGTAAATATTCAGGCCACGTGCATTATTCAGATGCGGGTCATTTGGTGGAAGGATACCTTCTAGAACTTCTGGGCAAAGACCGGGCTAGTCCATACAGAGTGTCGGAGACTCGGAGTCAAGAGGCCAACCACTGCCACAAAGTTTGCTGAAATCAAAGGAAGAAGAATCCAGCGAAACAACACACTTTTTCTTAGTTCTTCCTTCCTGCCAGCACACAAACAGGGTGCAATCACAAAGCCCAACCTCATGTAGCTTGTCAACACATTAATCTGCGTCCATTCATTCAAGGGGAGGCAAGTTGAGAGAGCAAGAGACAGTGCAGAAGCTCATACTTGCGGAGCAGCAGCACCATCCCAACCAAACCATCACCGCGCACATCTTGAGCTTGAGGAAAGAGGGCCGACGGCCTGGCGTCACGGGCCGCCGGTCCGTGCTCTTCGTTCTGGCTGCTATCCATCGCTGTCACACAAAGCGCAACCATCGGATCCCCGGTGCAGAGTGAGCCGGCCATCGGAGTCGAGGAAGACGACGGGCCTGTCCGCCACGCCGCTGGTCTTCTCGCCGGCCACAGACTCCATCTCGAGCACCTGGTGGACGACGGAGGCGCGCAAGATCACCTCCATCGCGCTCGCGTCCCGCGTCGTCCGCCTCGAGGCGGAGGCCGCGAGGCTCCGCACGCAGCTCACTCCGGGCGCCTGGAGGGTGGCGGATCCGGCAGGGGCTTAGGGCTTGGAGGCAGGAGGCCGTCGGCAGCGGCGACGAGACGAGGGTCGCGGGGGCTAGGTTGCGGGGGAGATGCGGGCTAGGTCCAGCGAGCCGTGCTCGTCCTGCTGAGCACCGAGAGGGCAGGGAGGAGGATAGGACGCGGCGACGCGAGGGCGAGCGGAAGCGATTTGGATGGCGGCAGAGGTGGAACCAGGATTTCTCAAAGCCTAGGGCTAAAACTAACTGACTAAATATAACGTCAAATACTATGCACATCAATGTGCGTTATAAGTATGACACAAAATTACATTCAAGACGAAATTAAAATTCATTATTATCACGAGAGGAAAATCCATAAAACAAATAGTTTAACAAAGTGCATCAGTGCAAACATGGGTTGGTACCAAATTAGTGAAGACTTGCTTAATTCAAGGCCCTTATTTCTTCACCAACAATAGTAAAAGGACCTGGATCTGCAAATATAAAATCAAGTATTTAGAATCAAGACACAGGACATAGACTACTCAATTGTTCGTACGAAATTTTGCAAAAAAAAAGAACATATTATACCATTAACACGAAGTCCACGAGGTAATAGCCCCTTGTATTTCCTCATTTTCTGATAGTTTGTATATAATCTTAATATCATCAATGCTTGCAAATACATCACGCTCAATATAGCACACCAAACGGTGATTCATCCATTCATCTTGTTTCGCAGATCAGTTTTGACAATGCTCATAGCCGAGAAATGCTTTTGTATTTGTGCAGATGTCAACAAGTTATTTCCAGGAGCACAATCTAACAACTTAGCGGTATTCAGATCCTTTTTTCATACCACTGCACCATCTCTAAGAAATTCCCCTTATTGTTTGAGTTAGCAGACTCATCATGTCCACGAAAAGCAAGAGCTTGCAATAAAAGAAACCTCACGACACCTAACATGATAGTGAGACGACCCAAGTACTCTTTCTCCTTCTTGTCTGAACTGGCCCATACATGTTCCACATTTTGCCTCGGGTTTTGAAAAGCTTGACATTGTCTTCTTGCTCTATTATGAGCACTGTTAACATTACCGACATGAGTATCAAAAGATGCAATAGCATTTTTTCAGATACTAAAACCTTTCTTTGTATATGCTTCTATTTCATAGTTTTCAGCTCTTGGTTGCTTAAAAAGAAAACAATGAAAACAGAAGGCAGCTTTTTTAGCAACATTATATTCCAACCAATCATGCGATTTGTACCACTCTTCACGAAAGCCTCTCATCTGCTTCTCAATTCTTTCCTATTCATAAACATGGCATGTTAGTCGACATGCTCCCATGGCCAAAAGCTCTCTTCTAGCGGCATCCCTAACATCTGGATGCAACTCTTAATTGGTTTTCGAAAGCCGGGATCAGGATTAATGTCATCCGGATTAAGCTCTACACGTGATTCACTTTCTTTTGCATTACTACTCCCTCCTTCCCATTTTATTAGGCGTATTAACTTTTGCATGCATTCCCAAAATATAAGACGCATGCAACCAATTTTCTCTCTTAATTAGTTATGGACACCTAAAGATTGCTAATTTCGTGGAGATTGTGGTCAACGAGATCGTGCGCCTCCTTCCTTTTTTTTTCCTGAGTCGTGGATGCCTCCCTCAGCTCACGATCAACTTGTGCGTTAATTTTTGTGCTAAAACTAATGTGCCTAATAATATGGGAAGGAGGGAGTAGCTCCCACTGGTACTGATTCTGTAGGTGACACATGAGTGTTGGTATTGTTGGCTGCATGCTGGTTGGATGTTGACTCAAAGAAAGATTCAATTGTACGTATCCTCTTCATCTTGTATTTCTAAATTTCCTAAAAACAATGAAATAAAATTGACTAAATAAATATAACTCATTGAGTTTGGTTGGTATAAAGGAATTAGAGAAAATAAAATTTGATGATACAGATTAGATATTACCTGTGCAGCACAGAGTGCGTCGTCCTGGGTCTGTGCACTGCAATTTAGAAATAGATTGAGAAGAACGAGATGCGGGAGGCGAGATGCGGGAGGCGGGATACTGGACACGGCCGCCGGCGCGGCGGGGAATCGCCGATCGTGGGTTGACGAGGTCGGCGGACGGTGGCGCAGCGCTTGGGCGCTCTGTTCGAGCGAGGCGAGGGTTTCTGTTGCGGCGATCAGGCGAGGGTGTTTTTTTCTCTTTGTTGATTGACTTGATTGACGAACGATCAGGCTACAGATCGAAGTGTAAACTGGGCGATTGGTTTCACATGGGCCACGTGCAAGTAAAAGGCCTGTACGTGAAGCCTTAAAGGCCTGTACGTGAAGCCTGGGGCTGAGCTTCTATGTAGCCCAAGTTCTGAATTTTTTCCTACTATGCGTACAGGTGCTACTTGGGCCACGCCTGGAGCTACAGCCCCAGTTGCCCCAGGCCCAGTTTCGCCCCCGGATGGCGGCAGGGCAGGGAGGCGGGCACGGGTCGAGGGGGAGAGAGAGGTGACGCAGGAGGAAGGGGAGAGGGAGCGGCGCGAGTGCGGGAGGAGCAGCGGCTAGGTCTTCTCCACAGGAGCGGCTCCCTTTCATACTCTGATGCGTGAAATAATGAAAATGCCCCCGGCGGGGCACCGAATTAACAGGCGGTGGCACGAACGAGATGTAACTATTCATAGTGATTTAACGGCAACGTGGAGGCAACGGTCCTGCCTAGGAGTTCTTCAAGGTTTATATGTTCAATGCTACTCCCTCCGTCCTTTGAAGAGTGTACTTCCAACTTTGTTGAAAATCAAACTTTTTTATATTTGACTGTTTTTATATAATAATGCACCAACATTTATGCCAACAAATTAGTAGCATTAGATTCATGATAAAATGTATTTTCATCATATACCTATTTGGTTTTATAAACATTGATATATTTTTACACAAACTCAGTTAAACATTAAAATAGTTTGACCCTCCAACAAAGTTGGAAGTACACTCTTAAAAGGACGGATGGAGTAGATGCATAAGGAGGTGTTTAGGAAAATAAGCCGGATTTTTCTGAAGCACCAGTGCCTATTTCTACAGGAAAGACGCCTAATTAAGCGTCTACCCTGTATAAATAAGCACTGGTGCTTAAGGAAAATCTGGTTTATTTCTCTAAGCACCTTGCATTGTACAAGGCCTTAGGTAAGGCCATCTTCAACGCCGACCTCAAACCTCTCGCAATCATTCGGAGTGTGTTGTTTGGACCACGGAAGTCATCTAACACGGCCCTGTATCAGTCCACGGGTCAGTCCGGACCAATCCCACGCCCCCTTTTGACCGCATTGACCCAACAAAAACCTTCATCCCTCCCTTCCTGTGTTTTCCATCCGGGGGCCGATGCCGGATGCACGCGCCGCTTACCGCGCCGTATTCATGTCGGCGCAAAGTACGCGGAGACCGCATTGATGCCGCGATGTGACTGAAGGGAGGGAGGGCGGCGCTGACCGAAGTGGCCTCTCGGGAGCCGCTTGTACCTTATGATTCAGGAGTGCCCAGTGACAAAATGTGTTATATTTGTAGAGTCGATGCTCTAGGCGAGGGAGAATCCATGCAATGGTTTCCAGTTATGTGAACAAGCTGTTTAAAAATGACCAAGTAAAGAAAGAAATATTTCATGGTTGTACCTATTTCATTCGTGGGATTTAGAGGGTTACTAGCTCGCTATGATTAGACACTTAATTTGTTTGCTGTTGAACTAAGTTTGGTAAGTTGTACGAAGCCCCAAGTTATCTTGTAAAAGGGAGTCTTATGATAAGCGTGGAAAGCAACTTCTGAACTTTTATATAGCTATTTAAGTGCTAATATTGCATGTGCATTACTCACTTTAGCCAATCGTCCTACCGTCGTGCTTTTATTTGAAGTTCACTGAATTTCTTGTAATGACATTTCACGGATAATACGATCGACTCAACTATTAGCTTTGGGACGCTTTTTGGGGTCAACTCATGAAGATGATGGCTAGCTTGCACCAACATTTGTAGCTTCTGTATAAATGATTCAGATTGTCTACAAGCAAGGGAATTGATTATAGGGAATTAAAAGGTATGCTGCTTCCATAATACCCAGTTATTGTCACCAAACTTGCTTGTGCGCCATGCCAACAATGAAAGGTGGATGAACATGCAGTTCAACGACGGCGATTCAGGCACTAACGCAGCTGACCTAGCGATTTGACGCCACCGACTCAGACCTATGCCAGCAGCATCGAGGAAGGTGTGGATCTCCTAGCCTCCTGAGGACGCCGCCGGGCTCGTCTCGGTAGCCCGCCATGGTTGCAGCATAGAAACCCTTACTGCCACACGTGTCCCTTTTTTCCTCCCTGTTGCTTCTGTGGATCAAAACCCTAGCAAACTCCTCTCCAAACACGTGATCGATTCCGTTCGTATACATCTGATGGTATAATGAAGATGCAACATATTTCATTTTGTAGTTTTGCCTGTGGACGTGATTGGAGACAAGGCATTTTTTATTTTGGTCATTGTTAATCAAAATGATCTGGCGCCACATAGTAGAGATAAAAATGAGCATAGCTCATGGCTTGCAACCACAGTGTCTCACGAGCATAATGTGGGACCTGCGCAATTTTGTTACATGTATGTAGCGTGATCATGAAACTATTATAGTACATGGTTTGTAGCTGAAGTGAAAATGATGGAGATAACTCCAAACAAGGAAACAGAAAAACATGGGAGGACAAAAAAGGTCCATCCCATTGGATCAGTGAACAGATCGACCAATGTTGCAGAAGGGAAATAATTGCTAACTTGATAGTGCAACAGTTTTTTCTTGGGACAATATGTAACTCCTTGAAAGGAGATAAAGGTTGCAAGTGTAGCTAGTACTACATGAATATGGTGAAGTGTCTTAGTTGCTTAACCATCTGCACTACTGTATGTAAACATCATTCCACTCTAACAAAATGCCATCCTGGCACCCCAAACAAATGGATCCAATCTACCCCGACGAAAATTGGACAGGTGAATAACACCTATCGGTGGAGACCCTGGTCGTGGGGGTCATCAGCTCTGCATCAACTTGGAGGGGATATAATGTTAAAAATCAGTAAGTCTGTAAACACCCCATTAGATATTTCCATTTCAGCAAAATAACTCAAAACATGAATAGTGCAACAATAACACGCTCAGTGAATAACTTTGTATGTACCGCCAGCTTTTGATTCCGGGATTGGGTGTGCCTTTACTTGATGACCACCCATAAATTAGAAAACAGCTCTAATATAAATCAGAATTATGTGCGAGGAAAAGAAATACAAGGGTCAAAATACTTCAATAGAAAAACCCTGAAGCACGAAAATGCCCTTCCCATTTGATCTGTCGATGGTCGACCATAGTTGCAACAGGGAAATTGTTGCTAACTTGATAGCACATCAGTTTTTTCCTAGGAAAATATATACTGGTTGAAAGGAGACAAATGTAACTAAGTCTGCTATTGGGGACTCTCACTTTAATACCGAGCCTAGCATCCATAGTTACTCAACCTGATGCAATGGATTCATAAAGGAAAAATGACTATGGTGCAGTTTTTTTGTTAGACTAGTAATGCTCCAAGCTCTCCTAGAAATCAGGTGGATGTGCTCCAAGCTCTTCAACAAATCAGATGCAACCTGCTAGTGATCAACAAAGAGGACAATCTTCCACATTTTATCATTAGCTAGAAGAAAACAACAAAAACATGAAGCACATGTAGATTGCTGAACAGGAGGCCACTAGATAACCTCCCAGAAAATGAAGACCCAGATAAAAAGGAATAGTACAATTCTTCAGTTCAACAAACAGTGTATTGCTAACTAGTATGAAAACCCCTAAAGGCCTAGATTAATATACCTAAGTGAACTCTCCAGTTCAAGAAAATAAAGACATGGGCCAGATTAGTTAGCACATATTTCAAAGTTCAAACACATGCCAAAGTGACTTGGTAATTTTGGCATCGACGCGCACAATAATCCCTTCATTCTGAAAGGTCATCAACACAAACATGCATTTCTTGATTACAATTTTATGCATCAACAGAAAAGTAACTAGGCTCATAGTGGATCTAATTCATACGTACTGCAGCTCATGAGGATAAAACACCTAATAAATTAAGAAGTGCCAGCTCGCTCAACAACCTTCAGATTAAAGGAAAATGGTTCACAACATAACCCTCTAGTGTTGGAAAGAAGGTATGCGGAACTAGAGTTTGTTTGAGATGAAATTGGATAGGAACGACTCCCCTGCAATGAAAAGTGGCGACCAACTTGCCATCCATGTCAACCTGAATCAGCCACTCGTTAAACCGTACCATCACAAGCAACTCACCTTCCTCAGGTACGACCACCGCACTCCAGATATCGGCACTCTGACGGTAACCACATTGCACCCTGATCTCCGTAAACGGCAATTCAATCTGGCACTTGAAAGTCCAGACCTCACTTTCATAGACCTGTAGAACCCAGACTTCGAGTATATTCACTGAATAATTTAAGTTGGACATGCCAAGCATGCCATCCATCTCAAATAGGTCGACGCAGCCAGAAACATTTGGAGGGTGCATCTGCCGGAACGACTCAGCAATGGTTTCAAACACGATAATCATGCTGCTTTTTTCCCCGCGCTTCATTCGGTACCAATGCAAGCAACCATGGAATAGCACAAATGTGTTGCTCAGTTTATTGGCATCGAGACACTTGCCGATGTGCCTCAGGGGCTGGCTAGAGCCCAATGAGAAGATATAGGAGCCAACTTGTCTCCCAGGTACCACTCCATGCGACCACTGGCAATGGCGCATCAGTAGTCTGTACTCGCCCGTAGCAGGGTGACGGTACATTCCCAGGAACCTTAAGCCTGAAAGCATCGAGAGGGAAGCATACTGACGGGTTGCCGGGTTGTAGATGGCGTAGTGCGTCATGTTCATTGAGATGCCAAAGTGCGCCCTGTTTACGGCCAGGACGAAGAGGCCGTCGCAGCAAGCCACCAGACTGTAGCAGATGCCGCCAAATTGCGCGACCGTTCGGAGCTGGTCAGTGGCGGCCCGGTGGTCGAAGGAGATGATGTCTAGGGAGTAGCCGTCTTTTCCATTGAATTTGGAGTCGCAGAGGAGGGGGAGGGTGGGCTGGCGGGCATGGTGGGCGAGAAGGAAGTCGCGGGTAGTGGTGGCGCAGCGCCACGCGCGGCACACGGCGCGGCAGCGGAGGAGGGCATTTGGGGGGAGGTGGACGAGGATCTCCCAGATGACGATCTCGTCCGGGAGGCCGCGGCTGGGACGCGTTGCTCCTGCTGTTGCGGCCGCCGCCATGATCGCCGGTTGGGAGCTCGTCCAGGTTTCTCGATCCGTCCGAGGAACAAGGCGGCGGCGGAGGGGATGGGATGGGTTTAACCGTGCACACAACATGTAGACCTTTGGTTGGGCTGGCCATGGGATGGGCACCGAAACGGGCTGGCCTTATTTCTTTGCGAGATGGACTTGGCCCAGAAGGAGATCGCTGTCTAACTTAATTTTGATTACAAAATATGCCTGAATTCTTAAAAGCAAAGCTTTGCTCGTTAGACATCCCGAGCAAACGCCATCGCGAACCGTCGGATCTAAATCGCGCGCTCGCCCTCGCGTCCAGGTGTTCCTTTGCCTGAACCGCCGCGCAGGTGCCTCGCTGTCCTACCGGTCCTACCACTAGCCCACTCCGCCGCACCCCTCCCCCAACCCACCGAACGGCTTGCATTTCGAAAACTGCTCACACTCTCCGCTCCACACGCCGGAAATCCCCATCTCTCGCTGCCGTTTCTCTCCTCCTCTCGCCGATTTCTCGCAACAAATCCACTACTCGTCGGTGATTTTGATGCGATTCTCCATTTGATTTTTGCGGCGCGGCAGTTTTTGAGGTACGGGGAGGTGACGGAGGCGTCGGGAGGAGGGGTGGAAGGGGGTGCAGAATCCACGGCTCGTCTGCGGCTGCAGGGGTAGCGGACGGAGGGGGCTTCCATCGGCGGCGTGGTTAGCTGTGGAGGGAAGAGAAGGCGAGTGACACGCGGCGGTGGGTTCGCTGTAGCGGCGACACGACCTTCAGCAACCACTGCTCGTCTGTCCAGGTCGTGACGCGGTAAGCACGCCCCACTTTTCTCTGGTTTTTGCTTTGCTATATGAGGTAGGAATTGCTAGATGCGCTCGTTGTTGATTTCCCTCCTCCTAAGTGTGTGATGCGGCAAGGCGTTCTGGGTCGTCGTTTTCTCACTTTGTGACGTGGTTAGGGTTGGGGATATGTGGATCTAGCATCTTCTGCGTGCGAGATAGATGACGGCGAGACCGATATATGAGAGGTTGATGAGGCTGATACCAGTTGCATAGTTCCCCCAACTAAGGTTGAGTTGTCAGGATTTTTACAGGCCTTTTTGCCTGTAGGCTGTATGGTAGTTGCTAGTTTTTCAAGCCGAAATTGCTTTTTCATCCATGTTTTTAGTTTCAGCATCCTCCTGAAATATGTGAAGCATTATATAGGGCATCTAGATATGTTGCTGCATCCTTAGCAATGTTTTTAGTTTTTACACACGACTTGCCTGCCTATTGTGTTGCAGTTGCCTAAACAATGCATATTAGTTGCCACTTATAAGTTGCTAACAAAAAACTACACACCTTATTAGTTCAACAGTACCAAGTTTTTACACATGACTTGCCTGCCTATTGTGTTGCAGTTGCCTAAACAATGCATATAAGTTGCCACTTATAAGTTGCTAACAAAAAACTACACACCTTATTAGTTCAACAGTACCAAGTTTTTACACATGACTTGCCTGCCTATTGTGTTGCAGTTGCCTAAACAATGCATATAAGTTGCCACTTATAAGTTGCTAACAAAAAACTACACAACTTATTAGTTCAACAGTACCTAGATTTTACACATGACTTGCGTGCCTATTGTGTTGCAATTGCTTAAACAATGCATATTAGTTGCCACTTATTTAATACAAACCTTTTTCTAGGCTAAAAGCATGTAGTGATTAAGAGCATCTCAAATGTAGTAGTTAGATTGCATTATGTATGTCAACACCATCATTTTCTCATGATGAATAACTTGGATTTCCAAGGTTCTACGACTTGCTTGCCTGTCACTTGTGCATTTGCCCAAAATAGCATGAAAGTTGTTTGTTTTGTTTACATCAAGTAGACGAAGCATCTAGTGATTAAGAGAACCTGAAGAACAACAGATTAGATGGCTTTTTTTTATAGAGGTGTTTACATGTTCTTGTACACAGAGGGACTTATATGTAGTGGCAGACAATTTGGCTTTTCCGAATACTGATGAGAAACAACAAAATCAAGCGAAAGGAGGTGAGAGATCTGACCTCTAAAATTGCAGCCCTACCCTTTTTCTCTTGTTTTTGCCTTCTCAGATCAGAGAAGATTTAAGAGGAGAAGCAACTAATCAAGACAGCAGTGCAGGTCATCTCAAGGTTTTCTTGCCGCCATTACAAGGGATCTGAAGGTCTAATGCATCTTGTTGGAGCGTGGGCAAGAAATTTGTGCATTACTTGGGGGAGAAGAAGATGGCTGGGTGGGGTAGGTAATGGAGCTGGAAGCAACCGGCGGGTGCAAGGTACGGGGGAGGAAGAGCACGTGACGAGGGGACCAATAGATATCGCGTGGAGGGGGGTTGGTTGGGTCGAGACGAAGGAACAGGTGGCTGGTGGCCGGTGGGCTATGGGCCTTACCTTTTCTGTACTAGGGGGACAGGAAATTACCTTATTTGGCTAGGCCGCCAGGAAACGCTAGGGAGCAGCCGGCTGCTCCCTAGACGCGTCCCAAAATATTTACTGTCCTGAAAAACATCCCCTGGAGATTCTGAAAAAATAAAAATAAAATCCTCAAAAAATAAGTATTACTATTACTGCTTGGAGCATGGAAAGAGAAAATATTATATTGTAATAGTTTGACCACCCGCGTGCTTAGTTAGGATTCTCGCTATAATAACATCAGTCCGACAACTGAGTTCTCATAATATTTACAGTCAAAGACCAACTACTCCCTCCGTCCGAAAATACTTGTCATCAAAATGGATAAAAGGGGATGTATCTAGAACTAAAATACGTCTAGATACATCCCCTTTTGTTCATTTGATGACAAGTATTTCCGGACGGAGGGAGTACTAATTAATCCATCGGGACTGATTCCCTCCCTAACCAGTCTCTGCACGGAGATAAGTATTGACTGCCTAGTATAGTAAAAAAATCGCTACAAAAAATCCAATGACTTTAGGGTGACCTAGGGTTCCCAACTTCCTCTCGAAGGCGGTCGGCGAGAGTTCATCTAATCCCTTCGTATCTTGATTACCCACGTCTAAATTCCTCTGGCTGGCTCAACATCGGGCCCTAGTGACCCCCAATAACCGATTTGATCATCCTGATGGCGAATAAGGCGAAAGCAGCGCGATGGGGCGAGACATCTGATAGGGGTGGCGGCGGAGACGGATCTCCTATGAAGGCAAATCTGGAAATAAAATTTGAAGGACTGAATCTCCATGACGAAGAGGAAGAAGAGTTGGATCTTTCAGGTGAAGTGGAGGAATTTTTGGCAGAAACAAGGTGGCTTGGGGTGTTTAGGGTTCATACCCAAAGGCCCTTCTCCAATGTCGCTCTCTTTAAGGATATGCGCAATGCTTGGGCATCGACGCAAGATGTGATCTTCAAAATTATGGCGGAGAACCGATTCATCGTCCAATTCATGTGCATTGGTGATTGGGATAGAGTTATGAAAGGCGGTCCTTGGTTGTTCCGTCGTGAAGTTGTGGTAATAGAAGAGTATGATGGGTTAACTAATGTCCAAGAGTACAAGCTCGATCGCATACCAGTGTGTGCAAGGATAGTAGGTATCCCTGATGGACTGATGCAAAAACCGATATTGACTGAGAAAATTGCAAACAAGGTGGGAGTGCACCCAATAAAGGTGTCGTCTGAACCCTGCTAAGTATCTTCGAGCTCGAGTTTTTGTTAAGCTGGACATCCCACTTGTTCGTTTTGTTCCTTTAACACTGAAGGAGAGTAAAAGATATCCTATAGAATATGAGAAACTTCCAAAGTTTTGTCACTTTGTGGATTGATTGGACATGAAGTCATTGAATGTGGAGACGGGATTCATAAGCCCGAGGATTGTGAATGGGGTGACTGGCTTCTGGTGCGGTTCATAACTCTGGTAACCAGGGTGGAGGAGGACCATGAGGTGGTGGAAGTATGGGTAGGGGAGGTGGCTCTGATAGAGGTAGGGGCAACCCGGGTGATCCAAATGATCAAGAAACGGTGAACATGGACCTCGGGGAGGCAGTTATACCCCATGTGCATCAAAGATTGACAGGATAGGATAGTATGGTGATGGCAGGTAAGGGCGCTGGTGCTACGCCAGCACCCATCTTTGTGCATGATAAAGTCCATCTGGTTGAGAATGGGAGTGAGGAATTTCCTAGTGTGGAGCCTACACTAGTAGAAAAAGGGGCTTTTGTCTCGGTTGGTAAGGCCCTTTAGTCCCGGTTGGTAACACCAACCAGGACTAAAGAAAATTTTATGATTTTTTTTTGATTTTTTTTTTGAATTTTTTTTATTTTCAAATTTCTGAATTATTTTAACCTCTAATCTCTAATCACCACCCCTCATCACTGCTCATTTTGTCCTCTAATCTATAATCACCCATTATCATTCCAAATCATCTAACTTCCCGAACGGTCACCCATCCTCCCACTCCCCCAGCCTGAGCACGCTTAACTTCCGGGTTCTATTCTCCCTCGTTTCCAAGACTGCACTTGTCGTTTTCCTGACAATAGTAAGATGTCAATCCTATTAACCCTCAGGAATTTTGCTTGAGTATGAAGTGACACATTTCACTGTTTGAGTTTGAAACTATTGTTTTAAAAAACAATAATTATTTAGTAACACTAATATTTCTTGAATAATTAGATTGACCATTGTTTGACCACAGTTTGACCAAAGTTTGACCACAGTTTGACCAGATTTGACAAAAGTTCAAAATAACTGAAATAATTATTTAGTAACACTAATATTCTAGAATAATTAGTTTGACCATTGTTTGACCACAGTTTGAAATTTTTTCGATTTTTTCCACTCTAGATCTTAAAAGCCTCGTAACTTTTTACTGTTAGGTTTTTGAGGATTTTGAAAATGTTTAACGGGGTTCCCCCGATTAAATTCGGATGCAACTTTTCGAGTAGATGATTTTTCATATAAAAAACTTTTTCATCCGAGTTAGTATGCAAAAGTTATGCCCATTTTTACAAATTCCAGAGAGATTTTGCAAATAAAGTCGAAATTCACATTTGCAAATTTTCCCAACAACTAGACCACATATCACATGGGAAACTTTTTTTTTACATTTCCATCATTTTCTTTTATTTTTTAAAACTGAAAAGGCGATCCACGCGGGGTAGAGTTTGAAAATGGGACCTTTAGTACGGTTCGTGGCACGAACCGGGACTAAAGGTCTCAACCCCATTAGTACCGGTTCGTGCCTCAAACCGGCACTAAAGGTCTAATCTTTAGTCCTGGTTTGAGGCACGAACCGGGACTAAAGGGCATCGCACCCTTTAGTCCCGGTTCGTGTCTTAAACTGGGACTAAAGGGCTTAGGAGAACCGGGACTAATGCCTTAGCCGCACGAACCGGGACCAATGCTCACATTAGTCCCGGTTCGTGACTGAACCGGGACTAATGTGAATATTGCCCCGGAACGAGAGCCCTGTTTTCTACTAGTGCTATTAGCACTCCGCAGAAAGTTCACATTATGAAAAAGCAGAAATCTGATGTTGGTACATCAAATAGTTCATCGGCGACCTCCTTCGAGGAGGATCGCCGCCCGCAATGAAAATTGCAAGTTGCAACTCTCGAGGTCTTCTTGGTACCCCGACGGTTCAGCCGCTTCTGGACATCTAGAGGCGGCATAGGCTGGATGCGTTTTTCTATCTGAAACGCATTTGACTGATGTTAAGGCAGAAGAGTTAAAGAGAAAAATAGGCATGGATGAGATGATCTGTGAACCAAGTGTTGATGGAAGAAAGGGTGGACTACTTTTGGTCTGGAAGAAGGAGGTTAGGATCTACTTTCGGGCTTCCACTCTGACTTTATTGATGTGACAGTAGGAGAATCAAATGGAGAGGTGTGGAGGATTATTGGTATCTATGGAGAACCGAGCTGGGACTAGAAGGAGCGCACGTATCGTCTACTACGCGACCTGCATGCCCAGCCTACTCTACCGATGAGATCCTCTTCTCCTATGAAAAATAGGGAGGAGTCCCAAGACATCATTCGCGACTACAAGCATTTCAAGATGCTCTGTCTGACTGTTCCCTAGAAGACATTGGATACATCGGTGACACTTTCACATGGTTCCTAGGGGGCCTCAAAGAGAGGCTGGATCGGGCTGTCTCAAATGCAGCATGGATGGAACTACACCCTCTGTTAGGGGTTAAAAATTTGGAGATGGGAAAGTCTGACCACCAGCCCATATGCTTGGACACTGATTATCTAGCAGGGGTGAGACGGCAATACCAAAACGTGAATGCAAATTCGAAGCAAGGTGGCTAGCTGAGGAGACCATTGAGGAGATTGTGAGAACAGCCTGGTCAAAAGCAGGACAGCAAGACCTGGGTCCCTCGGCTAGATTGAAGTTGGAAGCGGTTCACAATGACTTGCATTCATGGGACCGTACTGTACTAAAAGGACCTCGTTACCGGCTGATGAAGGCTCGGCAAGACTTGGAGAATCTGATGCGTGTTCCCTTCTCTATCGAAGTGAAGATGAAACAGAAAAGAACTCTCGGTCCTCATTGAAAATTTGCTTGACCAGGAGGAGGTCTATTGGTCTCAGCGAGGCCACGTCAATTGGCTCCGCCGCGGAGATCGGAACACTAAATATTTAACCCAGTTTGCATCTACTAGGAGAAGGAGAAACCTTATTAAGAACTTGAGAATATTGAAAACGTGTGGGTTGAGGGTAATGATAACCTCAACCCCCTTATTCGTGATTATTTTGGCGGCCTGTTTAACTCTGAACTATTGGATGTTGACAATGATTTGATGCAGGCAGTAAAACCGCATGTTACTACGGGGATGAACAACCTCCTCACCTCACCGTATTCTAGAGAGGAGGTGCGGAAGGCGTTGTTCCAAATTGGCGGTATGAAGGCACCTGGGCCAGACGGTCTACATGCGATTTTCTTCAAAAGGTTCTGGCATATTCTAGGGGAAGAACTAACTGATGAAGTACTTGATGCAATAAATAACAAGAAAATGCCAAAAGGGTGGAATCAAACAAACATTGTCTTAATCCCCCAAAGTCAATAGCCCAATGTGGTTTATAAGATCATTTCCAAGATGTTGGCTTATAGGTTGAAGAAGATCCTACAGGACATAATATCACCAACACAAAGTGCTTTTGTTCCAGGTAGACTCATAACAGATAATGTGCTAGTGGCATATGAATGTTTTCACTCTATAAAAAAAGAAGACCCATGGAGCTAATGGATACTGTGCAGTTAAGCTTGACATGCTCAAGGCCTATGACCGAGTAGAATGGGGTTTTCTGAAACAGATTATGATCAAGATGGGATTTCATATGGAGTGGGTGGAGCTGATCATGGAGTGTGTCTCCTCAGTAAGCTATAGTGGATACTGTGCAGTTAAGCTTGACATGCTCAAGGCCTATGACCGAGTAGAATGGGGTTTTCTGAAACAGATTATGATCAAGATGGGATTTCATATGGAGTGGGTGGAGCTGATCATGGAGTGTGTCTCCTCAGTAAGCTATAGAGTAAGATTTAATGATACGGAGACGGATGAGTTCCTTCCCACAAGAGGCCTCAGACAGGGGGATCCCCTCCCCATATTTATTTTTGCTTTGCTCTGAAGGATTATCATGTATGCTAGCCCATGAAGAGGAGATAGGGGGGATTGAAGGCATTCATGTCTGTCGAAATGCGCCATCTATTTCTTACCTGTTATTTGCGGAGGACTCTTTGATTCTTATGAGGGCTAATAGCCAGAGTGCTAATACACTTAAAAAAGTGCTGGACATGTACTGTAGTAGCTCAGGGCAAAGGGCCGCATAACTAAATCTAGTATCTACTTTAGCCCAAATACTAGTGTGATTGTCAGAGAAGATGTGTGCAGAGTTTTGTACATTATGACAGAAGCTCTATCTGACAAATATCTAGGTCTACCAACAATGATTGGAGTGGATCAAAGTGACTGCTTCCAACACCTGATTGACAGAATATGTCAACGGCTAAAGGGTTGGAAAGAGAAAGTTTTATCTGTTCAAGGTAAAGAAATTTTGTTGAAATCAGTAGCACAAGCAATTCCCTCGTATGCTATGTCTGTCTTTAAACTGCCAAAAGGTATTTGTGAAGCGATTGCAGATGAAATTACGGGATTTTGGTGGGGAGATATGGGAGACAAGCGGAAGATGCATTGTGGAAAATGTGCATCCTAAAGCAGAAAGGTGGTATGGGGTTTAGGGACCTCCATAGTTATAACCTTGCTTTATTAGCAAAACAGTGTTGGCGCCTACTCCAGAACCCTGAATCTTTGTGTGCACATGTTCTCAGTGCGAAATACTATCCAAATGGAGACATTCTGAGTGCAGGTCCGAAGAAAGGATCATCATACACTTGGCAGAGTATTGTCTGTGGTATTGAAACCTTTAAAAGGGGCTGGATATGGTGTGTTGGTACGGGAGAAAAAATTGATATTTGGCGAGATCCGTGGATCCCAACAAGCGAAAGCAGGAAAGTTATTACACCCAGGGGAGCTACACTTTTAGGTAAAGTTGTGGAACTTATTGACCCCCACACAGGGCAGTGGGATGTACCTCTTATTACCGCTGTTTTCTCCCCGGTTGATGTTCATAGAATTCTGAATATACCACTTCGGGTGGAGCTGCTGGATGACTTTGTGGCATGGAGTGCAACTAGATCAGGGACCTTCTCTGTAAAATCATCTTATCATGTTGAATTCCAACACCAGTTTGGAAAGCACTGGAATCAGAAGGATGGACAAGGATGCATGTATATTAATCCTATCTGGAAATCAGCTTGGCATCTTTATGTACCTGGGAAGGTTAAGCACTTTGTATGGAAAGTATTGAAAGGGGTTTTGCCCTGTTTTCGTGTTCTAGCATCACGACACATCCCAACAAGTGGCCCAGTGCCCAATCTGCAAAATAGGGATGGAAGATATACAACACTGTTTATTTACCTGCTGTCAAGCAAAGGAAGTCTGGTTCGAGTTGGAACTGACTGAAGAAATCAATAGAGCAGTGGCCCAAGACCGATCAGGTTCTGCAACTATGGAAATTTTGGGTAGAACCGATGGGTCAGTGGGCACTTGCCAAAGCCGGAGCTAATCGCGGTAGCAGCATGCTGCATTTGGTGGCAGCGACAGCGGACTGTGAGAGGAGAATCAGTACAAGTGCCAGATCGGTCTGCTCTCTCTATCAAAGTTATGTGCACCAACTTTGTCAGATCATCAACACCAAAATATCCCATTAGGAAACAAGACCACATGTGGAAGAAACCAATCCGGGGTTCAGTGAAGGTTAATGTGGATGCTTCGTTTTGCGCTCAAACAATGGCTGGAGCTACAGGAGCTGTTGCTCGGGATGACAAGGGCGAATTTATAGCAGCAGCCACTTGGTTCTTGCCTCATATGTGTGCAGTTGACTCGGCGGAGATCCAGGCCATAAGAAATGGTTTCTGGTTAGCACAAAGGATTGGGTGTACCTCCTTGATAATTGAGTCTGACAGCTCAAATGCACTTGAGGCTGTTAACCAGAATGAAACATATGGACCTGACGTTGCTGTGACTACGGAGTGCAATCACTTAATGAGAGAGTTTGCATCAGTGACTTGCAATCACTGCTTCCGGGAAGCTAATGAGGTGGCTGATACTCCAACAAATCATTCTTTTAGTAATAGATGTTCTGAATTCTGGGAAGATTATATTCCCGATTTTATTTCTCACTTTATTGTAAGAGATCTGTCCATCATTTGAGAAATAAAGTATTATCCGTTCAAAAAAATCGCTACAAAAATATAGATGCGTGCAAAGGAGATAATTATAAGCATTCCTTCAAATGATTTGCAACTAAACTTAAACTGTGAAGATGACTCTAGACAAGGCAACAAAACAACGTGGAATCAAAAAAAGAGCCATCCAATTAATGTTTACGATGGATAGACCAATGTTGCAAGGAGATTGTTGCTAGCTTGACAGTACAACATTTATTTCTTAGGAAGAGAAACTACAGTGCTTGCAAGAAAATAAATAAAACCATGTATGTTAACATGTACTCTCCCTTTAGGAGTGAACTTAATCTTCATGCTTAACCAGATGCTATCAGGCGTGCGTTCTTTTGGGCTGCTGAGGAGGCTTGCGCTGGATCACAATGTTTGATTGCCTAGAAAAATGTTTGTAAACCTAAGAAATTTGGTGGTCTTGGCATTAAAGATCAAGCTACACAAAACAATTGCCTACTAATGAAATTTGCCGACAAATTCCTTAGGCCTTGTTCGGTTCCTTGAGATTTGAAGGGCTTGGAGGGGATTGAGTGATTAAACCACCTACCGCCCACTTGGAATGGATGTAACTTTATACCATTGTATTTAATTTACAGATGTATAATACCGGCCACAAGTCATTTACACCCGGAAAGAAAAACAAAACGACTAGTGGAGACATGTATCACGGACCGACAGATTACAAGCGTAACTGGGATAACCTTGTAAATATTACAAGCCTGATACGACAAACCAAGCAGCCCCATCTGAATATTTTTATAAGGGCACCACTTGGCACCGGCACGCCGGCCCAACTTTGGGCCGGTCGCACCTGCAGCATAGGATCGCATGAGATTGAGCGATCCAGATCTCTTTCCTTAGCTTTCCGGCGTCTCTAGTCAGTGCCGGTTTTTGAAGTTTCACGGTGGAAGCTTTTTTTCACACCGGTTGAAGCTTTTTCGAAGCCAGATGAAACTTTTCTGCCATGGTTGGAGCTTTTTCCTATTCCGGTCGAAGACTATTATCACATCGGTTGAAGCTTTTTCCACGCCAGATGAAACTTTTCTGCCATGGTTGAAGCTTTTTCCCATTCCAATCGAAGACTATTTTCACACCGGTTGAAGCTTTTCTCGACGCCGTTTGAAGCTTTTTTTCCATGTTTGAAGCTTTTCCTCCACGCCGGTTGTAGCTTTTTTTCATGGTTGAAGCTTTTCCTGATGCCGATTGAAGCTTTTTTTTCAAGCCGGTTGAAGCACCCTTGACTAGTTGACGTACCAACAACACCTCGTTGAAGCATCTTGCAGTGCCGGTTGCAACACCTATGGACGTCGTCTCCAGCTCCGGCTGGTTATGGTTGCAACACCGCCGTCGGGTGCGCCGCTGTAGCAGGAGGGTTGGGACAGCGCAGCAAACCTAGCACATCCCCTTGCTGGGTACAACGTCCGCCGCAGCCGGCAGAAGCACAAGTACTCGTGGGTCATGGCACCGAGACTGGATGGTTCCAGCATCGCTGGACGCAGCCGGGTCGCAAGGCTTCGAGAGCTTCTCGCATTCGCCACGGGAAAAGCTCGTTGCATCGAGGGCGCCTAGCGGCCGGAGAGGAGCACGACGCCGACGACCTCACCGTCGACCAGGGACAAAATGCGCGTGGGCAGCAGCAACACGCCCCTGTTGCGCGAGAGGAGTGGAGAGAGAGAGAGTAGAAAGGAATAGTGCTTGCGGGAGGTGAAAGATGCGCCTGTGGCCAGAAAACGCGTGAGAAGTAAAGCAACAAAGAGACACGAACGATGGGATGGGCCTGACTGAGCATGTGGCTGCGTGAGAGGCAGCTGCGCATGCAGCAACCCGCGCAATCGCTAGCCGGTCGACCGACAGCAAACGTTTACTTTTTTACTCCCTCCGTTACAGAATAGATGACACAATTTTGTATTAACTTTAGTTAGATGACTCAACTTTATATTAACTTTAGTACAAAGTTAATATAAAATTGGGTCATCTATTTTGGAATGGAGAGAGTATAAGGCAATGCCTTACAGGGGTAAGCAGGAGGCAAAACGCTAATCCAAGCAGGACCTACAAGTCAAAATCCACCTCAATTTCATCCAATTCTCCCCAATCCCCTTGTGAGAGGGATTAACCGAACAAGCCCTTACTGATAACTCCACACCCTAGCTCCCTTGGATTTCTTGGTTAGATCAACAGGACCTTTGCAGCCTACCACACATTGCCTCCTGTCTTAAACCCTCACTCCCCACAGAAACCACCCAATCCCAGCTACCCACAGTATTAGATATAACTTTTGTGCTCACAAACAACTGCCAAAAAAACATTCTTCTGGCATGACACATGGCTCATCAGCACTTCTCGAGCCAAAGCCTTCCCAAGCCTCTACTCCCACTCCACCAACACACAAATCCTAGTGTCTCACATCATGCTTTATGGGCTACTCGGATAGCTTGGATAAGCGCCACATTGTGCATGGGCCGAGCTCCTCCAAAGCAGCGTATGATATTATAATGCATGAAGATGAAGTGGATGATTACGTTGACCTAATTGGTCGCTCCACAAGCATTAAAAAATTAAGATCTCCACTAAACATGCGCTGCCCAGGAACGACATAAGATACCGTACACCTGTTCATTTGATGCCCGTCTGCTGCTCAGATTTGGCTACAGCTTGGCCTCGATTTTTTCTTTTCTTTTTAGAAAATGAGGATGACCCCCGGCCTCTGCATCTGGTAGATGCATACGGCCACTTTATTGATTATTCTCAAGGACATTACAAAGTGTTACAACAAGAAGCCTGAATCCATCAACTAGGCAACATATGCCGCTACTCCTATCCATATGATGAAGGGGTGCTAGCTGGGCCACTACCCAGACCACTCACCTAAACCTAACATCAAAAGCCGGAATCCCCAGCCTAGCCACATACCGGGTCTGGGGCATAAACCGGTCTGACGCACTCACAGATGTCGTCTCCACCATCTTCCACTGGTCCATCTCCAAGCAGATTGAGGTGCCAACCTTGGCAGGCCCTCCGCCATCAACGCCGCCATGACGCCAAATGACGATCACCACCTACGGTAGAACATCACCAAGCAGATGGAGCGCTACCACAAGATGAAGATCAGCGGTAGAATAGATAAATCGCTGCACACATTGCCGCCGCCAAACACCTCACACACACCACGAAGCGCCCACCGTGCTTCCGGGGATGCCTGATAGATTTAAAGACCTCTATGGCTCACTGCTCCTCCTGCCGGACTTGATGCTTGCGTATTGCCAGAAGTGCTGCTGACTATCTTGTGGAAAATCTGGGACTCCAGGAACCCGACTGTCTTTAGGAATGAACACCATAGCTCTCCTATTATACCATAAGAAATATCTGTAATAATCTACTCCCTCCGTCTCATAATATATTACAGATGTAACTATAGATGCAAATTGATGATAGAATGTTTGTCAACAGGCTCAGTTGTTGACTTGTCCAGTGCTTCTTCCAACAACTTATGAGCTGCATAACAGAGCAAGGGTATTGAGTATTCAAGCATACACAACCAATGGTAGAGATTGAGACAATAAATTTAATCATTCTATCCCTCTGTCAGACCCAGTGCTAGAAGCTCCAACACCAGATGGGATCTGGAGGATTATACGAGGCGAGCCTTACGCCTACACAGTCCAATGCAGAGAGGTTGCGTCGAAATTTTGTCCCTTGTGGCACGGTCAATTTGTTTTTACACATAGATTCGATCATTCAAGTACACACAATCACTGGTAGAAAAAGGGCCTATTGTCCCGGTTGGTAAGAGCCTTTAGTCCCGGTTCCTGAACCGGGACTAAAGGGTCGGTACTAATGCCCTGGCCCTTTAGTCCCGGTCCAGTCCAGAATCGGGACAGATGGGCCTCCACGTGGCCTGTGCGCCAAGCACAGGTAGGAGGGCCTTTGGTCCCGGTTGGTGGCACCAACCGGGACCAATAGGCATCCACGCGTCAGCATTTCTGTGGCTTGGGTTTTTTGTTTTTTTAAGGAGGGGGCGGGGGTGGGGGTTTTGGGGGTTAATTTAGGTGTTTCATATATTGTGTTAGCTAGCTAATTAATAGAGAGAAGTGTCCTCTCTTTTGTCCGTGCTTGGTCGACGCTACGTACTATACATACGTATAAAGAGGACTAGCTAGACACGCTAGCTAGCTAGTAAACAAACAAAGGAGACAGAAGATCGTCATGAACATATATGCATACAGAGAGAAGTGATATCGACCACCTCTCCTCCTTCTCCGAGAGATTGGTCGAACAACAAGTTCTCGTATATCTATCCGACACTAACGGCTACATATATACAATAATTATCTTTTATAAATATAATATCCTAACATACGGACGCGTGGTCCACATAGTATTCTCCGTCTTCAGCGATCACGTGGTCAAGAAAGAATGCCGCCAATTCCTCTTGAATTGCTCGCATGCGATCTGGTGCTAGGAGTTCATCCCGCTTCCGAAACATCTAATTTTAAGAAGGGGGTCAATACATATATATATGAATAAATGAAACTCAACACAAATGATGGTAATAATATAAAATTATGAATATTGTTATTTACACACTTCATATTGTTCGTCAGAGTAGCCCCGCTCACAGGTCATGTGGCGGATGGACTCGCAAACGTAGTATCCATAGAAATCATTCCCTTGTTCCTGCCACAATCACTTTACAAGAAATAGAGGTCAATCAAACTGATAAGCAAGAATGCCAAATGGTATTGATGAAATAGCGCTTGAATCACTAGGAGATGCGTGGAACATGCTACTATAGTACTTACTTTCGGGTGTCTAAATTCCAGCTTCTTCGGCAGTCCCGGAGCTTTTTTGGTGAATTTTCTCCAAACCCTGCCATACAAAGAAAACAATTACTTGATATCAGAAATGAACAAAGTTGCTGATATGGTGGATAATGATCGATTTAACTTACTTCTCGAGCATTTGAGTCATGTCCGCATACTCCTTGGGATCTTTTCGTCTCGAGTCTAAGAAAGTTACTACTCCCTGCTCAAGCTTAATCTCTAGGAGAATATAGTGGGACCTGCGCACGCATTCATAACTCATCAATTACATTACTATAACCTAGACTAATAAGGGAAACCGAATATGCCACAAGACAGTAACACTCACTTGAAGTTGTAAGGAAAGAGTATTACTCCCTCCATTCCCTTATACAAGGCCACTATGAAAAATACATTTTGCATCTTTACAAGGCCACTAACAATAATCGAAGCAAAAATTAATGATATTTTCTCGTGCTAGCAACATATTTAATACTTGCATGCATGTAGTCATAATGACAGTGTGCTATTTCCTTCTCATTCCTTCCTTGCATGGATGCATGCGTATTAATGATTCCGGTTAACGAAAATAAAAGTTGGCTTACAAAGCAGTCATTAAATTTTGCCTTGGTACCTGTAATTTGAGTTTGTGGCCTTGTATAAGGGAATGGAGGGAGTATATCTTTGTGTTCATTTATTACCAACGATCGTAGCAAGTTGGCCTCGGTATCTTCGGCATGATATTTAACCTCAGTTGCATCTATGAGATATGTGTTAATGAACCCAATATCACCCACTTGTCTTTTGTTCAATTCGACGATCTTCAATCTGCATAATATAGTAAGGATAATTATAAATACATGCAATGAAAGAGCTGAGCTATATAGAGACTTAATGACAGAAGTAGTACTACTTACAGACAGTAGCAGGTGACCGTTGCTTTATCGAGGGCCAATTGATTGAAAAACTGAAAGAACTCCTCGAATGGAACAGGCAACAGTTCAATTCCAAGGTCATGCTCCTTTTTAACTCTCACATACAAAGTACTCCTCCCCCCAGACTCTCTGCAGGTTTTCATGTACCAATCATGCAATCTTCGCATCATCGTTGATAGAGATCTTTCATCTTTGATGAGAGGCTTCTCGTACTCGTATCTTTGTATCTGCACCTCCAAGAAATCATAATGTACATCGTCGGACAGGTAATCTCCAAGATTGCTATAACCGGGCACCATCCTCGGATCGACGATGTCGCTAGCAGGCACCTTGAGCGGGTGGCACGATTGCTTCGCTTGTTCACCGAGCTGGGCAATTTGTTTCCCAGCTCGTCGTTCTTTCATCCTTTGATCACTGACAGTACTTCCCGACCACTCCGCTTCGGCAAATGCCTTTCCAATAATGCGCTCATAGTTGCCTTTTGGCGGAGACTTGGGTGGTTTTGTCAGGGCAGCCAGAGTGCGCTTCGCTTTCACCGGATCTACCTTCTCCTCCGGAGGTGGGTGTCTCTGTGCTTTCAACCCTTGAAACCAGTCCTTCACTTCGGTGCACGTGATCTTCGCGTTCTCCTCCGGGGTCATATCGTATGGTAACTTCTCTGGAGTCTTCGGAGAAGGACCGAATCTGTATGTCCTCTCGCCTTTGGCTGTACTGCTAGACGCCGGTAGAGCAGACGGAGCGGATGTCTTCTTTCCTTGCTTACGAGGCGGAGGAGAAGGACTACGACGCGCCGGAGTAGCCGGAGCGGCGGCGGGTCTCTTCCGCCCTTGCTGACGAGGCGGAGAAGGAGGAGGCTGGCTGCTCGGGCGCGCCGGCGCAGGCGGAGAAGGAGGAGGAGTGCTGCCACGCGCCGGAGAAGGAGCCGGCCGAGTGCCCTGATCGTCACTCGCCGGAGGAGGAGGCGGTGGAGGAGGCGGAGTGCCCTGACTCGCCGGAGGAGGAGGCGGAGGCGTCCAGTTCGGAAGGTTGATGAGATCCTTCCGCCATAGGCATGGAGTCTTCATAGCAGAACCTAGCCGAGTCTCCCCTTCACCGGTAGGGTGGTCAAGCCGTAGGTCCTCAAATCCCTCCATTATTTCATCCACCATCACCCTAGCATATCCTTCTGGAATCGTCCGGCAGTGAAAAGTTGCACCGGGTTCAGTAGGATAAACAGAGCCAACAGCCGCCTTGACCTTCAAATTCATCCATTGCATCATAAGGTGGCAATTTTGAGAATCTGTGATAGCATCCACGGGATAGCTCGCAGGAGCTGTCAAGGCATGCTCCGGCTGAAGCAGCTCAGCGGAAGCCACGCTGCTTCTTCGCTAAGATGGCGGGGTAGCTTCGGGGGAAGCTTCGGCAGGTCGTTTGCTGCGATTTGCTTCTCGTTCCTCTATCGCTTGTACCCTTGCATGCAGCGCCTGCAGTTCGGTCTGCTGCACTTTCTTCCTCCTCTCCTGGCATTTGTAACCGCCTGCGTCCGGAAACCCAGCCTTCCACGAAACGGAGCCTGGCGTGCCTCGTGTCCGTCCAGGGTGCTCAGGATTCCCGAGGGCCATTGTGAGCTCGTCGTTCTCTCTGTCTAGAACAAACGTCCCTTGCTGCGTTGCTTCGATATATTGCTGAAGCCTCTTGACTGGTATGTCCAATTGATCGTCCGTTCAAATGCACTTCCCTGATACAGGGTCCAAGGTTCCGCCAGCCCCGAAGAACCAAGTCCGGCAACGGTCTGGCCAGTTCATTGTCTCTGGTTCGATCCCTTTATCAAGCAGATCATTCTCAGCCTTGGCCCACTTAGGCCGGGCTACGAGGTAGCCACCTGACCACGTGCGATGGTGAAGCTTCTTCTTCGCAACATTTTGCTTGTTTGTCGCCGACATCTTTTTACTCTTTTCCGATGTCTTGTGGGCCACAAATGCGGGCCAGTCATCTCTGATCTTCTCATATTTGCCCTTGAATTCTGGTGTCTCTTTTTTATCGACAAACCTATTCAGGTCTTTCTTCCACCTCCTCAATAGGTCTGCCATCTTCCTAAGATAAAAAGACTTGATTAATTGCTCTTTAACTGGCTTCTCCGGATCATCCTCTGGCGGTAGGGTGAAATTTGACTTCAACTCAGTCCAAAGATCATTTTTCTGCATATCATTGACATAAGACACCTCAGGGTCTTCGTTCTTAGGCTTATATCATTGGTGGATGCTGATCGGGATCTTGTCCCTAACCAGAACCCCGCACTGAGCAACAAATGTGTTCTTTGTCCCGATGGGTTCAATCGGTTGGTCGTCGCGCACGATTGCTATGATCTCAAACCTTTCATCCGAGCTCAACTTTTTCTTCGGGCCTCGTCTCTTTACCGAAGTTGTGCTCTATCCGGAGGGCTAGAAAAAAGAACAAAGACGAGAGTTAATTAATATGTGTACATACCAAAACAATGAATGCATCAATTAGCTAGTCAGCACATGCTTAACTAATATATATATACCTGGCCGGACTCGGTTCAGTCACCGGAGAGGTCCTCACGGTCTACTCTTGCACCGGCATTGGGTCACCGGAGCCATCATAATCATAGCCAGCTGCTTCTTCACCCTCTCCTTCCAGACTATCGGTGTCGTTGAGAAACATCAACGAGCAGACGACATCACTTCCTTCTGCGATTATGTCCCTCAACAACGCTTCTTGTGCTTCGTCTCGGGGGGTGTCCATAGTTTCTACAAATATTTACAACATGGCAATTATTATTCAAACATGACAGATGGATATATTAGTGGAAAACGTAGAACTAGCTAGCTAATCACAATAAGGAATCATATTAATTAGTGGCCTCGACGCTGCTTCTCTAGGGTTTCGTGGCCTCGACAACGCTTCAAGGGTTAGGCGTGGCCTCGCTAACGCTTCAAGGAGGGTATATCGACCCCCACGTGTTGAAGCTATCGGGAGGGGTATATTGACAACCATTTATACGTACATGGGAAAATAATATGCTTGTTTTTTCCTTCTTAAAATACATGAAGTAGTATTGCTTGTTTTTAAAAATAATGTTCAAATAGAAATTTTAGAAAAAAAGAATGAGACGTCGGCGTCGGCGTTGAACACTACATCTATGTCCCACAAGTGACGTGGGCATCGATGCCCGCGTCACTTGTGGGACGTGGATGTAGTGTCTGACACCGACGGCCACATGTATCTCACACCGACGATACTTGCTATTTAATTAGGGTTTCCTCTACCGCTCGGCGACCCTCGACGACCCTCGTACCCGATAAAAAAAGTGGAAGAGGAAGAAAAAAAAGAGGAGAAGAAAGAATAGAGGAGAAGAAAGAATAGAGGAAGAAGAAGAAAAAAAAGAGGAGAAGAAAGAATAGAGGATCTCCTCTATTCTTTCTTCTCCTCTCTTTTTTCTTCTTCCTCTTCTTTTTTTATCCTCTTCTTCCTCTCATGTTCGATGACCCTCGACCCCGATAACATTTTTTCCCTGATAACATTTTTTTCTCCGAGAGAGTTAGTGTTCCCGAGTGAACCGGAGGGGGACATTGGTCATATCGGATTCGTCATATTTTGTACGAATGTTCTATATACATACATCCATCGATATCATTCCATACATACATAGACTTCTACATAATATATGAACAAAAAAATATCAAAATTCATCATACATACATCTACAGTATATATGAACAAAAATTATAAACTTTCTCCCCAACTCATACATACATATATTTTGCAAAGGAGCTATATTTTGCAAAGGAGCAGGGGAAGGAAGGAAGGGGAAGGATGGGGCGGTAACTACCTCTCCCGGCGGGATCGAGGAGGAGACGCGGGCGGCCGGCGGCGGGGGCGACGGCGACGAAGACGGGCTCGGGGTCGGCGAGGGCGAGGGCGATGGCGGGCGCGCTGGGGCGCGGACGGGCTCGGGGCGCAGGGGTGCTCGGGCGGCGGACGGCCGCCGGCGGCGACGACGGCGAGGCAGGGGTGCTCGGGGCGGTGGACGGGCTCGGGGCGCAGGTGTGCGGCAGGCACGCCGGGGCGGCGGACGGCGTCGGCGTGGGCTCGGGGGCGGGGCAGGGGCAACGGTGGCGACGGCAAGGTGCAGAGAGGGGCAGCCTGGCGGCGTCGTCGGGGCGGGATCGAAGAAACTGAACCAAAATTTTCACAAGTGTTGTATATATAGAACGAGCATTGGTCCCGGTTCGTGGCTCAAACCGGGACCAATGCCCCATTTAGTCCCGGTTGGCGCTAACAACCGGGACCAAAGGCCTCTTTTCAGCAGCCCAAAGGGCGGAAAGCGGCGGCCTTTGGTCCCGGTTGGTGGCACCAACCGACTAAAGGGGCATTGGTCCCGGTTTGTGCCACCAACCGACCACGCCCCTTTAGTCCCGGTTGGTGCCACCAACCGGGACCAAAGGCCTTGCGCTGGTGCGGTGGTGGGATTTTTAGTCCCACCTCGCTAGCTGAAGAGCTCCCGCACCTGTTTACAAGCCCTGCTCTGTGTTCCCTTCGAACTCCTCCGAATCTGCTGGCTTACGGGCCTAATCGGACCTTGCAATGCTGTGGGCCCTCTCTGGCCTGCTGCGGGCCTGAATCTGGCCCATGGTTGGGTTTCTAGTCGTATTCAGGCCGTCTGGCCCAAAGAGGTGGCATTTTTTATTTTTGCTATTTATTTTTCATTTCTACTTAGAACTAAATACTTAATTTTTTAGTGATTTCTTTTTTCTTTTAGGTCACAAAATTATAAACTTTCTGTTAGTGCCATTAGTTTTAAAATTTGAAAACACTTTTTTAGTTTTTTGTTTTCTTTGTTGCTTTATTTATTTTATTTTATTTTTACTTACAACAAAATACTTATTGTTGCTATTTTTTTTCATTTTTATGTTTTGTTTTCTGTATTATTTATTTTCTTCTGTTTTTGCTTTATTTTTAATTCTTTTTGCTTTTAGGTCAAAATTATAAAATTTTAATTGTTTTCAAGTTTTTAATTCTTTTGTTTTGTTTCTACTGACAACAAAATTATAAACTTTCTGTTACTGCCATTAATTTTTCAAAAAAATGAACATAGATGCACCTATAGAGAAAATCCGACCTAAATTCATAGTTTTAAAATGAACTCAGAAAAAGTTGGCATAGCATGTGCATGTGCAAAACGGACAATGGTATCATACTCGTCTGTTACAATGTTGGCTTGGTATCATCATAATAGTTGCGGGAGAAAGTCTTCACTTTTTCTTCGCTTGTGTCATTTGCTTATTGCGCCGTAACCATGGATAATATTCATCGTTTATCAGGATGCTTGGGTCAGCCTTGACTTTGGAGGAAGGAATTTCATGAAATTTTTCATACTCTTCAGACATGTCTGTCTTGCCCTCCACTCCCAGGATGACCCTTTTTCCCGAAAGAACTATGTGGCGCTTTGGATCATCGTATGATGTATTCGCTTCCTTATCTTTTCTTTTTCTCGGTCTGGTAGACATGTCCTTCACATAGATAACCTGTGCCACATCATTTTCTAGGACGAACGGTTCGTCAGTGTACCCAAGATTTTTCAGATCCGCTGTTGTCATTCCGTACTGCGGGTCTACCTGTACCCCGCCTCCTGACAGATTGACCCATTTGCACTTAAACAAAGGGACCTTAAAATCATGTCCGTAGTCAAGTTTCCATATGTCCACTATGTAACCATAATATGTGTCCTTTCCCCTCTCGGTTGCTGCATCAAAGCGGACACCGCTGTTTTGGTTGGTGCTCTTTTGATCTTGATCAATCGTGTAAAATGTATTCCCATTTATCTCGTATCCTGTGTAAATCAATACAGTCAAAGATGGTCCACTGGAAAACAAGTACAACTCATCACAAACAGTCTTGTCACCTCTGAGACGTGTTTCCAACCAACTGCTGAAAGTCCTGATGTGTTCACATGTAATCCAGTCCTCGCACTGCTCCGGGTATTTGGAGCGCAGACTGTTCTTGTGTTCATCGACATACGGGTCACCAAGGTAGAGTTCTGTAAAACTGTGTAGTGTGCTCGAGACCAAGAATATCCGCCCCTGCATATTATTGAGTCCTTCCAAGCGTGTTTTTCCAATCAGTCTCCCCTCATACCGCGATTTAGGGAGACCTATCTTCTTAAGGCCAGGAATAAAGTCAACACAAAACCCGATGACATCTCTGTTTGATGGCCCATGGAAATGCTTCCTTCGGCCTAGCGTTACGGACATATTTCTTTAGGACTCCCATGAACCTCTCAAAGGGGAACATATTGTGTAGAAATACGGGCCCCGAATGACAATCTCGCCGACTAGATGAACTATGACGTGCGCCATGATATTGAAGAAGGATGGTGGGAACACCAGCTCGAAACCGACAAGACATTGCGCCACATCACTCCTTAGCGTTGGTACGATTTCTGGATCGATCACCTTCGAGATATTGCATTGAGGAATGCACATAACTTCACAATGGCTAATCGGACGTTTTCGGTAGAAGCCCCTCAATGCAACCGGAAGCAGTTGCGTCATAATCACGTGGCAGTCATGAGACTTTAGGTTCGGAACTTTTCTCCGCATATTTATTATTCCCTTTATATTCGACGAGAAGCCAGTCAGACCTTCATACTGAGCAGGCATTCAAAGAAGATTTCTTTCTCTTCTTTCGTAAGAGCGTAGCTGGCAGGACCTTCATAGTGCTTCGGAGGCATGCCCTCTTTTTCGTGCAAGCGTTGCAGGTCCTCCCGTGCCTCAGGTGTATCTTCTGTCTTCCCATACACGCCTAAGAAGCCTAGCAGGTTCACACAAAGGTTCTTCGTCATGTGCATCACGTCGATCGAAGAGCGGACCTCTAGGTCTTTCCAGTAGGGTAGGTCCCAAAATATAGATTTCTTCTTCCACATGGGTGCATGTCCCTCAGCGTCATTCGGAACAGCTAGTGCGCCAGGACCCTTTCCGAAGATTACGTGTAAATCATTGACCATAGCAAGTACGTGATCACCGGTACGCATGGCAGGCTTCTTCCTGTGATCTGCCTCGCCTTTGAAATGCTTGCCTTTCTTTCGACATTGATGGTTGGTCGGAAGAAATCGACGATGGCCCAGGTACACATTCTTCCTGCATTTGTCCGGGTATATACTTTCAGTGTTATCTAAACAGTCCGTGCATGCGTGGTATCCCTTGTTTGTCTGTCCTGAAAGGTTACTGAGAGCGGGCCAATTGTTGATGGTCACGAACATCAACGCCTTTAGGTTAAATTCCTCCTGTCTGTGCTCATCCCACGTACGTACACCGTTTCCATTCCACAGCTGTAAAAGTTCTTCAACTAATGGCCTTAGGTACACATCAATGTCGTTGCCGGGTTGCTTAGGGCCTTGGATGAGAACTGGCATCATAATGAACTTCCGCTTCATGCACATCCAAGGAGGAAGGTTATACATACATAGAGTCACGGGCCAGGTGCTGTGGTTGCTGCTCTGCTCCCCGAAAGGATTCATGCCATCCGCGCTTAAAGCAAACCATATGTAACTCCCTCGATGCGGCTATATCTCACACGTGTCGAAGCACGACTTAGAGGCATAACCGCATTCAAAGCAATGTCGCAAGAGAGGTAATCTTCACACAACCCATGTAATTCATAAGGGAAAGAGATACATAGTTGGCTTACAATCGCCACTTCACGCAATACATGAGTAAAGCATTACATCATACAGATACAATCAAGGTCCGACTACGGAACCAAAATAAAAGAAGACTACCCCAAATGCTACACACATCCCCGATCGTCCCAACTGGGCTCCACTACTGATCAACTGAAACGAAAAAACACAATGAACAAGATCTTCCTCGAGCTCCTCCTTGAGCTCGGATGCGTCACCTGCACGGTTTCATCGGCACCTGCAAACTGGTTTTGGAAGTATCTGTGAGTCACGGGGACTCAGCAATCTCACACCCGCGAGATCAAGACTATTTAAGCTTATAGGAAGGACAGAGTTGTGAGGTGGAGCTGCAGCAAGCGACTAGCATATATGGTGGCTACATTCGCAAAAGAGAGCGAGAAGAGAAGCAAGGCACGGTCGTGAAGCTAGTAGCGATCAAGAGGTGATCCTGAAACTACTTACGTCAAACATAACTCCAACACCGTGTTCACTTCCCGGACTCCGCCGAGAAGAGACCATCACGGTTACACACGCGGTTGATGTATATTAATTAAGATCAACTTCGGGTTTTCTACAACCGGACATTAACAAATTACCATCTGGCTCATAACCGCGGGCACGACTTTCGAAAGATAATACCCTGCAGGGGTGTTCCAACTTAGCCCATTATAAGCTCTCACGGTCAACGAAGGATATTCCTTCTACCGGGAAGACCCGATCAGTCTCGGAATCCCGGACTACAAGACATCTCGGAAATGGTAAAACAAGACCAGCAAGACCACCCGATGTGCCGACAAATCCCGATAGGAGCTGCACATATTTCGTTCTCAGGGCACACCGGCTAAGCTAAGCGTACAGGTACCGACGTAATCCAAGTTGCCAAGGAATGGTCCCGCACGGTGCTCTAGTTTGGACCGACACTCGGAGGAGCACTGGCCCGGGAGGCAAAATAAAGATGACCCTTGAGTCTGCAGAACCCAAGGGAAAAAGGCTTAGGTGGCAAATGGTAAAACCGGTTGGGCCTTGCTGGAGGAGTCTTATTCAAAGCGAACTGTCAAGGGGGTCCCATAAATCACCCAACCGTGTAAGGAACACAAATCAAGGAACATAACACCGGTATGACGGGAAACTAGGGCGGAAAGAGTGGAACAAAACACCAGGCATAAGGCCGAGCCTTCCACCCTTTACCAAGTATATAGATGCATTAATTAAATAAGAGATATTGTGATATCCCAAAATAATCATGTTCCAGCATGGATCAAACTTCAACTTCACCTGCAACTAGCAACGCCATAAGAGGGGCTGAGCAAAGCGGTAACATAGTCAATCAACGGTTTGCTAGGAAAAGATGGTTAGAGGTTTGACATGGGAATATGGGTGGCATGATATAGCAAGTGGTAGGTGTCGTAGCATAGGCATAGCAAAAGAGCGAGCAACTAGCAAGCAAAGATAGAAGTGATTTCGAGGGTATGGTCATCTTGCCTGAGATCCCGCTAGGAAGAAGAACGAGTCCATGAAGAAGACAAACGGACGAAGTCGAACGAATCCTCACAACTCCGGAACGAAACCGAAGCTAAGTGAGAAGCAAACCGGAAAGAAGCAAACAACATAGTAAACACACAATCATAAACATGGCATGATGCACAATCAAGTATGATGCATATCCGGTTTAATGATTCATGGCATGGCAATATGCACAAACAACACTACAAGTTAAGTGGAGCTCAATATGCAACGAGTTGCATATTGACGAAACACCACATCAATTATTTAGTTTCTCTCTCAGTTATGGACCCAACAATATTAAATGTTATTAAACATGGCAAGGGGTGAAGCATAACAAAACTATACCATCTAAACAATTTAAATGGGGCCGGATATAAAAACAACAAATCCGGTAAATCCCCATATGCATTTAGCAATTTTAATGCAAACATCAATTTTAGACATTTTAAATGTTGTTATCATGATGCGGATGACATATAAAAATTTTATGCAATTATATGAAAATGTTGACATGAGCATATTATGAAGCATTTGTCATCATGGCGGAAAGAAAGGGTGTCACGGCGACAAATCCGAAAATGATGCAACGGCAACATATCGGTTCCGGTAGCTCATGGAGATACCGGTGCAAAAGGGAGCGTGCGGATATGCGGAACATGCTAGAGATGGTGGGATGCTCCCGACTACCGGGTTCCCACGGGTTAGTGGCATGGAAACGAGTGACAATTCGGACACGGTGCAAACACGGGAATCTCATACATCACTCATGCACTCATTCGCGGGCGTCGTCTCGTCATTATACCTTTGAAGCGTGTGTCTCCGGAGTGGATTGGGTTCGATGCGGTGTAGGGGAAGTAGACGTTCTCGGAATGGTCGTAGTGGAAGTAGTGGTACACGGCGATGGTAGTGGAAGTAGTGGTTCACGTTTTGTAGATGTTCAGGGTCACGGAGAGGGACTTGACGTCCACGGGTCTTCGAGGGTCGTGGTACTTGGCGGTGTAGATGTACACGCTGTCGGGGTACTTGGTCGCATCACCGGGTGTAGTCGTCCACGTTCGGAGCCGAACTTGGCGTATCCATGTACTTGGCAGTCTCTGTCTTCACGGAGATGCAACAGAAACGACGGCGATCAAGTGCAATGAGACCCCGGGTCTACCGAGGCTTGGAATGAACCAAATGAAGCTGCAGGGTCTTGGTGGGAAGCGAGGGAAGGAGCAGGGACTCGCTGGCCTATGCTGGAGGCTTGCCACTGCATCAGCTTGCAGGGAGACTGGCGCCATGGATGGAGTCCGGAGCTCGAGGGCGAATTTGTGGCTGGCGCGGAGCTCCACAGCGGCGGGCGGCAGGCGAGCTTGAGGAGGCGGTGCGCTGGAGAGGAAGCAGGAGCAGAGGGGCGGCGGAGCTTGACGGATCCCGGCGAGGTCGCCGGCAGCAGAGGCTGCGACGGAGCAGGGGCGACGCGAGGCAGGGGGCGCCGGAGTTGGCCTCCAGTGGCGGCACGAGAGACCAGGTGCAGCGTCCTGGCGAGGCAACGGCGCGGAGGAGGGCCGACAGGGGGCGCGACGGAGCTCAGCGGGCGTGATCCGGCGGAGATGCTTGAGCAGGAGCGGACGTGAAGGAGAGGAAGGAGCGGTCGTCGACCTGCTAGGCTCCGGTGGCGCGGGTCAACGTGGATGACGTGGAGGTGCGGGATGAGGGAGCGAGCGAGAGGAGGGAGGAGCGTAGGGATCTCCTCTCCCTGGTGTGATGCGTGTGTGCGTGTGGTGGCGGCACGGGAACGAGAGGGGGAGATCGATGGAGAGGGTCGGGGCCTAGGGTTAGGAGGGATTGGTGGGGGCGGCTGGGCCTTGGCCTTGGGCCGGCGCGAGAGGTTGGGAGGCCCAGGCTGTTGGGCTCCTTCTCTCTCTCTCTTTCTCTAATTCTCTTTTCAAAATAGAAAATAAAGAGAAAGAAAAAGGGAAGAAAAGAAAGGTTAGAGAAAGAGTTGGGCACGGGGATAATTTCCACGGACTCGTAAAAATGTGCACGGTCCATGAAAAATAGGAGTGGCAAGATTGCAGGAATTAAATTCAAAGTCATTTGAATTTAATTCAAAAGGTTTGAGCAAGGACTAGAATTAGAGGTTTCCAAAATGTTGGGATTTTGGTGGAGCTCGGAAGATGATGAAAGAATAAATGGCAAAGTTGGAGATCAAGAATTAAGCCAACAAAGGCATTAGGATATTTTGTAAGTGTGTTTATGTAAATCCAAATAATTGAATATTTACTATAGCTCTCTAAATATCGAGAGGATATGTTTTAAAGAGAATCACCATGTGAATTCCTCGATTTAAATGGATCAAAGATCCATGCCATTTATTTAGTTGAGTTGCAAAAGATTTATGAGATGATGGCATGATGACATGATGCAATGCAAAAATAAATAGAGCAAGCACAAATAAAAACACATGGAGGTCACAAAAATATGGAAGTCTTCTGGATCGTGGGTCTTGGGGCGTTACAACACTCCACCACTACAAGAGGATCTCGTCCCGAGATCTAGGATGGCACCGGAGAGAGACGGGAGAGGAAGAGGTAAAACAAAGTCGCTTCTTTGACAAACGAGTGACACCACGAACCTTGAGAGGTTGAACAAAGTGAAAGAAAGGATACAATGAAGATAAACGAGATTGCAAACACTCCGTTAACAAAGAGGAACAAGGAACATTACAAGAACCTTGTAGGTTAAAAGACATAAGAAAAAGGGTTGCAATGGGAAAGAAGTACATGCAAGCACTCCGGTAGAAACGAGGTGTACAAGGAACGATAAGGATCAATTACGACAACACTCCGGTTGGAAATGGAATATAAAGAATATGAGCTTGGCAAAATGAAAGCACTTGGATGAGACTCCGGTTAGAAGAGGAATGGTAGACAGAACCCTCCGGTTGAAACAAGATAGAGAAGGAAATAAGAATGATATAATTTTGGCGGCACTCCGACTGAAAATGGAAGGAATTAGAATCATGAACTTGACAAGATGAGAGGATACTTGATGCGATCAACAACACACTACCTCCGGAACTATTGAAATAATGGCACAAGGGGTAAGAAAGATTTCAGACAGCTCTCCGGTTGAGGAAGGAGGCAAAACTTGATAAAATGAGAGAACTCGAATGAAAACACAACACTCCGGCTAAACGGAGAAGCACGGAGAAGAACATGATCTTGACAAAACAAGATGATGGGTCGAAGAGAGCAACATCACAATGCCTCCGGAAGAAAGAATAGAAGATAGATCATTGGAAAAACAGAATGGTGAAGAAAATGATAACTTCTACCACAATTGAATTTGGAAAGCATCCTTGCAAGAAGGTTAGAGGGAGTTGTTGTAAAACCAACAACGGAAGGATATGATCCTCGTGGGCTTATGGAGACATCTCAAAACTTGAGGTGAAATTCTGCCACTACCGAAAACAAATGCTTGCCTGAAATCAACGAAGAGATGAAAACTCTTTCACCGAGAAGAGAAGGAGAAACTTGGATCATTGATAAGCACCACGAATAGCAACATTCCCAATGGAAGGCTTTAGGTGAAATATAACCCAAGATAACTCCAATGAAGAAATTGATGGATTTAAAATACCTCATTCTTGACAACATGTGAATCATGAAGCACGAAGGGAAGTTGTCAAGAATGACATAACACCGCCTCAAAAGATAATGATAGAAAGAATTGCACTTTGGAATGCAAGATGAAGAATGCTTGAACTCCTCAAGACAAAACATGTGTTGAACACCATGTTTATTTTAGAGTATGGCTTGACGGATCTTAACTCCGAGAGAAATCTTGATGAACAATTGAAGAATGAAAAGAATCCTTGACGAAGCACCATGTAGAGCCTCCATGAAGAACTCCGGTAAACAAAAGGGTGGTAGAAAGAAAGAGAAGTTGAAAACACAAGGTGAAGCCTTGCAATGATTTAGATGGATCTTCGTGATGATGAGAGCTTGGAACTCCAGGAAAAGAAAAGATGAACAACTTAGAATCGAGAAATGATATCATGAACAACTCCGGAATAAGGAATTGAATTTACTCAATGAAACAAGAATAAGAACTACATTATGCTCATCCTTCACCAATTAAATTGATGACAAGCAACGGATTTGGCACACTACTTATTCTTTTGCAAGGATTGAAGAGAGATATAGTGCCAACTTGAAGAAGTCTTCGACGAATCACCGAGAGGATTGGAAAGGACGAATGAACTGATACGGTAATAAAGGAAGAGGAATCTTGAACGAACCACCGTAAAAATTGAAAATGAATGAAGAAAAGAGAACGAATCACTGGGAGGAATTAGAAAACGACGTTGATACTTGAGGGAATTTAGATACAAATGAACGCAGAGATCCCGAGCTGATTAGATAATACTTGAATGATGCACCGGTAAGATTTGAAGAACGAGAGCTGAAAGCTGAGAATGAGGAATTATGACATGATGGCCTTCGGAGGAAAGAAGTGGAAACAACTCATGAAATGCTCCGGATGGTTATGAAATGAATTCTCACAATCGAAAACAATTATGAGAGGATGGCATAAGATAGAACTATGAATCTTCAAGAGAACGGACCAAGATTTAGGAGAAATCCTTCTTTGGTCTTCAAATGTTGAGAATGATGATGAGAACCACCATGAATTATTGAGACACTCCAGAATAATGAAGAATAGAAAGATTGAGCCAACGAGGAAAATAATTTGAAAGATCTTGGAGAAAGACATTTGACTGATGATAATTCATTCTTACGTCAAACTTTGAAAGAATTTGAGAATCGCTCCGGATAAATTAGAAGAGTCAGGTAAGATCCTGGGAAAAGACCTGTGGGTTAGGGCCCACTCAAAAGAACCACCGTTGAACGATTGCTTGAAAGGGAGGTTGCACCGGTTGATTTAAATGGCTTTCATGAGATAACAATCTCGAAATAACTTGAACGGATTACGAATGGAAACACGAATCTTCTGAGATATCTTCATCACTCCCAACCAAATGAATAGCGAGAAGTGAATGATTAGGAGATACACCGGCATGAGAAATCATTGTGACAAGAGGAAAAGGGATAAGATCAACACCGAAATCTTGAATTAAATCCACCGGAGAAGAAAATTAGAATGGAACAATGATAAGGTTGAAACTTCCTTAGCGTCTTCATGAGAAATCACCGGATAAAACATTAAAGGAAAAGAATGAAGAAACTTCACTCAATAAAATGGCTACTTGATTAAGAAATCTGAGTCCTTGAAGAAAAAGGGTGGGAGGGCGGGAAAACAAAGGCAACTTGGGTCGGATGAAGCAAGCACCGTTGCAAAGAACTGAGAATTGATCTCGCGAATGGGGAGAATGATGGGATCATCTTGAAGAGAAGGGCACCGGTGAGAAGAAATTGAGATAACAAACTCGATGATCAAGAAGGATTAGTATTTTCACATAGAAATATGAGAACACCATTTAGAATAAGGTATGGAATCAACACTTGGCATTGAAGCAACTTGAATACCACAAAACGGAACAAAACAAAGGATTTGGCTTGCAGAATAAGCCGGAAACAAACATATGATAGATCCCATATCGTATCATGTGTCTGTTGGAAAGATATCCAACGAAATACTTGAATTCCCACTTATAAACTCCCGAAACTTTCTGGTTATGCAATCAGGTGTTGGGGATACAGGGGACACAAAATATATCACCCAAACTAACAATACCTAGATCCAGCTGTATCCATCCTTCAACACATAACCAAGAAACCTTCGGAAATCGTTTACCTCAACCTTCGAAAAGAATCTGTTATACGAGTTATGGCAATACTCTCGAACTCGCCCCAGTACTGGGTTGTCGAGGTTATCTCACCAACAACTGCATAAAAGAGATTTTCGATGTCGGCAAAGCTCAGGTATTCCAGAACTGCGACGATAAAATTGTGACGACAACACCTCTGAGCTCAACTCCCCGGGACACTGCCACAACCCCTAAATGTCAGGAGGCACCAAGAACAATGTTCTCGTCACAAAACCATCGGCACGATTCCAAGATACCCGCGTGATCCTAAAAAAATTTAGTGAAATTTGAGAAGAGAAAGAGTCAAAACTCTACGTCAGGATGCCTCACCAGAGCGACGAAGGGACTGAGGAGTAAAAAGAATCCTACTCTCCGATATATAAAATCCTAAGACTCAAAACATTTTTTTCTAGACTCAACAAAGTCAGCGATTCAATCAAGCAGGGGGCTCCTAAGTCGGGGATGGCTCTGACACCAACTTGTAACGCCCTCGATGCGGCTATATCTCACACGTGTCGAAGCACGACTTAGAGGCATAACCGCATTGAAAGCAATGTCGCAAGAGAGGTAATCTTCACACAACCCATGTAATTCATAAGGGAAAGAGATACATAGTTGGCTTACAATCGACACTTCACGCAATACATGAGTAAAGCATTACATCATACAGATACAATCAAGGTCCGACTACGGAACCAAAATAAAAGAAGACTACCCCAAATGCTACAGATCCCGATCGTCCCAACTGGCTCCACTACTTGATCAACTGAAACAAAACAACACAATGAACAAGATCTTCATCGAGCTCCTCCTTGAGCTCGGATGCGCCACCTGCACGGTTTCATCGGCACCTGCAAACTGGTTTTGGAAGTATCTGTGAGTCACGGGGACTCAGCAATCTCACACCCGCGAGATCAAGACTATTTAAGCTTATAGGAAGGACAGAGTTGTGAGGTGGAGCTGCAGCAAGCGACTAGCATATATGGTGGCTACATTCGCAAAAGAGAGCGAGAAGAGAAGCAAGGCACGGTCGTGAAGCTAGTAGCAATCAAGAGGTGATCCTGAAACTACTTACGTCAAACATAACTCCAACACCGTGTTCACTTCCCGGACTCCGCCGAGAAGAGACCATCACGGTTACACACGCGGTTGATGTATTTTAATTAAGATCAACTTCGGGTTTTCTACAACCGGACATTAACAAATTCCCATCTGCCTCATAACCGCGGGCACGGCTTTCGAAAGATAATACCCTGCAGGGGTGTTCCAACTTAGCCCATTATAAGCTCTCACGGTCAACGAAGAATATTCCTTCTACCGGGAAGACCCGATCAGTCTCGGAATCCCGGACTACAAGACATCTCGACAATGGTAAAACAAGACCAACAAGACCACCCACTGTGCCGACAAATCCCGATAGGAGCTCCACATATCTCGTTATCAGGGCACACCGGATAAGCTAAGCGTATAGGTACCGACGTAATCCAAGTTGCCAAGGAATGGTCCCGCCCGGTGCTCTAGTTTGGACCAACACTCGGAGGAGCACTGGCCCGGGGGGTAAAATAAAGATGACCCTTGAGTCTGTAGAACCCAAGGGAAAAAGGCTTAGGTGGCAAATGGTAAAACCAAGGTTGGGCCTTTCTGGAGGAGTCTTATTCAAAGCGAACTGTCAAGGGGGTCCCATAAATCACCCAACCGTGTAAGGAACGCAAAATCAAGGAACATAACACCGGTATGACGGAAAACTAGGGCGACAAGAGTGGAACAAAACACCAGGCATAAGGCCGAGCCTTCCACCCTTTACCAAGTATATAGATGCATTAATTAAATAAGAGATATTGTGATATCCCAAAATAATCATGTTCCAGCATGGAGCAAACTTCAACTTCACCTGCAACTAGCAACGCTATAAGAGGGGCTGAGCAAAGCGGTAACATAGCCAATCAACGGTTTGCTAGGAAAAGATGGTTAGAGGTTTTACATGGCAATATGGGTGGCATGATATAGCAAGTGGTAGGTGTCGTAGCATAGGCACAGCAAAAGAGCGAGCAACTAGCAAGCAAAGATAGAAGTGATTTCGAGGGTATGGTCATCTTGCCTAAGATCCCGCTAGGAAGAAGAACGAGTCCATGAAGAAGACAAACGGACGAAGTCGAACGAATCCTCACAACTCCGGAACGAAACCGAAGCTAAGCGAGAAGCAAACCGGAAAGAAGCAAACAACATAGTAAACACACAATCATAAACATGGCATGATGCACAATCAAGTATGATGCATATTCGGTTTAATGATTCATGGCATGGCAATATGCACAAACAACACTACAAGTTCAGTGGAGCTCAATATGCAACGAGTTGCATATTGACGAAACACCACATCAATTATTTAGTTTCTCTCTCGGTTATGGACCCAACAATATTAAATGTTATTAAACATGGCAAGGGGTGAAGCATATCAAAACTATACCATCTAAAAAATTTAAATGGGGCCGGATATAAAAACAACAAATCCGGTAAATCCCCATATGCATTTATCAATTTTAATGCAAACATCAATTTTAGACATTTTAAATGTTGTTATCATGATGCGGATGACATATACAAATTTTATGCAATTATATGACAATGTTGACATGAGCATATTATGAAGCATTTGTCATCGTGGCGGAAAGAAAGGGTGTCACGGCGACGAATCCGAAAATGATGCCACGGCAACATATCGGTTCCGGTAGCTCATGGAGATACCGGTGCAAAAATGAGCGTGCGGATATGCGGAACATGCTAGAGATGGTGGGATGCTCCCGACTACCGGGTTCCCACGGGTTAGTGGCATGGAAACGAGTGACAATTCGGACACGGTGCAAACACGGGCATCTCATACATCACTCATGCACTCATTCACGGGCGTCGTCTCGTCATTATACCTTTGAAGCGTGTATCTCCGGAGCGGATTGGGTTCGATGCGGTGTAGGGGAAGTAGACGTTCTCGGAATGGTCGTAGTGGAAGTAGTGGTACACGGCGATGGTAGTGGAAGTAGTGGTTCACGTTTCGTAGATGTTCAGGGTCACGGAGAGGGACTTGACGTCCACGGGTCTTTGAGGGTCGTGGTACTTGGCGGTGTAGATGTACACGCTGTCGGGGTACTTGGTCGCATCACCGGGTGTAGTCGTCCACGTTCGGAGCCGAACTTGGCGTATCCATGTACTTGGCAGTCTCTGTCTTCACGGAGATGCAACAGAAACGACGGCGATCAAGTGCAGTGAGACCCCGGGTCTACCGAGGCTTGGAATGAACCAAATGAAGCAGCAGGGTCTTGGTGGGAAGCGAGGGAAGGAGCAGGGACTCGCTGGCCTATGCTGGAGGCTTGCAACTGCATCGGCTTGCAGGGAGACTGGCGCCATGGATGGAGTCCGGAGCTCGAGGGCGAATTTGTGGCTGGCGCGGAGCTCTACAGCGGCGGGCGGCAGGCGAGCTTGAGGAGGCGGTGCGCTGGAGAGGAAGCAGGAGCAGAGGGGCGGCGGAGCTTGACGGATCCCGGCGAGGTCGCCGGCAGCAGAGGCTGCGACGGAGCAGGGGCGACGCGAGGCAGGGGGCGCCGGAGTTGGCCTCCAGTGGCGGCACGAGAGACCAGGTGCAGCGTCCTGGCGAGGCAACGGCGCGGAGGAGGGCCGACAGGGGGCGCGACGGAGCTCAGCGGGCATGATCCGGCGGAGATGCTTGAGCAGGGGCGGACGCGAAGGAGAGGAAGGAGCGGTCGTCGACCTGCTAGGCTCCGGTGGCGCGGGTCAACGAGGACGAGGTGGAGGTGCGGGATGAGGGAGCGAGCGAGAGGAGGGAGGAGCGTAGGGATCTCCTCTCCCTGGTGTGATGCGTGTGTGCGTGTGGTGGCGGCACGGGAACGAGAGGGGGAGATCGATGGAGAGGGTCGGGGCCTAGGGTTAGGAGGGATTGGTGGGGGCGGCTGGGCCTTGGCCTTGGGCCGGCGCGGGAGGTTGGGAGGCCCAGGCTGCTGGGCTCCTTCTCTCTCTCTCTTTCTCTAATTCTCTTTTCAAAACAGAAAATAAAGAGAAAGAAAAAGGGAAGAAAAGAAAGGTTAGAGAAAGAGTTGGGCACGGGGATAATTTCCACGGACTCGTAAAAATGTGCACGGTCCATGAAAAATAGGAGTGGCAAGATTGCAGGAATTAAATTCAAAGTCATTTGAATTTAATTCAAAAGGTTTGAGCAAGGACTAGGAATTAGAGGTTTCCAAAATGTTGGGATTTTGGTGGAGCTCGGAAGATGATGAAAGAATAAATGGCAAAGTTGGAGATCAAGAATTAAGACAACAAAGGCATTAGGATATTTTGTAAGTGTGTTTATGTAAATCCAAATAATTGGAATATTTACTATAGCTCTCTAAATATCGAGAGGATATGTTTTAAAGAGAATCACCATGTGAATTCCCTCGATTTAAATGGATCAAAGATCCATGCCATTTATTTAGTTGAGTTGCAAAAGATTTATGAGATGATGGCATGATGACATGATGCAATGCAAAAATAAATAGAGCAAGCACAAATAAAAACACACGGAGGTCACAAAAATATGGAAGTCTTCTGGATCGTGGGTCTTGGGGCGTTACACCATACGTTCCTTGGGTCCTTTGCAAACTCATTCCAGTACTTTCTCTCGATTTTTCTCCACTACGACCCATCAGCGGGTGCTCTCAACTTCCCGTCTTTCTTACGGTCCTCACTGTGCCATCGCATCAACTTGGCATGCTCTCCGTTTCTGAACAGACGTTTCAACCGTGGTATTATAAGAGCATACCACATCACCTTCGCAAGAACCCTCTTCCTGGGAGGCTCGCGTCAACATCACCAGGGTCATCTCGTCTGATCTTATACCGCAATGCACCGCATACCAGGCATGCGTTCAGATCCTTTTATGCACCGCGGTAGAGGATGCAGTCATTAGGGCATGCATGTATCTTCTGCACCTCCAATCCTAGAGGGCATACGACCTTCTTTGCTGCGTATGTACTGTCGGGCAATTCGTTATCCTTTGGAAGCTTCTTCTTCAATATTTTCAGTAGCTTCTCACATCCTTTATCAGGCACAGCATTCTCTGCCTTCCACTGCAGCAATTCTAGTACGGTACCGAGCTTTGTGTTGCCATCTTCGTAATTGGGGTACAACCCTTTTTTGTGATCCTCTAACATGCGATCGAACTTCAGCTTCTCCTTTTGACTTTCGCATTGCGTCCTTGCATCAACAATGACCCGGCGGAGATCATCATCATCGGGCACATCGTCTGGTTCCTCTTGATCTTCAGCAGCTTCACCCGTTGCAGCATCATTGGGCACATCGTCTGGTTCCTCTTGATCTTCACCAGCTCCCCCCGTTGCAGCATCACCGTATTCAGGGGGCACGTAGTTGTCATCGTACTCTTCTTCTTCGTCATCTTCCATCATAACCCCTATTTCTCCGTGCCTCGTCCAAACATTATAGTGTGGCATGAAACCCTTGTAAAGCAGGTGGGTGTGAAGGATTTTCCGGTCAGAGTAAGACTTCGTATTCCCACATTTAATGCATGGACAACACATAAAACCATTCTGCTTGTTTGCCTCGGCCGCTTCTAGAAACTCATGCACGCCCTTAATGTACTCGGAGGTGTGTCTGTCACCGTACATCCATTGCCGGTTCATCTGCGTGCATTATATATAATTAAGTGTGTCAAAAACCATTACAGAACTTCATGAATAGATAAATAAGTTACCAAATTAATAGAAGTTCATCATCACATTAAAACCAAAGTACATACATAGTTCTCATATAACAACATATAGATCTCCAGAGCATCTAATTAATTAAACCATACATTGAAACTATGTAAAACATTTCAATGCGAAAACAAATGTGATCATAATCGCAACCAAGGTAACAATTGATCCAACGGCATAGTGATACCAAGCCTCGGTATGAATGGCATATTTTCTAATCTTTCTAATCTTCAAGCGCATTGCATCCATCTTGATCTTGTGATCATCGACGACATCCGCAACATGCAACTTCAATATCATCTTCTCCTCCTCAATTTTTTTTATTTTTTGCTTCAAGAAATTGTTTTCCTCTTCAACTAAATTTAACCTCTGGACAATAGGGTCAGTTGGAATTTCCGGTTCACATACCTCCTAGATAAATAAAATCTATGTCACGTTGGTCGGCATAATTTTCATAAACAATAAATGAACCAATAGTTATAAAGATAATATATACCACATCCGACTCATAGACACGACGAGGGCCGACGGGGGCGGATACCAAAACCATCGCACTATATAAGATGCAATAATAAAAGTAAGAAAATAATACAAGTAAGAATATTTTTCCTTTCAGAAAGAAGATAAGAACAAGAGGCTCACCACGGTGGTGCCGGCGATGAGATCGGCGCGGGTAATTGACGGCGGTGAAGACGGGGACGGGGCGTGACGGACCGCTAAATAGACAAATATTGAGGAAAATCGAGCTTGGAGGTCGAGCTTGGAGAGGAAAAAGCTTAAGTAGTGTGGCTCGGCCATTTCATCGAACACCTCATGTGCATAGGAGGTGAGCTAGAGCACCACAAAGCCCCCCCTCCCTCGTCGGCTAGAGAAAAACAGAGCACTGGAGTGCTCTGCTTTCATGGCGAGGGGTATATAAACAGCACTATTGGTCCCGGTTCGTGGCATGAACCGGGACTAAAAGCCATTGGTCCCGTTCATGCCACCAACCGACCAATGATGGTGGGCCAGAGCCAGGCCCATTGGTCCCGGTTCGTCCCACCAACCGGGACCAACGGTCCAGACGAACCGGGACCAATGGCCCACGTGGCCCGGCCGGCCCCCTGGGCTCACGAACCGGGTCCCATGCCCCCATCGGTCCCGGTTCTAGACTGAACCAGGACTAATGGGCTGGCCCGGCCTGGACCGTTGCCCCCTTTTCTACTAGTGAATAGTTTACAGATTTCAGTAACCTCACAAAACTGGATAAATAGTAAAGCTTAGATTGTGAATGCAATTCAGTGTCTAGAGTAGAACAACAATTTTAGTGCAGAAAAGGGTCATCAAGGTTAACAAGTATCACTCAACTTATTTTTGCCACGTCATAAAGTAAGGGTACATACAGAAACCAAAAACAAAATCCCGGATTTCAACAGAATTATTCATTATGTAATGTATCTTCGTTTATTATTTTTAAGAATCTGAAATATATGATGGAGGTAGCAGTGAGACTTTGGGGTAGGAAAACAAAGACGTGGCACCTACAAGGAGAAGATGGATTTTTAACAACATGCACAATGCTCTAAGGAAGGCAGATTTAGCCAACCCTCAGGATCAGCAATTCTTACAAAGCTCATCATGGATTGGATAAAACCACATCCACTCTCCGGAGTACACAACTAGCACAAAGGTGCAGCAAACAAAGACGTGGCACCTACAAGGAGAAGATGGATTTTTAACAACATGCACAATGCTCTAAGGAAGGCAGATATAGCCAACCCTCAGGATCAGCAATTCTTACAAAGCTCATCATGGATTGGATAAAACCACATCCACTCTCCAGAGTACACAACTAGCACAAAGGTGCAGCAAACAAAGACGTGGCACCTACAAGGAGAAGATGGATTTTTAACAACATGCACAATGCTCTAAGGAAGGCAGATTTAGCCAACCCTCAGGATCAGCAATTCTTACAAAGCTCATCATGGATTGGATAAAACCACATCCACTCTCCAGAGTACACAACTAGCACAAAGGTGCAGCAAACAAAGACGTGGCACCTACAAGGAGAAGATGGATTTTTAACAACATGCACAATGCTCTAAGGAAGGCAGATTTAGCCAACCCTCAGGATCAGCAATTCTTACAAAGCTCATCATGGATTGGATAAAACCACATCCACTCTCCGAGTACACAACTAGCACAAAGGTGCAGCAAACAAAGACGTGGCACCTACAAGGAGAAGATGGATTTTAACAACATGCACAATGCTCTAAGGAAGGCAGATATAGCCAACCCTCAGGATCAGCAATTCTTACAAAGCTCATCATGGATTGGATAAAACCACATCCACTCTCCAGAGTACACAACTAGCACAAAGGTGCAGCAAACAAAGACGTGGCACCTACAAGGAGAAGATGGATTTTTAACAACATGCACAATGCTCTAAGGAAGGCAGATTTAGCCAACCCTCAGGATCAGCAATTCTTACAAAGCTCATCATGGATTGGATAAAACCACATCCACTCTCCAGAGTACACAACTAGCACAAAGGTGCAGCAAACAAAGACGTGGCACCTACAAGGAGAAGATGGATTTTTAACAACATGCACAATGCTCTAAGGAAGGCAGATTTAGCCAACCCTCAGGATCAGCAATTCTTACAAAGCTCATCATGGATTGGATAAAACCACATCCACTCTCCAGAGTACACAACTAGCACAAAGGAGCAGCATGCGAACGAGTATATCAGTACCCAAGGGCATCAGGCTACCCGTGAAACTAGTATATCATCAGTAACAGTAACTTACGAAGCCTGAGAAGGCAATGCAAGCAGCCCCTAAAACACTATGCCGGAGATGCGACTGAAGGATAACATTAACATTACAGGCATGCATGGGTGCTGAGTTCCTACCTAACCAGTGTCCGCAAGGAGATATTATAACTGCCTAGAACAACAACAAAATTCATAGGAAAATATAAATGTGTGCAAGGTGATACACATAAGCATGTATGCTTGTGCGGAGTCTCCCATAACGGCGAGCTTATTCTCCATGCCTAACCAAAAACAATGGATTCATGAACAAAAACTGATCACTATGGTACACACATTTAAGTTAAGCAAAAGTGCTCCAAACTCTTCTAAAAAACAGTTACAACTTGCACGTCGACAGATATGACAGTTTGCTTATACAATGGCATTGCTCACAAAATTCCTGGTGCAGTCCTATTCTTAAGAGTTAAGACATGGTGATTTTGCTTCCGATTATTGGTAATCGAAATGGTCTAGCGCTACATGCAGATGAAAATGATCAAAGCTAACAAAATGGCAATTATGCAGTGTGTCACTAGGAAGAAAATATGGGACCTGAGCCTGGCTATGTCCATGAACCAGTTAAATGAAGCATTCCTTAAATGCTTTGCACCTAAAGTGATGAGATGTTCTAAACAAGGCAACAGAAAAGACATGGAAGCACAAAATGCACCTTCCCGTTAGATTCGGCAATACATCAGCCAACATTGCAAGAAAGAGATTGTTGCTAACTTGAAAGTACAATCGTTTTTCTCTTAGGAAGAAAATTACAACTGCTTGCAAGAAAACAAATATGATCATTTCTGCTAGCATGGACTCTTGCTTTAATGGTGGACTTAATCTATATACCGAAACAGATGCAATGAATTCATGGAAAGAAACTCTGACCCAATCATTTAATATAAGGGGTAGTGCTCTATACTTTTCTGAAAATCAGGTGCATGTCAACCTAGAGGACACTCAAACACGTTTCACCATTAGCAAGAACCAAACAAAGAAACAGGAAACACATGTCAATTGGTAAATATTTATTATTAAGAAGGCCAATACATAATTTCGCCAAAGAGCTAGCTATGGACAGGGGTGCGTGGAAGCTTGCTATCCATGTGCCAGAGCCATGAGTTGGTTGCGAGATCTTATGGGTTTCACCTCTAGCCTACCCCAACTTGTTTGGGACTAAAGACTTTGTTGTTGTTGTTTTTAAGGCCAATACATAATTTATCAGCATAAGAAGTCCTAGATAAAAAAAGAGAATCAATTCTTCAGTTCAATGAACAGAGACAAGGGAGGTAGATTGCTAACTAGACCCCTAGAGGCCTAGATAAAAAAAACCAAAGTCACCATCAGCTCGCACACTATTGTAAGCATCAACAAAGAAACAAGTAGGCTCATAGTGGATCCAATTCATACATATTGCAGGTCAGGCGGATACAAACATCCATGACATTAAGAAGCAGCGGCTCACTCGAAAGCTGTTAGATGAAAGGCGAAGCATTCACAGCATAACCTTCCAGTGTTGGAAAAAAGGTATGTGGAACTAGAGTTTGTTTGAGCCGATGTGCAGAAGGATTGAGGCCTCCTTGAATGAAATTGGCAACCACCTTGCCATCAATGTCAACCTCAAGTAGTTGACGGTCAAATTTTAACAGAACAAACACATCACCATCCCAAGGCACGGCCACTGCATCCCAATAATTGTGAAATCAGTTATCTGGAGGCCGCAATAAAACCCGGTATTTCAAGGCCCAGACCTCAATCTCGTAGTCCTGTATCATCCAGATATCAATGGCTGTGACTGTGTCTGCATTAATGAGGCTCAAGATGTTGAGCATTCCATCTGTCTCAAACAGGTTACCGCCGTCAAGAATAATCGGAGCACGCATCTGCCGGAACGACTCAGCTGTGGTGTCGAATACTATTATGGCATTGCTGTCGCTCTCTCTATGCTTCATACGATGCCAATGCAGGTTACCACGAAACAGGACAGAACCAAGGCTGCATGTGAGCTGCTCCACATCCGGCCACCCTATGAGCCTGGGCGGCTGGCCGGTGCCTAAAGTGAAGACGTAGGAGCCATCCTGACAATCATTTACCATAGCTTCCAACCTCAACCCTTGGGTCCTGTACAGCAACAGTCGGTACTCCCCGGTTGGGCTGTGCGGATACATCCCCAATATCAAGAAGGCATGGAGCATCGGGAGGGGAGCATACTGACGAGTTGTCAGGTTGCAAACAGCTAGGTTCGTCCTCCGGACGGATAGGACAAGGAGGCCGTCACAGGAGGCCTCAATAGAGAAGTGGTCGGGATCAAGTCGCGCGACGTGTTGGAGCTGGTCGGCTGCCCGGTGGTCGAAGGCGATGATGTCCAGGGACTTGTCGCCGTCACCGAAGATGTTGAAGCCGTAGACGAGGGGGAGGGTGGGCTGGCGGGCGTGGTGGGCCAGGAGGAACTGGCGGGTGGAGGCAGCGCGGCGCCAGGCGTGGGCGACGGCGCGGCAGCGGAGGAGGGCTTTGGGGTCTAGGAGGACGAGGATCTCCCAGACGACGATCTCGTCCGGGAGGCCGGGCAGGAGAGGCTCCGCTCCTGCTCTTGCGGCGTCCGCCATGGTCGCCGGCTGCTGCTTCCGTCCAGGAACGAGACGATTTGTGGAGTTGTGCCTGCGGCGGCGGCGGCGGCGGAGTGGAGGTGCGCCGAGATGGACAGGTGAGTACTGGCTCTCAAACGGGCTGGGATTATTTCTTTTGCGGGCTGGGCTTAGCCCAGAAGGAGATCAGTCAGTGTCAAGTGTCTTTTTTTCTTTTGCGGGTAGTCGGTGTCAAGTGTCAACTCCACTTGTTACTAAAAAAAAAAGTTGTCTAAAAAAACTCAAAAAAAAGTGTCAACTCCACTTGTTACTCGAAAAAAACTTAAAACAAAAAAAAACTTGTTTCTTAAAACAAAATTGTTAACTCCACTACAAAAAAGCCCCCGGGTTGTATCACGTTGTCACCGGGCAAGCATTCACTCCAAGGGTGAAGTGGAACGGTGCGAACAACGTAACACTGTACAGATTGTATATGTTTTTGAGGAGAAAACTGCATATTCATTACTCAGAGAGTAAACAAAACATACATGCAGCACCCACTAGAAGAGTTCACAAACATAGCTTTCTCGACACACACTGCAGAAAGATCCCCAAGATAACAAACCAAGTATAGGGGGACCAAATCGCAAAAAGACCACCACTACTTGCTATTGCACACCGTCACAGAAGAAGAGGAACATGATGAAAACACTGAAGCCACGAGGAGGAAAACACCTACCCCGTACTAAGCCAGTTGTCTTCCCGCTCGAAACGACACCGCATGCCGACCCGAACTCCCGAGTAGATCTCCACCCTCTTCGTTGGCGATGCCAGAGCATACAACGCCATGGAAGGAGCGGGACGGGGAAAGCAGAACCTCCTGATGTGATCGCCTCCTCCTCCAAAACAACCACACCCGAGCACACGAAGCCTGCTTCCACACACATCGGCGAGGCATACCCTAACCTCACCGCCCTAACAGAGCGGTAGGAATCTACCTCAAAGGCTCCTCGATTTCGTCCTGGAGGACGACGGCAAGGTGGACGGAGCCCCGAAAGAAACAAAGGTCGTTGAGCTGCAGCAGCCACCAGAGTGTCGCATCGACCAAACCCTAAACCTACCGTCGAGGTTGTCCTCCCCTCCCGCCGCTGGGGCGGCCGATGAAGGGAAGGAAAATCACCGGGCCCGCCAGCAATCGACCGAGGAAACGGAGCCTTCGCCCACTTAATTTGTCGCTTATGGGAGAAGGGGAAAAGCCAGATTGTATGCATCCCAAGGGTAGATGCATTACCCCAGGGGTAGGTGCTTGATGCCTCGCTTGAAGGAAATATGCCCTAGAGGCAATAATAAAGTAATTATTTATTTCCTTATATCATGATAAATGTTTATTATTCATGCTAGAATTGTATTAACCGGAAATATAATACTTGTATGAATACATAGACGAACAGAGTGTCACTAGTATGCCTCTACTTGACTAGCTCGTTGATCAAAGATGGTTATGTTTTCTAGCCATAGACATGAGTTGTCATTTGATTAACAGGATCACATCATTAGGAGAATGATGTGATTGACTTGACCCATTCCGTTAGCTTAGCACTTGATCGTTTAGTATTGTGCTATTGCTTTCTACATGTATACATGTTCCTATGACTATGAGATTATGCAACTCCCGTTTACCAGAGGAACACTTCGTGTGCTACCAAACGTCACAACGTAACTGGGTGATTATAAAGGTGCTCTACAGGTGTCTCCGAAGGTACTTGTTGGGTTGGCGTATTTCAAGATTAGGATTTGTCACTCCGATTGTCGGAAAGGTATCTCTAGGCCCACTCGGTAATGCACGTCACTCCGATTGTAACTAATGAGTTAGTTGTGGGATGATGTATTACGGAACGAGTAAAGAGACTTGCCAGTAACGAGATTGAACTAGGTATTGAGATACCGACGATCGAATCTCGGGTAAGTAACATACCGATGACAAAGGGAACAACGTATGTTGTTATGCGGTCTGACTGATAAAGATCTTTGTAGAATATGTAGGAGCCAATATGGGCATCCAGGTTCCGCTATTGGTTATTGACCAGAGAGGTGTCTTAGTCATGTCTACATAGTTCTTGAACCCGTAGGGTCCGCACGCTTAACGTTCGTTGACGATATAGTACTATGAGTTATGTATGTTGGTGACCGAATGTTGTTCGGAGTTTCGGATGAGATCACGGATATGACGAGGAACTCCGGAATGTTCCGGAAGTAAAGATTGATATGTGGATAGTAGTGTTTGATCTCCAGAAGGGTTCCGGAATCCATCGGAAGGGGTTCCGGATGTTTCCCGAAATATTTGGGCACGAGAACACTTTATCTGGGCCAAAGGGGAAAGCCCACGAGGTTTGTTGAAAGCGAAAAAGGAAGTTTTATGGAGTCGGGGCCGACTCGGGGTCCTCGACGTCGGATCCAGACGCCGGGAACCCTAGCGTCTGGCCGTGGAGTCCGAGAAGGACTCTTGCCTTTAGGGTGAAACCGACTTTGTGGAGGCTTTTACTCCAAGTTTCGACACCAAGGCTCAACATATAAATAGAGGGGTAGGGCTAGCACCCAAGGCACATCAAGAAACACAAAGCCGTGTGCCGGCAACCCCGTCCCCTCTAGTTTATCCTCCGTCACAGTTTTCGTAGTGCTTAGGCGAAGCCCTGCGGAGATTGTTCTTCACCAACACCGTCACCAGGCCGTCGTGCTGCCGGAACTCATCTACTACTTCGCCCCTCTTGCTGGATCGAGAAGGTGAGGACGTCATCAAGCTGAACGTGTGCTGAACGCGGAGCTGCCGTACGTTCGGTACTTGATCGGGACGGATCGTGAAGGTGTGCGACTACATCAACCGCGTTGATAAGCGCTTCCACTTAAGGTCTACGAGGGTACGTAGACAACACTCTCCCCTCTCGTTGCTATGCATCACCATGATCCTGCGTGTGCATAGGAATTTTTTTGAAATTACTACATTCTCCAACAGTGGCATCCGAGCCTGATTTTATGCATAGATGTTATATGCACGAGTAGAACACAAGTGAGTTGTGGGCGATACAAGTCATACTGCTTACCAGCATGTCATACTTTGGTTCAGCGGTATTGTTGGATGAAGCGGCCCGGACCGATATTACGCGTACGCTTACGCGAGACTGGTTCTACCAACGTGCTTTGCACACAGGTGGCTCGCGGGTGTCAGTTTTCTCCAACTTTAGTTGAACCGAGTGTGGCTACGCCCGGTCCTTGAGAAGGTTAAAACAGCACTAACTTGACGAACTATCGTTTTGGTTTTGATGCATAGGTAAGAACGGTTCTTGCTAAGCCCGTAGCAGCCACATAAAACTTGCAACAACAAAGTAGAGGACGTCTAACTTGTTTTTGCAGGGCATGTTGTGATGTGATATGGTCAAGGCATGATACTAAATTTTATTATATGAGATGATCATGTTTTGTAACCGAGTTATCGGCAACTGGCAGGAGCCATATGGTTGTCGCTTTATTGTATGTAATAAATCGCCTTGTAATTGCTTTACTTTATCACTAAGCGGTAGCGATAGTCGTAGAAGCAATAGTTGGCGAGACGACAACGATGCTACGATGGAGATCAAGGTGTCGCGCCGGTGACGATGGTGATCATGACGGTGCTTCGGAGATGGAGATCACAAGCACAAGATGATGATGGCCATATCATATCACTTATATTGTTTGCATGTGATGTTTATCTTTTATGCATCTTATTTTGCTTAGATCGACGGTAGCATTATAAGATGATCCCTTACTAAATTTCAAGGTATAAGTGTTCTCCCTGATTATGCACCGTTGCAAAAGTTCTTCGTGCTGAGACACCACATGATGATCAGGTGTGATAGGCTCTATGTTCAAATACAACTGGTGCAAAACAGTTGCACACGCGGAATACTCAGGTTAAACTTGACGAGCCTAGCATATGCAGATATGGCCTCGGAACACTGAGATCGAAAGATCGAGCGTGAATCATATAGTAGATATGATCAACATAGTGATGTTCACCATTGAAACTACTCCATCTCACGTGATGATCGGACATGGTTTAGTTGATATAGATCACGTGATCACTTAGAGGATTAGAGGAATGTCTATCTAAGTGGGAGTTCTTAAGTAATATGATTAATTGAACTTAAATTTATTATGAACTTAGTACCTGATAGTATCTTGCTTGTCTATGTTGTTGTAGATAGATGGCCCGTGCTGTTGTTTCATTAAATTTTAATGCGTTCCTTGAGAAAGCAAAGTTGAAAGATGATGGTAGCAATTACACGGACTGGGTCCGTAACTTGAGGATTATCCTCATTGCTGCATAGAAGAATTACGTCCTGGAAGCACCGCTAGGTGCCAAACCCTGCTGCAGGGCAACACCAGATGTTATGAACGTCTGGCAGAGCAAAGCTGATGACTACTCGATAGTTCAGTGTGCCATGCTTTACGGCCTAGAACCCGGACTTCAGCGACGTTTTGAACGTTATGGAGCATATGAGATGTTCCAGGAGTTGAAGTTAATATTTCAAGAAAATGCCCGAATTGAGAGATATGAAGTCTCCAATAAGTTCTACAGCTGCAAGATGGAGGAGAATAGTTCTGTCAGTGAGCATATACTCAGAATCTGGGTATAACAATCACTTGATTCAACTGGGAGTTAATCTTCCAGATGATAGCGTCATTGACAGAATTCTTCAATCACTGCCACCAAGCTACAAGAGCTTCGTGATGAACTATAACATGCAAGGGATGGATAAGACAATTCCCGAGCTCTTCGAAATGTTAAAGGCTGCGGAGGTAGAAATCAAGAAGGAGCATCAAGTGTTGATGTGATGGTTAACAAGACCACCAGTTTCAAGAAAAAGGGAAAAGGGAAGAAAAGGGGGAACTTCAAGAAGAACAGCAAACAAGTTGCTGCTCAAGAGAAGAAACCCAAGTCTGGACCTAAGCACGAGATCGAGTGCTTCTCACTGCAAGCGGACTGGTCCTTGGAAGCGGAACTGCCCCAAGTATTTGGCGGATAGGAAGGATGGCAAGGTGAACAAAGGTATATGTGATATACATGTTATTGATGTGTACCTTACTAATGCTCGCAGTAGCACCTGGGTATTTGATATTGGTTTTGTTGCTAATATTTGCAACTCGATGAAGGAAATATGCCCTAGAGGCAATAATAAAGTTATTATTTATTTCCTTATATCATGATAAATGTTTATTATTCATGCTAGAATTGTATTAACCGGAAACATAATACATGTGTGAATACATAGACAAACAGAGTGTCACTAGTATGCCTCTACTTGACTAGCTCGTTAATCAAAGATGGTTATGTTTCCTAACCATAGACATGAGTTGTCATTTGATTAACGGGATCACATCATTAGGAGAATGATCTGATTGACATGACCCATTCAGTTAGCCTAGCACTTGATCGTTTAGTATGTTGCTATTGCTTTCTTCATGACTTATACATGTTCCTGTAACTATGAGATTATGCAACTCCCGTTTACCGGAGGAACACTTTGGGTACTACCAAATGTCACAACGTAACTGGGTGATTATAAAGGAGTACTACAGGTGTCTCCAAAGGCAGATGTTGGGTTGGCGTATTTCGAGATTAGGATTTGTCACTCCGATTGTCGGAGAGGTATCTCTGGGCCCTCTCGGTAATGCACATCACTAAGCCTTGCAAGCATTACAGCTAATGAGTTAGCTGTGAGATGATGTATTACGGAACGAGTAAAGAGACTTGCCAGTAACAAGATTGAACTAGGTATTGGATACCGACGATCGAATCTCGGGCAAGTAACATACCGATGACAAAGGGAACAACGTATGTTGTTATGCGGTCTGACCGATAAAGATCTTCGTAGAATATGTAGGAGCCAATATGGGCATCCAGGTCCCGCTATTGGTTATTGACCGGAGGCGTGTCTCGGCCATGTCTACATTGTTCTCGAACCGTAGGGTCCTGCACGCTTAAGGTTTCGATGGCGATTATATTATGAGTTTATGTATTTTGATGTACCGAAGGAGTTCGAGTCCGGATGTGATCACGGACATGATGAGGAGTCTCGAAATGGTCGAGACATAAAGATTTATATATTGGACGGCTATATTCGGACACGGAAAGGTTCGGAAGTTTCGGAGAAAACCGGAGTGCGGAGGGTTACGGAACCCCGGGAAGTAATGGGCCCTATTGGGCCAAGAGGGGAGAGAGGGCTGCACCAGGAGGTTGCGCTGTGCCCCCCATGGGGAGTCCGAATAGGACAAGGAGGGGGCGGCCCCCTCCCTCTCCTCTCCTCTCTTTCCTTCCCCTTCCTCCTTCCTAGTTGGACTAGGAAAGGGAGTCCTACTCCCACTAGGAGGAGGACTCCCCCTCCTGGCGCGCCTCCTAGGGCCGGCCGGCCTCCCCTTGCTCCTTTATATACGGGGCAGGGGGCACCCTAGAACACACAAGTTGATCCTTGAGATCGTTCCTTAGCCGTGTGCGGTGTCCCCTCCACCATATTCCACCTCGGTCATATCGTAGCGGTGCTTAGGCGAAGCCCTGCGTCGATAGAACATCAAGATCGTCCACCACGCCGTCGTCTTGTGGAACTCTCTCTCCCGAGCTTTGCTGGATCGAACTGAGGAGCGTCACCGAGTGTACGTGTGTCAAGAACTCGGGGCGCCGAATGCGGCGCTGGGATCGGTTGGATCGCGAGGAGAAGGTAGGACTACTTCCTCTACGTTGTGATTGCTTCCGCTTTGGTCTCACGAGTGCGTGAGACAACACTCTCCCTCTCGTTGCTATGCATCACCATGATCTTGCGTGTGCGTAGGAAATTTTTGAAATTACTACGTTCCCCAACAGTGGCATCCGAGCTTGGTTTTATGCGTTGATGTCATATGCACGAGTAGAACACAAGTGAGTTGTGGGCGATATAAGTCATACTGCTTACCAGCATGTCATACTTTGGTTCAGCGGTATTGTGAGATGAAGCGGCCCGGACCGACATTACGCCAGACGCTTACGCGAGACTGGTTTCACCGCCGAGCACTCGTTGCTTAAAGGTGACCGGCGGGTGTCTCTCTCTCACTTTAGTTGAACCGGCGTGGCTACGCCTGGTCCTTGCGAAGGTTAAAACAGCACCAACTTGACAAACTATCGTTGTGGTTTTGATGCGTAGGTAAGAACGGTTCTTGCTCAGCCCGTAGCAGCCACGTAAAACTTGCAACAACAAAGTAGAGGACGTCTAACTTGTTTTTGCAGGGCATGTTGTGATGTGATATGGTCAAGACGTGATGCTATATTTTATTGTATGAGATGATCATGTTTTGTAACCGAGTTATCGGCAACTGGCAGGAGCCATATGGTTGTCGCTTTATTGTATGAAATGCAAACGCCCTGTAATGCTTTACTTTATCACTAAGCGGTAGTGATAGTCGTAGAAGCAATAGTTGGCGAGACGACAACGATGCTACGATGGAGATCAAGGTGTCGCTACCGGTGACGATGGTGATCATGGCGGTGCTTCGGAGATGGAATCACAAGCACAAGATGATGATGGCCATATCATATCACTTATATTGATTGCATGTGATGTTTATCCTTTATGCATCTTATCTTGCTTTGATTGACGGTAGCATTTTAAGATGATCTCTCACTAAAATTATCAAGTAGTGTTCTCCTGAGTATGCACCGTTTCCAAAGTTCGTCGTGCGAGACACCACGTGATGATCGGGTGTGATAAGCTCTCGTCCATCTACAACGGGTGCAAGCCAGTTTTGCACACGAGAATACTCAGGTTATACTTGACGAGCCTAGCATATGCAGATATGGCCTCGGAACACGGAGACCGAAAGGTCGGCGTGAATCATATAGTAGATATGATCAACATAAGATGTTCACCATTGAAAACTACTCCATCTCACGTGATGATCGGTTATGGTTTAGTTGATTTGGATCGCGTGATCACTTAGATGACTAGAGATGTCTGTCTAAGTGGGAGTTCTTAAGTAATATGATTAATTGAACTTTAATTTATCATGAACTTAGTCCTGGTAGTATTTTGCAAATTATGTTGTAGATCAATAGCTCGCGTTGTTGCTTCCCTATGCTTTTATATGTTTGTTTTGATATGTTCCTAGAGAAAATTGTGTTGAAAGATGTTAGTAGCAATGATGCGGATTTGATCCGTGATCTGAGGTTTATCCTCATTGCTGCCTGAAGAATTATGTCCTTAATGCACCGCTAGGTGACAGACCTATTGCAGGAGCAGATGCGACGTTATGAGCGTTTGGCTAGCTCAATATGATGACTACTTGATAGTTTAGTGCACCATGCTTAACGGCTTAGAATCGGGACTTCAAAGGCGTTTTGAGCGTCATGGACCATATGAGATGTTCCAAGAGTTGAAGTTAATATTTCAAGCAAATACCGAGTTGAGAGATATGAAGTCTCCAACAAGTTCTATAGCTAAAGGATGAAGGAGAATCGCTCAACTAGTGAGCATGTGCTCAGATTGTGCAGGTACTTCAATCACTTGAATCAAGTGGGAGTTAATCTTCTAGATAAGATAGTGATTGACAGAATTCTCTAGTCACCATCACTAAGTTAGTAGAACCTCGTGATGAACTATAGTATGCAAGGGATGACGAGAACGATTCCCAAGCTCTTCGTGATGTTGAAATCGACGAAGGTAGAAATCAAGAAAGAGCATCTAGTGTTGATGGTTGACAAGATCACTAGTTTCAAGAAAAGGGCAAAAGGAAGAAGGGAACTTCAAGAAGAACGGCAAGCAAGTTGCTGCTCAAGTGAAGAAACCCAAGTCTAGTCCTAAGCACGAGACTAAGTGCTTCTCTGCAAAAGGATTGTTCTTTGAAGCGGAACTACCCCAAGTGTTTGGTGGATAAGAAAGGATGGCAAAGTAAACAAAGGTATATTTGATATACATGTTATTGATGTGTACTTTACTAGTGTTCATAGCAACCCCTCAGTATTTGGTACTAGTTCAGTTGCTAAGATTAGTAACTCGAAACGGGAGTTGCAGAATGAACAGAGACTAATTAAGGGTGAAGTGACGATGAGAGTTGGAAGTAGTTCCAAGATTGATATGATCATCATCGCACACTCCCTATACCTTCGGGATTAGTGTTAAACCTAAATAAATGTTATTTGGCGTTTGCGTTGAACATGAATATGATTTGATCATGTTTATTGCGATACGGTTATTCATTTAAAGTCAAAGAATAATTGTTGTTCTGTTTTCATGAATAAAACCTTCGATGGTCATACACCCAATAAAATAGTTTGTTGGATCTCGATCGTAGTGATACACATATTCAAAATATAGATGCCAAAAGATGCAAAGTTAATAATGATAGTGCAATTTATTTATGGCACTGCCGTTTGGGTCATATCGGTGTAAAGCGCATGAAGAAACTCCATAAAGATGGATTTTCGGAATCACTTGGTTATGAATCATTTGATGCTTGTGAACAGTGCCTTTTGGGCAAGATGACTAAAACTCCGTTCTCCGGAACAATGGAACAAGCTACTAACTTATTGGAAATAATACATACCGATGTATGCGATCCAATGAGTGTTGATGCTCGTGGCAAGTATCGTTATTTTCTGACCTTCACAAGATGATTTGAGCAGATATGGGTATATCTACTTGATGAAACACAAGTCTGAAACATTTGAAAAGTTCAAAGAATTACAGAGTGAAGTGAAGAATCATCGTAACAAGAAAATAAAAGTTTCTACGATATGATCGCAGAGGAAAAATATTTGAGTTGCGAGTTTGGCCTTCAGTTAAAACAATGTGAAATAGTTTCACTACTCACGCCACCTGGAACACCACAGCATAATGGTGTGTCCGAACGTCATAACCGCACTTTATTGGATATGGTGCGATCTATGATGTATCTTACCGATTTACCACTATCGTTTTGGGTTTATGCATTAGAGACAGCTGCATTCACGTTTAATAGGGCACCATCTAAAATCCGTTGAGATGACACCGTATGAACTATGGTTTAGCAGTAAACCTAAGCTGTCGTTTCTTAAAGTTTGGAGTTGTGATGCTTATGTGAAAAAGTTTTCACCTGATAAGCTCTAACCCAAATCGGAGAAGTGCGTCTTCATAGAATACCCAAAGGTGACTATTGGGTACACCTTCTATCACAGATCCGAAGGCAAGTTTTTTCGTTGCTAAGATGGATCCTTTCTAGAGAAGAAGTTTCTCTCGAAAGAAGTGAGTGGGAGGAAAGTAGAACTTGATGAGGTAATTGTACCTTCTCCCTTATTGGAAAGTAGTTCATCACAGAAATCAGTTCCAGTGATTCCTACACCAATTAGTGAGGAAGTTAATGATGATGATCATAAAACTTCAGATCAAGTTGCTGCCAAACCTCGTAGGTCTTCGAGTAAAATCCGCACCAGAGTGGTACGGTAATCATGTTCGGAAGTCATGTTACTAGACCATGATGAACCTACGGACTATGAGGAAGCGATGATGAGCCCAGATTCATGAAATGGCTTGAGGCCATGAAATCTGAGATAGGATCCATGTATGAGAACAAAGTATGGACTTTGATTGACTTGCTCGATGATCAGCAAGCCATGTTAAATAAATGGATCTTCAAGAAGAAGACGGACACTGATAGTAGTGTTACTATCTACAAAGCTCGACTTGTTGCAAAAGGTTTTCGACAAGTTCAATGTGTTGAATACAATGAGATTTTCTCACTCGTAACGATGCTTAAGTCTGTCCGAATCATGTTAGCAATTGCCACATTTATGAAATCTGGCAAATGGATGTCAAAACAGCATTCCTTAATGGATTCATTAAAGAAGAGTTGCATATGATGCAACCAGAAGGTTTTGTCAATCCTAAAGGAGCTAACAAAATGTGCAAGCTTCAGCAATCCATCTATGGACTGGTGCAAGCATCTCGGAGTTGGAATAAACGCTTTGATAGTGTGATCAAAGCATATGGTTTTATACAGACTTTTGGAGAAGCCTGTATTTACAAGAAAGTGAGTGGGAGCACTACAACATTTCTGATAAGTATATGTGAATGACATATTGTTGATCGGAAATGATGTAGAATTATTCTGCAAAGCATAAAGGAGTATTTGAAAGGAGTTTTTCAAAGAAGGACCTCGGTGAAGCTGCTTACATTGAGCATCAAGATCTATAGAGATAGATCAAGGCGCTTGATAAGTTTTTCAATGAATACATACCTTGACAAGATTTTGAAGTAGTTCAAAATGGAACAGTCAAAGAAAGAGTTCTTGCCTGTGTTACAAGGTGCGAGATTGAGTAAGACTCAAAACCCGACCACGGCAGAAGATAGAAAAAGAATGAAAGTCATTCCCTATGCATCAGCCATAGGTTCTATAAAGTATGTCATGTGTGTGTACCAGATCTATTGCATACCCTACCACTAAGCTTGGCAAGGGAGTGCAATAGTGATCTAGGAGTAGATCAATGGACATCGGTCAAAATTATCCTTAGTAGAATAAGGATATGTTTCTCGATTATGGAAGTGAAAAAGGTTCATCGTAAAGGGTTACGTCGATGCAAGTTTTAACACTAATCTAGATGACTCGAGTCTCAATCTGGATACATATTGAAAGTGGGAGCAATTAGCTAGAGTAGCTCCGTGCGAGCATTGTAGACATAGAAATTTGCAAAATACTTACGGCTCGAATGTGAAAGACCCGTTGACTAAAATTATCTCACAAGCAAAACATGATCACACCTTAGTACTCTTTGGGTGTTAATCACATAGCGATGTGAACTAGATTACTGACTCTAGTAAACCCTTTGGGCGTTGGTCACATGTCGATGTGAATTATGGGTGTTAACCACATATAGATGTGAACTATTGATGTTAAATCACATGGCGATGTGAACTAGATTATTGTCTCTAGTGCAAGTGGGAGCTGAAGGAAATATGCCCTAGAGGCAATAATAAAGTTATTATTTATTTCCTTATATCATGATAAATGTTTATTATTCATGCTAGAATTGTATTAACCGGAAACATAATACATGTGTGAATACATAGACAAGCAGAGTGTCACTAGTATGCCTCTACTTGACTAGCTCGTTAATCAAAGATGGTTATGTTTCCTAACCATAGACATGAGTTGTCATTTGATTAACGGGATCACATCATTAGGAGAATGATCTGATTGACATGACCCATTCAGTTAGCCTAGCACTTGATCGTTTAGTATGTTGCTATTGCTTTCTTCATGACTTATACATGTTCCTGTAACTATGAGATTATGCAACTCCGTTTACGGAGGAACACTTTGGTACTACCAAGCGTCTGGCGTAACTTGGTGATTATAAAGGAGTACTACAGGTGTCTCCAAAGGCAGATGTTGGGTTGGCGTATTTCGAGATTAGGCTTTGTCACTCCGATTGTCGGAGAGGTATCTCTGGGCCCTCTCGGTAATGCACATCACTAAGCCTTGCAAGCATTACAGCTAATGAGTTAGCTGTGAGATGATGTATTACGGAACGAGTAAAGAGACTTGCCAGTAACGAGATTGAACTAGGTATTGGATACCGACGATCGAATCTCGGGCAAGTAACATACCGATGACAAAGGGAACAACGTATGTTGTTATGCGGTCGACCAATAAAGATCTTCGTAGAATATGTAGGAGCCAATATGGGCATCCAGGTCCCGCTATTGGTTATTGACCGGAGACGTGTCTCGCCATGTCTACATTGTTCTCGAACCGTAGGGTCCATGCGCTAAGGTTTCGATGGCGATTATATTATGAGTTTATGTATTTTGATGTACCGAAGGAGTTCGGAGTCCGGATGTGATCACGGACATGACGAGGAGTCTCGAAATGGTCGAGACATAAAGATTGATATATTGGACGGCTATATTCGGACACGGAAAGGTTCGGAAGTTTCGGAGAAAACGGAGTCTGGGAGGGTTACCGGAACCCCGGGAAGTAATGGGCCCTATTGGGACAAGAGGGAGAGAGAGGGCTGCACCAGGAGGTGGCGCCCCCATGGGGAGTCCGAATAGGACAAGGAGGGGGCGCGCCCCCTTCCCTCTCCTCTCCTCTCTTTCCTTCCCCTTCCTCCTTCCTAGTTGGACTAGGAAAGGGAGTCCTACTCCCACTAGGAGGAGGACTCCCCCCCTTGGCGCGCCTCCTAGGGCGGCCGGCCCTCCCCTTGCTCCTTTATATACAGAGGGGCAGGGGGCACCCTAGAACACACAAGTTGATCCTTGAGATCGTTCCTTAGCCGTGTGCGGTGCCCCCCTCCACCATATTCCACCTCGGTCATATCGTAGCGGTGCTTAGGCGAAGCTCTGCGTCGGTAGAACATCAAGATCGTCACCACGCCGTCGTGCTGACGGAACTCTCTCTCCCCGGAGCTTTGCTGGATCGAGCTGAGGAGGCGTCACCGAGCTGTACGTGTGTCAAGAACTCGGAGGCGCCGGAGTAACGGCGCTGGGATCGGTTGGATCGCGAGGAGAACGTACGACTACTTCCTCTACGTTGTGATTGCTTCCGCTTTGGTCTACGAGGGTACGTAGACAACACTCTCCCCTCTCGTTGCTATGCATCACCATGATCTTGCGTGTGCGTAGGAAATTTTTTGAAATTACTACGTTCCCCAACACTCGAAACAGGGGCTACGGATTAAGCGAAGATTGGCTAAGGACGAGGTGACGATGCGCGTGGGAAATGGTTCCAAAGTTGATGTGATCGCGGTCGGAACACTACCTCTACATCTACCTTCGGGATTAGTTTTAGACCTAAATAATTGTTATTTGGTGCCAGCGTTGAGCATGAACATTATATCTGGATCTTGTTTAATGCGAGACAGTTATTCATTTAAATCAGAGAATAATGGTTGTTCTATTTATATGAGTAATATCTTTTATGGTCATGCACCCTTGAAGAGTGGTCTATTTATATTGAATCTCGATAGTAGTGATACACATATTCATAATACTGAAGCCAAAAGATGCAGAGTCGATAATGATAGTGCAACTTATTTGTGGCACTGCCGATTAGGCCATATTGGTGTAAAGCGCATGAAGAAACTCCATTCTGATGGACTTTTGGAATCACTTGATTATGAATCACTTGGTTCTTGCGAACCATGCCTCATGGGCAAGATGACTAAAACGCCGTTCTCCGGAACTATGGAGCGAGCAACAGATTTATTGGAAATCATACATACTGATGTATGTGGTCCGATGAATGTTGAGGCTCACGGCGGGTATCGCTATTTTCTCACCTTCACAGATGATTTGAGCAGATATGGGTATATCTACTTAATGAAACATAAGTCTGAAACATTTGAAAAGTTCAAAGAATTTCAGAGTGGAGTAGAAAATCATCGTAACAAGAAAATAAAGTTTCTACGATCTGATCGTGGAGGAGAATATTTGAGTTACGAGTTTGGTCTTCATTTGAAACAATGTTGAATAGTTTCGCAACTCACGCCACCCGGAACACCACAGCGTAATGGTGTGTCCGAACGTCGTAATCGTACTTTATTAGATATGGTGCGATCTATGATGTCTCTTACTGATTTACCGATATCATTTTGGGGTTATGCTTTAGAGACGGCTGCATTCACGTTAAATAGGGAACCGTCTAAATCCGTTGAGACGACACCTTATGAACTATGGTTTGGCAAGAAACCAAAGTTGTCGTTTCTTAAAGTTTGGGGCTGCGATGCTTATGTGAAAAAGCTTCAACCTGATAAGCTCGAACCCAAATCGGAGAAATGTGTCTTCATAGGATACCCAAAGGAAACTGTTGGGTACACCTTCTATCACAGATATGAAGGCAAGACTTTTGTTGCTAAATTTGGATCCTTTATAGAGAAGGAGTTTCTCTCGAAAGAAGTGAGTGGGAGGAAAGTAGAACTTGATGAGGTAACTGTACCTGCTCCCTTATTGGAAAGTAGTTCATCATAGAAACCGATTTCTGTGACACCTACACCAATCAGTGAGGAAGCTAAAGATGATGACAATGAAGCTTCAGATCAAGTTACTACCGAACCTCGTAGGTCAACCAGAGTAAGATCCGCACCAGAGTGGTAAGGTAATCCTGTTGTGGAAGTCATGTTACTAGACCATGATGAACCTACGAACTATGAAGAAGCGATGGTGAGCCCAGATTCCGCAAAATGGCTTGAGGCCATGAAATGTGAGATGGGATCCATGTATGAAAACAAAGTGTGGACTTTGGTTGACTTGCCCGATGATCGGCAAGCCATTGAGAATAAATGGATCCTCAAGAAGAAGACTGACGCTGACGGTAATGTTACTGTCTATAAAGCTCGACTTGTTGCAAAAGGTTTTCGACAAGTTCAAGGGATTGTCTACGATGAGACCTTCTCACCCGTCGCGATGCTTAAGTCTGTCCGAATCATGTTAGCAATTGCCGTATTTAAAATTTGGTAAACGGATGTAAAAACTGCATTCCTGAATGGATTTCTGGAAGAAGAGTTGTATATGATGCAACCGGAAGGTTTTGTCGATCCAAAGGGAGCTAACAAAGTGTGCAAGCTCCAGCGATCAATTTATGGACTGGTGCAAGCCTCTCGGAGTTGGAATAAACATTTTGATAGTGTGATAAAAGCATATGGTTTTATACAGACTTTTGGAGAAGCCTGTATTTACAAGAAAGTGAGTGGGAGCTCTGTAGCATTTCTGATATTATATGTGGATGACATATTGTTGATTGGAAATGATATATAATTTCTGGATAGCATAAAAGGATATTTGAATAAGAGTTTTTCAATGAAATACCTCGGTGAAGCTGCTTATATATTGGGCATCAAGATCTATAGAGATAGATCAAGACGCTTAATTGGACTTTCACAAAGCATATACCTTGACAAAGTTTTGAAGAAGTTCAAAATGGATCAAGCAAAGAAAGGGTTCCTGCCTGTGTTACAAGGTGTGAAGTTGAGTAAGACTCAATGCCCGACCACTGCAGAAGATAGAGAGAAAATGAAAGATGTTCCCTATGCTTCAGCCATAGGCTCTATCATGTATGCAATGCTGCGTACCAGACCTGATGTGTGCCTTGCTATTAGTTTAGCAGGGAGGTACCAAAGTAATCCAGGAGTGGATCACTGGACAGTGGTCAAAAACATCCTGAAATACCTGAAGAGGACTAAGGATATGTTTCTCGTTTATGGAGGTGACAAGAGCTCATCGTAAATGGTTACGTTGATGCAAGCTTTGACACTGATCCGAACGATTCTAAATCGCAAACCGGATACGTGTTTATATTGAACGGTGGAGCTGTCAGTTGGAGCAGTTCTAAACAAAGCGTCGTGGCGGGATCTACATGTGAAGCGGAGTACATTGCTGCTTCGGAAGCAGCAAATGAAGGAGTTCATATCCGATCTAGGTGTCATACCTAGTGCATCGGGTCCAATGAAAATCTTTTGTGACATTACTGGTGCAATTGCCTTAGCAAAGGAATCCAGATTTCACAAGAGAACCAAGCACATCAAGAGACGCTTCAACTCCATCCGGGATCAAGTCCAGGTGGGAGACATAGAGATTTGCAAGATACATACGGATCTGAATGTTGTAGACCCGTTGACTAAGCCTCTTCCACGAGCAAAACATGATCAGCACCAAGGCTCCATGGGTGTTAGAATCATTACTGTGTAATCTAGATTATTGACTCTAGTGCAAGTGGGAGACTGAAGGAAATATGCCCTAGAGGCAATAATAAAGTTATTATTTATTTCCTTATATCATGATAAATGTTTATTATTCATGCTAGAATTGTATTAACCGGAAACATAATACTTGTATGAATACATAGACAAACAGAGTGTCACTAGTATGCCTCTACTTGACTAGCTCGTTGATCAAAGATGGTTATGTTTCCTAGCCATAGACATGTGTTATCATTTGATTAACGAGGTCACATCATTAGGAGAATGATGTGATTGACTTGACCCATTCCATTAGCTTAGCACTTGATCGTTTAGTATTCTGCTATTGCTTTCTTCATGACTTATACATGTTCCTATGACTATGAGATTATGCAACTCCCGTTTACCAGAGGAACACTTTGTGTGCTACCAAACGTCACAACGTAACTGGGTGATTATAAAGGTGCTCTACAGGTGTCTCCGAAGGTACTTGTTGGGTTGACGTATTTCGAGATTAGGATTTGACACTCCGATTGTCGGAAAGGTATCTCTAGGCCCACTCGGTAATGCACGTCACTATAAGCCTTGCAAGCATTGTAACTAATGAGTTAGTTGCGGGATGATGTATTACGGAACGAGTAAAGAGACTTGCCGGTAATGAGATTGAACTAGGTATTGAGATACCGACGATCGAATATCGGGCAAGTAACATACCAATGACAAAGGGAACAACGTATGTTGTTATGCGGTCTGACCGATAAAGATCTTCGTAGAATATGAGGAGCCAATATGGGCATCCAGGTTCCGCTATTGTTTATTGACCAGAGAGGTGTCTCGCTCATGTCTACATAGTTCTCGAACCCGTAGGGTCTGCACGCTTAACGTTCTTTGACGATATAGTACTATGAATTATGTATGTTGGTGACCGAATGTTGTTCGGAGTTTCGGATGAGATCACGAATATGACGAGGAACTCTTGAATGGTCCGGAAGTAAAGATTGATATGTGGATAGTAGTGTTTGATCTCCGGAAGGGTTCCGGAATCCATCGGAAGGGGTTCCGGATGTTTCCCGAAATGTTTGGGCACGAGAACACATTATCTGGGCCAAAAGGGAAAGCCCACGGGGTTTTTGGAAAGCGCAAAACGAAGTTTTGCGGAGTCCAGGGGCCAGACGCCTGGGTCCCTGGCGTCTGGGTCCAGACGTCGGGAACCCTGGTGTCTGGCCCTTGAGTCCGAGAAGGACTCTTTCCTTTCGGGTGAAACCGACTTTGTGGAGGCTTTTACTCCAAGTTTCGACCCAAGGCTCAACATATAAATAGAGGGCTAGGGCTAGCACCCAAGACACATCAAGAAACACCAAGCCCTGTGCCGGCAACCCCGACCCCTCTAGTTTATCCAGCGTCACAGTTTTCGTAGTGCTTAGGCTAAGCCCTGCGGAGATTGTTCTTCACCAACACCGTCACCACGTCGTCGTGCTGCTGGAACTCATCTACTACTTCGCCCCTCTTGCTGGATCGAGAAGGCGAGGACGTCATCGAGCTGAACGTGTGCTGAACGCGAAGGTGCCGTACGTTCGGTACTTGATCGGGGCGGATCGTGAAGGTGTATGACTACGTCAACCGCGTTGATAAACACTTTCGCTTACGATCTACGAGGGTACGTAGACAACACTCTCCCCTCTCGTTACTATGCATCACCATGATCCTGCGTGTGCGTAGAATTTTTTTTGAAATTACTACGTTCTCCAACATCGCTCAGTACCGCTAACCGTGGGTACGTTGTTATCATCGACGGAGATGGTGAGGGAGATGGGTTCCTCGCCCAGAGTAATCCCATGCAAGTTGTCTCCAAGAAACACGACATCGATGATGTACACAAAGGGCCTTGCCGTGGCTCGGGCAACCAAAGGCCCTTTCCCAGAACGACCAAGATGACGGGGTAATTATAGTTGTTGGTCAGAAGGGCGATGACGTCATGAGAAGTTGACCGCATGAGCACCTTGCAGATCTTGAAAAGCTTGGACACATTGCCGATGACATAAGACCTCTCCCAATGCAAAGATGCTTAGATGAGGTGCTAAGTACATTAAATACCTTAGCAACTCAAGTCCCCAACGCATAGGTGCTTAACTTGTTGTTGCTAAGCACACTTTATTTAATGAGTTAGCACCTAAAGTCTTGCATGCATTGGCCAAATTGTTTCATTTAAGTGGTTTGCCTAGGTTCTTGCGCTTGGCATTGGTTCTTCCTGGGGTCACCAAAGTACTCTCTCCCCTCCTTAAATATTGTGCCATGTCATTTTTTTGCTTATGTGGCATGCTTAGCACCTGTCCATGGTGGAGCACTGGGAAGGACCTAACAGTGTCAAGCTCGCGAAGTGGCAATGTCGTCTCCAAGAAAGGATCGTGCAAGTGATAGCTATGCCTTTTCATCACATCGGCGCAGTCAAGAGCGATCCAGTTGTTAGAGGAGCCGACACACTTGGCGCTGTCAGGTAACGCGAGAAGGCGACGCGAGGTGGTGTTGCCGAAGATTGTGACGACGGAGCCATCCGGCAGCATTGGCAAATCCTTGTAGAAATCGACGCGGTCGGAGGGTGTCAAGAAGGAGCCGTCCGAGAGGACAGCCCGCCGCATCTGACGAGGAGCGAGGACATGCTTGATCACGGCTGAGTGAGCGGCACACGGTCCGCAGGCGGGCGTGGTCCATGGGGAACGGCAAGCGGGCGATGACCAGGCCTAGAAGCTCATGTGGGAGTTCAGACCATGAAGACTTCTTTCGTCGGACACAAAGTCGCCGCCATCTGCTGACGTTGACAAGCGTGGCAATGGGTCGGAGCTGGGCGGGGCCAAATTTCATGTTTTGACCCTTTTGTGGTATAAAATCGAGAGCTGACCCTGGTTGGGAATTTTTTTGGGATCTGACCCTTTCGCTACCGCCAGGGAACGGTTAGATAGGCTACCTCTAGGGTCCCTGGCGGTAGGGTGCGACGGAGGGCGATAGCGGCCGTTTGCCGGAGCTGATGTGGATAAGTAGCCTACCGCCAGGGACCTCTACCGCCAGGTCCCCTGGCGGTAGGGTGTGGCTGGGTTTTTGCCTCGCAAAGTTTCTGTAACGAAATATCAAAGTGCCCTGGCGGTGGGTTCGCCCTACCGCCAAGGGGTTTGGAGGTAAGCTGTGTGACCCTACCGCCAGGGTCCTTGGCGGTGGGGTCCTGTGTTTTATGGTTTCCAAGTTTAATTGTTTGCTTCTTTTCAAAAACAATATCACAGCAATGATATAGAACCTAAAAAACAGATCTCAAACAATTAAACTTGGGCATCACATACACATTAATAAAACTTTAGTGATTGTTTTATGGTTTAGGTTTTTTACAAGTTTTAGTGATTGTTTCTTTTGTAAAGTTTTATCACATATAGTTTCACAAAGAAAGAAAAATATGAGCTCACATATTAATAAAGGTTCCGCATAGCAAATAGCAAATAGCAAATAGTAAACTTGTCCACATAGTTTGACAACCCCAACTAACCAAGTAGTTTCGCAATAAGCTTTCGCAAAGCCAACAAACGGTGCAACAAGTTCTTAAGACAAGTTTATAGAGCGGGTAAACATCTTCCCCTCGTATGTTAGGCCTGGCTGTGGAGACAGATACGGCAGCGGATCCACCGGTTCAGGCGGAGGCGGAACGCTGGTCGGCCTCCAACCGTTCAAGCACTCCCACCTTGCCTTGCCCGCTGGAGTTTTCGCCTCCGCCCTTCCCCAGCTGATGATATCGAACGCCGATGCACTTGGGGGCGGCATCCTGGCTCTCTCCTCCGCATTGCTCTCGAAGTAGATCCTCTGGCCCAAATTGCGCAGCTCCCAGTCGGAGTGCTGCTTGGCAGCTTCAATGGTCCCTTCCCGGCGGACATGGGGGATAGTTGGATCTCCCTCCATCTCTGCAATCACTCTCTTCCACTCCTTCACACTCTGCGACCAACACTTCACATCATCGGAGATCCGCTCTGCCCTCTTGTGCCACTGCACTGCCCTCGTCGCCTCTAGGATCTCGTCTGAAACAGCTCCCACCGGCTACAGAAGCTCAGGGATGGCCTCGTATAGGTACGGAAGTGGCAAGATAGACGGGTCGTGTTGGAGATGAATGGGCGATGGTTGCGCCGCAGTTGCAGACCTAAACATATGGATGCATAACAAAAATTCATCATTAACTAAATAAAATACATATATCAAGATGGGTCAAATGCAATATCATATCATATCATATTTACTCCAACCAAATCCACTACTTGCATCATATAATTTTTGTTTACTCCAATATTCATCATATCATAATTTTTGTTAACAAAAAAATTGAGAAGTTGAGGGTTCAACATTTGTTCTCCAACTATATCCACTACTTGTGTTTTGAATCAGAATGATCGAATTCCTTGATCGATGGTTACAAACCCCCTTTTATATGTCCCGAAGAGACACGACGATCCCTCGAGGAGGCGTCGGTTCCAGCAGATCGAAGGGAGGCGTCGGTTGCGGGACAAACCACAACGACGGTTGGGCAAGGGGAGATTTTCCCCTAATTACATAATTATTTTTAACACTCCCCCTAATCTACGCTTGACCATGTAGATCATCTTCATGATTGTTCGGGAAGCTCTATCATCTCAAAAGATTCTCCTTTAAAAGTTCTTCATAAAATCTATGATGAGATCCTGAAAACATATCCTCACAAAAAAGATAGCATAATGTGATGTCATTAAAATGAGGATATCTCAAGAAGAGACTCCCCCTGACACCTGCAAGTCCCTAAGTCTTCGCATACCAATTCCATGAACACATTTCTGGAATGTAGAATTTGGTAGAGACTTGGTAAATAAATCAGCAAGGTTGTCGCATGATTTGACTTGCAGAATGCTTATTTCCCCGCTTTTCTGAAGATTATGGGGGAAAAACCATTTAGGAGAAATATGCTTGGTGATATTACTCTTGATGTATCCTGTTTGCATCTGCGCAACACAGGCCGCATTATCTTCATAGATAATGGTAGGTGATTTTATCGAACCCATTCCACATGACTGTTGTATGTGGTTTATCATTCTGCGAAGCCACACATATTCACATGTTGCTTCAAATAATGAAATTATTTCAGAATGATTGGTAGATGTTGCCACCAGAGTCTGTTTCAAAGACTTCCATGATATAGCAGTGCCACCATGTAGGAACACGAAGCCGGTCTGAGATCTGGCATTATGGGGATCAGACAAATAGCCGGCATCTGCATATCCAATCACATCAGAGTCCTGATTTTTCTGGAACTGGAAAAATAGGCCAAGATCCTTTGTGCCTTGGAGATATCGAAATATATTCTTCACTCCAGACCAATGACGTTTGGTGGGAGCTGCGCTATGTCTAGCAAGTAGATTCACTGCAAATGCAATATCAGGTCTTGTGCAATTTGCAAGATACATAAGCGCTCCAACAGCACTAAGGTATGGAACTTCAGGTCCCAACACCTCTTCTCCATCATCCCTTGGTCTGAACGGATCTTTCTCTACGTCTAGAGATCGAACCACCATGGGAGTTTTAGATGGATAGGATTTGTCCATATTGAATTTCTCCAATATTTTCTGGATATAGGAAGATTGGTGTACCATGATTCCTGAGGGAAGATGTTCAAGTTGAATACCTAAGCAAAATTTGGTTTTACCCAAATCCTTCATCTCAAATTCCATCTTTAGGTGATTGCGTGCTTCATCAATGTCTGGTGTGCTGCCAATGATGTTGAGATCATCAACATACACAGAAATGATGCAAAATCCTGTAGAGGACTTCTTGATGAAAACACATGGGCAATCAGCACTATTGGAGTAACCTTTCTGAAGAAGGAACTCACTGAGTCGGTTGTACCACATCCGTCCGACTGCCTTAAGCCATATAATGACTTATTCAGCTTTACACAATACATGTTGCGTTTTGCATTTTTATTCGGGACAGAGTTTCCATCAGGAACCTTCATATATATGTCCGAATCTAGTGACCCATAAAGATATGCGGTCACGACGTCCATCAACTGCATAGATAGACGATTTTGCACTGCCAAAGATATAAGATATCGAAAAGTGGTTGCACTCATTACTGGAGAATATGTTTCTGTGAAATCAATGTCGGGTTTCTGCGTGAAACCTTGTGCTACGAGCCTTGCTTTATATCTCACCACCTCATTGTTCTCATTCAGTTTCCGGAGAAAAACCCATTTGAATTCCACAGGGAAAACACTGGGAGGTGTAGGTATTGCTTCAGTGAATACCTTTCTTTTGTTAAGCGAGGCAATTTCTGCTTGGATTGCATCCTTCCATTTAGGCCAGTCGGAGCGCTTTTGGCACTAAACGATAGATCTTGGATCATGATCAGTGAGAAGGGTATCTGCAATCTTTTTAGCAAAATATATGTCGACAGTCGTAGTCTTACAGTTAAATAATTCTCCAGAATCAACATAGTTGATGGAAATTTCCTACACCCCTAGTGACTCTTCGTGATTTCCCAATACGATCGAGTCTGGGTGTTCCGATGTCCCAGTCAGTTTGTGCATACTGGAACTGGGTTGTGGAGGTTGCCCTTCCACTGGGTGTATACTACCCATCAGGTGTTTGTCAACGTTGAGTTGACCTACATTTACTGACTCCGAGGTTTTTCTCCTCGATTTCCTTTGCTGCTTGCTAGAAGCATGCTCCGGGTCAGAGGCCATACTACCCCCCCTCTTTTTAGGAATAGGGAGTTGAGTGGTTTTTATTGGTACCTCCACTCTTTCTGGCGCGTTTCTGGCCGGGTTTAAGGATTTTGTAACACCTTTCAAATCAGTAAATGAATCTGGCAGATTATTTGCAAGATGTTGCAAATTGATGATCTTCCAAACTTGAAGTTCGGTCTCATGGGTACGTGGATCAGAGGATGAAATAGAATGAGCATTCCAATTAATTTCCGGGCATTCTTTCTGTTACTTGAAATCTCCCCCTAATGCTGGAAAATGTTCCTCATTAAATATGCAATCAGCGTGACGGGCTGTGAACAGATCCCCAGTTAGGGGTTCCAGGTACTTAATAATCGACGGTGATTTGTACCCCACATAGATCCCCAACTTCCTGTGTGGGCCCATAGATGTCCGCTGTGGTGGTCAGATCGGGATGTATGCAGCACATTCGAACTTACGCAGATGGGAGATGCTTGGAGGATTTCCACGTACCAATTCCAGAGGGGAAGAACTGTGATATGCAGTTGGCCTCAATTGTATCAAGTCAGCAGCGTGTAAAACAGCGTGACCCCAACAAGAGGTTGGCAAGTTGCAATTCGTCAACAAAGGTCTTGCAATGTGTTTGATCCTCTTAATCAATGCTTCAGCCAAACCATTTTGTGTATGGACATATGGAACAGAGTGCTGAACTTCAATCCCCAAAGCCATGCAATAATCATTGAAAGCACGTGAGGAGAATTCTGCAGCATTGTCCATTCGAATTGACTTAATTTGACTTTCAGGATAATGGGCTTGCAACTTAATGACTTGCCTCATTATCTTGGCAAATGCATGGTTTCGTGTGGATAGAAGACACACATGTGACCATCGTGTAGATGCGTCAATCAGAACCATGAAATACCGGAAAGGTCCAGATAATGGTTGAATGGGACCACAAATGTCTCCTTGAATACGTTCAAGGAACTGAAGTGGTTCAGCTTGTATTTTGAGGTGTGAGGGCCTCAAAATTAGCTTTCCCGTGGCACAAGATGTGCACACAAAATCAGAGGATTGAGGAAATTTTGACTCAAGCAAATTATGACCAATGGAATTACTAGTAATTTTTCTCATCATCCCTATTCCAGGATGGCCTAGGCGATCATGCCAGGTTTGGAATGCGTTAACATTCTGAAAAGTTACTTTGTACGCAACATGTTCCACGGGTTTGATGTACGTATAGTACAAACCAGACGATAGAGAAGGAATTTTCTCATGTACCTTTTTGCCATATCCGTCATCTTTAGTAAAGAGTAGATACTCCTCTTTGTTGTCTTCATGGGTTTCAATATGAAAACCATTTTTACGGATATCTCGATAACTGATCAGGGTACGTGCAGAATCGGGATACAGTAAAGCATCCTCAATTGTCACATATGTACCACTTGGGAGGGTGAATATGGCATGTCCAGTACCAACAATCACAGTATCGCGTCCAGCGATAGTTAGAATATCTCCATTTGTCTTTTTCAGAGTTTGGAAATATTTCATCTCCCTCAGTATGGAGTTTGTGACACCACTGTCCACAAGGCATAATTCCTCTTCCATCGGATTGTCCCCGTAGAAAACTATATAAAACAAATAATTTTCAATAAGAAAACCTCATCGTAATATATATAGAATACAATCTTTATTATATCAAATGTGCTGATACAATGCAATATAAAGACAACAATAAACTTATGTTCTTATTACAATCATCAAAAATGGACATAATTAAGTAGATCACTAAGGAGATTGAGGGACTAGTCGAAGTCGCCAAACACGTTGTTTGCAGTGTACTCAATCAACGTGTTCTCCATTTCAGCAGTAGCCTCGGGCAGATAAGGAACCACGGCGTTGTTCGGTCCAGGAGGAACATCATGCGAACCACCAGCTCCTTTTGCGCTATCCGGATGAAGGTTAAAGTTGGCTTCAAACCTTTTCCCTTGAGGTGCTTTGCGTCCCTGAGATTGCTGGTACAGCATAACCAGATGCTTGGGCATTGTGCACTTTTCAGTAGAATGCGTGGAGCATCCACACTTGTTGCAAAGCTTAGATTTATCAAACCTGGGCTTTGAAGTGCCTTTTCCCTTGCCTGGGTATCTAGATCTCCTATTCCCATTGCGCTTTCGTTTATGCTCGAAATTGGATTGTTTAACCCGAGGGGTACCATTAAACTTCTGTCTATTTGCAACATTCAGATGGACTTCAGGTAAAGGTTGTGCCCCAACTGGGCGCTGAGAGCCATTCTTAGCGAGTAGCTCATCATGCTTTTCAGCCTGAAGTAACATGTGAATAAGCTCGGAATAGACAGTGTAGTTACGAGCATGGTATTGCTGTTGGAGGATCCTATCTGAAGGGAGCATAGTAGACAAAGTTTTCTCTATCTTCTCCCCCTCAGTAGGTTCCTTCTCACAAAAGCGCAGTTTGGAACATATCTTATGAACAACATGATTGTACTCACCGATGGACTTGAAATCCTGAAGATGGAGATGAGTCCAATCATGGAGTGCTTCTGGCAGGACTACTGCCTTCTGCTGTTCATACCTTGTTTTAAGGGCCAGAAACAGAATACTAGGAGATTCCGCCTGTAAATACTCAGACTTGAGATCTGGATGAATATGGTGCCTTATGATGAATAAGGCAGCATAGTTCTGCTGTTCTGTCAGCGGCGTGGCCCCATCCGGGAGAGGAGTCTCCGGGGGTTGTATTGCACGCGCTATCCCACGGGACGCAAGACCGATCTTGATGTCCATAGCCCATGTAGGGTAATTGTGGCCATTGAGGGCAAGCTCCTCAAACTCTTTGGCTGTCATTTTCGCCTACATGGGAGAACCAGAGATAATTAATTTACGGGTGGTAAATTAAAAACCATCATGGTTGTGTCATAAGAATGCAAAAATTTAATACTCAAGTGTAAACTTGAAAAATTCTCAACCTCAATTGTGTGAACAAAACACTTTTAAGATCACTTAGATCTCACAGTAATAGGCTACATCGCCATTACCTTGTGTATGCTACAATTCAGATATAAGGAATACACGTTGGAGGTAATCGCTTGTCGAGAATGACAAAGCATAGACCTCACAGTAAGAGGGGATAATCTGCGAATGAGCAGTAGATCCCAACTCATTACCTTGTGATTCCAAATATAATGAGGGAGAAATATTCAAAAATTTGCAAGTTTGGTGTGCGAGAGAAGATGATCTCGATCGCTAAAACATGTTCAAGAGAACTTGATATGTGGTAAACACATGGAACATCTCATACTTCCCAGATGAAATCCGGTACTTTATTTATATTAGCAATCCATTACATAATATAAACACACTAATAATTACACAAGTCCTAGTCAGATGTAATCTAGAACAGGACTAGAAAGTAAGTAGCAGTCAAACTAGGTACTGAACAATACTAAACATAGTCTAAAACTGCACTAATACAATAATTAGTACTAATGATCAATGAAACAGAGAAAAAAATTCGTAGCCACCATGAGGACCCGTATGCGCCTGGGCCTAGGCTTGCACGACCTTTGGCCAGCCCATCCGCCGCTGCACCGCATAAAGCGAGGGGAGAGCGATTCTGGATCTGGTCGGATATCTCCGACCCCCGCACCTTGCTCGATCCCCACCTCTAGTCTGGCGCCGCAGCAGGGAGGAGTGGCGCGCGCGCATCCCTTCTTCTCCATTGGTTACGGCGCAGCCCGCGAGCTCTCCTCGTCCGAAGAAGATGCAACGACAATGGGGTCGGCGGACTCATGGAGGCCTTGGCGCTGGCGAGGCCGAGGCTCGCCGGAGCCACGAGCCAGCGCGGTGGCCGGACGGCGGTCGAGGGCTGCGACGCGCGCGCCGAATAAGCGGCGAAGTGCTGCTCGTCGCGGCTGCTCGAGCCCGCAGCCGTCTCTGTTGGCGTGGCGGTGGCGGCACCGTCCTCCATGCTTGCTCCATGGCGGGCGACTCGGAGGCACCGGTCGGGCGCGAGACAAAAGCGCGCCTCCTCCTCGTTCACGACGGCGCGCGCCGGCGCGAGGCAGTATCCGGCGGGTCGGCAGCCTCGGCGGCCGGCGTTGGCGTCGACGGCGCGAGCCACGCGGCCGGCGGAGGAGGTGGTGGAGGCGGAGATCCAGGGGCGGTGCAGGCGCGGTTGCAGCCCTGTGCACCATGGAGGCGCTCGGGCCGGCCACTAGCCAAGGGTCGAACCCCATGGGCGCCTGGCCACGGGCGCACGGAGCACCATCGTAAGCGCGTCCGGCGAGAGCACACTGGGCGCGTCAGCGGCGCGGTGGCGGCGTGAGCACCACGTCCAGCGGCGCGGTGGCGGCCAGGAGCGCCACGTCCAGCGGCGCTGCGGCCGAATCGATGGATGGCTTGCATCCGGCGACGGAAATGGCGGTGGCCACCAACTCCATGGCGGCGAAGGGCAATGAGGCGGTAGCGGCGACCGTCCTCGCGGATCAGACGGAGGAAGAAGGAGACGAGGCCTGTGATATCACCGGCGGCGAGTGCTTCCTCTCTTCTCTTTTCTCTGTTGCCTTTTGCTCTCGCTGGCTGTTCTACGTACTGATAACGTGTTTTGAATCAGAATGATCGAATTCCTTGATCGATGGTTACAAGCCCCCTTTTATATGTCCCGAAGAGACACGACGATCCCTCGAGGAGGCGTCGGTTCCAGGAAATCGAAGGGAGGCGTCGGTTGCGGGACAAACCGCAACGACGGTTGGGCAAGGGGAGATTTTCCCCTAATTACAGAATTATTTTTAACAACTTGCATCATAGTATATCAACATGCATCATCATATCACAATAAATTCCTCCAACATGCACCATATCAAAAAAACAATCCTCCCAAAATAATATGAACTAGGGTTCATCTTCACATAACCATACCAACTAGTGACTAGAGTTCATATCTAACACAATATAACATCTATAATCAACCTAAATAAATCCTAGGGTTCAAAAATTTTAAATCTAGTTCAAAAAGGGGATTGATTTGAATCAAGTAATGCGACGAATCGGGACCTATTTGACTAAAACTAATTAGAGGGATCGAAGGAGCTTACTTTTCTTTCTTCTGGGCCATCTCGATCCGCAAAAAGTTGGAAGAAACGACGAAGATCAGAGGTGGGGAGTGGAGGAGATGAGAGAGGGGGCAGGAGGAACAACTCTGTTCTTGGGCGGCTGGGTGGGGGGAGAAGGGGGTGGGGCGGCCGGCCCGCGGCTTATAACTGCCCACACCCTACCGCCAGGGCTCTGGCGGTAGGTCGCACATGCTACCGCCAGGACCAGCAGCGGTAGGATGGGACGGAGGGGGACGAAGGCTGTTACCGGTGCTGACGTGGATAAGTTTTCTACCGCCAGAGGTTCTGACGGTAGGCTGTACAAACCTACCGTCGGGCCTCGTGGCGGTAGGAAAAAGGATCAAATCTCGAAAAAAAATTCAAACAGAGTCAAATCTCAATTTTATACCATAAAAGGTTCAAAACACAAAATTTAGCCGCTGGGCGATGGTCGAAAAGGATTATGTCTAGGCAGTCTGTCATAGATGCCACATTAGACACCCCATCTGTAGAGAAAAGGGGGGGGGCGAGGAGGAAGACACAAGTGGAGGTGGCGTGGCAGACGGCGCGGCGGCGGAGGAGGGATTTGGGGGGCAACCGGACGAGGATCTCCCAGATGGTGATCTCATCCAGGAGGCCGCGGCTTGGAGGCTTCGCTCCTGCTCTAGCGACCTGCGCGATAGTCGCCAGCTGGGAGCTCATTCTGGCTCTCGATTCGTGTGCTGCTGGCGGCGGCGGGGAAGTTGTGGAGGGTGAGGCTGCTCAACCCTCGTGAAGAAGATATGTGGACATGTAATGGGCTTAGCTGAGGTCCGTTTGGGCTATACTAGCTCTCAGTAGCTGAGGTCCGTTTGGGCTATACTATAGCTAACAAACGGGCTGGGCTTTTTTTTAACATATTTTGTTTTGCTAGAGATTCTAAAAGAAATAGAATTCTTTTTCTTGGAGAAAATGTGCTACTGCATAAGTTTGATCACAGAGTAAGGAGCAATAGACTAACACTCAGAAATCATCAATTCAGCCAACCGAGTTTTCTTCAAGAGATGCCTTGTAAAAACGGAACAAAACAAGAAAACGCAACCTGATATTTCACCAGCAACACAAAATGGGCACATAGTTCATGTTCAGAAGTTCAGACTCTTTTCGCCTTCTCATCAAGGGCAATATGAAAAACTGATAAGCAACAGGGACAACAAAACAAGCTATTGACACAATCTCAGGGCGAACTAATTTGCAGCCACAGATGGGCTTCCTTCACAAAGTAATCATGCAAGACAGAAATGTGCATGCTCGATTATCATGTTTAAGAAACTGAAACATATGATGGAGGTAGCAGTGAGACTTTGGGGTACGAAAACAAAGAAGATGGCACCTAGAAAAAGATGGATTTTTAACAACAGGCACAATGCTCTAAGGAAGGCTGATTTAACCAACCCTCAGGATCACCAATTCTTCCAAAGCTCATGGTGGATTGGCTAAAAAGCACATCCACTCTACTCCCAGAGTACACAACTAGTTCAAAGGTGCAGCCTGAGAAGGCAATGCAAGCAGAAGCAGCCCCTAAGACACTGCTGCTGGAGATGCGACTGGTTAACATTACAAGCAAGAAAAATATATTTACTGTCAAAGGCCAAGCTAATAATTTATCCATGGGTGATGACTTCCTGCCTAGCCAGTGACCGCAAGGAGATAATATAACTACCTTGAACAACAACAAAACTTCATAGGAAAATATAACCGCGTGCAAGGTGATAAATATAAGCATATATGCATGTGCAGAGTCTCGCTATAATGATGAGCTTAGTCCCCATGCCTAACCATATGCAATAGATTCATGAACAATAACTGACTATGGTACGGACATTTTAAGTTAAGGAAAAGTGCTCCAAGATCTTATAAGAATCAGGTACAACTTGCACATCGACAGATACGACAATTTACTTCTGCAACGGCATTCCCCACAAAATTCCTGGTGCTGTCCTACTCTTGAGACATGGCAATTTTACTTCCGGTTATTGGTAATTGAAACGGTCTAGCACCACTTACAGATGAAAACGAACATGGTTCATGGATGCCAATTATGCAGTGTCTCAAGAAAAACCAAATGTGTGAGTGGGGCCTGAGCCGGGCTAGCATTCCTTAAAATGGTTTGCACCTAAAGTGATGAAGATGTTCTAAACAAGGCAACAGAAAGATATGGAAGCACAAAATGAACCTTCCCTTCAGATTCCTCAATGGATCGAGCAATCTTGGAAAAGGAGATTGTTGCTACCTTGACATTACAACATTTTTTTTTCTTAGGAAGAAAAAATTACAACAACTGCTTGCAAGAAAACAAATATGATCATTTCTGCTAGCATGGACTCTTGCTTTAATGGTGAGCTTAATCTATATACCAAAACAGATGCAATGGATTCATGAAAGGAAATTGTCTCCGACCCAATCATTTAATTTAAGGAGTAGTGCTTCATAATTTTCTGAAAATCAGGTGCATGTCAACCTAGAGGACACTCTGACATATTTCACCACTAGCAAGAACAAAACAAAGAAACAGCAAACGCACGTAGATTGCTAAAAAAATGATTATTATAGGAAGACCAATAGATAATCTCGCAGAAAAACAAGACCTATATAAAAAGGGAAAGCCAATTCTTCAGTTCCAGAAACAGAGGCACCAGGGAGGTAGATTGCTTGCTAGTAAGCAGTAAGAAGACCCCTGGAGGCCTAGATAAAAAGCCAAATTCAGTTTCCAGTTCTAGAAAATAGAGACATGGGGCATATTAATTAGCAAATATTTCAAACACACACCAAATGACTTGGTACTTTTGGCATCAACACGCACAATAATCCCTTAATGCAAAAAGTGTATCGAAACAATCATAGATTTCATGCAACTATGTAACAGCCAGACCTTCTTGACTAGAGTTTGGTAAGCATCAGCAAAGAAGGAACTAGGCTCATAGTGGACCGAATTCATACATATTGCAGGTCATCCAGATACAAACATCTAGGACGTTAAGAAGCAGCGGCTCAGTAGAAACCTGTCATATGAAAGGCAAAGCATTCACAGCATAACCTTCCAGTGTCGGAAAAAAGGTATGTGAAACTAGACTTTGTTTGAGCCAATGTGGAGTAGGATTAAGGCCTCTGTGATGGAAACTGGCAACCACCTTGCCATCGATGTCAATCTGAAGTAGATAGTCGTCAGGTTTCAACAGCACAAGCACACCACCATCCCAAGGCGTGGCCAAATAATCCCAGTAACTTTGAATCTGCAACTCGACCCGGTATTTCAAGGCCCAGACCTCAGTCTCGTAGTCCTGCATCAGCCAGATATCAATGGATGTGATTGTGGCTGCACCAGTGAGGCTCGAGAGGCCGAGCATTCCATCGGTCTCAAACAGGTCAACTCTGAAAAGATCATCCGGAGCACGCATCTGCCGGAACGACTCAGCTGTGGTGTCGAATACCATTATCACGTTGCTCTCGCTCTCATCTGCCTCATACTGCATAAGGTGCCAATGCAGGTTGCCATGTAACAGGACAGATGGGGGGCCGCATGCGAGTAGCTCTGCATCGGGCCACCCTATGAGCCTGGGCGGCTGGCCGGAGCCTAAAGTGAAGACGTAGGAGCCATCTTGGCCTTCAGTTACCGGAGTTGGCCTCAACAGTTGGCTCTTGTACAGCAACAGTCGGTGCTCCCCGGTTGGGCCGTGCAGATACATCCCCAACACCATGAAGGCAGAAAGCGTCGGGAGGGGAGCATACTGACGAGTAGCCGGGTTGCAGATGGCGAAGCTCGTCTGCTCGACGCAGAGGGAGAGGACGAGGAGGCCTTCACAGGAGGCCTCGATAGAGAAGATGTCGGGGTGGAATCGCGCGACGGGTTGGAGCGGGTCGGCTGCCCGGCGGTCAAAGGGGACCGGGATGATGTCGCCGACGCTGAACGGGACGCTGTGGGAGCCGTAGATGATGGGGAGGTTGGGCTGGCGGGCGTGGTGGGCTAGGAGGAGGCGGCGGGTGGAGGCGGCGCGGCGCCAGGCGCGGGCGACGGCGCGGCAGCGGAGGAGGGATTTGGGGTCGAGGCGGATGAGGATCTCCCAGACGACGACCTCGTCCGGGAGGCCGGGGAGGAGAGGCGCCGCTCCTGCTCGTGCGGCCTCCGCCATGGTCGCCGGCTGCTGCTCCGGCAGGGAGGAGCAAGACGATTTGTGGGGTTGTGCTGTCGTCGGCGGCGGCGGCGGAGGTGAGGTGCGGCGAAATGGATACAGCCGAAATGGAGGACATGGAATGAAATGGGCTTGCTCAGGTTCGCTCGGGAATTCTTACTTTTTCGCGGCTGGGCTTAGCCCATAAAGAGGTCGCTGTTACCTTACTTTTCCGGATAAGCCACTGTTAACTTGTAGGAGTACACTTTTTTTTTTCGGGTGTGGAGTACACAAACTTGTTGGAGTACACAACAGATTTTTTGTATATACCCCCTCAAAGAAAAAACAAATTTTTTATAACTCGCTAATTAGGAAAAAAATTTACTTATGATGAAATACCTCATGTTATCTGGCAACCGTTCGCCAGGGGGCTAACCCTAGTGAACGGCCTCCCTGTCCTCACACGAATCTCGGAGCAGATCCGACACCATGTAGGATTGCTGGAGTGGTTCATTGTGCAGCTACTTCTTGCCAACGTGTGTTTTTTTCCTTCCAAAAATTCGTGAGGCAAGGTGTGGGGTTAAACTCATGCCCTCTTATGGCGTGCACGCGCGACCAGCGCCACCGGGTTGAAAAGGCCTTTTATGGTTGTTTTTGTGTTTAAAATGACACATATATTTTTCAATTCCGAAAATCCCTTTTTATTCTCTCACATGATAGTTTTTGTAGCATGTCATCTGTTTAAGAGGATGGCATTTTTTTAACTAAGAGATGGCATTTTTATTTTTAATGGCATGGCAGTTTTATTACTAAGCGCATGCCATTTTTTATTAACAATATGATGAAATTTTTATTATAAGAAATGGTGTTTTTATAATTGCATTTTTTTATATAAATAGGATGGCATTTTTATCATTAAAAGGATGGCATTTTTTATAAAGAGGGTGGCATTTTTACCATTAAGAGGATGGCATTTTTTGTCGTGATCATTGAGGATTACGATGGGCGGGTCCTACATCAAGCAAGCTCGGCGGGTTCTACGTCTAGGCATAAATTCACAAGGTGCCAGACTTATATCGCCATTATGTTGTAGTAGATCGACTTTCCTGGAGAATTGGAAAGGTAAAAATATTTCAATTGCGACCAAGGCTTTTGTACCAAACGAGACTATGTGCGGGTAAGGGCTCGGCTTCTCGTCTGCAAACCACTGACTCGTTTCACTCCGTTGACCGTTGAAGGGGAGCTGATGTTTTTTGTAAAATAAATATGAGAATATCCCCCTTTTTTGTGAGGTTTGTGGACTCATTGGGCATAGACATGAAGACTGTGGAGATGGTGTTTGGCAGTAGGGGACAAGCAGTATGGGAGGTGGATGATAGTGGAGAAGAGATCAGTGACATGTGCATAGCAACGGGGTGCAGGAAGGTTTCCAATGGGTGACAGAAACAGAGGTAGAGGTCGAGTGCATAAGCCTTACATGCCGAGGAAGAGATCCTCTCAAGATGCAGATCCACCAGATGAAGACGATGAGTTTGCGCGGCGACTAGCTCGCTCTAAACTACAGAGGAGATAGTCCAAGAGGAGGACAAAGATAGGAGTCCATTGAGAAAGAAACTTGACTTAGGAGGAAAAAATGGCCAAACAAGCGGAGGAGGGATGATTGAAAAAGGAAAGATTCCGCCGCAGCCCACCTAATTAGATATCTAACTCAACATCACCCAAAAGGCCAAAATAAATAAAACTTGACAACATCGGCGGCCTCGAGGAGGGCCGCCGATCTAATGTATATGCTATGCTAGAACCGTCATGAGTTGGGCGACCCTACGACAGTTCAAGAACTGCGCGAGAGTGTGCGTTGACTGTGTTGTGCGTGGTGGAAACACAAATAGCCAAGTACCGTGTGGAAATTCTGGCAAGTTCATTAGGATATGATCATGCTTATGTAGTTAGTACTAGTGGAAGAAGTGGAGGCTTTGGCATCTTTTGGAAGAATTCAGTGTAACTCAGCATGAGGAACTTCTCATAGTATCACATTGATATGAAGATTACTAAGGCCTTGTTTGTTTGGGTTGTGGCTGAACGAGAAGCGGCTGGAGCCTGGTAGAAGCTGAGAAGCAGTCTGGAGCTGGTAGAAGCTGAGAAGCCAAAAAACAGGGTTGGTAACTTGTTTAGGATGACTTGTGAGGCTGTAGCTGGTGGTGTAAGTCTGTGATGCCCTTGGATGCTGAAGATGTTATACAAACACGAATTTATCAGTTTATATTGTACAATGGCTAAAAAAAGCTTAGCACTTACTTAGTTGAGCAGTTATTTTTCATTGCTAAGTAATTATCACTAATAAAATTCCATTAACATATGTAGACGTGCACACGTTCAATTAAATACCACATGATATATTAGGACTGCAAACTGTAAGTAGTTTCCCATATTACAATTAAGTTAGGACCAAAATACAAGCCAAGTCTTTACGCACACTAGTCATCATCTTTGTCATCCTCCTCTCCTTCGTGGTGTCCCATCAAAGCGTTTGCAATATCTCCATGAATGGCATTCATGTTGGCATGCTCAGCTCCCACATGAAGCCCATGAAGTGGTGTAGATTGCTCAGATTGAATGTTACTCGGCATATAGTTCTCATCTTGATCACATAAGTAAACTCTTTGTCATGGAGATTACTCTCTCTCTTTTCCAATTATGGGGCGCGATACATGCAACTATTATCCGGGTCTGCTTCGCAATTGGGTAACTTGTGACGTGTTGTAGAAGACGCCATTTCATCTTGAACACACCAAAGGTGCGCTCAATGACACGAAGTGAAGAATGAGCATGATTAAAGATTTCCTTTTTCCACTTGGTTTATGGCTTTGTTGAAACTCCGGTAGTTGGTACTTTGTTCTCTTGTATATGGAGCTAGATATCTGGTCGCATTTGGATAACTCGAATAAACAAGATAGTACGTATTTCCCTGAAAAGTACTGTTGTTAGTGCAAGGCAATGGAAGTATTATAATATTATTTCAAGAACAATAACGCACAAGCTAACCTGCAGGTGGATGTGGAAATTGATCTGCATACGTTGTCAATGTATCTTTGAAAATCCTTGTGTCACGTGCTGATCCGGGCCATCCCACGACAATTGATGTGAATCTCATGTCAAAGTCACATACTGCCATCATGTTTTGTGTCGGATATGCATACCGACCAATATGGTTAGTGATGTCAATCGCCGGCACAACAACACGTATGTGTGTCCCATCAATTGCACCAATGCAATTGTTAAAATGAGTTCAGAATCTAGAGTCTTGAATCATTTTATGCACAGTTGAGAACCGTGGATCTCTTGGTTTGATATTATCTGTGGCTAAACATACCAAACATGTGATTTTCAATTTGACTCGCTGATTGAGGGCCTCCAACCATCCACAAGAACATACCAAGTGTCTCAATAGAACCCATTTCACGTGTGGACTTCAAGTTGTAGACGTCAACAAGTGTGTTATGAGTTCTCTTCACATCATCCCAACCAAGTCTAGTTGCTTGACCTTTAAAATGCTTCCATGCTAGGTACAAACTTTTCATTGCATCCATCTATTTTTGAATTATTTATGATGTAGGGTCTTTTAGTCTTTTCTATAAAAAAATCGCTTGCACATTCATGTACACGCCGTTGATGGAGATGGTTGAGGAAGGCCGGCTCCAGTACGCATCGTTCTTGGAGATGGTTGAGGAATGGCGACTTCCATCGACGTCTGGCGTCATCTGGTGATATAAGTAGAGGTGGCATTTCTTATGTAATTGCAGTGAAGTCGAAGGGCATGAGTTTGCAGGAGGGTGGGAAGCGGGTGAAAGGTGAGGGAAGCTGGGCTGGAGGTGCTTTTGCTTCACAGTGCAATTTCGGCAAGTGCTTCTTACAAGCCCATCTAAGAAATTAGATGTTTGGTTGGGCTCAAACAAACAAGGCCTAAGGCAGACAAGGAACTGTGGTGTCTGACATGTTGGTATTGGGAAGCAAATACAAGTCACAGATACAAGAAATGGGACATGAGGGCATTTTTAAAAGCTGACAATGACTTGCCATGGATGTCCATAGGAGATCTCAAAGATATTGAAAAGGAGCAGATGGGACCCAATGAGGGCCCCTGGGCGCAAATTCTACAATTTCTTCACACTGTTGATCTATGTGGGCGAGATGACTTGAGATACATTGGACTGTATATCAGTCTGTGTACGCGGCCAAGTTTGCAGGCCTCGAGGAGTCACCTACAGCAGCGTTTACATGGAAGTCTAAAGCTCCGCTGCAGTGTCACTTCTTTTCTTGGCTGGCCATCAAGAATCACTGCTGGAATCCGCTAAGCTTGCTCGACGTGGGCTACCCCACCAAGCCTCATGCCCGTTGTGTGACCAGAGTGAAGAGACCATTAGCCACATAATGATCAATTGTGTCTTGGCGAAGGAGATATGGTACCACGTCGCTATCGCAAGTGGAAGACCGAAGTTTGAACCGATAATCAACGAGACCTTGCTTGATTGGTGTGTCAGACAAGAACTGAGGGACGAGAACAAGTATGCACAAGCGTTATGCCTTCTAGGCATGTGGGATATGGAAACACCAGAATGACATCTTCAACAGTGCATCTCCATCTCTAGCCCAAGTCATCCAGAGGATTAACAACGAGGGAAGGGTATGGGCGACCGCGCGGCTGATCAGCAAGGCTCTTGAGGGGTTAGTAGTGGAGGCCTCACCATGGGCAATTCAGGAGTAGTCGGTCATGTAGCTCTTGAGGTGGAGATGGCTTCGATGAGCCATTTGTAAATTATGTCCTGCATGACCCATTGGGAGTCTCTCAACCATTTCTTCTATAATAAATGATACACATTCTCGTGCCTATTCAAGAAAAAAAAACTTTTAAGAAAAAAGTGAAAAGTAGACCGTACACAGAAGTGCGCTTGGATCGGGTGCTAGCAACGAATGAGTGGAGAACGATGTTCTATCAACACTCACCACACCCACTTTCTAAACTATGCTTGCCAAATCAGTAAAGAAGTACTCTCACTGTGAAAAAGAATATAAGATCGTTTAGATCACTAGACAAGTAGACATATTCCCTTCGTTTCAGAATAAGTGATACGACTTTGTAGAGTGGGAGTAGCGGTGTTTGTAGACCATCAGGTACAAATATTATTGTTTGCATGCCGTAGCCACACACGTTCTGACTGACTGCACCATGTATACTTTGACTCATAGGGATAGCATGTGATCTATCAACTTGTCTACCGCCAGCTGAGTTGACCCGGCGCTGCTCAAAGCCTCCATTGCTTTGATCTGAAGCTCCTTGGCTCTCTCCCTCATGGCCGCGCCATCATCCCCTTCCATGAACCTCGCGATCGCCTGCTCAACCTTGCCCCGTTCCAGCTTGCCCACCAGCAAGGCCCCCGTCCGCCACACCTCCTCCACGTATCTCCCGTTGGCCAGCTGATCGCCGAAGAGCGGCCTGCACAGCATCGGCACCCCCTCGCAGATGCCCTCCAGCGTCGAGTTCCAGCCGCTGTGCGTCCAGAACCCGCCCACCGCACGGTGGCCGAGCACCTCCTGCTGCGGCGCCCACCTCACCACCTTGCCCCGGCCCTCCGCCGTCCGCTCGAACCCCTCCGGCAGCTCCGTGTCCTCGGCGCCGGAGCCGACGACGAGGCCGCGCCGGACGACCCACAGGAAGGGCCTGCCGCTGTTGGCGAGGCCCCACGCGACCTCCTCGAAGTCCTCCCGGCTCACCGGGGCCACGCTCCCGAAGCTCACGTACAGCACGGACCCCGCGGCCTGTGCGTCCAGCCACTCGATGCAGCTCCGGTCCGCCTCCAGCAGGCTGCTGCCGGCGCCGCCGATGGTGGAGAGCTTGTGGAGCGGGCCGATGGCGAAAACCCCGACGCCGCTGGCGGCGAGCTCGGAACGGATCGCCTCCAGCTCGGGCGTCTCGAGCGCTTCGAACGTGTTGATCACGACCCCCGAGGAAATGTCTGTGACCTCGGTGGCCGTGTCCAGGAGCCTGTTCGCCATTTCTGGGTTGGGATATTTGCTGGGGTCGAACAGGTCCGACACCCGGATCGGCGCCAGCTCCTTCACCGGCTTGTCCAGCTCGTGCTCTGAGCAGAGTATTCCATCCAGAGATCTCAGCAACTAATTGTGATCACGATTAACAACACACACAGAATTAGTAGCGAGTAGTGACTGTAACTAACCTTGCGCCGGCAGGTATCCCTTGTCGTGGAGCATGGCGTAGGACCGGAACAAGCGGATGGCGGCCGCGCTGCCGGTGTGCAGCACGACCGTCGGCATGCCCAGCTCGGCCGCGGCCTTCTGCGCGGCGGGGAGGCTGGTGTCGATGACGAGGCACGCCGGGCGGGGCTCCAAGGCCGCGAGCGCGTCGCGGACGCACCCTGACGCCTCCATGTCATCGTTCATGGCGAGGATCTTGCCGATGCCGTCCTTGGCATCCGGCATGCCGCCGTCGGCCACAGCTACGAAGCCGAACTCCGGGTGGGCGGCCGGGTCGGGGGCGTTGAAGGTGGTGTGGAGGATGGTGATGGCGAGGCCTCGGCCGTGGAGCGCGTCGGCGAGCTGCAGCGCCGGGCTGAGGTGGCCCTGGAACGGCAGCGGGAACAGCGCGACGTGACCCCTGGCCATCGTTGTGGAGCAGCTGAGTTTTTCGCCGGTAAGAGACTAAGAGTACGACTATTTATATATCCTAGTGCAGAATGTTAGTCAGTGCAGGAAGCTTCCAGGAAATTTCGGGGTTTTTATTCCCAAGAAGAAGTTAGATACTCCCTCCGATCGAGGTCGTTTTTACTGCACATATTAGATTTTTATCCAGTTAAACTTTGCAATGTTTGACGAAATTTATATTAAAAAATATCAATATCTACGATATCAATATATACGCTATGAAACTACATTTCATAATGAACATAACAACATTGATTTGTCATTGTGAATGATGATGCTTTTATGTATAAAAAAAGTTTGGTCAAACTAGAGATATTTTGTTTTCGGGTAAAACTTATATGCAGACTAAAAAAGACCGAAGGAAGATTTGCGAGATTACATCAACATGCAGATATTTCGAAAAGAAATACACTTTGTGAAATGGTAGAGTAGCTCCCAAGGCTCTTGACTGACATTTGAAGATTCTTTACAAGATTGGGTTTCGTTTCTTGGGCGACAAGGATTGTTGTAGCGGGCCTTGACTTGTGAGGGTAATTAAGTCACTACAACTAAATAAATAGTGAAAGTGGACAGCACATAATTAAGTAGCCACGCGGCAAGGATAGGGGCCACGTGGTCTGATAAGGTGGACAGGATGATCGTCGACGGTGATGTGCTGATGGGCGTAGTTGAAACGGTCAAATGGTGAACTCCTCCCACACTAGCAAAGTAACCTTGCACGCGAAGCTCGAGTGCTCGCAGCCAAGCTCCTGGATGAGATTAAGGATTGGAAGCCCGCACTCAACGGAGCAGGAGGTTTGCAACGTTTTGTGAGAGAATAGCTTAGTTTTGAATGGAGTGGGTGTTGTTTTCGAGTTGTTCGCAACTCGCTAGACTTGTTATAAATTATGCTCTCTTTTATTAAAAAAAAAGTACGCGTTTTGCGTACTCACAGTAAAAAAAAACATGCATGCAAAGTGACCGGTAACTACTCAGGTTCCTGTGTATAGAAAGGACATAATTCTTACCATGGGAGCGACTGCAATCTAAACTATATGATTTCCCGTGCGTTGCGGCTGGAAGATTTGCATATAGTTTTGCAAATATTTTTTACTATGGAATATTGGGTCATTGAAATCAGCAATTTACTTATGTTAAGGAAGATTTCATGATTTAAGTTGTAAGTATTTCTTTAAGGGATGAACCCGACTAATATCCGCGAAGATAAGTATTGCATTCACCAAAATGATACAATGATGGGTTCCAAACAAAAGTTGGTTAACAGTGGAAAAAATGCAACCAAATTTGCATTCATATTTGATATTTCCAGGTGAAAAAGCTTTATTCGTTCATCATCAATTTTAAATGTAGATAATGCAAGACATGACACTCATACATTCCTGATAGATGAACATGATAACTCATCTACTTATACAACTAATTAAAGAGGCATGTCATATAAATGAAGGAACAATGAGAGGCAAAATAATTAGTTGAACCTAGTTGCCACCCCAATGGGTAGATCTAAAAAGCCAATGCAATAACCATATATTCTACCGGTGGAGTTGAACTGAAACTGAAATTCCATTGTTAGATCTAGTTAAGGTCGGGTCTTGAAAGCAGGGCCAATTCAACCCAGCCCTGAGCAATGCTCCAAGTAGTATATTACATAGCATCACAGGAATAGGATGATAATCTACAACAAACAAAAAGAATAGAGGCCAGAGTTGGACAGAAGTCCTAGTTATAAGCTAAACCAAAATTTGTTCTTGTTAATGAAACTACAATAAAGTCCATAACTAAAAATATATGAGCGCTTCATGGCCTTGAAATATGGAGCCTGAAATCTACTAATAAGAAAATATGGATGTTCAAATATTTTAACCAGTGGAGTAAGGAAGAATAAGGAGCAGACCTGAGGCACCACTGTAAAAATAGTTATTGATTACACTTTTGGCTGCATAATTAAAAGAACACACATATATTGCATTGAAGAATTTATGCAATATGTGAAGAAAAATAAAATATCGGCGAGCTATTGATAAGGAATCAGGGCATGACATGTGTTGGTTAAAATAGAAATTTAGAATCTATCGGTGTGCTCTCAAGATGTGACCATTACAATTAATCTGTTACGCAAAAAGCATGCCTAGAAAAAAATGATGAGCTAAACCATCTTTTACAAATCAAGCTACAGTAATAAAATGAAGAGGATAAGAAACAACCATACCTCATTCTTCCATTCCTTTCAGGTTTTTATTGTTTATTATTAAAATATTATTAAAAATGTTCTTAAATGAGAAAAGGAGCAACGACGTCTTTTGGTCTTCATCGCCACTTTCAGTTAATGCCTGATACACACATAATTAAGAACACTATGAATACTTGATTATCCCGCCAAGGCGTCATTGCTAATATATCACACCATTAATCATCAGCTGAAAATTGTGAAAGATAACTGAGAAAGAACTAAAGACCTGTTATTGCGAAGTGCTGATGATAACCGGTAAAATTGAACAGAGTTTCAACAGATCTTTTGCCTCCGAATCTCAATAAACATGTTCACGATTGATTTGTTGCCACTAGAATCTTAATAAACATGTTCAAATTTGGTAGCACAGGGCCCACATGGAGTGCATGCATATGGGGATATAGCGTGAAATAAATAAGTACTACTGCCTCCGTTCCTAAATATAAGTCTTTGTAGAGATTCCACTAGGTAGACTACATACGGAGTAAAACGAATGAATCTAAACTTAAACTGTATCTATATACATCCGTATGCGGTCTATAGTGGAATTTCTACAAAGACTTACATTTAGGAACGGAGGGAGTACAACATAAACTTAGTCTTGACTTTATGTATAGACTTCTCAGCAGCTAGAACCTATTGTCCGGGAAACAGCAGCATTAATCATTATTTCTGAGCGTATGCAAGAATGAAGCTAGAATTAAATCAATGAATCATGATGCATTCCAAGCAAACAACTGGGCAACCAAAAAACATCATCTATTTGTGTGCATAACCACGTATGACTGCCACGCCATTACAATAACCAAGGAGAATAGCTTACAGAGCATGTCCACCGGCGCTAGTGATGTTCCAGCCTGATGTTGGCGGCGTGGTTGGGCGAAGTTGTGGTGCGTCACAGCGTCAGCAGGGAGGCGCCGCGGGCGTGCGGTGGCGCCATGCTGGTGCGGCAGCAGGGAGGCGCCGTGGGCATGCTGCGGCGCCGTCGTGGCCGATGAAGCTGAAGTGGGGCAACGGTGAGTCGTCGTGGCCAGGCGAAGCTGAAGTGGGGGCACCAGGGAGGCGTTGCAGGCAAGCGGCAGTGTCGTTTAGGTGCGGCCTCAAGCTCCATCATGGTGTGGTGATGAGGCTGCGCATATGGGAGCTCGATTTGCGCACCGGCGGCTTAATTAAGAATAGGAAAAGAGATGTATAGATCAAACAACCCTCCTAGATGCATCTGGCCTTTTAACTACTTCGTCTGCTATAAGATGGAAGAGCACCACGGATATTATACCTGTACCGAACCACCGCTTGTCGCCGCCGCTAGGATGCCTACAAACATTGCTGATCTTCATCGTCTTGCTCACTTCTTGACCACGGACTCCTCTTGCCTACCAACAGCAAGGACTCGTCCGCTTCGATCCTTCTGAAAATTGAGGGCGACTCATTTGACTAATTTGTTCTTTAACATAAAATAGATTGACTGGGTACTTACAGGTGGTGCTACATGGACCAAATGAATATGTGTACATTAATAAATTCCCTTTGAACGCCACTCAAATTAGTCAAATTGCTGCATACATTTTAGAACATCAAAAGAGGATGAACAGTACTGGAAATCTGGAAGACACCATTTATATTTTTCAAAAATCAACGGAAACACTAACGCCTACACGTGTGGGCGTTTGCATCTCGCCCACAGCGTGGATCCGCATCAGTTTGTGGGTGCACGAATCTTAACATTTTTGTGGTGCCACGTAAGACTGGGCTAGTGTGTGGGCATTCACTCGATCGCCCACACGTCCGTTTCACCACACGGAGGGACTGGTGTGTGGGCGTTTAGCAGTTCGCCCACACGTCAGTTTTCACTCACGCACAAGGGCTGGTGTGTGGGTATTTGCCATCTCGCCCACACGTCCGTCTCCTCTCCCACACCCAAGCTGCCAGTTGCCATGCGTTTTGCAGTGTACATGGCAACTGCCCTAGTGTGCTTGTAAGCAGATGACAACTCTTTCTTTTTTTACCCGAACATGTCAGTTGCCATATGTTTTGCAGGGTACACGACAACTGCCCTAGTGTGCCTGTAAGCAGATGGCAACTCTTTTTTTTATCCGAACATGTTGTTTTGCCATGTCTCTTTGTAGCGCTACACGACAACTGCCTAGTGTTAGTAGGTGGCAACTCCTAAGGTTTTCAAATTATGGCAACTTTAGTAAACCAGACCATACATGGCAACTGCTTAGTGTTAGTAGGTGGCAACCTCTAAAGTTTTCAAACCATGGCAACTATAGTAAACCAGACCATACATGGCAATAGCTGCAGTTGTCCAAAATGGCATCTGGCACTTGACCTGAGATGGCAACTGCGGTTGAGCAACCATGGCAACTGTAGTTGTCTGACATGACAACTGTAGTTCAGCGACATGGCAACTGCAGGTAAACGGACATTGAAGAGGGTCCGGACCATGGCAACTGGGGGACACGTCGTGACTGTCACGCTGGGCGTGCGGGGCCGTGAGATAGGTGGCTGAGAGAGGTCGTGTGGGCGTTATGCATTTTGCCCACACCTAGGCGTGTGAGAGGGACCGCAAGGGAAAAAAGAGGTGTGTGGGCGCTAGTTGTTTTGCCCACACGTAGGCGTGTGGGCTGGTCTTCTTAGACACCACACAAAACGTGTGGGCAGACCCCTTAACACCCACACGTATGGCAGTTATCATCGTCCAAAATCAATAATTAGATCATGGTCAGGAGTCATAACACTAGTAGAAAAGGGGTCAAACGTGAAGCACATTAGTGCCGGTTTGCATTAGAGCCGGCACTAATGTGTATATTAGTGCCGGTTCGTGGCGGCGATCAATAGTACCGGTTCGTGGCGAAACTGTAGTACCGGTTCGTACCACGAACCGGTACTAAAGAGGCTGTGTCACCTGCGGTCGAGCTATGGCCCCACCATCACCATTTAGTGCCGGTTGAACCACGAACCGGTACTAATGACGTTGTGGCAGGCTGTTTTAGTCCCACCTCGCTCCCCTAACAAGCCTTTTACCACCTTAAATATGTTACTTCTCAAACTATCACAAGCAGTTGGTCTTCATTGAACTCTATGTGTAGGATCTGTGGCTGAAAGGCGGTACTGACCAATGTATTAGGAGGAGGAGGAGGAGGAGGAGGAGGAGGAGGAGGAGGAGGAGGAGGAGGCGTTCAGTATGCACCATTCAAAGCGACGCCATCAACTTTCAACCATTTCTGCCTTCATTTGCCATTTCCGCCAAAGTAGAGAGGCTTACGGCTAAAACTAGATGCACTTCGTTTACAAACTGAACAATCTCTTTCGAAGTAGTCAGGTTACAATTATATTTGTTATTTTTCAATCGTTCACAAAACTACGAAGAAATAAACAGAAGAAACAGAAAAGAAAAAAATATAAAAAAAACTTGGGGCGCTGCCCTGTGGGCCTGCTACGCCACAGGCGTGCAATTACAGGCCCTAAAGGCCCAGCAGACTCACAGGGCAGCGCGCAGAAATTAGGCCCATAAGCCTGCTATATAGAGGAGTTCAAAGAGGCAGCCGCGACCGGGCTTATAAACCAGTACGGCTGCCCTTCGCCCGGCGAGGTGGGACTAAACTTTACGAACTGGCAGCGCGAGGCCTTTAGTACCGGTTGGTGGCTCCAACCGGTACTAAAGGGTGATCTTTAGTACCGGTTGGAGCCACCAACCGGTACTAAAGGCCCAGTTTCCCGCCGCTTGGGCTGGCCAAAATTGGCCTTTAGTACCGGTTGGTGGCTCCAACCGGTACTAAAGGCTCCCCCTATATATATGACACTTACGAAAAATCAGTTATCTCGTCGCCGCTTCGTTCCACTTCTCGCGCGAGAGAGTCTCGATCTCGACGACGTCGCCGACGCCGCCGCGCCGCCGTGCCGTCGCCCTTCGCCGCTTCGCCGCCCGTCGTCGTCGCTGTCCCCGCCACCGCCCGTCGTCGTAAATCGTCGTCGCGCCGCCGCCTTAAAACGCCTTGTGGTCCTGTACGTCTCAGACCTGCGCTGGCGCCCGCCCGTCAGCCGCCGCCCGCTTCAAGATCTTGGCGGCCCTTCCAGACAGACAAATGGGCGGCAAGTGACGTCTGTATGCATACACACATACACACACATATACACACACACTACACACATACACACACACACATTTTTTTACTTATTTTCTGTTTTCTGTTTTCTATTTTTTAGAAAATTTAGTTAGATATTAATTAGCTAGGTATGTGAGATTTGAACTAGTTGAATAATTAATATAACTAGTTTATTTTTAGTAAGAAAATTGTCGAACTAGTTTATATATTTAGGTATATGAGATTTGAACTAGTTCAATAATTAATATAACTAGTTTATTTTTAGTAAGAAAATTTAGTAAGTGCTTAGTATAACTAGTTTAATAATTAATATAACTAGTTTATTAATATAACTTGTTAATGAGTTTTTTTGTTTATTTAATTTTTTATATATTTTGAGTTTATATAAATTATTCTATTTTGAGTAAGTACTACATTATTCTATTTATAGTAAGTGCTTAGTAGTTGAACTAGTTGAAGTAGTTTATTTTAGCAAGAAAATTAATAGAACTAGTTTCTTTTTTAGTCAAATTGGAGAGCACTATATGCAAGGTATATGCATATGATTAGTTGAATAATAATGATCTAATTTAGTCTTTGAATTATGAACGTATAGGAAATGTCATCATCGGACGACGAAAGTCTCCCGGGGTGCGACTGGTGCCACGACGATCGAGGTGAGTGCGACAGGCCTCACCTGGACGATGGTCGGCGCTTCAACATTAAGCTCGAGGAGACTTTCGAAGTTGAAACGGTAATTTTCATCTTTTACAATTCGAGTATAGTTTTTTTTTCATAATTAAGCATGACTTCAACGTACTATTTCAACGTGTAATTTTCATCTTTTACAATTCGAGTATAGTTGATCCCATGCCATGCAAGACGCTATGTCTTGGAGAGGATGGATTTTGAAGACCATGAAAATTTTGAAACGAAGAAAATTCACCTAAGGACCCATCATGATGTGGATTTTGAAGTAAAGTTGTATAATGCTGAGAGCGTAACCCATTTTGGTTGCAAAAATTGGGAAGCATTTTGCAAATTGTATGGTTTTGATGAGGGTATGCTTGTCACCATGGATCTTGGTGATCCTGAAATCGAGCAAGACAATATGGACATTTGGGTCCTTGTTGATACTCCTCCAGTTCTACCGCTATGTGAGTTTCTCAAACATAGTTAATTATTAATAGAACTTATATTGTTCATTTCAAAATAGTTGACAGCTTATTTCCATTGACAGCTTATTTTGAAGTATCAAAGAATGTGCAGAATATGGTAGATAGAACTTACTACACCGATGGCTCTGAGTTAACTTACAAGGAGAAAACTCATCTGGTTGGATTTTGTAATGATATTGAGAATTACAATATCTACAATCGAACTCCTCAACATTATGGTCAATACGTGCCACTAGTGCACGTGTTGAACTACGGTAACTACCATGGAGATACCCTAGTAAGTTTTTTTTACTATTACGACATCCGTGCATCTTTTTGCGTACTTCTAAAACTAGTACTTCATTGCTAATTACGAAGTTATTACTATGTTTTTCAACAGCTTATCCCACAGAATTGTGTGCCTCATTTGATGTATCAGAATGGCGGCAGCGTTCTTGTTTTGAACATATATCCAGGTCATCCTACGAATCTCAACTGTCCATACCGGATTTCTAAAAGAAGTGGAGACATGACAATCAAAAGATGGAAAAAATGTATGGACAGTCGTAAGGAGCTTCTTGGAAGCAAAAGGAAGCGAGGCGAAAGAATTGGAGACAGGATGATCTCCATTCTTCATAATGGAGAGTCAGGGTCTATATTGTTTTATGCTATTTTACCTTAAGTGTGTTTAGGTCCGATCCTACCTGATACTGATGATCATGTGCTAAGAACAATTATGTAGGGTTGGGTTCGATGACTATGAGGATGATGATCGTATGACTTATTATTAATAACGAGTAGAAGTTGTATGATGATGCTTGATTAATTAGCTAATAGGACTTGTTATTATATATGATGATGTATGCGCGAGCATGCATGAGTTATGATATATATATATATATATATATATATATATATATATATATATATATATATATATATATATATCTGGGTGAAACTAAAAAGAATTAAAATGGAAAACACAAAATTAAATGAAAAGAAATCATAAAACCAACCCCCCAAACATTTTAGTACCGGTTGGTGTTACCAACCGGTACTAAAGTGCTCCCGGCCCCTGGAGCTGGCTCGTGCCACGTGGTGGTTTTTAGCACCGGTTCGTGCTGAACCGGTACTAAAAGGGGGAGGGGGCTTTAGTCTTCACACTTTAGTGCCGGTTCCTAAACCGGCACTAAAGGGCCTTACGAACCGGTGCTATTGCCCGGTTCTGCACTAGTGTAACCTAGACTTGACGGTGGCAGTGGCAGCTCGAGTCCAGGGTACTCTGAGAGTCCAGAAAATCCCTTGCCTGTACGCAATGATCGTGTGCCGCTGCCTATCCTCCACTGGCCTCGCCTTGTAGAGCAACTTGTGTGTGGACAGCTTCCTCTAGTGTCTCGCTGTCGCCGCCGGCGGCGGGAGGGTTTCCTCTTGAGAACCATTGATGTTGGCATTTACCATGGTGAGTCGAGGTGTGTGAGTAGTGGTGTTGGGTGGTATTACCAAACAAATCAACATCGACACCAATCACACAGAACGGAAAAAATAGGATGCAAGCCTCACCTGCTAAACTTGAACCCACGAAGACAACAAAATCTTCAAATCTAGTTTCCCAACTTCAGATCGGGGATCTCCGACCTTCCACACAGGCGATAGCGATGAGTTGGATCCGCCGGCGATTTCTCTGGGCAGACCACAACGCGGACGAAGGCGTGCTGCGCCAAGAGCCCAGACGCAGAGGAGGCGAAGAGATCTACATCAAGGGATCGAGGGAGCAGAGACGTCGAGGGATCGAGGGATGCCTGGTGGTGAGTTTTTGTGGACCATCGGTTCCGGATATTTTTTTGGAACTGGTTCAGGAGTTCTCTAAGACGGAAGAGAAAGCGAACTGAAGGGAATTAAATCACATGAATAAGAAGGTATTTGGAATTGATGACGTGGCTAATTGCTGAGGTGGAGTAAGGTGAATGGCTGCATGTTGATTAATGATGTGGATATCTTGCATGTCAAGAGAAATAAGATAGTGAAAATGAATTATTTAGGTATTATAGATTATAGATTACCTAGTTGGAGCTGTTAACTTGTGTTCATTTGAGTACTCCCTCTGTATCTATCAACGACGAGATTAAAAAGAGTAGACATGAGAAAACGCATGGAAGCTATAGGAGTACACTAGTAGAAAAAACCCCATCAGTTCCGGTTGGTAAGGGTCTTTTGTCTCGGTTCCTGAACCGGGACTAAAGGGTCGTTACTAATGCCCTGGCCCTTTAGTCCCGGTTCAGTCCAGAACCGGGACAGATGGGGGGTTGGAGGTTTTGGGGGGTTAATTTAGGTGTTTCATATATTGTGTTAGTTAGCTAATTAATAGGGAGAAGTGTCCTCTCTTATCTCCGTGCTTGGTCGACGCTACGTACTATATACATAGAGAGGCCCTCGACACGCTAGCTAGTAAGAAAATGAAGGAAACCATTAAGTACATAAGTTCGTCATGCATACCGAGAGAAGTGATCGATCGGCCTCTCCTTCTCCAAGAGATTGGTCGAACAACAAGTTTTCGTATTATCTATCCGACGCTACTGGCTACATACATATACAATGTTTAAGATCTCTTACAATCCCCTAGCATTTAAAATCAACTTCCACATGGTATTCTCCGGCTGTATTGATGACGTGGTCAAGAAAGAATCCCGCCAATTCTTCTTGAATTGCTTTCATCTTGTGGTAGGAGTTCTCCGCATCTGCCACGTCTAATTTGAAGAAGTGGGTTAATACGTATATATGAATGAAAATCAACAGAAATGATGGTGTAATAAAATGAAATTATGAATATTATTGCTTACGCACTTCATATTGTCTTTTAGAGTAGCCCCGCTTATTTTTCAAAGTCGCGTTATAGATGAACTCGCACACGTAGTATCCACAGAAATTATTCCCTTCTTCCTGCCACAAGCACTTTACGAGAAATAGAGGTCAATCAAACTGATAATGAAGCATTATAAATGGCATTGATAAAAGTATAGCTATAGAATCAACGGGAGATGCGCGCAACTAGCTAGCTATATAGTAGTACTTACTTTCGGGTATGTATATCGCAGCTCCTTCGGCAGTCCCGGAGCTTCTGCGGTGAACTGTTTCCAAACCCTGCAAGACAAAGAAAATAATTATTATTACTTGAGATATCAGGAAATGAACAAAAAGTTGCCGATATGGTGCGATAATGATCGATTTAACTTACTTGTTGAGCAATTTAGTCATATCCGCATAGGTTTCAGGATCTTTTCGTCTCGAGTCTAAGACGGTTACTAGTCCCCGCTCAAGCTTAATCTCCAGAAGAACATAGTGGAAGCTGCGCACGCATGCATAACTCATCAATTACATTACTATAACCTCGCTCGAGTAATAAGGGAAACCGAATATGCACACGACAGTAACACTCACTTGAAGTTGTAAGGAAAGAGAGTATGGTATCTTTGTTTTGATTTTTGATCAACGATTGTAGCAAGTTGGCCTTGGCCTCTTCGGCGTGCTTTTTAACCTGAATTTCATCTATGATATTTGTGTTAATGAACCCAATATCATACATTTCTTGTTTTCTGCACTCGACGATCTTCAATCTGCATAATATAGTGAGGATAATTGATTATAAATACATGCAATGAAAGAGCTGAGCTATATATAGAGACTTAATGACAGAAATAGAACTTACAGACAGTAGCAAAAGACCTATAATTTATCGAGGGCCTTTTGATTGAAGAACTCGAAGAACTCCTCAAATGGAACAGTCAACAAATCAGTTCCAACGAGGTCGTGCTCCTCTTTAATGTTCAGATACAAAGTATTCGTCCCCCCAGACTCTCTGCAGGTTTTCATGTACCAATTATGGAATCTTCGCATCATTGTTGTTAGAGATTTTTCATCTTTGACGAGAGGCTTCCGTACTCGTATCTGTGTTCGTCCACCTCCATGAAATCAGGAAGTTGATCGTCAGGCAGGTAATCTGCAAGATTGCCATAACCGGCCACCAGCCCCGGAGCATTAGCGACGATGTCGCCGCTAGACACATTGAGCGGGGGGCACGATTGATTTGCTTGTTCGCCGAGCTGGGCAATTTTTTTCGCAGCTGCTCGTTCTTTTGACCTTTGATGTCTGACAGTACTTCCCGACCTCCCGCCTCTGGCTATACTGCGAGACGCCGGAGCAGACGGAGCGGCAACAGCATCTGTCTTCTTTCGTGCTTGCTTACGAGGCGGAGGAGAAGGACTACGACGCGCCGGAGCAGCCGGGGCGGCGGCGGGTCTCTTCCGCCCTTGCTGGCGAGGCGGAGAAGGAGGAGGCTGCTGGCTGCTCGGGCGCGCCGGTGCAGACGGAGAAGGAGGTGGAGTGCCGCCACGCGTCAGAGGAGGAGGAGGAGGCGTCCAGTTCGGAAGGTTGATGAGCTCCTTCCGCCATAGGCATGGAGTCTTCAGAGCAGAACCCAGCCTAGTCTCCCCTTCACTGGTAGGGTGGTCAAGCTGGAGGTCCTCAAATCCCTCCGTTATTTCGTCCACCGTCACCCTAGCATATCCTTCTGGAATCGGACGACAGTGAAAAGTTGCGCCGGGTTCAGAAGGTCGAACTTGGCTGACAGCCGCCTTGACTTTTAAGTTCTGCCATTGCGCCATAAGGTGGCAATTTTAAGACTCCGTGATAAAATCCACGGGATAGCTGGCAGGAGCCGTCAAGACATGCTCCGGCTGAAGCAGCTCGGTGGAAGCCACGCTGCTTCTCCGCTGAGATGGCGGGGTAGCTTCGGGGGAAGCTTCGGCAGGTCGTTTGCTGCGATCTGCTTCTCGTTCCGCTAGCCCCATTACCCTTTCGTGCAGCGCCAGAAGTTGACTCTGCTCTAGTTTCTTCCTCCTCTCCTGGGTTTTGTAACTCCCTGCGTCCGGAAAACCAACCTTCCACGGAATGGAGCCTGGCGTGCCTCGTGTCCGTCCAGGGTGCTCAGGATTCCCGAGGGCCATTGTGAGATCGTCCTTCTCCCTGTCTGGAACGAACGCCCCTTGTTGCGCTGCATCGATATAGTGCCGAAGCTTGGTGACTGGTATTTTCTGCTGGAATTTAGTCTATATTAGTCTATATTGGGGCAGCCCAATAACTATTTCAGAAATTGCAAGGGATACTACTAAAGTTTAGTCCCACATTGCTAGTTGAGTGGAAATTGGACCTCCTTATAAGGGAGGTTCTTTCCCCACTTGTATGAGCATGAGAACAAGAGGGACATCCACGCGCGCTCCTCCTCCGCCGCCCGCCACGCCACGCCTCGCCTCGCCTCGTCACGACGCGACGCGCCGCGCCGCGCCGCGGGTTGCGGGAATGAGTCGAGCCGGTGTCTAAATTTTTGCCACGCACTACGGGTGTACGAAAGGTCACACGGAAGCTAAAAAGTTTTTGCGATAGTGGAGTTTGAATGCGAACGGTGCAGCCCTTCGGCTACTGGTTGTTCGCTTCGTCTTCGTCTCTTCGTTTCACCTTCCGTCGCTGCCCTCTCACCTCCTTCTCTTGCGCCTATAAAAGGGAGGTCGCTCCTCCCAGAGAGACGCACCAGTACTTCTCCTTCCTCTCGCCACCGGTTCCAAGCTCTGCGCTGCTGCTGTCTTCCTCATCCCGGCTTGCGGCATGCACGGCGAGTCGGGACAGTAGGCCTCCGAAACCGCACCTCTTTGAGTCCTGTAAGGGAGAAGGGTGATAAGGTTTTTGGGGAGCGCTCTGTGCGACTACTGACTTCTTCGTCACAGACGCCCCGGACTCCGACGACTACTTCCCCGACGACACTACTTCCCCGACGTCGACAACCTCCTCGACGACATGGAGGACACCGACCCCAAGTCCAGTGCCTCTGCTCCAGCTGCTGTCCAGTACGTGTTCTTGTTTTTCCTGTTAGAGGTCCTGCCACAGTTCTTTCTTCTAGTGTTTACCCTACACATGTTAGGATCTACCTCGTATATGCATCTTGATCTACTGTCTGCTCGAGAGATGATCCTTTCTAGCTCATATAGGCAAATGTTGTTTACATACTCTTTGTCAAATAGCATGGCTTGTTTTATCACTGCTATACTAGTCATGTTTTATCTACTATTTCTGTTAATAAAATCACTCGGTAAATTGCTCATATTTTCAACAATCCAAAAACCTTATTATAGGCAATTTACCCCGAGTGGTTTTGCTGCTTCCATGAGACCTCCTATGTTTGAGGGTATACACTATAAGAGGTGGCGCGTGAGAGCAGTCTTATGGTTTCAGACCATGAGCTGTTATGATGCCACTCTTGGCAAACCTGAAGGAGAGCAAGATGCCCAACAGTGAAGCTTTTCAGAAAATGGATACTCTGTTTAAGGCTGCTCTCTTGAGTGTTCTTGGTGAGAACATAGTTGATGCTTATCGTCAATTGACAATGGAAAAGATATGTGGGGCCTTTTCGAGGCCAAGTTTGGGGTCTCGGATGCGGCCTCGAGCTGTACATCATGGAGCAATTCTATGATTACAGGATGACCAAGAGCGCTCCGTGGTTGAGCAGGCTCATGAGATACAGATCATTTGCTAGAGAACTTGAGCACTTAAATTGCATACTACGGACAAGTTTGTTGCGGGGTATCATTACTAAGCTTCCTCCTTCATGGAGGAACTTTGCTATCTTCTTGAAGCATAAGAGACAGGAGTTTTCCGTTCCGGATCTCATTGGTACTCTTGATGTGGAAGAAAAGGCGAGAGCAAAGGACACACGTGCTCGAGGTATTGAGGGAGGATCTAGTGCCAATGTGGTACAGAAGCAGAACTTCCAGCCCCACAAGTTCAAGAACAAGGGCAAGTTTGATGGTAAAGCAAAGTTTGATGGAAAGAACAAGGCTGTGCAACACACGAACTTCAAGAAGAAGAATGGCAATAAGAAAGGTGCTTGTCATGTGTGTGGAGATCCTGATCATTGGGCTACTAGTTGCCCTAATTAATCGCTATGACAAGCGTCATCCTGGGAAAGGCGGCAAGACCGCTAATGTTGTCATTGGAGACACTGACATGAAGGATGCTGGGTATGGTATATTTCCCACTATTCTTTTAGTATGTCATTCTCCTAATTGGTTGAGTGGCACGGGTGCTAATTTGCATGTATGCGGTGATATTTCCATGTTTTCATCTTATCAGACCGCAGGGACTTCAACCGTGCTGATGGGCAACGGTTCAAGTGCTTATGTTCGTGGTGTTGGCACGGTCGATCTGAAGTTTACTTCGGGGAAGATCGTGCGGCTGAAGAACGTGCATTATGTCCCCTCCGTCAATAAAAATCTTGTTAGCGGATCTCTTCTGTGTAGAGATGGCTACAAGCTTGTCTTTGAGTCGAATAAATTTGTAATATCCAAGTATGGAACCTTTATTGGTAAAGGCTATGACTCAGGAGGCCTGTTTCGTTTATCCTTGTCAGACGTTTGCAATAAAGTTGTTAATCATATTTGCAACAATAGTGAATCAAATGTGTGGCATTCACGTCTTTGTCATGTTAACTTTGGTTGCATGTCGCGACTAGCGAAGTTGAACTTAATCCCTAGTTTCACCATTGTCAAGGGATCTAAGTGTCAAGCGTGCGTGCAAGCTAAGCAACCTCGTAAGTCTCACGTGACTGCGGAGACGAGAAATCTTGCACCACTAGAACTTATACATTCAGATCTTTGTGAAATGAATGGTGTTTTGACAAAAGGTGGAAAGAAATATTTCATGACGTTAATTGATGACTCAACTAGATACTGTCGTGTGTATCTTCTGAAATCTAAGGATGAGGCTTTGAACTTTTTCAAGATCTATAAAGATGAAGTGGAAAACCAACTTGATCGGAAAATCAAGAGGCTTAGGTCCGACCGTGGTGGAAGTATTTTTCCAATGAATTTGATGCTTTTGTGCGGAACATGGTATAATCCATGAGAGGACGCCTCCCTACTCACCTCAGTCAAATGGGGTGGCCGAAAGAAAGAACCGTACTCTAACAGATTTGGTTAACGCCATGTTAGACACTTCGGGTCTCTCCAAGGCATGGTGGGGGGAGGCGATATTGACTGCATGTCATGTCCTAAATCGAGTTCCCACAAAGAACAAAGAGATAGCTCCATTCGAGGAATGGGAGAAGAAAAGGTTAAAACTCTCTTATCTGCGAACATGGGGTTGTTTGGCGAAAGTCAATGTTCCAACTCCAAAGAAGCGGAAGCTTGGACCAAAGACTGTGGATTGTGTTTTCCTGGGATATGATTTTCATAGCATTGGCTATAGATTCTTGGTTGTAAAATCTGAGGTACCTGACATGCATGTCGGTACGATCATGGAGTCGAATGATGCGACTTTCTTTGAAGATATCTTTCCCATGAAGGATATGGCTACCTCATCTAATCGGAGATGCCTAGTTCATCGAATCAGAACCGTTACAATTACTGAACCTGCCATTTCGATGGAACACTTTGAAAGTCCTGTGGAGGAGAACAATGAAGTTCCTACTAGGAGCAAGAGACAGAGGACTGCAAAGTCCTTTGGTGATGATTTTCTTGTGTATCTCATAGATGACACTCCGGTTCTATTTCAGAGGCCTATGCATCGAAGATCTTGACTCTTGGAAGGAAGCAGCTCGAGAGAGATGGATTCCATCTTGGCGAATGAAACTTGGGAGATAACTGATCGTCCTTATGGGTGCAAACCTATAGGATGCAAATGGGTATTCAAGAAGAAGCTTAGGCCTGATGGTACTATCGAAAAGTACAAGGCTCGGCTCGTGGCTAAGGGTTATACCCGAAAGGAAGGTGAAGATTTCTTTGATACTTACTCACATGTGGCTCGACTGACCACTATTCGAGTTCTACTTTCACTAGCTGCCTCACATGGTCTTCTCGTTCATCAGATGGATGTTAAGACTGCTTTCCTAAATGGAGAGTTAGATGAGGAAATTTATATGGAACAACCAGATGGGCTTGTAATAGATGGTCAGGAAGGGAAAGTGTGCAAGTTGCTGAAGTCTTTGTATGGACTCAAGCAAGCACCCAAACAGTGGCATGAGAAGTTCGAAAGAACTTTAACAGCTACAGGCTTTGTTGTGAACGAAGCTGACAAATGTGTGTACTATCGCCATGGTGGGGGCGAGGGAGTTATGCTTTGCTTGTATGTTGATGACATACTGATTTTCGGAACAAATCTGAATGTTATTAAGGAGGTCAAGGATTTTCTATCTCGCTGTTTTGAGATGAAGGATTTAGGAGTGGCTGATGACATTCTGAACATCAAGTTGTTGAGAGATGATGATGGTGGGATTACATTGCTTCAATCTCACTATGTGGAAAAGATCTTGAGTCGCTTTGGCTATAGTGACTGCAAGCCCTCTCCAACACCATATGATGCTAGCGTGCTGCTTCGAAAGACTCGAAGAATTGCTAGAGATCAATTGAAGTATTCTCAGATTATTGGCTCGCTTATGTACTTAGCCAGTGCTACAAGACCTGACATCTCTTTTGCTGTTAGCAAACTGAGTCGGTTTGTCTCAAAACCAGGAGATGTGCATTGGAAAGCTCTAGAGAGAGTTTTGTGTTATTTGAAAGGCACTGCAAATTATGGAATTCACTACACCGGGCACCCAAAGGTGCTTGAAGGGTATAGTGACTCAAACTGGATCTCAGATGCTGATGAGATAAAGGCCACGAGCGGATATGTATTCACTCATGGAGGTGGCGCTGTTTCTTGGAAGTCTTGCAAGCAGACCATCTTAACGAGGTAAACAATGGAAGCAGAACTCACAGCACTAGATACAGCTACGGTTGAAGCAGATTGGCTTCACCGGCTCTTGAATGACTTGACGGTTGTTGAGAAACCTGTACCGGGTGTCCTTATGAACTGCGACAATCAAACTGTGATCACGAAAGTGAGCAGCTCAAAGGATAACATGAAGTCATCAAGACACGTTCAGAGAAGGTTAAAGTCTGTCAGGAAAATGAAAAACTCTGGAGTTATTGTGTTGGATTATATCCAAACGTCTAAAAATCTATCAGATCCTTTTACTAAGGGTCTATCGCGTAATGTGATAGATGATGCATCGAGGGAGATGGGTATGAGACCCACAATATGAGTTGTTCACAGTGATAACCTATTCTTTGTGATCGGAGATCCCGTGAATTAGATCTGGAAGACAAGCTGTTGGTCAACTGGGAGGAGAGTATCCTTACTGTTAAAATACCACTCCATGAAGATGCAATACTCTCCTAAATCTGCATGGCAGGTTGATGTATATCTTAATGTGTTCTAAGTGGCTCTTTGAAGCAGAGATGTTGTCCTGCAGAACATCTTTTGAAGAACGCACCTATATGAGTCTGGTTGTTAAACGTCGCAATCTACGAGAGTAGGGTTCTCTCTAGTAAACTCACGAAAGGTCACTTAGTATGACGCATAAGCTCCACCCGCGGGGAAGACCCACGGTAGCCACGTATCGGTCAAGGCTTTATGTGAAACTAGATTCGCAGAAAACTTGCAGTTCAAGGCCCAGTCCACTGTTCAAGTTGCTTACTAGTGTAGCATAGGGTTCTAGGTGGAAGTTCAACTTAACAGTCTCCAATATAGTACCGGTATATAAAACAGTGTTTTGGAACCAAAGGCAAATTTCTGTGTGCCTCTGGGATCTGATGGGGGATTGCTGGAATTTAGTCTATATTAGTCTATATTGGGGCAGCCCAATAACTATTTCAGAAATTCCTAATAAATCCTAGAGGCCCACTTAGCCCATTTGTGCAAGGCAAGGGATACTACTAAAGTTTAGTCCCACATTGCTAGTTGAGTGGAAATTGGACCTCCTTATAAGGGAGGTTCTTTCCCCACTTGTATGAGCATGAGAACAACAGGGACATCCACGCGCGCTCCTCCTCCGCCGCCCGCCTCACCACGCCATGCCACGCCTAGCCTCGTCACGACGTGCCGCGCCGCGGGTTGCGGGTTGCGGGTTGCGGGAATGAGCCGAGCCGATGTCTAAATTTTTGCCACGCACTACGGGTGTATGAAAGGTCACACGGAAGCTGAAAAGTTTTTGCGATAGTGGAGTTTGAATGCGAACGGTGCAGCCCTTCGGCTACTGGCTGTTCACTTCGTCTTCGTCTCTTCGTTTCACCTTCCGTCGCTGCCCTCTCGCCTCCTTCTCTTGCGCCTATAAAAGGGAGGTCGCTCCTCCCAGAGAGACGCACCAGAACTTCTCCTTCCTCTCGCCACCGGTTCCAAGCTCTGCGTTGCTGCTGTCTTCCTCATCCTGGCTTGCGGCGTGCACGGCGAGTCGGGACGATGAGCCTCAAACCGCACCTCTTTGAGTCCTGACGGGAGAAGGGTGATAAGGTTTTGGGGGCGCTCTGCGACTCTCGACTTCTTCGTCACGGACGTCCCGGACTCCGACGACTACTTCCCCGACGACGACTACTTCCCCGACATCGACAACCTCCTTGACGACATGGAGGACACCGACCCCAAGTCCAGTGCCTCTGCTCCAGCTGCTATCCAGTACGTGTTCTTGTTTTCCTGTTAGAGGTCCTGCCACAGTTCTTTCTTCTAGTGTTTACCCTGCACATGTTAGGATCTACCTCGTATATGCATCTTGATCTACTGTCTGCTCGAAAGATGATCCTTTCTAGCTCATATAGGCAGATGTTGTTTACATACTCTTTGTCAAATAGCATGGCTTGTTTTATCACTGCTATACTAGTCATGTTTTATCTACTATTTCTGTTAATAAAATCACTCGGTAAATTGCTCATATTTCCAACATTTTCAGTTGCTCGTCCGTCCAACGGCACTTCCCTGATACAGGGTCCAAGGTTCCGCCAGCCCCGAAGAACCAAGTCCGTCAACGGTCTGGCCAGTTCATTGTCTCTGGTTCGATCCCTTTATCAAGCAGATCATTCTCAGCCTTGGACCACTTAGGTCGGGCTTTGAGGTAGCCACTTGACCCCGTGCGATGGTGAAACTTCTTCTTCGCAACATTTTTCTTGTTTGTCTCCGACATCTTCTTACTCTTTTCTGATGTCTTGTGGGCCACAAATGCGGGCCAGTGATCTCTGATCTTCTCATATTTGTCGATGAATTCTGGTGTCTCTTCTTTGTCGACAAGCTTGTTCAGCTCTTTCCTCCACCTCTTGAATAGGATTGCCATCTTCTTAAGAGCACAAGACTTGATTAATTGCTCTTTAACTGGCTTCTCCGGATCCTCCTCTGGTGGTAGGGTGAAATTTGCCTTCAGCTCAGTCCAAAGATCATCTTTCTGCATATCATTGACATAAGACACCTCAGGGTCTTCCTCCTTAGGCTTATACCATTGGTGGATGCTGATCGGGATCTTGTCCCTAACAAGAACCCCGCACTGAGCAAAAAATGTGTTCTTTGTCCGGATGGTTCAATCGGCTCGCCGTCGGGCGCGACTGCAGTGATCTCAAACCTTTCATCCGAGCTCAACTTTTTCTTCGGGCCTCGTCTCCTTACCGAAGTTGTGCTCGATCCGGAGGGCTAGAAAAAGGAAGAAAGAAGAGAGTTAATTAATATGTGTACATATACCAAAATAATGAATGCATCAATTAACTATTCAGCACGGGCTTAACTAATATATATATACCTGGCCGGACTCGGTTCGGTCACCAGAGCAGTCAGCACGGTCTCCTTCGTGTACCTCCATTGGGTCACCGGAGCCATCATGAACATAGCCCTCTTCTTGTACCGGCATTAATGGGTCGTAGCCATCATGAACATAGCCCTCTTCTTCACCCAGTCCTTCCTGACTATCGGTGTCGTTGAAAAATGACGCAACGACATCACTTCCTTGTGCGATTATGTTCCCCAACATCGCTTCTGTTGCTTCGTCTCGGGAGTGCTCCATAGTTTCTGCAAATATTTACAACATGTAAATTATTATTCAAACATGGTACAGATGGGATATATATTAGTGGCAAACGTAGAACTAGCTAGCTAATCACAATAAGGAATCATGTTAGTGGCCTCAACGCTGCTTCTCTAGGGTTTGGGGTGGCCTAGACAACGCTTCAAGGGTTTGGGGTGGCCTCGACGACAACGCTCTTTTAACTTGTTAAATTTGGGTGGCCTCGAGAGAGTTTGTCGGGTAAGGGCGCGGCGGGAGGGGGTAGGAGACCAACATCGTTTTTTCTCTAGGGTTTGGGTGTCCTCGAGAGTTTTGGTCGAGCGAGAGGGTCGAGGGGGGTGCTGCCGTGGTATAAGTTATCACGGTCGAGAGGGGGTATATATATCGACCGCCCCTCATGTCGAAGTTATCCGGGAGGGGGTTATATCAACAACGACGCGACATATATATACATGGGAAAATAATGTTATCGGGGAGGGGGTATCGGTACCCCCCACCTCATGTTGAAGTCTCTCGGGAGGAGGTATATCGACAACGACATACCTGATAAAAAATAAGAAGACAAAAGAAGAAATAAAAAGAGGAGAAGAAGAAAGGAATAGAAGAGAAGCAATCGAAGAAAAAAAAGGAGAAGAAAAAAGAGGAGATGAAGAAAGGAATAGAGGAGAAGAAGAAAAAATAGAATAAAATATTCTATTCTTTCTTTCTCTTCTCTCTCTTTTCTTCTTTTTCCTCTTCTTATTTATTTCTCCTCTTCTCCTCCTTTCTTCCTCTTCTTATTTTCCTTTTCCTCTCATTCTTTTAGTATTGCTTGTTTAAAAAAATGTTCAAATAGAAAATTTTGAAAAAAAAAGTAAAGGTTTTGCCTAATGCATTGTTCATATTTCATCAACATATATGCATACAAAAAAGCATACATACATACATATATATATATATATATATATATATATATATATATATATATATATATATATATATATATATATATATATATATAGGAAAGTAAAACATACATACATATATCATCAACATATATGCAAAAAAAGCATCACTAGCTATGGGCGGCGGTGGCGGCAGGGGGCAGGGCAGGGCGCGGGGGCTCACTATGGGCGGCGTCGGCGACGGCGAGGTCGGGGCCGGCCTGAGGCAGAGGCGGTGGCGCGCGGGGCAGGGGACGGCGTCGGATGGCGATGGCGTCGAGGCGGCTTGAGGCGGCGACAGCGTCGGCGCTGACGCTGGGCGGGCCGGCTCGAGGAGGCGGTGGCGCGTGGGGTGAGGCGTCAGCGACGAGGAAGGCTCGGGACGGCCGACGGTGAAGGCACCCTCGGGGCGAGGGTAAAGCGCTGCTGGCTCGGGGACGACGTCGGCGACGGGCGACGGCGAGGCACGGCGACGGCGACGGCGCTGTCGGGCGGGGGCGACGACAGGGGCGTCGGACAAACACACACCCCGGTGAGCCGAGGTTTACTGCAAATTTTGAAACTCTATTAATAATCAAGCACATACAGAAATGGTAGGAGGAAGGAATTAATTAATTGTTGCCAGAAATCGTTGCAGCCGGGCTGCGAGTCGTTGTGCGAGTGCTACGAATGCCCTTTCAGTCACGGAGGAGCCATGGGCATTGTGCGTGGAAGCCATATATATATGCGAGCGATTGGCCGCTGAGCGTCACAAGATACGGGCACGACCTTGGGCCATGAAGGATCCATGGCAGTACAAATCACGGGCGTACGTTGGCGGTTGCTGGGACTATGCGAGGTAGATCGACGAGCGGAGGCGGCAGCGCTGCGGTGGCTTATTGCCTATTCGGCTTAGTTTGCTAGGGCTTGATGCAACATCTAAGTCCAATGAGCTAAGTTCAGTTTTGAAACATTCCTTGCCCCTTTTCGACTTCGGTCCCGGTTTTTCTGATCCAGCTTTGGGTTCACGGTCTGTCTGCGCACACCTACCAGTCAAGACGCTTGTTACACCTAGCCCGGTCTAATGTTGTCGTGCCACTTAGTTGCCCTTTTCAGCGGTGCGTGTCAGCTTCACACGTCCTGCTTAGTTGTTGGGGTCGTAGCTAGGGAGAGACGAGAAGGGTCGCTCTGCTAGTTCTATGAATGCGACCGGAGACTGCCGCGGCGGTTCATTCGACGGCTGGCTGTGTCGATGCACTTTGCTCTGTCTTTCTTTTTTTTTTTTTGATCAAAGAAGGGCTTTCCCCTTCCGATTTTCATTACTGAAAACCAAGTTTACAAAGTTTAAAAGGACGAGCAGCACACAAACAGGTTACCGGTGTTGCGGATTCCCCTCCCGACAACGGCGAGGCAAGCCGCAAGATGGTGCTCTAGCTAGCTGCATGCTCTTCAAGTCCGCGCTCTTCCATGTCTATTGCATCAACAACGACATGTCTATTGCATCAGCGGATTCGCAAATGCCTCGGTCATCCCTTGCTCTTTTCTTTTTTCTTTTCTTTTGGATAAATATCATCATCATCATCAAAACTTGCCATTCCATCCGTTGGATTTTTGGAGATGACAATCTGCTTGTATTAGTTACCTGTGCCTGCCCATGCATTAACACACCTATGGATCACTGGATCTGTAACATATAACTCGACTCAAATTTAGCTTATGTTCTCCAGCAGTGAGCATTTAAAGGACCAAGGATGAAAACAGAAAGGGGCGCCAGGCGAGTGAACATTTGGAAGAAGAGTATGAACTTGATTTGCTTTCATTAGTTACATGATTTTTTTTCGCGGGATCAGTATAAATATATCGTAAAAATCAATGCTCGCAGTATGTAAGGTTAGCCGTTAACAGATACGAATTTGGTCCTGAAGCTACCCAAGACAGAAAAAAGAAGGTATCAGCCGTTCGGCCACATGACTTGGAAGATGTTTGTGTAGGAAATTAGGAACTAGTAGTAAAAGGAAATTGTAGCAAGGCAGATCACATATCTATTATCAATGGTGCAACTGGCACTTGATTAGATAGTAGGCATGGGTTCTCTAACAAGTAATGAAAACACAAGGGATCAACTGAGCAGATAGTAGGCCTGGTTTTAAACAAAGGTCAACTAATTTACCTACATTTGTCAGTGATGATATCTCGGGGTTTCTGGCATCGACTGTCAAGTTACCACAAATGGTCTGACAGACTGGAGCACCTGCAATGAATCCAACAGTTAGCAATCGCAGTCTGATGAATTGCAAATAACATCAAGCCCATCAAAGAGTGCATCCCCTGTCTACAAACTATCAAGCACATATAACATCCACTTGATTAATATGAAGCAGCAACCAACAACAACAAAATTGCACCGAGGATTATTGAAAAGGGGGCTAAAACTCTTTTCTGGGAGGATGCTTGGGTGAATAATTCTCCTTTTGGCCACCAGATATCCAAGGCATTATGACATTACATCCTCCAAACAGATATAGTAACTGTTAAACCAGTTAAAGATTCTGGATGGAGCAGTATTCAGTTGAGAAGAACTCTACCGAGAGAGACAACAGAACAAATGGGGACAATTCAAAGATCTGGTTGATGCAGTGAATCTCAGTGAAGAGGAAGACAGAGTGCGCCGGGCAAATGGAATATAAAAAAGGGTTGGTTCAGGGTTAGATCTTTATTACCTTCAACTGAAAGCGAGGGCCTTGGTTAACCACAGATTCATGTTGAAACTTATAATTCCTCTCCAAATCAAGATATTCTCGTGGCACTGGTTGTAACTAAATGAAGACAGGCAACGATCAGTGCCACTTTTGTTCGAGTAAAGAGACCATGAATCATCTGGTGTTTGGTTGTGCGCTGGCCAGACTTGTGTGGCAGCCAGGTTGTCATGTGTGCTTTTGGTCTCACTAGATCATCTGGTAGCTTTGAAGATCTGTTTGGAACCTGGATCGACTCTTTTCCAGGTTCCCAGCGAAAGCTACTGCTCTGTGGGAGCGCTGCTGCTGTGTGCTATACCATATGGGAAACCAGGAATGCAGCCTGCTTTAGGCCCAAATGACCCTGTTGCTATGATTTCAAATCTTTGCAGTAACCTTGATGCTTGCACTACTTTGCAGAAATAACAAAGCCAAAAGAGAACTCAAGGGAGGAATTCGGATGCTGAAGATGGTCGTTAGGGAAGCTTATGCTCGAAGACATGGATGGGCGCCTGTGGTTTGGAGGTTCCAAAGTTGCAGGTTCCTGTAATAAGTAGCTTTGGGCAGTGGGACTCCTTTTTTTTTCGTCTTGCTTTAGTTTGCCACTGATGTATGTAATACTCCTTCCTGGCGGTTTCTGTAGCAGAAATCGATGAGGAAGCTTGTTGATTAAAAAAAAAGTCTAGATCTTTCACTGATGTTTTGATTCTAGTCTGCATCAAGACTTTTGATGCGGATCTTCTAAAACAAGGCCTGCAATTTCGGGCAGTGGTGTGCTAGGTTACTGGAAATGCAGGACTCCGGATGAAAAAAGTACCTAATATCATAACAATAAGCCGCAAGAGAGCATACAGAAGCATGGCCAGTTATAAACTACTGGTGAGACTGAAACATGTCACTGAATGCTATCTACTCCCTCCGTTCACTTTTATAAGTTGTTTTAGATAACTGAAAATGAGCTGTTTTACGAGATGTCTGAAATGTCTAGAGCGCCTTATAAAAGTGAACAGAGGGAGTATCAATGATGCATATAGCCATACAGCTAAATGTGCAGACGGAGGATTAACCAAACTTGAGCGGGCGAGGGTATCCAAATAATTTACCCGACATTTTTACTGATGATGTGGCATGGTATTTAGCATTATGGTGAAGGTGCTGAGCATGGTCTGCAGGGACACAACTTCAGAAACACATGCAGAGAGTTCAGCTGTCAAAAATGGCGGCATCTCGACAAGGGCACCCAACAGTACAGTAATGTGCCTTCATTCATCACCGATATATCGAGGAGTTCTTATTGCTAACTAGAAGTATGAACATCACATGCATTTCTATACTTCAATTTATAAGCAAAAGTTACTTAGTATCATGAAATCTGAAAGACACCATATGCAGGCAGTGCAGGGCTTAAAAATGTCATGTCGTATTTTTGAGTTGGAGAAGCAAGGCAATCTCTAAACAATTAACTATTATCTAATTTGGCTATAAATTTACCACTATTTTCATTATTATTATTTTTTAGTAAAACCAATTTGACTGTTCTATCATTAAATCTAAAAAACATGCCCCTTCATTACTTTTAATATAGTACATATGTTTTAAAGATTCTTAGAATGAAAGGGGCAGGGGAAATTTCAGTAGTGGATAGTATTATTGGGACAGTGGCAAGTGATTATAGGCTAAAGACTTGGTGAACAAAACAGAACAGCCTCTAGGTACACCAGCCTGATGTCTCATCTGAAGATCACACAAGTTCATCAGTGCAAACAGAACAGAACAGAACAGTAATCAAAACTGGTTCATCTTCTCATACAAAAAAACAGTGGAGTGCAAACTTTTAAGTTTCATGCACTACCCAACGCAACCAAAAGTCCAAACTGATGAAAAGGGCTAGGCAATCCACATATACACTTCAACATAAACAGTGTTCTCCATGGCAATGTAAGGCACATGAAAAGGAGATGCTAGTTTTACCGGAAAACCACAAGCAGTTCCAGTGCTTCCTCAGATGATTCTGCTGACTCATTGGAAGACATGGTTATTGACTACCAAACATATATAGAATCTAAGACCCACATCGCTTAATCATATATACTTCTGTACATGCTTTTTTCTCCCTCGGAAAAGCATGCATAATTGCTGTGGATTCATTTCCCCAAAATTTCAGGGATTTCGTGCATGCATAATCGCTGTTTTCCAGCCTAAAACAAAAAAAAAATAACTTCAGCATCGTTGATCTCTGGTACATTAAGAGCTGATTTTTTTTTCTTCAAAAAAGGGTTAACCCCGGCCTCTGCAAGAGCTGAAGATGAAGTGGCAGAAAATATAAATGTAATTCATAAGAGGGGAGCAGCAGCTTACGCACATTTCCCTGATACCAATCTTACTTCTATTAGTATTTATTGAAGTAAGGAGTACTTTGTGAGTACAAACACAGGTCCTTGGAATTTAGAGGATACTTTACCATCAACCATCCCACACTTCAAACTCACTCCTTGACAAGATCTTTGGCATTTTGATTGCAATAATTCAGAAGTCAATTATTGAAAGAGCCACCAACAGAACTAAGATTTGGACAATTTAAGGCTCAAAATGGAGAGAACCTGCCAGGGTATCTGAAATACAGAAATGAGGAGCTAGACTCAGAGTGTAAGCCTAATAGCCTATGGAGGAAGTTTTCTGTTTACCTGTAGATTCAGCTTGTTCTAAATAGCAGAACTTAAGGTGAGTGCTAGACTATATTTGAGCAGTATAGCAAATGCAAAGATGCTTGATGAGTCACAACCTAAACATTAATTGTAAAATTTCTGTAGGTCAACCTTGAAAGATGTAATGGCACCCTGAATTCTCTGAAGAGAACTACCGTATATTCTGCCAGATGACGGTCCACTTCAACTATCTCCTCCAGTTTTCATTCAATATTTACACTACATCACTTCAGTTCAGTTGAAGAAGACCTAGATTAATGGGGAAGTCAATTCTTCAGTTGAAGAAATAGAGACGCGTGGCAGGTAGATTGCTAACCACTAAGTACTAGGAAGACCCCTAGAGGCATAGACTAGAAAAGGTCAATTCTCTAATTCAAGAAAATGGAGACACGGGGAAGGTTAATTAGCACATGTTTCACCAAAATGACTTGGTAATTTAGGCAATGGCACACACAAGTCCAGCAGTACATTTATAGTGCCAGTAAAAAACATATCTCCAAAAACAGCCAAGCTAAACCTGCACTGGGGTGCATCAACGTACAGGTGATGATATATCAGTAACAGTAGCAATAATGTATCAAGTGGATGAGCATAAGAGACTGCAAACTTTTGAACTGAAACTGTAATGGAAAGTGCAAATTTCTGCTTGCTTCAGCTCTGATGAGAAAGGGGAGGTAACAGTGAGAATTTTTAGTATGAAAACAAAGAAGATAACACCTACAAGGAGAAGATCGATAACAAAAGGCACAATGCTATAGGGAAGGTTTAACCCTGAGGATCACCAATTCTTGCAAGCTCACAATGGATTGGCTAAATCACATCCACTATCCTAAGAAGTACATCAACTAGTACATTGGTGCACTCTGAGAAGGCAGTGCAAGCAGCCACTAAAACACTACTGCTGGAGATGTGACTGAAGGATGATAGTAGATCCCTATCCAAATTAAGGCAGAGGGTGGTCTTCATGAAGAATAACATTAACATTACATGCATGCGCCGTATTTTACTGTCAGAGCACAGCTAGTAATTTACCCATGGGTGCTGATTTCCTATCTAACCAGTGTCTGCGACGAGATAAATTTAACTGCCTAGTACACCATTTTTCCCAAGGGAATACAACTGCTTGCAACTGCAAGGAGATATATATGTGTGGAACCCCGCTATAATGCTGAGCTTAGCCTCCATGCCTAACCAGATGACAAGGATTCATGAACAAAAACTGACTATGGTGCACATGTTATTTAAGGGGAAGTGCTCCAGGTCTTCTAAGAATCAAGGTACTACTTGCACATCAACAAATATGACAGTTTGCCATATTTCATCATCAGCTATAACAAAACACAGAAATTTTGCATGTAAATCCAGCTAAGCCTTGGCTGTTCGCAGCCTAGCTTCGTGTTCACCGAGTGTTGCTTGTCCGAGGATAGGTGCTGGCTCAGCACCCAGCTCGATCCAAGGGCAAGCAACCATGCGTGAGAGAAAGAAATTCCAGATGTGCACACATGGCATGATGTGGAAGAAACGCCGTAGCAGAACCGAGTATGCATGCAGTCATCTTCAGAGCTCACCTTGTGGTAACTGGATTACCTTCAAGCAGGGGAGGAATCTGTTCACAACCTCTGGTCTGGCACCACCTCACATTATCCTGTATAAATAAGAGGAATGGTGAGAAGAAATGTTTTGTACTATACCCAGGGAAATCAGTACTGTAGCTGCAGAGAATAACTTCTATTTGGCCAGTTCTAAATACACCATATAGACATGAAGATTCCAGGAAGATGAAGTGAGCTACAGATGAAGTGAGCCTACCTGCGAAGCAACTTGGTGAGCTTTCAACTTGCTTCTATAATGGCATTGCCCACATACCTTGTGCTGTCCTCTGCTTGAGACAGGCAATTTTGCTTTCAGTTATTGGCAATCGCAATGGTCTAGTGCCACTTACAGATGCAAAGGAACATGGCTCATGCAGCGCCTCAAGAGGAACCACAGCAAACAGCAGTACTAAACTGCAGCAAAACAACAGGAAAACATCACTAGTTTCAACAGCACAACAGCACCAAAGCATCACTAATTTTGACAGCAAAACAGCAGTAGTTTTGACAGCAGAAGAACACAGTTTTATAGCAAAACAATAGCAGTCTAGCATCTAAATGTTCCAGTTTCAACAACAGCATCTAAACGTTCCAGTTTCGACAATAGCATCTAAAGTTCTAAACGTTCCAGTTTCGACAAACACAAGCGCATGAATATCATTACAGTCCAGAACCAAAATAAAGACTAGTAGATGGCTGGCTGCCACCTCGCCATGCCTTCTCCGAATCTTCTCTTCTCATTGATCTAGCACTCTAGCAACAACTCTACAAGATGGAATGAACAGAAAGTTAGTGGTAGTATAAAGCGAGTCATAGTGGATTTAATTCATGCATATGTGCAGCTCATGAGGATACATACATTCGGGGCCTTAATAAGAACCAACTGAGTCAACAGCCTTCAGATGAAAGGCACACGGTTCACAACATGACCACGCATTCTTCGAAAGAAGGCATGCTGAACAAGAGATTGCTTGAGCTGAAATTGAGTATGACAGACTTCGTTGCGATGGAACGTGTTGATCACCTTGCCATCCATGTCAACCTGAATCATCCACTCGGAGAATTTGACCAACACGAGCAACTTGCCATCCCCACGCACGACCACCACATTACAACGGTCATCCTGATTTCCACACTTTGCCCTGATCTCCATTACCGGCAATGTAATCCGCCACTTGAAGGTCCAGGCCTCACTTTCATAGTTCTGCAACACCCAGATATCAATGACTGTCGCTGCATCATTGAAACTGGACATGCCGAGCATGCCATCCATCTCAAGCAAATCAGCTCTGCCAGGAACAACTGGAGCGCGTATGTGGCGGAATGACTCATCTATTGTATCAAACACCACAATAACGCTCCTTTCCCTCCCAAGACGCAGTCGGTACCAGTGCAAGGAAGCACGGAACAGCAGGGCTATGTGGGATATCAGCTTCACTCCGCCCGCCCACTCTATGTGCCTCGGCGGCTGCCCGGCTCCCAATGCAAATATAAAGCATCCATTCTGACTGGCAGCTACCGGATCCCAATGTTGATAAATTAACCTGTACTCATCGGTTGGAGCATGTGGATACATTCCCATGAGCGTAAATCCTGTAATTCCCCAGAGGGGAATATATTGGCGGGTTGCCGGATTGCAGATACCTAGAAGCTGGTTGCGGAAGGAGATGGCGAGGAGGCCGTCGCAGGAGGCCTCCACGCAGATGGAGGTGTTACCAAGTCGCGCGACGGACTGGAGCCGGTCGTCAGCGGCCACCCCTGCCCGGTGGTCGAAGTGGATGACGTCCAGGGACGTGGCCTCGTCGCCGTTCCTGTCGCGGGCGTAGAGGAGGGGGAGGGAGGGCTGGTGGGCGTGGTGGGCGAGGAGGAAGTCGCGGGTGGAGGTGGCGCTGCGCCACGCGCGGCAGACGGCGCGGCAGCGGAGGAGGGTTTTTGGGGGGATGCGGACGAGGATCTTCCCGACGAAGATCTCCACCGGGAGGCCGCGGCGCACATGCGACGGTCCAGCCTCCCTCGCGGCCTCCGCCATGGTCGCCGGCGGGAAGCTCGTGAGTGGTGGTTGTCGATGGATCCGTCGGCGAGCCCGAGCCAATGCGATGGGGAAGTGGTGGCTGAGTCAACCCTCTCTCGCGGCCTCCGCCATGGTCGCCGGCCGGAAGCTCATGAGTGGTGGCTGTCGATGGATCCGTCGGCGAGCCCGATCAGAATGGGGAAGCGGTGCCTGACTTGGCTTGTGGTTGTGACGAATTGAAGGCGGAGGTATTGTGTGTGTGTGTGTGGGGGGTGCTCAGCCCGGCGCCGCGGCTGCTGCGGGGCGGCGGCGGCGGCGCGGGAGAAACCCTATTCCGATTCCGGTGAGGAATGGGGAAAAGTGAGAGCGGTACGTTGTTCTGTGGCTGCGGGAAGAAGGAGATGGAACGGTAGTAATAAGTTTTTTTTTCTTACAGAAAGGTAGTAATAAGTTGAGAAGGATTAGTACTACTGTAGTAATTTCGTACTGCTCCTGCTCCATAACTAAACTCAAGAAACAGTAATCACATTTCTTTTTGCGGGTGGAAGCAGTAATCACATTGCTTTCATATTACTCTTGCAAGCCGTGATTTGTCACTAAACTAGCCATGCCCGTACATCATGGGCGTGTTTGGTTGCCCACATTAGGCCCAGCATGGCCCGCGCGGGAAGAAAGTGACCCGTTTGGTTACCTGCGTTCACTGTGCGGCCCACATAACACGGACCTTAAAGCACGTCCAGGCCAGGCCCAGGAAAAACGCCCGAATCGGCAGTAGCTCGCGAGCTTGGCTCGAGCGAGGCAGGGGAGGCGACGCTTCTCTCTCGTCGCGGCGAGGGAGATGGCGAACTTCGCCGGCGTCGCCGAAAAATCGGCGGGAGAATTTCGGCTCACCTCCCGCCGAGTCCACCCCTATTTAGCCCTCCTCACCGCCCCAACTCCGCCACCATTCTCTTCGTCTGAAGCTTTCCGTGACGCAAGCGCGGCACCGACGAAGCGTGTAAGCGGCGCATCTTCATCGACCGACGGTCCACGGCGTCGGCGCTCCATCACCGGCCGGCGTTAATCTTCCACGACCGTCCCCCCTCGTCCTCAAGCTGCAGCCATGGCCTCTGTGAGTTCAATCCCCCTTTTTCTCTGTTCCTTCTAGCTAGATCTGAGCTGCAGCTAGGGTTTGATCTAGATGCATGGTTGATTAGTGGTCTTATCTGTGAGCTGATATGGTTGATTGCTATGCTGCGGTTGCAATTTATGGTAGGGCTAGATGTTCAAGCATGTGGTAGGCTAGATTAGTAGTAGAGTTTGAAGTTGAACCTTGTGCTTGTGTTGAATAATGCTTAGATTTGTGATTTGTAGGTATTGGTGGTCCATTTGTAGCATGTTGTTTGTTGTAGATGTATATTCCTGCTCATAGATTGTCCGGTATGCTTGGTATGATAGCGATGAAGCATGTGCTTACTATGATAGTGATGAACCATGTACATCTATGCTTCTGCTTTCATGGATTGTCAGGTATGTTGTGTGCTATGCTTACTGTCAATGCGTGCTACGATTGTAGGACATGACCACGCAGACGCAAGATCTTAGTCAGGCCCTTGTCGTGTCCGACAACTAGTTTGCTCCATCGTTTGTCGAGGACTCGCAGCCTATGTCCGAGATGGCACCTGATTCAGAGGTGTTCGCGTCTGATTCCCTCTATGTGCCAATAGTGCTCATTGAGCCAACTACTGCTGCTGCTGCTGCTGCACTCAAGCTAGCAGCAGCAAAGGCAAAGAAGGATGGTAGGTTGAACAACATGAAGTGGCAGCCATTCATGTCCACATTCGTGCTGAACAAGATGTGTGAGCTCTTCACTAGTGGAGTTAGGACTGACAAGGGCTTCAAGGAGGTGCACTTGAACACCATTGCAAGGTGTGTTCGAGTTACGTGGGCAAGAGGTGTACGCCACCCGGTGTACAACCACCGAGGAAGTGGAGAAGTCGATGGATCCAAGTGTCCAAGTGAGAGACTTTAGCGACGCCTCATGGGATGAGAACACTTGCTCCATAGTTACGGAGGCGAGCACTCACGACCATGTCATGGTTAGCTCACAGCCCTCTTCCTTTTCATCATCCACCATTGCCTACTCCTAATCACAACTAACAACACTTGTGTTTCATTCTTAGGACCACCCAAGGGACGCTGAGTTCTTCAACACACCCATCCAGAACTACAGCCATGTAACACCCGGATGATTAGGAAACAGTAATCACCCCGGTTATGTTAATTAACCTCTCTTTGATTCAAACCCGTCCTAAAACAAAAATTCAAAACTAGAACAAACGATAAAAAGTTTCGAAAACAAATTCTAAAATGTTCGGGGGCTGTTTAAAATAACTAACCTAATATTGGCGGGGTGCACTAATTTTTATAAAATGCTCTGGCATTTTAAATAAACTAAAAACAGAAAAAGGAAAATAATAAAAGAAAAACAAAATAAAAGCAGAGGAGGGAAAACACTGCCCAGTGACCCTCCCCACTTGGCCCCTCGCCCCCTCGCCCATTCCCTTTCCCCTGGGCGGCCCATCGCCCAGCTGCCCCGGCCGCATAACCCTCCCCACCCCTGCTGCTAACCCTATCCGCCTCCCCATTCTCCCCCCGCCCGCATCCTCTCCCACGCCGATTGGATCGGGCGGAGAACCACCCCGACCGAGCCACCTCCGCCCACCCACCTCTGCTTGGCCCCCGCCGCCGGACCTCCCTCCTCCCCTCGACCGGCCGGAGCCCTCCCTCCTCCCTCCAAGCGCCCCAGTGGCTTGCCATCCGCTGGTCGGCCCTGCCCCTCCCGTCGGCCGCTGAGCTCCCCGACCGCCTCCCGCGGTCATCACCTGCCCCCACCGCGCCGCTTGCGAGACCCTACCCCCCCTGTGAGGCCCTCCTCTCTCCCTCCCGCCGACGATGGCTCCGGCCACCGCAGACCGACCCCCGGCTCCCCTCTCCTCTTGACGCTTGTGGCCAGTGCTGCCCCGTCGGCCGGCCGGCTGCCAGCACGCACCGACCACCCCGTTCCTCTTCTCTCCCCGCCGGATCCGCCGTTCGAGGCCCCGACCGCCCGGCCACCGTGATGGCCTCTCCCCTTCCTTCCTCCGACGGCGACTTCTCCGGCGCCCTAAGCGGCGCCCGATCCTCGACCAACCCCCACGCGGGCGCCGCCACCCCCTGCACGTATGCGCCTCGCGGCCCTGTCGCCTGACTTCGCCTCATGGCCGTCGTCCGCCGGTCATGGCAGCAGGCTGCTGACCTCGGCCGCCGTGGCCTCGGCCATGCTGCCCCGATTGACCTCGGTAGCGCGGCGCCGAACCGTGCTCTCCGTTGGAGCGCCTGATCGGGTTCGGACATCGCCAGATACCAAGCATGCCAGTTAGGCCTTGGGCCCTTGACATGGGGCCCCACCCCCAAAAGAACGTTTTATTAAAACAGGATAAAAATAAAATAAAAATGAATAAAAATTAATTAACTAATTAATTAATTAATTAATTAATTGAGTAATTAATTAATCTAATTAATTTGAATTAATTAACCCCTAATCATTAATTAACATAATTAAGTAATGTTAATTAAATCTGATTAGGGTAATTAGTCATTAGTGAATGACATGCGGGACCCACCTGTCAGGGTTGACTCAGTCAACCCTGTTGACTGATGACGTCAGCATGACATCATGCTGATGTCATAAATGTATTTTCGAAATTAATAAAATAATTAATTAAATTCCAGAAATTAATAAAATCTTTTAAAAATCATATCTTTTAATCCGTAATCCGGATTAAAATATTTTCAACATGAAAGTTGCTCGAGCGGCGAGGCGAATCCGGATACGCGATCCGTTCGTCCACCACACACCCCTAACCTATCGAACCTGCAAACTTTCCTCTCCGGTTCATCATTCGACAGACGCCGAACAGGAAAACTTCTGGATGTCCCCCCTAACCAGTACCCCCTCATACCACGTTAGGGCACGCCTAGCATCGCTTCTCGACATGTCATGCATCAATATGCATATGTTTACTTTGTATTCATTGTTTCTTCCCCCTCTTCTCTCCGGTAGACTACGAGACCGCCAGCTGCTGCTTGGCCGGTTCGACTACGGTGTTGTGACCCTCTCTCTTGCCGAGCAACCGTGCAAGCCCCCCTTGATCACCAGATATCGCCTACTCTTATCTACACCGCTTGCATTAGAGTAGCATAGCATATTCTTGTTTTGAGATACTCCTATATTCTTTGCATAGCTTTGTCCTTGTAACTTTTGTTGTTACCTTACGCAATCCTATATGCTTAGTATAGGATGCTAGTACTTTCATCTGTGGCCCTACTTTCTTGTCCAAATGCGCGTGCTATACTATCGGGCCGTGATCACCGGGAGTTGATCACGGGTATATACTATATATTTATACATGATACATGCGAGACTAAAGTCGGGTCGGTGATGGAGCACCCATGAGTGGATCTTTGAGGCGGAGCGGCAGGCGAGTTGAGACCGCCTAGGAGAGAGGTGGGCTGGCCTGTTCGGCGTTCGCGGTTACTTAACACGCTTAACGAGGTCTTGGTATTTGATCTGGGTTGGCTACGAGCTTATACGCACTAACCATCTACGCGGGAGTAGTTATGGGTATCCCGGCGTCGTGGTATCAGCCGAAGTACTTCAGACGTCGGACGACGGGCGGCGCGCCGGATTGGACCGAACGCTCGATGGGCTAGGTCTGCTTCCGGCGCAGATATAGCAACGAGGTGTGCTTTCAGGCGATGGGCCTGACCCTGCTGCGCTTAGGTTTAGACCGGCGTGTTGGCCTCTCTGTTGTGCCTAGGTGGGGCTGCGACGTGTTGATCTTACGCGGCCGGGCATGACCCAGGAAAGTGTGTCCGGCCAAATGGGATCAAGCGTCTGGTAAGATGGTGCACCCTGCAGGAAGTTAATCTATTCGGATAGCCGTGATCTTCGGTAACAGGACGACTTGGAGTTGTACCTTGAGCTTATGACAACTAGAACCGGATACTTGTTAAAACACACCCTTCCAAGTGCCAGATACAACCGGTGGTCGCTCTCGATCAGGGTTATGAGCAGGGGATTGCCGGGTAGGATTATTGCTATATGATGTTATTTGGAGGACTTCCGTTGTCCTCTTCTGTCTGTTGCAAGACCGGTGTCCAGAAGCGTAGTCTTCGTTAAGACTAGCTATCCCCTCTTATTACGGCATTCTGCGATTCAGTCCATCGATATGGCCTTTACACATATATCCATGCATATGTAGTGTAGCTCCTTGCTTGCGTAGTACTTTGGATGAGTACTCACGGTTGCCTTGTTCCCCTTTTCCCCTACCTCTACTCGATTGCTGCAAGCAGACGATGGAGCCAGGAGCGGACGCCACCGCCTATGACGACTACTACTGCGAGGCGCCTACTACTACGTGCAGCCGCCGACGCGGCGACCGGGAGTAACCTAGGAGGATCCCGAGCGGGAGGCTTGCTCCTCTTCGATCAGATCCCGCTTTGTGCTAGCCATCTTATGGCACCTTGTTTAACTTATGTGCGTACTCAGATATTGTTGCTTCCACGACTCGTCTATGATCGAGCACTTGTATTCGAGCCCTCGAGGCCCCTGGCTTGTATTATGATGCTTGTATGACTTATTTTATTTGTAGAGTTGTGTTGTGATATCTTCCCGTGAGTCCTTGATCTTGATCGTACACATTTGCGTGCATGATTAGTGTACGATTGAATCGAGGGCGCCACAAGTTGGTATCAGAGCCGACTGCCTGTAGGAATCCCCCTTCCACACTCCTTGGCCGAAGTCAAGTCTAGACATTGCAGAACTTTTACTAACTTGGCTGTGTGCCTTACGGCCCACGCCGCCATCGGGTGGTACTAGGATCTTTTACTCCTCGACCTTTACTCGGGACTCGAACTCTCTTCTACTCGGGTTAAACGATTTTACTAACTATCACTAGGATCCCGTGACCGCATTCACCCCAAAGTTGGATATAGCCTTAGTTGTTTTGGAATTGTATCCGAGCAATTTCCACATTGTCATTTGACTCCTTTGAAGCGTCTTTGTTTTCAGATGGAACCCACGAGGCAGGTCGTGCGCCACACGACGGCCATTGGTGCCTCGGGATCACTGCGGTGCTAGCCGAGATGATGACCTATCCGGGTTATCGCCGGCACCCTGAGTACACCGTCTATGAGGAGTACCGGGACTACAACCGGAGCGTACCGCGCCATCGCCCACCTCTACTCTCGGGAGTATGAGTCCACTCTTGTCTTGCACACCGCACATGGTGTTGGAGTGACCATCGATATGGCAGTCCACGATGCTGCTTATGCTGCACCGACACGTCTTCGTCGCGAGTATCGAGAGTTGGACACCTCCCCTTCGTGCACATTGCTATCGCGTCGATGTTGGTGAGGAGGTTACTACACTGCTGCCTACACCATCTGTCACCAGAGAGCCCTTCCACCATCGAACTTTTGAGCTCCCCGACCGCCTCGCTGGTCATCACTGCCCCCACCGCGCCGTTGCGAGACCCTACCCCCTGTGAGGCCCTCCTCTCCTCCCTCCCGTCGTGATGGCTCCGCCCTGCCACCGACCACCTCCTCTCTCCTCTTGGCCTTGTGGCCGTCTGCTGCCCCGTCGTGCGGCTCGGCCGCCACCAGCTCTGCACCGACCACCACGTTCCTCTTCTCCCCCTGCGGATCCGCTGCTCGAGGCCCCGACCGCCTGCCACCTGATGGCCCTCTCCCCTTCCTTCCCTCCGTGGCGACTTCTCCGGCGCCCTAATGGCGCCCGATCCTCGACCAACCCCCACATGGCGCTTCGCCCCCCCCCTCAGTGTGCGCCTCTACCGGCCTGCCCCGCCTTCGCCCGACTTCGCCTCATGGCCTTGTTGGCCGTCCGGCGGTCGCCACACAGGTTGTGACCTCCGCCGGCCGTGGCCTCGGCCAAGGCCGCCCGTTGACCTCGGTAGCGGGCGCCCAACCGTGCCCTCCGTTGGGCGCCTGATCGGGTTCGGCATCGCCAGACACCGCATGCCGATAGGCCTTGGGCCATCGACATGGGGCCCCACCCCAAAAGAACGCTTTTATTAAAACAGGATAAAAATAAAATAAAAATGAATAAAAATTAATTAACTAATTAATTAATTAATTAATTAATTGAGTAATTAATTAATCTAATTAATTTTGAATTAATTAACCCTAATCATTAATTAACATAATTAAGTAATGTTAATTAAATCGATTAGGGTAATTAGTCATTAGTGAATGACATGCGGGACCCACTGTCAGGTTGACTCAGTCAACCTGTTGATCGATGACGTCAAGATGACATCATCTTGATGTCATAAATGTATTTTCGAAATTAATAAAATAATTAATTAAATTCCGAAATTAATAAAATCTTTTAAAATCATATCTTTTAATCCGTAATCCGGTTAAAATATTTTCAACATGAAAGTTGCTCGAGCGGCGAGGCGAATCCGGATCGCAATCCGTTCGTCCACCACACACCCCTAACCTATCGAACTCGCAAACTTTCCTCTCCGGTTCATCATCATGAGACGCCGGGCAGGAAAACTTCTGGATGTCCCCTAACCAGTACCCCTCATACCACGTTAGGGCACGCCTAGCATCGCTTCTCGACATATCATGCATCAATATGCATATGTTTACTTTGTATTCATTGTTTCTTCCCCTCTTCTCTCCGGTAGACTCTGAGACCGACGCTGCTTGCCGGTTCGACTACGGTGTTGACCCTCTCTCTTGCCGAGCAACCAGGCAAGCCCCCCTTGATCACCAGATATCGCCTACTCTTATCTACACCGCTTGCATTAGAGTAGCATAGCATATTCTTGTTTTGAGATACTCCTATATTCTTTGCATAGCTTTGTCCTTGTAACTTTTGTTGTTACCTTACGCAATCCTATATGCTTAGTATAGGATGCTAGTACTTTCATCTGTGGCCCTACTTTCTTGTCCGTCTGCGTGCTATACTATCGGGCCGTGATCACTCGGGAGTTGATCACGGGTATATACTATATATTTATACATGATACATGCGAGACTAAAGTCGGGTCGGTGATGGAGCACCCATGAGTGGATCTTTGAGGCGGGCGGCAGGCAGGTTGAGACCGCCTAGGAGAGAGGTGGGCTGGCCTGTTCGGCGTTCGCGGTTACTTAACTGCGCTTAACGAGGTCTTGGTATTTGATCTGGGTTGGCTCGAGCTTATACGCACTAACCATCTACGGGAGTAGTTATGGGTATCCGGCGTCGTGGTATCACCGAAATACTTCAGACGTCGATGAGCGGGCGGCGCGGATTGGTGGAGCGCTCGATGGGCTAGAGTCTGCTTCCGGCCAAGATACATAGCGTGCAGGTGTGCTCGAGGCGATGGGCCGGACCCTGCGCGCTTAGGTTTAGACCGCGTGTTGGCCTCTGTTGTGCCTAGGTGGGGCTGCGACGTGTTGATCTTCGCGGCGGGCATGACCCAGAAAGTGTGTCCGGCCAAATGGGATCAAGCGTCGGGTAAGATGGTGCACCTGCGGTGAAGTTAATCTATTCGGATAGCCGTGATCTTGATGCAGGGCGACTTGGAGTTGTACCTTGAGCTTATGACAACTAGAACCGGATACTTGTTAAAACACACCCTTCCAAGTGCGGATACAACGGTGGTCGCTCTCGATCGGGGTTATGAGCGGGATTGCGGGTAGGATTATTGCTATATGATGTTATTTGGAGGACTTCCGTTGTCCTCTTACATGCATTGCAAGACGGTGTCGAAGCGTAGTCTTCGTTAAGACTAGCTATCCCCTCTTATTACGGCATTCTGCGATTCAGTCCACGATATGGCCTTTACACATATATCCATGCATATGTAGTGTAGCTCCTTGCTTGTAGTACTTTGGATGAGTACTCACGGTTGCCTTGTTCCCCTTTCCCCTACCTCTACTCGATTGCTGCAACAGCACGATGGAGCCGAGGCGACGCCACCGCCTATGGCGACTACTACTCTGGAGGCGCCTACTACTACGTGCAGCCCGCGGCGGCGACCGGGAGTAACCTAGGAGGATCCGGCGGGAGGCTTGCTCCTCTTCGATCTGATCCCGCTTTGTGCTAGCCATCTTATGGCACCTTGTTTAACTTATATGCGTACTCAGATATTGTTGCTTCGGCGACTCGTCTATGATCGAGCACTTGTATTCGAGCCCTCGAGGCCCCTGGCTTGTATTATGATGCTTGTATGACTTATTTTATTTGTAGAGTTGTGTTGTGATATCTTCCGTGAGTCCTTGATCTTGATCGTACACATTTGCGTGCATGATTAGTGTACGATTGAATCGAGGGCGTCACAAGTTAATATCGAGCCGATCGCTCAGGGAATCCCCTTCCACACTCCTTGGCGAAGTCAAGTCTAGACATTGCGAACTTTTACTAACTTGGCTGTGTGCCTTACGGCCCACGCCGCCATCGGGTGGTACTAGGATCTTTTACTCCTCGACCTTTACTGCGGGACTCGAACTCTCTTCTACTCGGGTTAAGCGATTTTACTAACTATCACTAGGATCCCGTGACCGCATTCACCCCAAAGTTGGATATAGCCTTAGTTGTTTTGGAATTGTATCCGAGCAATTTCCACATTGTCATTTGACTCCTTTGAAGCGTCTTTGTTTTCAGATGGAACCCACGAGGCAGGTCGTGCGCCACACGACGGCCATTGGTGCCTCGGGATCACTGCGGTGCTAGCCGAGATGATGACCTATCCGGGTTATCGCTGGCACCCGAGTACACCGTCTATGAGGAGTACCGGGACTACAACCAGGAGCGATGCAGCGCCATCGCCCACCTCTACTCTCGGGAGTATGAGTCCACCTCTTGGCTGCACACCGCACATGGTGTTGGAGTGACCATCGATATGGCAGTCCACGATGCTGCTTATGCTGCACCGACCGTCTTCGCGCGAGTATCGAGAGTTGGACACCTCCCCTTGAGCACATTGCTATCGCGTCGATGTTGGTGAGGAGGTTACTACACCGCTGCCTACACCATCGTTACCAGAGAGCCCTTCCACCATCGAACTTTGTTACGCATCGCGATGGGCTGGATCGAGCTAACCGAGCTCTTCGCCACGAGTTGTACATCACCCGTCGGCACCTCTACCGTGCTCGACGCTGATGCACCCTTTGTCCGATCCGGAGAGCTGCCGCGTTCTGCGATCTACCCAGCCAGACCGTGATGCCCCAGGGTGTCGGTTGGCGGACGTGGGAGGCTACTCTCCGACTTGGCCCTTTTTCGCCACACGGGCGTCGGATTCAGCACCGAGTATCCGCGGCCCCTGTGTCACCGAGCGTGGAGGAATATCCTTTGCCGCACTATCAGCTTTAAGCTCTGACTACCTCCATGAGCACGCGTGGGACTGATTTAGACTTGCTTGTTAGTATTTGATGTATTCGCCATGAGAGCCTGTGCCGCCTATGATGTAGTAGCCTATGTCTTTGGACTCTATGTATCGAACTCTATGCATGATTCCTTTTGTAAGACATGCCAACTACTATGTAGTTCCCATCATCCTGCTTTCATTATGCATGTTTCATCATGAATGATTCTGTCTCTTGCTTAATTTCTCAAATGCTGAACTACCCTGTTATATAATAGCGGGATGGTTAGGCCAGCAGAGTCGTGAATCGTGGGGCCAACTTTCCACCACCTTTGAGTACATGGCTGGTATGATCCAACAGCTCGAGATGAATCGCCAGTTCATGGAGAACATGATGGCACAGTTCCTCGCCCCAATATGCACCAAAGCACCCAAACGGAACAACTCTGCAGGATTTCATACGCTGAACCCCAAGCGTGTACCGCAGCTCAATCAGCCATTTGGATCTTGACGACCGGCTCCGTGACATCACCTATGAGATGGAGTCTGCTGATGTAGCCCCTGCCAGCTATGTCACCTTTGCTTCCTTCTTCTGAAGGGACCCGCAGCTCAATGGTGGGACAGCCACCGCGTACTCTGCCATTGGAACACTCATCACTGGCGGACTTCGGGCTGCCTTCCGTGCCCGCTTCATCCCTCAAGGGTCATGGACCGGAAGAAGCGTGAGTTCCGCAACCTCACCCAAGGCAACAAGACTGTTGAAGCCTATCGTGAGAGTTCTGGACTTGTCTCGCTATGCGAAGAGGATATTGCAAGCGATGCACGCAGACGGGAGAAGTTCCGTGGCGGTCTTCAAGTCGACATCAAGCTCGCACTCCTAGTGCACGACTTTGCTGATTTCGCCACCTTGGTGAACAAAGCTATCAATGTCGAAACTGGTCTGCAGGAATACCGAGCTCTAACAGCGCAACCGTGACACGGGCTCATCTTGAGCCCGTCCTCGCAGAAGCGCAAGATATGGATTCCCAACAGCATGTACCAGCCGAATGCTCTCGCTTCAAAGCGAGAACTATGCTACACCTCGTGCGCCTACAACTAAGCAGCCAAGCTTCCAGCTCCACCACCCCAAGCTCCTGTTCCCACTCCCAATAATGGCTTATGCTTGGTGCGGACAGCGTGGCACCGTGCTAGAGAATGCAACCAGAACCAGAATCAGTGGCCCTTCCAAGAATGGCCGTGGAAACACCGAACCGCAACAACAACGGCAAGTCTTATGGGCAAGCTCGGGCCAACCACGTTGATCGAGCGAAGCTCAAGACCAGCCTGCCACCGTGATGGGTACACTTCTCGTAAATTCAGTACGCATCATTTTATTCGATTTAGGAGCATCGCATTCATTCATGTCGAAGACTTTGCATACAAGCACGACGTTAAGTGTGAAGAGATGAACTCTTGGTAGTGGTAAAACCCCATTGGGACAATGTCAAACCTCCATGGTTGGCGTCGGCGTCCCGTGGAAATCGAAGGGTTGGAATTCTATGCCTCCCCATTATCCGAAGGCGTCTAACATCGACCTCATTTTGGGGATGGATTGGTTGAAAGCGCATACGACGTCAATCGTTTGCGCCACTAAGACAAATCCATCTGCTGCACCTTCGATGAAATCGTAGCTACAATGCTAAATGCGGTTCAAGATGCCGAGGCAAGGCTCTATGCATTGAATGCATTGAGCGCCGCACCCTCGAGGGAATTGAAAACATTCACGTCGCTTGCGATTTCCAAGGCGTCTTTCTGAAGAACTTCGAGGATTCCCCGCTAGAGCTGTCGAATTCGTCATCGACTTGAAACCAGGCACCACTCCTATAGCCAAGCGTCCCTACAAGATGCCGCCGATGAACTCCTTGAACTAAAGGAGAAATCGACAAATCTCTTCAAAGCGGTTTCATTCGCCCAAGTTGCTCACCTTGGGGAGCACCTTCTCTCTTTGTCAAGAAGAAGGATGGGACAAACCGATTGGTCCAAGACTACCGTCCTATAAATCAAGCTACCATTCAGAATAAATATCCTCTTCCTCGGATAAATGATCTTTATGATCAATTGGCTGGTTCGTCAGTGTTCTCGAAACTCGACTTGAGGTTGGGTTACCACCAGATCCGTGTTCGCGAGGAGGATATCCCCAAGACCGCATTTGTGACTCGTTATGGTTCATACGAGTACACCGTCATGTCTTTCGGCTTAACCAATGCTCCAGCCACCTTCTCTCGCTTTGATGAACTATATATTCATGGATTACCTCGACAAGTTAAATGTCGTGGTTTATCTGGATGATATCTGATCTATTCCAAGAATGAAGAAGAACATGTTGAACATCTTAGTCTTGTCTTTGGAAAAGCTACGAGAGCATCAACTCTATGCCAAGTTCTCCAAGTGTGAATTTTGGCTTCCGAAGTAACCTATCTTGGGCATGTCATCTCTAAGGATGGTATTGCCGTCAACCTGAACGAGTTCAGGCTATTCTCGATTGGACTCCTTGAAGAGCGTTAAGCAAGTCGAAGTTTTCTCGGTCTCGCCACTATTGCCGTCGATTCGCCGAGAACTTCTCAAGATTGCCGAGCCTCGACTAACTTTGTTGCATAAAGGCGTCAAGTTCCAATGGGCGAGATAAGTGTCGGGAAAGTTTCCGAGCACTCAAAGACAAGTTGACTTCTGCCCGATGCTAGCTCCTCCCGATACTAAGAAGGACTTCGTCATTTATCGCGGCGCTTCTCGTCAAGGTTTAGGCGGTGTCCTAATGCAAGAGCGCAAAGTGGTTGCTTATGCCTCTCGGCGATTCGCCCTCACGAGGAGAACTACCCAGTTCATGACCTCGAACTTGCTGCTGTCATTCATGCGCTAAAGCGATGGCGACATTACCTTCTCGTAATCGTTGCGAGATCTACACCGACCACCAAAGTCTGAAGTATCACATTTACTCAGCCAGACCTGAACCTCCGTCGCCAGAGATGGATGGAGACCGTTCTGCACTTTGATTTGGGTATTTCCTATCGCCGAGCAAGGCTAATGTAATGGCTGATGCCTTGAGCCGCAAGTCTTCTGCAACCACCTTGAGTTCACAAAGTTCAGCCCTCACTTGTTGAAGAATTCAGAAAGCTGAACCTTCATATTGTTCCTCCGAGTGCACTCGCTCCCCTCCTCCGGAGTTCCGCAAGATGAATCTCCGTGTTGTTCCCCGTGGTTCCCTCTATACCACGGCTGTTGAACCCGATCTCGTGGGCACCATAAAGACAATGCAGGATTTGACTCTGAAGTCTACAAGCTTAAACAAGACATCGGAAAGGAAATCCTCATCCTTCACTATTGCGATGATGGCGCCTTGTACTTCAAAGGCCGCCTAGTGGTGCCGTGTAAGAAGGAAACCTGAATATGACTCGGAAGGTTATGCAAGAAGCTCATGATCGCCTCTATGTATCCATCTGGCAGTACAAAGATGTATCAAGACATTCGACAGAGATTCTGGTGGTCTAATATGAAGCAAGACATTGCTCGCTATGTTTCTGAGTGTGACGTTTGCCGTCGTATCAAAGCAGAACATCAAAGGCCTCTTTGGAACTCTGCAACCTATCTCTATTCCCGAATGGAAATGGGACCATGTTGAAATGGACTTAATCCTGGATTTCCCAAATCGCAGAAAGGTAATGATGCTATTCTTGTCGTCATTGACCGGCTCTCTAAAGTTGCTCACTTTCTGGCGGTCAAAGAAACGATCACTGCTAGCCAGCTTGCAACTCTCTATATGTCCAGAATTGTTTCACTTCACGGTATTCCCTTTGGTTATCGATTCGGACCGTGGCAGCTTATTCACTTCAAGATTCGGGCAAGTTTTCAAGAAGCTATGGGTACTCATTTATCTTTCGATCTGCGTTTCATCCATGATCCCAAGGGCAAGTTGAGCGTGTCAACCAAATCCTCGAAGACATGCTTGAGCTTGTGTCGCTTCCTTCGCAAGAAATGGGAGGAATCTCTCCGTATGCTGAGTTCTCTTATAATAATAGCTATCAAGCTAGTCGAAGATGGCCCCCTTGAAGTGTTATATGGACGGAAGTGCGAACCCTCCGAAACTGGTGAGAAGCGGGAGCGTCCACTCTTGGTCCAGATATTATCCAACATGCGAAGAACAAGTCCGCATTATTCGCGAGAATCTCAAGACTGCTCAGTCGCGTCAAAAGAGTAATTATGACCGTCATCACAAGGACATGGTCTACCAACCTGGCGAAAAGGCCTATCTTCGCGTTACACCAATGAAGGGTGCTCACCGCTTCGGGATCAAGGGCAAGTTAGCTCCTCGCTATATTGGCCCTTTCACTATTCTGGAAAGGCGTGGAAAAGTGGCCTATCAAGCTGGAGCTTCCGTCGAACCTTTCTCGTGTTCACGATGTGTTCCACGTGTCCCAACTCCGACGCTGCTTCAAGGACCCAATCCGGCGGTGGACCATGAAGTGCTCGAATTGCAACATGACCTCTCCTATAAAGAGCATCCGGTCCGCATTCTCGACCAAGCTGAACGCCGCACACGTCAGAAGGCGATCAAGTTCCTCAAAGTCCGATGGTGAATCACTCGAAGATGAAGCCACACAGGAAGCGAGGATCGTCTGAGATGAATATCCGCACTTTTTCCTTCTACCTCCTAAATCTCGGGACGAGATTTCTTCTAGTGGAGGAGATTTGTAACACCCGGATGATTAGGGAACAGTAATCACCCCGGTTATGTTAATTAACCTCTCTTTGATTCAAACCCGTCCTAAAACAAAAATTCAAAACTAGAACAAACGATAAAAAGTTTCGAAAACAAATTCTAAAATGTTCGGGGGCTGTTTAAAATAACTAACCTAATATTGGTGGGGTGCACTAATTTTTATAAAATGCTCTGGCATTTTAAATAAACTAAAAACAGAAAAGGAAAAATAATAAAAGAAAAACAAAATAAAACAGAGGAGGGGAAAACACTCTGGCCCAGCCGCCCCCTCCCCACTTGGCTCCCCCTGGCCCATTCCCTTTCCCCTGGGCCGCCCATCGCCCAGCTGCCCCCCACGATAACCCCTCCCACCCCGCGGCTAACCCTAGCCGCCTCCCCATTCTCCCCCACGCGCCTCGCACCCTCTCCCGCCTCGATTGGATCGGGCGGAGAACCACCCGACCGAGCCACCTCCACCGCCCACCCACCTGTGGCCCCCCCGCCTCCGGACCTCCCATCCTCCCCTCGACCGGCCCGGAGCCCTCCCCTCCTCCTCCGTCGCCCCAGTAGCGGGCAATCGCCGCCATGGTCGGCCTCGCCCTCCCGTCAGCGCTGAGCTCCCCGACCGCCTCCTCCCGGGTCATCACTGCCCCACCGCCGCTTGCGAGACCCTACCCCCCTGTGAGGCCCTCCTCTCTCCCCCTCCCCGTCGACGACAGCTCCGCCACCTGACCCCCGGCTCCCTCTCCTCTTCGACGACGCCAGTCCCTGCCGCCCGTCTGCCCTGGCTCGGCCGCCCAGCGCGCCACCGACCACCCCGTTCTCCTCTTCTCTCCCCCTGCCGGATCCGGCCGTTCGAGGCCCGACCGCCTGCCACCGCGATGCCCTCTCCCTTCCTTCCTCCTCCGGCGACTTCTCCGGCGCCCCTAGCGGCGCCCGATCCTCGATCAACCCCCCATGCGCGGCTTCGCCACCCCCCCGTACGCCTTCACTGCCCCGCTTGTCGCCTCGGCTTCGCCTGGCCACTGGCCGTCCGCCGGTCGGCGTGGCCGTGGCTCATGGCCTCCGTGGCCTCGGGCGCCTGACCCCGTTGACCTCGGGCGCGGGCGCCTGAACGTGCCCTCCGTTGGAGTGACCGATCGGGTTGGGCATCGCCTGATACACCAAGATGCCCGTTAGGCCTAATACATCGACATGGGGCCCCACCCCCCAAAAGAACGCTTTTATTAAAACAGGATAAAAATAAAATAAAAATGAATAAAAATTAATTAACTAACTAATTAATTAATTAATTAATTGAGTAATTAATTAATCTAATTAATTCTGAATTAATTAACCCCTAATCATTAATTAACATAATTAAGTAATGTTAATTAAATCTGATTAGGTAATTAGTCATTAGTGAATGACATGCGGGACCCACTGTCAGGTTGACTCATCAACCCTGTTGATCGATGACGTCAAAGCATGACATCATCTTGATGTCATAAATGTATTTTCGAAATTAATAAAATAATTAATTAAATTCCGAAATTAATAAAATCTTTTAAAATCATATCTTTTAATCCGTAATCCGGATTAAAATATTTTCAACATGAAAGTTGCTCGAGCGGCGAGGCGAATCCGGATACGCGGTCCGTTCGTCCACCACACACCCCTAACCTATCGAACACTGCAAACTTTCCTCTCGGTTCATCGTCATCGACAGACGCCCGGAACCGAAAACTTCCGGATGTTCCCCTAACGGTACCCCCTCATACCACGTTAGGGCACGCCTAGCATCGCTTCGACATGTCATGCATCAATATGCATATGTTTACTTTGTATTCATTGTTTCTTCCCCTCTTCTCTCGGTAGACTACGAGACCGACGCTGCTGGCCGGTTCGACTACGGTGTTGACGACCCTCTCTCTTGCCAGAGCAACCAGCAAGCCCCCTTGATCACCAGATATCGCTTACTCTTATCTACCTCTGCTTGCATTAGAGTAGCATAGCATATTCTTGTTTTCGAGATACTCCTATATTGCTGCATAACTTTGTCATTGTAACTTTTGTTGTTACCTTACGCAATCCTATATGCTTAGTATAGGATGCTAGTACTTTCATCTGTGGCCCTACTTTCTTGTCCAAATGCGTGCTATACTATCGGGCCGTGATCACTCGGAGTTGATCACGGTATATACTATATATTTATACATGATACATGCGAGACTAAAGTCGGTCGGTGATGGAGCACCCGCGAGTGGATCTTTGAGGCGGAGCGGCAGGCAGGTTGAGACCGCCTAGAGAGAGGTGGGCCTGCCTGTTCGGCGTTCATGTTACTTAACACGCTTAACGAGGTCTTGGTATTTGATCCGGGTTGGCTACGAGCTTATATGCACTAACCATCTACGCGGAGTAGTTATGGGTATCCGGCGTCGTGGTATCACCGAAACTTCAGACGTCGGCCGACGGAGCGGCGCGCACGGATTGGACCTGGAGCGCTGATGGGCTAGGTCTGCTTCCGGCGCGTCACATAGCGTGCAGGTGTGCTTTCAGGCGATGGGCCTGCCCTGCGGCGCTTAGGTTTAGACCGCGTGTTGGCCTCTCTGTTGTGCCTAGGTGGGGCTGCGGCGTGTTGATCTTACGCGCCGGGCATGACCCAGGAAAGTGTGTCCGCCAAATGGGATCAAGCGTCTTTGGGTAAGATGGTGCACCCTGCAGGAAGTTAATCTATTCGGATAGCCGTGATCTTGATAATGTGGCGACTTGGAGTTGTACCTTGAGCTTATGACAACTAGAACCGGATACTTGTTAAAACACACCCTTCCAAGTGCCGATACAACGGTGGTCGCTCTCGATCAGGGTTATGAGCGAGGGGATTGCGGGTAGGATTATTGCTATATGATGTTATTTGGAGGACTTCCGTTGTCCTCTTACATGCATTGCAAGACCGGTGTCGAGCGTAGTCTTCGTTAAGACTAGCTATCCCCTCTTATTACGGCATTCTGCGATTCAGTCCATCGATATGGCCTTTACACATATATCCATGCATATGTAGTGTAGCTCCTTGCTTGCAGTACTTTGGATGAGTACTCACGGTTGCCTTGTTCCCCTTTTCCCCTACCTCTACTCGATTGCTGCAACTGACGATGGAGCCCGGGCGGACGCCACCGCCTATGGCGACTACTACTGCGAGGCGCCTACTACTACGTGCAGCCAGCGACGGCGACCAGGAGTAACCTAGGAGGATCCCGTGCAGGAGGCCTGCTCCTCTTCGTCTGTATCCCGGTTTGTGCTAGCCATCTTATGGCACCTTGTTTAACTTATGTCGTACTCAGATATTGTTGCTTCCGCTGACTTCGTCTATGATCGAGCACTTGTATTCGAGCCCTCGAGGCCCCTGGCTTGTATTATGATGCTTGTATGACTTATTTTATTTGTAGAGTTGTGTTGTGATATCTTCCCGTGAGTCCTTGATCTTGATCGTACACATTTGCGTGCATGATTAGTGTACGATTGAATCGAGGGCGTCACAAGCCAGATGCAGCACATCTTCTCCTTCGGGCTGGCAACTGGGAAGCATGCCATGGGCTCAGGGGAGCCTCTTGGTTCTCCCATGCGGGACTTCCCTGGGACCCCGAACGCCGAGGTCCTTGATGGCCTTGAGAAGCCCGCTGCGAAGCCCTTCGACAAGCCATTTGACCCCGTCCAAGATATGAAGAGGAAGAGAGGAGGCCTGATGGAGGAGGAGATCAATGTCTTTTGCAGCATGACTGAGGCGGTGAAGGAGGTGGCAACAGCCATCAGGGAGTGCAAGCCCCTCGAGTCCACCCTGACCTGTATGGCGCTGTCATGACCCAGGGTGGCTTCAGCAACGAGGCTCTCATGGCAACTCTCAGCCCCCTGCTTGAGGTGCTGTGCTGTGGCGTTGGTGTGCTAAGTGTGGATAAGCTCACCAACTAGGTTACAAGGTAAGCACAACATGTACGCCGTATGCAACCAAACACCGTGTTCATGTGCCGCTCGGGCCAATGCAGGGAACCAAACAAAGTGCACTTGCGTATTACCTAATGCAGGGACACTAGATGCAGGCAACCAAACAACTGACAGATGTCGTACTAGGGCATGTTTTTGTTCAACCAGACTGGGTTGAGAAGTGTATGCGATGTAGGCCCTGTTAGGTAACGGCAACCAAACATGCCCCATGTGTATAGAGAGTGGATTTTCTCCCATGCACGGGAGCTCCAGTGCATGCTCCAGCCGTTCGTTGTGGCGCGGAGATGCCTGCCTGGATTTGAGCCTAAACTATTCTAAAATATTTTTTTGGCGTCGTTCTATATAATACCTCATCAACCTAGTCAGATACGCATTAATGGGGAACATATAAAACACTGTTCTGAGCCCAGGAACGTAAATGCCATCCCCTTCTACCCGTCCAGTACGCGTTCTGTGCGGAACCATCATTCCACCATTGCTACCGGAGACGTTCTTCCTCCCCCCATCACCCACCATGGAATAGCTCTGTGTGGAAATCCCGTCCATTTATTTAGGAATCACTATGTTTTTGTATTGTTTGATGCTCGAGGACATCGAACAAGATCTCAGGTTAGTGTCTACTGCTAGAAATTCGTCGAGTTCTTTGTAGATCCAAACCCTGCTGCAATCTATGGTATTTCGATTTGGTCTTTATATGTACTAGCTATTGATCTGTCCTTCCTTTTGTATGTTTGGGAAACTAAGAAAAAACGTGCTTATGTGTGTCTTACGGTGCGGCGGCATCGTGTCCGTTCAATCGCTAGTGAACTGCATGTTTTTCTTTATTATTTCTTCCACCGCTTTTTTAGATCTCGCTAGTCCCAGTCCACCCCATCGTTGTTCTCCACACCTCCTTCCCTTCCTCTCGCCTCTCTCCTCCTCCCATGCTTGCTTCTTATTTTTTCTGTAGCTCATCAGGGGCCGAGAGGCCATGGGATCTGCTCCCTGCTGGGCATCAATGGCAAGAGCCACTATAGTGGGGGAAGGAGAAATTTCTGTAGCTCATCCAAATCCCCCCCATCCATCAGGGGCTGAGAGGGCATGGGCTCTGCTCCCTGCTGGGCATCAAGGGCAAGAGCCGCTTGATAACCCACAAGTGGAGAGGATCGCAATAGCTTTCGAGGGTGAAGTACAACCCAAATTTATTGATTCGACACAAGGGGAGCCAAAGAATATTCTTGAGTATTAGCAGTTGAGTTGTCAATTCAACCACACCTGGATAACTTAGTATCTGCAGCAAAGTGTTTAGTAGCAAAAGTGGTATGATAGTAATGGTAACAGTAGCAACAGTAAAGATAAATGTTTTTTGGGTTTTTATAGTAGTTGTAACAGTAGCAACGGAAAAGTAATTAAGCGAAGAACAATATGTGAAAAGCTCGTAGGCAATGGATCAGTCATGGATAATTATGCCGAATGCGATTCCTCATGCAATAGTTATAACATAGGGTGATATAGAACTAGCTCCAATTCATCAATGTAATGTAGGCATGTATTCCGTAAATAGTCATACGTGCTTATGGAAAAGAACTTGCATGCCATCTTTTGTCCTACCCTCACGTGGCAGCGGGGTCCTAGCGGAAACTAAGGGATATTAAGGCCTCCTTTTAATAGAGAACCGGACCAAAGCATTAACACATAGTGAATACATGAACTCCTCAAACTACGGTCATCACCGAGAAGTATCCCGGTTATTGTCACTTCGGGGTTGTCGGATCATAACACATAATAGGTGACTATAGACTTGCAAGATAGGATCAAGAACACACATATATTCATGAAAACATAATAGGTTCAGATCTGAAATCATGACACTCGGGCCCTAGTGACAAGCATTAAGCATAGCAAAGTCAGAGCAACATCAATCTCAGAACATAGTGGATACTAGGGATCAAACCCTAACAAAACTAACTTGATTACATGGTAAATCTCATCCAACCCATCACTGTCCAGCAAGCCTACGATGGAATTACTCATGCACGGCGGTGAGCATCATGAAATTGGTGATGGAGGATGGTTGATGATGACGACGGCGACGAATCCCCCTTTCTGGAGCCCCGAACGGACTCCAGATCAGCCCTCCCGAGTGAGAGTAGGGCTTGGCGGCGGCTCCGTGTCATGAAATGCGATGAAACTTTCTCTCCGATATTTTTCTCCCCGAGATGGTATATATGGAGTTGGAGTTGAGGTCGGAGGAGGTCCAGGGGGCCCACGAGATAGGAGGCGCGCCCTAGGGGCGCCCCTGTCTCGTGGACAGCCCGTGGGCCCCCTGGCCTTGATTCTTTCACCAAAAATTCTTATTAATTCTGAAAAGTGCCTCCGTGGATTTCGGGACATTCCGAGAACTTTTCTTTTCTACACATAAAACAACATCATGGCGTTCTGCTGAAAACAGCGTCGATCCGGGTTAGTTTCATTCAAATCATGCAAGTTAGAGTCCAAAACAAGGGCAAAGTGTTTGGAAAAGTAGATACGTTGGAGACGTATCAACTCCCCCAAGCTTAAACCTTTGCCTGTCCTCAAGCAATTCAGTTGATAAACTGAAATTGATAAAGAAAAACTTTTACAAACTCTGTTTGCTCTTGTTGTTGTAAACATGAAAAGCCAGCATTCAAGTTTCAACAAATATTATGAACTAACCATACTCACAATAACACATAGGTCTCACAATTACTCATATCAATGGCATAATCAGCTAGCGGGTCATAATAATAAAACTCGGATGACAACACTTTCTCAAAATAATCATAACATGATATAACAAAATGGTATCTCGCTAGCCCTTTCTGAGACCGCAAAACATAAATGCAGAGCACCTTTAAAGATCAAGGACTGACTAAACATTGTAATTCATGGTAAAAAAGATCCAGACAAGTCATACCCAATATAAACCAATAATAATGAATGCAAATGACAGTGTGCTCTCCAGCGGGTGCTTTTAATAAGAAGGATGATGACTCAACATAAAAAGTAAATAGATAGGCCCTTCGCAGAGGGAAGCAGGGATTTGTAGAGGTGCTAGAGCTCGATTTTAAAATAGAGATTGAATAACATTTTGAGCGGCATACTTTCGCTGTCAACGCAACAACTATGAGATGGCTGTATCTTCCATACTACATGCATTATAGGTAGTTCCCAAACAGAATGGTAAAGGTTTATACTCCCCCAACCACCAACAAGCATCAATCCATGGCTTGCTCGAAACAACGAGTGCCTCCAACATACAACAGCCCTGGGGGAGTTTTGTTTAATTATTTTGATTTGCTTTGATCTTTTTGGATCATGGGACTGGGCATCCCGGTTACCGGCCCTTTCTCGTGAATGAGGAGCGGAGTCCACTCCTCTGAGAATAACCCACCTAGCATGGAAGATATAGGCAGCCCTAGTTGTAACATGAGCTGCTCGAGCATACAAAACAGAATTTCATTTGAAGGTTTAGAGTTTGGCACATACAAATTTACTTGGAATGGCGGGTAAATACCGCATATAGGAAGGTATGGTGGACTCATATGGAACGACTTTGGGGTTTAAGGAGTTTGGATGCACAAGCAGTATTCCCGCTTAGTACAGGTGAAGGCTAGCAAAAGACTGGGAAGCGACCAACTGAGAGAGCGACAACAGTCGTAAGCATGCATTAAAATTAATTCACACCGAGTACAAGCATGAGTAGGATATAATCCACCATGAACATAAATATCGTGAAGGTTATGTTGATTTGATTCAACTACATGTGTGAACATGTGCCAAGTCGAGTCACTCGATTCATTCAAAGGAGGATACCATCCCATCATTCCACATCATAATCATTCTAATAGCATGTTGGCAGGCAAGGTAAACCATTATAACTCATAGCTAATCAAGCATGGCACAAGTAACTATAATCTCTAAATGTCATTGCAAATATGTTTACTTCATAATAGTTGACTCAGGAACGATGAACTCATCATATTTATAAAAACAAGAGAGGTCGAGTTCATACCAGCTTTTCTCATCCCAATAAGTCCATCATATATCGTCATTATTGCCTTTCACTCGCACGACCGAACGATGTGTATAATAATAAGAGTGCACGTGCATTGGACTAAGCTGGAATCTGCGAACATTCAACTCAAGAGAGAAGACAAGTAATATGGGCTCTAAATATAAATAATCAATCATGCATATAAGAGCCACTAAGCATTTTCAATATGGTCTTCTCGACCCCCAAAAGAAAGAAAAGAAAATAAAACTATTTACACGGGAAAGCTCCCAACAAGTAAAAGAAGAACGAGAAATCTTTTTGGGTTTTCATTTTAATTTCTACTACAAGCAAGGAAATTAAACTAACTATTTTTTTGGGTTTTTCTTAAGGTCTATCAAACACACAAGAAGAAAACTAGAAAAAAGAAATTTAAACTAACAAGGATAATAGAATGAAAGAGTATGAGCACCGACGACTAGTGTGTGAACATAAATGTAAAGTCGGTGAGAAATACGTACTCCCCCAAGCTTAGGCTTTTGGCCTAAGTTCGTTTAATACCAAGGACCGCCGCTACTCTCTCCGGTGTAAGGAGAGGTATAATCAGGATAATACTGGCTGGTCATCTCCGGATCCCACTGGACAGATGATGCGCGATAAGGGTCCAGCTCAGGTTCCGGCTCAGGTTCTGGAGTAAAAGCTTGGGCTCGATGGTTGTTCACCGCCTCCGGTGTGACAAGAAAATTTTCTGCAAGCAAATCAAACAACAGAGGCCTAGACAAAATAATAATCTCAAAGTGTTTCTTGTTAAATCTAAGTTTATGCAAAAGCATCTTTTCTTCGTTGTCAACGATAAACTTGTGTGCTACCATGCTCTTGTAATCTAAAATGTGAGGAGGTAATTTTGTCTCCTCCTCCTCAATGTGCCTAATGGGTATCTGAAAATGTTCAGCAAGACGTGCAGCATAGATACCTCCAAATATGGGGCCTTTTGTACGAGTCAGGGCTAGCCGTTTAGCAATGACGGCGCCCATACTAAAAGTATTGTCTCCCAGCAAAGCATGTTGAAGAATAATAATATCCGAGACGCTCAAATTTCCACTATTCCCACGACCAATCAAGCATCTACTAGCAAATATGGCAAATTAGCGTAAAACAGGAAAGTGTATGCTAGAGACTTTTGCCTCAGAGCCCTTCTTTGGCTCTTCTACAGCAATAGTTTTAACGAAGCCATCCACATCTTCACGATGGGGTTCCTCTAATTCTCCCTCATAAGGTATCCTACATACTGATACGTCCGTTTTGCATCATGCTTTTATGACAATATTTATTGCATTATGGGCTGTTATTTCACGTTATGTCACAATACTTATGGCTATTCTCTCTTATTTTACAAGGTTTACATGAAGAGGGAGAATGCCGGAAGCTGGAATTCTGGGCTAGAAAAGGAGCAAATATTGGAGGCCTATTCTACGCAACTCCAAAAGTCCTGAAACTCCACGGAATACCTTGAAATAAATAAAGAAAAATCATCGCCAAAGATGAAGGCCAGGGGGCCCACACCCTGCTCATGAGGGTGGGGGGCGCCCCCCCTGGGCGTGCCCCCCTACCTCGTGGGCCCCCTGGTGGCTCTCTGACGCCCATCTTCTCCTATATGAAGTCTTTCGATGAGAAAAAAATAGCAAGCAACCTTTCGGGACGAGACTCCGCCGCCACGAGGCGGAACCTTGGCGGAACCAATCTAGGGCTCGCGAGCTGTTCTGCGGGGACACTTCCCTCCGGGAGGGGGAAATCATCACCATCGTCATCACCAACGCTCCTCTCATCGGGAGAGGGAAATCTCCATCAACATCTTCACCAGCACCATCTCATCTCCAAACCCTAGTTCATCTCTTGTATCCAATTCTTGTCTCCAAGTCCGGGATTGGTGCTAGTAGGTTGCTAGTAGTGTTGATTACTCCTTGTAGTTGATGCTAGTTGGTTTATTTGGTGGAAGATCATATGTTCAGATCCTTTATGCACTTTATTACCCCTCTGATTATGAACATGAATATGCTTTGTGAGTAATTACATTTGTTCCTGAGGACAAGGGAGAAGTCTTGCTATTAGTAGTCATGTGAATTTGGTATTCGCTCGATATGTTGATGAGATGTATGTTGTCTAGCCTCTAGTGGTGTTATGTGAACGTCGACTACATAACACTTCACCATTATTTGGGCCTAGAGGAAGGCATTGGGAAGTTATAAGTAGATGATGGGTTGCTAGAGTGACAGAAGCTTAAACCCTACTTTATGCGTTGCTTCGTAAGGGCTGATTTGGATCCATATGTTTCATGCTATGGTTAGGTTTACCTTAATACTTTTGTTGTAGTTGCGGATTCTTGCAATAGAGGTTAATCATAAGTGGGATGCTTGTCCATGTAAGGGCAGTACCCAAGCACCGGTCCACCCACATATCAAATTATCAAAGTACCGAACGCGAATCATATGAGCGTGATGAAAACTAGCTTGACGATATTCCCATGTGTCCTCGGGAGCGCTTTTCCTATCATAAGAGTTTGTCCAGGCTTTTCCTTTGCTACAAAAAGGATTGGGCCACCTTGCTGCACCTTATTTACTTTTGTTACTTGTTGCTCGTTACAATTTATCTTATCACAAAACTATCTGTTACCACTTATTTCAGTACTTGCAGAGAATACCTTGCTGAAAACCGCTTATCATTTCCTTCTGCTCCTCGTTGGGTTCGACACTCTTACTTATCGAAAGTACTATGATAGATCCCCTATACTTGTGGGTCATCAAGACTCTTTTCTGGCGCCATTGTCGGGGAGTGAAGCGCCTTTGGTAGGTGGAATTTGGTAAGGAAAAATTTATTTAGTGTGTTGAAATTTTCTGTCACTTGTTACTATGGAAAGTAATTGTCTGAGGGGCTTGTTCGGGGTATCTTCGCCCCGTCCAATAGAGCAAAGAGTTGCTCCTCAACCTACTCAACCTATTGAAAATGAAACTCCTTTTGAGAGTCCTTCGGGTTTGATGAAAAAACTACTAGCTAATACTTTTACAGGAGATGGAACGAAGCATCCTGATGAACATATACGCTATGTGGATGATGTTTGTGGACTATTTAAGCTTGCAGGTATACCCGATGATGTTGTTAAGAAGAAGGCTTTCCCTTTATCTTTAAAGGGAGACGCGTTGACATGGTATAGGCTATATGATGATACGAGATCCTGGAACTATAAAAGATTGAAGTTGGAATTTCATCAAAAGTATTACCCTATGCATCTTGTTCATCGTGATCACAATTATATATATAATTTTTGGCCTCGCGAAGGAGAAAGCATTGCTCAAGCTTGGGGGGAGGCTTAAATCAATATTATATTCATGCCCCAATCATGAGCTCGCAAGAGAAGTGATTATGCAAAGTTTTTATGCTCGGCTTTCTGATAACAATCGCACCATGCTCGATACTTCTTTTGTTGGCTCTTTTATGATGAAGACTATTGAATTCAGATGGAATTTATTGGATAGAATTAAACGCAATAAGATTGGTACCTCGACGAAGGTAAGGAGTCAGGTATGACACCTAAGTTTGATTGTGTTAAATCTTTTATGCGTACCGATATTTTCCGTAAGTTTAGCACTAAATATGGACTTGACTCTGAGATAGTAGCTTATTTTTGTGAATATTTTGCTACTTATGTTGATCTCCCCAAGGAGAAGTGGTTTAAATATCATCCTCCCATAGAAGTAAAAGTAGCTGCACCTGTTAAAGTTGAAGAAAAGGTTGTCACTTATAATGATCCTATTGTTCCCACTTCTTATGTTGAGAAACCACCTTTCCCTGTTAGAATGAAGGATCATGCTAAAGCTTCAACTGTTGTTCGTAAAAGCAATATTAGAACTTATACACCTCCCGAACAAGTCAAAGTAGAACCTAATATTGCTATTGTTAAAGATCTCTTGTCTGATAATATCGATGGGCATGTTATTCAATTCCAGGGTGAAACTGCTAGAATTGCTAAACCTTGTGATAAAGATAAACATAGACCTGTGGTAGGCGTGCCTGTTATTTCTGTTAAAATAGGAGATCATTGTTATCATGGCTTGTGTGATATGGGTGCTAGTGCTAGTGTTATACCCATTGACTTATACAAAGAAATTATGCATGATATTGCACCTGCTCAGTTAGAAGATATTGATGTTACAATTAAACTTGCCAATAGAGATACTATATCTGCAATGGGAATTTGATAGAGATGTTGAAGTCTTGTGTGGAAAAACCAAATATCCCGCTGATTTTCTTGTTCTTGGTTCTCCACAAGATAGCTTTTGCCCCATTATATTTGGTAGACCCTTCTTGAATACTGTTAATGCTACGATAGACTGCAAAAAGAATGTTGTTACTGTTGGCTTGGATGATATGGTTCATGAGTTTAATTTCTCCAAAATCAGTAAACAACATCGTGAGGAGGAATTGCCTAGTAAGGATGAAATTATTGGTCTTGCCTCTATTGCTGTACCTCCTAGTGATCCTTTAGAACACTATTTGCTAGACCATGAAAATGATATGTTCATGAATGAAAGAAGGGAAATAGACGAAGTATTCTTTAAACAGGAACCTATTCTGCAACACAATTTGCATGTTGAAATCCTAGGGGATCCTCCTCCACCCAAGGGTGATCCCGTCTTTGAGCTTAAACCGTTGCCTGATAATCCTATATATGCTTATCTTGATGAAAAGAAAATATATCCTGTCATTATTAGCGCTAACCTTTCAGAGCATGAAGAAGAAAGATTATTGAAAACTCTGAAGAAGCACGGTGCTGCTATTGGATATACGCTTGATGATCTTAAGGGCATTAGTCCCACTCTATGTCAACACAAAATAAATTTGGAAGCGGATGCCAAACCAGTTTGTGATCCTCAACGACGTTTGAATCCTAAAATGAAAGAAGTGGTAAGAAAAGAAATACTCAAGCTTCTGGAGGCAGGTATAATTTATCCCGTTGTCGATAGTCATGGGTAAGTCCTGTCCATTGTGTCCCTAAGAAGGGAGGTATTACTGTTGTCCCTAATGATAAAGATGAATTGATTCCGCAAAGAATTATCACAGGTTATAGGATGGTAATTGATTTCCTCAAATTAAATAAGGCTACTAAGAAAGATCATTACCCCTTAGCTTTTATCGATCAAATGCTGGAAAGATTATGCAAACACACACACTATTGCTTTCTAGATGGTTATTCTGGTTTCTCTCAAATACCTGTGTCAACTAAAGATCAATCAAAGACTACTTTTACATGCCCTTTTGGTACTTTTGCTTATAGACGTATGCCTTTTGGTTTATGTAATGCACCTGCTACCTTTCAAAGATGCATGATGGATATATTCTCTGACTTCTGTGAAAAAATTGTGAGGTTTTCATGGACGATTTTTCCGTCTATGGTTCCTCTTTTGATGATTGCTTAAGCAATCTTGATCGAGTTTTGCAGAGATGTGGAGAAACTAATCTTGTCTTGAATTGAGAAAAGTGCCACTTTATGGTTAATGAAGGTATTGTTTTGGGGCACAAAGTTTCTGAAAGAGGTATTGAAGTTGATAAGGCCAAGGTTAATGCTATTGAAAATATGCCTTGTCCCAAGGACATTAAAGGTATAAGAAGTTTCCTTGGTCATGCCGGATTTTATAGGAGGTTCATTAAGGACTTCTCAAAAATCTCTCGGCCTCTGACTAATTTATTACAAAAATATGTACCATTTGTCTTTGATGATGATTGTGTAGAAGCATTTCAAATACTTAAGAAAGCATTAGTCTCTGCTGACTGTTGTTCAGCCACCTGATTGGAATTTACCCTTTGAAATTATGTGTGATGCTAGTGATTATGTTGTAGGTGCTGTTCTAGGGCAAAGAGTTGATAAGAAATTAAATGTTATCCATTATGCTAGTAAGACTCTAGACAGTGCTCAAAGAAATTATGCTACTACCGAAAAGGAACTTTTAGCAGTTGTGTTTGCTTGTGATAAGTTTAGACCTTATATTGTTGATTCCAAAGTTACTATTCACACTGATCATGCTGCTTAAATATCTTATGGAAAAGAAGGATGCAAAACCTAGACTTATTAGATGGGTTCTCCTGCTTCAAGAATTTGATTTGCATATTGTTGATAGAAAAGGAGCTGAGAACCCCATTGCAGATAACTTATCTAGGTTAGAGAATGTTCTTGATGACCCACTACCTATTGATGATAGCTTCCCTGATGAACAATTAAATGTCATAAGCACTTCTCGTAGCACTCCATGGTATGCTGATTATGCTAATTATATTGTCGCTAAATTTATACCACCTAGCTTCACATACCAACAAAAGAAAAAGTTTTTCTATGACTTGCGACATTACTTCTGGGATGACCCACATCTTTATAAAGAAGGAGTAGATGGTGTCCTTAGACATTGTGTACCTGAGCATGAACAGGAATAGATCCTACGCAAGTGTCACTCCGAAGCTTATGGAGGACACCATGCTGGAGATAGAACTGCACATAAGGTATTGCAATCAGGTTTTTATTGGCCTACCCTCTTCAAGGATGCCCGTAAGTTTGTTTTGTCTTGCGATGAATGTCAAAGAATTGGTAACATTAGTAGACGTCAAGAAATGCCTATGAATTATTCACTTGTTATTGAACCATTTGATGTTTGGGGCTTTGATTATATGGGACCTTTTCCTGCCTCTAATGGATACACACATATTTTAGTTGCTATTGATTACGTTACTAAATGGGTAGAAGCTATTCCAACTAGTAGTGCTGATCATAACACTTCTATTAAAATGCTTAAAGAAGTTATTTTTCTGAGGTTTGGAGTCCCTAGATATCTTATGACTGATGGTGGTTCACACTTTATTCATGGTGCTTTCCGTAAGATGCTTGCTAAATTTGACGTTAATCATAGGATTGCATCTCCTTATCACCCGCAGTCTAGTGGTCAAGTAGAATTGAGCAATAGAGAGCTCAAATTAATTTTGCAAAAGACTGTCAATAGGTCTAGAAAGAATTGGTCCAAGAAACTTGATGATGCATTATGGTCCTATAGAACTGCATATAAAAATCCTATGGGCATGTCTCCGTATAAAATGGTTTATGGAAAAGCTTGTCACTTACCTCTCGAACTAGAACACAAGGCATATTGGGGTATTAAAGAGCTCAACTATGATTTCAAACTTGCCGGTGAGAAGTGGTTATTTGATATTAGCTCACTTGATGAATGGAGAGCCCAAGCTTATGAAAATGCCAAGTTGTTTAAAGAAAAGGTTAAAAGATGGCATGAAAAAAGGATACAAAAGCATTAGTTTAATGTAGGTGATTATGTATTGCTATACAACTCTCATTTAAGATATTTTGCAGGAAAACTTCTCTCTAAATGGGAAGGTCCCTACATTATCGAGGAGGTCTATCGTTCCGGTGCCATAAAAATCAACAACTTCGCAGGCACAAATCCGAAGGTGGTAAACGATCAAAGGATCAAACACTATATCTCAGGTAATCCTATAAATGTTGAAACCAATATTATTGAAACCGTAACCCCGGAAGAATACATAAAGGACACTTTCCAGAACGTTCCAGACTCCGAAAAGGAATAGGTATGTGGTACGGTAAGTAAACCGACTCCAAAACAATTTTAAGGCAATATTTCTCCGTTTTGGAATATTTTTAGAAAAATAAATAGCAGTCCGGGGAGGACACGAGGCCTCCATGAGGGTGGAGGGCGCGCCCCCCTACCTCGTGAGCACCTCGTGTGCCCTCCGGAGTCCATTTCCTTGCATGATACATATTTTGGTCGGTAAAAATTCATTATTTATACTCCCGAAGGTTTTGACCACCGTATCACGCAAATATCCTCTCTTTTCGTTTCGAGCTATTTCCGTTGCAGATTTAGAGCACCATGACTTCTCCCTCCTCCAGCAACGAAGACAAGGATGCCTGGCTATTGAAGATAGAGTTGAAAAGAGAGGAACCAGAAGAAATCAACAAGGAAGAAATGATCAAGAAGGCCATGGAGGTTCAAGCTCCGGTGGTGGAAGAAGAATACATCCCTCAACCTTTACCTAACCTTTTCACTCCAACAGAGATTGAAGCTTTCAAGATGATTGAGTTAGCCCGCATACAGAACAAGTATCTTACACAGGAGAATATTTTGTTGAAGGATCATATTGCTGGGCTCAAGGGCATTATCCGCAAGTTGGAGGAACTTTTACGTTTGATGTGCGATTATCCACCGTCATCATCACCACCTCCATCACCTCCGAGGATATAATCACATGGGTATGGGCATCCCCCTTGGCAACTGCCAAGCTTGGGGGAGGTGCCCTGGTATCGTATCACCATCACAACTCCAATCTTTACCGTATTTCTTAGTTCGATCCTATTAGTAGTATCTTGATTTAGTAGAATAAAGTCATGGCATGATCTAGTTTTGAGTTTTGCTTTATGATCCTTCTTTGTGATCGAGTCCGTGAGCTATATAATAAAGATTAGTGTTGAGTCAAGGGCTTGAGTATTTTGCCATGATCTTGGGTGTTCGAAGAAAAATAATAAAAAGAATCAAAGAGTTCATATTGATCTTAGTGAAAGTAATGACTTCACATAGAGAGAGTATGATGATTCAAAGTTGTTGGGAGTTGGCAAATATAGCTTTGGTCATCGTTGCAATTAATAGGAAGTAATAAGGAAAGAGAGGTTTCACATATAGATATATTATCATTGACATCTTTTATGATTGGGAGCACTCATTAAAATATGACATGTTAAAGAGTTGATGTTGGACAAGGAAGACAACATAATGAGTTATGTTTTCTTACATCCGAGATAAAGTATGTTGTCATGGATCCTCTACCGCGTTGAGCTTGCCTTTCCGCCTCATGCTAGCCAAATTCTTAGCACCAAGTAGAAATACTACCTGTGCTTCCAAATACCCTTAAACCAGTTTTGCCATGAGAGTCCACCATATCTACCTATGGATTGAGTAAGATCCTTCAAGTAAGTTGTCATTGGTGCAAGCAATAAAAATTGCTCTCTAAACATGCATGGCTTATTAGTGCAGAGAAATAAGCTTTGTACGAACTTGTTGTGGACGCAATAAAAGCGACGGACTGCATAATAAAGGTTCACATGCAAGGGGCAATATAAAGTGACGTTCTTTTGCATTAAGATTTTGTGCATCAACCCTAAACGCGCATGCCAACCTCTGCTTCCCTCTGCGAAGGGCCTATCTTTTATTATTATGCTTTTCCTTATGCTAGAGTCACGGTGATCTTCACCTTTCCTTTTTGATTTTATCCTTTGGCAAGCTCAACATGTTGGAAATAGTATGATATATATATCTAATTGGCTGTAGGGGAGCATGAATTATTATTGTTGACATTACCCTTGAGGTAAAAAGTTGTGGGGAAGAACTATAAGCCCCTATCTTTCTCTGTGTCCGATTAAAACTTTGTAACCACAAGTATCGCGTGAGTGCTAGCAATTATGAAGGACTAAATGATAGTTGAGTATGTGGACTTGCTTTTGATCTCTAACATAGACTCTTTCCGATGTTATGATAAATTGCAATTGCTTCAGTGACTGAGATTATAATTATTAGTGCCCAATAAGGTTTCTGATTCATGCTTTGGCTTGTTGAAAAGATCATCACTTGAATATGAGTAATCATATGACAAAATCTATATATGTTGCAGTTATGAAATAATCATGATGCCTTCATGTCCGTATTTTGTTTTTATCGATGCCTCTACCTCTAAACATGAGGACATATTTATTGTTATCGGTTTTTCGCTTGAGGACAAGCGAGGTCTAAGCTTGTGGGAGTTGATACGTCCATTTTGCATCATGCTTTTATGACAATATTTATTGCATTATGGGCTGTTATTTCACGTTATGTCACAATACTTATGGCTATTCTCTCTTATTTTACAAGGTTTACATGAAGAGGGAGAATGCCGGAAGCTGGAATTCTGGGCTGGAAAAGGAGCAAATATTGGAGGCCTATTCTACGCAACTCCAAAAGTCCTGAAACTCCACGGAATACCTTGAAATAAATAAAGAAAAATCATCGCTAAAGATGAAGGCAGGGGCCCACACCTGCTCATGAGGGTGGGCGCCCGCCTGGCATGCCCCCTACCTCGTGGGCCCCCGGTGGCTCTCTGACGCCCATCTTCTCCTATATGAAGTCTTTCGATGAGAAAAAAATAGCAAGCAACCTTTCGGGACGAGACTCCGCCGCCACGAGGCGGAACCTTGGCGGAACCAATCTAGGGCTCTGGCAGAGCTGTTCTGCCGGGGTCACTTCCCTCCGGGAGGGGGAAATCATCACCATCGTCATCACCAACGCTCCTCTCATCGGGAGAGGGAAATCTCCATCAACATCTTCACCAGCACCATCTCATCTCCAAACCCTAGTTCATCTCTTGTATCCAATTCTTGTCTCCAAGTCCGGGATTGGTGCTAGTAGGTTGCTAGTAGTGTTGATTACTCCTTGTAGTTGATGCTAGTTGGTTTATTTGGTGGAAGATCATATGTTCAGATCCTTTATGCACTTTATTACCCCTCTGATTATGAACATGAATATGCTTTGTGAGTAATTACATTTGTTCCTGAGGACAAGGGAGAAGTCTTGCTATTAGTAGTCATGTGAATTTGCTTTTCGTTCGATATTTTGATGAGATGTATGTTGTCTAGCCTCTAGTGGTGTTATGTGAACGTCGACTACATAACACTTCACCATTATTTGGGCCTAGAGGAAGGCATTGGGAAGTTATAAGTAGATGATGGGTTGTTAGAGTGACAGAAGCTTAAACCCTAGTTTATGCGTTGCTTCGTAAGGGGCTGATTTGGATCCATATGTTTCATGCTATGGTTAGGTTTACCTTAATACTTTTGTTGTAGTTGCGGATGCTTGCAATAGAGGTTAATCATAAGTGGGATGCTTGTCCAAGTAAGGGCAGTACCCAAGCACCGGTCCACCCACATATCAAATTATCAAAGTACCGAACGCAAATCATATGAGCGTGATGAAAACTAGCTTGACGATATTCCCATGTGTCCTCGGGAGGGCTTTTCCTATCATAAGAGTTTGTCCAGGCTTGTCCTTTGCTACAAAAAGGATTGGGCCACCTTGCTACACCTTATTTACTTTTGTTACTTGTTGCTCGTTACAATTTATCTTATCACAAAACTATCTGTTACCACTTATTTCAGTACTTGCAGAGAATACCTTGCTGAAAACCGCTTATCATTTCCTTCTGCTCCTCGTTGGGTTCGACACTCTTACTTATCGAAAGGACTACGATAGATCCCCTATACTTGTGGGTCATCACATACCGCACAAAAATGACGTAAAGACATTTCTTTGAATTCATCATATAAATGAAATGATAATGTAGGCGGTGACTTCTTAGGATAATAATAAAAGTTTTGCACGAAAGTATTGGTAAGTAAGAGATACTAATCGATTCGGTCGTTCATGAAACCGGTGAGGCCTGCAGTCCCAATTAAAGCATAAAAGTGTTCATGAATTTCGGCTTCCTTCAAGAAATCCTCACATGGCCATTCACACGACCGTACTTCCGCTAAGCGAGGAAGATTATAGTTGGGTTTTTCCTTCTCTTTGTCTTGTTTTTCCTTAGAGCTTTGGCTAGAAGAGCCTTTAAAGAACCTCCTTAACATTTTCTGAAAAATTCTGAAATTTTTAGTAACTTCAAAATAAAAGTGCATATAACTAGATAAGATTGATAGCAACTACTCCTACAAGTGCCTAGAGCCTATATCATGCATTGGAATTGCTTGGGACCTCAAAATTTTAACATGCAAGCTCAAGAATATGGTCACCTAAGCAGCAAAAAATTGCAATAAATAAAACACTAGAACAAAAACTAATTGGACCAACGGAGGAGTCACATACCAAGCAACAATCTCCCAAAGCAGTTTTGTGAATGGAGCTTTGAGCTAAGAGATCGAAAATCGCAGCAAAACGAGCTAGAACTCGGTCTTGAGCTGGATGGGGATTTTTTTTGGGTAGAAGATGAAGTGTGTGGGTGCTGGCATAAGTGGAGGGGAGCCACCAGGGGCCCACGAGACAGGGGGGCTCGCCCTACAGGGGGGGGGGGGCGCCCTCCTCTCTCGTGGCCTGGTGTTTGGCCCTCCTGTAGTGTTTTCAGTGCCTAAAATCCTCAAATATTCCAGAAAAAATCATACTAAATTTGCAGGGCATTTGGAGCACTTTTATTGTTGGACTATTTTTAATGCACGGAAAATTCAGAAAACAGACGGATAATACTATTTTTGCTTTATTTATTCTAAATAACATAAAGTAAAAAGAGGGTACAGAAGGTTGTGCCTTCTAGTTTCATCCATCTCGTGATCATCAAAATGAACCCGCTAACAAGGTTGATCAAGTCTTGTTAACAAACTCATTCCGAATAACACGGAACCGGAGAAATTTTGAATAACACTAAGTTACCTCAACGGGGATATGAAAATCCCCAACAATAAGAATATCATACTTTTTCTTGACAGAGGGAGAGGAAATTCGAAACCTCCAAAAATGATAGTTGGAACTTTTTCAATAGAATTGATACTATCAACTTGAGATTGTTTCCTCGGAAAGTGTACCGTATGCTCATTACCATTAACATGAAAAGTGACATTGCCTTTGTTGCAATCAATAACAGCCCCTGCAGTGTTAAGAAAAGGTCTACCAAGAATAATAGACATACTATCGTCCTCGGGAATATCAAGAATAACAAAGTCCGTTAAGATAGTGACATTTGCAACCACAACAGGCACATCCTCACAAATACCGACAGGTATAGCAGTTGATTTATCAGCCATTTGCAAAGATATTTCAGTAGGTGTCAACTTATCAATTCAACACTACAAAAAAAAGACACATCTGTGACATTTTGGTCCGAACGAATTTTTTTTCTGTCATACATATGACACTTTTATGACGATAATTGTGACAAAACCCGGTATCATCATAGATGTGTTGGGCTCCTACTTCTATGACAAAAAATCATGACAGAAAATGGGCTTTTCGTCCTGGGCGGGCCGGAGACGCAGCTGCATGACATTCTTTGGCCCGTCCATGACGGAAAAAACCGTGGTAGAAGCGAGGGGGAGGAAAATTTCGGGGAGTTGCCGGTTATGGTGGGAGGTCGGGGGCCGAGCGATGCGCTGCTTTCTCGTACACGTCGCTGCTGTGTGCGTAGGCGTTGGCTCAAATCGAACCGAAGCGAGGCGTTGGCTCTAATCGAACCCGAAGCGAGCGTTGGGCTCTAACTAAACCCGGCGATTGCACTACACGCTACACGTTATCGAACTCGAAGCGATCGATCGATGGCTGTTAACTGCAGCTAACGGAAGCCGATCGATTGGATGAACAGTGAGCGTTGCGGGGGGTTGGATGAATAGTGACCGGTGGCGTTGCCTCTGGATGAACAGGAGCCCGTGGTGTGGAGGGTTGGATGAACAGTAGACGGTGGAGGGGTGGCCGTGGAGGGGTGGTTGAACAGGACCCCATGGTGTGGAGGGCTGGATGAACAGTAGATGGTGGAGGGCTGGATGAACAGTAGACGGTGGAGGGGTGGTTGAACAGTAGTCGGTGGAGTAGCGTGCAGTGGAGGCTGGATGAACAGGAGCCCGTGGAGGCTGGAGGAGGTCGACGGTAGCCCGTGGAGGCTGGAGGAGGTCGACGGTGGAGATGAACAGTATCTCGTGGAGTCCCGTTTTGCGGTACGTCACACCCCACCCGATGAACAGGACCCCCGTTTCGACCGTAGGAGGTCCGTTTAGTCCGTTTTGCGGTACGCCACACCCCTCCCGATCAACAGGACACCCGTTTCGACCGTAGGAGGTCCGTTTCGTCCGTTTTGCGGTACGCCACACCCCTCCCGATCAACAAGACCCCCGTTTCGACCATAGGAGGTCCGTTTCCTCCGTTTTGCGGTACTCCACACCCCTCCCGATCAACAGGACCCCATTCCGAACGTAGGAGGTCCGTTTCCTCTGTTGTGCAGTACGCCAGGCCTCGTTTCCATCGCCAGTTCCGTCCAAGCCCTCCCGATGAACACGACCACGCATTCCGTTCTGACCCAGCCGGTTGGCTCCCCATGGACACGACGATGACGCTGTTTCTCCGTTCCGACCCAGCCATGTACGTATGCGCGAGTAGGCGTTCGAGACCCTTCCCGTATGTACGTACATGGCCTTATTTTCTTTCTTGCACGCTCGCCGCTGTACGTACGTGTACATGCTACGTGCGCACCTCTACTATGACACGTGCGCGCCTCTACTACGACACGTGCGCGCCTCTACATCGACCAGTATGTACGTACACGTTCGCGACCAGAATGACAACGCTACGTACGCTTCGACCAGGTGGGTCTCGACTGTCAGGAACTTCCTTGCCTGCGAAGATGTAGCTGGTGGGTCCCAGCAGTCAAGGGGGCGAATAGTTTTCTTTTGGCCGGCCGCACTTCCTTGCGTGCGAAGATGTAGCTGGTGGGTCCCAGCAGTCAGGGGGGCGAATCGTTTTTTTTTTGCCCGGACGCACTTCCTTGCGTGCGAAGGTGTCGCTGGTGGTACCCAACGGTCAGGGGGCGAATCGTTTTGTTTTTTTCCCGGACGCACTTCCTTGCGTGCGAAGATGTAGCTGGTGGGTCCCAGCAGTCAGGGGGAAACATTTTTTTCACAAAATACAGTGGCCCATCCGGTGAGTCCCAGCTGTCAGGTGGAGGAATCATTATTTTCCGCGTAATAAGGAGGCACTTCCTTGCTGCGGCCGTGGACCCAGCTGTCAGCCTCTCCACGTACAGTCCACGTCCGATGGAAGTCGTTCCTTGACCACGTTGACCATGTTGACCACGCCGCGCCGAGAGCACCAGGGCGATGGAAGACGGCGAGGCCTAGGAAGGGGACGGCGGGGAGCCGGGGAAGACGCAACAGTGGAAGCCCGCGCGGAGAGGTGTACGAGGGTTCACTGGTTCGGCTGCGGTGTGAGGCTGCCGTCGCCGCAGGCCCGGCCAGTGGGAATAGTAAAGGCGGTGAGGCCTCCGTGGCAGCACAGCCGACCACGGGAGGCAGGAGCATGCGGCACGACCGGCGCTGCTTTGGGCGGCTGGAGCAAGAAGACCAGAGGTTGAAGAAGCACTACGGCCGTTGGATGGACATCGTACGGTCACTTGAGCTAGAATCGTTCATATTGACTAAAGTTGACAAAGGCCCCTGTCCCAGTCAACTTAGTAGGCCCACAAGTCAGCCTCCCACCATGGTGGGTCCCAGCTAGCAGGGGAGTATTCATTTTTTGTGCGTAATAAGGAGGCACTTCCGGTGGGTCCGAGCTGACAGCGGGGGGAACGTTTTTTTGCGAAATACGCTGGCCCGTCCGGTGGGTCCCAGCAGTCAGGGGGAAATGTTTTTTCGCGAAATAAGGTGGCCCGTCCGGTGGGTCCCTGCTTTCAGGTGGAGGAATAATTATTTTGCACGTAATAAGGAGGCACTTCCTTGCGGCCGCCTGGACCCAGCTGTCAGCCTCTCCACATACAATACTCTTTCGATGGAAGTCGTTCGTTGACCACGTTGACCACGCCACGCCGAGAGCACCAGGGCGGTGGTCTGGACGACGGCGAGGCCTAGGAAGGGGACGACGGGGAGCCGGGGAAGACGCAGGAGTGGTAGCCCGCGCGAAGAGGAGTATGAGGGTTCACTGGTTCGGCTGCGGTGTGAGGCTGCCGTCGCCGCAGAATAACAGGGGGTGTGGGTGAGTAGAGGGATGGCCTGGCGAGCGGTGGGAGTAGTACGGGGCGGTGAGGCCTCCGCGGCATCACAGCCGGCCACGGGAGGCAGGAGCACGCGACACGACCGGTGCTGCTTTGGGCGGCTGGAGCAAGAAGACCAGAGGTTGAAGAAGCACTACGACCGTTGGATGGACATCGTACGATCACTGCAGCTAGAATCGTTTATATTGACTAAGTTGACAAAGCCCTTGGTACGCGTCAACTTAGTAGGCCCACAGCTCGGATTTGGCAGAGAACATATAGCCCATTTGCGATTTGTAAGAATGTACAACCCATTTTTCAATTGTAATGGAATTTACTACAGCCCATTTACAGTTTGTTAAAAGTACAACCCAATTTCTAGCTAGGACAACGATTAATAATTTCAAACAACCGCTCAAAACAGAATTCAAAAAAAAATTCCCACATTTTGATGGGATCCGAAATATTTTTATCCGAAATTTCTAGTCAGGTTAAATATAATTTCAAAATAAAGTTGTGTCACGTTAAAATCCAGCGAAATATTGTGCGCGCAACAAGTAATGAAATTAAAAATTCAAATTCCAAAAACAATATATTTTTCAAACTAATTACGTGTTTGGTGCATAGTAATTGCCCAGTTATTATAATTACATCCCATTTATTATTTCTTAAAGTCCATTTTCTTGTTAAGCCTAATGCATACCTCCTAGGAAACTTTGCAGCCCAACGGGGCGGATAACAAGTTGAACTGGATATTGTGTACAACTGCGGCCCAGTTGCATTGCTGATGTTGAAAAAAAGGCCTGTGTAGTACAGTACAACCTAACATGGTTACTCAGCCCACATTCAGCGACGTCGGAAAGGCCCAAACAAGGCTTCTATACAACCTTTTGAAGTCACTGAGCTCAATTAATAACTTAAGAAAAAAGTTAGATTACAGTGGAACCTAATTAAAAGCTGTCACGAGCAAATAAATAATTCAACGGGTCCCACTTGTGCGTGTGCGCACGTGTGTGTGTGTGTGAGAGAGAGAGAGGGAGAGATAGAGAGAGACCCATCGGTCGATGCTCGTAAATACATCTTTCAGCCATATGCATTGCTGATGCTCAGTAAAAACTTATATAGTTGACACAATCATATAGAACATCATAGCACACTGAACTTGCATACAAAAATTTCACGCAGGCGACACAATCAGGATGGAAGCAGTGGATCGCTACGGGAAGGGCTATGTTGAAACCAACAAAGTCATACATAATGGTTCATCGTCTTTATAAATGACGGGGAAATATCTTGAATGTTGTGCAAAGAAAACAGATAGACAACACAATAAGTTCTGCTAGCACATTAAGTTGACGTACATCCCTTTCTAAAAAAAGTTCAGGTACAAAATTAGAACATGTCACAATCAAATGTACTGGCATATCAGTGCTTCAGACCCATAGCTCGGATTTAATTAGTACTATCTGACAAGATTCAGTTGTTACCTCAAATTAGAGCACATCCAGGCAGCCAGCCCTGCCTCTTCTCCCGAAGAAGCAGTGGCCTCCGCCGCGCGATGGAGTAGGCCCTGTGCCATCCATCGTTTCGAGCAACACGGGGAAAGTCTGATGTTGACTCCTGTAATGGACGTCATCGACGGACCCTGGCACCAGCGGCGGCGGCAGGACTTCGATTGATGGATTGACCACTTCTTCGACATGCACGAACACTCGATACAGGTACATCCCTAACGTGGTCCGCGGCGGCCTTGGTGGCAACGAATAGTACAACCCCGGTTCCTGCACCGTTATCTCAACACCAATCACCTTCGGTATGGTGGACGGCTTCTTCATCCATGCCATAACAGTCAGAGCCCAGCTGTCTGGAGGAACAAACATACTTACGAGCTCACCTCCAAGGTCGTTGATAAGCTCGTTCATGGACTCACTGTTCCAAGCACGTCGAGGCATGCCGTGGAAGGTAAGCTTTGTTAAAAACTCAAGCTCAGAGGGCACTGAGCCCCATCCTGGGTGCCACCGATCAAAACTCACCAGCGCGCCATCGCAGAACAAACGTCGGGAAGATTCGAACACACGACTGCAGCCAAAAGTTGTTCGGAACCTGACGAAGAAATCAGCCGGTGGCGGACAGACTTCGACGAGCAAGTCACTTATTTGGATGCCGTGTGCAATGCCAAGAGCTTTGACATGGTCGTCCGACAAGACGGGAGGCCGGTCACCGTTGATGGTTACCATCAGCACTTTGCCGGCAAACTGGTCGTCAAGCGCCGCCATGCCACTGTTGAGCGACAGCACACAGCGACCGAAGGCAGGACGGACCTCAGGATCTCCGGCTCGGAGATCCACGTTGACCGGCGACATGATAGTGCGCTTGAGTACAGGGAGTATAGGAGGGGGATTTGGGGGAACTGGAGTAGGAATCGAGATTCCAGAGGTGGGGGAGGGGCGGGAGACAGGGGATGAAAATGTAGCATGAATTTTGAGCACGCGCCAATATGCTCTCGGCGCGCAAGCGCACGAAAACACCGGTGGCGCCAATATGCCCGGCCTTTTTTTTCAGGATCTTTTGAGAGCCCGACCTGAGAGTCATAATTGACCTGTTTGGCATTGCGTTACTACTCGACCCATATTCAACGACACCTCACTGGCCCAAGCAAGTGTACATCATCGAAAAGGCAGTGAGCTCAAATTATATAACTTGAAAGAAGGAGATATACTCTGAACACTGGAGAATGGTGATGCCCACATTTAGCCCACCAGTAGTTCGAGACAATAAATAGTTCGAAACAACGATATATACAACATTCAAGCACTGACTAGTGACTACAACTGACATAAACAACAAGACATGATAGTTCATAAGAAGTCTTGCTACAGCACCAAAACGTACCCATCTGCAGCGCTCAGACTCTCGTGATCCAGACGAGAATGACATTCTAAACAGAAGAAACTATTACATAGAAAGAGTGACATAGACGAGGATGACCAAATGACAAGGAATATGCATAACAAAAGAAAGAACTACCCATCCAGAACCAGCAGCAAAGACAACAAAGTCATTCGAAGAGATGATCCAACACCATCATAATTTGCAGCCCCGCTTCAGCGACCAGTGATCCGGAGACACCAATACTCCACCCTTTCGATTCAACAGCCCAGTTACCTATCAACCTGAAGGCTTGAACCACATCACTGCCTGTCGTAATTGAGACATCCAAGGAACAAAGTTAATCCGGATGCCTTTGTCATTCTCACCTTCTTTTGGCTGCAGGCTGTATCATTGACAGTCAGGGGAGTTTGCTCCCGAACTCCTAGGGCTCGCCGTGTAGACACAGTTTTTTATAGCAAACAGAGCTTCTCTGCCATCAAGGTCCTTACCAATGGTGATCTCCTGGTTAATCGGATAATTGAGTCCGAGAAACAGAGAGGTGAACCAAGGCTGTTTACCCGCCTCCAACTAAAAAATCCTAAAGGCCCCAACAAGCTGGTATCCTGCTCATAGACGTAACAGCCACTGTTCGGATACTCACGTATTACACGGTGCTTGTATACAGTGGGTTTTTTGCAATATAACTTTTCCGGCTCATGTGTCCGAATGATCATCAGTCTTTTGCCGTCGTCTGATCGAGCGAGGAACCAGTTGTGCTTCCCTGTTTTTGGCAAAGGTGGTGTAATTACAAAGGGCAGTAACTGTAGGGACACTACATCATATAAAAAAGGACAGGCGTTGTTAATGTAAGATCAGCATTGTTCAGAGTATGAGTAGGATAATTAAAGAAACAACATTGATATGTCCCTGTTGGAACTGGGAGGAAAATACAGGGAATTGTATACTGGGTTCGAAAATATAGAAGTGCCATGCATGGTTATACTCATGTTATCTCGTAATCGATTCTTCACAGGAAACTACCATGTCATGCATGTTATGTAATCATGTTCTGTCCTCACAAACAAATTCTTCAAGGTAACTAACAGAACATGCATTGTTATATACTCGTGTTCTGTGGGCAAAAAATTTGTGAGGATATTATTCTAGCCATTGATTGCTGAAGGGCGAATATAGGTATGTACACATGGTAAGCATAGCAGGATTTCACTACTTCCAAATATAGAGTTCTCCATATGCACATTTACTTCCCTAATGTATGGTTAGATGAAACCAACAGTGTGGTGCATGTTTCTACATCATGAAAATGAGGAAACTAACATGGCCATTGATACACACTCATATTTAGTAGTAGTATATAGATTACTGTAAAATAAGGATAATATCCATATATTCCTAACCGTTTGATTATTCAGGGTACAAATTGGCTGTAATGACATGATCACAATCGCATGAATTAACTCATTCCAAATATAGCTGATTTACGGCGTCTCTAATATATTGCCATAGTTCTACTCAAATTCTGCTCAAACAGGGATATGCCAATCATCACAAAAAGTTCAAACAGTGTCATGGCGTCATCATTAACATGAGATGGAAACAACTTACACGCGCCGTCCCAGCAATACGTGGTGCCATCTACTTTGTCGATCGCGTAGATGATGCCATTGTGTTCAATAGCATCACAGAAGTGTGTATCAGCTTTGACGATGATCCACTGCGAGCTGAGTTGTCTCCAGCTAAAAAAGGCACCGGCATAAAGATAGGCGAGTCCGTGGTCAAACAACGCAATTAGCTTGAAGTCTGCGTAATTCGCATGTCGTGTGCGTACTTGGCAGATTACAATCTTCTGCAAAATAAGATCCGTCCAACTGACGTAGTAATCTAGATGACTTGGACCGCAATGGTAATACTCTATATAATCCAACGGAGGAAGGATAATCTCATGGGAGGTCTGGAAGTTCACGAGAACCAACTTTTTACCGTCTTCTTTGAAGGCAGCCACCCAATGGGAGTTCATGCCGACCCAGTACATACCTTCCAAGAAGTTTCGGGCGATGGTGATCGGATCGATGTCGAGGGAAATGATGTACGATGACACACTACATACCTGCAAAGAAGTTTCGGCTAATGGAGATCGGATTGAAGTCGAGGGGCATCATGCATGCCTCCGTATCATGGTGAGCCGATCTCGCAAGACCAGATAGCAGCAAGCAGGGTGTCTTGAAAAGCTTAGGCCTTGCTTCGACGATGGCCGTGTGCATGTCCCTTGAGCATGCAGCCAGCCGCAGGGCGGTCAACATATCCATAAACGAACAACAGAGGTCGAGGATGTCACTGGGGAGATTGCTCCAATCGTGGCTCATATTGATGCTGCGCGGTTCGCGTTCGGCCATGGTGGAGTTTGGAAGGGGGCTTGATTTACGGGGGAGAAGGATGTCGGTGCTGGAGCGGCTAGCGAGGGAATAGTGGTACTGGGGGAGGCGAGTGAGGCGACGGTACACGAGGGCACAGTGAGATGGAGACGGAGACGGAGAAGGAGATGGAGATGGAGTGGTGCTATGGGAGCAGAGAGGGAGACGAGGTGAGGCGCCTATGTGCTATACAGCGGCGGTGACAGACTGCACAGTGCACAAGGTGAGGCTGACTTTGGTAACCCGAACACGCCGCCTCGCCTGGACTAGTGTCAGGCGCAGGGTGTTGTCACATCACTGTGAGGACCGGATTAATAGTATTTTGACCATCAAGTGTACCACAGTTGTACTACTACTACTACTAGTAGTAGGAACATGAGTACTCCAGTATTGTATAGCGGAAATAGGTCTCTCGTGCTAGCATGTCTGTTCACTTCATCGTTCAGGTATCATCCATATTGCGAGTAGAACCAAATTCTCGTGCATGCCCAATCAACGCCCTGCCGCGATGCATGCAGTGGTCGTTCTGGTGCATCAAGGATGGCATACAGATCGTTCCACACTTGAGAAGAGGAAAAATGGAAAGGTAGAACGCGGCAGCAGAGGAAGAGAACGCTGGCTAACGAGGCTAGGAGGGGATCGAGCAGGAAGTTAATGCTCCACGCCTAAAGGTTTTGGGAAAACCTGATTTTCATAAGGTGACTTATACTCACCTAAACGGAGGGAGTATTCCTTAACCAGAGAATGTTGTGTCTCCCACTCACGCGCTCAAAAAAAGCTATGACACATTTTTTTATCTCTTTGCATAGGTCCCACCTATCAGGAAGGATGGGCACGTACACGAACAGGTACGACTCCTCAGTCTACCCGCATAGCCTTTTCGTTTAGTCTACCTAGCCGTCTAATCAACTGCCTGCACGCCACTTCTCCCATTTACTTCTCCATCGGGAACCGATTCGCCTCGGCTTCTTCACCTCCCCTTCGTCTTCATTTGCATCCAAACCCCACTGCGTTCACATTGTTTTAACCTCTTTAAATAATCATCTACTACTCCAGTTAGACTAGCCATCTAATCCTAATTCTCCAAACCATAGCCCTCTGTTCCAGCGGTTCCAAATGGCGAAAGAGATCGAGATGCAGGTTTTTAGCGTCCAACATGTCCTCGTCGAAGGCTCGATGCGCATAGTTGCCATAGTCATCGTCAACCCAAGGGTTGTTCGACAGTGGATCAACAATGTATCCAACTCCCTCGAAAAGGTAGAGACGAGTGTCATCGGTCTCGACGCAGAGTACACGGAGCGTGCCCCTGGGAAGATCCAGCGCGCCACCGTCCTTCAGCTGTGCCTCGAAGATGATGTTTTGGTGTACCATATCATACACTCACCCTCCATACCAGGTGAGCTTCACGATTTCTTGTCTCGGGAGGACGTATACTTCTGTGGGGAAGCCGTCGAAGGGGACAAACAAAAGCTGGAGCCGTACAACCTTGATTTGAAAAGCACCGCTGACCTACAAACCAGAATCAAAATTCCTGTAGAAGATTGTGCTAAACAGACACCATCCCTATTTGACGTAGAAAATTTTGTGCTCGGTACAAATCTTCAGAAGGGTGACGAGACGGTGGCATTAAGGTCGTCTAGATGGGAGAATTATCCCTGGACGTACGAGCGGATAAAATATGCTACCCTCGATGCCCGTGTGAGTTTTGAGATAGCTGCAAGGTCCAAAGAGCTTGTTGCGAAGCCGTCTGAGAACAAGAAGAAGAAGAAGAAGAAGAAGAAGAAGAAGAAGAAGAAGAAGAAGAAGAAGAAGAAGAAGAAGAAGAAGAAGAAGAAGAAGAAGAAGAAGAAGAAGAAGAAGAAGAAGAAGAAGAAGAAGAAGAAGAAGAAGAAGAAGAAGAAGAAGAAGAAGAAGAAGAAGAAGAAGAAGAAGAAGAAGAAGAAGAAGAAGAAGAAGAAGAAGAAGAAGAAGAAGAAGAAGAAGAAGAAGAAGAAGAAGAAGAAGAAGAAGAAGAAGAAGAAGAAGAAGAAGAAGAAGAAGAAGAAGAAGAAGAAGAAGAAGAAGAAGAAGAAGAAGAAGAAGAAGAAGAAGAAGAAGAAGAAGAAGAAGAAGAAGAAGAAGAAGAAGAAGAAGAAAACGCTGCACCAGCAGGAGGGCGTTATGGATGGATGAACTATTTACTCTCTTGTAAAAAAATTATTCCCTGTCGGTGTATATTGATATAGATGGACTATTTCGATGGTGTGCATGTCTTTGGAACAGAGTAGTAGCATGGGTCCGCTTGACTATAAGGAACTATTTATCCGCATATATAGCTTTATCTGCTACTCCTTCCAGTGATCGGTATGCAGTGCATGTGTCCGTAGACATGACAACTTGTCCATGGAAGTTCAACTACGGCGACCATCACGTTTCATCTCACGATTCCCACGACGCCTCTCCAACCCATGGCACCATGCCCCCCGACGTGCGCCTCACCCCTCTCGGCCACACCACCCCCTGCCTTTGTGTGCATGACATGTGGGCCACCTAAAATGCGGCGAGCATCAAGTTTCTACCACAGCCACCCGCGATTCCCATGACGCCACTCGAACCCATGAAACCACACATCCCCCGACCTGCGGCTCACCCCTCTTGGCCCCACTGTCCCTCTGCCTTCGGGAGCATTACATGTGGACCAGCCACCTATCGGGTCCACATGTTATTGACTCAAAGTTAGGTGTAGTAAGGCGCTGAAGCTCAGTCCCGACGGCCATGAGAGGGAAATGTAACTCCTGCGCCAGGGCTTGTGGTGCTCCCGCAACACGAACTCGTGCCAAACTCGAGATTTGTTTCTTTACTATACATGCACGCAACGATTTAATGGACATTGTAATCTCAACATGTGATGGGGAGCTCTAATTAAATTTGAATTTGAAACTTATAAAACAAAAAGATTCAAAACAAATAAACTGGGAGAGAGGGAGTATATTGTAGGATGTGTCCCATACAAAATAAGTCCCCTGGTTTTTCACCGCACAACGTCTTCCTACTCGTAGGGCAACAAATCGGCCGCAGGCAACATGGTCCGCCTTTGACCACCATGTGCAAGGTTCGTGCTATCTTTTATTCAATCTCACCGTGATTCCATCGTACCAATTCATGCGGTGGCCCGTTGCATGGTTGATCCCAATGTTGGACAAAGGTTCTACGGGAACGGTGTCACCGTTGTAAATGTTGTGCAAATTGATGTTGGTACCCTACCGTACATATGCAAGCCAATCTCCACTCGCACCGAGCCTAGCCTGTGAGACAGTGGGCAGGGGGAGAATTAGGAAATGGACATGGAAGTAGTCTTTAGAATGCATTTACTACGTGATCAAACTGATCTTACCTGCTCATCGGAGGAAATCCGAGTGCCCCTCAATGTCGGCATCTCAAGGGGCGTCAACTTGCCACTACGGCCACGCCAAGACCGAGAGACCCCCAAGGAAACATCCTCGTGTGTTCCACGGAACATCAAGATGCATTTGTATGAGTAGTTTATCTTGTGAGAGAAAAGGATGAACGAGGGAAGGCCTCTAGAGATAGAGATGGACACTACTACTACCAATGTGCTGGCCCGTGCGTTGCAATGGATCCAAACTAGTAGAATAGTACTTGTTCACGTGCTTGAAATATAAACACTCTAGTTTTAATATACATGTGTCAGCATACACGACAGCTTGTCCATGGAAGTAAAACCACGGCGACCATCACGTTTCTTGTTTCTACCACTGCCACACCCACACGCGATTCCCACGACGCCGCTCCAACCCACGGCACGACGTCCCCCGACATGGACATTGATCCTCTGACGTGGCTAGCACTGCCTTGCCCTGCCTTTCCTTCGCTGATAGGTGGGACCCACGCTTATGGGTCCCACATGTCAGTGAAAGAATGGTAGGATTGTTCGTGCCCCTCATCCCTCTCGGCCCCACCGCTCCTCTCCCTTTGTGTGTATTACATGCGGGCCAGTTGAACTGCGGTGACCATCAACTTTCTACCACAGACACACCCGATTGGACGCAGTTTGCCTGCTCCGCTGCTGTGCTCCGATCTGTACTCCCGCTCCATCGAGTTTTCATCCAGCGGTTGTGACACATTTTCATCCATACTCCGGCTGGTTCATCTCGAACGAGTGAGTCGCGAACCACGCCACCACCATGAGAATGACATGTGGGCCAGCCGCATTTAAGGTCCGCATGTCATTGACTCATAGGCCGGGCACTAAGCCACTGAAGTTTGGTCCCGTGGGCCCCGAGAGGGAAATGTAACTCCTGCGGCAGGCCTCGTGCCAAAACTGGAATTTGTTTCTTACTACTACCAATTAGTACTAGTAAGGTACACGTGCATTGCACGCATGAGATTCTGGTGGTTTGTGCATTATGCTTCTACATGTGGAGTTTTCTGGATTCTAACATGTGGCAAAATCTAGTGGAATGTAAGGTTAGGCAAGTTTGATTAACTTAGGTGAGTGTTTGGTTCAAGCCACACCTTAGGCAAGCCACACTAAGGCCCCACATGACATACACACAAAAAATGTGGAAACATTCCCTTAGGCTTGCCAACTTGTGGCTCTCATTTTGAAGAACTAATAACTTTGCCTAAGCTTAGTCGTGGCAAAGTTAGTCATGAATTAAGTTCAACCATGGAGTCTTCTAGATTATACATGTGGCAGAATCTGGTGGGTGATATCCAACGGCCAGTAGTGCTCGGATTTGCCATCTTTGTACTGTCGGATTGGCTTCATCCAACGACCAACTTTCAAAGCTTTTCACATACTATATAGGGGGTATAGATATAGATGTGTCGTTCCGTTGCAATGGATCCAAAGTATATCTATTTAGTGGAGTGCACTCTAAACACATTATCTATTTATTTTTCTCTAACCTTCCATAGCCATGCAACCAAGCCACATAAGCTTCATGGGTGCCCCCCACATAATATTATTCATACTATGTTGATTGAAAAAAAGATAAATCACCCAAAACAAGATCTTCCCGTTTTTTTGTTCCTACGATGTTGTGCCGTGCAGGTATCTACTAGTAGTTGTATAGTGGTAGTACTAGTAATATAGTATTAGGAGTACAAACTTGGTAGTACTAGTAGGAGTAGTACTAGTACAGAATGCTCCTACTCTATCAATGAGCCCCGTCTGACACAAAATTTCTTGGCTTCCGTGCTACAGCTAGATCTTCCCCTTGTTTTTGTTTTCCAACACGGCGGTGGGCGGGGTGTCGGTTTGCTCAACGGCGGTCCCACATGAAAGTGAAAATGCTAGGCAGGCAACACGCCCTCCCTAAGCTATGTGTCGTGCCGGACTGGCCGTGTTGTACTCCCGATTCCCGGGCATGTGGGGGTGCGACGCGAACGCGGCAGGCCTTTTCCTTTTACTAGTAATGTGCCCGCATGCTTGACGGATCCAAAGTAGTAGAATAGTAGTATTTGTTCACAAACTTGGAAGAAATCACTATTGTTTTGATATACTCCTAATATATTACTCCCTCCGTACCTAAATATTTGTCTTTTTTAAGATTTGAGATGGACTATCACATACGGATTATATAGACATATTCTAGTGTTTCTAGCAAGATGCCCGCGCATTGCACGAAGTTGATGGAAAAGGTAAGCACAACTTATAAATTGACGGATGGAGTACTAGTTACAGTGATGCATGTAATGATATAATTAAGCAAAGGGATCGCACATGTCGGTATTGACTGGAATGAGAATGCAACAACACAATAAGAATTAAGGCCATGATGATGCGATCGCAGTGGTGGTTACAGAAGGCAAGAAGAAAGATAGATCCACGAACGTACGACCTCCTCCTCCTCAACTTCGTGCGCCGGGCCACCGACCGGCGGCTAAGGAGCGGCGGCTTTTGTGGCGAGGTCGAGGTGCTTCTCAACAAAGGCATCCAAGGCTTCCAGCCGGTTGAGGAAGGCCAACGTCGTAGCGTCCTCACTGGCCTTGTAGATACCTATGTACACGATTTTCTCGTACACGTGGATGTGTAGGTCGATGAATTCTTGCAGGGCGAGGCGCCTCGCGGCGAGCACGACCTCCAGGTGGACATTCTTCGTGGCGTCGGCGGGCAGTCGCAGGGCCACCAGTGCTTGAAAGAGGTTCCGGCCATGGAGGCCGATTAGGGTGGCAGGCAATGAGGAGCCCGAGCGCACGGGCTGGAGGAGTACGGCGATGTCGTTCGCAATCATCTGGTCCAACTGAGAGTCGTTGTTGGCGTCGACTGCGGCCATCCACCAGCCGGTCTCCAACACCGTCTGGAGACGATCCTCGGTGCCATGCCGCAGGCCGGCGTCATGGACCATCTGGCGCAGCCATTGGCCGCTCACGCGCATCGCCGCCATGGGTCTGGAGCAAGCTCTTTTGCGCTTAGTGTAGGTGCTTAGGCAAATGCTTAGGTGCGTACGATGTGGTAGATGCATTGGAATGGAGGGGCGCCTGTATATGAGGGCAATGAGGGCAAACTGTGTTGCATTCACACCATGCAGCCTCTTTTCCCGGACCTCCTCCCATTACTTCCCTCATGCATTAATTGAAGGAGGATGCATTGGCCGTTCAACATATCGGGAACCGCTACTCCCTCCCTCGTCTGCATTAAAGCCGTATCGGGAACTCTGCCGCCCGCTGTCAAATCTAATACTTCCTCCGTCTACTACCTCTGACCTGGTTTATTAGTCCCCTATGTAGTTTGTGCTTAATTTTGACCAAAGATTTAACTGACAAAATGTTAGTGCATGTTAACAAAAATTATAACGCTGGGTTCATATTCGAACATAGTTTTCAAATATATAATTTTTTGTGACATGCATGAGCATTTTGTTAGTTAAATTTATGGTCAAAATTTGGCACAGATTACAATGTGGACCAATAACCCTGGACGGAGGTAGTAGGTGAGTATTAAGTCATCTTACAAAAACCAAATACTCCTACTAGTAAACACATAGGTGTGGTGCATTAACTCTCACCTTGTTTCTTATTTTTTGACATATATAAAGGAATCAACCAAGAAGAGATGTGGGGCTTGTATGCATATGATACTAGTGTATGATACTACATCCGTAATGCATGGTATCATATGTTGGTATCATATAGGACTACATTTATTGCCATGCATGACACAAAGTAGTATATGATACTCAAGCTCCTCTTTCCTCATTTAATTCAATGACACCTCATCAAAATTGCTTAGTTGGCATGCATGATACTACCTATGATACTCCCATTACGACCAACCTTAGTATCATGTAGTACTTTATTTATTGCCATGTACATGACACATAGTTCACGAGCTCTCTCTATATGTACCACCTTTTTTTTAATTTCAAGTTTTGCTCCATGGCGCAATCCATTGATACTACTACTGTACAAAAGTGGAGTATATACATTTTTTAAAAGGCTAGAGGGCGGCGAAGTCTAGCTCGGTCGGTTTCACGAGAGGCGAGGGCCTTTGTGATTTGACGGCTCATTAATGCTGTCAAATCGAATAGTACTGCACCGCCCGCTGCACGCCTGGCGCCTCCATTAAATCCCTCTGTTAAACCCGCATGCAAACCGAAAATCTTATTCCGGCCACACGTCCGTTCATGAGCGGGCCGGAATTAAACGCAACACCGGCTGAGCTCCTCCCATCCGCCTCGCTTAAACGAGGCCGATGTCGCTAAGCTCCTACCGTCTGGCCTCTATTTACACGAGGCCAGACAGACATCGGGCAAGAATCGCACCTCTCCGCCGCTCCCCCATCTCCTCCTTCACCATTTTCTCCAACCTTCCGATGGCTTCCGGCGAGCCGTTCTCCGCATATTACCCGGCTGGGTGGCCCGCCGAGCCCTCCGGATACGGGCGAGGCCGCCAGTTGCTTCACCAACCTCGCTGGCCCGATGGAGCCGCTTGCCGCCCCAAGCGGCGCGTGGTTCAGCAACTCGCTGCTCCAGTTCAGCTCGATGAGGAGTGGCGAAGTTGCTCCACGCCGCACGGCGGCGAAAGCACGCCTGACGGGCGCCATCGCTGCCTGCGCTGCATCGCGCCACCAAGTGTTCGCGGTGGCCGCGCCTCCCGTGTTCGTGGGCGCGCCTCCGATTGCCGCGGCAGCGCCATGCGGCAGAGACTGGCCGGGCGTGGAGAGCGACGAGTCGGTGGCCAGCTTCTCCGTGTCCGCCGCCATCATCGAGGAGAAGTAGAACACGGGAGGCCGCCGCCACTTGGGACCCATGAAGGCCACCGCCGAGGCGACGACCGTGGATTCAGGTGATTTCTTTGCTGCTTCGTCTCTTCCGAGGACCTTCGTCAACCCCGCAAGTATTTGATGGACATGAGGAAGACAAAGGGATCCGCGGGCGCCATTTAGAACTAAAATAAGTCTAGATATATCCATTTCTAGGTCAAGTATTTCCGGACGGAGGGAATATTAAGTATACAAGAGAGCCGGATTGGCACCTCTTAGTTCATGTAAATGTAATGAAATCCATCATGTTTATATGAAGATCCGGCTTTTTTATACGAAATCCTTCATGCTTATTTGAAATCAGTCCGTGTTTGCACGTATTTCATCTGGTTGGTTAGAGTTGTAAAAGTTTATGCCGCTAGCGTTTGATGTCGTCCTCCGCGGAAGGAAGCGGGAGGAAATTTGCCGGCTGCCGTTGGAGATGCTCTTTATGCTGGAAATAATAGAGTGACATCCAATCCATTTGAGTTAATTGCCTGTATGATTGTCCCTCTATAAAAAGTTAATTGCATGTACAGTGTACACGTGACTTGTAGGGTGGCTACACCTTCATACATAAAGTTAAAAAGAAACAAGTCCATCCTTAATATTCTAAGTACTCTGTGGGTTTGTAACATCCCAAATTTTCAATTTGGAATGTTATACATTAGGTCATCATGCATATCATATTTTCTCGCATTTTTCCGATCCTAGAAAATTTCACGCAACTCAAGGACCCTCGGAGAGAGTTGGAGATTTCATTATTTTCATATTTGGGATTTCTCAAATTTTGAAAATAGGATCATTTGGATTTATTTATTTATCTTCAAAAGTTTTCCGATAAAAAAATGAAGAGGGGGAATAATATGACTTTCCCAACATTTAGGAAAAATGAAGATAAATCAAATTTTGGTTTTTCGAAAGTTTATTTGCTTTAGGGAAAAAAAATGAGTATTTTAAAAATATGCATTTTTGCCCCGTTTTAAAGTTCATTTTGTTCGACTCATTTTAGGAGTCGGGGAAAATTAATTTTATTTTATTTGGAGTTCGTTTGGTTTTATTTTAAATTTGTTTAGTTTTTTTTTTTTTAAAACGCTTACGCTACTGGGCCAAGGGCCCAGCTGCCCAACTGAGCCGCCTGCCCAGCCGCGCCCCCCTCAAGGCGCTCCTGCTGGAGGAGACTCGCCGCCCGCCGCCGAGTCCGGCTCGGCACGCCGGACCCCGCCGCCGTGCCCCCTCCCCAAGGCACCGAGCCCCCTCCTTTATAAGCCGACCCCCCTCTCTCCTCATCCCGCCCTCGCCCGCCCGCCCGACCGAGCCGCCGCCGCCTGAAGGGCCGCCGCCGCCGACGCCAGCCGCCGCCCGCCACCTCGCCGACCCGCCGCCACCCGCCTGTCGCCTGACCTCACGGGAGCCTCGAGCCCCGCCGGCGACTCGCCGGAGGTAGCCACCTCGCCGCGCCCCCGGTCCGGTTTTTGTTTCAAAAACCCGATCCGGTTTTTCTCGCTTGTTCGGTTTTTTTAGAAACCCTAGATTGGTTTTTTTTATATTTTTTTTTCGGTTTTGTAAATTAGTGAACGTTCACCGACCCGTTCGTTTCAATGAACATGTTCGTCGGTTAGTTTCTGTTAACGAACGTCCGTCGTTTTAACTATTCGTCGTTTTTCTTTTAATCAGATTTAATCCGTTATTTTCCGAATTCGATTTCCGATTCAATTTTCAAATCTGTTTATTTTCTCGCTCGCTTATCGGAATCAGGTGATTCAAGCTACCGGAGTTTCGTTATTAAACTGCCGCTCGACTAACCTACTTAAACAAAGTTTTGCTACTGTAAAATTTTGACCTAGTTTCAAATTGCTAAAACCGAGTCGTTCTCTCTTGACTTTCGACTTTCGATGTTTTATTTGATTTGATTCTTTTACAACCAGGGTTCTTAAGTTGAACTCTCCGTTAGATCTTTTATTCGAGATTTCCTGTGCATTAGATGAGTACTTATTGTATGCTTGTTGTTTGTCTGCGATAGATCACCCGTGAGTGCGCCGCTTGTTACTTGAATCTCTAGGTTTCATGGATCATCGCAAGGCAAGTAACACTTGATCATACTTTTCTACTACCCAGTTTTATGCATTAGATCAATCCTCAAACACTTGCATGGTTAGGATCTAATTAAATTGTGGGATGGGAAGTAGATTGAGGTAGTACCTATTACTGTTTTCTTATGAAACCTTGGGAGTTACTTCCACGTTGCTTATTATGCCATGCTATGCTAGTAGACGTGGATTGGGTGAGTGAATATCCATGACAGATGTGAGATTGTTAATTAATGGTTTATCTAAGGTGGCAACCTAAACACACATCTGGGTGGATTGAGGCACCTGGTTTCTATCAGACTTGCTCAGTATTTCTTGGACCGCCACCTGTGCTCTAAGGGATCATAAGATTATTCAAACCGAAACTTCCGTGTGCAGCCACAAGCCAATATGGGCTCGCATAGTTGAGTAAGTTGTGCGAACTCTCACGGGTAGGCTAGCTGATGTAGGGGATGTAGGTTGGTACGGTCTACCCACATGTAAGGTGCTAGTGCTTCGAAAGACTGTGTCTCGGCCATCCGCTTCTCAAACACCATGTAGAAACGAGAACCAAGCGGAGGCGATCGAGTCTTGTGGGGAAAAGTGCGCAAACCTCTGCAGAGTGTAACAAACTAATCATGATTAGCCGTGTCCCCGGTTATGGACGTTTTGAGTATCTAGTGCTTGAATATCATGTGAATCTCAACATGTTACTTCTAATAAATGTTATTGGGATTTGATGAGTACTTTTTAATTGGGATTGAGGATGCTGTCAACCATTCTCAATGTTTAACAACCACCATGATAGTTAAATAAAATTGTTCCTTTGTTGTAGGAAAAAAACTAGCTTTATGCAAAAATGTAACCATAGAGCTTTACCACCAGCCATATATGCATGTAGTATAGGCTTATTCCTTCATTACTCTCTATGTGTTGCTTTGCCAAGATATTCCATGTGCTGACCGTGCTGGCTGCAACTTTCATGTTGCAGACTTTTCGATTTACGAGTAAGGTGTTAGGTCGTGGTTCTATACTCAGTGATGCCGATGGAGTTGATGGACTCACTTATCTTCCAAGCCTTCCGCTGTTATTATTAGATGGCCTTAAGCCAATTTTTTTGTAATAAGTTCCCTTGTGGACAACGTTGTAATAAGTGTGTGATTGCTACTCTGCTATAAATCCTTCGAAGTACTGTGTGGTGTCAACATTACTGATCCAGGATGACACCTGAGCACAGAGACTTGATCCATTCGGGTCTGGTCGCTACAGAGATGGTATCAGAGCACACGCTGACTATAGGACATGACCACTAAGCTAAAGCCATAGATCACTACCCTCTTCCCATTTTCTAACTCCTCATCTTTTCTACTCTTTAGGATGGAGGACGCGAAGATCAAGTACACCCAACCAGATGAAGGCACACCTTTTGGATTTCACTTGAAGGAAGTCACCAAGTACCTGAACATTGGACTACCAAGCTTCACCGGAACTTTCAACGCCACTCCGCCTGAAGAGGAGCGCTGGAAGATTCAAGCTCACGTTCCAGGAAGGACATTCGCCCCAATCACCAAGCCTATAGATAGTGTTTTCAGTGCACCAACCTGGAATCTGGGAAAGAGCATGGCAGCTCACATCACCATGGGACGCATTGGAGAAGTTTATCAAGAAGACCTCAAGGACACTATCTACCAGATTTGCGGACGCCGAAATGAACAATGGGACATAGTCAGCACCAAGAAGGATAGATCCATTGCAGCTTTCATCCAGGAGTTAAACCAGCACATTCGACCTTGGAGAACCAGATGTGCAATGATATGTTGGAGTTGCAGAATGCAAAGGGAAGGATCATCGAACTTGAAGAAGAGCTAAAGACTACACGCAAGGACTACATGGACGAGATCGTAGCTCTAGCAAGACACAATAACGATCTTAAGTACGAGATAGAAGAACTCAAGAAGAAGTTGGCGCTCAAGAATGAAGACAAGTACGTTGGCGGTCCAAGCAACTACATCATCATCGACGACACCGATTCGGATCCAAGTGAACCCGACTTTGAAGATGAAGCTGGAGCAGACATCATGGAGTCTTCCACCGGTTCAAATTAGTAGAAGTCCCCCACATATTAGTAGTATTCCCTCCATGTAAACATTATAGTACACGCACTTTTGCGATAGTTAGATCGTTGTAAGCCCTTTGTTTGATTGAATGAAGTGATTTTGTGTGTTGTTGCTCATGAGCATTGGGTAGTGTTTCTCCTTAGACCCCATTCTACTCTTAATTTCTCGTCTCTTCTAAACCCATCGATGCCTCCGAGACGCGATTTCGGTTCGCTTTTCCCGCCAGAGATCACCCAATTGATTCAGCAGCAGAATACCCTGATTCAAACATTGGTGCAGAACTAGGGCAACAACAACAACAACAACAACAACCCACCACCACCACCACCTGCGGATCATTTGACTCGTTTCCTTAGACTGGATCCGCCGATGTATTCCAGTAGCACCGAGCCGATTGTAGCAGATGATTGGCTCCGCAAGATAGGAAGGAGTTGACCACGCAGGATGCATGATGGAGAAAGAGTGAAGTTTGCTGCACACCAGCTTGAAGGACCCGCAGCAGCATGGTGGGAGAATTTTACAGCCACTTACCCCGTAGACACTGTCACATGGGATCAGTTTCAGCAAGCTTTTCGCACTGCCCATGTTTCAGCAGGAGCCATGGCCATGAAGAAGCGTGAGTTTCGCAACTTACGCCAAGGAGGAAGGGACTGTTGGCAAGATGTGGATGATTTTAGTAAGTTAGCACGTTATGCCCCAGATGACGTTGCTACAGATGCAGCTAAGCATGAGAAGTTTCTAGAAGGACTGAATGATGAGTTCAGCATGCCGTTGATGGTAGCAAGTTTCAATAACTACCAGGAGTTGGTAGACCGAGCCTCATGATTGAAGGAAAGCAGCAGCAAATTGAGAGCATGCAAGCGGAAGTATGGACAGGGAAGTATAACTCTGGAGCTCAGCAGAAGCCTCGTTATACCCCTAAATCAGGAATTCAGTTTCAGCATACCCATGGAGGAGGTAATTCGCATAACCATAATGGCACTAAGAATGGGAACGGGAATGGAGGAAGCAATGGACAGAATCGCACCAACCCGTCAACACCATCCAAGGTAGACCTGAGTCACATCACTTGTTTTAAGTGCCGCAAGACTGGGCATTATGCAAATGATCGTCCGTAAGGCCGAATGGAAATGGCAATGGAAGCTCTGGAAAGAAGCCCAACCCTTTCAACAAGGGACAGGTGAACCACATTGATGTGGAGGAGGTTGAAGATCAGCCCGATGCAGTAATCGGTAAGTTTTTGGTTAAGTCATTTACCGTAGTTGTTCTTTTCGACTGGTGCATCGCATTCATACATATCAAGGGGATTTGTGGATAAGTACAAATTACCGACCCAAGCCCTTAGGTCACCCATGCTAGTAACCTCACCCGGAGCAGAATACATGGCTAGTAAATGGTGTGATTGACCGCCATTAAGGATTGGACACTATGTTTTCCCCTCAGACCTAATAGTTCTGGAATCCCAAGGATTGGATGTGATATTAGGAATGGATTGGTTATCAAAGTATGGAGGGAACATAGATTGCACCACAAAGTCAATTTTTCTCACCACACCAGAAGGAAGAAGGATCAAGTATGTATCACGGCACGAGCCGAGGAGAGCGCAAGTAAATTGCTTATCAGGAGTGGTGCAGGAAGAAGTACCAGTGGTGAAGGATTTTCCTGATGTATTTCCGGAAGAGTTGCCAGGAATGCCACCGGATAGAGACATTGAGTTTTTGATCGAGCTGTTGCGTGAACAGGCCCGATATCGAAGCGATCAGACAGGATGCCCGCATGTGATTTGGCGGAAATCAAGAAGCAGATTAAGGAACTATTGGATAAAGGTTTTATTCGCCCAAGTTCTTCACCTTGGGGATCACCCGTATTGTTAGTGGAAAAGAAGGATGGATCGTTAAGAATGGTTGTTGATTATCGTGGATTGAATGAAGTAACAATCAAGAACAAGTACCCACTACCTATGATAAATGATCTGTTTGATCGTTTGCAAGGAGCTAAAGTGTTTTCCAAGATCGATTTACGATCAGGGTACCATCAGTTGAAGATTCGGGAACAGGACATACCCAAAACAGTGTTTACCACGAGATATGGACTGTATGAATATACCGTTATGTCATTTGGACTGACTAACGCACCAGCCTATTTCATGAACCTGATGAACAAAGTGTTTATGGAGTTTTTGGATAAGTTCGTCGTGGTGTTCATTGATGATATTTTGATTTTCTCGAAGAATGAAGAAGAACATAAGGAACATTTGAGATTGGTTTTGGAGAAACTGAGGGAACACCAGTTGTATGCCAAGTTCAGCAAGTGTGAGTTTTGGCTAAAGGAAGTTGGATTTCTCGGACATGTTATATCCGGAGAAGGAATAGCAGTTGACCCCACAAAGGTTGAAACCAGAACCAAATGGGAAGCACCAACGACAGTTGAGAGATTCGAGTTTCCTTGGACTCGCAGGATACTACCGAAGATTCATTGAGAATTTCTCAAGGATTGCAAAGCCTATGACAGAATTGTTGAAGAAGGATAACAAATTCATATGGACTGAGGACTGTGAGGCAAGTTTTCAGGAGTTGAAGAAAAGATTGGTTACCTCACCAGTTTTAATATTGCCAGATCAGACTAAGGATTATGAGGTGTATTGCGACGCTTCACGTCGAGGACTTGGAGCAGTGCTTATGCAGGAAGGAAGAGTTGTTTCCGTATGCTTCACGACAACTTAAGCCCCATGAGTTAAATTATGCCACACATGATTTGGAGTTAGTCGTTGTGCATGCCTTGAAGACATGGAGACATTTTCTCATTGGAAATCATTGTGAAGTATATACGGATCATAAGAGTTTGAAATACATTTTCACACAGAAGGAATTAAATTTCAGACAGAGGAGATGGTTAGAGCTTATCAAGGATTATGATATGAGATTACATTATCACCCCGAAAGGCTAATGTCGAAAGGCATTTATTGAGCCGTAAGAGCCATGTCAATACCCTAATGATGGGAGGGATACCCAATGAGTTAGCCGAGGACCTTCGAGAGCTATGTTGGAAATAGTTCCAAGAGGCTATGTAGCAGCATTGGAGATTCAGTCAACACTGATGGACAAAATCAGAGAAGCCCAAAAGGCAGATAAGGAAGTTGCCTCTATAAAGGAGAGAATGAGAAAAGGAAAGGCTAAAGGATTTCGTGAGGATGAGCACGACACCCTATGGTTTGAGGACCGTGTTTATGTGCCCAATAACCCAGAGATCAGGAAGTTGATTTTGCAAGAAGCTCATGATTCACCCTATTCGATTCACCCAGGAAATACCAAGATGTATTTGGATTTGAAGAATACTTTCTGGTGGACCGGAATGAAGAAGGATATTGCGGAGTATGTAGCAGTTTGCGATGTATGTCAGAAAGTAAAGGCAGAGCATCAGAAGCCAGCAGGATTGTTACAACCATTGCCGATACCCGAATGGAAGTGGGATAAACTAGGCATGGATTTCATCACAGGTTTGCCAAAGACCCGTTCAGGATATGACTCGATTTGGGTTATAGTCGACCGCTTGACGAAGGTAGCTCATTTTATTCCAGTCAAGACTACCTATAGCAGTGCTAAGTTGGCAAAGATATACATGACCAGAATTGTGTGTTTACACGGAGTTCCGAGGAGTATTGTATCAGATAGAGGAACCCAATTTACCTCAAAATTTTGGAACCAGTTGCACGAAACATTGGGAACCAGACTGGAATTCAGTACAGCTTTCCACCCACAGACCGATGGACAGACTGAGAGAGTCAATCAGATTTTGGAGGATATGCTGAGAGCTTGTGCACTAGATTATGGATCCAGTTGGGATGATAATTTGCCTTATGCAGAATTTTCTTATAACAACAGTTACCAAACCAGCTTGAAGATGGCACCTTTTGAGGCTCTGTATGGAAGAAGATGCAGGACACCGTTGTCATGGGACGAAACTGGAGATCGTCAATTGTTTGGACCAGATTTGATTAAGTCGTATGAGCAGAAGGTTAAACTGATTCGAGATAGGCTCAAGGTAGCCCAGTCCAGACAGAAGAGCTATGCAGATTCAAAGCGCAAAGCGATTGAGTATGAAGTTGGAGACGGAGTATATCTTAGAGTATCCCCGCTTCGAGGAGTTAAGCGTTTTGGAGTTAAAGGAAAGTTAGCACCACGTTTCGTTGGACCATATAAGATTTTGCAGCACATGGGAGAAGTTGCTTATAAGCTGGAATTGCCAGAAGGACTGTCAGGAGTTCATGATGTATTCCATATTTCTCAGCTGAAGTAATGTCACCCCGAGATAGCAGAGATACCGTTAAGGGACACAGTGCCACTGGAAGCAATTCAGTTGAAGGATGACTTAACATATGAGGAAAAACCAGTTAAGATTCTCGACTATGCCAGCAGAGTTACTCGCAGCAAGGTTATCAAGTTTTGCAAGGTTCAGTGGAGCCACCACACTGAAGATGAAGCCACCTGGGAAAGAGAGGAAGTTTTGCTCAAGGACCACCCTCACCTATTTTCTAGCCAACCCGAATCTCGAGGGCGAGATTCATCTTAAGGGGGTAGGTTTGTAACATCCCAAATTTTCAATTTGGAATGTTATACATTAGGTCATCATGCATATCATATTTTCTCGCATTTTTCCGATCCTAGAAAATTTCACGCAACTCAAGGACCCTCGGAGAGAGTTGGAGATTTCATTATTTTCATATTTGGGATTTCTCAAATTTTGAAAATAGGATCATTTGATTTATTTATTTATCTTCAAAAGTTTTCCGATAAAAAATGAAGAGGGGAATAATATGACTTTCCCAACATTTAGGAAAAATGAAGATAAATCAAATTTTGGTTTTTCGAAAGTTTATTTGCTTTAGGGAAAAATGAGTATTTTAAAATATGCATTTTGCCCCGTTTTAAAGTTCATTTTGTTAGACTCATTTTAGGAGTCGGGAAAATTAATTTTATTTTATTTGGAGTTCGTTTGGTTTTATTTTAAATTGTTTAGTTTTGTTTAAAAAACGCGCGCGCCTGGGCCAAGGGGCCTGTCCCAACCGAGCCGCCTGCCCAGCCGCCTCCTCAAGGCGCTCGGCTGGAGGCTCCGCCGCCGCCCGCCGCCGAGTCCGGCTCGGCACGCGGACCCGCCGCCGTGCCCCTCCCCAAGGCACCGGAGCCCCCTCCTTATAAGCGCCGACCCCCTCTCTCCTCATCCCGCCCACCCCGCCCGACCGAGCCGCCGCTGCCCCAAGGCCTGGCCACGCCGCCGACGATGTCCGATGCCACCCCTCGCCACCCGCCGACCCGCCACCCACCGCCCATCGCCTGACCCCGTGAGCCGGAGCCCCGCCGCTAATCGCGGAGGTAGCCACTCGCGCGCCCGATGCACGGTTTTTGTTACAAAAACCCGATCCGGTTTTTCTCGCGTTGTTCGGTTTTTTTAAAAACCCTAGATTGGTTTTTTTTATATTTTTTTTCGGTTTTGTAAATTAGTGAACGTTCACCGACCCGTTCGTTTCAATGAACATGTTCGTCGGTTAGTTTCTGTTAACGAACGTCCGTCGTTTTAACTGTTCGTCGTTTTTCTTTTAATCGGATTTAATCCGTTAATTTCCGAATTCGATTTCCGATTCAATTTTCAAATCTGTTTAATTTCTCGCTCGTTTATCGGAATCAGGTGATTCAAGCGCCTGGAGTTTCGTTACGAAACTGCCGTTCCGAGTCGGCTACTTAAACAAAGTTTTGCTACTGTAAAATTTTGACCTAGTTTCAAATTGCTAAAACCGAGTCGTTCTCTCTTGACTTTCGACTTTCGATGTTTTATTTGATTTGATTCTTTTGCAACCAGGGTTCTTAAGTTGAACTCTCTGGCTAGATCTTTTATTCGAGATTTCCCTGTGCATTAGATGAGTAATTATTGTATGCTTGTTGTTTGTCTGCGATAGATCACCCGGAGTGCGCCGCTTGTTACTTCGAATCTCTAGGTTTCGCGGATCATCAGCAAGGCAAGTAACACTTGATCATACCTTTTCTACTACCCAGATTTATGCATTAGATCAATCCTCAAACACTTGCATGATTAGGATCTAATTAAATTGTGGGATGTGAAGTAGATTGAGGTAGTACCTATTACCTGTTTTCTTATGAAACCTTGGGAGTTACTTCCACGTTGCTTATTATGCCATGCTATGCTAGTAGACGTTGATTGGGTGAGTGAATATCCATGACAGATGTGAGATTGTTAATTAATGGTTTATCTAAGGTGGCAACCTAAACACACATCTGGGTGGATTGAGGCACTGGTTTCTATCAGACTTGCTGTATTTCTTCGGACCGCCACCTGTGCTCTAAGGGATCATAAGATTATTCAAGCTGAAACTTCCGTGTGCAGCCGAAGCCAATATGGGCTCGCATAGTTGAGTAAGTTGTGCGAACTCTTACGGGTAGGCTAGCTGATGTAGGGGATGTAGGTTGGTACGGTCTACCCACATGTAAGGTGCTAGTGCTTCTGAAAGACTGTGTCTCGGTCATCCGTTTCTCAAACACCATGTAGTGCGAGAACCAAGCGGAGGCGATCGAGTCTTGTGGGGAAAAGTGCGCAAACCTCTGCAGAGTGTACAAACTAATCATGATTAGCCGTGTCCCCGGTTATGGACGTTTTGAGTATCTAGTGCTTGAATATCATGTGAATCTCAACATGTTACTTCTAATAAATGTTATTGGGATTTGATGAGTACTTTTTAATTGGGATTGAGGATGCTGTCAACCATTCTCAATGTTTAACAACCACCATGATAGTTAAATAAAATTGTTCCTTTGTTGTAGGAAAAAAACTAGCTTTATGCAAAAATGTAACCATAGAGCTTTACCACCAGCCATATATGCATGTAGTATAGGCTTATTCCTTCATTACTCTCTATGTGTTGCTTTGCCAGCATATTCCATGTGCTGACCCGTTTTCGGGCTGCAACTTTCATGTTGCAGACTTTTCAGACGACGAGTAAGGTGTTAGGTCGTGGTTCTATACTCAGTGATGCCAATGGAGTTGATGGACTCACTTATCTTCCAAGCCTTCCGCTGTTATTATTAGATGGCCTTAAGCCAATTTTTTTGTAATAAGTTCCCTTGTGGACAACGTTGTAATAAGTGTGTGATTGCTACTCTGCTATAAATCCTTGAAATCTTGTGTGGTGTCGATAGATACTGATCGAGGATGACACTGAGCACGAGACTTGATCCATTCGGGTCTGGTCGCTACAGGGTTCAACTGTCAGTACAATAGCGAAAGAAGTATATATTAAATAAATAGAGTAATATATAATATAAAAATCTAAAGTTAAAAGACAGAACTCGAACTCATGTCATTGCGTTGCGAGCATCCGACGCTAACCAGCCCAGCACATTTTTGTTCTAGACCATGCTGGAGATATATCTCCATGTTTACTCTTATATATACTCCATTCGTTCCTAAATATTTGTCTTTTTCATATTTCAAATGGACTACCACATACGGATGTGTATGTAGACATATTTTAGAGTGTAGATTCACTCATTTTGCTACGTATGTCTTTTCAGGAAGGGTCAGATTTGTCCTTGATTTATTTATGAGGTATCCAGATGGCACTACACCGCCAAGAAAAGAGGGTAACATCAAAATTATGGACTACTTTTTTGAGTATGTTGGTAAGGTCCGGTCATAGTCACTTGTTGAAATCTCTAAAAAGACAAATACTCCCTCCGTCCGGAAATACTTGTCATCAAAATGGATAAAAGGAAATGTATCTAGAGGTATTTTAGTTTTAGATACATCTATTTTTATCCATTTTGATGAGAAGTATTTTCGGACGGAGGGAGTAGAAAACAGAGTTGGTGATGATGGTGTGCGTGCCATCCAGCAATATAGGCCATCGGATTTATATCTAACGGATAGGAAAGAAACTATGGCAATTTTGCAAAAATATACCCACATGTCTCTCCACGTTCGCAAATAAGGCCTTACCTCGTTCAGCCTTTTCTCTCACAAGATAAACTACTCATACAAATGCATCTTGATGTTCCGTGCAACGCATGGGCAGCTAGCTAATTTCTTTTAAAATAGTTGTTGCGATAATTGGGTTGAAGTGATATATTTTATGTCTACCCTGAATGATTTCACATTCACTAGTAGTAACAAAGAAAAGGTTGCCTTGTTAATTAACAGAAAGCAGGGTGAAAACTATCACATGAGGCCGGTAAAAACAAGGCACACTGGGTTCAGCGTCATCGTCACTACAGCTGTGCGCGCGCGAGAAGTCTACATATCGAGGGGGCTATAGAGCGAGGCACCGAGACACAATGTTTGAGAGAGAAACCAATTGACAGATTATGATCAGATCGAGTTGGCACCCTTCTGCTGTCATTGTTGGAGGGGGAGGGGGGGAGGGAGAGAAAGACCTATCGAGAGTGTGCGTGGTAGGCACAGAGGCACAACTAGCGAGTGTGTGTGTGTGTGTGTTTGAAAGAGGAGTAGATAGATTATTATCAAGATCGATGTGCCACCCTACTCCTTCGGTGCCGGGTAGTGTGTGTGTGTGTATGTTTGAGAGAGAATCCAGTCGATAGATTAGTATCAAGATCGAGGTGTCACCCTACTCCTTCGGTGTCGGGTTGTGTGTGCGTGTATGTTTGAGAGAGAAGCCAGTCGATAGATTAGTATCAAGATCGAGGTGTCACCCTACTCCTTCGGTGTTGGGAAGTGTGGGTGTGTTGTGTGTGTGTGGGGGGGGGGGTGCAGTGACACTCATATATCTCTACTCTTATAAAAAACAGAGTAGTTGATGATGGTGTTCCTGCCATCCTGCAATATAGGCCATCCGATTTATATCCGACGAACAGGAAGGAAAATATGGCAATTTTGCAAAAAGATACCCACACCCCTCTCCGCATTTGCAAATAAGGCATTCCCTCGTTCATCCTTTTTTCCCACAAGATAAACTTCTCATACAAATGCATCTTGATGTTCCGTGCAACGCATGGGCATCTTGCTAGTAGGGAGGAGTTTGTGTGACCCATATCTAGCTATATTAAGGGATAGGTAGATAGCATATGTGTGAGAGACATATTATACTTTGAGACATTAGTGGCTGCGGGTGGGCGGAACTAAAGGGTGGGCGTGTTAGACATAGAGGCGTGTGTGTTTCTGTGTGAGAGACTTGTGGGGACGGGTAGAAAGGCGAATTTAACCTGACGGAGGAGAGAAATACACGAAGCGCGCACGTGTGATTCCGATGCCCACAGGGAAATGAGATATGTATGCGCGTGAGAGAGATTGCACAATTCATTCACGTATCACTATCTAGCGACCGTGGACGTGCATCGCTTGAACATAAGTCAATATCTACTTCGTATCGTGGCCAAATGTACAATATCAATTCAACGCTATAAAGATTGGACACTCACATATCACATTTTTTCTATTTAAATAAACCTTTTCAGTTGTGCATGCCAAAGTTACAGTGATGTTTCTTCAAACATCCAATGTAGCTATCATGCACATGCACCATTGTTACTCTTGCATTCAAATTCATTAGTCTTGGATGATTTAAGTTCTATTTTGAAGTAATATATGTAATATTCATATATGAATTCAACGGGTACGCAATTTATGAAATGGAGGCTATGTAATCATATGAGGTAACACTTTTAAGTAGCTAACTACAATATCCATTTCTTTTTGTGTGCCTCTACACTAACATGTCGATGCATTATGTTTAAAGTATATAACCAATGGCACCAAATTATCTATTTACACGAGAAATACATAGGCTGAGCATTTGATCCCTTTTTTTGAGAACGCGCCACTACACCCGTACGATTGGCCGCGCCCGTGTGAACGTCCAAGTTATCAGCGCATCATCCCGAGTTATTGTCTTTTTTTGGGGTGGACTTCACACCAGTTATTAACTGCTGACGCGTGCCCCGTGTACACAGTCTAGCATTACCTCCCCGCTAGCACGGTCCAAAATTACTTGAAACTGGATACGAACGATCCCGCGGGCGGCAAAGTCTCCCGCCTCCTTCTAAAATTTCCGCCACCTTAGTCTTTAGCATGCGAAATCCCCCTTTTTTCCTTGGTGCACGGAGACCAACAGTTACAATACCGCCCTCGTCTACATGATAGGTCGGGGCTGCTTTGGTAACTTCCGATTCCCCTGACTACACGGCACCCCCATTTCCTCTCCCCCTCCCGCAAAAACGACTAACTCCACAGCACCAAAGCATCTTACATCACGCCGTCCGTACTTCATCGCCCTTTCTCCCCTCCCCTCTTTAAACCCTAGACTGCTCATCCACCGACGTACCATAGCCCATTCACTGCCAGCGGTGTCCACCTCGCCGGATCTGCTTCTGCGGCCGCACCTACCCCTCCCACCTCCCCTAGAAACAAGTAGACTGCTCATCCACCACTGTACCACAACCCATTCAGTGCCGGCCTTGTCCACGGCGCCGGATCTGCTTCGCCGGTACTCTCGTCAACCACCGCGCATCTGCAGTGGCTCATTTGTACTCCCCACTGGAGACGCTTCGTCCACATCCCCCGGAGCTGCCCCACCGACGCCCCCGTCGATGGCCTCTGATCCTCTTCGCCGACACCTTCTTCAACCCTACCAGAGCCGCTTCGCCGACACCATCGTCAACCCTACCGGAGTAGCTTCGCCTATACCATTCTCAACCCTACCGCAGCCGCTTTGCCAACTCACAAGTCCACGGCCTCAGATCCGCTTCCTCGCACCCTCATCCAACCTGCCGGAGCAGCTTCTGACGCCTCGTCCATGGCCACAGATCCGCATCGTCGACACCACCCTTAACCCAACCACGGGCAACCGGCGCCCGGCCCACGGCCGCAGATCCGCATCGTCGACACCATCCTTAACCCAACCATCGGAGCAGCTTCTGACGCCCCGTCCATGGCCGCAGATCCGTGTCGTCGACACTATCCTTAACCCAACCACCGGAGCAGCTTCACCTACGCCCTCGTCCACGGCCACAAATCCGCTTCGCCCACACCTTAGTCCACCCTACCAGAGCCGCTCCACAAACACCCTACTCGACGGTTCTAGATCTCCTTACCGGACCCCGACGGCCAGCGCAGCGTCATCACCCTCGACGTTTCTAACCTGATTCCCACCGTCTGGAGAGATGCCAAGCACCATCCACGGCCTAGGTACTTGTAACCTTTAAACCCGTCCAGCATCACCTGCCCGATGCACTTCAAATATACTAACCGTCGTTTGTTACTGTTATGCGGTGGCAAAACTACAAGGACGATGTTTCTTACGGATCTAACAGCTTGGCCAACCAAGATCCCGGGTGAGGCATTGCTATGATCTTGTAAGCGCGTCTCTCTCTCTTGTATTGTTACGCTGCGCTTGGCGTGCTTTGCTAGGATTTTGAACCAGTAATCCCTTTGTGCAGACAATGATTTCTACTACTGGCTGCTAAATTATATATGTAGATGTCATACATGATACTACCTCGTACCTCCGTTCCTAAATATAAGTCTTTTAGAGATTCCACTATAGGCCACATACGGAGCAAAATGAGTGAATCTACACTCGAAAATGCATCTATATACATCTGTATGTGGTCCATACTGGAATCTCAACAAAGACATTATTTAGGAACAGGGGCAGTACATTACACAAAATCGTAGGTGGCATGTAGGAATTCCAGTGCACTACATTAGGCTCCCTTAGAGTGCCTGCTAGTCCAGCATACAGAGTCATGGCTAGTTTATGGTACGCACACAATCTTTAATTGGTGGTTTAAATATGCGCAAGGGATATGCAATGTAGTATCATGTAGAGATGTCTGAAATTAGCCGTGTCAACTTGCAGATAGGGTTACACAATGAAAAGTACAAGATGTATGTGGCAATTTCATGGAACATCATAAAAAAGGAGAGGCAGCGGTGAGCCTATACAGTGTGCTATGGTATGTCACTCCTCCATTGCAATCATCGTGACATGTTATTTGTATGCCAGTTCTATTAGCCAAGTTTCCTAGGGACAGTTATTACGAGTTATCCTAAGAAAATAAGCACCTGTGAATATAAGCTCCATGTAATACGCCAACCAGTTCTTTTCATTGCGTTTTCAGCTTATCTTTGGTATGATCAGTGGAAAGTCTAGATTGCATTATATATTTTTCATTTTGCTGCCCATATGGAAATTAATTTGACTTGCAAACATCACAAATTGAACCCAGTGCAGTAATTGATATGATAGGAAAAGAGACCAACACTATTTGCTCAAAATGCAAATACAAAGATACCATCTACTTGGCACAATCTACTTTGGTCAATGTCTTCCATAGAGATCCCATTGCCTAATTTAAATGAAGAACGCATGACCCACATTTAAATGAAGAACAATTATTTACTGAAATTCGATGGTCCAAGTGGCTGGTTATTATCATATAGCAGCACCACCTAAAAGCATCATATAGCAGCAGCAGCAGCTCATAGCAACTCATCATACAGCAGCAACAGTCTGCAATTCATCATATACCACCAGCAGCTCATAGCAATTCATCATATAGCAGCATCAGGAGCAGCTCATAGCAATTCATCATATAGCAGCAGCAGGAGCAACTCATAGCAATTCATCATATAGCAGCAGTAGGAGCAGCTTGTAGCAACTCATCATATAGTAGCAGCAGCAGCTCATAGCAATTCATCATATAGCAGCAGCCGCAGCTCATAGCAACTCATCATACAGCAGCAACAACTCATAGCCATTCATCATATAGCAGCAGTAGGAGCAGCTCATAGCAATGCATCATATATATAGCAGTAGCAGAAGCAGCTCATAGCAATTCATCGTATAGTGGATCAGAATGAAAATTTAGCAAAAAATCAGAGGAGATCGTCACCTTGTTGGTTGAGCTCATCCTTCAACAGCACCTCAAGGCCATGGCCTGGGAGGAGGGCAAGGGGAACAAGGTGCTTTACGCATGATGTGGCATCAGCCGTGGTTGTGCAGCGCCCGCGGAGTAGTGCGTTGGGCGAACCACGATGGAGCAGCTTTGGAGACCATGAGAATGAGGCGGCGCCAGAGGAGGAGCAGCCAGGAGATTTGCCCTATCCGCGGCCATGTAGCCTAGCTGGACATAGCATTGTCGAGACCAGGCCAGATGGGACCCGATGGCGACGGCTCATTGGAGGAACCCTAGTGCTGCAGGCAGGCGATCGAGGTAGAGTGAAAGGGAGAGGAGATGCAAGCGGGCAGGGCAATGAATGCTTGCGTGTTTGTTTTACTTGAGGGTCAGGTGTGACATGGGCGTCGTGATTGCATTTTGAGTGTAATATAGGCAGACAACAGAGTCATTTCACTATTCCCCTTCCCTTCAATTTTTAGTGAGGTTCTACCCGAAACACCCCCCCCCTCCAAAGCAAAATTAGTTAAGCCCAAGCCCATAACTCAAAAATGACTTCTTTACATCTTTTCTGTCTTATTTTGACAATATGCCCTGAAAAGGCGGAATCGAACTGACCCTTAACCAGCAATTCAATTGTGCGTGCAATGATGAATCACTCCTACCTGCTATCTGTACATTTAGGCATCATCATACATGGCATAACCTAATACATGTGCATTCCATTGTAGAATCTGGAATATGCAATGTTTATGTTAGTTCATACGTTGCACATGATGTTTAAATGCCCCTTAAATCTGGTCAGTCAAGTGATGGTCTTTAAGCCTCCTTCTTTGCTTCTTTTCTTGATATGTAAGATTTGCTCACACATCTGTTCAATTGCTTGTTTGCATCAGCCAGCCATACTAGGACTGTTTGCTTTGATTACTTGCTGTTCTTGACCTAACACTCTAACAGAGCATGTCAAAGATTTAAACACTAAGGGCTGCTATAGTGGTGCCTTGTCTAACTCATAGGTGACATAAAGGTTTGGCTGTACACTACAGTAGGCTCTCCAAGAGTACCTGGAGATCCAGTTCGAAGGTATGCCTAGTTTTTACATAGTGCAGACATAGTAAATGCTCATTTCATTGTGTGCAAGTGCAAGAGATGCGGCATGTTTCATTATGTGGTGTTGTTTTGTTATAATCTCATCCTTTTGTGTTCACAGATTGGAAAGTATGCATATTTATCTTCCAAGGAGGCGAGTAACTAGTTTGTGTCACCTTGCGGAGGGGTGCAATGAAGATAAGATTGAGGATTTCCAAGTACAATATGTTAGGAAGGAGCCTTGCAAGAGAAGTAGGAGCTGCGCTGAGCCTCTTCAACCTGCTAAGGTAAGTCACTGTATGCAACTCAATAGTTCAATTCCTTGTTTGTTTCAGGCATAGTTAATTTTATCTTTTCAATTGCTTTATTTGTCCTCACTTAATGAGATGCCCAAATAATTATGCCTGATGTTCAGTACTTGTATCACTATTAGTTGACATAATTAAAGGCATTACCATTTAATTACTCTGCCAAAGTGTGCCTGAAGCTTTGAAGTCTATTAACCAACTATTATTGCATGAGGCTCACAATCTAGTTTATACTACGCTAATGATTGCATAGTTTTGCCTGCTGTAGTATGTTTGTATCAAACCCTCTGTTGTTCATTATGCTCCCTAAGACTTTAATTGAGGTACAAAATGGCCAACTGCTTGCTTACTTATACGCAACGTGCTGTCTAAATTTGCAACTTGTGCATGTTTTCGATTGGGCTAACATCATGCTCCTCTGGTGAGCTAAGAGGATTTCTGTGTGCAAGCTGCACAAACTATCTTTTTTATAATTTTTAAAATATCACCTGCTTATGCTTCATGACGTGTAACATTTTTTTGGGAAAGTGACGTGTAACATTATTGTTAGTCCGGTTTTGCCATGTAGTACAAAATAGTGTCTTGTTCGCTTCACTGTTGTAACTATATATTTGCCCTAGTCATGTGTACTTACAGAAACATTTCAGGATGAAGTGACATCAACACAAAAATCTGCGAGCAGTGCGGCATGGCCGTTACCGAATGATTATGGATTGGAATTGGAATGTGCTGATGTTCTCGAGCATCAACTAGAGGTGGCAAGACAACGTGTACATGATTGTCAACGTATAATCAACAAGTTGAGACTGGACATGCAGGTATTAGATGCAGGAGTCAAAAAATGAAACAAGACACCGAGGTAACCATGAAGGAATTGGAGATTTTGCAGACTGAAATTTGTGCTATCTGAATCCGACCAATCCTATTTTCTGAAGAGATTATAGTTCAAATGGAGTTAAGTTGGTGCGCGTCCATGATGTATGAGCTGTATTTGCCTAGTGTATGTAATGTGCTGTTTGTGTATGCTTTATTATCACCTGTGCCGAACCATAATGCCCAGTGGGTATAATCGACTGTAATTTCTTTATTGTATAGTGTAGGATTATTCTACCTTTCTATGCCTTGATCTCTTTGTTGTATAGTGTATGCTTTTTAGAGGTGATAGTATTGAGTAGGATAATTCTTTGAATATGCTAGATCGTTCAAACGGGGGCCAACTCGCCCGACCATGTCCCTTCACGGGCCGTCGGATCCATGGGCCTTCTATGTATCGCAGGATCCATGGGCCTTCTACGTCTCGCAGGATCCATGGGCCTTCTACGTCACGTAGGATCCATGGGCTGCCGACTCATTTATGGGTCTTATGCGGGCCTTTAATGGGCGTGAAGCGGAACCTATAATGGAAATAATGCGTTTATGGGCTGACCATAACGGGCGTTAATAGGCCGTGTTGGTGATGCTATGAAAATGGCCCACAGACTAACGGACCACAAGCGGTCCGGCAGTAACGACGGGCTGAATTTGGCCCTGGCAAGCGAAAATAGCGAGAACGGGCCGTAAGTAACGAATGCTGCAAATGAGCCCAAGAATAAATGGGCCCTCAGAAGGCCGAAAGTTAACTTGGGATGGAAACGGTCCAACGGAATAACCGCCCGTTAATGGGTATAAAGTGTTACATTGTTCATTACGGGCCAGTTTCAGCGCGGGCCGTTAATGGGTGTAAAGTAATACACTGTTCATTACGGGCCAGTTTCAGCAGGGGCCGCTAATGGGCCAAGAGTTACAAAGGGCCTCATATGGGCCGAAAGACGTCATGGGCCATACATGGGCCAGAAGTGAAAACGGGCTGGAATCATATTGGATGGCCCAGATGACGCTACTGGGCCTAATTCGCATAGCGCGTAACGGGCCTTGGGTTAGCGGGCTGTAAATGGGATATATGCTAACAGGCCGTTAACAGGCTTTCCATGGGCCGGCCCGCCAGCTTTTGACCAAGTCCAACGGGCCGACCTTTTCACTGGAATGGGCCTTTGTTGGGCGTGCCACGGTCGACGTATCATAGGCGTATACATCCGGTGAGTGGATGACATCTGTCCCAATGATGAGCCGACACGTGTTTCCTCCGACCAATGATGATTTTACACGTGGAAAATCCCCATTGGTCGGGGCTGTTAACGGGTTATCGGATCCAAAACCCGCCCCGATAGCTTAACATCATTCCGTTACGGTGGATTCCACGTGTCGGTCACCCTTGACGAAAGCACTTCTGTGACGCGCGATTTATCGTCATGGAAGTGGACACTTCCGTGATGATAATTTTGTAATGTCATGGAACACTTCTACGACAACACATGTATGACTATCTTGATTCTGTCATAAAATTGTCATGGATGTACATGCATGACAAAAAACGCGACCTACTGTGACAAACACGTATCATCACGGAAGTGTATTTTTTTTGTAGTGCAAGTCTACGATATATAGAGAGAGGCATAACACTAACACCGGCTCCAAGATCACATAAAGCAATTCTAACATAATTTCTTTTAATAGAGCATGGTATAGTTGGTACACCCGGATCTCTAAGTTTCTTTGGTATTCCACCCTTAAAAGTGTAATTAGCAAGCATGGTGGAAATTTCAGCTTCCGGTATCTTTCTTTTATTTGTGATGATATCCTTCATATATTTAGCATAAGGATTTACTTTCACCATATCAGTTAAGCGCATACGTAAGAAAATGGGCCTAATCACTTCAGCAAAGTGCTCAAAATACTCATCATCCTTTGACTTGGATGGTTTAGGAGGAAAGGGCATAGGTTTCTGAACCCATGGTTCTCTTTCTTTACCGTGCTTCCTAGCAACAAAATCTCTCTTATCATAACGTTGATTCTTTGATTGTGGGTTATCAAGATCAACAGCGGGTTCAATCTCTACATCATTGTTATTACTAGGTTGAGCATCTACATGAACATCATTATTAACATTATCATCAGGTTCATGTTCATCTCCGGATTGTGTTTCAGCATCAGAGATAGAAGTATCATTGGGATTCTCAAGTGTTTCTACATTAGGTTCACTAGAAGTTTGCAAAGTCCTATCATTCTTCTTTTTCTTCTTCTTAGAAGAACTAGGAACATCTAGATTATTTTATTGAGAATCTTGTTCAATTCTTTTAGGGTGGCCTTCAGGATACAAAGGTTCCTGAGTCATTCTACCAGTTCTAGTAGCCACTCTAATGGAAAAGTCATTTTTATTATTCAACTCATCAAGCAAATCATATTGAGCTTTGAGTACTTGCTCAGCTTGAGTAGCAACCATAGAAGCATATTTGCTAACGCGGTGAAGTTCATCTTTAACTCTAGCCAGATTATCACCTAGGCGTCCTATCTCGAAAGCATTATTCTTTAACTCTCTACCAACATAAGCATTAAAACTTTCTTGTCTAGCCATAAAGTCATCAAATTCATCTAAGCATGGGCTATGAAATTTAGTAGAGGGTATTTCAACTTTATCGTATCTATATATAGAGAGAATTTACCTTCACTACCTGTGTCGGGTTATCAAGACAATGTGGTTCTTCAGGTGGTAAATTAAGACCATGTATTTCTTCAATAGGTGGTAAATTCTTAACTTCTTCAGCTTTAATACCTTTTTCTTTCATTGATTTCTTTGCCTCTTGCATATCTTCAGGACTGAGACATAAAACACCTATCTTTTTCAGAGTGGGTTTATTAATAGGCTCAGGAGTTGGCTCAATTGGTTCAGGAATTACTTCAAGAACTGGCTCAGGAAGAGTCCAATTATTTTCATTAGTCAACATATTATTCAATAATATTTCAGCTTCGTCGACTGTTCTTTCCCTGAAAACACAACCAGCACAACTATCCAAGTGGTCCTTGGAAGCATCGGTTAGTCCATTATAAAAGATATCAAGTATTTCATTTTTCTTAATAGGATGATCAGGCAAAGCATTAAGTAACGGAGAAGCCTCCCCAAGCTTGTGGGAGACTCTCTTCTTTGATTTGCACAAAATTATATATTTCCATAAGGCAGCTTGTTTCTTATGAGCAGGAAATATTTAGCGAGAAGTAATAAATCATATCCTAGGGACTATGCACACAACCAGGAGCAAGAGAATTATACCAAGTCTTAGCATCACCCTTTAATGATAACGGGAATATCTTAAGGATATATAAATAGCGAGACTTCTCATCATGAGTAGACAGGGTGGCTATGTCATTCAACTTGGTAAGGTGTGCCACAACAGTTTCAGATTCAAGGCCATAAAAAGGATCAGATTGAACTAAAGTAATAATATCAGGATCAACAGAGAATTCATAATCCTTATCAGTAACACAGATAGGTGAAGTAGCAAAAGTAGGATCGGGTTTCATTCTAGCATTGAGAGACTGCTGCTTCCATTTAGCTAATAATTTCTTAAGATCAGATCTATCATTGCAAGCAAGAATTTCCATAGCAGCTGCTTCATTCATAACATAACCCTTAGGAACAACAGGTAATACATAATCATTGGGGGAACGTTCACTATCATCAATAGCATCTTCAATATTTTCAATCCCCATAACTCTAGCAAGTTGTCCATCAAGAAATTCACCTAAAGGCAAGGTAGTATTACGCACAGAAGTAGTTTCATCATGCATAGCAGAAGTGGCATCATCAATAACATGCGACATATCAGAATTCATAGTAGTAGCAGGTTTAGGTGTTGCAAGCCTACTAATAACGGAAGGAGAATCTAGTGTAGAGCTAGATGGCAGTTCCTTACCTCCCCTCGTAGTTGAGGGCAAAATCTTGGTCTTAGCGTCTTTCAAGTTCTTCATAGTGATCAACAGATATAGATCCCAAGTGACTCAGAGAATAGAGCTATGCTCCCCGGCAACGGCGCCAGAAATTAGTCTTGATAACCCACAAGTGTAGGGGATCGCAACAGCTTTCGAGGGTGAAGTACAACCCAAATTTATTGATTCGACACAAGGGGAGCCAAAGAATATTCTTGAGTATTAGCAGTTGAGTTGTCAATTCAACCACACCGGATAACTTAGTATCTGCAGCAAAGTGTTTAGTAGCAAAAGTGGTATGATAGTAATGGTAATGATAGTAGATAAAGATAAATGTTTTGGGTTTTATAGTAGTTGTAATAGTAGCAACGGAAAAGTAAATAAGCGAAGAACAATATGTGAAAAGCTCGTAGGCAATGGATCGTGATGGATAATTATGCGGATCGATTCCTCATGCAATAGTTATAACATAGGGTGATATAGAACTAGCTCCAATTCATCAATGTAATGTAGGCATGTATTCCGTAAATAGTCATACGTGCTTATGGAAAAGAACTTGCATGGCATCTTTTGTCCTACCCTCCTGTGGCAGCGGGGTCCTGGCGGAAACTAAGGGATATTAAGGCCTCCTTTTAATAGAGAACCGGACCAAAGAATTAACACATAGTGAATACATGAACTCCTCAAACTACTTTCATCACCGAGAAGTATCCCGATTATTGTCACTTCGGGGTTGTCGGATCATAACACATAATAGGTGACTATAGACTTGCAAGATAGGATCAAGAACACACATATATTCATGAAAACATAATAGGTTCAGATCTGAAATCATGAAACTCGGGCCCTAGTGACAAGCATTAAGCATAGCAAAGTCATTGCAACATCAATCTCAGAACATAGTGGATACTAGGGATCAAACCCTAACAAAACTAACTTGATTACAGGAAAATCTCATCCAACCCATCACCGTCCAGCAAGCCTATGATGGAATTACTCACACACGGCGGTGAGCATCATGAAATTGGTGATGGAGGATGGTTGATGATGACGACAGCGACGAATCCCCCTCTCCGGAGCCCCGAACGGACTCTAGATCAGCCCTCCCGAGAGAGATAAGGGCTTGGCGGCGGCTCCGTGTCGTGAACCGCGATGAAACTTTATCTCTGATTTTTTTTCTCCCCGAGACGGTATATATGGAGTTGGAGTTGAGGTCGGAGGAGGTCCAAGGGGCCCACGAGATAGGAGGGCGCGCACTAGGGGGTGGGTGCGCCCCCTGTCTCGTGGACAGCCCGTGGGCCCCCTGGCCTTGATTCTTTCGCCAAAAATTCTTATTAATTCTGAAAAGTGCCTTCGTGGATTTCCAGGACATTCGGAGAACTTTTCATTTCTACACATAAAACAACATCATGGCGGTTCTGCTGAAAACATCGTCAGTCCGGGTTAGTTTCATTCAAATCATGCAAGTTAGAGTCCAAAACAAGGGCAAAAGTGTTTGGAAAAGTAGATTAGTTGGAGACGTATCACCGCTATAGTGGGGGAAGGAGAAAGAGGTGGTTGGGTGGACACAGGGAATCCCCGAATGTTTTGCATCTCAGCGATGTGTGTTTTTTGGTTTCATGGATTCAGCTAGCGCCCGCTAATTAGTCATGCCTTTTTTCTTAGCGCCCCCATTTGTGTTTGTTGTACACATACCTAGATTTTTCAGTTGTTTTGGAAAATAAGTAGTTGTAATATGGGCAACTAAGCATTTTTTAGCCTGACAACTAAGCATTTTCAGCATATCACTAAACCCGACAAGTGCGCAGTTTTTAAGCATGTCAACTAAGAACTTTTTAATCTGAAAACTAAGTACTAGTATTTTTCTAGCTGGCAACTAAGCACTTCTAAGCATTTTTTAGCATGTCAACTAAAAACTTAAATTGGCACAGATCTTCAACTACCGTGTGTGGTTCTATCCCCTTTTAATTTCAATGGATGTGTTTGGCGGACATGTTGGTGGCTCTTTTATGGATCTTCTATGCGTTGCAGATCCTTCAATTATCAGGAGGTAATTTCTTTGATCTCCTTGAATCCAATTAAATATTTCTTTCTTATTATTCTCTACCATTTAAACATTTCGAGAGCACAATGTGAAGATAACAATGCTTTGGTTGATTCAACAGTGCCAATCGAGTCGGATGAAATAAATTACTCTAACGATGAACACTTGCCCAGGCTAGTGAAGTATAACTCTAAGCAATGCGTGTGGAATATTTTGCACTTGAAATGTTCTATAAAATCAAATTAGTTCTGTTATTATAATAATATATTATGTTTATCTGTTCAGTGGGGATTGTCAAGAGAAAATAGCATTGGTAGATTCACCTGTACCAATAAATTCAGAGAAAGAAGAGTACTCAAATGATTCAGACTATTCCAAGCAAGCTATATTTCTCCATGTGTCAAAATATATCGTTTAAATATAACTTAATGAAAATTCGGACGTATGCTTAACTTTTTTAATGTCTACAGGGTGGAACACAACCATAAATCTTGTTGTATCCAGGATAACAAGGATGATTCAGCCTCCCTTATCGAAAATGACCAAAATAAAGAGTTGTTATGTGCCTCTTCAGCTAATCAAACATCAACTATAGGTAGTTTTTCTTCAATGGCTGTAGAGAACGATGACGAAGATGCTTCAAGCAAATCACACTGCTACAGGTTTGTTGATCAACATAAAGTCCTTGATGATAATTCCTATTTTCCACTTATTATTAAATCACATCTTGCAAATCCTTAGAAAAATGCAGCCAGATGATATAACTACTCTTTTCGGGGAGAAGAGACTACCAAATTTAATGGAGCAGTCTATAAGAGCATACAGTAAAGACAAAACAGTAACTTTGGTCAAGCCTGAAGTAGGCATGATATTTGGCTCAGCAAGCAAAGGTTACCAGTTCTACAATTTATATTCATGGGTGCTTGGGTTTAGCATAAGGAGTGATGACTCGTATACTATCACCAAGGGAGAGCGAACTATGCACGAGTTCAGATGCCAGCGTGAGGTATAAAGTTTCTAAGTAAAAACTTTATGCAATATTACTCTTATGCAAATAGATCTTTGTTATTCTTAACAAATATTTGTATGACATTTCAGGGGATCGATAAGAAGACAAAGCTCAGTAGCACCAGATGTGGATGTCGTGCATGGCTGAGGTTGCTTAGGTCCAATGATTTACTATGGCATGTCAAGATATTCAATGAACAACACAACCATAATCTGGTTGAGAGCTGTGGTCAGAAGAAGCATTTGTTTTCTCATAGACACATAGATGATTCTACCAAAACTTATTGACACCTATACCCCTTGCATGGTCATGGGGCTCTTTTGTTTCCAGAGCATCAGACAGAATGTCACATGGCCCTGAGTTCCTGTAGAACCTTTCAGGGATCTTGGAAGCCTTTAACATCACGGGATACAGTTCTTCATCACATGAGTTTTCAAATTAACAAGTTCCATAGTCACGCCTCCTTGCACGTGCCCGCAAGTAGTCTCTAGCGCGTTCGCCCCTGATTTCACTAAAGGTCGGTTTTCCACCCGCAGCTACTGCTTCTTTGTCCTCCCGGTCCCATATCGGTTTGAAGCTGTAGTATCCTGGCACACCCATACGGTGTGTGTGTGTGTTCCTCTTCTGAAGTTCCGATTGCATGACACTATTCTCAGTAAACTCTATAGTTGCCTTGACCCTTCTGAATTCTGCCCAGTCTGCCTGGGTATGCGGGGATTGGATCTTTGCCTTCACTCAAGTACTTCTTGTACAACACGTGCTTCCAGTTTCTCCAAGCATCCCTGGCCTTCTTCAATGCAGCATGATCCACCTGCATTCTCCACTGCTTTGAAATGTTGAAGTGATCCATGATCTCCCGGACTATCCTTTGTCGTGTTTCTAGGTCAGCCTTCCGAAACCCCGGCAGATTAATGCTGAGCCTTACACTGCCAACAAATCCACACACACTCCTGAATCCCGTGCATGCTTTATCTGGTTTAGTTGGAGCCCAAGACTTTAAATCAATGTCAGTTAGTTCATATACACCTTTAGGCTAGTGTGTGGGCTTCCTTGGAGCGTTTCTCCGTGTCCTGACCGGAAGGGTAATTGCTACAGCTCTATTTCGTTCCAGTTTACTTGATCCCCGACCATCTGCTGGAGACCTGATAACCCACAAGTGTAGGGGATCACAACATCTTTCGAGGCTAAAGTATTCAACCCAAATTTATAGATTCGACACAAGAGGAGCCAAAGAATATTCTTTAGTATTAGCAGTTGAGTTGTCAATTCAACCACACCTGGATAACTTAGTATGTGCAACAAAGTATTTAGTAGCAAAGTAGTATAATAATAATCGTAACAGTAGCAAAAGTATAGATAAATGTTTTTGGGTTTTTGTAGTAGTTGTAACAACAGCAACGGAAAAGTAAATAAGCGAAGAACAATATATGAAAAGCTCGTAGGCAATGGATCGTGATGGATAATTATGCGGATCGATTCCTCATGCAATAGTTATAACATAGGGTGATATAGAACTAGCTCCAATTCATCAATGTAATGTAGGCATGTATTCCGTAAATAGTCATACGTGCTTATGGAAAAGAACTTGCATGAAATCTTTTGTCCTACCCTCCTGTGGCAGCGGGGTCCTGGCGGAAACTAAGGGATATTAAGGCCTCCTTTTAATAGAGAACCGGACCAAAGCATTAACACATAGTGAATACATGAACTCCTCAAACTACGGTCATCACCGAGAAGTATCCCGATTATTGTCACTTCGGGGTTGTCGGATCATAACACATAATAGGTGACTATAGACTTGCAAGATAGGATCAAGAACACACATATATTCATGAAAACATAATAGGTTCAGATCTGAAACCATGAAACTCGGGCCCTAGTGACAAGCATTAAGCATAGCAAAGTCATAGCAACATCAATCTCAGAACATAGTGGATACTAGGGATCAAACCCTAACAAAACTAACTTGATTACATGGTAAATCTCATCCAACCCGTCACCGTCCAGCAAGCCTATGATGGAATTACTCACACACGGCGGTGAGCATCATGAAATTGGTGATGGAGGATGGTTGATGATGACGACAACGACGAATCCCCCTCTCCGGAGCCCCGAACGGACTCTAGATCAGCCCTCCCGAGAGAGATTAGGGCTTGGCGGCGGCTCCATGTCGTAAAACGCGATGAAACTTTCTCTCTGATTTTTTTCTTCGCGAGACGGAATATATGAAGTTGGAGTTGAGGTCGGTGGAGGTCCTGGGGGCCCACGAGATAGGGGGCGTGCCCTACATGGGGGGGGGGGGCGCCCCCCTGTCTCGTGGACAGGCCCTGGGCACGCTGGTGTATTCTTTAAGCCCAGAAATTCTTATTAATTCAAAAAGTGCCTCCGTGGATTTTCAGGACATTCCGAGAACTTTTCTTTTCTACACATAAAACAACATCATGGCAGTTCTGCTGAAAACAGCGTCAGTCCGGGTTAGTTTCATTCAAATCTTGCAAGTTAGAGTCCAAAACAAGGGCAAAAGTGTTTGGAAAAGTAGATACGTTGGAGACGTATCAAATCCCCCAAGCTTAAACCTTTGCTTGTCCTCAAGCAATCCAGTTGATAAACTGAAAGTGATAAAGAAAAACTTTTACAAACTCTGTTTGATCTTGTTGTTGTAAACATGCAAAGTCATCATTCAGGTTTCAACAATATTATAAACTAACCATACTCACAATAACGCTTTGGTCTCACAATTACTCATATCAATAACATAATCAACTAGCGAGCCATAATAATAAAACTCGGATGACAACACTTTCTCAAAACAATCTTAACATGATATAACAAAATGGTATCTCGCTAGCCCTTTCTGAGACCGCAAAACATAAATTTAGAGCACCTTTAAAGATCAAGGACTGACTAAACATTGTAATTCATGGTAAAAGAGATCCAGTCAAGTCATACCCAATATAAACCAATAGTAATGAATGCAGATGACAGTGTGCTCTCCAGCGGGTGCTTTTTAATAAGAAGGGTGATGACTCAATATAAAAGTAAATAGATAGGCCCTTCGCAGAGGGAAGCAGGGATTTGTAGAGGTGCCAGAGCTCAATTTTAAAATAGAGATTGAATAACATTTTGAGCGGCATACTTTTGCTGTCAACGCAACAACTATGAGATGGATGTATCTTCCATACTAAATGCATTATAGGAAGTTCTGACGCAGAATGGTAAAAGTTTATACTCCCCCAACCACCAACAAGCATCAATCCATGGCTTGCTCGAAACAACGAGTGCCTCCAACTAACAACAGCCTTGGGAGAGTTTTGTTTAATTATTTTGATTTGCTTTGATCTTTTTGGATCATGGGACTGGGCATCCCTGTTACCGGCCCTTTCTCGTGAATGAGGAGCGGAGTCCACTCCTCCTGAGAATAATCCACCTAGCATGGAAGATATAGGCAGCCCTAGTTGTAACATGAGCTGCTCGAGCATACAAAACATAATTTCATTTGAAGGTTTGGAGTTTGGCACATGCAAATTTACTTGGAACGGCAGGTAAATACCGCGTATAGGAAGGTATGGTGGACTCATATGGAACAACTTTGGGGTTTAAGGAGTTTGGATGCACAAGCAGTATTCCCGCTTAGTACAGGTGAAGGCTAGCAAAAGAATGGGAAGCGACCAACTGAGAGAGCGACAACAGTTATGAACATGCATTAAAATTAATTCACACCGAATACAAGCATGAGTAGGATATAATCCACCATGAACATAAATATCGTGAAGGCTATGTTGATTTGTTCCAACTACATGCGTGAACATGTGCCAAGTCGAGTCACTCAATTCATTTAAAGGAGGATACCATCCCATCATATCACATCATAATCATTCTAATAGCATGTTGGCACGCAAGGTAAACCATTATAACTCAAAGCTAATCAAGCATGGCACAAGCAACTATAATCTCTAAGTGTCATTGCAAATATGTTTACTTCATAATAAGCTGACTGAAAAACGATGAACTCATCATATTTACAAAAACAAGAGAGGTTGAGTTCATACCAGCTTTTCTCATCCCAATAAGTCCATCATATATCATCATTATTGCCTTTCACTTGCACGACCGAACTATGTGTATAATAATAAGAGTGCATGTGCATTGGACTAAGCTGGAATCTGCAAGCATTCAACTCAAAAGAGAAGACAAGTAATATGGGATCTGAGTTAAATAAACAATCATGCATATGAGAGCCACTAAGCATTTTCAAGATGGTCTTCTCGACCCCCAAAGGAAAGAAACGAAAATAGAACTATTTACACCGGAAAGCTCCCAACAGGTAAGAAGAAGAACTGGAAATCTTTTTGGGTTTTCATTTTAATTTCTACTACAAGCATGGAAATTAAACTAACTAATTTTTTGGTTTTTTTCAAGGTTTATCAAACACACAAGAAGAAAACTAGAAAAAGGAAATTTAAACTAGCATGGATAATACAATGAAAGAGTATGAGCACCGACGACTAGTGTGTGAACATGAATGTAAAGTCGGTGAGAAATACGTACTCCCCCAAGCTTAGGCTTTTGGCGTAAGTTGGTCTAATACCAGGGATCGCCTGGCTGATATCCACAAGTGAAACCGGGGTTGTACTGAGATGCGGCGGCAACCGCCTCCTATGCTGCAGCATGTTGGCGAGCTGCCTCCACTCCCCTCTTGTATTCAGCTGCTTCCTCCCTGGTGACAACATATCTTCTTTTTGCCTGATAATCAAAAAGGTAGGGAGCAGGAAGAGTAACAGGGACGACGTTGCGTCTGTCATTGATTAGTCGATAATGGAGGAATTGTTCATTCCTCTCAAGAAAATGATGACTAAACATAGCTTCTTCAACCAAATAAACAGGAGGTATTATCATATCTCCCTCTCGTGGGGCTATGCCAAGATAATAAGCCACACGGGTTGCATAAATTCCTCCAAAAAAATTTCCTTTTCTACTATTATTCTGCAACCTTCGTGCAACTATTGCCCCCGAGTTATAACCTTTATAACCTAACACAGCACTCTTGAGGACACACAGATCAGGGACACACATGTGACATGCTTCATCCTTACCGTTAATACATCTACCAATGAAGAGAGCAAAAGAATCTATAGTAGGAAAATGAATGCTCCCTATGGTAGCTTGTGCTATGTCCCTAGATACTCCCACAGTAATACTGGCAAGAAAATATCTAAATTCAGATTTGTGAGGATCATTAATATTACCCCACTACGGGAGTTTGCAAGAATTTGTAAAATCCTCTAAGTCCATGGTATAAGATGTATCATAAATATCAAATAGGACAGTAGGAGAATTACGCGTACAGTTATATTTAAACCTCCACACGAAGGAATCAGTCAATTGATAGTACCGAGGACACTTATCTTGTAAGAAGTCCTCCAGCTCGGAATTACGCACATATGCGTCAAATTCCTCCTTAAAGCCCTCTTTGACCATAAAATCATCGGATGGCCACTCTCAAGCTCGTACACCCGTGTCTCTCGGCGATTCAACATCTTGCTCACGTATAGCAATCCTTGGCCCTTTCTTCACCGAGGAACCACCTTGGTACATTCTTCTAAGCATATTTCTTTTCTGAAAATTTCTGAAATTTTTAGTAACTTCAAAATAGAAGTGCATAAAACTTAACAAGATTGATAGCAACTACTCCTACAAGTGCCTAGAGCCTACATCATGCATTGGAATTCCTTGGGACCTCAAAAATTTAACATGCAATCTCAAGAACATGGTCACCTATGCAGCAAAAAAATTGCAATGAATAAAGCACTAGAACAAAAACTAATTGGACCAATGGAGGAGTCACATACCAAACAACAATCTCCCAAAGCAGTTTTGTGAATGGAGCTTTGAGCTAAGAGATCGAAAATCGCAGCAAAACGAGCTAGAACTCGGGCTTGAGCTGGATGGGGATTTTTTTGGGTAGAATATGAAGTGTGTGGTTGCTGGCATAAGTGGAGGGGGGCCACCAGGGGCCCACGAGACATGGGGCGCGCCCTGTAGGGGGGGTGCCCTCCTCTCTCGTGGCCTGGTGCTTGCCCCTCCTGCAGTAATTTCAGTGCCTAAAATACTCAAATATTTCAGAAAAAATAATACTAAATTTGTAGGGCATTCGGAGCACTTTTATTTTTGGACTATTTTTTTTAATGCACGGATAATTCAGAAAACAGATGGATAATACTATTTTTGCTTTATTTAATCCAAATAACAGAAAGTAAAAGGAGGGTACAGAAGGTTGTGCCTTCTAGTTTCATCCATCTCGTGATCATCAAAATGAATCCACTAACAAGGTTGATCAAGTCTTGTTAACAAACTCATTCCGAATAACACGGAACCAGAGAAATTTTGAATAACACTAAGTTACCTCAACGGGGATATGAAAATCCCCAACAATAAGAATATCATACTTTTTCTTGACAGTAGGGAGAGGAAATTCAAAACCTCCAAAAATAATAGTTGGAACTTTCTCAATAGTATTTATGCTATGAACTTGGATTTGCTTCCTCGGAAAGTGTACCGTATGCTCATTACCATTAACATGAAAGGTAACATTGCCTTTGTTGCAATCAATAACAGCTCCTGCAGTATTTAAAAAGGGTCTACCAAGAATAATAGACATACTATCATCCTCGGGAATATCAAGTATAACAAAGTCTGTTAAGATAGTAACATTCGCAACAACAACAGGCACGTCCTCACAAATGCCGACAGGTATAGGAGTTGATTTGTCAGCCATTTGCAAAGATATTTCAGTAGGTGTCAACTTATTCAATTCAAGCCTATGGTACAAGGAAAGAGGCATAACACTAACACCGGCTCCAAGATCACATAAGGCAGTTTTAACATAATTTCTTTTAATAGAGCAAGGTATAGTGGGTACTCCGGGATCACCAAGTTTCTTAGGTATTCCACCCTTAAAGGTATCACTACTAGGGAAAAGCCTATACACAGAATATTACCAGCAGCGCGCTTTAAAATCAGGCGCTGCTGCTACTTAGCAGTAGCGCTCACTTTAAAACATCGTTGCTGGTACAAGTTTATCAGTAGCGCACGCAAACCAGGACGCGCTACTGCTAAAATTCCCACGACGCCGCCGCGAGGCCAATTATAGCAGCAACGCGTTGGAACAAAGGGCGCTACTGCTACAGATCGTAGCAGCAGCGCATGTACGCAATAATCGCTACTACTAAGGTTACTACAAAAATTTAGTCCCACCTCGCTCCGTGAAGAGTTTGTACCACCTTAAATATGTTACTTCTACAACTTTCACAAGCACTTGGTCTTCATTGAACTCTATGTGTAGGATCTGTGGTCGCAATAGGAATCCTTGCCTGTTCCTAAACCAACCGTCGAGGATTCCTATTGACAAATCAGATTGTACACAAAAAGACAATTGATGATCAATGTATTTTTTTATTTCTATGTCTAACATAGCAGTAACGCGTTCTCGGCCAAAGGCGCAACTGATAGGTCATTTAGCAGTAGCGCACTTTGCTATAGCGCGCTACTGCTAAGCCATTCCATCTCCCCTCACCTAGCTATCCGATCCAGATCACACTCACACACACACTCGATCTCCCCCTCGTCGCCCCTCCTCCGATCTGCGCCGCCGTCACCTCATCCTCCTCGCTGGACTCGGTAGCGGCCTCCTCCTCCGTCCTCCCTCCTTTGGCGCTGGCCGACCCCTCCTCGCTCCGCCTTCCTCCTCCATTCTCCCTCCACTCGCCGCCGGCCAGCCCCTCCTCGCTCCGCCTTCCTCCTCCGTCCTACTCTCTTCTCCCTCCTCGAGTCGCCCCTCCATCTCCCTCCTCCCTGCTACATTTTGATTTAGTAGGCTAGTTCATATGCAACATTCTGATTTAGTTGATATGATTCAGTTGATTTAGTAAGCTAGTTGATTTAGTTGATTTAGAACATTTTGATTTAGTTGATTTAGTAGGCTGGTTGATTTAGTTGATTTAGTAGGCTAGTTGATTTAGTTGATTTAGTAGGCTAGTTGATTTAGTTGATTTAGTAGGCTAGTTGATTTAGTTGATTTAGAACATTTTGATTTAGTTGATTTAGTATGCTCCTGGGTTTAATATGCTAGTTTATTTAGTTTATTTAGGATGCTTTGCTCCTATTGCTTTAGGAAAATATCACATGCTACTGTTTTTCTTTCCTGTGAAGTGAATCATTAATCCTTTGCTCATATTGCTTTAGGAAAATGGCGTCACCACCACCACCACTATGTCGACTGTGCAAGTCAAGGTGCGCCAGCAGCCTTGCAACTAGCAAGCTGTTTGGCATCTACTTCCAGCCGAGTTTTCGTCATGCGGCGGTAAGAAATTAGATGAAATGTAACAACTATTTTATTTTTATGTTGGTATTACTGCATTGTGTCATTTTTCTAAAGCAATATGACAGGAGACATTGTGTCATCTTACACAGACCGTCCCATGCAATGTGAGGTTGACATTCAACAAGCTGACATGAGACACTGTGACATTTGAGGCTCCTGGGGGGCCGTACACTATGGAGGTCGAGAAAGGACGCAATATGTCGCAGATTGGAGGAGATGGATGGGCCCGTTTCCTCGCCGCATGCGTCTTCTGGTGGTGAGTTGATCAGCTTCTCCTTGAGCGAAAGACCCAAGCTGGCTGTCATTTATCTCAACCTGGTGGAAGATGATGAAGATGATGAAGATGATGAAGATGACGAAGATGATGCAGATGAAGGAGAAGATGAAGATAATGAGGACCCACTCGATGAAGATGATGAGAACCCACTTCATGAAGCCATCGTAGCTCAAAGAATGAGGCTGAGCGAGGAGGAGGTGTGCAACCTATGGGACATAATTCCACCACGTGCTGACTTTGTTGGGGTGCCATTCGTGACCCGCCTGACAAGTACCATGGTCGATCGACATGATATGGTATGTTATACTTACAAATGCAAATTATCCGATGATATGCTTAGTGTAGAGTCCAATGATATGTTGTGTGGAATCTAGACTTAATAGAAATATATTTGCAAGAGTATGTGTGAGGCTATTTATTAATTGATATGTTTTTCTTATTCAGAAATTCCCAAAGAACCTATCTATGAGTTGTGGTATCGAGCCTGATGAAGAAGGCTCAGCTGGACTACGCCTTACCGCAAGGGGCTCCGTCACCACCTGTACTTACCGCATGGACACAGACGGTCGCACACACTTAAACTCGGTTGAGTGGAAGAGATTCCTTGTTGGCAAGAATCTTCGTGTTGGACATGCCATCCTAATTACTATCAGGAATACCCACCGCCCAGGCTTGAGGATGACGATTGTCGTCGATATCATCTAGAACTACATATGTGTGTGTGGCTATATCATCTAGAACTACATATGATGATCGTCGTCGATATCATGTAGAACTACATATGATGATCGTCGTCGATATCATCTAGAACTAAATATGATGATCGTCGTCGATGTCACCTTGTACTGCTTGAGGATGCATGTTGAGTATATATGAAATTGTTATCTAGTACTCCCTCGGTTCCAAATCACTCGTCGTGGTTTTAGTTCCAATTTGAACTAAAACCACGACGAGTAATTTGGAACCGAGGGAGTACTACCTAGTACCTATAATGCTTTATGAAATTGATATCTAGTAGTACCTAGTATCTGGAAATTGCACTTTATTGAAGCTGGAGTGGGGAAATGGTGAAAGATATAACAGTAGCGCGGGCTCAGGAAATCGCTACAGCTAACTAATAGTAGCGCGTTCTGAAAACGCGCTGCTGATATAGTCAATAGTAGTAGCGCGAGTACAGACAGCGCTACTACTAACAGTTAGCTGTAGCGCCTTATTGGTAGCGTGGGTGCCCGCGCTGCTGATAGCCTCAAAACCCGCGCTACTACTAGGGGTTTTCCCTAGTAGTGTATAGTTGGCAAGCATGGTGACAATCTCATTTTCAGGTATTTTCCTCTTATTAGTGATGATATCTTTCATATATTTAGCATAATGGTTTGTTTTAAGCATATCAGTTAAGCGCATGCGTAAGAAAATAGGTCTAATCATTTCAGCAAAACGCTCAAAGTCCTCATCATCCTTTGACTTGGATGGTTTAGGAGGAAAGTGCATGGGTTTCTGAACCCATGGTTCTCTTTCTTTACCGTGCTTCCTAGCAACAAAATCTCTCTTATCATAATGTTGGTTTCTTGATTGTGGGTTATCAAGATCAACAGCAGGTTCAATTTCTATATCATTGTTATTACTAGGTTGAGCATCTACATGAACATCATTATTAGCATTATCATCAGGTTCATGTTCATCTCCGGATTGTGTTTCAGCATCAGAGATAGAAGTATTATTAGGATTCTCAGGCGTTTTTACATTAGGTTCACTAGAAGTTTGCAAAGTCCTATCATTCTTCTTTTTCTTCTTCTTAGAAGAACTAGGAAAATCTAGATTATTATTCTGAGAATCTTGTTCAATTCTTTTTGGGTGGCCTTCAGGATATAAAGATTCCTGAGTCATTCTACAAGTTCTAGTAGCCACTCTAACAACAAAGTCATTTTTATTATTTAATTCAGCAAACAATTCATTCTGAGCCTTAAGTACTTGTTCGGCTTGAGTAGCAACCATGGAAGCATGTTTACTAGTGAGTTTAAGTTCACTAACTCTAGCTACATAATCATTAAAGCGTACTATCATATAAGCATTATTCTTCAATTGTCTACCAACGTAATCACTGAAATTTGCTTGTCTATTCAGGAAATCATCAAATTCATCTAAGCAAGGGCTATGAAATTTAGTAGAAGGGATTTTATCTTTATCAGAGCTATATAGAGAATTTACCTTTACTACCTGTGTTGGGTTATCAAGACAATGGGGTTCTTCAACAGGCGTTATATTAAGACCATGTATTTCTTCAATAGGAGGTAAATTCTTAACGTCTTCAGCTTTAATACCTTTTTCTTTCATTGATTTCTTTGCCTCTTGCAGATCTTCAGGACTGAGAAATAAAACACCTCTGTTCTTCGGAGGGTTTAGGAATAGGCTCAGGAATTGGCTCAATTGGTTCAGGAATTGCTTCAGGAATTGGCTCAGGAAGAGTCCAACTATTTTCATTAGTCAACATATTATTCATTAGTAGTTCAACTTCGTCGACTGTTCTTTCCCTGAAAACACAACCAGCACAACTATCCAAGTAGTCCTTGGAAGCATCGGTTAGTCCATTATAAAAGATATCAAGTATTTCATTTTTCTTAAGTGGATGATCAGGCAAAGCATTAAGTAACCGGAGAAGCCTCCCCCAAGCTTGTGGGAGACTCTCTTCTTTAGTTTGCACAAAATTATATATTTCCCACAAGGCAGCTTGTTTCTTATGAGCAGGGAAATATTTAGCAGAGAAGTAATAAATCATATCCTGGGGACTATGGACACAACCAGGAGCAAGAGAATTATACCAAGTTTTAGCATCACCCTTTAATGAGAATGGAAATATCTTAAGGATATAAAAATAGCGAGACTTCTCATCATGAGTAAACAGGGTAGCTTTATCATTCAACTTGGTAAGATGTGCCACAACAGTTTCGGATTCAAGGCCATAAAAAGGATCAGATTCAACTAAAGTAATAATCTCAGGATCAACAGAGAATTCATAATCCTTATCAGTAACACAGATAGGTGAAGTAGCAAAAGCAGGGTCAGGTTTCATTCTAGCATTAAGAGACTGCTACTTCCATTTAGCTAATAGTTTCTTAAGATCATTTCTATCATTGCAAGCAAAGATAGCTTCAGCAGCTTCTTTATTCATAACATAACCCTTAGGAACAACAGGCAATATATAATCATTGGGAGAACCTTCATCATCACTATCATCAATAATAGCTTCTGCAATATTTTCAGTCCCCCTAACTCTAGCAAGTTGTTCATCAAGAAATTCACCTAATGGCAAAGTAGTATCAAGCACAGAAGTAGTTTCATCGTGCATAGCAGAAGTGGCATCATCAATTACATGTGACATATCAGAATTCATAGCAGTAACATGTTTATTAGGTGTCGCAAGCTTACTAATAACCAAATGAGAATCTAGTGCAAAGCTAGATGGAAGTTCCTTACCTCCCCTTGTAGTTGAGGGAAAAATCTTGGTCTTAGCGTCTTTCAAGTTCTTCATAGTGATCAACAGATATAAATCCCAAGTGACTCAGAGAATAGAGCTATGCTCCCCGGCAACGGCGCCAGAAATTAGTCTTGATAACCAACAAGTGTAGGGGATCACAACAGCTTTCGAGGGTAAAGTATTCAACCCAAATTTATTGATTCGACACAAGGGGAGCCAAAGAATATTCTTGAGTATTAGCAGTTGAGTTGTCAATTCAACAACACCTGGATAACTTAGTATCTGCAGCAAAGTATTTTGTAGTAAAGTAGTATGATAATAATGGTAACAGAAGCAAAAGTAAAGATAAATGTTTTTGGGTTTTTGTAGTAGTTGTAACAGCAGCAACGGAAAAGTAAATAAGCGAAGAACAATATATGAAAAGCTCTTAGGCAATGGATCAGTGATGGATAATTATGCCGGATGCGATTCCTCATGTAATAGCTATAACATAGGGTGACACAGAACTAGCTCCAGTTCATCAATGTAATGTAGGCATGTATTCCGTAAATAGTCATACGTGCTTATGGAAAAGAACTTGCATGACATCTTTTGTCCTACCCTCCCGAGAATAGTCATACGTGCTTATAGTGAATACATGAACTCCTCAAACTATAGTGAATACATGAACTCCTCAAACTACGGTCATCACCGAGAAATATCCCGATTATTGTCACTTCGGGGTTGTCGGATCATAACACATAATAGGTGACTATAGACTTGCAAGATAGGATCAAGAACACACATATATTCATGAAAACATAATAGGTTCAGATCTGAAATCATGGCACTCAGGCCCTAGTGACAAGCATTAAGCATAGAAAAGTCATAGCAACATCAATCTCAGAACATAGTGGATAATAGGGATCAAACCCTAACAAAACTAACTTGATACATGGTAAATCTCATCCAACCGATCACCGTCCAGCAAGCCTACGATGGAATTACTCATGCACGATGGTGAGCATCATGAAATTGGTGATGGAGGATGGTTGATGATGACGACGGCGACGAATCCCCCTCTCCAGAGCCCCGAACGGACTCCAGATCAGCCCTCCCGAGAGAGATTAGTGCTTGGCGGCAGCTCCGTGTCGTAAAACACGGTGAAACTTTCTCTCTGATTTTTTTCTCCGCGAGACGGAATATATGGAGTTGGAGTTGAGGTCGGTGGAGGTCCAGGGGGCCCACGAGTTAGGGGGGCGCGCCCTACAGTGGGGGCGCCCCCTGTCTCGTGGACGGGCCCTGGGCCCCCTGGTGTATTTCTTTCGCCCAGAAATTCTTATTAATTCCAAAAAGTGCCTCCGTGGATTTTCAGGACATTCCGAGAACTTTTCTTTTCTACACATAAAACAACATCATGGCAGTTCTGCTGAAAACAGCGTCGGTCCGGGTTAGTTTCATTCAAATCATGCAAGTTAGAGTCCAAAACAAGGGCAAAAGTGTTTGGAAAAGTAGATACGTTGGAGACGTATCAAGACCTAGGGTTGTCGGACTCAAATGAAGATATATCGCCTAAAGCATGAGTGATGTCGCTGCTACTCGGCATCTACAGAGAACACATGCGAAACTCAGGAAAGGAGGATAAGGATAAAGCTAATAACTTGGTAGCAAGCTGTCTAAACATGCCATGCAATAATTTTGAAAATGTACGGCTTAACTTTGTGTGACTCGAGCACCCACGATTTGTAAATTGACAGTAACTAATTGGAACAAATACATCTTATATGTACTAGTTAGGAAGGTAGATAATGAACATATATACTCTCTCCGTTATTTTATAGCTAGTTTGGGAACATACTGAACGAAATAGGAAGAGGGATTGTGAGGAAGTATGCCTCACCGTGATGGAGAGCAGTAACTAACATGTTTTTCTTGTGCAGATTCGGCAGGACCATAGGAGAGGCGAGGGTTACAGGATCGACATGCTCGAGTGCAAACGAAGACGACTAGGTTTGTTCCTAGCGAAAGGTCGTCAAAAGATGAGAAATATCTGATTTAAGATTAGTCTCCAACCGTCATAGCCCGTGCCTGATGCGCCAATTGGCGGTGCAAAATACTCTCGGATCCCTCGATAGGGGTCCAAGCACAGCTGGAAATCTCGGATCGGAGGTCGCACAAAGGTTTTACCTAGGTTCGCGCCTCCGTAGAGTAATACCCTATATCCTGCTTGCTTTTGTTATTGGGTTTTTACCATTTATGACACTAATTATGTCCCACTACTCAGTTTTTCCATTAAAAGTTACTACTGCTCACAGATGCCACCATTCCGTGAGATGCTTGCTAAAAATGCCACTATATATCTCAAGAATGCCATTGTTCCATTAGATGCTTGCTCATAAATGCCATTAGACATTGTTATTGTCAGGTCAACCTGTCGACCATGAAATATGACAAAAATACCCCTAGACCCACATGTCAAATCTCTATCCAACACTGATAAGTGTGGGCTCCACTTGTCAGTAGTAAGCAAGCACATAATTTTAGAGGAAAATAAGAACGATGTTGGGATCATGTGGGACCCGCACTTTATTGTAGTGAGATAGAGGGAGAGTGGTCATGTTGGTCCATAGGTATTTTGGTCATTATAACATGGCAAACGAGATTTGAGCTGACAGTAATGGTGTCTAGTGGCAATTTTTTTGCATGCGTCTAACAAAGCAATGGCATTTTTGAGCAGTTGAAATTTCAATTAGTAAAATTGAGGAGTGGGACATAACCAGTGGCATAAATGATAAGAACCCTTTGTTATTACTGGGGAGGGATACCTCATGCGTGCGGTTACAATGGTGTACGAGCTTGCTAGCGAGAGTTGCTATATGAGAATCTATGAATGGGGATTTCCCGACCTCCCTTTATATAGACAGGGAAGGCCTAGGGTTTAAAAGAGCGATACTGATCTCCACTACCGCCTCCCTTTCTCTTGAAGGGCAAGATGGTCGCCGAAGATCTCCTTAGGGTTTCTTCCCTCACCTGTCCCGCTGATCATGGGGAGGCCGAGCTCCCTTGAGTGGGCCACCCCTGGTTTATGACACCGTCATTGTCCGGGTCCACTTTCGGAGCAAGTGTCAAGGGCACGACTCCTGTAGTTCCAACCCCATGACACAGAATTAAACACCGACACCGAAAATAATAGCTAGGTTAAAAGAGATAGGATAACGCCAATTACGAGGTCCTGAATAATTAAATATACTTGCGTATTTTCCAGTTTAGAAGCATAATGGAGGGCAGTAGATATGAATGGTGCATTTTATAAACAAACACTTTAGAAACAGATGCACTCCTAAATCATCTTTATCTCCGGGTGCATGACTTCCATGTAGTGCACCTACGTGTGGGATAATGAAAGAACAAACTTCAGGCATCCTTCCTTTAGAGACAGAGCTTTCATAGGCCAGAAAACAAACAATGTCCTTGATGCCGATTTGCATCGATCATCTATGGATAAAATGTCCAACGACACAGCTAAATATAAATGGTGCATTTTTCAGTCCAGAAGCATGATGGAGGGCAATAGATATGAATGGTGCATTTTATGAACAAATTCTTTAGAAATAGAGGCACTCCTAAATCATGTTTATCTCTAGGTGCATGACTTTCATGCAGTACTAGTAGAAAAGGGGGCAAAGGTCTAGGCCGGGTCAGCCCATTAGTCCCGGTTCAGTCCAGAACCGGGACCCATGTTGGAAATATGCCCTAGAGGCAATAATAAATTAGTTATTAGTATATTTCCTTGTTCATGATAATCGTTTATTATCCATGCTATAATTTTATTGAAAGGAAACTCAGATACATGTGTGGGTACATAGACAACACCATGTCCCTAGTAAGCCTCTAGTTGACTAGCTCGTTAATCAATAGATGGTTACGGTCTCCTGACCATGGACATTGGATGTCATTGATAACGGGATCACATCATTAGGAGAATGATGTGATGGACAAGACCCAATCCTAAGCCTAGCACAAAGACCGTAGTTCGTATGCTAAAGCTTTTCTAATGTCAAGTATCATTTCCTTAGACCATGAGATTGTGCAACTCCCGGATACCGTAGGAATGCTTTGGGTGTAACAAAGCGTCTGGCGTAACTGGGTGGCTATAAAGGTTCATTACAGGTATCTCCGAAAGTATCTGTTGGGTTGGCACGAATCGAGACGGGATTTGTCACTCTGGTTGACGGAGAGGTATCTCTGGGCCCACTCGGTAGGACATCATCATAATGTGCACAATGTGACCAAGGGGTTGATCACGAGATGATGTGTTATGGAGCGAGTAAAGAGACTTGCGATAGCGAGATTGAACAAGGTATCGAGGATACCGACGATCGAATCTCGGGCAAGTACAATACCGCTAGACAAAGGGAATTGAATACGGGATTGATTGAATCCTCGACATCGTGGTTCATCCGATGAGATCATCGTGGAACATGTGGGAGCCAACATGGTTATCCAGATCCCTCTGTTGGTTATTGACCGGAGAACGTCTCGGTCATGTCTGCATGGTTCCCGAACCCGTAGGGTCTACACACTTAAGGTTCGGTGACGCTAAAGTTGTTATGGGAAATAGTATGTGGTTACCGAAGGTTGTTGAGTCCGGATGTGATCCCGGACGTCACGAGGAGTTCGGAATGGTCGGCGGTGAAGATCGATATATTGGGCGAAGTGTATTGGAGTCCGGAAGTGTTCGGGGTACCAGGCTATGGCCAGCATGACCGAAAGGTGTTTGGGAGCCCGACAAGTGTTGGAGGGCCTCATGGGCCAAGGGAAGGGCAAACCAGCCCACTAAGGGGTGGTGCGCCCTCCCAGCCCCTCTCACGTAACCAGGAGAGGTTGGGCGCCTCTCCTAGGGCAGCCCCTTCACGGCTTGGGGGCAAGTTTCCTGGGGGCTAGGCGCCCAAACCCATCTAGGGTTTCCCTGTGCCGCCGCCCTCCCTAGGGAACCCTAGGCGCCTCCTCCACCCCCTTACCCCTATATATAGTGAGGAGAGAGAGGGCAGCCGCACCTTCCTGGCGCAGCCCTCCTCCTCAACACTTCCTCCTCCTCCGTAGTGCTTAGCGGCTCTGGGAGAACCACGAGCTCCATCACCACCACGTCGTCGTGTTGTCGGAGTTTTCCTCAACTTCTCCTCTTCCCTTGCTGGATCAAGAAGGAGGATCGTCCCGGGCTGTCGTGTGTTGAACGCGGAGGTGCCGTCCGTTCGGCGCTAGGATCATCGGTGATTTGGATCACGGCAGTACGAATCCATCAACCCCGTTCTCTTGAGCGCTTCCGCTTAGCGATCTACAAGGGTATGTAGATGCACTCTCCTTCCCCTCGTTGCTGGTTTCTCCATAGATAGATCTTGGTGACACGTAGGAAAATTTTGAATTTCTGCTACGTTCGCCAACAGTGGCATCATGAGCTAGGTCTATTGTCTAGATTCTTTGCACGAGTAGAACACAAAGTAGTTGTGGGCGTTGATTTTGTTCAATATTCTTACCGTTACTAGTCCAATCTTGTTTCGACGGTATTGTGGGATGAAGCGGCCCGGACCGACCTTACACGCACACTTACGTGAGACAGGTTCCACCGACTGACATGCACTTGGTGCATAAGGTGGCTAGCGGGTGCCAATCTCTCCCACTTTAGTCGGAACGGATTCGATGAAAAGGGTCCTTATGAAGGGTAACTAGCAATTGGCATATCACGTTGTGGTTTTGCGTAGGTAAGAAACGTTCTTGCTAGAAACCCATAGCAGCCACGTAAAACATGCAAACAACAATTAGAGGACGTCTAACTTGTTTTTGCAGGGTATGCTATGTGATGTGATATGGCCAAGAAGAATGTGATGAATGATATGTGATGTATGAGATTGATCATGTTCTTGTAATAGGAATCACGACTTGCATGTCGATGAGTATGACAACCGGCAGGAGCCATAGGAGTTGTCTTTATTTATTGTATGACATGCGTGTCATTGAACAACGCCATGTAATTACTTTACTTTATTGCTAACCGGTAGCCATAGTATTAGAAGTAATAAGTTGGCGAGACAACTTCATGGAGACACGATGATGGAGATCATGATGATGGAGATCATGGTGTCACATCCCAGATAGACCATGCATTAGGGTGTGCATCATGTTTACTTTTCATCTGAATTTGAAATGGGGAAGCAGGAAACCCCAGAACACCCCCCTTAAAATAACTAGGGTTTACTAAAATTTAATTCAATGAATCCGAAATGCCCTTCAAAATGCTCATCCTCTTTGTTTGGGTTTAGGATCCATGTCAAAGAAGGTGGAACATTTTCTAGGTCACCTAAGGGTTCTAAATTTAATTCACAAATTTCTGAAAAGAGCAATTTTAATTATGGAAAATATTTTAAGTGTTCAAAAATTGTTAAACTAAAATGTTTCATGTTGGGAATATTCCAACTAGTGACCAGGAGCATTTTGGTAATTTTTGAAAAGGTTTTGGTATTTTTAAAAACCCTAAACAGAGTTGCATAAACAGAAAAAGAAAAAAAAATGAAAAACCCTTACATGTTGACAAGAATGGCCCACCTGCTGCCCAGCCCAACAGCGGCATGCGTAGCTGCTTGGCTCGGCCAGACAGGCAGGCTAATGCCGGCCGGCAGCGCAGGGCGCGCCACGCAGCTGGCCGCCGCCCTGCCTCACCCCCTCGCCGCCTCGCCGACTCGGGACGACCCACGCGTCGTCGCCCGACCTCCCAGACACCCCATTCCCCCCCTGCCTCTCTCTCTCGCTCGCCCTCGACCTGGCCGACGCCATCGCCGACACGCCACCGTCGACGCCGTGCTCCCCGCCGTCCACACACCTCCTCGCCATGTCTGGCAGCTCCGCCGCACTCCGTTACCCCTAGCTAGCTAGTCCCCCTCGCTCCAGAACCCCCCGAGGCCACTACTCCGACCTCGCCCGAGTCCAAGGCCGCCGGAGATCCCCATCGTCGCCGCCGACGCGTCAGCCCACCTCCGACCCCGACGAGGCTTTCCGCAGGTTCACTACGAACCTAGCTACCTCTCCATCCTCTCCGTTCTCCTCTTCTTGCACCACAGCGAGCGGTCGATGATCGCCTGAACCCACCGCCGCGGGACTCGTCGCCGACGAGCCTCCGGTCACCTTTTGGCCACACCACCACGTCCATCGCACTCACCACTCTCTAACGAGTCTAACCACGTACTCCCCGCGCCTCGCCGAGGCCGCTAACCCCTAACCCGTCGGTGGCCGAGCCTCGGTCGCCGCCCGACTCGTCGCCGGCGCCCACTCCGGCCACCCCTAACCCAACTGACCCCACCAAACCCCGCGGCTCACCTCTAGCTACCCGTAGGTGCTCCCCGCGCTCCATTTGGAGCCCGGAACGTGCAAAAGCACTTGCTCCGCCGCGTCTGGCCTCGCCGGCGGCTAGACGCCGGTGAGTTGACCTCACCCGTGGGCCCTGTTGACCCTTTGGGTCAATGACAGGTGGACCCCTTCGGCTAATCTAATTAGGATTAGTTTTAATTAAAACTAATTAGTTAAACTAACCTGACATGCGGGTCCCACTGGTCAGTTTGACCTGGACGACCCCGTTGACCCTCTGACGTCATGCTGACTTCACGCTGACGCATTAATTCTAATTCTGGAATTATTTTTATATAATAAAATCCAGAATATAATTCAAATTTCAAATGCTTATAACTTTTATTCTATAACTCCAAATGCAAAGATTTATATATGAAAATTTATCAGAAAAATACACTCTATCCATTGGTACAGGTTTCATGCATGTTAAAACAAGTTAACTATGCTGAATAACCAGATTAAGATTTTGAACCATTAGGACTAACTCACATGATCTATCATTTGAACCTTTGGTTCAAATGAGATCATCCTATCCCTCCAACTTGCATTAGGCCAACACACATTCATCTTGCCATGTCATAGCATGCATCATAATGTTGCACATTGGTTGTATGTTTATTTTGGTGTGTTTTCATGATAGGTTCTGCCCCCGAAGATAACCTCGATAACCCATCTGAAGGGCAGTTCTCTACCCCAGTTCCATCAGGCAAGCAATTCATTGAACATTCCGATACAAACCCATGTTCTCGCTTCTGCTCTCATTTTACTGCATTAAGACAACGCGATTCAACTGTTGTGTGCTGCGGTAGCTGAACCCACTTCCTTTGCATGACCTGTCATTGCCACAGTAATTAGATGAAACCCACTAGTATGTGTAGGAGTTGTTTGAGCCATGTTTGTGATTCCTACCATGCTATGCTTGCTATGCTTAGAGTTGTGTCAGGTCTGGCTCATCGGGATGATGAACTGGAGTGAAAGGTTGTGTTGGTTCGAGAGTGTAAGTGTTGAACACTATTTGGTAAAGGTATCGATGAGAGGCCATGTAGGAGTACATGGTGGGTTGTTTCATTGAGGCCGAACTTAAGAACTGAGATCTGTGTTTGTGATCCATGAACTAGCTACTACCACGCATTGGGCCCGAAACCAATGGACCCTCTCGGCTTCTTAACCACCCCTGTTCATAGTCCGGGAGTTGCAAGTAGTTTCTGGTGTTTGTAGCATCTTTGGGGCCGCATAGCGCTGACCTTAGGGGTGGGTTGTGTTGCGGTAGGCACCGTGGGTTGATGTAAAGTGCCGTTTGGTATCTCGGGAACCCTGCACACATCGTTCGGGGCTGTATGGGAAACCTCGGCGGACTCCTGCGGATGGAACCGAATAGGCGATAACTGGACTAGGGACTTGTGTGTTTAGGTAGGCTGTGGCCGACACCCACGTTGGGCTTCCGCTTGAAGGTTTGCAGTACATGTCGTAAACGGCGATAAGTGGTGAGCGTGTGTGAAGAAGTATACCCCTGCAGGGTTAAATATGATCTATTCGAATAGCCGTGTCCACGGAGAAGGACTTCTGGGTTACCTATATCAGTTCATAGACAAGTAAATGGATACTATTAAAAGCCTCAAGATAAGTGTGAGTATCGTGGATGGCCCTCTCGGGGATGACGAGAGAGGATCCACGGTGGAGTATTGTGGTGGTGATTAGTGGACTCGTGTACGACAAATGCTTTACAAAGTGTGCCACGTAGGATAGCTTAGCCAAGAGTCAAAGCTGGCTTGCTGCATTTAACTCCACTACCTTTCTTGAGAATGTGCATGTATGATAGGATTCTGTGGTAAGACTTGCTGAGTACTTTTGTACTCATGTTTGCCTAATCATTATTTTTCAGAGGACTATACTACCCCCTCCGACGGATTCTATGTAGATGTTGACTTCGACGAGTAAGCTAGCCACCCAGGTGGCGATCTAAGACTTGTGAAGGGCCATGTAGATAGAAAGGCTCCAACAAGCTTTCTTTCTTTCTAGAGTCTGTACTCAGACTACTTTGCTTCCGCATGTGCTTGTATGATTGTATGACTTGAGTGTTGGGTCATGTGACCCCTACTTGTATGACTATGTTATGTATGGCTCCTCGGAGCCTCTTAAATAAAGTACTTGAGTTGTAGAGTTTTGTTGTGATGCCTTGTTGTATTTACTCATATCGGGCATAATGTGTGTATGATTGAAATGCTTGGTATGAGTGGGATCCGACAATCTAGTTGTTTATCCTTGGCAGCCTCTCATATGGGGAAATGTAGTCTCGTGCTTCGGCGATAGTAGTCCGCTACAGCCCGGTTCACGAGTCCTGCTAGCCCAGACTACTGCTTGGACACTTGGTGGCGGCATGTGATTCATTTCGTTCCTATGTACGTCCCTTCGGGAAATGTCAGCGGTGATACTTGGAGTCCTGCCTAGCCTGCTACAGCCGGGATACCGGAGTCCTGTTAGCCAGTGCTACAGCCCAAGTTCATACGTTGATGACCGACATGCTCGAGGTGTCTCATGTATGCCTGTCCCCATAGGTTAGTGCCGCTTTGGGTTCACGACTAGCCATGTCGGCCGGGTTCTTTGTCATGTGGATGCTAGCGACACTATCATATCGTGAGCCAAAAGACGCAAAGCGGTCCGGGCCATGGTAAGGCGACACCCGTGGGAATACCGTGCGTGAGGCCGCAAAGTGATATGAGGAGTTACCAGCTAGGTCGATGTGACTTGGAATCGGGTCTGACAGCGTTGGCATCGAGAAAGGGGCTGCTCTGTAGGTCCGCTAAGCCAAACTGGTGAAGTTGAGTCTAGAAATGCTTTAGTTATATGTAGGGAATTGATTGTGGGAGGAGCGAAGGCTCTTTTACTCCTTTACCTTATGCCCTCTGATCTGAGTCATCCTCTTCTCATTCAACGTGGGTTTAGGACTAGGCTCTCTTTCTCTATCAGGATCACGTGTTACTATCCGTAGTACCTTGTAGGATTGTTGGTCACATCCTCAGTTCAGTGTTACTAAATTTTAGTATGCTACCATTTGAACCAGAACCTTGATATGATGTTGTTGAGTGGTTTTGCAAAGCTGATTTTGAATGTCTCAAATTTGATTTGAGCAATTACAGATGTTATGCTGCCCGATTTTCCCTAGAAATTCTAATGCCTTTGCATTATGGCTGTGCTTTCAGATGGCCACCCGTTCCCAGAACCAAGTGGTTCGTCTGACTCGCTGCATCGATGTGTGCGGTCACACGGCCATGTTGGTTAGGGTGATGATTGAGGCTGGTTATCGGTGGTATCCTGAATATACCGTCGAGGAGCAGTTCAGGGATTTCAATCAAAGCCAATACCTATGCACGGTCCGGATTTATCCATCCTACCCCGGAGCTACCGAGCCACTTCACTGTTCCTACGGGCTCGGAATCACTATTGGAATGTCTGTACAAGATGCAGCCTATTCCATGATGACTATCATTCGAGCCAGGACTGCCTTGTTGAGCAACACTGACTTCCGCTATATGCCAGCATCTCTTCCTGGGGCGCATGGCTATCTTCAGGGGTTGTACAGTGATGCGACCCATGAGGACTCACTCCTCCGTACCACTACTGAGTTGTTGGAGGACAAGGACCGTGAGAACCGGGCCTTGCGAATGGAGCTGTTTAATGCCCGCTCTGACCACTGGGCTACCCTGACTAGGTTTGCACCTGCCGTGCAAGCCGGATGTATGGACATGAGGGACTTGTACCCTGTGCGGGCAAGTCTGCCAGACTTCATGGAGTGGCGTGAGGTTGGAGGCATCACTCCTCCTCGTGGGCCCCTTCTGCCACCGTTTGTGGGTCCACGGCCACATCCGAGTCCTTATGGTCCACAGGCCCCTCAGGATTGTCTGTTTCCGGACGATCATGTTCCACTTCCAGGTCTGGGTGGTGACTTCTACGAGAACTACTATGGAGCTGCCTGAGATAGTAGTAGTATTTCTAGTATGGTAATGGTTGTGATTCCACCGTCCTGCGTGACTCGTGGAATACGACTTAGTGTGTATCATTCCGGAAGTGTAGAAAAATAATGTATAGGAGTTGGAATGCTTCCGATGAGATGTAACGCCTTCCCTTATAGTTGTACTCCGTCAGGCTTGTACTAAACTATGAATGGTGTGTATGACCGTTGGTATATATATATATGGCAGTTTATATTACCATGTCATACGGATGAACATCTTTGCATTCCATACTGTCCATTACCTTCCGCACTGCCTTGTTAAATTCTGCCATCCTGGTTTAAACCTTTGCTTTGTCTCCCGTGATGGTCAACACTGAATTCTCCTGCTGTTCCGAGCAGCAGGAGAGGCCGATGCAGCCGAAATGTGAATCTGCCGCAACCGCCATCCTTGGCTGAGGTGATTTGGAAGCGAACGCAATAAGCCTGAAACCAACCGCTTATTGGGCGGATTGAACAAAACACAGCACGCCAGCCAAGAAACGATGGGGTTTCACTCAATGATTTAATCAAGCTTTATCCTCCAAAGTTCAAATGTTCCGTCGAGCCACTCGACGCCGATGATTGGCTCCGCAGTATTCATCACAAGCTGCGTTCCGCCAATGTGTCCGAGGCTGACAAAGTTACCTTTGCCGCCTATCATCTGGAAGGCCCTGCCAGTCTCTGGTGGGAAAACTATGAGGCTATGCGTCCGGCTGGACAAGTTACAACTTGGGATGAATTCAGTGCCGCCTTCCGCGAGCACCATATTCCAGAAGGACTTATGGACCGCAAACGTGAGGAATTCTGCAGTTTCACCCAAGGCGGCTGAGCGTGGATGCCTACACCGTGAATTCGGAGGTTAGCACGTTATGCTCGAAGAAGTTTCTACCGATGCTAAGAAGCAGGCGAGGTTCCGTAAGGGACTTAGCCCTGAGCTACGCCGAGATCTCCGTCTGCATGAATGCACCTCTTTCTCGAAGCTAGTCAATAAGGCTATCAGCGCCGAGACTGGGCAGACTGATTTCGAGGCCTCACGCAAGCACATCCGTGATTCTGGATCGTCATCCGGCTCTGGTTCCCAGAAGCGCCGGGTTTGGGTTCCTAATACGGCTCTACCACCCAGGTACACCCCGAGGCCATCCTTCGAGGCGCCTCGCCCCAATCAGCCGTATTTTCCACCCAAGACATATGGAGGTCCAACTGCTAATGTGGCCCCACGGCCAAATGTGATCACTTGCTTCAAATGTGGAGAGACGGGCCACTATATTCGAGAGTGTCCCCAGAACAACCCCAATCAAGCTGGAAAGTCTGTTGGCCGCGGCAAGCCAACAGGAAAGATTCCCTATGCCAAGCCAGTTGCCACCGCTCGTGGCCATGTCAACTATGTCTCTGCTGAAGAAACCTATGAGGATCCCAACGTCGTGCTCGGTACGCTTCTTGTTAATTGTCATCCGGCAACTGTTCTTTTTGATACTGGAGCATCTCATTCATTTATTTCTGAGAGCTATGCTCGATTACACAACACCACATTCTGTGACATGCCTACCTCCATGGAAATTCAAACCCCTGGATCTAGATGGCAAACCTCTAGAATAAGTCATGGGAATGAAATTCTTGTCGACAGATTAGTCTTTCTTGCATCTCTAATAGCTCTTAAGTCCTCGGACATAAACATCATCTTGGGTATGGACTGGATGTCAGCCCATTATGCCAAGATTGATTGCTCGACTAGAACCGCTCAACTTACTCATCCTTGGGTAAAACGGTGGATGTTTTAACCCGAGTGTCTAAGCGCCACTTTACTCCTTAAATGCCAACCCTCTTCCGGATCTCAAGATATTCCGGTAGTCCGTGATTTCCCGGATGTCTTTCGGAAGAACTGCCGGTATTCCACCGACAGGATGTTGAGTTCGTGATAGATCTTGTTCCGGAACCGCCCCAATCTCTAGGAGACCTTATAAGATGGCACCCCTAGAACTAGCTGAACTTAAGAAACAACTCGATGAGTCCTTGCAAAAGGGTTTCATCCGTCCTAGTTCATCTCCATGGGCTTGCCCGTCCTCTTCGTCAAGAAGAAGGATGGTACGGATCGGATGGTTGTAGATTACCGACCTGTCAATTTGGTCACTATCAAGAACAAGTATCCGCTCCCGGGATCAACGACACTGTATGATCAGCTCGCTGGATCCTCGATCTTTTCAAGATGGATTTGAGGTTGGGCTACCATCAAATCAAAATCAGGAACGGGACATACCCAAAACGGCCTTTGTCACTCGTTATGGCCAATACTGAGTACACCGTCATGTCCTTCGGATTAACCAATGCTCCAGCCACCTTCTCTCGGTTAATGAACTCAATCTTCATGGAGTATTTGGATAAATTGTCGTGGTATACCTCGATGATATACTCATCTACTCCAAGAATGAGGAAGAACATGCCGAACATCTAAGGCTAGTATTGATGAAACTTCGAGAGCACCGCCTTTATGCCAAATTCTCTAAGTGTGAATTCTGGTTACCAGAAGTGACCTATCTAGGACATGTAATTTCTGGTAAGGGTATTGCTGTCAATCCCGAGCGAGTTCAAGCCGTCCTTGATTGGACTCCACCTGAATCGGTAAAGCAAGTTCGAGTTTCCTCGGGTTAGCGAGCTATTGCCGCCGCAAATCGAGAATTCTCTAAAGTTGCTAAACCTCTAACCGAACTCCTCAAGAAAGATAAGAAGTTCGAGTGGGACGCCACAAAGGCGAGATCAGCTTTCAGGAACTGAAAAGACGCTCGACATCTGCTCCGCACTTATTCCACCAGATTTTCTAAGGACTTTATTATCTATTGCGGCGCCTCGCGACAAGGACTAGGTTGCATACTCATGCAAGATCGTCATGTGATTGCCTACGCTTCTCGACGTTTCGCCCACATGAGGATAACTATCCCACACACGATCTAGAGCTTGCAGCGATGGTCCATGCACTCAAAACCTGGCGACATTACCTCCGGGTAATCGTTGCGAAATCTACAGATCACCAAAGTCTGAAATATATCTTCACCCAACCGGATTTGAATCTCGGCAAAGACGTTGGGTCGAGTTGATTACAGATTTCGACTTAGGAATATCCTACACCCTGTGCAAAGCCAATGTCATGGCTGGCGACTAAGTCGCAAATCTTCTTCAGTAACAATTTGATGTTACAACAAGGTCAACCAATTCTCCACGAGGAATTTCGTAAGCTTAACCTTCACATTGTTCCTCGAGGATTCCTCTCCACCCTGGTGGCGAAACCTACCCTTACGGATCAGATCATCAAAGCACAGAAGGTAGATCCGGGAATCTCCCGTATCAAGAGAAACATCAAGAAAGGAGTCGCAGATTGTTTCTCCATTGATGAACAAGGTGTCGTGTTCTTTGGAGACCGTCTAGTGGTTCCCAAGGTGCGCAACCTGAGGCGATTGATCCTTAAGGAAGCTCATGACTCTCCTCTCACCATTCATCCTGGTAGTACTAAAATGTATCAAGATCTACGCCAGAGGTTTTGGTGGACTAGGATGAAGAGAGAAATCGCTCAATACATTGCTAACTGCGACGTTTGTCGTCGAGTTAAAGCGGAGCATCAACGGCCTGCTGGTACCCTTCAACCCTTGGATATTCCTGAATGGAAATGGGATAAAATCGGTATGGATTTCATTACCGGGTTTCCCAGGACCAAAAGAGGGAATAACGCTATCTTCGTCATTGTTGATCGTCTTTCCAAAGTAGCCCACTTCCTACCTGTTCGTGAGAGTATAACCGCTAGCCAGCTAGCTGACTTGTACATCTCCCGAATAGTGTCTCTTCATGGTGTTCCATCAGAGATTAACTCCGACCGTGGGAGCCTCTTCACCTCTCGATTTTGGGAAAGTTTCCAAAACGCTATGGGAACTCGTCTCTCTTTAGCACCGCTTTCCATCCCCAATCAAGTGGTCAAGTAGAACGAGTCAATCAAATCTTAGAGGATATGCTTCGAGCATCCGTCATCTCTTTCGGCATGAATTGGGAGAAATGCCTCCCATTCGCCGAGTTCGCTTATAACAACAGTTATCAAGCCAGTCTGGGCAAAGCCCCTTTCGAAGTTCTTTATGGACGAAAATGTCGAACGCCTCTTAACTGGTCAGAAACCGGGGAGAGACAACTCTTTGGCCCGGATATGATCCAGGATGCAGAAGAGCAAGTTCGCATTGTTCGTGAGAATTTGAAAACAGCCCAATCTCGTCGAAGAGCCAATATGATCGCAAGCATAAGCCTATGGCTTATGAAATTGGCGAAGGCTTACCTCCGGTTTCCCTTTAAAGGAACCCATCGATTGATATCAAGGGCAAGTTGGCTCCTCGTTACATCGGACCCTTTCGCATTCTTGCCAAACGAGGGAAGTTGCCTACCAATTGAACTACCTCCGCACCTTTCCAAGGTCCATGATGTCTTCCACGCTTCCCAACTCAGCGTTGCTTCTCGGATCCTATCCGTGGAGTGGACCACTAAACGCTTGATCTACAAGATAACCTCACTTATCGAGAGTACCCGTTCAGATCCTCGATCAAACCGAGCGTACCACTCGACGCCGGAATATCAAGTTTCTAAAGGTTCAATGGTCAAACCATTCCGAGCAAGAAGCAACTTGGGAAAGGGAGGATCGTCTTCACTTGAGTACCCCACCTTTTCATAACAGATTCTAAATCTGGGACGAGATTCTTTTGAGTGGGGGTGAGTTGTCACATCCCAGATAGACCATGCATTAGGGTGTGCATCATGTTTACTTTTCATCTGAATTTGAAATGGGGAAGCAGAAACCCCGAACACCCCCCCCCCTTAAAATAACTAGGGTTTACTAAAATTTAATTCAATGAATCTGAAATGCCCTTCAAAATGCTCATCCTCTTTGTTTGGGTTTAGGATCCATGTCAAAGAAGGTGGAACATTTTCTAGGTCACCTAAGGGTTCTAAATTTAATTCACAAATTTCTGAAAAGAGCAATTTTAATTATGGAAAATATTTTAAGTGTTCAAAAATTGTTAAACTAAAATGTTTCATGTTGGGAATATTCCAACTAGTGACCAGGAGCATTTTGGTAATTTTTGAAAAGGTTTTGGTATTTTTAAAAACCCTAAACAGAGTTGCATAAACAGAAAAAGATAAAAAATGAAAAACCCTTACTGTCATGAGAACGGCCCACCTGCTGCCCAGCCCAAAGAGCAGCTGGCCAATGAGCTGCTTGGCTCGGCCAGCAGCAGGCTGGTGCCGGCCGGCGAGCGCAGGGCGCGCCACGCAGCTGGCCGCCGCCCTGCCTCACCCCCTCGCCGCCTCGCCGACTCGGGACGACCCACGCGTCGTCGCCCGACCTCCCAGACACCCCATTCCCCCTGCCTCTCTCTCTCGCTCGCCCTCGACCTGGCCGACGCCATCGCCGACACGCCACCGTCGACGCCGTGCTCCCCGCCGCCCACACACCTCCTCGCCATGTCTGGCAGCTCCGCCAAGACTCCGTTACCCCTAGCCAGCTAGTCCCCTCGCTCCAAACCCCGAGGCCACTACTCCGACCTCGCCGAGTCCAAGGTCGGAGATCCCCATCGTCGCCGCCGACGCGTCAGCCCACCTCCGACCCCGACGAGGCTTTCCGCAGGTTCACTACGAACCTAGCTACCTCTCCATCCTCTCCGTTCTCCTCTTCTTGCACCACAGCGAGCGGTCGATGATCGCCTGAACCCACCGCCGCGGGACTCGTCGCCGACGAGCCTCCCGTCACCTTTGGCCACACCACCACGCCCATCGACTCACCACTCTCTAACGAGTCTAACCACGTACTCCCGCGCCTCGCCGAGGCCGCTAACCCCTAACCCGTCGGTGGCGAGCCTCGTCGCCGCCCGACTTGTCGCCCGGCGCCCACTCCGCCACCCCTAACCCAACTGACCCCACCAAACCCCGCGGCTCACCTCTAGCTACCAGAGGTGCTCCCAGGCCCATTTGGAGCCCGAACGTGCAAAAGCACTTGCTCCGCCTGCGTCTCGGCCTCGCCGCTGGCTAGACGCCGGTGAGTTGACCTCACCGTGGGCCTGCTGACCCTTTGGGTCAATGATGTGGACCCCTTGGCTAATCTAATTAGGATTAGTTTTAATTAAAACTAATTAGTTAAACTAACTCGACATGCGGGTCCCACTGGTCAGTTTGACCTGGACGACCCGTTGACCCTCGACGTCATGCTGACCTCACGCCGACGATTAATTCTAATTCTGGAATTATTTTTATATAATAAAATCCAGAATATAATTCAAATTTCAAATGCTTATAACTTTTATTCTATAACTCCAAATGCAAAGATTTATATATGAAAATTTATCAGAAAAATACACTCTATCCATTGGTACAGGTTTCATGCATGTTAAAACAAGTTAACTATGCTGAATAACCAGATTAAGATTTTGCACCATTAGGACTAACTCACATGATCTATCATTTGAACCTTTGGTTCAAATGAGATCATCCCCTGTCCCTCCAACTTGCATTAGGCCAACACACATTCATCTTGCCATGTCATAGCATGCATCATAATGTTGCACATTGGTTGTATGTTTATTTTGGTGTGTTTTTCATGATAGGTTCTGCCCCCGAAGATAACCTCGATAACCCATCTGAAGGGCAGTTCTCTACCCCAGTTCCATCAGGCAAGCAATTCATTGAACATTCCGATACAAACCCATGTTCTCGCTTCTGCTCTCATTTTACTGCATTAAGACAACGCGATTCAACTGTTGTGTGCTGCGGTAGCTGAACCCACTTCCTTTGCATGACCTGTCATTGCCACAGTAATTAGATGAAACCCACTAGTATGTGTAGGAGTTGTTTGAGCCATGTTTGTGATTCCTACCATGCTATGCTTGCTATGCTTAGAGTTGTGTCAGTCGGCTCATCGGGATGATGAACTGGAGTGAAAGGTTGTGTTGGTTCGAGAGTGTAAGTGTTGAACACTATTTGGTAAAGGTATCGATGAGAGGCCATGTAGGAGTACATGGTGGGTTGTTTCATTGAGGCCGAACTTAAGAACCGAGATCTGTGTTTGTGATCCATGAACTAGCTACTACCACGCATTGGGCCCGAAACCAATGGACCCTCTCGGCTTCTTAACCACCCCTGTTCATAGTCCGGGAGTTGCAAGTAGTTTCTGGTGTTTGTAGCATGGTGGGGGCCGCACGCAACGCTGACCTTAGGGGTGGGTTGTGTTGCGGTAGGCACCGTGGTCTGTGTACCGAAAAGCCCGTTTGGTATCTCGGGAACCCCGCACACATCGTTCGGGGTTGTATGGGAAACCTCGGCGGACTCCTGCGGATGGAACCCGAATAGGCGATAACCTGGACTAGGGACTTGTGTGTTTAGGTAGGCTGTGGCCGACACCCACGTTGGGCTTCCGCTTGAAGGTTGCGAGTACATGTCGTGTAAACGGCGATAAGTGGTGTGAGCGTGTGAAGAAGTATACCCTGCAGGTTAAATATGATCTATTGAATAGCCGTGTCCACGGAGAAGGACTTCTGGGTTACCTATATCAGTTCATAGACAAGTAAATGGATACTATTAAAAGCCTCAAGATAAGTGTGAGTATCGTGGATGGCCCTCTCGGGGATGACGAGAGGATCCACGATGGAGTATTGTGGTGGTGATTAGTGGACTCGTGTACGACAAATGCTTTACAAAGTGTGCCACGAGGATAGCTTAGCCAAGAGTCAAAGCTGGCTTGCTGCATTTAACTCCACTACCTTTCTTGAGAATGTGCATGTATGATAGGATTCGTGGTAAGACTTGCTGAGTACTTTTGTACTCATGTTTGCCTAATCATTATTTTTCAGAGGACTATACTACCCTCCGACGGATTCTATGTAGATGTTGACTTGACGAGTAAGCTAGCCACCCGTGTGGCGATCTAAGACTTGTGAAGGGCCATGTAGATAGAAAGGCTCCAACAAGCTTTCTTTCTTTCTAGAGTGCGTACTCAGACTACTTTGCTTCCGCATGTGCTTGTATGATTGTATGACTTGAGTGTTGGGTCATGTGACCCTACTTGTATGACTATGTTATGTATGGCTCCTCGAGCCTCTTAAATAAAGTACTTGAGTTGTAGAGTTTTGTTGTGATGCCTTGTTGTATTTACTCATATCGGGCATAATGTGTGTATGATTGAAATGCTTGGTATGAGTGGGATCCGACAATCTAGTTGTTTATCCTTGGCAGCCTCTCATATGGGGAAATGTAGTCTCGTGCTTCGAGCGATAGTAGTCCGCTACAGCCCGGTTCACGGAGTCCCGCTAGCCCAAAGACTACTGCTTGGACACTTGACTGGCCGGCATGTGATTCATTTCGTTCCTATGTCATCCTTCGGGAAATGTCACGCGGTGATACTTGGAGTCCTGCCTAGCCTGCTACAGCCGGGATACCGGAGTCCTGTTAGCCCAGTGCTACAGCCCAAGTTCATACGTTGATGACCGACATGCTCGAGGTGTCTCATGTATGCCTGTCCCCATAGGTTAGTGCCGCTTTGGGTTCACGACTAGCCATGTCGGCCCGGGTTCTTTGTCATGTGGATGCTAGCGACACTGTCATATACGTGAGCCAAAAGACGCAAACGGTCCCGGGCCATGGTAAGGCGACACCCGTGGGAATACCGTGCGTGAGGCCGCAAAGTGATATGAGGAGTTACCAGCTAGGTCGATGTGACTTGGAATCGGGGTCCTGACACATGGTGTCATGCCGGTGACGATGATGATCATGGAGCCCCGAAGATGGAGATCAAAAGGAGCAATATGATATTGGCCATATCATGTCACTATTTGATTGCATGTGATGTTTATCATGATTATACATCTTATTTTCTTAGAACGACGGTAGTAAATAAGATGACCCCTCATTAAAATTTCAAGAAAGTGTTCCCCCTAACTGTGCACCGCTATGCGAAAGTTCGCTGCTTCAAGCACCACGTGATGATCGGGTGTGATAGATTCTTACGTTCACATACAACGGGTGTAAGCCAGATTTACACACTTGAAACACATAGGTTGACTTGACGAGCCTAGCATGTACAGACATGGCCTCGAACACAAGAGACCGAAAGGTCGAGCATGAGTCGATAGTAGATCGATCAACATGAAGATGTTCACCGATGATGACTAGTCCGTCTCACGTGATGATCGGACACGGCCTAGTTGACTCGGATCATGTAATCACTTAGATGACTAGAGGGATGTCTATCTGAGTGGGAGTTCATGAGATGAACTTAATTATCCTGAACATAGTCAAAAGATCTTTGCAAATTATATCGTAAGCTCGCACTTTAGTTCCACTGTTTAGATATGTTCCTAGAGAAAATATAGTTGAAAGTTGACAGTAGAGATTATGCGGACAGTAGAAAGCTTATGTCCTTAGTGCACCGCTCAGTGTGCTGAACCCCAAACGTCGTCTGTGGATGTTGCGAACATTAGACATACACGTTTTGATAACTACGTGATAGTTCAGTTAAATGGTTTAGAGTAGAGGCACCAAAGACGTTTCTCGAAACATATAAGATGTTTCGAGGGCTGAAATTGGGATTTCAGGCTTGTGCCCACGTCAAAAGGTATAAGACCTCCGATGATTTTCTTAGCCTGCAAACTAAGGGAGAAAAGCTCAATCGTTGAGCTTGTGCTTAGATTGTCTGAGTGCAACAATCACTTGAATCGAGTGGGAGTTGATCTTCCAGATGAGATAGTGATGTTTCTCCAAAGTCATTGCCACCAAGCTGCTAGAGCTTCGTGATGAACTATAACATATCAGGGATAGATATGATGATCCTTGAGGTATTCACGATGTTTGACACCGCGAAAGTAGAAATCAAGAAGGAGCATCAATTGTTGATGGTTGGTGAAACCACCAGTTTCGAGAAGGGCAAGAAGGGATACTTCATGAAATGGCAAATCAGCTGCTGCTCTAGTGAAGAAACCCAAGGTTGAACCCAAACCCGAGACTAAGTGCTTCTGTAATAAGGGGAACAGCCACTGGAGCAGAATTACCCTAGATACTTGGTAGATGAGAAGGCTGGCAAGGTCGATAGAAGTATATTGGATATATATTATGTTAATGTGTACTTTACTAGTACTCCTAGTAGCACCAGGGTATTAAGATACCGGTTCGGTTGCTAAGTGTTAGTAACTCAAATAAAAGAGCTACGGAATAAGCAGAGACTAGCTAAAGGTGAGCTGACGATATGTGTTGAAGTGTTTCCAAGTTTGATTTGATCAAACATCGCACGCTCCCTCTACCATCAAGATTAGTATTAAACCTGAATAATTGTCATTTGGTGATTGCGTTGAGCATAGACATGATTGGATTATGTCTATCGCAATACGGTTATTCATTTAAGGAGAATAATGGTTACTCTATTTATTTGAATAATACCTTCAATGGTCTTGCACCTAAAGGAATGGTTTATTGAATCTCGATCGTAGTGATACACATTTTCATGCCAAAAGATATAAGATAGTAATGATAGTACCACCTGCTTGTGGCACTGCCATTTGAGTCATATCGGTATAGAACGCATGAAGGAGCTCCATGTTGATGGATCTTTGGACTCACTCATTTTTGAAAAGTTTGAGACATGCGAACCATGTCTATTGGTGTATATGCATGAAGAAACTCCATGCAAATGGACCGTTTGGACTCACTTGATTTTGAATCACTTGAGACATGCAAATCATACCACATGGGCAAGATGACTGAAAGCCTCATTTTTCAGTGAAATGGAACAAGAAAGCAACTTGTTGGAAGTAATACATTTTGATGTGTGCAGTCCAATGAATGCCGAGGCACAAAGTGGATATCGTTATGTTCTTACTTCACAGATGATTTGAGTAGATACTGAGTATATTTACTTGATGAAACATAAGTCTGAATTATTGAATGGTTTAAATAATTTCAGAGTGAAGTTAAAGATCATCGTGACAAGAGGATAAAATGTCTATGATATGATCATAGAGATGAGTATCTGAGTTCTGAGCTTTGCACGCTATTAAGACATACACTCTTTCGAAACCGAATTTGCCATCTGCCGACTCTTTGCCATCCGCCACCGATGGCAAAGAACATCTTTGCCATCTGCTTATCGAAGCAGATGGCAAGAACTGACAGATGGCAAAGAACATGGTTGCCATCAGCCAATTCTTTGCCATCTGCTAGTGGATGGCAATAATATTTGCCATCTGCCAACAGATGGCAAAGAGGTGGTAGGGTCCAAGGTTGCAACGGCTCTGTCAACCCACCTCTTGCCATATGCCGCCAGATGGCAAGAATCTTTCCATCTGTTGGCAGATGGCAAAGAAGTGGGTGGAGCCCAATGGGTAACGGCGTTATAACGGACAGTAGCCCCACCTCTTTGCCATCTGCCAGCGGATGGCAAAGGCCCATATCTTTGCCATCACCCGGTCAGTGATGGCAAAGAGGTCACCCCTCTCTCCCAGCCCGGCCCCCTCTCTCTCTCTTCCAGCCCGGCCCCACCCTCTCTCTCTCTCTCTCTCTCTCTCTCCCAACCTCACCCACCCGCCACCAGCGAACAGAGCCCGACCACAGACCCCGACGACCCTGGCGCCGGCTGCCACCGCCGCCCGGCCCGCCCTCCCGCCACCGCAAGCCTCCTCCGCCCCTCCCGCCTCCCCGCCACCGCAGCCCTCCCCGCCACTCCCCGCCTCCCCGCCCCTCCCCGCCCTCCCCGCCCCTACCCGCCCCGCAGCTCGCCTCCCCGCCTCCCCGGCCACGGCGGCCCTCCCAGCGATGCGGATCAGGCCAAGACGGAGGTACGGCGAACCACACCCCTCCCAGTGCGAATCTGCCACGATGGAGGTGTGATGGCCAGACCGTCACATCCTCTTTTTACGGGCATCACATGCATCCTTCCCTGCCTTCGTCGTGGAAGATTTGGTGAATCGGTCACAACCTGTGGATGAGAAGAAGGTGTATATGCGGGAGGGACAGGCAGATCCCTTGCCGGTGGAGGCTGCCATGAGTCGTGATGAGGTGGGCAGGTGGCCATGGTTAGATCCTTTCTTATTGACACTGTTTTTCCCTTCCAATCCGCCACAGGATGCTGGTTCTGGTATGTTGGTTTGGGGATCTAAGGGCTAAGGCAGATTTGCAAAAAAATCATACCATTGGGTTCCGACTCTTTAAAATTTCTGCGGTGCTCTTAGATCTCAGTTGAGGTATTGGAATCCTAGAGCACACGATTTGCAATGTCATTGACCAGGTTAGTTTCCATGTTCTCACATATACAAGATCATCTTAATATCCAAGCATGTGCGCCCATGATTGATGCTCTGGATATGTATATGATATCTATTGCCTCAATTAAATCTTACCCAAATGGTATGTAATGTAAAACTAAGCCTGACCGTGTTAATTAATGCACCACAACAATCACACATACCCTTTATTTTCCTGTTACAGGAATCTCCGCACCACTAGAAAGTATGTATCTACATCAGTAAATTTCTTAGCTTCTCCGTAAATACGATTTTGGTTTGTTTTATTTATTAGCACTACCCCAATTCACATTGGATTTGTATGCACACTTGAAAGTAAGGTTGTATGGTCGCAACATATTCTTGTCGGGATCACGGACACTTAGCATAATATATTGCTGCATATATGTCGACTAGATAGAGCAAGCGCTTAACTATTGATTTATGTAGCATAATATTGTGATGGTATAAAGTTTGCAGCAAGGTTTATAATGCAACAAAACAAGGCGTTGTTCATTCTGCAATAATTGATGTAAGGTTTGCGGTATACCTTTCCTCACATCACATTACCTTTCACCAATAAGTTGCATTTGTCATGATCTGAAAATCATTATGCGTTTCAAATCTTTAAGCATTAATCATTGGGTGTTCAAAACTATAATAACTTATTGATAGGACCCGCCATATATACGGCCATCTCCTTTCTTAAATATGATTATGGCTTTGGACTTTGGAATTCACTTTTGTTTCCTTGTGGTTTATTTCTAGGTATCATTTAGGTAAGGCCAACGCCGAAAGTCGTTCATGGAACTTAACAAAAGAATGGCTTGGCTTTCTTGAGTAGAAAAGACGACAGAGTTATTTTATTGTTGTAGTGTGCCTATTCCGAAACAAGAAGTGAGTGCTTTGCAGATTTTTTAAAAATAATATAATTAGAGTGAATGAAATATGCGAGGATTGATCTCCTGAGTTGTGTGATTGTTTTAAATATTTTTGGTTCTTTTTTGCTGTTCTTGTGAAAAAGTTGGATAAAGGAGACAAGGTGGTTGATGAGAATACCCAGATCATGTATGCTTCTGTATCAAGGACTTTTCTCATACCTAGCCCAAGATGAGCAGTTCTACATGCGGACAATATTATCAAGAAACATTCTTGTGGCAAGAAGCTCAACAAAAATCTTAGAAATTCTCAAGTCAATCATGCATGCTCATGTATGTGGTATGTCAGGCTTTGTTCATATATATCCCCACAAACGTGGTCTTAAGTTGAATGTTGATCCTAAGTAAGAAGCTTAGGAGAATTCTTGTGTTACAAATTTACAATATATGGCTTTCATGACTTGTGCATAGCGAGTGACAAGACACTACATGTAATGCCACCTATTCTTTTTCCAACATATCATTTCTTTATTATTTTGGAGCTAAATCATGCACGCAATGTTCCTTTCATTAGTAACTAATATGACTGACTCGTCAAAACCAAATGTGCAGTCCATGTGCGAGAAGAACGGCCAGACCCCTCCGCCGATGCCAGTCATTGCTCCGGCAGGCACGGTGAGTTTCATTTGAACGGTCATTAGTTACTAGTCTTCACATTTGAGTTGCATCATGCTAACGATACATTGGAAATAATCTTTGGTGCAGCGAACTCCCGACAAGCATCGACCGATCCTTCTCCGCTCGCCACCGGGCGCGACCGGTCCTACACCTACACCTACACCTACACCTCCGTGATGACGGTAAGTGTCCCAAGTGTTTTGCTTAATAGAGTTTTGTTGTGATGCCATGTTGTATATATCTAGACATATCGTGCATAATGTGTGTATGTTTGAAATGCATTGTATGTGTGGGATTCACACCTAGTCGTGTGCCTTTGGTAGCCTTCCATATAGGGAAATGCCTCCTAGTGCTTCCATCGAGCCATGGTAGTTCGCCTCGCTCCGAACACATGGATTGACCGGCATGTGTCCTTCTTTGCTCCAAAGGTTCCTCTTACGGGAAATGTCACGGTGTATCACCAAGTCCTTGTAGCTTGTTACGACTTGGTTGCACTCACGATGACCGACACGTGCATTGCTGGGTCATGTATGCCTGTCCCTGACGCTTGTGCCACCTTGGTTCTATGACTAGTCATGTCGGCCCGGTTCTCTCGCCATATGGATACTAGCTACATATTCATATACTTAGCATTTTTCCTCCAAAATGACTCAATATGCTTACCTAGCTCAAAAATGACTTAATATGCTTAGCTAGCATAAAAATGACCTATACTTAGCATTTTTCCTCCAAAATGACTTAATATGCTTAGCTAGCATAAAAATGACCTATTCCACCTAGGATAGCTCTAAAATGACCTATACTTAGCATCTTTTCCTCAAAAAAGACTTAATATGCTTAGCTAGCTCTAAAATGATATAGTATGCTTAAGAAATGACATATTTTAGGTCCTAAATGACTTCATATGCTTAGGTAGCTCCAAAATGACATAATAACCTTACTTAGCTTCAAAATGACCTATTGAACCTAGGCTAGCTCTAAAATGACCTATACTAAGCATTATTTCCTCCAAAATGACTTAATATGCTTAGCTAGTTCAAAAATTACATAATAAGATTAATTAGCTCCTAAATGACCTATTTAACCTAGGATAGCTCTAAAATGACCTATACTTAGCATTGTTTCCTTCAAAATGACTTAATATGCTTAGCTAGCATAAAATGACCTATTTAACCTAGGATAGCTCTAAATGACCTATACTTAGCATCTTTTCCTCAAAAAGACTTAATATGCTTAGCTAGCTCTAAAATGATATAGTATGGTTAAGAAATGACATATTTTAGGTCCTAAATGACTTCATATGCGTAGGTAGCTCCAAAATGACATAATAACCTTACTTAGCTTCAAAATGACCTATTCAACCTAGGCTAGCTCTAAAATGAACTATACTTAGCATTTTTCCTCCAAAATGACTTAATATGCTTAGCTAGTTCAAAATTACATAATAAGCTTAATTAGCTCCAAAATGACCTATTTAACCTAGGATAGCTCTAAAATGACCTATACTTAGCATTGTTTCCTTCAAAATAACTTAATATGCTTAGCTAGCATAAAATGACCTATTTAACCTAGGAGAGCTCTAAATGACCTATACTTAGCATCTTTTCCTCAAAAAAGACTTAATATGCTTAGCTAGCTCTAAAATGATATAGTATGCTTAAGAAATGACATATTTTAGGTCCTAAATGACTTCATATGCGTAGGTAGCTCGAAAATGACATAATAACCTTACTTAGCTTCAAAATGACCTATTCAACCTAGGCTAGCTCTAAAATGACCTATACTTAGCATTTTTCCTCCAAAATGACTTAATATGCTTAGCTAGTTCAAAAATTACATAATAAGCTTAATTAGCTCGAAAATGACCTATTTAACCTAGGATAGCCCTAAAATGACCTATACTTAGCATTGTTTCCTTCAAAATGGCTATAATGGTTCATTACAGGTATCTCCGAAAGTATCTGTTGGGTTGGCATGAATCGAGACTGGGATTTGTCACTCCGGTTGACGGAGAGGTATCTCTGGGCCCACTCGGTAGGACATCATCATAATGTGCACAATGTGACCAAGGGGTTGATCACGGGATGATGTGTTACGGAACGAGTAAAGAGACTTGCCGGTAACGAGATTGAACAAGGTATCGGGATACCGACGATCGAATCTCGGGCAAGTACAATACCGCTAGACAAAGGGAATTGAATACGGGATTGATTGAATCCTCGACATCGTGGTTCATCCGATGAGATCATCGTGGAACATGTGGGAGCCAACATGGTTACCTAGATCCCTCTGTTGGTTATTGACCGGAGAACGTCTCGGTCATGTCTGCATGGTTCCCGAACCCGTAGGGTCTACACACTTAAGGTTCGGTGACGCTAGAGTTGTTATGGGAAATAGTATGTGGTTACCGAAGGTTGTTCGGAGTCCCGGATGTGATCCCGGACGTCACGAGGAGTTCCGGAATGGTCCGGCGGTGAAGATCGATATATTGGACGAAGGGTATTGGAGTCCGGAAGTGTTCCGGGGGTACCAGGCTATGGCCAGCATGATCGAAAGGTGTTTCGGGAGCCCCGGCAAGTGTTGGAGGGCCTCATGGGCCAAAGGGGAAGGGGCAAACCAGCCCACTAAGGGGTGGTGCGCCCTCCCAGCCCCTCTCACGTAACCAGAGAGGTGGGGCGCCTCCCTAGGGCAGCCCCTTCCCGGCTTGGGGGCAGTTTCCTAGGGGTGGGGCGCCCAAACCCATCTAGGGTTTCCCGTGGCCGCCGCCTCCCCTAGGGAACCCTAGGCCGCCTCCACCCCCTTACCCCTATATATAGTGAGGAGAGAGAGGGCAGCCGCACCTTCCCTGGCGCAGCCCCTCCCTCCTCCAACACTTCCTCCTCCTCCGTAGTGCTTAGCGAATCTCTGCCGGAGAACCACGAGCTCCATCACCACCACGCCTCGTCGGTTGTCGGAGTTTTCCTCAACTTCTCCTCTCCCTTGCTGGATCAAGAAGGAGGAGACGCCCCGGCTGTACGTGTGTTGAACGCGGAGGTGCCGTCCGTTCGGCGCTAGGATCATCGGTGATTTGGATCCCGGTTCGCCTGGACCTTTTGTTCCTGGTTGGTGGGACGAACCAAGACCAATGGGCCTCGCTCCTGGCCCACCACTATTGGTCCCGGTTGGTGGCTTGAACCGGGACCAAAGGCTGCCCTTTAGTCCCGGTTCTTGCCACCGAGGGGTGCCTATATATACCCCCTCGCGTAAGAGCAGAGCACACTGCTCTATTTTTTCTGGCCGCCGAGGGGGAGAGCGCTTGGTGGTGCTCTAGCTCACCTCCTATGCACACAAGGTGTTCGATGGATTGTCCGAGCCACACTACTTAAGCTTTCTCCTCTCCAAGCTCGACCTCCAAGCTCCATTTTCCTCTATATTTGTCTAGGTTTAGCGGTCCGTCACGCCCCGTCCCCGTCTTCATCGCCGTCGATCACCCACACCGATCTCATCACTGGCACCACCGTGGTGAGCCTATTGTTCTTATCTTCCTTCTGAAAGGAAAAATATTCTTACTTGTATGTTTAGAAAGATACTTGTATTATTTTCTTACTTTTATTATTGCATCTTATATAGTGCGATGGTTTTGGTATCCGCCCCCGCCGGCCCTCGTCATGTCTATGATTCGGATGTGGTATATATTATCTTTTCATAACTATTGGTTGATTTATTGTTTATGAAAATTATGCCGACCAACGTGACATAGATTTTATTTATCTAGGAGGTTGTTGAACCGGAAATTCCAACCAACCCTATTGTCGAGAGGTTATATTTAGTTGAAGAAGAAAATAATTTCTTGAAGGAAAAATAAGAAAAATTGAGGAGGAGAAGATGATATTGGAGTTGCATGTTATGGATGTAAATCGATGATCAAAAGATCAAGATGGATGCAATGCGCTTGAAGATTAGAAAGATTAGAAAATATGCCATTCATACCGAGGCTTGGTACCATTATGCCGTTGGATCAGTTGTTACCTTGGTTGCGATTATGATCGCATTTGTTTTCACATTGAAATGTTTTACATAGTTTCAATGTATGGTTTAATTAATTTAGATGCTCTGCAGAGCTTTATGTTGTTAGATGAGAACTATGTATATATTTTGGTTTTAATGTGATGATGAACTTCTATTAATTTGGTCACTTAATTATCTATTCATGATGTTCTGTAATGATTTTTGACACACTTAATTATATATAATGCATGCAGATGAACCGGCAATGGATGTACGGTGACAGACACACCTCCGAGTACATTAAGGGCGTGCATGATTTTCTCGAAGTGGCTGAGGCAAACAACCAGAATGGTTTTATGTGTTGTCCATGCCCTGTATGTGGGAATAGGAAGTCTTACTCTGACTGGAAAATCCTTCACACCCACCTGCTTTACAAGGGTTTCATGCCACACTATAATGTTTGGACGAGGCACGGAGAAATAGGGGTTATGATGGAAGACGACGAAGAAGAAGAGTACGATGACAACTATGTGCCCCCTGAATACGGTGATGCTACTGAACATCAAGAGGAACTAGACGATGTGCACGATGATGCTGCAACGGGCGAAGCTGCTAAAGATCAAGAGGAACCAGACGATGTGCCCGATGATGATGATCTCCGCCGGGTCATTGTCGATGCAAGGACGCAATGCGAAAGTCAAAAGGAGAAGCTGAAGTTCGATCGCATGTTAGAGGATCACAAAAAAGGGTTGTACTCCAATTGCGAAGATGGCAACAGAAAGCTCGTACCGTATGGAATTGCTGAAGTGGAAGGCAGAGAATGCTGTGCCTAACAAAGGATTTTAGAAGCTACTGAAAATATTGAAGAAGAAGCTTCCAAAGGATAACGAATTGACCGACAGTACATACGCATCAAAGAAGGTCGTATGCCCTCTAGGACTGGAGGTGCAGAACATACATGCATGTCCTAATGACTGCATCCTCTACCGCGGTGCGTACAATGATCTGAATGCATGCCCGGTATGCGGTGCATTACGGTATAAGATCAGACGAGATGACCCTGGTGATGTTGACGGCAAGCCCCCCTGTGAAGAGGGTTCCTGCGAAGGTGATGTGGTATGCTCCTATAATACCACGGTTGAAACGTCTGTTCAGAAACAGAGAGCATGCCAAGTTGATGCGATGTCACAGTGAGGACCGTAAGAAAGACGGGTAGTTGAGGGCACCCGCTGACGGGTCACAGTGGAGAAAAATCGAGAGAGAGTACTGGGCTGAGTTTGCACGTGACCCAAGGAACGTATGGTTTGGTTTAATCGCGGATGGCATTAATCCTTTCGGGGAGCAGAGCAGCAATCACAACACCTGGCCCGTGACTCTATGTATGTATAACCTTCCTCCTTGGATGTGCAGGAAGCGGAAGTTCATTATGATGCCAGTTCTCATCCAAGGCCCTAAGCAACCCGGCAACAACATTGATGTGTACCTAAGGCCATTAGTTGTAGAACTTTTACAGCTGTGGAATGGAAACGGTGTACGTACGTGGGATGAGCACAAACAGGAGGAATTTAACCTAAAGGCGTTGCTATTCGTGACCATCAACGATTGGCCCGCTCTCAGTAACCTTTTAGGATAGACAAACAAGGGATACCACGCATGCACGCACTGTTTAGCTGACATCGAAAGTATATACCTGGGAAGCTGCAGAAAGAATGTGTACCTAGGCCATCGTCGATTTCTTCCGACCAACCATCAATGTCGAAAGAAAGGCAAGCATTTCAAAGGCGAGGCAGATCACCGGAAGAAGCCCGCCATGTGTACCGGTGATCACGTACTTGCTATGGTCAATGATTTACACGTAATCTTTGGAAAGGGTCCCGGCGGACTAGCTGTTCCGAGTGACGCTTGGGGACACGCACCCATGTGGAAGAAGAAATATATATTTTGGGACCTACCCTACTGGAAAGACCTAGAGGTCCGCTCTTCGATCGACGTGATGCACGTGACGAAGAACCTTTGCGTGAACCTGCTAGGCTTCTTGGGCGTGTATGGGAAGACAAAAGATACACCTGAGGCACGGGAGGTCCTGCCAGCTACGCTCTTACCAAAGAAGAGAAGGAAATATTCTTTGAATGCCTGCTCAGTATGAAGGTCCCCACAGGCTTCTCGTCGAATATAAAGGGAATAATAAATATGCCAGAGAAAAAGTTCCAGAACCTAAAGTCTCATGACTGCCACGTGATTATGACGCAACTGCTTCCGGTTGCATTGAGGGGGCTTCTACCGGAAAACGCCTGATTAGCCATCGTGAAGCTATGTGCATTCCTCAATGCAATCTCTTAGAAGGTGATCGATCCAGAAATCGTACCAAGGATAAGGAGTGATGTGGCGTAATTTCTTGTCTGTTTCGAGTTGGTGTTCCCACCATCCTTCTTCAATATCATGACGCACGTCCTAGTTCATCTAGTCGACGAGATTGTCATTCTGGGCCCCGTATTTCTACACAAGATGTTCCCTTTGAGAGGTTCATGGTAGTCCTAAAGAAATATGTCCGTAATCGCTAGGCCGAAGGAAGCATCTCCATGGGCCATCAAACGAGAGGATGTCATCGGGTTTTTGTTGACTTCATTCTTGGCCTTAAGAAGATAGGTCTCCCTAAATCATGGTATGAGGGGAGACTGACTGGAAAAGGCACGCTCGGAAGGGACTCAATAATATGCAGGGACGGATATTCTTGGTCTCAAGCACACTGCACAGTTCTATAGAACTCTACCTTGGTGACCCCTTATGTCGATGAACACAAGAACAGTCTGCGCCCAAACACCCGAGCAAAGGCGACGATCGGATTTCATGTGAACACATCAGGACTTTCAGCAGTTGGTTGGAAACACGTCTCAGAGGTGACAACACTGTTTGTGATGAGCTGTACTTGTTGTCCATAGGACCATCTTCGACTGTTACGATTTGGAAAGGATACAAGATAAATGGGAATACATTTTACACGATTGACCAAGATCAAAAGAGCACCACCCAAAATAGCAGTGTCCGCTTTGATGCAGCCACCGAGAGGGGAAAGGACACATATTATGGTTACATAGTGGACATACGGGAACTTGACTACGGACATGATTTTAAGGTCCCTTTGTTTAAGTGCAAATGGGTCAATCTGTCGAGGCGGGTGCAGTAGACCCACGAGACGAAATGACAACAAGTGGATCTGAAAAATCTTGGGTACACCGACGAACCGTTCGTCCTAGCCAATGATGTGGCATAGGTTATCTATGTGAAGGACATGTCTACAGACCAAGAAAAGAAAAGATAAGGAAGCGAATACATCATACGATGAGCCAAAGCGCCACATAGTTCTTTCAGGAAAAGGGACATCGTGGAAGTGGAGGGCAAGATGACATGTCTCAAGATTATGAAAAGTTTCATGAAATTCCTCCCTTCAAAGTCAAGGCTGACCCAAGCATCCTGATAAACGATGAAGATTATCCATGGTTATGGCGCAATAAGCAAATGACACAAGCGAAGAAAAAGTGAAGACTTTCTCCGCAACTATTATGATGATACCATGCCAACTTTGTAATGCAGGCAGTATGATACCATTGTCCGTTTTGTACATGCACATGCTATGTGGGTGAAATTATGGTACCATGCCAACTTTCAACTTTTTCAGAGTTCATTTGAAATGCTTTAATGTCTTATGGTTCGGCCCTCGTAATACCATTAATCCCGGTTCGCTCCTTGTCAACTATGTTCTCACCAAGAACACTCTCAAGAGGGCAGCCACGTGGGCCATTGGTCCCGGTTCGTTTGGACCTTTTGGTCCCGGTTCCACGCACGAACCGGGACCAATGCGCCTTGCCCCTGGCCCATGACCATTAGTCCCGGATTGTGCCACAAACCGGGACTAAAGGGTTGGTCCTGCTTGCGCTCAGAGTTTAGTCCCACCTCGCCAACCGAAGGGCCCTCACACCGGTTTATAAGCCCGTCCCTCTCTGCCTTGTTGAGCTCCTCTCAAAGTGAAAATAGATGCCCCTATACAGGGAATTTGACCTAAATTCATAGTGAATTTCTCTGAAATTCATAGAAATTTATTATGAATTTAGGTTGAATTTTCTCTATAGGCGTATCTATGTTCATTCCTTTAGTAAAGTTAATCACAAACTTGTGATTCACACAAATTTCGAAGAATTCAAATTTTAACTATTCAAATTTGAAAACTAATGGCACTAACAAAAAGTTTATAATTTTTCTAAAACTAATGGCACTAACAGAAAGTTTATAATTTTGCTGACCTAAAAGCAAAAAGAACTAAAAAATAAAGAAAAAACAAAAGAAAATAAATAATGCAGAAAACAAAACAAAAACTGGAAACAAAATAAAAATAGCAACAATAAGTATTTTGTTGTAAGTAGAAACAAAATAAAATAAATAAAGCAACAAAGAAAACAAAAAAAAAAAAAGTGTTTTCAAATATGAAAACTAATGGCACTAACAGAAAGTTTATAATTTTTCAAAACTAAAAGCAAAAAAGAATTAAAAAAGCAAAAACAAAAGAAAATAAATAATGCAGAAAACAAAACAAAAACTGGAAAAAAATAAAAATAGCAACAATAAGTATTTTGTTGTAAGTAGAAACAAAATAAAATAAATAAAGCAAGAAAGAAAACAAAAAAGTGTTTTCAAATTTGAAAACTAATGGCACTAACGGAAAGTTTATAATTTTTCTAAAACTAAAAGCAAAAAGAATTAATAAATAAAGAAAAAAACAAAAGAAAATAAATAATGCAGAAAACAAAACAAAAAACTAGAAAATAAAATAAAAATAGCAACAATAAGTAAAGAAAACAAAAAACAAAAGAAGTGCCTCCTACTGGGCCCCCATGGCCTGAATACGACTAGAAACCTAACAATGGGCCAGGATTCAGGCCCGTAGTAAGCCCAGTAGGCCCACAGGCACATAGAGACAGATTAGGCCCAAAAGCCTGCTTTAGAGAGGACCTCGAGAGGGTTGGTGCATCGCACCTTATAAACAGGTGCATCTCTCTCTCAGCTAGCGAGGTGGGACTAAACTCGCAACACCACGCTGTTGTGCAAGGCCCATTGGTCCCGGTTGGTGGCACCAACCAGGACTAAAGGGGTGCTTTAGTCCTGGTTGGTGCTACCAACCGGTACCAATGCCCCCCCTTCGGTCTCGGTTGGTGCCACCAACCGGGACCAAAGGCCGCTGCTTCCCACCCTTTGGGCAGCCGAAAACTGGCCTTTGGTCCCGGTTGGTGGCGCCAACCGGGACTAAAGGGGGCATTGGTCCCGTTGATGCCACGAACCGGGACCAATGGCTTTGCTATATAAGCAAAGACTTAGCGTTTTTCATTTCATCTCTGCAGTTGCTCGCGCCGATGACGCCGCCAGGCTGCCCGATTCACATCCCGTCGACGCCGTCGCCGCCCGTGTCGCCGCCGCGCCGCCGCCACCACCACCGCGCTGCCCGACGTCGTCGCCCATGCGCCACCCCGCGTTGTCAGATCACCTCCCGCGCCGCTTCGACGCTGTCGCCGCCTGCTGTCGCGCCCGACGCCATCGCCGCCATTCAGCGCCCTGCTCTCCGACGCCGCGCCGCCGCCTGCCGTGCCCGTCCCGACGCCGCCCTTGTGAGCACCACAGCGCCCTGCTGCCCCCGCCGCTACCGTGGTTTTTAGTTTATATATATATATATATATGCTATTTTTTTACATCTTTTTAGATGTTTTTATATTTTCATATATGTATGTATGTATTTTTTTAGATATATGTATTTCTTATGTATGTTCATATATGTATGTATGTATTTTTTACATGTTTTTGTATGAGTGTATGTATTTTTCAATTGTAATATGCATGGTGTTTTAAAATACATTAATTTTAGTACATTAATGTTCTCTGATTTAGTACATTAATTTTAGGTTAGTTTCATTTTAGAAAAGTTTTATATATTTAGGAAGAAGGAAGAGAAGGAAGAAGGAAGAAGAATAAAAGTTTTATATATGCAAAAGTTACATTTTTGAAAAGTTTTATATATCTAGCTAGAAAGAAGGAAGAAGAAGAAAAGAAGGAGAGGAAAAAGAAAATAAGAAGAGGAAGAAAGGAGAAGAAGAGGAGAGGAAGAAGAGGAGAAATAAATAAGAAGAGGAAAAAGAAGAAAAAGAAGAGGAGAAATAAATAAGAAGAGGAAAAAGAAGAAAAAGAAGAGGAGAAGAAGAAAGGAATAGAGGAGAAGAAGAAAAAATAGATTTTCTATTTTTTCTTCTTCTCCTCTATTCCTTTCTTCTTCTCCTCTTCTTTTTCTTCTTCTTTTTTTTTCTTCGATCTTCTCCTCTGTCGTCGTTGATATACCCCTCCCGATAACTTCAACACGAGGGGGGGGGGTCGATATACCCCCTCCCTGATAATATTATTTTCCCATGTACGTATGTTGTGTCGATATAAACTCCCGATAACTTCAACACATGGGGGGGGGTCGATATACGCCCTCCTAGATAATATTATTTTTCCATGTACATATGTCCTTGTTGTCGATATAAACCCCTCCCGATAACTTCAACGCGTGTGGGGGGGGGTCGATATAACCCCTCCCAATAACTTCAACACGTGGGGGGGGGGTCGATATACCCCCTCCCCGATAACATTATTTTCCCATGTATGTATCTCGTCGTTGTCGATATTACCCCCTTGAAGCGTTGTCGAGGCCACCCCAGACCCTAGAGAAGCAGCGTCGAGGACACTAATTAATATGATTCCTTACTGTGATTAGCTAGCTAGTTCTATGTTTGCCACTAATATATCCATATCTGTCATGTTTGAATAATAATTTCCATGTTGTAAATATTTGTAGAAACTATGGACACCCCCCGAGACGAAGCAACAGAAGCGATGTTGGGGGAGATAATCGCACATGGAAGTGATGCCGTCTTATCGTTTATGAACGACACCGATGGTCTGGAAGGATAGGGTGAAGAAGCAGGAAATTATGATGGCTCCTTTGACCCAATGTCGGTGCAAGAAGGAGACCATGAGGACGGCTCCGGTGACCCAATGACGGTGCAAGTAGGAGACCGTGATGACGGCTCCGGTGACCGAACCGAGTCTGGCGAGGTATATATATTAGTTAAGCCTGTGCTGACTAGCTAATTGATGCATTCATTGTTTTGGTATATGTACACATATTAATTAATTCTCGTCTTTCTTCTTTTTTATAGCCCTCCGGATCGAGCACAACTTCGGTAAGGAGACGAGGCCCGAAGAAAAAGTTGAGCTCGGATGAAAGGTTTGAGATCACAGCAATCGCGCGCGACGGCGAACCGATTGAACCCATCCGGAAAAAGAACGCATTTGCTGCTCAGGCGGGGTTCTTGTTAGGGACAAGATCCCGATCAGCATCCACAAATGGTATAAGCCTAAGGAGGAAGACTCTGAGGTGTCTTATGTCAATGATATGCAGAAAGATGATCTTTGGACTGAGCTGAAGTCAAATTTCACCCTACCGCCAGAGGAGGATCCGGAGAAGCCAGTTAAAGAGCAATTAATCAAGTCTTGTGCTCTTAAGAAGATGGCAGGCCTATTCAGGAGGTGGAGGAAAGAGCTGACAAAGTTTGTCGACAAAGAAGAGACACCAGAATTCATCGGCAAATATGAGAAGATCAGAGATCACTGGCCCGCATTTGCGGCCTACAAGACATCGGAAAAGAGTAAGAATATGTCGGCAACAAACAAGCAAAATGCTGCGAAGAAGAAGTTTCACCATCGCACGGGGTCAGGTGGCTACCTCAAAGCCTGGCCTAAGTGGTCCAAGGCTGAGAATGATCTGCTTGATAAAGGGATGAAACCAGAGACATTGAACTGGCCAGACCGTTGCCAGACTTGGTTCTTCGGGGCTGGCGGAACCTTGGACCCTGTATCAGGGAAGTGCTGTTGGACGGATGAGCAACTGAAAATACCAGTCAACAGGCTTCGGCACTATATCGATGCAGCGCATCAAGGGACGTTCGTTCCAGACAGGGAGAAGGACGAGCTCACAATGGCCCTGGGAATCCTGAGCACCCTGTACGGACACGAGGCATGCCAGGTTCCATTCCGTGGAAGGTTGGTTTTCCGGTCGCAGGGGGTTACAAAACCCAGGAGAGGAGGAAGAAACTGGAGCAGAGCCAACTGCATGCGCTGCACGAAAGGGTACAAGAGCTAGAGGAACGAGGAGCAGATCGCAGCAAACGACCTGCCGAAGCTTCCCCCGAAGCTACCCCGCCATCTCAGCGGAGAAGCAGTGTGGCTTCCACCGAGCTGCTTCAGCCAGAGCATGTCTTGACAGCTCCTGCTAGCTACCCCGTGGATTTTATCACGGAGGCTCAAAATTGCCACCTTATGATGCAATGGCAGAACTTAAAAGTCAAGGCGGCTGTCGGCCAAGTTCAACCTTCTTAACTCGGCACAACTTTTCACTGTCGTCCGATTCCAGAAGGATATGCTAGGGTTACGGTGGACGAAATAACGGAGGGATTTGAGGACCTCCAGCTTGACCACCCTACCGGTGAAGGGGAGACTCGGCTGGGTTCTGCTCTGATGACTCCATGCCTATGGCGGAAGGAGTTCGTCAAGCTTCCGAACTGGACGCCTCCTCCTCCTCCTCCTCCGGCGAGTCAGGGCACTCCGCCTCCTCCACCGCCTCCTCCTCCGACGAGTGACGATCAAGTCACTCGGCCTCCTTCTCCGGCGCGTGGTGGCACTCCACCTCCTTCTCCGCCAGCGCCGGCGCGCTCGAGCAGCCAGCAGCCTCCACCTTCTCCGCCTCGCCAGCAAGGGCGGAAGAGACCCGTCGCCGCCCCGGCTGCTCCGGCAAGTCGTAGTCCTTCTCCTCCGCCTCGTAAGCAAGCAAGAAAGAAGACAGACGCCGCAGCCGCTCCGTCTGCTTCGGCGTCTAGCAGTACAGCCAGTAGAGGCGGGAGGGAATACAGATACGGTCCTTCTCTCAAGCCTCTAGAGAAGTTACCGTACGAGAGGACCGAGGAGGAAAATGCGAAGATCGTGTAGACCGAAGTGAATGACTTCTTTGAAGGGGTGAAAGAAAAGAGACATCCACCTCCGGAGGAGAAGGTAGATCTGGTGAAAGCAAAGCACCAAGGTCTCCGCCGAAAAACAACTATGAGCGCATTGCTGCAAAGACATCTCGAAGCTAACCGGTCGGGAAGTACTGTCAATGTTAAAATGTTAAAAGCACAAGTAGCTGGGAAAAAATTGCCCAGCTCGGCGAACAAGCAAAGCAATCGTGCCCCCCGCTCAATGTGTCTATCGACATCGTCGCTAATGCTCCGGGGACGGTGCCCGGTTATAACAATCTTGGAGATTACCTGCCTGATGATGTACATTTTGATTTCTTGGAGGTGGACGAACACAGATACGAGTACGGGAAGCCTCTCGTCAAAGATGAAAAATCTCTAACAACGATGATGCGAAGATTCCATAATTGGTACATGAAAACCTGCAGAGAGTCTGGGGGGGACGAATACTTTGTATCTGAGTATTAAAGAGGAGCACGACCTCGTTGGAATTGATCTGTTGCCTGTTCCATTTGAGGAGTTCTTCAATCAAAAGGCCCTCGATAAATTAACGGTCTTTTGCTACTGTCTGTAAGTACTATTTCCGTCATTAAGTCTCTATATATAGCTCGGCTCTTTTATTGCATGTATTCATAATTAATTATCCTCACTATATTATGCAGATTGAAGATCATTAAGTGAAAACAAGAAATGTGTGATATTGGGTTCATTAACACAAATATCATAGATGAAATTCAGGTTAAAAAGCACGCCGAAGCGGCCGAGGCCAACTTTCTACAATCGTTGATCAAAAATCAAAACAAAGATTTAATACTATTCCTTACAACTTCAAGTGAGTGTTACTGTCATGTGCATATTCGGTTTCCCTTATTACTCGAACGAGGTTATAGTAATGTAATTGATGAGTTATGCATGCGTGCGCAGATTCCACTATGTTCTTCTGGAGATTAAGCTTGAGCGAGGAGTAGTCACCGTCTTAGACTCGAGACGAAAAGACCCCGAAACCTATGCGGACATGACTAAATTGCTCAACAAGTAAGTTCAATCGATCATTATCGCACCATATCGGCAACTTTTTATTCATTTCCTGGTATCTCAAGTAATAATAATTATTTTCTTTGTCTTGCAGGGTTTGGAAACAGATCACCGCAAAAGCTCCGGGACTGCCGAAGGAGCTGTGATATACATACCCGAAAGTAAGTACTACTAGCTAGCTAGTTGCGCGCATCTCCCATTGATTCTATAGCTATACTTTCATTAATGACATTTATAATGCTTCATTATCAGTTTAATTGACCTCTATTTCTCGCAATGTGCTTGAGGTAGGACGAAGGGAATAATTTCTATGGATACTACATGTGCGAGTTCATCTACAACGCGACTTTGAAAAATAAGAGGGGCTACTCTAAAAGAAAATATGAAGTGCGTAAGCAATAATATTCACAATTTCATTTTATTACACCATCATTTCTGTTGAGTTTCATTCATATATGTATTAACCCCCTTCTTCAAATTAGACGTGGCAGATGCGGAATGAACTCCTAGAACAAGATCGCATGAAAGCAATTCAAGAGGAATTGGCGGGATTCTTTCTTGACCACGTCATCAATAAAGCCGTAGAATACCATGTGGAAGTTGATTTCAGATGCTAGGGTATTGTAAGAGATCTTACATATTGTATATGTATGTAGCCAGTAGCGTCGGATAGATAATACGAAAACTTGTTGTTCGACCAATCTCTCGGAGAAGGAGAGGTCGATCGATCACTTCTGTCGGTATGCATGACAAACTTCTGTACTTAATGGTTCCCTTCATTTTCTTACTAGCTAGCGTGTCGAGGGCCTCTCTATGTACAGTACGTAGCGTCGACCAAGCACGGACATAAGAGAGGACACTTCTCTCTATTAATTAGCTAGCTAACAAAATATATGAAACACCTAAATTAACCCCCCAAAACCCCAAACCCCCCTCCTTCAAAAAAAAACAAAAACCCCAGCCACTGAAATGCTGACGCGTGGATGCCTTTTGGTCCCGGTTGGCCAACCGGGACCAAAGGCCCTCCTGCCTGGGCTCCGCGCACTGGCCATATGGAGACCTATCTGTCCCGGTTCGTGTTAGAACCGAGACTAAAGGGGGGAGGCATTAGTAACGACCCTTTAGTCCCGGTTCAAGTACTGGGACAAAAGGCCCTCACCAACCGGGACAAATGCCCTGTTTTCTACTAGTGAGTGCACCTATGTGCGGGGTAATGAAAGAACCACCTTCGGTCATCCTTGCTTTAGTGACAGAGCTTTGATAGGCCAGAAAACAAAAACTGTCCTTGCGGTTGATATGCATCAATCATCCATGGATAAAATGTCCGACGACACAACTAGATAGATTCCTTCGTTGATAAATAAGACATAGCAGACCATCGCAAGCCCAAATCCTAGAAATTTCCATGGCCAGTGTAGAACTTAGAACGGCTCGATGGCTATGGCATGGACACAAAGAGCACAAAGAAAAAGCACATGAGAGGAAGGAAGTGCTTAGTTACACAAGCAGTAAGAGAAGAAGCTGCGACGTTGGACTGAGAAGAGTCGCACAACGGAGAATCAAGTGGAGGGAGCTTGGGGACGAGTAAAGGCGCATTTAGGTTCACTGGCTCTGCAACTCGGGGGAGAAGATGGCCGAGCCGGGATTCCCAAGGCATGTGCGCACTCACCGTGCGGCGGTTACCTTGGTGAGGTGCCGGATCTGGACTCCTCCTTCGGCCCAGGAGAGCAACATCTGAGGTTACCCTCTGTACAGCTGCGTGAGGACCGTCTCTGTGCCACCCCCTTCCTCGATGGAACACGACAGAGGAAGTGATTCTGCACAAGGTGGGGGCTGGCTTGGTCTCCGATGGCGACAGCGGCCACCTTGAGCCCCTTTCTCAAGGAAGTACGAGCGCTGATCCGGGAGCCACTTCCTAGACGAGCACACGCACGTGGTCCCACAATGATCAAGACATCCTTGATGAAATACAACAACGATTACAGGAACCAACCATATCTTGGCAACACAAGTACTATGAGAAGGTTCTCTAAAGCAACTCCTCCAAGAAGGGAACGATGTGCAAGTGCCACCATTGCTGGGTCCAACCATCAAATGGTAGATCGTGGGTTTTCATTCTACATATCAATTCCAATTTAACTCCAAGCAAAGCCTACAAAAATGTAACAATGCAAAAACACCCCCATTGGCAAGTATAACCAACTAGGGTCAGATCTAGGGTTTTCACTCTAGAGTTCAAGACAAGTTACTCGAGAAACAACACCTACCCCTCCATCCAAATATATAGGTCCTAATAAGTTTTTCGTGAATGTCTTTGACCACGAATTTGGGCAATAATTAATGAAATGCATGTTACACAAAGCACACACGGTCAAATTCGTACATGAAATGAGTTTCTAATGATATAATAATTATATTGTTCATCTTGTGTACTATTAATCTTATCAATGGTCAAAGGCAACCTTAAAAAAATGTATTAGGCCTATGTTAAAAAAATGTATAAGGCAGTTTAATACATTAATCCAAAGAGACTCTCTACAGTGTTTCATTGCATAGCCAAAGCTAAGAGCTTCCATGGATATTCGTTAACTTCAGGTGTAAAATGTGTAGTGTGGATTCCCGTTAAAAAAAGTGTAGTGTGGATGTATCGTGCAAGTCATCATTCTAAATGTGGATGTAGCGTTTTGAATTAATGTATTAGAGTGCCCGGGAGTGGACAGTAAAATCGTCAAAATAGTAAAAAGAAATTCGAAAAAATTGATTATTTTTTGTGGTAAAGTATGCTTGAGTGTGTGATGTTCATGCCAAATTTTAGCACATTCGAACATCCGAGTGGCTCTCAGTAAGAAAGACAAATTTGGGGCTTCGAAAATGTTAACTGCTTGGACAGTTGGACCTGATTTTATTTTTTGGTGAGAATATCCAGATGTCCGAATGCTCTGAAATTTGGCACGAACATCACGCGCTCAAGCATCTTTCCCTTAATAAGAACGTAATTTTTCGATATTTTTCTATTTTTTTACTGTTCACCGGGTGGATGTAAGCTCGGGTTCCGGCCTGAATTATCGTCTAAATGTTGCCTATATGGCCTTTGCGTAATCTTCTGCAAACAAAAAGACTGCGTTATTGACACACACACTAGTAGACTGCCCGTGCGTTGCCACGGGCCAACAAATGAATTTGTAAACAAATGATCATTTTCCTTCCCACCAATGAGCACATTGCATGTGCACATAATGTTCAACGATATCATAATTGCAAGCATCTTCTTCTCTCTATTCTTACAAACACCACACACCCCTCTAGCCGCTCTTTCCCACCGAACTTGTTGTCCATCACCTTCTGTCTAAAAATCATTCCTCCTCTCAATCTATTGCCCCATTGGCTTCCCGCCTAGGTTTGAGTTTCATTTTTTTTACCTTACATGTAGCTTCCATGTCGTTGTTTTATTGTCCAAAATGATACAAAAACAGTCTGACCACATCACCTTCAAGATCTATTCCTAATCCAAGGAATTAAGCTAAATCTAGTTGAATGGGTATGTGTTGCCATGAAACAACAAACTTATCTATGGAAACATATATGAAAATGCCAGTATATGCCATGAAGCAAAAAACTTATCTATAAAAACATATATCAAAATATCACTATATGCAATGTATAAATCACATGCTTAGGACTATGCTGTGACAAATAATTCTTGTCTATCTCTCGCTTTCCTCTAAATATGTTTCTCCAAGCATGCATTCAATTTCCACCCTCACCAAAATATCTATTTTCATGTGCTCCTTCAATCCCATCTTACCACACCCCCTCCCCACTCCACGTGATTCCCGTTACATCATTGTGTTGCACATGTGATCTTTAAAAACGAGGCAAGTGAATGGCATCACCAACATTAGTCATCTACATTGGGCACTCGGGAAGAATGTACAATCGTCTCCTCCAACCAGATTTCAGAAAAAGGTACAATCGGCTTCTCCAGCCAGTTTTCATTCTGTCTATGTTTGACTTTTCTATATTGACGACTTCTGTCTTTGAAGCAAATTCTAGACTTCCTCCTGTTCAAGACAAGTACTAAAATTAAGATGCAAAACTTTAAGATGTAAATAATTTCTTACACAAATCCTCTTGCCAAATCATAGAGCTTCAAATTCTGTGTTGACAAAACCATCCGAGTGGATAGTATTGCAATGCCCAACCAATACTGGATATCAAAATGGCGTCACCAAGTGTAGAAACAGACACTTAAGTTGATAGCATGAGATATATTGGCATACATAAATTATTTTTGTACCCCACACAGAATATAGTAACTACTTATCTAACAGCTTTGCTTCTCACAAATCCATTGTGAGCAGGGTTTATAGTCGATGCACGAGAACAGTTGAGAACCATATAGCTAAATCAAGCAATGCTAAAGAAATCACATTATGACCCCTACTATGTTAGCTACTTAGTGAACTCTTTACGTGAAAAAGGCTTTAAAAATGTGATTAGTACCTACTACTTCAAATAACAAAATGAATCGAACTATAATTAAAACCTCGGTTCTTAATATTTTTAGCAAATGGAGAAGGACATAATTTCATGAAATCTTGATATTTAAACCATGTATACATTACACATTACAATTGCCAAACAACTGATAATACCAACACGACTTGTATTTGTTTAACACTCCGATGGTAACAGAAAGTTAACCGAACAGACGATACACAGGCATCTCCGATTGCTTTTGAAATTACAAATGAAAAGGAAGGTGGTGCCTACTTTCTTTCTTCTTAATACAGAACTCAGAGCACTCATGGTAGGGGTTGAACGCGTTGATACATCACTTTCTCTGTCCATACATCATCGGCAGTATTTTATTTTTTGAAACACAGTTCCTTAGGGTCCGATTCATTAAACAAGGAAGAATAGAGTTGCCCGATTAATTAACATGAACCAACAAGACCATACACACCACTAAGGAGAGCACACAACTAATAAGCTCACCTACCTAATCATTATCGGCAGACATTGGTTTCAGCGCGTTGCCGGTGGCGGATGAAGAGCGCCAAGTGTCTCCCTATTTCCTAGAATGGTCTACTCTAGACTAAATTGAGTCAAGTAAGAAAAGAAGAGGATGCAAAATTAGTGGCAAGAAGTCATACACTTTGCCGCTTTCATATGCACGGTTGATAAGGTAGGAATACTTAATATCCTCAAAACATTTTCCTAGTGATGAAAGTGATTCATTAAAGTAAATGAACAGACAAACTTCGGTAACTTTCCTATGTCGTCCTTGATCATTGACCACATACACATAACCTTTTCTTTCTCAGCGGCATCTTGGCAGCTTCTTATGCCAATAGACTTCATAGAAGGATTAATCCCATCCATCGGCTAGTCACCCTCATCATCTAAACCATCTTCAACATTTCAAAAATCAGATCCGTAGTTTTTAAAAAGAGCTAGATGAAATAAAACAACTTGTTATCACAAAAAAAAGGTGTATCAAAATACTCCCTCTAAAGAAATACAAGGGTGTTTAGATCACCACTTTTGTGATCCAAACGCTCTTATATTTATTTACGGAGGGAGCAGATGTTATCATCGAATTATAGTCATGAGATTCGCTTGCACTTCCTTCTGAAATAGAGGAAATGTACTTGAATGTATCCAGAAAAGTAAATTTAATATTGTTATAAGTTTTATGACAAATATAGCAACATATATCAAAATCCCCTTCATAAAAGCACGGCTGAATCATAATAGTTGACAAATTTTCTTGCATAAAAATTATCAGGCAGAAAGGTTAGAATGCACGTGTAGCAATAAGATTGACACTAATTATCAATTTTGCATACCACCAAACTTCTTTTTCCTTGGTCTCCAAGAAGATACATACTTTCTTTCGACTATCTTAGGTTCACATCGACGAGGGTATTCTCCAGGTCAACCTTTTATGTGTACCGCAAGGCATCAAGCATAATACTTCGTGAAATGACAACAAGTATAATGTAAAATTGTAAAGAGGTCTAAATTTACTCAGGAAACATCACAATACATAACTTCAAAATCGAGAGAACTACAAGAAGATAACTTCTATAATATAAAATTTGAATAGATCTAAAGTTATTTTGTAAACATCATAATACATAATCTTAGGAAGTGGTGCATTGGTAGGGTGTTTCAGTGGGGGCGAAAACAACAACATTTGATCTGCCAAATGGCAAAGATGGTTTACATGTAACACAAACAAATTAATGGATAACAATAGAAAAATCGAGTTCACTTTTCTTTCTAAAATAGCAACAATGAATCACTTCTCTAACATGCCAAATGGTAAAGCTGATTTCCTAGTCCACTGTAGTAGAGATATAAGATGGAAAACCAAATTAAGTTCCAAAACATGTTTCAAAGTTAAATTCTCAGGCTGCACACAATTGAAATACGTAAAATATGGGTTTGTGCGTAGGGTTTGTACTTTTTCAAACAACATAGCTAATAATAGTTAAATTAAAATATTAAAATATTACATAACAGACATCTGAGGCATATATTTTAGCTGCAATATAACAAAAATGTGTACCTCTGAATGCGCTTGAATGTATGCAGAAAGAGGTTTGAAGACATTCTATATTACGTCAACCAGCAACCTTGGCAATCAATAAGTTCCTTCCTTTCCTCCATAAGCTTTTTTGCTATTCCATTTGAACCTTTCCGCCTATCTCAAGGAAAATGAACACCTCAGTATATGATTATTGATAATGTCGAATCTATTATCTTAGTACTATTGCCATTCAACTTGGAGACAACCCAACAAACTCGCTATTGAGAAGCTAGTAGTAGAACTTCAGACTTTCCATCTAAGTGTGGTTAGAATACTTTTGGAAGCAAGTAGTGTATATACCCTGCATATAGCAGCAACACTGAAATATGTAAAATTTCAGAGACAAGGTTGAATATAGCAAAACCAAAAAAGAAATGGGCATCAGGAAGCACACGTGAGGCTGCTACCTCGTCTCTCGCCCATTCTCCATCCAACCGGCACACTGGAGGTGCTCAAGCTCGTGGTCTCCTGCAATCAGAACATTGGTAATTGGCCTAGACAAATTTGATGGCTAAGCTACAGCCAAGGTATCAATCAAAATGTTGGAATACCAGCAACTTTCTATGTAGAAAGGCTACATATAAAGATGAGACAAGACTTAATTCAGTTGTCAGTTGCTACTCTGTATTGCTCCATACATGTCGTTAGTGAGTGCTCAGACGCGGAGACATGACTAATGGCGAAAAGGCAGCAGCAAGATGTTGTACCAAAACATGGTAATCCTGTCCTCCTTGTTTCTGATATATAAAGAAAAAGTATGAAGCACTTGACATGCCAGTTGGTGTCCTTCACTTAGGAAAGCAAAGTTCAGCCTGAACGTACTCTGTTTCTAGCCTGAATATATACTATGTTTTTTGACTGAATATACTTTGTTTTCAGACTAAAAGTGGCCTGTAATTCAGCTTGATTGTTTTCACAACTTGGCAAGGATCAAACATGATAGAAATATATGACATACACCTCCTAGCATATAGTAAATGTCATATGTCATGATCAGGACATGGCAAAGATCAAACAGTCAACATGTCAAACATGACATAAAGAGTAAATGGCATAGATGCCATAATCAGAACATGACAGAGATTTCAAAATCCAGCCGGCTAGCCCCAAACCCCTGAAGGGGTTGGCGAGGAGGAGTGCCTAGTGATGGCGGCCTGGAGGAGGACGGAGGCGTGGCTGACGAGGGCCACGCGGGCAAGGAGGTGCACCAGGAGGCAGTAGGAGCGGAGCGAGTGGGGCGATGGCGACGAGGCGGCGGACCAGTGGACGAAGCTGTCACTAGTAGAAAATGGAGCTTTAATACCGGTTCATAAGGGCCTTTAGTGCCGGTTCTGCAACCGGCACTAAAGAGTGGAGACTAAAGGCCTCCCCCCTTTAGTACCGGTTCAGCACGAACCGTCACTAAAGGCTCACCACGTGGCGTGAGCTCGCGCCGTGGTATAGGGGACCTTTAGTACTGGTTGGTGTTACCAACCGATACTAAAGGTATTTTTTTTTAAAATTATTTTTTGAAAATTTTGGAAAAAAATTTGATTTTTTTTCGATTTTTGATTTTCTGAATTATTTGATGATTAGTCTCTAATCGCCCATCTTAACTGCTCGAGTGTGGATCACTCATTCCAAATCGTCTAACTTCCCGGCCGGTCACCCATCCCTCTCACTACTCCAGCCTGAGCACGCTTAACTTCCGAGTTCTATTCTTGTTGTTTCCTGACAATAGTAAGATGTGAATCCTATTAACCCTCAGGAGTTTAGCTTGAGCATGAAGTCACACGTTTCATTGTTTGAGTTTGAAACTATTATTCTAAAAAACAATAATTATGTAGTAACACTAATATTTCTTGAATAAGTAGTTTGACCATAGTTTGACCACAGTTTGACCAGATTTGACCAAAATTCAAAAAAATTGAGATACTTATTTAGTAACACTAATATTATTGCGTAATTATTTAGTAACACTCTATATTTCTTGAATCAGTTGTTTAACCGGTTTGACAAGATTTAACCAAAATTCAAAAATAAAATAAAATTAGAGCATATCTTTTTTTCCTTTTACAATTTTGTCATTTAAAAAATTGTCCTAAACCCTAAACCCGGGACTTAAAACGTCGGAAACTCTATGCCAAACAGTAAAAACTAAGGGTTTAAACCATGAAATCTAACCCTAAACTCTGAAATCTAAACCCTAGGACTAAACGCTAAAAACGTCTAAAACGCCCAAAAACTCTATTTTCCCTTTGGAATTTTGTGATTTTAAAAAATTGTCGAAACGGAAAACTTGTATTGGTCCAAATTAGGTTCAGTCAAGACAATTTCGATTTGGTTGTAAAAATATTTTATTAAAGACAATTTCAGCGGATCAATCTTTTTGTTCTGCAAATTTTGATATATTATATGTATTTTTTTGAATTAGGATGATTTATTTATGATTTTTTCAAGTTTGACCAACGCAGCTAGAGGCTTTCCAGGCATGCTTGGCAGCATAGATTGTATGCATTGGGAGTGGAAGAACTGTCCATTTGCTTGGCAGGGCCAGTGCAAGGGGCATGTTAACGGGTGCACTGTCATATTAGAAGCGGTGGCATCGCAAGATCTTTGGATATGGCATTGCTTTTTCGGCATGGCAGGTTCTCACTATGATATCAACGTGCTGCAACGCTCTCCAGTCTTTGCAAGGCTTGCAGAAGGCCACTCCCCACCTGTCAACTTTGAGATCAACGGCCACCAGTACAACAAGGGATACTATCTAGCAGATGGTATATATCCTCAATGGTCAACTTTTGTGAAGACAATCTCGAAACCCCAAGGTGAGAAGAGAAAGAGATTTGCCCAAATGCAAGAGAGTGTTAGAAAGGATGTGGAACGTGCTTTTGCTGTGCTTCAATCCCGGTGGGGTATCGTTCGAAACCCTGCACTGTCATGGGATGAAAGGAAGCTTTGGGAGGTGATGACTGCTTGTGTGATTATGCACAACAGAATCGTCGAGGACGAGCGTGATGAGAGTATCTTCGACCAAGGATTTGATTATCAAGGTGAAAATATTGAGCCCCTGCACCAAGACCCGGCCACATTTGAACAGTTTGTCCAATTCCACCGTGAGATGCGTGATTGGCACACTCATTTCAATCTTCAAAATGTCTTGGTTGAGCACGTCTAGGATCACATTGGCAACCAATAGATGTATTGGTCCAATTTAGGTTCAGTCAAGACAATTTCAATTTGGTTGTAAAATTATTTTATTAAAGACAATTTCAGCGGATCAATCTTTTTGTTCTGCAAATTTTGATATATTATATGTATTTTTCTGAATTAGGATGATTTAGTTATGATTTTTTCAAGTTTGACCAACGCAGCTAGAGGCTTTCCAGGCATGCTTGGCAGCATAGATTGTATGCATTGGGAGTGGAAGAACTGTCCATTTGCTTGGCAGGGCCAGTACAAGGGGCATGTTAACGGGTGCACTGTCATATTAGAAGCGGTGGCACTGCAATATCTTTGGATATCACATTCTTTTTTCGGCATGGCAGGTTATCAATATGATATCAACGTGCTGCAACGCTCTTCAGTCTTTGCAAGGCTTGCAGAAGGCCACTCCCCACCTGTTAACTTTGAGATCAACGGCCACCAGTACAACAAGGGATACTATCTAGCAGATGGTATATATCCTCAATGGTCAACTTTTGTGAAGACAATCTCGAAACCCCAAGGTGAGAAGAGAAAGTGATTTGCCCAAATGCAAGAGAGTGTTAGAAAGGATGTGGAACGTGCTTTTGGTGTGCTTCAATCCGGTGGGGTATCGTTCAAACCCCTGACCGTCATGGGATGAAAGGAAGCTTTGGGAGGTGATGACTGCTTGTGTGATTATGCACAACATGATCGTCGAGGACGAGCGTGATGAGAGTATCTTCGACCAAGGATTTGATTATCAAGGTGAAAACATTGAGCCCCAGCACCAAGACCCGGCCACATTTGAACAGTTTGTCCAATTCCACCGTGAGATGCGTGATTGGCACACTCATTTGAATCTTCAAAATGACTTGGTTGAGCACGTCTGCGATCACATTGGCAACCAATAGATGTATTGGTCCAATTTAGGTTCAGTCAAGACAATTTCGATTTGGTTGTAAAACTAATTTATTAAAGACAATTTCAGCGGATTAATCTTTTAGTTCTGCAAATTTTGATATATTATATGTATTTTTCTGAATTAGGATGATTTAGTTATGATTTTTTCAAGTTTGACCAACGCAGCTAGAGGCTTTCCAGGCATGCTTGGCAGCATAGATTGTATGCATTGGGAGTGGAAGAACTGTCCATTTGCTTGGCAGGGCCAGTACAAGGGGCATGTTAATAGGTGCACTATCATATTAGAAGCAGTGGCATCGCAAGATCTTTGGATATGGCATTCTTTTTTCGGCATGGCAGGTTATCACTATGATATCAACGTCCTGCAACGCTCTCCAGTCTTTGCAAGGCTTGCAGAAGGCCACTCCCCACCTGTCAACTTTGAGATCAACGGCCACTAGTACAACAAGGGATACTATCTAGCAGATGGTATATATCCTCAATGGTCAACTTTTGTGAAGACAATCTCGAAACCCCAAGGTGAGAAGAGAAAGTGATTTGCCCAAATGCAAGAGAGTGTTAGAAAGGATGTGGAACGTGCTTTTGGTGTGCTTCAATCCCGGTGGGGTATCGTTCGAAACCCTGCACTGTCATGGGATGAAAGGAAGCTTTGGGAGGTGATGACTGCTTGTGTGATTATGCACAACATGATCGTCGAGGACGAGCGTGATGAGAGTATCTTCGACCAAGGATTTGATTATCAAGGTGAAAACATTGAGCCCCTGCACCAAGACCCGGCCACATTTGAACAATTTTTCCAATTCCACCGTGAGATGCGTGATTGGCATACTCATTTGAATCTTCAAAATGACTTGGTTGAGCACGTCTGGGATCACATTGGCAACCAATAGATGTATTGGTCCAATTTAGGTTCAGTCAAGACAATTTCGATTTGGTTGTAAAACTATTTTATTAAAGACAATTTCAGCGGATCAATCTTTTTGTTCTGCAAATTTTGATATATTATATGTACTTTTCTGAATTAAGATGATTTAGTTAGGATTTTTTCAAGTTTGACCAACGCAGCTATAGGCTTTCCAGGCATGCTTGGCAGCATAGATTGTATGCATTGGGAGTGGGAGAACTGTCCATTTGCTTGGCAGGGCCAGTACAAGGGGCATGTTAACGGGTGCACTGTCAAATTAGAAGCGGTGGCATCGCAAGATCTTTGGATACGTCATTCTTTTTTCGGCATGGCAGGTTCTCACAATGATATCAACGTGCTGCAACGCTCTCCAGTTTTTGCAAGGCTTGCAGAAGGCCACTCCCCACCTGTCAACTTTGAGATCAACGGCCACCAGTACAACAAGGGATACTATCTAGCAGATGGTATATATCCTCAATGGTCAACTTTTGTGAAGACAATCTCAAAACCCCAAGGTGAGAAGAGAAAGAGATTTGCCCAAATGCAAGAGAGTGTTAGAAAGGATGTGGAACGTGCTTTTGGTGTCCTTCAATCCCGGTGGGGTATCGTTCGAAACCCTGCACTGTCATGGGATGAAAGGAAGCTTTGGGAGGTGATGACTGCTTGTGTGATTATGCACAACATGATCGTCGAGAACGAGCGTGATGAGAGAATCTTCGACCAAGGATTTGATTATCAAGGTGAAAATATTGAGCCCCTGCACCAAGACCCGGCCACATTTGAATAGTTTGTCCAATTCCACCATGAGATGCGTGATTGGCACACTCATTTGAATCTTCAAAATGACTTGGTTGAGCACGTCTGGGATCATATTGGCAACCAATAGATGTATTGGTCCAATTTAGGTTCAGTCAAGACAATTTCGATTTGGTTGTAAAACTATTTTATTAAAGACAATTTCAGCGGATCAATCTTTTTGTTCTGCAAATTTTGATATATTATATGTATTTTTCTGAATTAGGATGATTTAGTTATGATTTTTCAAGTTTGACCAACGCAGCTAGAGGCTTTCCAGCATGCTTGGCAGCATAGATTGTATGCATTGGGAGTGGGAGAACTGTCCATTTGTTGGCAGGGCAGTACAAGGGCATGTTAACGGGTGCCTTGTCAAATTAGAAGCGGTGGCATCGCAGGATCTTTGGATACGGCATTCCTTTTCGGCATGGCAGGTTCTCACAATGATATCAACGTCGTTGCAACGCTCTCCGATCTTTGCAAGGCTTGCAGAAGGCCACTCCCCACCTGTCAACTTTGAGATCAACGGCCACCAGTACAACAAGGGATACTATCTAGCAGATGGTATATATCCTCAGTGGTCAACTTTTGTGAAGACAATCTCGAAACCCCAAGGTGAGAAGAGAAAGAGATTTGCCCAAATGCAAGAGAGTGTTAGAAAGGATGTGGAACGTGCTTTTGGTGTGCTTCAATCCCGGTGGGGTATCGTTCGAAACCCTGCACTGTCATGGGATGAAAGGAAGCTTTGGGAGGTGATGACTGCTTGTGTGATCATGCACAACATGATCGTCGAGGACGAGCGTGATGAGAGTATCTTCGACCAAGGATTTGATTATCAAGGTGAAAATATTGAGCCCCCGCACCAAGACCCGGCCACATTTGAACAGTTTGTCCAATTCCACCGTGAGATGCGTGATTGGCACACTCATTTGAATCTTCAAAATGACTTGGTTGAGCACGTCTGGGATCACATTGGCAACCAATAGATGTATTGGTCCAATTTAGGTTCAGTCAAGACAATTTCGATTTGGTTGTAAAACTATTTTATTAAAGACAATTTCAGCGGATCAATCTTTTTGTTCTGCAAATTTTGATATATTATATGTATTTTTCTGAATTAGGATGATTTAGTTAGGATTTTTTCAAGTTTGACCAACGCAGCTAGAGGCTTTCCAGGCATGCTTGGCAGCATAGATTTTATGCATTGGGAGTGGAATAACTGTCCATTTGCTTGGCAGGGCCAGTACAAGGGGCATGTTAACGGGTGCACTGTCATATTAGAAGCGGTGGCATCGCAAGATCTTTGGATATCACATTCTTTTTTCGGCATGGCAGGTTCTCACAATGATATCAACGTGCTGCAACGCTCTCCAGTCTTTGCAAGTCTTGTAGAAGGCCACTCCCCACCTGTCAACTTTGAGATCAACGGCCACCAGTACAACAAGGGATACTATCTAGCAGATGGTATATATCCTCAATGGTCAACTTTTGTGAAGACAATCTCGAAACCCCAAGGTGAGAAGAGAAAGAGATTTGCCCAAATGCAAGAGAGTGTTAGAAAGGATGTGGAACGTGCTTTTGGTGTGCTTCAATCCTGGTGGGGTATCGTTCGAAACCCTGCACTGTCATGGGATGAAAGGAAGCTTTGGGAGGTGATGACTGCTTGTGTGATTATGCACAACATGATCGTCGAGGACGAGCGTGATGAGAGTATCTTCGACCAAGGATTTGATTATCAAGGTGAAAATATTGAGCCCCTGCACCAAGACCCGGCCACATTTGAACAGTTTGTCCAATTCCATCGTGAGATGCGTGATTGGCACACTCATTTGAATCTTCAAAATGACTTGGTTGAGCACGTCTGGGATCACATTGGCAACCAATAGATGTATTAGTCTAATTTAGGTTCAGTCAAGACAATTTTGATTTGGTTGTAAAACTATTTTATTAAAGACAATTTCAGCGGATCAATCTTTTTGTTCTGCAAATTTTGATATATTATATGTATCTTTCTGAATAAGGGTGATTTAGTTATGATTTTTTCAATTTTGACCAACGCAACAAGAGGCTTTCCAGGCATGCTTGGCAGCATAGATTGTATGCATTGGGAGTGGAAGAACTGTCCATTTTTGGGCAGGGCGATTACAAAGGGCATGTTAACGGGTGCATTGTCATATTAGAAGCGGTGGCATCGCAAGATCTTTGGATATGGCATTCTTTTTCGGCATGGCAGGTTCTCACAAGTGATATCAACGTCTTGCAACGCTCTCCGATCTTTGCAAGGCTTGCGAAGGCCACTCCCCACTGTCAACTTTTAGATCAACGGCCACCAAGACAACAAGGGATACTATCTAGCAGATGGTATATATCCTCAATGGTCAACTTTTGTGAAGACAATCTCGAAACCCCAAGGTGAGAAGAGAAAGAGATTTGCCCAAATGCAAGAGAGTGTTAGAAAGGATGTGGAACATGCTTTTGGTGTGCTTCAATCCCGGTGGGGTATCGTTCGAAACCCTGCACTGTCATGGGATGAAAGGAAGCTTTGGGAGGTGATGACTGCTTGTGTGATTATGCACAACATGATCATCGAGGACGAGCGTGATGAGAGTATCTTCGACCAAGGATTTGATTATCAAGGTGAAAATATTGAGCCCCTGCACCAAGACCCGGCCACATTTGAACAGTTTGTCCAATTCCATCGTGAGATGCGTGATTGGCACACTCATTTGAATCTTCAAAATGACTTGGTTGACCACGTCTGGGATCATATTGGCAACCAATAGATGTATTGGTCTAATTTAGGTTCAGTCAAGACAATTTCGATTTGGTTGTAAAACTATTTTATTAAAGACAATTTCAGCAGATCAATCTTTTTGTTCTGCAAATTTTGATATATTATATGTATTTTTCTGAATAAGGGTGATTTAGTTAGGATTTTTTCAAGTTTGACCAACGCAGCTAGAGGCTTTCCTGGCATGCTTGGCAGCATAGATTGTATGCATTGGGAGTGGAAGAACTGTCCATTTGCTTGGCAGGGCCAGTACAAGGGGCATGTTAACGGGTGCACTGTCATATTAGAAGCGGTGGCATCGCAAGATCTTTGGATATGGCATTCTTTTTTCGGCATGGCAGGTTCTCACAAGTGATATCAACGTCTTTGCAACGCTCTCCGATCTTTGCAAGGCTTGCGAAGGCCACTCCCCACCTGTCAACTTTGAGATCATCGGCCTCCAGTACAACAAGGGATACTATCTAGCAGATGGTATATATCCTCAAAGGTCAACTTTTGTGAAGTGAATCTCGAAACCCCAAGGTGAGAAGAGAAAGAGATTTGCCCAAATGCAAGAGAGTGTTAGAAAGGATGTGGAACGTGCTTTTGGTGTGCTTCAATCCCGGTGGGGTATCGTTCGAAACCCTGCACTGTCATGGGATGAAAGGAAGCTTTGGGAGGTGATGACTGCTTGTGTGATTATGCACAACATGATCGTCGAGGACGAGCGTGATGAGAGTATCTTCGACCAAGGATTTGATTATCAAGGTGAAAACATTGAGCCCCTGCACCAAGACCCGGGCACATTTGAACAGTTTGTCCAATTCCACCGTGAGATGCGTGATTGGCACACTCATTTGAATCTTCAAAATGACTTGGTTGAGCACGTCTGGGATCACATTGGCAACCAATAGATGTATTGGTCCAATTTAGGTTCAGTCAAGACAATTTCGATTTGGTTGTAAAACTATTTTATTAAAGACATTTTCAGCGGATCAATCTTTTTGTTCTGCAAATTTTGACATATTATATGTATTTTTCTGAATTAGGATGATTTAGTTATGATTTTTTCAAGTTTGACCAACGCAGTTAGAGGCTTTCCAGGCATGCTTGGCAGCATAGATTGTATGCATTGGGAGTGGAAGAATTGTCCATTTGCTTGGCAGGGCCAGTACGAGGGGCATGTTAACGGGTGCACTGTCATATTAGAAGCGGTGGCATCGTAAGATCTTTGGATATGGCATTCTTTTTTCGGCATGGCAGGTTCTCACAATAATATCAACGTGCTGCAACGCTCTCCAGTCTTTGCAAGGCTTGCAGAAGGCCACTCCCCACCTGTCAACTTTGAGATCAACGGCCACCAGTACAACAAGGGATACTATCTAGCAGATGGTATATATCCTCAATGGTCAACTTTTGTGAAGACAATCTCGAAACCCCAAGGTGAGAAGAGAAAGAGATTTGCCCAAATGCAAGAGAGTGTTAGAAAGGATGTGGAACGTGATTTTGGTGTGCGTCAATCCCGTTGGGGTATCGTTCAAAACCCTGCACTATCATGGGATGAAAGGAAGCTTTGGGAGGTGATGACTGCTTGTGTGATTATGCACACCATGATCGTCGAGGACGAGCGTGATGAGAGTATCTTCGACCAAGGATTTGATTATCAAGGTGAAAACATTGAGCCCCTGCACCAAGACCCGGCCACATTTGAACAGTTTGTCCAATTCCACCGTGAGATGCGTGATTGGCACATTCATTTGAATCTTCAAAATGACTTGGTTGAGCACGTCTGGGATCACATTGGCAACCAATAGATGTATTGGTCCAATTTAGGTTCAGTCAAGACAATTTTGATTTGGTTGTAAAACTATTTTATTAAAGACAATTTCAGCGGATCAATCTTTTTGTTCTGCAAATTTTGATATATTATATGTATTTTTCTGAATTAGGATGATTTAGTTATGATTTTTTCAAGTTTGACTAACGCAGTTAGAGGCTTTCCAGGCATGCTTGGCAGCATAGATTGTATGCATTGGGAGTGGAAGAACTGTCCATTTGCTTGGCAGGGCCAGTACAAGGGGCATGTTAATGGGTGCACTGTCATATTAGAAGCGGTGGCATCGTAAGATCTTTGGATATGGCATTCTTTTTTCGGCATGGCAGGTTCTCACAATGATATCAGCGTGCTGCAACGCTCTCCAGTCTTTGCAAGGCTTGCAGAAGGCCACTCCCCACCTGTCAACTTTGAGATCAACGGCCACCAGTACAACAAGGGATACTATCTAGCAGATGGTATATATCCTCAATGGTCAACTTTTCTGAGGACAATCTCGAAACCCCAAGGTGAGAAGAGAAAGAGATTTGCCCAAATGCAAGAGAGTGTTAGAAAGGATGTGGAACGTGATTTTGGTGTGCGTCAATCCCGTTGGGGTATCGTTCAAAACCCTGCACTGTCATGGGATGAAAGGAAGCTTTGGGAGGTGATGACTGGTTGTGTGATCATGCACAACATTATCGTCGAGGACGAGCGTGATGAGAGTATCTTCGACCAAGGATTTGATTATCAAGGTGAAAATATTGAACCCCTGCACCAAGACCCGGCGACATTTGAACAGTTTGTCCAATTCCACCGTGAGATGCGTGATTGGCACACTCATTTGAATCTTCAAAATGACTTGGTTGAGCACGTATGGGATCACATTGGCAACCAATAGATGTATTGGTCCAATTTAGGTTCAGTCAAGACAATTTCTATTTGGTTGTAAAACTATTTTATTAAAGACAATTTTAGCGGATCAATCTTTTTGTTCTGCAAATTTTGATATATTATATGTATTTTTCTGAATTAGGATGATTTAGTTATGATTTTTTCGAGTTTGACCAACGCAGCTAGAGGCTTTCCAGGCATGCTTGGCAGCATAGATTGTATGCATTGGGAGTGGAAGAACTGTCCATTTGCTTGGCAAGGCCAGTACAAGGGGCATGTTAACGGGTGCACTGTCATATTAGAAGCGGTGGCATCGCAAGATCGTTGGATATGGCATTCTTTTTTCGGCATGGCAGGTTCTCACAATGATATCAACGTGCTGCAACGCTCTCATGTCTTTGCAAGGCTTGCAGAAGGCCACTCCCCACCTGTCAACTTTGAGATCAACGGCCACCAGTACAACAAGGGATACTATCTAGCAGATGGTATATATCCTCAATGGTCAACTTTTGTGAAGACAATCTCGAAACCCCAAGGTGAGAAGAGAAAGAGATTTGCCCAAATGCAAGAGAGTGTTAGAAAGGATGTGGAACGTGCTTTTGGTATGCTTCAATCCCGGTGGGGTATCGTTCGAAACCCTGCACTGTCATGGGATGAAAGGAAGCTTTGGGAGGTGATGACTGCTTGTGTGATTATGCACAACATGATCGTCGAGGACGAGCATGATGAGAGTATCTTCGACCAAGGATTTGATTATGAAGGTGAAAATATTGAGCCCCTGCACCAAGACCCGGCCACATTTGAACAGTTTGTCCAATTCCACCGTGAGATGCGTGATTGGCACACTCATTTGAATCTTCAGAATGACTTGGTTGAGCACGTCTGGGATCACATTGGCAACCAATAGATGTATTGGTCCAATTTAGGTTCAGTCAAGACAATTTCGATTTGCTTGTAAAACTATTTTATTAAAGACAATTTCAGCGGATCAATCTTTTTGTTCTGCAAATTTTGATATATTATATGTATTTTTCAGAATTAGGATGATTTAGGTATGATTTTTTCAAGTTTGACCAACGCAGCTAGAGCCTTTCCAGGCATGCTTGGCAGCATAGATTGTATGCATTGGGAGTGGAAGAACTGTCCATTTGCTTGGCAGGGCCAGTACAAGGGGCATGTCAACGGGTGCACTGTCATATTAGAAGCGGTGGCATCGCAAGATCTTTGGATATAGCATTCTTTTTTCGGCATGGCAGGTTCTCACAATGATATCAACGTGCTGCAACGCTCTCCAGTCTTTGCAAGGCTTGCAGAAGGCCACTCCCCACCTGTCAACTTTGAGATCAACGGCCACCAGTACAACAAGGGATACTATCTAGCAGATGGTATATATCCTCAATGGTCAACTTTTGTGAAGACAATCTCGAAACCCAAGGTGAGAAGAGAAAGAGATTTGCCCAAATGCAAGAGTGTTAGAAAGGATGTGGAACGTGCTTTTGGTGTGCTTAAATCCCGGTGGGGTATCGTTCGAAACCCTGCACTAAATTGGGATGAAAGGAAGCTTTGGGAGGTGATGACTGCTTGTGTGATTATGCACAACATGATCGTCGAGGACGAGCGTGATGAGAGTATCTTCGACCAAGGATTTGATTATCAAGGTGAAAATATTGAGCCCCTGCACCAAGACCCGACCACATTTAAAAAGTTTGTCCAATTCCACCGTGAGATGCGTGATTGGCACACTCATTTGAATCTTCAAAATGACTTGGTTGAGCACGTCTGGGATCACATTGGCAACCAATAGATGTATTGGTCCAATTTAGGTTCAGTCAAGACAATTTCGATTTGGTTGTAAAACTATTTTATTAAAGACAATTTCAGCGGATCAATCTTTTTGTTCTGCAAATTTTGATATATTATATGTATTTTTCTGAATTAGGATGATTTAGTTATGATTTTTTCAAGTTTGACGAACGCGGCTAGAAGCTTTCCAGGCATGCTTGGCAGCATAGATTGTATGCATTGGGAGTGGAAGAACTGTCCATTTGCTTGGCAGGTCCAGTACAAGGGGCATGTTAACGGGTGCACTGTCATATTAGAAGCGGTGGCATCGCAAGATCTTTGGATATCGCATTCTTTTTTCGGCATGGCAGGTTCTCACAATGATATCAACGTGCTGCAACGCTCTCCAGTCTTTGCAAGGCTTGCAGAAGGCCACTCCCCACCTGTCAACTTTGAGATCAACGGCCAACAGTACAACAAGGGATACTATCTAGCAGATGGTATATATCCTCAATGGTCAACTTTTGTGAAGACAATCTCGAAACCCCAAGGTGAGAAGAGAAAGAGATTTGCCCAAATGCAAGAGAGTGTTTGAAAGGATATGGAACGTGCTTTTGGTGTGCTTCAATCCCGGCGGGGTATCGTTTGAAACCCTGCACTGTCATGGGATGAAAGGAAGCTTTGGGAGGTGATGACTGCTTGTGTGATTATGCACAACATGATCGTCGAGGACGAGCGTGATGAGAGTATCTTCGACCAAGGATTTGATTATCAAGGTGAAAATATTGAGCCCCTGCACCAAGACCCGGCCACATTTGAACAGTTTGTCCAATTCCACCGTGAGATCCGTGATTGGCACGCTCATTTGAATCTTCAGAATGACTTGGTTGAGCACGTCTGGGATCACGTTGGCAACCAATAGATGTATTGGTCCAATTTAGGTTTAGTCAAGACAATTTTGATTTGGTTGTAAAACTATTTTATTAAAGACAATTTCAACGGATCAATCTTTTTGTTCTGTAAATTTTGATATATTATATGTATTTTTCAGAATTAGGATGATTTAGTAATGATTTTTCCAAGTTTGACCAACGCAGCTAGAGGCTTTCCTGGCTTGCTTGGCAGCATAGATTGTATGCATTGGGAGTGGAAGAACTGTCCATTTGCTTGGCAGGGCCAGTACAAGGGGCATGTTAACGGGTGCACTGTCATATTAGAAGCGGTGGCATCGCAAGATCTTTGGATATGGCATTCTTTTTCCGCCATGGTAGGTTCTCACAATGATATCAACGTGCTGCAACGCTCTCCAGTCTTTGCAAGGCTTGCAGAAGGCCACTCCCCACCTGTCAACTTTGAGATCAACGGCCACCAGTACAACAAGGGATACTATCTAGCAGATGGTATATATCCTCAATGGTCAACTTTTGTGAAGACAATCTCGAAACCCCAAGGTGAGAAGAGAAAGAGATTTGCCCAAATGCAAGAGAGTGTTAGAAAGGATGTGGAATGTGCTTTTGGTGTGCTTAAATCCCGGTGGGGTATCGTTCGAAACCCTGCACTGTCATGGGATGAAAGGAAGCTTTGGGAGGTGATGACTGCTTGTGTGATTATGCACAACATGATCGTCGAGGACGAGCGTGATGAGAGTATCTTCGACCAAGGATTTGATTATCAAGGTGAAAATATTGAGCCCCCGCACCAAGACCCGGCCACATTTGAAAAGTTTGTCCAATTCCACCGTGAGATGCGTAATTGGCACACTCATTTGAATCTGCAAAATGACTTGGTTGAGCACGTCTGGGATCACATTGGCAACCAATAGATGTATTGGTCCAATTTAGGTTCAGTCAAGACAATTTCGATTTGGTTGTAAAACTATTTTATTAAAGACAATTTCAGCGGATCAATCTTTTTGTTCTGCAAATTTTGATATATTATCTGTATTTTTCTGAATTAGGATGATTTAGTTATGATTTTTTCAAGTTTGACCAACGCGGCTAGAGGCTTTCCAGGCATGCTTGGCAGCATAGATTGTATGCATTGGGAGTGGAAGAACTGTCCATTTGCTTGGCAGGTCCAGTACAAGGGGCATGTTAATGGGTGCACTGTCATATGAGAAGTGGTGGCATCGCAAGATCTTTGGATATGGCATTCTTTTTTCGGCATGCCAGGTTCTCACAATGATATCAAGGTGCTGCAACGCTCTCCAGTCTTTGGAAGGCTTGCAGAAGGCCACTCCCCACCTGTCAACTTTGAGATCAACGGCCACCAGTACAACAAGGGATACTATCTAGCAGATGGTATATATCCTCAATGGTCAACTTTTGTGAAGACAATCTCGAAACCCCAAGGTGAGAAGAGAAAGAGATTTGCCCAAATGCAATAGAGTGTTAGAAAGGATGTGGAATGTGATTTTGGTGTGCTTCAATCCCGTTGGGGTATCGTTCAAAACCCTGCACTGTCATGGGACGAAAGGAAGCTTTGGGAGGTGATGACTGCTTGTGTGATCATGCACAACATGATCGTCGAGGACGAGCGTGATGAGAGTATCTTCGACCAAGGATTTGATTATCAAGGTGAAAATATTGAGCCCCTGCACCAAGACCCGGCCACATTTGAACAGTTTGTCCAATTCCACCGTGAGATGCGTGATTGGCACACTCATTTGAATCTTCAAAATGACTTGGTTGAGCACGCCTGGGATCACATTGGCAACCAATAGATGTATTGGTCCAATTTAGGTTCAGTCAAGACAATTTTGATTTGGTTGTAAAACTATTTTATTAAAGACAATTTCAGCGGATCAATCTTTTTGTTCTGCAAATGTTGATATATTATATGTATTTTTCTGAATTAGGATGATTTAGTTATGATTTTTCAAGTTTGACCAACGCAGCTAGAGGCTTTCCTGGCATGCTTGGCAGCATAGATTGTATGCATTGGGAGTGGAAGAACTGTCCATTTGCTTGGCAGGGCCAGTACAAGGGGCATGTTAACGGGTGCACTGTCATATTAGAAGCGGTGGCATCGCAAGATCTTTGGATATGGCATTCTTTTTCGGCATGGCAGGTTCTCACAATGATATCAACGTGCTGCAACGCTCTCCGATCTTTGCAAGGCTTTAGAAGGCCACTCCCCACCTATCAACTTTGAGATCAACGGCCACCAAGACAACATGGGATACTATCTAGCAGATGCTATATATCCTCAATGGTCAACTTTGTGAAGACAATCTCGAAACCCCAAGGTGAGAAGAGAAAGAGATTTGCCCAAATGCAAGAGAGTGTTAGAAAGGATGTGGAACGTGCTTTTGGTGTGCTTAAATCCCGGTGGGGTATCGCTCAAACCCTGCACTGTCATGGGATGAAAGGAAGCTTTGGGAGGTGATGACTGCTTGTGTGATTATGCACAACATGATCGCCGAGGACGAGCGTGATGAGAGTATCTTCGACCAAGGATTTGATTATCAAGGTGAAAATATTGAGCCCCGCACCAAGACCCGCCACATTTGAACAGTTTGTCCAATTCCACCGTGAGATGCGTGATTGGCACACTCATTTGAATCTTCAAAATGACTTGGTTGAGCACGTCGGGATCACATTGGCAACCAATAGATGTATTGGTCCAATTTAGGTTCAGCCAAGACAATTTCGATTTGGTTGTAAAACTATTTTATTAAAGACAATTTCAGCGGATCAATCTTTTGTTCGCAAATTTTGATATATTATATGTATTTTTCTGAATTAGGATGATTTAGTTATGATTTTTCAAGTTTGACCAACGCAGCTAGAGCTTTCCAGGCATGCTTGGCAGCATAGATTGTATGCATTGGGAGTGGAAGAACTGTCCATTTGCTTGGCAGGGCCAGTACAAGGGGCATGTTAACGGGTGCACTGTCATATGAGAAGCGGTGGCATCGCAAGATCTTTGGATATGGCATTCTTTTTTCGGCATGGCAGGTTCTCACAATGATATCAACGTGCTGCAACGCTCTCCAGTCTTTGCAAGGCTTGCAGAAGGCCACTCCCCACCTGTCAACTTTGAGATCAACGGCCACCAGTACAACAAGGGATACTATCTAGCAGATGGTATATATCCTCAATGGTCAACTTTTGTGAAGACAATCTCGAAACCCCAAGGTGAGAAGAGAAAGAGATTTGCCCAAATGCAAGAGAGTGTTAGAAAGGATGTGGAATGTGATTTTGGTGTGCTTCAATCCCGTTGGGGTATCGTTCAAAACCCTGCACTGTCATGGGATGTAAGGAAGCTTTGGGAGGTGATGACTGCTTGTGTGATTATGCACAACATGATCGTCGAGGACGAGCGTGATGAGAGTATCTTCGACCAAGGATTTGATTATCAAGGTGAAAATATTGAGCCCTGCACCAAGACCCGCCACATTTGAACAGTTTGTCCAATTCCACCGTGAGATGCGTGATTGGCACACTCATTTGAATCTTCAAAATGACTTGGTTGAGCACGCTGGGATCACATTGGCAACCAATAGATGTATTGGTCCAATTTAGGTTCAGTCAAGAGATTTTCTATTTGGTTGTGAAACTATTTTATTAAAGACAATTTCAGCGGATCAATCTTTTGTTCTGCAAATTTTGATATATTATATGTATTTTTCTGAATTAGGATGATTTAGTTATGATTTTTCAAGTTTGACTAACGCAGCTAGAGCCTTTCCAGCATGCTTGGCAGCATAGATTGTATGCATTGGGAGTGGAAGAACTGTCCATTTGCTTGGCAGGGCCAGTACAAGGGCATGTTAATGGGTGCACTATCATATTAGAAGCGGTGGCATCGCAAGATCTTTGGATATGGCATTCTTTTTTCGGCATGGTAGGTTCTCACAATGATATCAACGTGCTGCAACGCTCTCCAATCTTTGCAATGCTTGTAGAAGGCCACTCCCCACCTGTCAACTTTGAGATCAACGGCCACCAGTACAACAAGGGATACTATCTAGCAGATGGTATATATCCTCAATGGTCATCTTTTGTGAAGACAATCTCAAAACCCCAAGGTGAGAAGAGAAAGAGATTTGCCCAAATGCAAGAGAGTGTTAGAAAGGATGTGGAACGTGCTTTTGGTGTGCTTCAATCCCGTTGGGGTATCGTTGAAACCCTGCACTATCATGGGATGAAAGGAAGCTTTGGGAGGTGATGACTGCTTGTGTGATTATGCACAACATGATCGTCGAGGACGAGCGTGATGAGAGTATCTTCACCAAGGATTTGATTATCAAGGTGAAAATATTGAGCCCCTGCACCAAGACCCGGCCACATTTGAACAGTTTGTCCAATTCCACCGTGAGATGCGTGATTGGCACACTCATTTGAATCTTCAAAATGACTTGGTTGAGCACGTCTGGGATCACATTGGCAACCAATAGATGTATTGGTCCAATTTAGGTTCAGTCAAGACAATTTCGATTTGGTTGTAAAACTATTTTATTAAAGACAATTTCAGCGGATCAATCTTTTTGTTCTGCAAATTTTGATATATTATATGTATTTTTCTGAATTAGGATGATTTAGTTATGATTTTTTCAAGTTTGACCAACGCAGCTAGAGGCTTTCGGGCATGCTTGGCAGCATAGATTGTATGCATTGGGAGTGGAAGAACTGTCCATTTTCTTGGCAGAGCCAGTACAAGGGGCATGTTAACGGGTGCACTGTCATATTAGAAGCGGTGGCATCGCAAGATCTTTGGATATGGCATTCTTTTTTCGGCATGGCAGGTTCTCACAATGATATCAACGTGTTGCAGCGCTCTCCAGTCTTCGCAAGGCTTGCAGAAGGCCACTCCCCACCTGTCAACTTTGAGATCAACGACCACCAGTACAACAAGGGATACTATCTAGCAGATGGTATATATCCTCAGTGGTCAACTTTTGTGAAGACAATCTCGAAACCCCAAGGTGAGAAGAGAAAGAGATTTGCCCAAATGCAAGAGAGTGTTAGAAAGGATGTGGAACGTGCTTTTGGTGTGCTTCAATCCCGGTGGGGTATCGTTTGAAACCCTGCACTGTCATGGGATGAAAGGAAGCTTTGGGAGGTGATGACTGCTTGTGTGATCATGCACAACATGATCGTCGAGGACGAGCGTGATGAGAGTATCTTCGACCAAGGATTTGATTATCAAGGTGAAAATATTGAGCCCCTGCACCAAGACCCGGCCACATTTGAACAGTTTGTCCAATTCCACCGTGAGATGCGTGATTGGCACACTCATTTGAATCTTCAGAATGACTTGGTTGAGCACGTCTGGGATCACATTGGCAACCAATAGATGTATTGGTCCAATTTAGGTTCAGTCAAGACAATTTTGATTTGGTTGTAAAACTATTTTATTAAAGACAATTTCAGCGGATCAATCTTTTGTTCTGCAAATTTTGATATATTATATGTATTTTTCTGAATTAGGATGATTTAGGTATGATTTTTCAAGTTTGACCAACGCAGCTAGAGCCTTTCAGGCATGCTTGGCAGCATAGATTGTATGCATTGGGAGTGGAAGAACTGTCCATTTGCTTGGCAGGGCCAGTACAAGGGGCATGTTAACGGGTGCACTGTCATATTAGAAGCGGTGGCATCGCAAGATCTTTGGATATGGCATTCTTTTTTCGGCATGGCAGGTTCTCACAATGATATCAACGTGCTGCAACGCTCTCCAGTCTTTGCAAGGCTTGCGAAGGCCACTCCCCACCTGTCAACTTTGAGATCAACGCCACCAAGTACAACAAGGGATACTATCTAGAAGATGGTATATATCCTCAATGGTCAAATTTTGTGAAGACAATCTCAAACCCCAAGGTGAGAAGAGAAAGAGATTTGCCCAAATGCAAGAGTGTTAGAAAGGATGTGGAACGTGCTTTTGGTGTGCTTCAATCCCGGTGGGGTATCGCTCAAACCCTGCACTAAATGGGATGAAAGGAAGCTTTGGGAGGTGATGACTGCTTGTGTGATTATGCACAACATGATCGTCGAGGACGAGCGTGATGAGAGTATCTTCGACCAAGGATTTGATTATCAAGGTGAAAATATTGAGCCCCTGCACCAAGACCGACCACATTTGAACAGTTTGTCCAATTCCACCGTGAGATGCGTGATTGGCACACTCATTTGAATCTTCAAAATGACTTGGTTGAGCACGTCTGGGATCACATTGGCAACCAATAGATGTATTGGTCCAATTTAGGTTCAGTCAAGACAATTTCGATTTGGTTGTAAAACTATTTTATTAAAGACAATTTCAGCGGATCAATCTTTTTGTTCTGCAAATTTTGATATATTATATGTATTTTTCTGAATTAGGATGATTTAGTTATGATTTTTTCAAGTTTGACGAACGCGGCTAGAAGCTTTCAGGCATGCTTGGCAGCATAGATTGTATGCATTGGGAGTGGAAGAACTGTCCATTTGCTTGGCAGGTCCAGTACAAGGGGCATGTTAACGGGTGCAATGTCATATTAGAAGCGGTGGCATCGCAAGATCTTTGGATATCGCATTCTTTTTTCGGCATGGCAGGTTCTCACAATGATATCAACGTGTTGCAACGCTCTCCGATCTTTGCAAGGCTTGCGAAGGCCACTCCCCACCTGTCAACTTTGAGATCAACGGCCACCAAGTACAACAAGGGATACTATCTAGCAGATGGTATATATCCTCAATGGTCAACTTTGTGAAGACAATCTCCAAACCCCAAGGTGAGAAGAAAAGAGATTTGCCCAAATGCAAGAGAGTGTTAGAAAGGATATGGAACGTGCTTTTGGTGTGCTTCAATCCCGGCGGGGTATCGTTTGAAACCCTGCACTGTCATGGGATGAAAGGAAGCTTTGGGAGGTGATGACTGCTTGTGTGATTATGCACAACATGATCGTCGAGGACGAGCGTGATGAGAGTATCTTCACCAAGGATTTGATTATCAAGGTGAAAATATTGAGCCCTGCACCAAGACCCGGCCACATTTGAACAGTTTGTCCAATTCCACCGTGAGATCCGTGATTGGCACGCTCATTTGAATCTTCAGAATGACTTGGTTGAGCACGTCTGGGATCACGTTGGCAACCAATAGATGTATTGGTCCAATTTAGGTTTAGTCAAGACAATTTTGATTTGGTTGTAAAACTATTTTATTAAAGACAATTTCAACGGATCAATCTTTTTGTTCTGTAAATTTTGATATATTATATGTATTTTTCTGAATTAGGATGATTTAGTAATGATTTTTCAAGTTTGACCAACGCAGCTAGAGGCTTTCTGGCATGCTTGGCAGCATAGATTGTATGCATTGGGAGTGGAAGAACTGTCCATTTGCTTGGCAGGGCTAGTACAAGGGCATGTTAACGGGTGCACTGTCATATTAGAAGCGGTGGCATCGCAAGATCTTTGGATATGGCATTCTTTTTCCGCCATGGTAGGTTCTCACAATGATATCAACGTGTTGCAACGCTCTCCAGTCTTTGCAAGGCTTGCGAAGGCCACTCCCCACTGTCAACTTTGAGATCAACGGCCACCAAGACAACAAGGGATACTATCTAGCAGATGGTATATATCCTCAATGGTCAACTTTGTGAAGACAATCTCGAAACCCCAAGGTGAGAAGAAAGAGATTTGCCCAAATGCAAGAGAGTGTTAGAAAGGATGTGGAACGTGCTTTTGGTGTGCTTAAATCCCGGTGGGGTATCGTTCGAAACCCTGCACTGTCATGGGATGAAAGGAAGCTTTGGGAGGTGATGACTGCTTGTGTGATTATGCACAACATGATCGTCGAGGACGAGCGTGATGAGAGTATCTTCGACCAAGGATTTGATTATCAAGGTGAAAATATTGAGCCCCGCACCAAGACCCGCCACATTTGAAAAGTTTGTCCAATTCCACCGTGAGATGCGTGATTGGCACACTCATTTGAATCTTCAAAATGACTTGGTTGAGCACGTCTGGGATCACATTGGCAACCAATAGATGTATTGGTCCAATTTAGGTTCAGTCAAGACAATTTCGATTTGGTTGTAAAACTATTTTATTAAAGACAATTTCAGCGGATCAATCATTTTGTTCTGCAAATTTTGATATATTATATGTATTTTTCTGAATTAGGATGATTTAGTTATGATTTTTCAAGTTTGACCAACGTAGCTAGAGGCTTTCGGGCATGCTTGGCAGCATAGATTGTATGCATTGGGAGTGGAAGAACTGTCCATTTGCTTGGCAGGTCCGAGTACAAGGGCATGTTAATGGGTGCACTTGTCATATGAGAAGTGGTGGCATCGCAAGATCTTTGGATATGGCATTCTTTTTCGGCATGGCAGGTTCTCACAATGATATCAAGGTGCTGCAACGCTCTCCGATCTTTGGAAGGCTTGCAGAAGGCCACTCCCCACCTGTCAACTTTGAGATCAACGGCCACCAAGACAACAAGGGATACTATCTAGCAGATGGTATATATCCTCAATGGTCAACTTTTGTGAAGACAATCTCGAAACCCCAAGGTGAGAAGAGAAAGAGATTTGCCCAAATGCAATAGAGTGTTAGAAAGGATGTGGAATGTGATTTTGGTGTGCTTCAATCCCGTGGGGTATCGCTCAAACCCTGCACTATCATGGGATGAAAGGAAGCTTTGGGAGGTGATGACTGCTTGTGTGATCATGCACAACATGATCGCCGAGGACGAGCGTGATGAGAGTATCTTCACCAAGGATTTGATTATCAAGGTGAAAATATTGAGCCCTCGCACCAAGACCCGCCACATTTGAACAGTTTGTCCAATTCCACCGTGAGATGCGTGATTGGCACACTCATTTGAATCTTCAAAATGACTTGGTTGAGCACGCCTGGGATCACATTGGCAACCAATAGATGTATTGGTCCAATTTAGGTTCAGTCAAGACAATTTTGATTTGGTTGTAAAACTATTTTATTAAAGACAATTTCAGCGGATCAATCTTTTTGTTCTGCAAATTTTGATATATTATATGTATTTTTCTGAATTAGGATGATTTAGTTATGATTTTTTCAAGTTTGACCAACGCAGCTAGAGGCTTTCCAGGCATGCTTGGCAGCATAGATTGTATGCATTGGGAGTGGAAGAACTGTCCATTTGCTTGGCAGGGCCAGTACAAGGGGCATGTTAACGGGTGCACTGTCATATTAGAAGCGGTGGCATCGCAAGATCTTTGGATATGGCATTCTTTTTTCGGCATGGCAGGTTCTCACAATGATATCAACGTGCTGCAACGCTCTCCAGTCTTTGCAAGGCTTGCAGAAGGCCACTCCCCACCTATCAACTTTGAGATCAACGGCCACCAGTACAACATGGGATACTATCTAGCAGATGCTATATATCCTCAATGGTCAACTTTTGTGAAGACAATCTCGAAACCCCAAGGTGAGAAGAGAAAGAGATTTGCCCAAATGCAAGAGAGTGTTAGAAAGGATGTGGAACGTGCTTTTGGTGTGCTTAAATCCCGGTGGGGTATCGTTCGAAACCCTGCACTGTCATGGGATGAAAGGAAGCTTTGGGAGGTGATGACTGCTTGTGTGATTATGCACAACATGATCGTCGAGGACGAGCGTGATGAGAGTATCTGCGACCAAGGATTTGATTATCAAGGTGAAAATATTGAGCCCCCGCACCAAGACCCGGCCACATTTGAACAGTTTGTCCAATTCCACCGTGAGATGCGTGATTGGCACACTCATTTGAATCTTCAAAATGACTTGGTTGAGCACGTCTGGGATCACATTGGCAACCAATAGATGTATTGGTCCAATTTAGGTTCAGCCAAGACAATTTCGATTTGGTTGTAAAACTATTTTATTAAAGACAATTTCAGCGGATCAATCTTTTTGTTCTGCAAATTTTGATATATTATCTGTATTTTTCCGAATTAGGATGATTTAGTTATGATTTTTTCAAGTTTGACCAACGCAGCTAGAGCTTTCCAGGCATGCTTGGCAGCATAGATTGTATGCATTGGGAGTGGAAGAACTGTCCATTTGCTTGGCAGGGCCAGTACAAGGGGCATGTTAACGGGTGCACTGTCATATGAGAAGCGGTGGCATCGCAAGATCTTTGGATATGGCATTCTTTTTCGGCATGGCAGGTTCTCACAATGATATCAACGTGCTGCAACGCTCTCCGATCTTTGCAAGGCTTAAAGAAGGCCACTCCCCACTGTCAACTTTGAGATCAACGGCCACCAGTACAACAAGGGATACTATCTAGCAGATGGTATATATCCTCAATGGTCAACTTTTGTGAAGACAATCTCGAAACCCCAAGGTGAGAAGAGAAAGAGATTTGCCCAAATGCAAGAGAGTGTTAGAAAGGATGTGGAATGTGATTTTGGTGTGCTTCAATCCCGTTGGGGTATCGTTCAAAACCCTGCACTGTCATGGGATGTAAGGAAGCTTTGGGAGGTGATGACTGCTTGTGTGATCATGCACAACATGATCGTCGAGGACGAGCGTGATGAGAGTATCTTCGACCAAGGATTTGATTATCAAGGTGAAAATATTGAGCCCCTGCACCAAGACCCGGCCACATTTGAACAGTTTGTCCAATTCCACCGTGAGATGCGTGATTGGCACACTCATTTGAATCTTCAAAATGACTTGGTTGAGCACGCCTGGGATCACATTGGCAACCAATAGATGTATTGGTCCAATTTAGGTTCAGTCCAGAGATTTTCTATTTGGTTGTGAAACTATTTTATAAAAGACAATTTCAGCGGATCAATCTTTTTGTTCTGCAAATTTTGATATATTATATGTATTTTTCTGAATTAGGATGATTTAGTTATGATTTTTTCAAGTTTGACCAACGCAGCTAGAGCCTTTCCAGGCATCCTTGGCAGCATAGATTGTATGCATTGGGAGTAGAAGAACTGTCCATTTGCTTGGCAGGGCCAGTACAAGGGGCATGTTAACGGGTGCACTATCATATTAGAAGCGGTGGCATCGCAAGATCTTTGGACATGGCATACTGTTTTCGGCATGGTAGGTTCTCACAATGATATCAACGTGCTGCAACGCTCTCCAGTCTTTGCAATGCTTGTAGAAGGCCACTCCCCACCTGTCAACTTTGAGATCAACGGCCACCAGTACAACAAGGGATACTATCTAGCAGATGGTATATATCCTCAATGGTCATCTTTTGTGAAGACAATCTCAAAACCCCAAGGTGAGAAGAGAAAGAGATTTGCCCAAATGCAAGAGAGTGTTAGAAAGGATGTGGAACGTGCGTTTGGTGTGCTTCAATCCCGGCGGGGTATCGTTTGAAACCCTGCACTATCATGGGATGAAAGGAAGCTTTGGGAGGTGAGGACTGCTTGTGTGATTATGCACAACATGATCGTCAAGGACGAGCGTGATGAGAGTATCTTCGACCAAGGATTTGATTATCAAGGTGAAAATATTGAGCCCCTGCACCAAGACCCGGCCACATTTGAACAGTTTGTCCAATTCCACCGTGAGATGCGTGATTGGCACACTCATTTGAATCTTCAGAATGACTTGGTTGAGCACGTCTGGGATCACATTGGCAACCAATAGATGTATTGGTCCAATTTAGGTTCAGTCAAGACAATTTCGATTTGGTTGTAAAACTATTTTATTAAAGACAATTTCAGCGGATCAATCTTTTTGTTCTGCAAATTTTGATATATTATATGTATTTTTCTGAATTAGGATGATTTAGTAATGATTTTTCCAAGTTTGACCAACGCAGCTAGAGGCTTTCCAGGCATACTTGGCAGCATAGATTGTATGCATTGGGAGTGGAAGAACTGTCCATTTGCTTGGCAGGGCCAGTACAAGGGGCATGTTAACGGGTGCACTGTCATATTAGAAGCGGTGGCATCGCAAGATCTTTGGATATGGCATTCTTTTTTCGGCATGGCAGGTTCTCACAATGATATCAACGTGCTGCAACGCTCTCCAGTCTTTGCAAGGCTTGCAGAAGGCCACTCCCCACCTGTCAACTTTGAGATCAACGACCACCAGTACAACAAGGGATACTATCTAGCAGATGGTATATATCCTCAATGGTCAACTTTTGTGAAGACAATCTCGAAACCCCAAGGTGAGAAGAGAAAGAGATTTGCCCAAATGCAAGAGAGTGTTAGAAAGGATGTGGAACGTGCGTTTGGTGTGCTTCAATCCCGGCGGGGTATCGTTTGAAACCCTGCACTGTCATGGGATGAAAGGAAGCTTTGGGAGGTGAGGACTGCTTGTGTGATTATGCACAACATGATCGTCGAGGACGAGCGTGATGAGAGTATCTTCGACCAAGGATTTGATTATCAAGGTGAAAATATTGAGCCCCTGCACCAAGACCCGGCCACATTTGAACAGTTTGTCCAATTCCACCGTGAGATGCGTGATTGGCACACTCATTTGAATCTTCAGAATGACTTGGTTGAGCACGTCTGGGATCACATTGGCAACCAATAGATGTATTGGTCCAATTTAGGTTCAGTCAAGACAATTTCGATTTGGTTGTAAAACTATTTTATTAAAGACAATTTCAGCGGATCAATCTTTTTGTTCTGCAAATTTTGATATATTATATGTATTTTTCTGAATTAGGATGATTTAGTAATGATTTTTTCAAGTTTGACCAACGCAGCTAGAGCCTTTCCAGGCATGATTGGCAGCATAGATTGTATGCATTGGGAGTGGAAGAACTGTCCATTTGCTTGGCAGGGCCAGTACAAGGGGCATGTTAACGGGTGCACTGTCATATTAGAAGCGGTGGCATCGCAAGATCTTTGGATATGGCATTCTTTTTTCGGCATGGCAGGTTCTCACAATGATATCAACGTGCTGCAACGCTCTCCAGTCTTTGCAAGGCTTGCAGAAGGCCACTCCCCACCTGTCAACTTTGAGCTCAACGGCCACCGGTACAACAAGGGATACTATCTAGAAGATGGTATATATCCTCAATGCTCAAATTTTGTGAAGACAATCTCGAAACCCCAAGGTGAGAAGAGAAAGAGATTTGCCCAAATGCAAGAGAGTGTTAGAAAGGATGTGGAACGTGCTTTGGCGTGCTTCAATCCCGGTGGGGTATCGTTCGAAACCCTGCACTGTCATGGGATGAAAGGAAGCTTTGGGAGGTGATGACTGCTTGTGTGATTATGCACAACATGATCGTCGAGGACGAGCGTGATGAGAGTATCTTCGACCAAGGATTTGATTATCAAGGTGAAAATATTGAGCCTCTGCACCAAGACCCGGCCACATTTGAACAGTTTGTCCAATTCCACCGTGAGATGCGTGATTGGCACACTCATTTGAATCTTCAAAATAACTTGGTTGAGCACGTCTGGGATCACATTGGCAACCAATAGATGTATTGGTCCAATTTAGGTTCAGTCCAGAGAATTTCTATTTGGTTGTAAAACTATTTTATTAAAGACAATTTCAGCGGATCAATCTTTTTGTTCTGCAAATTTTGATATATTATATGTATTTTTCTGAATTAGGATGATTTAGTTATGATTTTTTCAAGTTTGACCAACGCAGCTAGAGCCTTTCCAGGCATGATTGGCAGCATAGATTGTATGCATTGGGAGTGGAAGAACTGTCCATTTGCTTCGCAGGGCCAGTACAAGGGGCATGTTAACGGGTGCAATGTCATATGAGAAGCGGTGGCATTGCAAGATCTTTGGACATGGCATACTTTTTTCGGCATGGCAGGTTCTCACAATGATATCAACGTGTTGCAACGCTCTCCAGTCTTTCCAAGGCTTGCAGAAGGCCACTCCCCACCTGTCAACTTTGAGATCAACGGCCACCAGTACAACAAGGGATACTATCTAGCAGATGGTATATAACCTCAATGGTCATCTTTTGTGAAGACAATCTCCAAACCCCAAGGTGAGAAGAAAAAGAGATTTTCCCAAATGCAAGAGAGTGTTAGAAAGGATGTGGAACGTGCTTTTGGTGTGCTTCAATCCCGGTGGGGTATCGTTCGAAACCCTGCACTGTCATGGGATGAAAGGAAGCTTTGGGAGGTGATGACTGCTTGTGTGATTATGCACAACATGATCGTCGAGGACGAGCGTGATGAGAGTATCTTCGACCAAGGATTTGATTATCAAGGTGAAAATATTGAGCCCCTGCACCAAGACCCGGCCACATTTGAACAGTTTGTCCAATTCCACCGTGAGATGCGTGATTGGCACACTCATTTGAATCTTCAAAATGACTTGGTTGAGCACGTCTGGGATCACATTGGCAACCAATAGATGTATTGGTCCAATTTAGGTTCAGTCCAGAGAATTTCTATTTGGTTGTAAAACTATTTTATTAGAGACAATTTCAGCGGATCAATCTTTTTGTTCTGCAAATTTTGATATATTATATGTATTTTTCTGAATTAGGATGATTTAGTTATCATGTTTTCAAGTTTGACCAACGCAGCTCGAGGCTTTCCAGGCATGCTTGGCAGCATAGATTGTATGCATTGGGAGTGGAAGAACTGTCCATTTGCTTGGCAGGGCTAGTACAAGGGGCATGTTAACGGGTGCACTGTCATATTAGAAGCGGTGGCATCGCAAGATATTTGGATATGGCATTCTTTTTTCGGCATGACAGGTTCTCACAATGATATCAACGTGTTGCAACGCTCTGCAGTCTTTGCAAGGCTTGCAGAAGGCCACTCCCCACCTGTCAACTTTGAGATCAACGGCCACCAGTACAACAAGGGATTCTATCTAGCAGATGGTATATATCCTCAATGGTCAACTTTTGTGAAGACAATCTCGAAACCCCAAGGTGAGAAGAGAAAGAGATTTGCCCAAATTCAAGAGAGTGTTAGAAAGGATGTGGAAGGTGCTTTTGGTGTGCTTCAATCCCGGTGGGGTATCGTTCGAAACCCTGCACTGTCATGGGACGAAAGGAAGCTTTGGGAGGTGATGACTGCTTGTGTGATTATGCACAACACGATCGTCGAGGACGAGCGTGATGAGAGTATCTTCGACAAAGGATTTGATTATCAAGGTGAAAATATTGAGCCCCTGCACCAAGACCCGGCCACATTTGAACAGTTTGTCCAATTCCACCGTGAGATGCGTGATTGGCACACTCATTTGAATGTTCAAAATGACTTTGTTGAGCACGTGCGGGATCACATTGGCAACCAATAGATGTATTGGTCCAATTTAGGTTTAGTCAAGACAATTTCGATTTGGTTGTAAAACTATTTTATTAAAGACAATTTCGGCAGATCAATCATTTTGTTCTGCAAATTTTGATATATTATATGTATTTTTCTGAATTAGGATGATTTAGTTATGATTTTTTTCAAGTTTGACCAACGTAGCTAGAGGCTTTCCAGGCATGCTTGGCAGCATAGATTGTATGCATTGGGAGTGGAAGAACTGTCCATTTGCTTGGCAGGGCCAGTACAAGGGGCATGTTAACGGGTGCACTGTCATATTAGAGGCGGTGGCATCGCAAGATCTTTGGATATGGCATTCTTTTTTCGGCATGGCAGGTTCTCACAATGATATCAATGTGCTGCAACGCTCTCCGATCTTTGCAAGGCTTGCGAAGGCCACTCCCACCTGTCAACTTTGAGATCAACGCCACCAAGTACAACAAGGGATACTATCTAGCAGATGGTATATATCCTCAATGGTCAACTTTTGTGAAGACAATCTCGAAACCCCAAGGTGAGAAGAGAAAGAGATTTGCCCAAATGCAAGAGAGTGTTAGAAAGGATGTGGAACGTGCTTTTGGTGTGCTTCAATCCCGGTGGGGTATCGTTCGAAACCCTGCACTATCATGGGATGAAAGGAAGCTTTGGGAGGTGATGACTGCTTGTGTGATTATGCACAACATGATCGTCGAGGACGAGCGTGATGAGAGTATCTTCGACCAAGGATTTGATTATCAAGGTGAAAATATTGAGCCCCTGCACCAAGACCCGGCCACATTTGAACAGTTTGTCCAATTCCATCGTGAGATGCGCGATTGGCACACTCATTTGAATCTTCAAAATGACTTGGTTGAGCACGTCTGGGATCACATTGGCAACCAATAGATGTATTGGTCCAATTTAGGTTCAGTCAAGACAATTTCGATTTGGTTATAAAACTATTTTATTAAAGACAATTTCGGCGGATCAATCTTTTTGTTCTGCAATTTTTTATATATTATATGTATTTTTCTGAATTAGGATGATTTAGTTATGATTTTTTTCAAGTTTGACAACGCAGCTAGAGGCTTTCCAGGCATGCTTGGCAGCATAGATTGTATGCATTGGGAGTGGAAGAACTGTCCATTTGCTTGGCAGGGCCAGTACAAGGGGCATGTTAACGGGTGCACTGTCATATTAGAAGCGGTGGCATCGCAAGATCTTTGGATATGGCATTCTTTTTTCGGCATGGCAGGTTCTCACAATGATATCAACGTGCTGCAACGCTCTCCAGTCTTTGCAAGGCTTGCAGAAGGCCACTCCCCACCTGTCAACTTTGAGATCAACGGCCACCGGTACAACAAGGGATACTATCTAGAAGATGGTATATATCCTCAATGGTCCACTTTTGTGAAGACAATCTCGAAACCCCAAGGTGAGAAGAGAAAGAGATTTGCCAAAATGCAAGAGAGTGTTAGAAAGGATGTGGAACGTGCTTTTGGTGTGCTTTAATCCCGGTGGGGTATCGTTCGAAACCCTGCACTGTCATGGGATGAAAGGAAGCTTTGGGAGGTGGTGACTGCTTGTGTGATTATGCACAACATGATCGTCGAGGACGAGCGTGATGAGAGTATCTTCGACCAAGGATTTGATTATCAAAGTGAAAATATTGATCCCCTGCACCAAGACCCGGCCACATTTCAACAGTTTGTCCAATTCCACCGTGAGATGCGTGATTGGCACACTCATTTGAATCTTCAAAATGACTTGGTTGAGCACGTCTAGGATCACATTGGCAACCAATAGATGTATTTGTCCAATTTAGGTTCAGTCAAGACAATTTCGATTTGGTTGTAAAACTATTTTATTAAAGACAATTTCAGCGGATCAATCTTTTTGTTCTGCAAATTTTGATATATTATATGTATTTTTTTGAAATAGGATGATTTAGTTATGATTTTTTCAAGTTTGACCAACGCAGCTAGAGGCTTGCCAGGCATGCTTGGCAGCATAGATTGTATGCATTGGGAGTGGAAGAACTGTCCATTTTCTTGGCAGGGCCAGTACAAGGGGCATGTTAACGGGTGCACTGTCATATTAGAAGCGGTGGCATCGCAAGATCTTTGGATATGGCATTCTTTTTTCGGCATGGCAGGTTCTCACAATGATATCAACGTGCTGCAACGCTCTCCAGTCTTTGCAAGGCTTAAAGAAGGACACTCCCCACCTGTCAACTTTGAGATCAACGGCCACCAGTACAACAAGGGATACTATCTAGAAGATGGTATATATCCTCAATGGTCAACTTTTGTGAAGGCAATCTCGAAACCCCAAGGTGAGAAGAGAAAGAGATTTGCCCAAATGCAAGATAGTGTTAGAAAGGATGTGGAACATGCTTTTGGTGTGCTTCAATCCCGGTGGGGTATCGTTCGAAACCCTGCACTGTCATGGGATGAAAGGAAGCTTTGGGAGGTGATGACTGCTTGTGTGATTATGCACAACATGATCGTCGAGGACGAGCGTGATGAGAGTATCTTCGACCAAGGATTTGATTATCAAGGTGAAAATATTGAGCCCCTGCACCAAGACCCGACCACATTTGAACAGTTTGTCCAATTCCACCGTGAGATGCATGATTGGCACACTCATTTGAATCTTCAAAATGACTTGGTTGAGCACGTATGGGATCACATTGGCAACCAATTGATGTATTGGTCCAATTTAGGTTCAGTCAAGACAATTTCGATTTGGTTGTAAAACTAGTTTATTAAAGACAATTTCAGCGGATCAATCTTCTTGTTCTGCAAATTTTGATATATTATATGTATTTTTCTGAATTAGGATGATTTAGTTATGATTTTTTCAAGTTTGACCAACGCAGCTAGAGGCTTTCCTGGCATGCTTGGCAGCATAGATTGTATGCATTGGGAGTGGAAGAACTGTCCATTTGCTTGGCAGGGCCAGTACAAGGGGCATGTTAACGGGTGCACTGTCATATTAGAAGCGGTGGCATCGCAAGATCTTCGGATATGGCATTCTTTTTTCGGCATGGAAGGTTCTCACAATGATATCAACGTGCTGCAACGCTCTCCAGCCTTTGCAAGGCTTGCAGAAGGCCACTCCCCACCTGTCAACCTTGAGATCAACGGCCACAAGTACAACAAGGGATACTATCTAGCAGATGGTATATATCCTCAATGGTCAACTTTTGTGAAGACAATCTCGAAACCCTAAGGTGAGAAGAGAAAGAGATTTGCCCAAATGCAAGAGAGTGTTAGAAAGGATGTGGAACGTGCTTTTGGTGTGCTTCAATCCTGGTGGGGTATCGTTCGAAACCCTGCAGTGTCATGGGATGAAAGAAAGCTTTGGGAGGTGATGACTGCTTGTGTGATTATGCACAACATGATCGTCGAGGACGAGCGTGATGAGACTATCTTCGACCACGGATTTGATTATCAAGGTGAAAATATTGAGCCACTGCACCAAGACCCGACCACATTTGAACAGTTTGTCCAATTCCACTGTGAGATGTGTGATTGGCACACTCATTTGAATCTTCAAAATGACTTGGTTGAGCACGTCTGGGATCACATTGGCAACCAATAGATGTATTGGTCCAATTTAGATTCAGTCAAGCCAATTTCGATTTGGTTGTAAAACTATTTTATTAAAGACAATTTCAGCGGATCAATCTTTTTGTTCTGCAAATTTTGATATATTATATGTATTTTGCTGAATTAGGATGATTTAGTTATGATTTTTTCAAGTTTGGCCAACGCAGCTAGAGGCTTTCCAGGCATGCTTGGCAGCATAGATTGTATGCATTGGGAGTGGAAGAACTGTCCATTTGCTTGGCAGGGCCAGTACAAGGGGCATGTTAACGGGTGCACTGTCATATTAGAAGCGGTGGCATCGCAAGATCTTTGGATATGGCATTCTTTTTTCGGCATGGCAGGTTCTCACAATGATATCAATGTGCTGGAACGCTCTCCAGTCTTTGCAAGGCTTGCAGAAGGCCACTCCCCACCTGTCAACTTTGAGATCAACGGCCAACAGTACAACAAGGGATACTATCTAGCAGATGGTATATATCCTCAATGGTCAACTTTTGTGAAGACAATCTTGAAACCCCAAGGTGAGAAGAGAAAGAGATTTGCCCAAATGCAAGAGAGTGTTAGAAAGGATGTGGAACGTGCTTTTGGTGTGCTTCAATCCCGGTGGGGTATCGTTCGAAACCCTGCACTGTCATGGGATGAAAGGAAGCTTTGGGAGGTGATGACTGCTTGTGTGATTATGCACAACATGATCGTCGAGGACGAGCACGATGAGAGTATCTTCGACCAAGGATTTGATTATCAAGGTGAAAATATTGAGCCCCTGCACCAAGACCCGGCCACATTTGAACAGTTTGTCCAATTCCACCGTGAGATGCATGATTGGCACACTCATTTGAATCTTCAAAATGATTTGGTTGAGCACGTATGGGATCACATTGGCAACCAATAGATGTATTGGTCCAATTTAGGTTCAGTCAAGACAATTTCGATTTGGTTGTAAAACTATTTTATTAAAGACAATTTCAGCGGATCAGTCTTTTTGTTCTGCAAATTTTGATATATTATATGTATTTTTCTGAATTAGGATGATTTAGTTATGATTTTTTAAAGTTTGACCAAGGCAGCTAGAGGCTTTCCAGGCATGCTTGGCATCATAGATTGTATGCATTGGGAGTGGAAGAACTGTCCATTTGCTTGGCAGGGCCAGTACAAGGGGCATGTTAACGGGTGCACTGTCATATTAGAAGCGGTGGCATCGCAAGATCTTTGGATATGGCATTCTTTTTTCGGCATGGCAGGTTCTTATAATGATATCAACGTGCTGCAACGCTCTCCAGTCTTTGCAAGGCTTGCAGAAGTCCACTCCCCACCTGTCAACTTTGAGATCAACGGCCACCAGTACAACAAGGGATACTATCTAGCAGATGGTATATATCCTCAATGGTCAACTTTTGTGAAGACAATCTCGAAACCCCAAGGTGAGAAGAGAAAGAGATTTGCCCAAATGCAAGAGAGTGTTAGAAAGGATGTGGAACGTGCTTTTGGTGTGCTTCGATCCCGGTGGGGTATCGTTCGAAACCCTGCACTGTCATGGGATGAAAGGAAGTTTTGGGAGGTGATGACTGCTTGTGTGATTATGCACAACATGATCGTCGAGGACGAGTGTGGTGAGAGTATCTTCGACCAAGGATTTGATTATCAAGGTGAAAATATTGAGCCCCTGCACCAAGACCCGGCCACATTTGAACAGTTTGTCCAATTCCACCGTGAGATGCGTGATTGGCACACTCATTTGAATCTTCAAAATGACTTGGTTGAGCACGTCTGGGATCACATTGGCAACCAATAGATGTATTGGTCCAATTTAGTTTCAGTCAAGACAATTTCGATTTGGTAGTAAAACTATTTTATTAAAGACAATTTCAGCGGATCAATCTTTTTGTTCTGCAAGTTTTGATATATTATATGTATTTTTATGAATTAGGATGATTTAATTATGATATTTTCAAGTTTGAAAATTGCCCTATAGTCCTGTTTTGTGTCTCAAACCGGGACTATAGGTTAGACCCCTTTAGTGCCGGTTCGTGGCACGAACCGGTACTAAAGGTTGGCCCTTTAGTACCGCTTTGTGCCACAAACCGGGACTAAAGGGGCTCGTGGGGCCCCCGCCTGACGCCAGCCTGCCACCACCCCTTTAGTATCGGTTCGTGGCACGAACCGGTACTAAAGGTTCAACACGAACCGGCACTAATGCATAGCCCTTCGAACCGGTACTAATGATACCATTAGTACCGGGCGAAAATCGAACCGGGACTAATGTGTCTCACATAAGGTCCTTTTTCTACTAGTGTGTGCGCGTTCTTGGCAACGGTCTCGGCGGAGGAGGGGGAGGGGCTGGGGTTCCTGGCGAGGAAGAGGAGCATGGCGTCGACGTGGCCCTCGGGCGCCGCTGCGGTGGGGAACGCGGCGGAGAGCGCCTCCCACGCCACCCTCGGGCTGTGTGCGAGGTAGTGGGAGATGTGCTAGGGCGTCGCCGCGGCGGCCGCGGGCACGGCGGAGGCGGCACCGCGGCAGGGGAACGGGACGACGCCATGCCTCTGGGAGTTCGAGGGCGTCGGTCCTGGACGTACATCGGCGGCAGCGAGGGACGCCGATCCCGAATTCCTTAAAAAATGTGTAGTGTGGATGTATCGTGCAAGTCATCATTCTAAATGTGGATGTAGCATTTTGAATTAATGTATTAGAGTGCCCGGGAGTGGACAGTAAAATCGTCAAAACTAGTAAAAAGAAATTCAAAAAAATTGAATTTTTTTGTGGTAAAGTATGCTTGAGTGTGTGATGTTCGTGCCAAATTTTAGCGCATTTGAACATCCGAGTGGCTCTCAGTAAGAAAGACAAATTTGGGGCTGCGAAAATGTTAACTGCTTGGACAGTTGGACCTGATTTTAGTTTTTGGTGAGAATATCCATATGTCCGAATGCTCTGAAATTTGGCACGAACATCACACGCTCAAGCATCTTTCCCTTAAAAAGAAAAGCAGTAAAATATGGTAGATCGTGGGTTTTTTGATTCTACATATCAATTCCTATTTAACTCCAAGCAAAACCTTAAAAAATGTAACAATGCAAAAACACCCCCATTGGCAAGTATAACCAACTAGGGTCAGATCTAGGGTTTTCACTTTAGAGTTCAAGACAAGTTACTTGAGAAACAACACCTACCCCCTCCATCCAAATATATAGGTCCTAATAAGTTTTCCGTGAATGTCTTTGACCACGAATTTGGGCAACAATATATAACATGCATGTTACACAAAGCACACGTGGTCAATTCGTACATGAAATGAGTTTCTAATGATATAATAATTATATTGTTCATCTCGTGTACTATTAATATCAATGGTCAAAGGCAACCTTAAAAAATGTACAGGCCTATGTTAAAAAAATGTATAGGCCTATGTTAAAAAAATGTATAAGGCACTCTAATACATTAATCCAAAGAGACTCTCTACAGTGTTTCATTGCATAGCCAAAGCTAAGAGCTTCCATGGATATTCATTAACTTCAAGTGTAAAATGTGTAGTGTGGATTCCCGTTAAAAAAAGTGTAGTGTGGACTTATCGTGCAAGTCATCATTGTAAATGTGGATGTAGCGTTTTGAATTAATGTATTAGAGTGCACGGGATTTTTCTATTTTTTAGTGTTCACCGGGTGAATGTAAGCTCGGGTTCCGGCCTGAATTATGGTCTAAATGTTGCCTATATGGCCTTTGCGTAATCTTCCGCAAACAAAAAGACTGCGTTATTGACACACACATTATCCTCATATACTAATTAGCCCCCCAAAAAAGCTGTGTAAGGAGAATCTGAAGCTAGTAATTACCCTCATATTTACTATACTTATTTGGCATTGTGATTTGGGGATAAAATTATTTGTTTCCATATTAAACATGTGTTGCCATGGATAACCTACGTATGAGTTAACAGGATTGTTAGCAAGTAGGAAATTAAAAGGCTATATCAATCGTACACCAACATTTCTCACCTAAATTAGGTATTAAATCAATCAGTTTCCATCTAGTATGAAAATCTTCATCTACGAACGGCATCATATCCTGTATTCCCCTCATAAATCAGATTCGTATCGTCAATCTACCGTCACAAAATCTCACAAATTAATTACCGTATAATAACGTCTGTTTTGTTTCCCTGGTAGACGCATGCATCTATGAATTCTGTGTGTATAAATATGGCCGTACCCGTACCAATCGCCACATCCGGTGGCAAAGCCGTGCGAAATACGATGAGGGTGAACATGGTCGAGACTGGGTCCAAACATCGCAGTGGCACCGTAGAGGTTTTTGGTCCTTGGACCGACGTGAGGGAGTTTCGGCAGCGCGTCCGGGAGGAATTCCGCATCGAGGCGGGTTCTTCGCTGCGGCTCTTCCTCAACGACAAGGAGCTCCGGGACGGCAACACCATGGATAAGTACAAAATCGTTGATAACTCCACTGTCACATTCGAGGAGATTTCGTAAAACTACCCCCAGCCCGAGCCCAGGGGTAGGCAAATAATAAAGATATACGAGTTCTCTCGTCTTAGATTTTGTTTAAGGTCTTCGCGTCATTGTTTGTGTCGCTACTCGTTAGTGATGGTCTCAGTTGATGTTTAGCTTTGTTTGTCTTGGCACGATCAGATGTAGGTCGATCATAAATTAATAAATGAATGAGCTGAAGTTATATATTTTTGTTTGGGTGTGAAAATCCTTTATGGCTTCGCCTTTGCTTTTTAATAAAAGTTGGGGCAGGGGGAAACCCCTATCTTTAAAAAAAAAATCCTTTATGGCGGTGCTATTGCCTATTGGCCAGTAGCCTACAGAAAACCTAAAAAGGTGGTCAGATTTGCCGTATCGCCCAGTCTGCTCATCGATCTCCACTCAACCCGCAACCCTGCGTGGTTGTATACATGACAATGAAATCGCTCGCTGCGTTCTTATTTTCCTACTCTCGTTCAGGTACAAGAAATCGAACATGCATGTTGGCCTAGTGTCACCATGTAATTAAAGCAGATGATAAATTGATAACAATAATACACACATGAATTGGAAACATCTTTCTGTTAATACACACATTAATTGGAAACATCTTTCTGTTGAGGTAATCATCTCATCATACAATATACATGCCGATGACAACTTAGAAAAGCTCTAACAAAAGGTCATCATCGCCAGACTGGAAGTGCATTACTCGTCTTTGTCTTGTCGTCCATGAGCGTGGGAATTGAAGCATCGGACCATCACCAAATAAGAAGGGAGCAGAGGCATCTTATATATGATAATTATTAAACGAAGTGGTACTTAATATAGCACAAAACGATGAGCAAGGTAAATACATCGATGGTGCCTGAACTTGTCATCTATGTTCACTTTAGTGTCTGTACTTGCAAAATACGCCGAACAGGTTCTAAAACTTGACACAAACATGCAAATACGATGCTAATCCGTGCGTCGACGTGGCACTGACATGGCGTGGGGCCCACTTGAAGGTACAAAACAGAATTACTTGAGTACTATATGACCCTATGACTAGTGGGCCCGCCTGTCATTAATTAGTAATAAAATTAACATAAAAATGTACTGGACATGCGTCGAACCTGCGACCTGATGCTTGGGGAAAATTTCGCTCATCACTCCACCAAACATATTTCCATGTCAACGCCAGCCCCTCAAACTTAATGTATTTGAACCGAAAACTCCTGTATACATAAATGGGTTGCAGCCTGTGGCCCATTTACGCACATTATTTTTAATGTAAAAATATGTCAATAATAAAATCTAGATTGGATATTCATGTGTAATTAATAATTATTCATGCTACACAAATATCCGTGTGCATGCAATAAATATAGAGAGGTATGTAATAAACTATCTTACTTAAAAATGTTCCTGTAATTTTTAGAAATATTAACTTATTATTTTAAAATACTATTTTAAAACAGTAATCCGTACAATGGAAAGACAAACACAAATCCACCAGTAAAAAGTAAATTTATATAACTTTGTATGTCAGAATGTGGATGGCATCCATCATGGTAACAAAAACAGACACATTGTTTTGGATAGTTAGAGCACCACGAAGCCCTTTGAATCATGTGGCAGACGCTGGCGGAGCGGAGGCAACAGAGAGGACTTCAAGAAATTAGCGGAACAACTGAGATTGATAGCCTAGTTTGTTGCCCGCACTTCATGGTGACCTTGTCGATGGCAGGCACAAACCTCACCTACATGTGCGCCAGTGACCATCACACGCCATCCATGTTGGCGCAGTTCCAGGGTACCTAAAATTTTAGGGGGAGTTTACGTTGATCCAAGCAAAACAAACACAACATTTACTTCACATCTCCGCAGCCTCCTGCTAAAGTTCATCCACCTCCGCCGGTACCCAAAGCGTCGTCGGTGAACTGCAGGCAGAGCCGTCAGTCATCTACAAACCAAGGAAGAGCCAGAACCAAGATACCAAAAGCAAAATAGGGATGCAGTGAATTGGCTTATGAGGATGGCTTGCTACATTCTTTTTTCCCAACAGGAAATGGAACATACATGTTGGCGATTACGCTACCATGTAAAGCAGCTGATAAATTGAAGATAACAATACATGCATGAATTGGGATCATGTCATTCTACAATGCATACCAATGATCCACTTAGAAAAGCTCTAACAATCGGTCATCATCACGGGAGAGGACATGCACAAACTCTTTGTCGCCTTCGTCATCCTTATGCAAACAAAGCTTTAAGTGGGACCTGGATTCCCCTGCAATAAAAGTAGTAAGTGGGAGTTGGATTCCCCTGCAATAAAAATAGTAAGTGGGAGTTAGAGCTCGGGCCCTTACAAAGTAACTTTTATTCTTCATGGTGTTTGTATATGTTAACTATGAAGGAAAACAATAGTCCGACAATGAAAAGGCAACAAGACATAAAACGACAGATCTGATGGTGCAGGTCGAGAAGACATGGACCGATTCTGGCTACCATATGCATGCGCTCGACAGTTACCCCGTGATGGTGTCCTAACTACCGATCAGTGGGTCACACTTTCCAGGCCCCACGGCATACTCAAGATGGAATCTTCTAAAGACTAGGCACGTACTCCAAGACATGATTTGATACTCGGCATGTTTGTCCCCCGATATAACCGACCAAGGTGTAACCCTAGGTACCCACGGTGTCTAAATAAGCTGAGGGGTTTAGACCGTAGAGGTAAATTCATTCACACATATGATCTCGAATTAGTCCTAGTCCTAGGTCCTCTAGCTTGTAAGCTCTTATAGTGCTTAGTTGTCCCCAAAAATTTAAAGCACTAGATACTTTTGCTTTCATGGACAGGGACAGGAAGTACAAGAATAAGGATAATGTTTTGACATTAAAGTTTTGGTAGTAAACTGTTGGTTGAAAACTGAATGGCGGCCAAAGCATTCTTTACATCAACTATAAGCATGTTGTGTCGATATTAATATTCTATCAAAAGTAATTGGCAGAAAAGGTTTTTCCCCCAAATGTAGAAGGAAGACTAATGTGAATCATGGTACACAAAGAAAGCCTACTGTGAGTACATGTATCTGTCAAACTATACAGAAATATGACCATCCGGCGATCCAGAAAATTTTCCAAACCCTGAAAAAACAGCAAAGCAGCTCAGCTTAATGACCGAAACATAGGAGTAATGGCAATATTAGAATGTAGATATTACTTACGGTAGGAATAAGTAGTCTAAATAGTAGCAATGCAATCGTAGCTGAACAACCCTAAAAAGATATGGCAAAGAACGTTCATCTGAATTCTGAATGTCTGGTGCTCTGCAAAACAATGCAGAGCTTTAGACACCACGTTATTATTTGCCATTTCTAAACCAAGTTTTCCCCAAATCAATGCACCATGGCATGGAAGTGAACATGTAAAAGAGCCAACCAGCTTGGATGACACTAAGATTAACATATTGCTTTCACATTTTCCGAGTTAAAGCTTATACTCAAACCAGTGCATATTTGCATAGAATATGGACTGCTGCTACCTATGAAAATTGTCTATATGAGTGGTTTTCCGTCGCTACTCTCACCATCCGAGAAAGAGACGACGTCGACCAGATTAGTACTGCTACTCATGGTGAGGTCGGTGATGATGCAGTCTTCTGGCGTGTGGGTGATGCGGCAGCTACTACAGACCATTGTGATGATATGTGAGGCCAGTGCGGGTTCCTCCGGATGTGCCTAATTAACCGGGAGAGATGCTACACACACGGAGGGTTTACTTGGTTTACGAGATGGTTAGGATATGATTGGCTTAGATTTGATAGTGTGAGGCGGGCCCACCACTTAAAATCGAGGGGGTCAATTAGTGAAGGCCAGGCGGCAGGTTCCGTGAAAGTCCGTCTGTTTTGCGCGTGTGTGTAGTATTATCGGCCTAACCGGGGTAGCCAGTATTTCCTGACATCCAGGGGAGCGGCATAGACCTTCCTGGTTTGGGGTTGTCGCTGCGAGCTTTCATTATAGATGCGTTAGCGTCTGGGTGGGCCGGTGGGTTGACGTTGACCCGGCCCATCTCATTGACCACGAAGGAGAGGAAGCCAAAGACTAGGATTTCGGAAGATGAGAAGGATGCGATCTGAGATTGGTCTCCAATAGTCGTAGTTCGTACCTGGCACGCCAATTGAGCTAGAAAATACCTTCAGATCCCTCGGTATGGGTCCAAGTGCCGCTGGAAATCTCGAATCGGTGATCGCATAGAGGTTTTACCTAGGCTCGGGCCTTCGTAGAGTAATACCCTACGCCCTGCTTGATTTTGTTATTCATTATGGAGGGATACCTCGTGTAGGGGTTACAATAGTGTATGTGGTTACCACCAAGAGTTGCTATCTGAGATTCTATGAATGTGGATTTCCGGCCTCCCTCATATAGATAGGGAGGCCTAGCATTTACAGAGAGGGATATCGATCTCCACCACTGCCATCCTTTGTCTTGGAGGGCAAGAAGGTTGCCAATGCTCTCCTTACGGTTTCTGCCTCGCCTTGGGCCTTATGACCCCAATGATCATGGAGGCCGCTCCCTTGAGTGGGCCACCCTGGTTTTATGACACCATCATTCTCCAGGTCAAATTTCAGAATAACAATCAAGGGCACTGCTCCTGGAGTCCCAACCCAATGATACGGAATTAAACACGGACATCGAAAATAATAGCCTGGTTAAAAGAGACGGATAAAGACAGTTATGAGGTCCTAAATAATTAATTATACTTGCATATTTTCAAGTTTAGAAGCACGATGGAGGGTAGTAGATATTAATGGTGCATGTTCTAAACAAACACTTTAGAAACAGAGGCACTCCTGAATCATGTTTATCACCGGGTGCATGATTTTCATGTAGTGCACCTACGTGTGGCGTAATGAAAGAACCACCTTTAGTCATCCTTCCTTTAGAGACAGAGCTTATAGGCCAGAAAACAAAACTGTCCTTGCTGCCGATTCAATCTATCATCCATGGATAAAATGTCCGACATCACAGCTTGAAAAATCCATTCATTGATAAATAAATCCAGTGAAACAGTGACATAGCAGAGGATCACCACATGCCCAAATCCTAGAAATTTCCATGGACGGCGTAGAACCTAGCATGGCTCAATGGCCATGGCGCAGACACAAAGAGCACAAGAGAAAGCACAGGAGAGGAAGGCAGTGGCTTACCTACACCAGCAGAGTCGGAGAAGAAGTTGCGGCATTGGAGTGGTAGTACGAAGCAAGTATGGGGGTTACTGGCACAAGACTCGATCTACGGTCGACTCAGGAGGTTGTAATATTTCCTGCATGATTATTATGTCAATGCATATATCTCAAACAACAGATGGAAACATCACGCGACATCCCTCATGTCATACCGACACGACTGCCTCGACGGAGGACTAGGGCAAGCCCGTGTCTACCCAAGACAGAGGCCTTCCCGTCTTTCCTTCTGGTATGCATGAAAGACGTATGACGGTGATTTCCATCACAAATCATGTCAACTTCATTAGCATAAACTCAATAATATGCACCCATGAATAGGATCTCATCCTCACATAAAATGACGCATGTATGTGTCGGGGTGGTGTTGCCACCGTGCTGTGTAACACACACAAAAAATTCACCAGGGTTCGGAATGCTTTCCTTCAGGTCATGGGAAGGAAAGGTGCATCCAAATCATCATGAAATCTTCAAAAATCCTATTTAAAGATAATATATTTGAATTAACACACAAAATAAAAACAGCACAAAAAGTTGTTTAGAAATTTTTTCAAATAAATCTTAAAATAAACTAGACAATATCTGAGAGAAGTAGCAAAAGAATCAATTCATTTGGAGTTGTATTTAAAAGTTATAGACAGTCAAAGTTTGGTCAAAATCTGTTATTTAAATAAAACAGAAAAGAAAACGTTGCGAACTATACATTACACGTCGAAGGCGCATTTTGAAAATGCGCCCACTTATCCAGCGTGGACTGCGCTGAGTCACTGCCGGTGGGCCAAGGGGCCCCACTGGTCAGGTTTGACCAGTCTCCTTCCTCTCCTTCCTCCGGCCGAACGGAGGCGGGACTCGGCGATCTTCGCCGGCGCTAGGCAGCTCCTTGAGGGCATCCGAGTGCAGGATGGATCCGCCACTCCTAGGCGGTCCTTCCGTGGTCGAGGGTAGCCGGGGTGAAGGAGTCACGGCGCGAGCTCCGCGGCGGAGGGGGCATTCGGGTGGATAGTGAGTTTGAGGCTGCGGTGGTCTCCGGCCAAAATTGAACGAGGGGTTGTGCTCGCGAGAGGAAGGCAGAGTTATTGTGGAGAGAGTGGAGAGGGAGAGGCACCGTGGTGGCGATGGAATCGCCAGGGCTTGGCGGCGATCGAACCGGCCGGACTGGGAAGAAGGCCTTCCTTGCTTGATTGCAAGCCAAGGCAACACTAGGAGGATCGTATGAGGTTGCTCGAGGACTCGGTTGAGCTCGGGGCCCTTATATACGCGGTGGAGGTCGGTTCTGGGGCGGCCGCGATAAGGACGACGACGAACCGCCTCCATGTAGCTTGGGCGACGTGGCGGCGACGAAGCGCTAGCGGACGAGGCTGCGGATGAGCTCGCACTATTCGGGGCAGGTGGCAAGCTGGGGTGGCTTTGGCGGCGCCGACCACGGTCGGGCTGCTAGCGCCGGCAGCTAGCCACCACGGCCATCTGGCGGTGGCGCTAATGGGTGCTGGGGTGGTCGGGTGGCGTGGCGGTGCAAGGGACACGACGTGCAGGCTGGGGCCGGGTTTTGAGTGCGGGGTGACGCGGCGGCTCGGTGCTAGTGGGTGCCAACGACGCCTGGCGCGCCAGAGCACGCCCGGGTGTGTTCGACAAAATGCCGTGGCAGTCTAGAGAGTTCCAAACCACAAGGAGTTAGCAGAAAGGGGTTATGGGCTAGGGCAAAACCTTAGGACATGCTGGGTAGTTCAGAGCTCAAGCTCACAAAGTAAACTTGAAATCATGCCAAAACTGGTCATGTACTGTGGTGTTTGACAAAATGCCAAAGGCACCTAGGTAGCTCTTGGAGTGGCTAAACTCTCTAGATCAGTGTCTCCATGGGTAAAGAGAGGGTGGTGAAGTCAGTTTGCAAAAGGAGAAACTTGCTAGTGCAAGTTTTGCAAAACTACACTTCGGACAGGGAGTGAGTGGCATCATTACATGGACCAAAGGTGTTCCAAATAGAGCATGCTCCTGGACTTAGGGGTTTTGCAGGGTTGACTACAAGCATGAGAAAACACAAGGTCATTAGAGCAAGAAATAACAGGGTTGTAGTAGAAAACACAAGTCTGGTCCAGAATGGAGAAGGGGCTGTTGCACTCAAATTTTCCAAAGAACATCACTATGTTTTTGCATAAATTTGGATGGCATGCTACTACTGACATCCCAAAATTTTGGTGGAAGCTAGAAACAAATATTTGAAAGGGTTGTAGTGCAAAGTTGCCCACTGGACCAGGGAAGAAAAATGGGTGAAAAACCCAAAATAAGCAATGAAATAATTTTATTAATGCACATAATTGATTTAGTGACATCTCATGACATCTCCAAATTTTGGTTGAAATTTTAAGTGATTTTATCAAATGGTTGTAGTACAAACAGAGCTCCAAAAATCTAAAACAATCCATTTTAATGAATAAAGTTCAGGATGAAATGATCTAATAAAATAATTCCACTGATTAAGAAAATGTTATAAAGATTTGGCATAAAAGTCCCATATATTTTGGAAAGCTCCACTTGGGAAAGGATGCAAAACTCATTAACAATAAAAGAAGAATGTTCTGAAAATCCACAGAAATGAAATTAAAAAAAAACTCCTGGCAAAAATTTTACTATCAAAATTTGCCCAGAAAACTTGGGTGTTACAACTACTATCCCCTTAGGAAAATCTCGTCCTCGAGATTTGCAAAGAGTAAAAAATTAAATGAATAAAACGAAAACGGCCACAAGGAGAGCAATAAGTGATGCAAAATACTGTGTGGGATACTGGCGCGGGGTGGGGGGAAAATCCACGGTCTTGGGGAAAACTAGCGATTTCTACCCTGGACATAAATTTAGAATAAATCCTAAATCTTAAAATACGCTGGTCGCACCCGAGAGCACAGTGCTCTCTGGCTGACTGGTGGACCCGGCCCACGGTCAGCCTCTTCTCCTACCTCGGCTCCTTCTTCTCCTCTCTCCCGCGCGCTCTCCCGCGCTTTCTCCACCGGCGACGCCTAGCGCGTAGGGTACCAAGGCCGTACCGCGGTAGTGCGTGGCGCGCTAGCTGCCGGTGCAGCGTGCACTCACCTCGCGGGCCAGTGTGCTGTCGGCACTGCTCGCGGATTCGCCTCCGAACACCGGCGGTCGGGCGACGAGCGGCGCTGGTGGACCTCGCCCACCGTACACCGAGCTCGAGCTATAAAATGACCGCGGCGTCCTCCTCTTCTTCCTCACACCTGGCCTCGCTCCTCCTTCTCTCTTCTTCTCCTCTGTTTCCGATTGCCGGAGCTCGAGACGAGGCGCTAATGGCGGAGGCGGCGCCGGACTGGTACGTGATCCTGCTGTGCGGAGGGCTGGCAGCGGTGCTGGGGCTCTCGGTGCTTCTGTGTGCGATGATCCTCGACGATCGTCGTGATGCCGCTGCTCGGTTGCTGGCTCTCCGTGGTGGTGGTGGCCACGATGAGTAGGTGGGGCATGTAACTGTTGTCCGGAGGTGCTTAGTTAGACGCAACACAGTTGCAAATTTTTTGCAAGCAGTGTATGTGTTCGTGTAATTGTGGCGGTGAGTCTGCTGCCTTGGGGCTGTGTGAAATAAATGATCTATGTCGTGGAAAAACATACGATGCGGCAACTCAGGGAAAAGAAATCACGCTCCAGGATTTCTCGCGAGGGAAAACAGTAATACATTAAAGTCCAAAAGCGGCAGAGCTGCTTACATTAATGATTTACTCGCTGCGAAACTCGGGGTACTAAGCATAAGTTACAACACATAAAAAAAATGCGACGATAAATACAGCGGTGCATCTAAATTGAAAACGGTAACTGGACGGGGTCCTGAGAAAACGTTTCCGGTACTAGGATACACTATCCTTCTATCGGAGGGAGTGGATTGACCAGTCGATGTATGTGTCTCTCCTGGTCGGGCCTCAGTGATCTGCCGATGGCGATCTGAGGGTTTAAATCCGCGAGGCTTTGCAGATAACCCATCACATGTTGGGTCAAACGTTCTTGCACGATGACGTATTGGACGAGGTTGGCCAAGACTGGGTCTCTCTCAATACGTCCACCTGGAGAGGATGTTACTCCTGCGGGTGCTACACGGCTCGGAAAATAATAATACCCTCGGTCGCTGGCGTAGGGTACCGCGAATCTAAGGCGAGCAAGCGCTTCATACGCAGCAGCTTCTACGGCCATGTGCGGGGTTGGCATAGATTTCCCAATGAAGGAGACTTTTGTGGGGTCTTGGTTTGGGTTTACGGGCGGGATGTGCATGGCTGCCCAATATCTCGAGGTGGAAGGGGTGATCCTCGATTTGAACAGCTCATACTGGGGTGGCTGGGTTGCGCCCATGGTACTGCGGGTAAAATCCCACAATATCTTGACAAAACTACCTAGGGTAGCATCTGGAGTCCTCAGATAAATACTAGGGCTTGGCATGGAAAGAAATGGTTGTGGGGATGGTGCACAAGGTGAAGGGTGCTTGGCAAGGTCACTCGGTGGCCCTTTTTATAGCACCGGGGCTGGGTCATTTACCGTGGTAAAGTAAAGAATCTACAGCTGTAAAAGTTCCTCAACTAATGGCCTTAGGTACACATCAATGTCGTTGCCGGGTTGCTTAGGGCCTTGGATGAGAACTGGCATCATAATGAACTTCCGCTTCATGCACATCCAAGGAGGAAGGTTATACATACATAGAGTCACGGGCCAGGTGCTGTGATTGCTGCTCTGCTCCCCGAAAGGATTAATGCCATCCGCGCTTAAAGCAAACCATACGTTCCTTGGGTCCTTTGCAAACTCATCCCAGTATTTCTCTCGATTTTCTCCATCTGCGACCCGTCGCGGGTGCTCTCAACTTCCGCCTTTCTTACGGTCCTCACTGTGCCATCGCATCAACTTGGCATGCTCTCCGTTTCGAACAGACGTTTCAACCGTGGTATTATAGGAGCATACCACATCACCTTCGCAGAACCCTCTTCCGGGAGGCTCGCCGTCAACATCACCGTGGTCATCTCGTCGATCTTATACCGCAATGCACCACATACCGGCATGCGTTCAGATCCTTGTAGGCACCACGGTAGAGGATGCAGTCATTAGGGCATGCATGTATCTTCTCCACCTCCAATCCTAGAGGGCATACGACCTTCTTTGCTGCGTATGTACTGTCGGAAATTCGTTATCCTTTGGAAGCTTCTTCTTCATTATTTTCAGTAGCTTCTCAAATCCTTTATCAGCACAGCATTCTCTGCCTTCCATCGCAGCAATTCGAGTACGGTACCGAGCTTTGTGTTGCCATCTTCGTAATTGGGGTACAACCCTTTTTGTGATCCTCTAACATGCGATCGAACTTCAGCTTCTCCTTTGACTTTCGCATTGTGTCCTTGCATCGACAATGACCTGGCGGAGATCATCATCATGGGGCACATCGTCTGGTTCATCTTGATCTTCAGCAGCTTCGCCTGCGTTGCAGCACCATCGCACATCGTCAGTGCAACTTGATGTTCATAGCATCACCGTATTCAGGGGCACATAGTTGTCATCGTACTCTTCTTCCTCGCCGCCTTCCATCATAACCCCTATTTCTCCGTGCCTCGTCCAAACATTATAGTGTGGCATGAAACCCTTGTAAAGCAGGTGGGTGTGAAGGATTTTCCGGTCAGAGTAAGACTTCGTATTCCCACATATAGGGCATGGACAACACATAAAACCATTCTGCTTGTTTGCCTCAGCCACTTCGAGAAAAGCAAAAAGAAAAAATAAATATAGCAGAAAAGAAAAAAATCTATATAAAAACTACTCATAATGAACATAGATGCGCTTATAGAGAAAATTCAACCTAAATTCATAATAAATTTCTACTAACTTCAGAGAAATTCAGTATGAATTTAGGTTAAATTTCCTGTATAAGGGCATCTATTTTCATTTTGAGAAGAGCTCAACATGGCAGAAAGGGAGGTGCTTATAAACTGGTTTGATTCCCCTTCGATTGGCGAGGTGGGACTAAACTCGGGCTTAACGAGGACCAACCCTTTAGTCCCGGTTGGTAGGACGAACCGACTAAAGGGTGCTTTGGTCCCGGTTCAAGCCGCCAACCGAGACCAATGATTGCGGGCCAGGAGCGAGGGCCAATGGTCCCGGTTCGTCCCACCAACCGGGACCAAAAGGTCCGGACGAACCGGGACCAATGGCCCACGTGGCCCGGCCGGCCCCCTGGGCTCACGAACCGGGATAAATGCTCACATTAGTCCCGGTTCTGGATTGAACCGGGACTAATGGGCAAAACAGGCCTCAACGATAGCCCCTTTTTCTACTAGTGATTCTGGACAAGGTGAGCCTTGGTCTTCAGCGGCGACGACGGCCACTTGAGCCCCTCCATCTGCGCGAGCGCAGATCCGGGAGCCGCTTCCTTGACAAGCACACGCACATGGTCCTTTGGTGACCTGGAGGTCCGCAATGGAGGTGGCGGCGACGACGATATCTGAGGTCGGCGGAGGAGCAATATGTTCGGAGGCGGATGGCGCCGCGATGGCGGTGGTGGCGTGCTTCAGGATCACGACCTAGTGAATATATCAATATACAGTAAGGTGGACTGGGAGGAGCTGTGGCGTATGTTCTGCTCTATGCGAAGTGACCTAAAATAAATAGGTGAGGTGAAAATAACCGAGGAGGTAAAGCTACCAAGCCTCCCTTTAGGAGTAGAGATTTTCCAATTTATAAGCATGATGAAGGGAAGTAGATATGAATGGCGCATTTTATAAGCAAATGCTTTAGAAATAGAGGCACTCATAAATCATCTTTATCTCATGACTTTCATGTAGTGCACGTACTGTGGTTAATGAAATAACCACCTTTAGTCATCCTTCCTTTAGAGACAGAGCTTTTATAGGCCAGAAAACAAACATTGGTACAACGAGCTAAAATTCGCTTCTAAGCCCGGCTCAGATGCACCTGTTATCTTAGTCATTCATTCACATGTGGATTCGTGTAGTAGGTTGTATTCTATCTGGTATTCTCACCGTACGTGATGTAAAAAGGCTGTGGGCCATTGTTTCATTTATATTGCGACGCACCATCACTTTCCGCCGAACAGTCCGCCCGCACGACCCTGCTTTTTTCTGCGCCGCCCTGTTCCATCTGCACTGCACCCTTGATGCTCTCCATCACCACCCTGTGCTTTCCCGCAGCGGACCTTGTGCTCGTAAGGCCAACTTCACCGCTGACCCTATCCTGTCCGCCCCGTCCGTCTGGGGTAAAGGGACAAAAGAGGCGCCCAGCTGCTGCCTCAAACGGACAAATGTCCGGATTCCGTCCGTTTTCGACCCATCCCCGGCCCAAACTTGCGCTCGGTTTGGGGTGAAACGGACGCGCGCGGACGGCCGCAACGCACGCCCTTGTCCCCCCCGTGGCCCGCCTGTCGGGGACACTAGCAGTCCCTCCGCTCCCAACGCTTCACCCTCTCTCCCCGCCCCGCCCCGCCGCCGGCGCCGCCTCCTCACCACGCAGCCCCGCGCCGTCCATACCAAACTACGTCTCGACATGGCCGCCACCACGCCCGCGCTTTCACCGTAGTTTTGGTCGTCTATCGGGGGAGGTTTGGCCGTCGCCGTCCTTGCCGGTGGCGGAGGGGACACGACTGCCGACGACGGACCAAGGCGGATTCCGACGAGAGCTCCAGGGCGGCCAGTAGCCGGCCGGCAACCATCCCTGCTGCGTCGAGGTGATCATCGCAGCCTCTTCGCCACCACGACCGGAAGGTGTTCGACTTTTTGCCATCAAAGGTATGGACAGTGGAGACGAGTTTTTCTTTCATTACTTCCTTTGTTCGTCGGACGATTCGTCGTCGGATGATGAAGATCTTGTGGTGGCTGCACTGGTCGTTCACGACCATATTCAACGGCAACTTCCTCGATACAGGGGGTCACTCCCTGGCCGTGCTCCCAACCTGAACCGCAATAGGGAGAGAGGCCACGCCCTGCTTTATGCCGATTACTTTGCCAACACCCCGCTCTTCAAGCAGGATTTCGTCGCCGTTTTCGTATGGCAAGGCATGTGTTCAATCGTATCCGAGAGGGAGTGGTTGCTCATGACCCATACTTCGAGTGCAACACGGATGCCCTTGGCAAGCTTGGGTTCTCCTCTTATCAGAAATGCACCGCAACCATCCGCATGCTTGCATATGGTATTCCAGGCGATCTGGTGGACGAGTATGTGCGAGTATGAGTGAGACAACATGTCTAATGTCAATGTACAAGTTTTGCCAGGCCGTGATCGAGGTGTTTGGCCCAGAGTACTTGAGGCAGCCAACTGCCGCTGATCTGAGAGATTGTTGGCGACCAACGCAGCTAGAGGCTTTTCTGCATGTTTGGTAGCATAGATTGTATGCATTGGTAGTGGAAGAACTGTCCATTTGCTTGGCAGGGCCAGTACAAGGGGCATGTTAACGGGTGCACTGTCATATTAGAAGCGGTGGCATCGCAAGATCTTTGGATATGGCATTCTTTTTTCGGCATGGCAGGTTCCCACAATGATATCAACGTGCTGCAACTCTCTCCAGTCTTTGCAAGGCTTGCAGAAGGCCACTCCCCACCTGTCAACTTTGAGATCAACGGCCACTAGTACAACAAGGGATACTATCTAGCAGATGGTATATATCCTCAATGGTCAACTTTTGTGAAGACAATCTCGAAACCCCAAGGTGAGAAGAGAAAGAGATTTGCCCAAATGCAAGAGAGTGTTAGAAAGGATGTGGAACGTGCTTTTGGTGTGCTTCAATCCCGGTGGGGTATCGTTCGAAACCCTGCACTGTCATGGGATGAAAGGAAGCTTTGGGAGGTGATGACTGCTTGTGTGATTATGCAAAACATGATCGTCGAGGACGAGCGTGATGAGAGTATCTTCGACCAAGGATTTGATTATCAAGGTGAAAATATTGAGCCCCTGCACCAAGACCCGGCCACATTTGAACAGTTTGTCCAATTCCACCGTGAGATGCGTGATTGGCACACTCATTTGAATCTTCAAAATGACTTGGTTGAGCACGTCTGGGATCACATTGGCAACCAATAGATGTATTGGTCCAATTTAGGTTCAGTCAAGACAATTTCGATTTGGTTGTAAAACTATTTTATTAAAGACAATTTCAGTTGAGTTGTAAAACTATTTTAATTTTCAGACAAATATTTGGGTTGGAAACTAGTTTTGATGCAATTTGGGCATTTTTGGCCCTGACGGACAGGATGGGGCAAATGGATGTGGCCGCGCGCTGGGCGCACAGCCACCGCATCCCAGGACAGGCCCGGACACGACCCCAAATCCCTACCCAAACGGACAGAAACCGGACAAAACGGACGTCCGTTTGGGGTCGCGCGGTGGAGTTGGCCTAACAGGTCCATGGCGGCGTCCAGGAGCGGCACGAGGCCGGTGTGGCCGTGAGCTCCGCCATACAATCGTCCCGCACCGTGTGTGCTCCGGTGAGATCGATCGAACCGTTCATGTGCATGTAGCCGGCTGCTGCAAAGCTAGCTTTACGAAATTGAAATGATCCAGCTGCCTGCATGCCTGCTCAGCAAGGCTAGCTTCGTACTCGTGCGTTTCTCGGCGGAACTACTGTACGTCGTTCAGCCCAGCGAGTGGGTGGGTGCTGGCCACTCGTCAGGCTGAAGCACGAGCACGCTGACCATGGCTAGGGACGACCTCCTCCTTCCTCCTCAAGAATCGACATAGGCATGTACTAAACCTGTTGGTGTAGTTAGTTTTAAGGTTTTTGTGTAGTTAGCTTTGGAAGATGCATGCTTTGAGGTCGTTTCGGTGGTGGAACTAGATGAATTGTTGGCAGGAGTACCAATTTGCGGACGACAAAGTTGGGAGCTTCAGCTCCTTTGGTCAGTAAGGAAAAATTTGCAAGGTTATAATGTCTATGAGCAGCAAGTATGAAGAGCAAAATTATATGACTGCGGGGATGTGACGATGAGAGAATGAGTTAAAAGAGAGCATCTCATCAGAGAAAGCTATTGTAGAAATGAGCAGGGTTATGAACAAATGGAAGTTCGAAAAGAGTACTCAAATCTTTATAAAGCACACATGACAAATTCAAAGATGATTCAAAGGTATGGACATTGCAAAAGGTGGGTAGGTCTTGTGCCTACTGTGGCGACCGATTCTCCCGGTAATAATTCCCAGAAAATGACCCTTGTGCTCATCGGCCCCAGGATAACTGTTAGCTGATGAGGCACCAACTTGATACAGAAATTCCAAGCAAATACAAAATATGTAGTACAAGACCATTCTGGCCTGTGAGTACAACAAATGGTTTCTAGTGGTTGATGGCGGAAGCGGGCTGAAAAGTCATCAGTGTCTATGGGACTCCATTTCCCACAGGAACAGCTGACCAGGTTAATTCCTATCTTCGCGTGGCAGCTAACACCGTTGCTTAGGTTCTGGGACTGTCATCGCAACGCTCCTCTCCAAGCATGAGATCTGGCCAAGACAATAGCCAGGGACAAGCCAGTGAGTACTTTGAATGTACTCGCAAACATAATGAACACATGCATGATTTAATAAAGATGTGCTGAAAATATATTATGCTCAAGACGTTAGTCACATGAGATAAGTAAAACTCTGATGCGTACAAGCATGTTATTTATGGATATGCAATAATATGGTAGTATAAAAATCACGAAGTAAATAACACAAAAGAAATGCCACAATCGGGCGTCTGAGCGACACCGCATAAAGCGCTTTTAAAAGAAATGCCACAGTCGGGCGTCTAAGCGACACCACATAAAGGGCTTTAAAAGAAATGCCACAGTTGGGCGTCTGAGCGACACCGCATAAAGGGCTTTAAAAGAAATGCCACAGTCGGGCGTCTGAGAGACACCGCATAAAGGGCTTTAAAAGAAATGTCACAGTCGGGCGTCTGAGCGACACCGCATAAAGGGCTTTAAAAGAAATGCCACAGTCGGGCGTCTAAGCGACACCACATAAAGGGCTTTAAAAGAAATGCCACAGTCGGGCGTCTAAGCGACACCAAATAAAGGGCTTTAAAAGAAATACCACAGTCGAGCGTCTAAGCGACACCACATAAAGGGCTTTAAAAGAAATGCCACAGTCAGGCGTCTGAGCGACACCGCATAAAGGGCTTTAAAAGAAATGCCACAGTCGGGCGTCTGAGCGACACCGCATAAAGGGCTTTAAAAGAAATGCCACAGTCGGGCGTCTAAGCGACACCACATAAAGGGCTTTAAAAGAAATGCCACAGTCGGGCGTCTAAGCGACACCACATAAAGGGCTTTAAAAGAAATGCCACAGTCGGGCGTCTAAGCGACACCACATAAAGGGCTTTAAAAGAAATGCCACAGTCGGGCATCTGAGCGACACCGCATAAAGGGCTTTAAAAGAAATGCCACAGTCGGGCGTATAAGCGACGCCGCATAAAGGGATTTAAAAGAAATGCCACAATGAATATCCAGGAGGTAGAACCATCCCAGGGATATTCGATAATACCAGAAAAATTTCACGGGTTAGTCCACATCCAAAATAGTAATCATAAATTATCACAAGTCACAATCGTGCTCCCAGGTTTAACAGTTTCACCTCCGAAGACCGACACTAAGACCGACACTTGACCCATCCCAAACTGTAATCCTTGACCATGGACACGGCTATTCAAATAGGTTTAATCTCTGCAGAGGGTGTACTCTTTACCCACGAGTAACGGATTTCTTTAGTCCATCGGGACTAATTCCGTCTACGGTCTTTTTGTTGAAAACACACCTAACTTGCACACACCAGCTTAACTCACATGTGTCTGGAATCACCCACGGCACCTGTTAAGCAAAACTCTAAGTGGGGAGGCCACAACCTCGACGTAACATGGGATCACAAAATTTATACCGCGTGCAAACTGGGGAGCTACCCCCTTTCGGCTACAACCGAAACACCCATGCTCCCGGACCCGGTGGTATGACTACCGGATGCCTCCAGTATCTTCCACCACGGCCTCTCTGTACGGTGTGTGCTAGGAAAGGGTTGACAACTTACTGAACCGTACCCTACTTGGTGTAGGGACGAGTGGTAGTACGAAGCAAGTATGGGGGTTACTGGCACAAGACTCGATCTACGGTCGACTCAGGAGGTTGTAATATTTCCTGCATGATTATTATGTCAATGCATATATCTCAAACAACAGATGGAAACATCACGCGACATCCCCTCATGTCATACCGGACACGACCGTCTCGACGGAGGACTAGGGGCAAGCCCGTGTCTACCCAAGACAGAGGCCTTCCCGTCTTTCCTTCTGGTATGCATGAAAGACGTATGACGGTGATTTCCATCACAAATCATGTCAACTTCATTAGCATAAACTCAATAATATGCACCCATGAATAGGATCTCATCCTCACATAAAATGACGCATGTATGTGTCGGGGTGGTGTTGCCACCGTGCTGTGTAACACACACAAAAAATTCACCAGGGTTCGGAATGCTTTCCTTCAGGTCATGGGAAGGAAAGGTGCATCCAAATCATCATGAAATCTTCAAAAATCCTATTTAAAGATAATATATTTGAATTAACACACAGAATAAAAACAGCACAAAAAGTTGTTTAGAAATTTTTTCAAATAAATCTTAAAATAAACTAGACAATATCTGAGAGAAGTAGCAAAAAGAATCAATTCATTTGGAGTTGTATTTAAAAAGTTATAGACAGTCAAAGTTTGGTCAAAAATCTGTTATTTAAATAAAAACAGAAAAGAAAACGTTGCGAACTATACGTACACGTCGAAGGCGCATTTTGAAAATGCGCTTCCACTTATCCAGCGTGGAATGCGCCTGAGTCACTGCCGGTGGGCCAAGGGGGCCCCACTGGTCAGATTTGACCAGTCTCCTTCCCTCTCCTTCCTCTGGCCGAACGGAGGCGGGGACTCCGGCGATCTTCGCCGGCGCTAGGCAGCTCCTTGAGGGCATCCGAGTGCAGGGATGGATCCGCCACTCCTAGGCGGTCCTTCCGGTGGTCGTAGGGTAGCCGGGGGTGAAGGGAGTCACCGGCGGCGAGCTCCACGGCGGAGGGGGCATTCGGGTGGATAGTGAGTTTGAGGCTGCGGTGGTCTCCGGCCAAAATTGAACGAGGGGTTGTGCTCGCGAGAGGAAGGCAGAGTTATTGTGGAGAGAGTGGAGAGGGAGAGGCACTGGTGGCGATGGAATCGGCCAGGGCTTGGCGGCGATCGAACCGCCGGACTGGGAAGAAGGCCTTCCCTTGCTCGATTGCAAGCCAAGGCAACACTAGGAGGATCGTATGAGGTTGCTCGAGGACTCGGTTGAGCTCCGAGGCCCTTATATACGCGGTGGAGGTCGGTTCTGGGGCGGCCGGCGATAAGGACGACGACGAACCGCCTCCATGTAGCTTGGGCGACGTGGCGGCGACGAGCGCTAGCGGACGAGGCTGCGGATGAGCTCGCACTGTTCCAGGGGGCAGGTGGCAAGCTGGGGTGGCTTTGGCGGCGCCGACCACGGTCGGGCCTGCTAGCGGCCGGCAGCTAGCCACCACGGCCATCCTGGCGGTGGCGCTGTGGGGTGCCAGGGGTGGTCGGGGTGGCGTGGCGGTGCAAGGGGACACGACGTGCAGGCTGGGGCCGGGTTTTGAGTGCGGGGTGTGACGCGGCGGCTCGGGTGCTAGTGGGTGCCAAACGCACGCTCTGGGCGCGCCCAGAGCACGCCCGGGGTGTGTTCGACAAAATGCCAGGGCAGTCTAGAGAGTTCCAAACCACAAGGGAGTTAGCAGAAAGGGGTTATGGGCTAGGGCAAAACCTTAGGACATGCTGGGTAGTTCAGGAGCTCAAGCTCACAAAGTAAACTTGAAATCATGCCAAAACTGGTCATGTACTCAGGGTGTTTGACAAAATGCCAAAGGCACCTAGGTAGCTCTTGGAGTGGCTAAACTCTCTAGATCAGTGTCTCCATGGGTAAAAGAGAGGGTGGTGAAGTCAGTTTGCAAAAAGGAGAAACTTGCTAGTGCAAGTTTTGCAAAACTACACTTCTGGACAGGGAGTGAGTGGCATCATTACATGGACCAAAGGTGTTCCAAATAGAGCATGCTCCTGGACTTAGGGGTTTTGCAGGGTTGACTACAAGCATGAGAAAACACAAGGTCATTAGAGCAAGAAATAACAGGGTTGTAGTAGAAAACACAAGTCTGGTCCAGAATGGAGAAGGGGCTGTTGCACTCAAATTTTCCAAAGAACATCACTATGTTTTTGCATAAATTTGGATGGCATGCTACTACCTGACATCCCAAAATTTTGGTGGAAGCTAGAAACAAATATTTGAAAGGGTTGTAGTGCAAAGTTGCCCACTGGACCAGGGAAGAAAATGGGTGAAAAACCCAAAATAAGCAATGAAATAATTTTATTAATGCACATAATTGATTTAGTGACATCTCATGACATCTCCAAATTTTGGTTGAAATTTGAAGTGATTTTATCAAATGGTTGTAGTACAAACAGAGCTCCAAAAATCTAAAACAATCCATTTTAATGAATAAAGTTCAGGATGAAATGATCTAATAAAATAATTCCACTGATTAAGAAAATGTTATAAAGATTTGGCATAAAAGTCCCATATATTTTGGAAAGCTCCACTTGGGAAAGGATGCAAAACTCATTAACAATAAAAGAAGAATGTTCTGAAAATCCACGAAATGAAATTAAAAACTCCTGGCAAAAATTTTACTATCAAAATTTGCCCAGAAAACTTGGGGTGTTACAACTACTATCCCCCTTAGGAAAATCTCGTCCTCGAGATTTGCAAAGAGTAAAAAAAATTAAATGAATAAAAACGAAAACGGCCACAGTGGGAGCAATAAGTGATGCAAAAATACTGTGTGGGATACTGGCGCGGGGTGGGGGGAAAATCCACGGTCTTGGGGAAAACTAGCGATTTCTACCCTGGACATAAATTTAGAATAAATCCTAAATCTTAAAATACGCTGGTCGCACCCGAGAGCACAGTGCTCTCTCTGGCTGACTGGTGGACCCGGGCCCACGGTCAGCCTCTTCTCCTACCTCCGGCTCCTTCTTCTTCCTCTCTCCCGCGCTCTCCCGCGCTTTCTCCACCGGCGACGCTTAGCGCGAGGGTACCAAGGCCGCATCAGCGGTAGTGCGTGGCGACTAGCTGCTGGTGCAGCGTGCACTCACCTCGCGGGCAGTGTGCTGTCGGCACTGTCATGGATTTGCCTCCAACACCGGCGGTCGGGCGACGAGCGGCGCTGGTGGACCTCGCCCACCGTACACCGAGCTCGAGCTATAAAATGACCGCGGCGTCCTCCTCTTCTTCCTCACACCTGGCCTCGCTCCTCCTTCTCTCTTCTTCTCCTCTGTTTCCGATTGCCGGAGCTCGAGACGAGGCGCTAATGGCGGAGGCGGCGCCGGACTGGTACGTGATCCTGCTGTGCGGAGGGCTGGCAGCGGTGCTGGGGCTCTCGGTGCTTCTGTGTGCGATGACCCTCGACGATCGTCGTGATGCCGCTGCTCTGTTGCTGGCTCTCCGTGGTGGCGGTGGCCACGATGAGTAGGTGGGGTGTGCCGGGTGTTAACTGTTGTCCGGAGGTGCTTAGTTAGACGCAACACAGTTGCAAAATTTTTGCAAGCAGTGTATGTGTTCGTGTAATTGTGGGGGTGAGTCTGCTGCCTTGGGACTGTGTGAAATAAATGATCTATGTCGTGGAATAACATACGATGCGGCAACTCAGGGAAAAGAAATCACGCTCCAGGATTTCTCGCGAGGGAAAACAGTAATACATTAAAGTCCAAAAGCGGCAGAGCTGCTTACATTAATGATTTACTCGCTGCGAAACTCGGGGTACTAAGCATAAGTTACAACACATAAAAAAATGCGACGATAAATACAACGGTGCATCTAAATTGAAAACGGTAACTGGACGGGGTCCTGAGAAAACGTTTCCGGTACTAGGATACACTCTCCTTCAATCGGAGGGAGTGGATTGACCAGTCGATGTATGTGTCTCTCCTGGTCGGGCCTCAGTGATCCGCCGATGGCGATCTGAGGGTTTAAATCCGCGAGGCTTTGCAGATAACCCATCACATGTTGGGTCAAACGTTCTTGCGCGATGACGTATTGGACGAGGTTGGCCAAGACTGGGTCTCTCTCAATACGTCCACCTGGAGAGGATGTTACTCCTGCGGGTGCTACACGGCTCGGAAAATGATAATACCCTCGTTCGCTGGCGTAGGGTACCGCGAATCTAAGGCGAGCAAGCGCTTCATACGCAGCAGCTTCTACGGCCATGTGCGGGGTTGGCATAGATTTCCCCACGAAGGAGACTTCTGTGGGGTCTTGGTTTGGGTTTACGGGCGGGATGTGCATGGCTGCCCAATATCTCGAGGTGGAAGGGGTGATCCTCGATTTGAACAGCTCATACTGGGGTGGCTGGGTTGCGCCCATGGTACTGCGGGTAAAATCCCACAATATCTTGACAAAACTACCTAGGGTAGCATCTGGAGTCCTCAGATAAATACTAGGGCTTGGCATGGCAAGAAATGGTTGTGGGGATGGTGCACAAGGTGAAGGGTGCTTGGCAAGGTCACTCGGTGGCCCTTTTTATAGCACCGGGGCTGGGTCATTTACCGTGGTAAAGTAAAGAATCTACCGGCTCAGCTCGGGTCAAACATAGGTACACACATCTTACTAAAGTGACGTACCACCTTGTGGGTGTTGTCGGGCGGTTTTTGGTAGCTGCGCCAAGGATAGAGAAATCACACTGCATGCTAATACATCCATGCAAACTACTATATAAAATAGATGCAGGATGCCAGGCTGCGCTAATTTAAGGAATCACAGAATTACAAAGCGAGGATACACTGGAACTCGGCACTACTCGAGTGTCTCAGTCTACTTCGTTTACATCCAAGCGGGCGTCCCTTGTGGACGTCGAGGCTTCCCCACGGTTCTCACCGTCGGAATTTGCTGGAGATGGCTGAGGGGCTGCAGGCTCGGGGTAGTGATGATGACCGCCACGGGATTGTTGACTACAACCCGCTGGAGTGTGCTCCCAGGAGGCGGCGAAGCACTTCTGGGGTCATCAAAGCACCTTGGCTGACGGCTGGGGCTGTCCTCAGGGTCTCGATCGGTTGTCCAAACAACACGACGGGGTTGTCGGCGTTGGGCTCGATCGCCTCCCTCGCTGGGGCTCGACGAACCAGCTCTCCACGAGCTGCGACCAAATCAATAGTGATTTGATCGAATAGGTCCTCCAGTGCACTTACATAGCGCACTAGATGCAGTAATGCAGGGTCTGTCTCGTGATCACCATTGGCAACTTGAGGTGGCCTACCATACCCTTCACGCCTGGGGTAGTAGTGGAACGAGCGACAGTTAACTCTGGGCGACAGGTGCCTGAGATGAACTATAGCCTCTCGAGCAGCTAGTCGGATGGCTTGTGGCTCAAAGGAAGTAGTTCTTCCGGTGAACCTGTAGGGCGCCGGTGCAGACCCTACCATAGATATGTACAAATGGCCTGAATTGACAGCTCTCGCCACTAATGGGTCCTTGGTACACAACATATTCGGGTGGCTCTTCTAACGCATAGGCACGGCGGGTAAGGTTTGCGAGTATGGTCACAAAACCTCCAAGGTTGGTTGCTGTAGTCTCATGGTGTACTACGGGACCAGGCATTGTGGCTTGGTTTTGGGATAGCGGTTGTGCTGGGCTGGTTTGAGGCGAGCGTGTCCTTTTTTATAGAAAAAGGGGACGGAGCCTTCCTTCGCACGCTTGCGAATGAGACGCCTTTGGTGCTGATCACTGGTGGGTGATAGACAGGCTAGTTGATAGGTTGGGCACCGACTGCAGAAAGCGTCGGGTCACTGTGTGGCTATCTTGTGCGTGAAGCTTGGCTGAGGTCATGGTTATAGCTTGGTGGGTTATTAGCCTAAGTTTATTGACCTGGCTAAGATAGGATTAGACAATGGTCAGCCTGGCTCTGATACCAAGTCTGTGGCGACCGATTCTCCCGGTAATAATTCCCAGAAAATGGCCCTTGTGCTCATCGGCCCCAGGATAACTGTTAGCTGATGAGGCACCAACTTGATACAGAAATTCCAAGCAAATACAAAATATGTAGTACAAGACCATTCTGGCCTGTGAGTACAACAAATGGTTTCTAGTGGTTGATGGCGGAAGCGGGCTGAAAAGTCATCAGTGTCTATGGGACTCCATTTCCCACAGGAACAGCTGACCAGGTTAATTCCTATCTTCGCGTGGCAGCTAACACCGTTGCTTAGGTTCTGGGACTGTCATCGCAACGCTCCTCTCCAAGCATGAAATCTGGCCAAGACAATAGCCAGGGACAAGCCAGTGAGTACTTTGAATGTACTCGCAAACATAATGAACACATGCATGATTTAATAAAGATGTGCTGAAAATATATTATGCTCAAGACGTTAGTCACATGAGATAAGTAAAACTCTGATGCGTACAAGCATGTTATTTATGGATATGCAATAATATGGTAGTATAAAAATCACGAAGTAAATAACACAAAAGAAATGCCACAATCGGGCGTCTGAGCGACACCGCATAAAGCGCTTTTAAAAGAAATGCCACAGTCGGGCGTCTAAGCGACACCACATAAAGGGCTTTAAAAGAAATGCCATAGTCGGGCGTCTGAGCGACACCGCATAAAGGGATTTAAAAGAAATGTCACAGTCGGGCGTCTGTGCGACACCGCATAAAGGGCTCTAAAAGAAATGCCACAGTCGGGCATCTAAGCGACACCACATAAAGAGCTTTAAAAGAAATGCCACAGTCGGGCGTCTAAGCGACACCACATAAAGGGCTTTAAAATAAATGCCACAGTCGGGCGTCTAAGCGACACCACATAAAGGACTTTAAAAGAAATGCCATAGTCGGGCGTCTGAGCGACACCGCATAAAGGGCTTTAAAAGAAATGCCACAGTCGGGCGTCTGAGCGACACCGCATAAAGGGCTTTAAAAGAAATGCGACAGTCGGGCGTCTAAGCGACACCACATAAAGGGCTTTAAAAGAAATGCCACAGTCGGGCGTCTAAGCGACACCACATAAAGGGCTTTAAAAGAAATGCCACAGTCGGGCGTCTAAGCGACACCACATAAAGGGCTTTAAAAGAAATGCCACAGTCGGGCGTCTGAGCGACACCGCATAAAGGACTTTAAAACAAATGCCACAGTCGGGCGTCTAAGCGACACCGCATAAAAGGCTTTAAAAGAAATGCCACAATGAATATCCAGAAGGTAGAACCATCCCAGGGATATTCGATAATACCAGAAAAATTTCACGGGTTAGTCCACATCCAAAATAGTAATCATAAATTATCACAAGTCACAATCGTGCTTCCAGGTTTAACAGTTTCACCTCCGAAGACCGACACTAAGACCGACACTTGACCCATCCCAAACTGTAATCCTTGACCATGGACACGGCTATTCTAATAGGTTTAATATCTGCAGAGGGTGTACTCTTTACCCACAAGTAACGAATTTCTTTAGTCCATCGGGACTAATTCCGTCTACGGTCTTTTTGTTGAAAACACACCTAACTTGCACACACCAGCTTAACTCACATGTGTCTGGAATCACCCACGGCACCTGTTAAGCAAAACTCTAAGTGGGGAGGCCACAACCTCGACGTAACATGGGATCACAAAATTTATACCGCGCGCAAACTGGGGAGCTACCCCCTTTCGGCTACAACCGAAACACCCATGCTCCCGGACCCGGTGGTATGACTACCGGATGCCTCCAGTATCTTCCACCACGGCCTCTCTGTATGGTGTGTGCTAGGAAAGGGTTGACAACTTACTGAACCGTACCCTACTTGGTGTAGGGACGAGTGGTAGTACGAAGCAAGTATGGGGGTTACTGGCACAAGACTCGATCTACGGTCGACTTAGGAGGTTGTAATATTTCCAGCATGATTAGTATGGCAATGCATATATCTCAAACAACAGATGGAAACATCACGCGACATCCCCTCATGTCATACTGGACACGACCGTCTCGACGGAGGACTAGGGGCAAGCCCGTGTCTACCCAAGACAGAGGCCTTCCCATCTTTCCTTCCGGTATGCATGAAAGACGTATGACGGTGATTTCCATCACAAATCATGTCAACTTCATTAGCATAAACTCAATAATATGCACCCATGAATAGGATCTCATCCTCACATAAAATGACGCATGTATGTGTCGGGGTGGTGTACTAGACTTAAAACAAAGTTGAGTCACTTATTTTGGGACGGAGGGAGTATATAGGTGTACAGTTTTCATGATAACTGTAAAGTACCAAAGTTGTATATCCTAGCTGCACCAAACTACAATTTTCTTGTTTTATTAATATGAGATATACAAGAAAGTGCAGCGGGCATGGCTTGTACTCATGCTTGAGGATATTTGGCTTAGGCTCCTGGACTGTGTCACGGCCACACTGAAGATGGCACACTTGTGGTTATCTTCGCTTGTCATTGGTTGTCAGAGAAACCAAACAGAGCTGGAGTGAAAGGTTGAAACAAAACAAAGGGTCTAGGAGTTTCAATACACTGTTGGAAATTTGTGCCAAGCATTAAGGTTGATTTTAGTTCCTTCATCCTTCTAGAGCATAAGAAAAATATGGTGCTTTGCTTGAAAAATTTGCGACTTAATTCTGGAAGGCATTAAGTTTCCATACATGCTGGTACTAATCAATCCATCCCTCTAACACATGATACCCTCTTTCACATGCTTCATATAAGTTATGCCATCTCGCCAAGCACTGATAACATGTTTCATTTAACAGAACATCTGAGATTTGCGTAATTGTTTTGAGAATGGGCAGGGCAGCATCGACACAGGCCTTAATCAGTGTTGGGGCAATGGTAAACCGACGAAGAAGGCGGTTCGGTTAGGGTGGCGCACGATATTGACACCGGCCACGACTAGCATCGGAGGATCGGTCGTTGGGACGGAAGGAAGAAGACGATGATCACAAAATTTTACCACCGATAAAAAACAGGCGATCGGTGCATAGTTGCTCTTATAGTATCCGCTAAAGAAATTGATAAAAGTCAATATATATTCAAAGGACTTCACTCGTGTCACTTAATCATCAGATTGGTTTATTTTCCTGTATTCCGCAATAGCATTCTTTATGCAATCTGCAGATACAATATTGAAGGTTGCAAGTCGGTTAATCAGTCGTAGCCAATTTCTGTTCTTTAGTATATATTTAACTCATATAACTAAGGTCTGACTGTTAAGTGTTGATCTCATCCTTATAACATTCAGAATGATAAACCTTTGTTCATCATTCATTCGAGTAAAGGTGGATGGGAATCTGTCAGCTGGGGTGACGCACCTGTGGCCCTATGGGTGTTATGTTTCTTACATTTTAACTGCAGAACCTCACAATTCCCATTTCTCATGAAGGATACATTTGCTTGTAAATTTTTTTTGGACAACCAAATTGCTACATAGACTACTTTGTTTTGGTAGTGCACTATCTTATGTGCATCCGTCGGAGCTACTTCATGCCTTTTTTACACCTTTAATATGTAGCTTCATCTATCTTTTTTTTAATTTAAAAGATGTGTGCGGAACTACTTCCATGGTGAGCCGACATCGGTTGTGGGCATGCCACGTCTTACCTTGTGCCATTACTCCCTCCGTTCCCAAATAATTGTCTTTCTAGCCATCTCAAATGGACTACAACATACGGATGTATGTAGACATATTTTAGAGTATAGATTCACTCATTTTGCTCCGTATGTAGTCACTTGTTGAAATCTCTAGAAAGACAACTATTTAGGAACGGAGGGAGTAGTAGTCAAGGTGCTTGTCGGTCGAGCTCCAAAATAGGTTATGATGTAAATTGTTTTATGTGTACTGATGATGTAGAACTTAGACTGCTTGGAAATATGTCATGTAAATATGGTACTGGTGATGTACCATGTACACGGCTAGCTCATTTAGGCTGCTTCAGAAATATGGGCCATGTAAATGGGAAGTTCTAAATCACATCGGGAGTAATTGAGCCGCATTAACTTATTTTGCTGGATGCAATGGACTATAAATCGGGTTAAATTTAATACAATGCATGTGACACACGGGAGGTGGCATGAGCGATATTCGACATATTGGACAAGGAGACGCTTCGGCAGCAGAAAATAAAGACATGGTTAGAAACTACACATATTGTCACCCGCGCAAAAAAAAAGAAAAAAGAAAAAAAGAACTAAGCATATTATTTGTGTTCATGAAAAGAACAACCTTTTGATCAAATGTCATTGCATATATAATTTTGCTTCCGTGGCAACGCAAGGGCACATACCTATCAAATACCAAAACCAAATGTACAAGGCAACAATCAATTCATGTATCACAATCAGATTTTTGTTTAGTACCCAGCTTAACTCACGGATGGTAATCAATCTCTAAACAAAGGAAACAATTAACCTCTACATCACCGTAGTTTACCTCTCGCCAATACCAAATTCATACTAGGCATATCACCTACGCGACATGGTGTTGGGATCATGTCACAACACCACGACGTCCTGAGCGATTTTGTTTCGCCCACGATTGACTGATCCGATTCCCGATCCACGATCCAACCGGAGAAACCCTATTCCCTCCCCCATCTCGTGTATTCTCCTGTGGCGGCATGACAAGTCGAGCGGCGCCAGGGCAGCAACACGCTGTGCTTATGGTGCATCAGAGGCCAGATGCGAGGTACCCATTCACCCTCTCCTCTTAAGCCTACGTCATCTCTCTCCTCTTGGCCATCTCTCCTGGAATGGCGCGCGGCGGCGACGACGCATGAACGCGGAGTGGCTCGTTGAGTTGCATGGGGCCCACACGACGCGTGCGCGGTGGGCTGAATTGGCGCGGCGGGGGCAGTGGTTGAAGGACGTGCTTGCTTGAGGTCGTTCGGCCATTATGCTGTAGGGGACAACGCACGTATCGATGTGCCAAGGTGGCGGGGAGGCGGTGGCCAAATGACGCATGTGTCTGAGCCCTAAGGACGCGGTGCTGCGATGCCTATGTTTGCTAGGATCTCACGCGGCAATAATCGTGGGAGGTTATCCAACTTCAGCGTGCATCAGAAAACGGCCATTGCTAGCTAGCTTGTGTGCTTGCATCAGTAGAGCACAGAGCGATGGATAGGGACGTATTAGTCAGCTCCCATGGGAAGATGTGTGCCAAGAGGAGGCTCGGTCTATAGTTTTCCCCACTGTCAAAGTGGCTAGACTGTCATATATTCCAGGGCTTCACCTCGCCTACACAGGCACCACATTGTAATCGGATGTTAAAGACTCAAAGGTAATTCAACCATTGCTTTGATATTCCTAGGTTTCCGCTATGAATTAATATTAAGAAAATTTGTCTATACATACGTTGATGCTCCTTGCAAGTCACATCAACTCATGTTTTATTTCTTTCTGGAACGAGCTGCAACACACGGGCAAGATGAAGATTAGAGAAGGCAATTAAGGAGGGAGAGTCATGTTGAAGTTGAGTTTGTATGGTTATAGATTTTAATCCTTGTGCGGGTGGTGTTCTTGAAGTTTCATTTGGTGTTGCTGTCAGCAGGCTTATACTTTCATCATCTTCTACATCAAGTATAGTGGTTAATTGTTTTGGTCAACTCTGCATTTTATTTCCTCAGAATTACCTCACCACATTTTGTGGACAACAAAAGTAACAGTATGGTAATTGGTAAAAGTTTTTGGTCCCATAATATCAGTGTGTGTGTGTGTGTGTGTGTGTGTGTGTGAGAGAGAGAGAGAGAGAGAGAGAGAGAGAGAGAGAGAGAGAGAAAGAGAATTTAGATATCATTTGGTGGTAGCAAGTTCAAGTAATAGTTTGAACACATTCAAGAAATAGTATAAAGATAATGCATATTACATAAAAATAACACTGAGAATTTAGATGTATTGTTTGTCATGGAGCTGTGGCTGACCGATTTACATGAAATTAATTCCCTGAGTTGTGGTGGCAAATATAATACACATAATCCATATTGTTATGCACTAGCATCTGTTTGTGTGAAATAGATGAATTATGGTCCCGTACCCAATAAGATTGATATGTGTGTGTGTTAGAGAGAGAGAGGGAGAGGGGGAGAGAGAGTGAGGAAGAGGGAGGGAGAGAGAGTGTGTGTGTGTGAGGATTTGATAGTAAAAAAGGTCGCCAATGTCACTTGATATGTATGAGAATATTAAATGTAATATTAACATGATTAATATTGAACTCTTAAAATTAATATGGCCTCGTTGCAACGCACGGGCGTTCTTCTAGTAGATAGATAATAGATACCAACGCATCCCATCGCCTCGGTCTCTCCCTCCCCCATGTATTTCTCCTTATCCGGCCGCTGCATCCTCATCTTCCACCACCACTGGACCCGGCCACCACCATGTTTTCCCCTCGTCCAGCTCGGAGTGGCGCTGTATGATACGTCTCCAACGTATCTATAATTTTTGATTGCTCCATGCTACTTTATCTACTGGTTTAGGCAATATTGGGCTTTATTATCCACTTTTATATTATTTTTGGGACTAACCTATTAACCGAAGGCCCAGCCCAGATTTGCTGTTTTATGCCTATTTCAGCGTTTTGAGGAAAGGGAATATCAGACGGGGTCAAAACGGAACGAAATCAACTGGAGAAGTTATTTTTGGAAGGAAAGCAACCTGATAGACTTGGAGTGCACATCAGGGGAGTCCCGGGGTGCGCACGAGGGTGGGGGGCGCGCCCACCCCCCTAGGGCGCGCCCCCCTGCCTCGTGAGCACCCCGGAGGTCCACCGACGTATCCCTTGCACCCATATATACCTACGTACCCTAAAACATCCAGAACAGAAGATAGATCGGGAGTTCCGCCGCCGCAAGCCTCTGTAGCCACCAAAAACCTCTCGGGAGCCCTTCCCGGCACCCTGCCGGAGGGGGGAACCCATCACCGGTGGCCATCTTCATCAGCTCGGCGCTATCCATGACGAGGAGGGAGTAGTTCACCCTCGGGGCTGAGGGTATGTACCAGTAGCTATGTGTTTGATCTCTCTCTCTCGTGTTCCTTCTATGGCACGATCTTGATGTATCCCGAGCTTTGCTATTGTAGTTGGATCTTATGATGTTTCTCCCCCTCTACTCTCTTGTGATGAATTGAGTTTCCCCTTTGAAGTTATCTTATTAGATTGAGTCTTTTATGAGAACACTTGATGTATGTCTTGGTGATCAACTTGCGGGTTTCGTGACATTGGGAACCTATGCATAGGGGTTGGCACACGTTCTTGACTCTCCGGTAGTAGCTTTGCGGCACTCTTTGAAGTACTTTTATGTTGGTTGGATGAATCTGAGATTGTGTGATGCATATCGTATAATCATGCCCACGGATACTTGAGGTGACAATGGAGTATCTAGGTGACATTAGGGTTTTGGTTGATTTGTGTCTTAAGGTGTTATTCTAGTATGAACTCTTTTATAGATCGTTCCGAAAGAATAACTTTGAGGTGGTTTCGTACCCTACCATAATCTCTTCGTTTGTTCTCCGCTATTAGTGGCTTTGGAGTGACTCTTTGTTGCATGTTGAGGGATTGTTATATGATCTATCTATGTTATTATTGTTGAGAGAACTTGCACTAGTGAAAATATGAACCCTAGGCCTTGTTTCCTATCATTGCAATACCGTTTACGCTCACTTTTATCGCTCGTTACCTTGCTGTTTTTTTAATTTCAGATTACAAATACCTTTATCTACTATCTATTTTGCACTTGTATCTTCATCTCTTCGCCGAACTAGTGCACCTATACAATTTATCATTGTATTGGGTGTGTTGGGGACATAAGAGACTCTTTGTTATTTGGTTGCAGGGTTGTTTGAGAGAGACCATCTTCATCCTACGCCTCCTACGGATTGATAAACCTTAGGTCATCCACTTGAGGGAAATTTGCTACTGTCCTACAAACCTGTGCACTTGCAGGCCCAACAACGTCTACAAGAAGAAGGTTGTGTAGTAGACATCAAGCTCTTTTCTGGCGCCGTTGCCGGGGAGGCTAGGTAAACGGTACTCACACCCCGTCAACCAAGCTCTTTTTTTGGCGACGTGAGTGCTTGAAGGTATATCTTTAGATCTTGCAATCGAATCTTTTTGTTTCTTGTTTTATCACTAGTTTAGTTTATAAAAGAAAACTAAAAAAATGGAGTTAAGTTTGTCTCATAGGCTTCGTATTTTTAATATCTTCCGTGAGTATGATGGAAAGGAAAATTGTGCTCAAGTGCTAGAAGAACAATTACATAGAATGCTTGGCATGAAATATGTGAATGATGAGCATGATTGCAATTTTGTTAGTATGAATTCCTTGAATATCCATGATGCTAATGACATGCAAAGCCACAAGCTTGGGGAAGCTATGTTTGATGATTATGATATTTTTTGTCCCCCAAATTTTGATGAGAATATTTATTATGATGAAAGCATGCCTCCTATTTATGATGATTATATTGATGAAAGTGGGTTTGGAAGAGTGTCAACTTTAGGAAGTAGTGATCCCACTATTTTGGAGGATGTTGAATCTTATTGTGATGAATATGAAAGTGGATTTGAAAGAGTGTCAACTTTATTTAGTGATGATTCCACTATTTCGGAAGAGGTTCCAATTGATTATGAGAACAAAGTTGCTATCTATGATGATTATTGTGATGACTTGTATGCTATTAAGGATAATAATAACCATGAAACTTGTCATCATGATTTTAGTTTTCAACTGGATTATGCCTCACATGATAATTATTTTGTTGAGTTTGCTCCCACTACTATTGATGAGAAGAATTTTGCTTATGTGGAGAGTATTAAAAATTCTATGTTTGTAGATCATGAAAAGAATGCTTTAGGTGCTGGTTATATTGTTGAATTCATTCATGATGCTACTGAAAATTATTATGAGGGAGGAATATATGCTTGTAGGAATTGCAATAATGTCAAGTTTCCCCTCTATGTGCTTAAAGTTTTGATGTTATGCTTGTTTTGCCTTCCTATGCTAGTTGATTATTGTTCCCATAAGTTGTTTGCTCACAAAATCCCTATGCATAGGAAGTGGGTTAGACTTAAATGTGCTAGTCATATTCTCCATGATGCTCCCGTTATGTTTCAATTCTTATCTTTTATGTGAGCATCATTGTCATCATCATGCCTAGCTAGAAAGGCATTAAAGAAAAGCTCTTGTTGGGAGACAACCCAATATTTACCCTTACTGTATTTTGTGTGTCCACATGATTATGATACTGTATTAATCTTGTTTTATAGCTTTTGTTTCAATAAAGTGCCAACTAGAACCTTTGGGAAGACTTGGGTGAAGTTTATGTGATCTTGCTGTGAAAAACAGAAACTTTAGCGCTCACGAGATTAGCTGCCATTGTTTACTGGAGAGTGATTTTAGGTTGATTCTTTTTTCAGATGATTAATAGATAAATTTCTCAGGTCCAGAAATTTATTTCATAATTTTTAGGGTTCCAGAAGTATACGTTTTATACAGATTACTTCAGACTGTTCTGTTTTTCACAGATTCTGTTTTCTATGTGTTGTTTGCTTATTTTGATGCATCTATGGCTAGTATTAAGTGGTATGAACCATAAAGAAGTTAGAATACAGTAGATATTACACCAATATGAATTTATAATGAGTTCATTACAGTGCCTAAGTGGTGGTTTTATTTTCTTATACTAACGGAGCTTACGAGTTTTGTTTTGAGTTTTGTGAGGTTGAAGTTTTCAAGTTTTGGGTAAAGATTCGATGGACTATAGAATAAGGAGTGGAAAGAGCCTAAGCTTGGGGATTCCCAAGGCACCCCAAGGTAATATTCAAGGACAACCAAGCAACTAAGCTTGGGGATGCCCCGGAAGGCATCCCCTCTTTCGTCTTCGTTCATCGGTAACTTTACTTGGAGCTATATTTTTATTCGCCACATGATATGTGTTTTTATTGGAGCATCATTTTATATTGTTAGTTTTTGCTTGATGTTAGTTAGAATAATGTTTTGCATCTTTAGTTTCAATAAAAAAAGTCAAGGATAGCCTTTGCTATGCTTATTTTGCTAGTATACATGTTGCTGTTTGAAAACAGAAAGTTTACCGCTGTTGCAAAAATTCCCTAGAAAAGTCAGAGAATGGTATAACGTTGAATATTTTTGCATATTAAGATCTGATAAATTTATTACAGTGGGAATTTTAGTTCATAATTTTTGGAGTCAGGGAAGTATTGATACTCTTGCATTATTTACAGACGGTACTGTTTTGGCAGATTGCTGTTATGGTTGCATTGTTTGCATATGTTTGCTTCTTTAATGATTCTATTTGAGGATAGGAGTATTAAATATGCAGAGGCATTTAGTATTCAATGTTGAATAATAATTTTAGTGATTTGTTACAGTAGAATATGATAAGGTTTTGCATTGGCTTATACTAACCTATCTCACGAGTTCTTGTTGAGTTTGTTGTGAATGAAGCTTTTGATAAAAAGAGAAACCATGATATGAGAGGAATTAAGGAGACACAAAATTTCAAGCTTGGGGATGCCCAAGGCACCCCAATATAATATTTCAAGAAGTCTCAAGCATCTAATCTTGGGGATGCCCCAGTAGGCATCCCACCTTTCTTCTTCAACAACTATCGGTTAGTATCGGTTGAGCCTAGCTTCTTCACATGAGTTGTGCTATCCTTGCAATGTAGTTTTCTTTAGCTTTGCTTGCTGTTTGAATAAAGTATCAAGATCTGAAATTATTAAATGGGATAGTCTTTACATAGTTGCATAATTATTCGACTACTCATTGATCTTCACTTATATCTTTCGGAGTAGTTTTTGTATTGCTCATAGTACTTCACTTATATCTTTTAGAGCACGGTGGTGGATTTGTTTTAAAGAAACTATTGATCTCTCATGCTCCACTTAGATTATTTTGAGAGTCATTAATAGCATGGTAATTTACTTAACATTAATATACTTGGTATTCAAGATATGTGAAACTTTCTTTTGAGTGCGTTGAATACTAAGATAAGTTTGATGCTTGATAATTGTTTTGAGATATGGAGGTGATAATATCAAAGTGATGCTAGTTGGGTGATTATGGATTTAAAGAATGCTTGTGTTGAAGTTTATGATTCCCGTAGCATGCACGTATGGTGAACCGCTTTGTGATGAAGTCGGAGCACAATTTTATTTATTGATTGTCTTCCTTATGAGTGGCGGTCGGGGACGAGCGATGGTCTTTTCCTATCAATCTACCCCCCTAGGAGCATGCGCGTAGTGCTTTGGTTTTTGATGACTTCTAAATTTTTGCAACAAGTGCATGAGTTCTTTTGATAATGTTGAGTCCATGGATTATACGCACCCTTTCACCCTTCCATTATTGCTAGCTTCTCTTGTGCCGCGCAACTTTCGCCGGTACCATACACCCACCATATACCTTCCTCAAAACAGCCACCATACCTACGTATTATGGCATTACCATAGCCATTCCGAGATATATTGCCATGCAACTTTCCACCGTTCCATTCATATGACACACATTACTTTTGTCATATTGCTTTTTGCATGAACATGTAGTTGACATTGTATTTGTGGCAAGGACACCTTCATAATTTTCATACATGTCGCTCTTGATTCATTGCATATCCCGGCACACCGCGGAGGCATTCATATAGAGTCATATTTTGTTCTAAGTATCGTTGTAATTGTTGAGTTGTAAGAAAAATAAAAGTGTGATGATCATCATTATTAGAGCATTGTCCCAGTGAGGAAAGGATGATGGAGACTATGATTCCCCCATAAGTCGGGATGAGACTCCGGACGAAAATAAATAAATAAATAAATAAGGAGGCCAAAAAAAAGAGAGAAACGGCCCAAATAAAAAAAAATATGAAAGAAAAAGAGAGAAGGGACAATGCTACTATCCTTTTACCACACTTGTGCTTCAAAGTAGCACCATGATCTTTATAATAGAGAGTCTCATATGTTGTCACTTTGATATACTAGTGGGAATTTTTCATTATAGAACTTGGCTTGTATATTCCAATGATGGGCTTCCTCAAAAGTGCCCTAGGTCTTCGTGAGCAAGCAAGTTGGATGCACACCCACTTAGTTTCTTTTGTTGAGCTTTCATATATTTATAGCTCTAGTGCATCTGTTGCATGGCAATCCCTACTCACTCACATTGATATCTATTAATGGGCATCTTCATAGCCCGTTGATACGCCTAGTTGATGTGAGACTATCTTCTCCTTTTTTGTCTTCTCCAACCATCATTCTATTCCACATATAGTGCTATGTCCATGGCTCACGCTCATGTATTGCGTGAAAGTTGAAAGAGTTTGAGATTATTAAAGTATGAAACAATTGCTTCGCTTGTCATCGGGGTTGTGCATGATTTAAATATTTTGTGTGGGGAGGATGGAGCATAGCCAGACTATATGATTTTGTAGGGATAACATTCTTTTGGCCAAGCTATTTTGAGAAGACATGATTGCTTTGATTTGTATGCTTGAAGTATTATCACTTTTATGTCAATATGAACTTTTGTCTTGAATCTTTCGGATCTGAATATTCATACCATGATTAAGAAGATTTACATTGAAATTATGCCAAAGTATCACTCCGCATAAAAAAATTCTCTTTTTATCATTTACCTACTCGAGGACGAGCAGGAATTAAGCTTGGGGATGCTTGATACGTCTCCAACGTATCTATAATTTTTGATTGCTCCATGCTACTTTATCTACTGTTTTAGCCAATATTGGGCTTTATTATCCACTTTTATATTATTTTTGGGACTAACCTATTAACCGGAGGCCCAACCCAGATTTGTTGTTTTATGCCTATTTCAGTGTTTCGAGGAAAAGGAATATCAGACGGGGTCAAAACGGAACGAAATCAACTAGAGAAGTTATTTTTGGAAGGAAAGCAACCTGATAGACTTGGAGTGCACGTCAGGGGAGTCCCGGGCTGCCCACGAGGGTGGGGGGCGCGCCCCCTGCCTCGTGAGCATCCCGGAGGTCTACCGACGTACCCCTTGCACCCATGTATACCTACGTACCCTAAAACTTCCAGAACAGAAGATAGACCGGGAGTTCCGCCGCCACAAGCCTTTGTAGCCACCAAAAACCTCTCGGGAGCCCTTCCCGGCACCCTGCCGGAGGGGGGAACCCATCACCGGTGGCCATCTTCATCATCCCGGCGCTATCCATGACGAGGAGGGATTAGTTAACCCTCGGGGCTGAGGGTATGTACCAGTAGCTATGTGTTTGATCTCTCTCTTTCTCGTGTTCCCTCTATGGCACGATCTTGATGTATCCCGAGCTTTGCTATTGTAGTTGGATCTTATGATGTTTCTCCTCCTCTACTCTCTTGTGATGAATTGAGTTTCCCCTTTGAAGTTATCTGATCAGATTGAGTCTTTTATGAGAACACTTGATGTATGTCTTGGTGATCAACTTGCGGGTTTCGTGACATTGGGAACCTATGCATAGGGGCGTTCTTGACTCTCCGATAGTAGCTTTGGGGCACTCTTTGAAGTACTTTTTGTTGGTTGAATAGATGAATCTGAGATTGTGTGATGCATATCGTATAATCATGCCCACGGATACTTGAGGTGACAATGGAGTATCTAGGTGACATTAGGGTTTTGGTTGATTTGTGTCTTAAGGTGTTATTCTAGTACGAACTCTTTTATAGATCGATCCGAAAGAATAACTTTGAGGTGGTTTCGTACCGTACCATAATCTCTTCGTTTGTTCTCCGCTATTAGTGGCTTTGGAGTGACTCTTTGTTGCATGTTGAGGGATTGTTATATGATCTATGTATGTTATTATTGTTGAGAGAACTTGCACTAGTGAAAGTATGAATCCTAGGCCTTGTTTACTATCATTGCAATACCGTTTACGCTCACTTTTATCGCTCGTTACCTTGCTGTTTTTATAATTTCAGATTACAAATACCTTTATCTACTATCTATTTTGCACTTGTATCTTCATCTCTTCGCCGAACTAGTGCACCTATACAATTTACCATTGTATTGGGTGTGTTGGGGACATAAGAGACTCTTTGTTATTTGGTTGCAGGGTTGTTTGAGAGAGACCATGTTCATCCTACGCCTCCTACGGATTGATAAACCTTATGTCATTCACTTGAGAGAAATTTGTTACTGTCCTACAAATCTGTGCACTTGCAGGCCCAACAACGTCTACAAGAAGAAGGTTGTGTAGTAGACATCACTGTACGCTGCTCCTCCAGCTGCCGGCGAGGTGCGGACGCCAGCCGCGGGCCGACGTAGGGGTCGTGCCGTTCCTTGTGCAGCTGCTCACGTGACCAGCATGTCAGCCAGCGGTGAGGATGCGGTCGACGCGCTACTCAACATCTCTGTCCGTGCACGGGAGCAGCTCATGTAATCCCCCGTCCCAGTTGTCTCCCATCTGGCAAGCAACAGTGAGTTCCCTCTCCTTCCTGTCTCCCTATTCTTCATGCTCCGGGACAGAAAAATTAACAAGGAACCCTGTGTTTTTTTGTGTGGTAGATCTCGTCTTACCTAAGCTTGGATCCGTGGACAGCACGTGCATCAGGAAACTTGGACGCCGGTGGCTCCGGCTCATCTCCAACCCAATGACCGTGTACTAGTTGATGCAAGTGATCAATGGATGTTTGAAGCTTATACATCTCAAAAGCAAACATTTGTGTTGTGTTATCCAGTTAATTAACATGCTAATTGAATTGTATACATCTCAAAAGCATAAAATGGATTTGGTGTTTTTTTTAAAACCTAATTAGTTAGTACTAGCACTAGACAGCATCCCGTGCTGCTGCTATTAGCAGTAGCGCGTGTGCAACCCATGCTACTACTATCACAACTAGTAGTAGCGCGGGTAAAACACACGCTACTGCTAAAAGTTAGCTGCAGCGCCCTATCAGTAGCGCGGGGTCCCATGCTACTTGCAGGCCAAAAACCAGCGCTACTACTAGCGTTTTTCCTAGTAGTGATATATACTCTCTCCGTTATTTTATAGCTAGTTTGGGAACATACCGAACGAAATAGGAAGAGGGATTACGAGGAAGTATGCCTCACTGCGATGGAGAGCAGTAACTAACAGGTTTTTTGTGCAGATCCGGCAGGACCATAGGAGATGCGAGGGTTACAGGATCGACATGCTCAAGCGCAAACGAAGACGGCTAGGTTTGTTCCTAGCGGAAGGTAGTCGAAAGATGAGAAGGATCTGATTTAAGATTAGTCTCCAACCGTCGTAGCCCGTGCCTGATGCGCCAATTGGCGGTGCAAAATACTCTCAGATCCCTCGATAGGGGTCCAAGCACAGCTGGAAAACTCGGATCGGAGGTCGCACAAAGGTTTTACCTACGTTCGCGCCTCCGTAGAGTAATACCCTATATCCTGCTTGCTTTTGTTATTGGGTTTTTATTATTTATGACACTAATTATGTCCCACTACTCAGTTTTTCCATTAGAAGTTACTACTGCTCACAAATGTCACTGTTCCGTGAGATGTTTGCTAAAAATGCCACTATATATCTCAAGAATGCCATTGTTCCATTAGATGTTTGCTCATAAATTCCATTAGACATCGTTATTGTCAAGTCAAACCTGTTGACCATGTTATATGGCAAAAATACCCCTAGACCCACATGTCAGTTCTCTATCCCACACTGATAAGTGTGGGCTCCACTTGTCAGCAGTAAGCAAGCGCATAATTTTAGAGGAAAATAAGAATGATGGTGGGATCATGTGGGACCCGCACTTTATTGTAGTGAGATAGAGGGAGAGCGGACATGTTGGTCCATAGGTGTTTTGGTCATTATAACATGGCAAACGAGATTTGAGCTGACAATAATGGTGTCTAGTGGCATTTTTTTTGCATGCGCCTAACAAAGCGATGGCATTTTTGAGCAGTTGAAATTTCTATTAGTAAAACTGAGGAGTGGGACATAACCAGTGGCATAAATGATAAAAATCCTTTGTTATTAATGGGGAGGGATACCTCATGCGTGCGGTTACAATGGTGGATGAGCTTGCTAGCGAGAGTTGCTATATGAGATTTTATGAATGGGGATTTCCTGACCTCCCTTTATATAGACAGGGAAGGCCTAGGGTTTAAAAGAGCGATATTGATCTCCACTACCGCCGCCCTTTGTCTTGAAGGGCAAGATGGTCGCCGAAGCTCTCCTTAGGGTTTCTGCCCTCACCTGTCCCGCTGATCATGGGGAGGTCGAGCTCCCTTGAGTGGGCCACCCCTAGTTTATGACATCGTCATTGTCCAGGTCCACTTTCGGAGCAAGTGTCAAGGGCACGACTCCTGCAGTTCCAATCCCATGACACAGAATTAAACACTGACACCGAAAATAATAGCTAGGTTAAAAGAGACAAGATAAAGCCAGTTATGAGGTCCTGAATAATTAAATATACTTGCGTATTTTCCAGTTTAGAAGCATAATGGAGGGCAGTAGATATGAATGGTGCATTTTATAAACAAACACTTTAGAAAAAGATGCACTCCTAAATCATCTTTATCTCCGGGTGCATGACTTCCATGTAGTGCACCTATGTGTGGGATAATGAAAGAACCACCTTCAGGCATCCTTTCCTTTAGAGATAAAGCTTTCATAGGCCAGAAAACAAACACTGTCCTTGCTGCCGATTTGCATCGATCATCTATGGATAAAATGTCCAACGACACAACTAAATATGAATGGTGCATTTTTCAGTCTAGAAGCATGATGGAGGGCAGTAGATATGAATGATGCATTTTATGAACAAATGCTTTAGAAATAGAGGCACTCCTAAATCATGTCTATCTCTAGGTGCATGACTTTCATGTAGTGCACCTATGTGTGGGGTAATGAAAGAACCACCTTCAGTCATCCTTGCTTTAGTGACAGAGGTTTGATAGGCCAGAAAACAAAAACTGTCCTTGGGTTGATATGCATCAATTATCCATGGATAAAATGTCCGACGGCATAGCTAGATAGATTCCTTCGTTGATAAATAAATCTTAGCTATTCTGAATTCTCTCATTTCTTAAATTAAATTTGGTTAATATTTATTAATTAACCCCATAAAAAGAAATAATAAAGGCCATTTCTTCTAAAAAATTAGAATAGCTTCCCCCTTCCCTCGCCCGAGAATTGCATTTCCGCTTCAGCTTCCCCGGTTTAGTTGGTTTGGAGGATTAATTGATTGGATACCCAATCCGCATAATCTTTCAAAGTCACTGCTTCTACGATGATAGGCATAAAGGCATGATTAGTTCCACGAATCAGTGAAACGGTGACATAGCAGACCATCACAAGCCCAAATCATAGAAATTTCCATGGCCAGTGTAGAACTTAGCACGGCTCGATGGCTATGGCGTGGACACAAAGAGCACAAAGAGAAAGCACATGAGAGGAAGGCAGTGCTTACTTACACAAGCAGTAAGAGAAGAAGCTGCGGCGTTGGACTGAGCGGAGTCGCACAACGGAGAATCAAGTGGAGGGAGCTTGGGGACGAGTAAAGGCGCTTCTAGGTTCACTAGCTCTGCAACTCGGGGGAGAAGATGGCCGAGCCGAGATTCCTAAGGCATGTGCGCACTCACCGTGCGGCGGTTACCTTGGTGAGGTGCCGGATCTGGACTCCTCCTTCGGCCCGGGAGAGCAGCATCTGAGGGAACCCCCTCTGCACGGCTACGTGAGGACCGTCTCTGTGCCACCCCCTTCCTCGATGGAACACGGTGGAGGAAGTGATTCTGGACAAGGTGGGGGCTGGCTTGGTCTTCGATGGCGACAGCGGCCACCTCGAGCCCCTTTCTCAAGGCCGTGCGAGCGTTGATCTGGGAGCCACTTCCTAGACGAGCACACGCACGTGGTCCCACAATGATCAAGACATCATTGATGAAATACAACAACAATTACAGGAACCAACCATATCTTGGCAACACAAGTACTGTGAGAAGGTTCTCTAAAGCAACTCCTCCAAGAAGGGAATGATGTGCAAGTGCCACCATTGCTGGGTCCAACCATCAAATGGTAGATCGTGGGTTTTCATTCTACATATCAATTCCAATTTAACTCCAAGCAAAGCCTTAAAAAATTTAACAATGCAAAAACACCTCCATGGCAAGTATAACCAACTAGGGTCAGATCTAGGATTTTCACTCTAGAGTTCAAGACAAGTTACTTGAGAAACAACACCTACCCCCTCCATCCAAATATATAGGTCCTAATAAGTTTTCCGTGAATGTCTTTGACCACGAATTTGGGCAACAATATATGACATGCATGTTACACAAAGCACACGTGGTCAAATTCGTACATGAAATGAGTTTCTAATGATATAATAATTATATTGTTCATCTCGTGTACTATTAATATCAATGGTCAAAGGCAACCTTAAAAAATGTATAGGCCTATGTTAAAAAAATTTATAGGCCTATGTTAAAAAAATGTATAAGGCACTCTAATACATTAATCCAAAGAGACTCTCTACAGTGTTTCATTGCATAGCCAAAGCTAAGAGCTTCCAACATTAACTTCAAGTGTAAAATGTGTAGTGTGGATTCCCGTTAAAAAAAGTGTAGTGTGGATGTATCGTGCAAGTCATCATTATAAATGTGGATGTAGCGTTTTGAATTAATGTATTAGAGTGCACGGGATTTTTCTATTTTTTACTGTTCACCGGGTGGATGTAAGCTCGGGTTCCGGCCTGAATTATCGTCTAAATGTTGCCTATATGGCATTTGCGTAATCTTCTACAAACAAAAAGACTGCGTTATTGACACACACATTATCCTCATATACTAATTAGCCCCCCAAAAAAGCTGTGTAAGGAGAATCTGAAGCTAGTAATTACCCTCATATTTACTATACTTATTTGGCATTGTGATTTGGGGATAAAATTATCTGTTTCCATATTAAACATGTGTTGCCATGGATAACCTACGTATGAGTTAACAGGATTGTTAGCAAGTAGGAAATTAAAAGGCTATATCAATCGTACACCAACATTTCTCACCTAAATTAGGTATTAAATCAATCAGTTTCCATCTAGTATGAAAATCTTCATCTACGAACGGCATCATATCCTGTATTCCCCTCATAAATCAGATTCGTATCGTCAATCTACCGTCACAAAATCTCACAAATTAATTACCGTATAATAACGTCTGTTTTGTTTCCCTGGTAGACGCATGCATCTATGAATTCTGTGTGTATAAATATGGCCGTACCCGTACCAATCGCCACATCCGGTGGCAAAGCCGTGCGAAATACGATGAGGGTGAACATGGTCGAGACTGGGTCCAAACATCGCAGTGGCACCGTAGAGGTTTTTGGTCCTTGGACCGACGTGAGGGAGTTTCGGCAGCGCGTCCGGGAGGAATTCCGCATCGAGGCGGGTTCTTCGCTGCGGCTCTTCCTCAACGACAAGGAGCTCCGGGACGGCAACACCATGGATAAGTACAAAATCGTTGATAACTCCACTGTCACATTCGAGGAGATTTCGTAAAACTACCCCCAGCCCGAGCCCAGGGGTAGGCAAATAATAAAGATATACGAGTTCTCTCGTCTTAGATTTTGTTTAAGGTCTTCGCGTCATTGTTTGTGTCGCTACTCGTTAGTGATGGTCTCAGTTGATGTTTAGCTTTGTTTGTCTTGGCACGATCAGATGTAGGTCGATCATAAATTAATAAATGAATGAGCTGAAGTTATATATTTTTGTTTGGGTGTGAAAATCCTTTATGGCTTCGCCTTTGCTTTTTAATAAAAGTTGGGGCAGGGGGAAACCCCTATCTTTAAAAAAAAAATCCTTTATGGCGGTGCTATTGCCTATTGGCCAGTAGCCTACAGAAAACCTAAAAAGGTGGTCAGATTTGCCGTATCGCCCAGTCTGCTCATCGATCTCCACTCAACCCGCAACCCTGCGTGGTTGTATACATGACAATCAATGAAATCGCTCGCTGCGTTCTTATTTTCCTACTCTCGTTCAGGTACAAGAAATCGAACATGCATGTTGGCCTAGTGTCACCATGTAATTAAAGCAGATGATAAATTGATAACAATAATACACACATGAATTGGAAACATCTTTCTGTTAATACACACATTAATTGGAAACATCTTTCTGTTGAGGTAATCATCTCATCATACAATATACATGCCGATGACAACTTAGAAAAGCTCTAACAAAAGGTCATCATCGCCAGACTGGAAGTGCATTACTCGTCTTTGTCTTGTCGTCCATGAGCGTGGGAATTGAAGCATCGGACCATCACCAAATAAGAAGGGAGCAGAGGCATCTTATATATGATAATTATTAAACGAAGTGGTACTTAATATAGCACAAAACGATGAGCAAGGTAAATACATCGATGGTGCCTGAACTTGTCATCTATGTTCACTTTAGTGTCTGTACTTGCAAAATACGCCGAACAGGTTCTAAAACTTGACACAAACATGCAAATACGATGCTAATCCGTGCGTCGACGTGGCACTGGCATGGCGTGGGGCCCACTTGAAGGTACAAAACAGAATTACTTGAGTACTATATGACCCTATGACTAGTGGGCCCGCCTGTCATTAATTAGTAATAAAATTAACATAAAAATGTACTGGACATGCGTCGAACCTGCGACCTGATGCTTGGGGAAAATTTCGCTCATCACTCCACCAAACATATTTCCATGTCAACGCCAGCCCCTCAAACTTAATGTATTTGAACCGAAAACTCCTGTATACATAAATGGGTTGCAGCCTGTGGCCCATTTACCGCACATTATTTTTTAATGTAAAAAATATGTCAATAATAAAATCTAGATTGGATATTCATGTGTAATTAATAATTATTCATGCTACACAAATATCCGTGTGCATGCAATAAATATAGAGAGGTATGTAATAAACTATCTTACTTAAAAATGTTCCTGTAATTTTTAGAAATATTAACTTATTATTTTAAAATACTATTTTAAAACAGTAATCCGTACAATGGAAAGACAAACACAAATCCACCAGTAAAAAGTAAATTTATATAACTTTGTATGTCAGAATGTGGATGGCATCCATCATGGTAACAAAAACAGACACATTGTTTTGGATAGTTAGAGCACCACGAAGCCCTTTGAATCATGTGGCAGACGCTGGCGGAGCGGAGGCAACAGAGAGGGACTTCAAGAAATTAGCGGAACAACTGAGATTGATAGCCTAGTTTGTTGCCCGCACTTCATGGTGACCTTGTCGATGGCAGGCACAAACCTCACCTACATGTGCGCCAGTGACCATCACACGCCATCCATGTTGGCGCAGTTCCAGGGTACCTAAAATTTTAGGGGGAGTTTACGTTGATCCAAGCAAAACAAACACAACATTTACTTCACATCTCCGGCAGCCTCCTGCTAAAGTTCATCCACCTCCCGCCGGTACCCAAAGCGTCGTCGGTGAACTGCAGGCAGAGCCGTCAGTCATCTACAAACCAAGGAAGAGCCAGAACCAAGATACCAAAAGCAAAATAGGGATGCAGTGAATTGGCTTATGAGGATGGCTTGCTACATTCTTTTTTCCCAACAGGAAATGGAACATACATGTTGGCGATTACGCTACCATGTAAAGCAGCTGATAAATTGAAGATAACAATACATGCATGAATTGGGATCATGTCATTCTACAATGCATGCCAATGATCCACTTAGAAAAGCTCTAACAATCGGTCATCATCACGGGAGAGGACATGCACAAACTCTTTGTCGTCTTCGTCATCCTTATGCAAACAAAGCTTTAAGTGGGACCTGGATTCCCTGCAATAAAAGTAGTAAGTGGGAGTTGGATTCCCTGCAATAAAAATAGTAAGTGGGAGTTAGAGCTCGGGCCCTTACAAAGTAACTTTTATTCTTCATGGTGTTTGTATATGTTAACTATGAAGGAAAACAATAGTCCGACAATGAAAAGGCAACAAGACATAAAACGACAGATCTGATGGTGCAGGTCGAGAAGACATGGACCGATTCTGGCTACCATATGCATGCGCCGACAGTTACCCGTGATGGTGTCCTAACTACCGATCAGTGGGTCACACTTTCCAGGCCCCACGGCATACTCAAGATGGAATCTTCTAAAGACTAGGCACGTACTCCAAGACATGATTTGATACTCGGCATGTTTGTCCCCCGATATAACCGACCAAGGTGTAACCCTAGGTACCCACGGTGTCTAAATAAGCTGAGGGGTTTAGACCGTAGAGGTAAATTCATTCACACATATGATCTCGAATTAGTCCTAGTCCTAGGTCCTCTAGCTTGTAAGCTCTTATAGTGCTTAGTTGTCCCCAAAAATTTAAAGCACTAGATACTTTTGCTTTCATGGACAGGGACAGGAAGTACAAGAATAAGGATAATGTTTTGACATTAAAGTTTTGGTAGTAAACTGTTGGTTGAAAACTGAATGGCGGCCAAAGCATTCTTTACATCAACTATAAGCATGTTGTGTCGATATTAATATTCTATCAAAAGTAATTGGCAGAAAAGGTTTTTCCCCCCAAATGTAGAAGGGAAGACTAATGTGAATCATGGTACACAAAGAAAGCCTACTGTGAGTACATGTATCTGTCAAACTATACAGAAATATGACCATCCGGCGATCCAGAAAATTTTCCAAACCCTGAAAAAACAGCAAAGCAGCTCAGCTTAATGACCGAAACATAGGAGTAATGGCAATATTAGAATGTAGATATTACTTACGGTAGGAATAAGTAGTCTAAATAGTAGCAATGCAATCTTAGCTGAACAACCCTAAAAAGATATGGCAAAGAACGTTCATCTGAATTCTGAATGTCTGGTGCTCTGCAAAACAATGCAGAGCTTTAGACACCACGTTATTATTTGCCATTTCTAAACCAAGTTTTCCCCAAATCAATGCACCATGGCATGGAAGTGAACATGTAAAAGAGCCAACCAGCTTGGATGACACTAAGATTAACATATTGCTTTCACATTTTCCGAGTTAAAGCTTATACTCAAACCAGTGCATATTTGCATAGAATATGGACTGCTGCTACCTATGAAAATTGTCTATATGAGTGGTTTTCCGTCGCTACTCTCACCATCCGAGAAAGAGACGACGTCGACCAGATTAGTACTGCTACTCATGGTGAGGTCGGTGATGATGCAGTCTTCTGGCGTGTGGGTGATGCGGCAGCTACTACAGACCATTGTGATGATATGTGAGGCCAGTGCGGGTTCCTCCGGATGTGCCTAATTAACCGGGAGAGATGCTACACACGGAGGGTTTACTTGGTTTACGAGATGGTTAGGATATGATTGGCTTAGATTTGATAGTGAGGCGGGCCCACCACTTAAAATCGAGGGGGTCAATTAGTGAAGGCCAGGCGGCAGGTTCCGTGAAAGTCCGTCTGTTTTGCGCGTGTGTGTAGTATTATCGGCCTAACCGGGGTAGCCAGTATTTCCTGACATCCAGGGGAGCGGCATAGACCTTCCTGGTTTGGGGTTGTCGCTGCGAGCTTTCATTATAGATGCGTTAGCGTCTGGGTGGGCCGGTGGGTTGACGTTGACCCGGCCCATCTCATTGACCACGAAGGAGAGGAAGCCAAAGACTAGGATTTCGGAAGATGAGAAGGATGCGATCTGAGATTGGTCTCCAATAGTCGTAGCCCGTACCTGCACGCCAATTGAGCTAGAAAATACCTTCAGATCCCTCGGTATGGGTCCAAGTGCCGCTGGAAATCTCGAATCGGTGATCGCATAGAGGTTTTACCTAGGCTCGGGCCTTCGTAGAGTAATACCCTACGCCCTGCTTGATTTTGTTATTCATTATGGAGGGATACCTCGTGCGAGGGGTTACAATAGTGTATGTGGTTACCACCAAGAGTTGCTATCTGAGATTCTATGAATGTGGATTTCCCGGCCTCCCTCATATAGATAGGGGAGGCCTAGCATTTACAGAGAGGGATATCGATCTCCACCACTGCCATCCTTTGTCTTGGAGGGCAAGAAGGTTGCCAATGCTCTCCTTACGGTTTCTGCCCTCGCCTTGGGCCTTGCGACCCCAATGATCATGGAGGCCGCTCCCTTGAGTGGGCCACCCTGGTTTTATGACACCATCATTCTCCAGGTCAAATTTCAGAATAACAATCAAGGGCACTGCTCCTGGAGTCCCAACCCAATGATACGGAATTAAACACGGACATCGAAAATAATAGCCTGGTTAAAAGAGACGGGATAAAGACAGTTATGAGGTCCTAAATAATTAATTATACTTGCATATTTTCAAGTTTAGAAGCACGATGGAGGGTAGTAGATATTAATGGTGCATGTTCTAAACAAACACTTTAGAAACAGAGGCACTCCTGAATCATGTTTATCACCGGGTGCATGATTTTCATGTAGTGCACCTACGTGTGGCGTAATGAAAGAACCACCTTTAGTCATCCTTCCTTTAGAGACAGAGCTTTCATAGGCCAGAAAACAAAAACTGTCCTTGCTGCCGATTCGAATCTATCATCCATGGATAAAATGTCCGACATCACAGCTTGAAAAATCCATTCATTGATAAATAAATCCAGTGAAACAGTGACATAGCAGAGGATCACCACATGCCCAAATCCTAGAAATTTCCATGGACGGCGTAGAACCTAGCATGGCTCAATGGCCATGGCGCAGACACAAAGAGCACAAGAGAAAGCACAGGAGAGGAAGGCAGTGGCTTACCTACACCAGCAGAGTCGGAGAAGAAGTTGCGGCATTGGAGTGGTAGTACGAAGCAAGTATGGGGGTTACTGGCACAAGACTCGATCTACGGTCGACTCAGGAGGTTGTAATATTTCCTGCATGATTATTATGTCAATGCATATATCTCAAACAACAGATGGAAACATCACGCGACATCCCCTCATGTCATACCGGACACGACCGTCTCGACGGAGGACTAGGGGCAAGCCCGTGTCTACCCAAGACAGAGGCCTTCCCGTCTTTCCTTCTGGTATGCATGAAAGACGTATGACGGTGATTTCCATCACAAATCATGTCAACTTCATTAGCATAAACTCAATAATATGCACCCATGAATAGGATCTCATCCTCACATAAAATGACGCATGTATGTGTCGGGGTGGTGTTGCCACCGTGCTGTGTAACACACACAAAAAATTCACCAGGGTTCGGAATGCTTTCCTTCAGGTCATGGGAAGGAAAGGTGCATCCAAATCATCATGAAATCTTCAAAAATCCTATTTAAAGATAATATATTTGAATTAACACACAAAATAAAAACAGCACAAAAAGTTGTTTAGAAATTTTTTCAAATAAATCTTAAAATAAACTAGACAATATCTGAGAGAAGTAGCAAAAAGAATCAATTCATTTGGAGTTGTATTTAAAAAGTTATAGACAGTCAAAGTTTGGTCAAAAATCTGTTATTTAAATAAAAACAAAAAAGAAAACGTTTCGAACTATACGTACACGTCGAAGGCGCATTTTGAAAATGCGCTTCCACTTATCCAGCGTGGACTGCGCCTGAGTCACTGCCAGTGGGCCAAGGGGCCCCACTGGTCAGGTTTGACCAGTCTCCTTCCCTCTCCTTCCTCTGGCCGAACGGAGGCGGGGACTCCGGCGATCTTCGCCGGCGCTAGGCAGCTCCTTGAGGGCATCCGAGTGCAGGGATGGATCCGCCACTCCTAGGCGGTCCTTCCGGTGGTCGTAGGGTAGCCGGGGGTGAAGGGAGTCACCGGCGGCGAGCTCCGCGGCGGAGGGGGCATTCGGGTGGATAGTGAGTTTGAGGCTGCGGTGGTCTCCGGCCAAAATTGAACGAGGGGTTGTGCTCGCGAGAGGAAGGCAGAGTTATTGTGGAGAGAGTGGAGAGGGAGAGGCACTGGTGGCGATGGAATCGGCCAGGGCTTGGCGGCGATCGAACCGGCCGGACTCGGGGAAGAAGGCCTTCCCTTGCTTGATTGCAAGCCAAGGCAACACTAGGAGGATCGTATGAGGTTGCTCGAGGACTCGGTTGAGCTCCGGGGCCCTTATATACGCGGTGGAGGTCGGTTCTGGGGCGGCCGGCGATAAGGACGACGACGAACCGCCTCCATGTAGCTTGGGCGACGTGGCGGCGACGAGCGCTAGCGGACGAGGCTGCGGATGAGCTCGCACTATTCCAGGGGGCAGGTGGCAAGCTGGGGTGGCTTTGGCGGCGCCGACCACGGTCGGGCCTGCTAGCGGCCGGCAGCTAGCCACCACGGCCATCTGGCGGTGGCGCCTGTGGGTGCTGGGGTGGTCGGGGTGGCGTGGCGGTGCAAGGGGACACGACGTGCAGGCTGGGGCCGGGTTTTGAGTGCGGGGTGTGACGCGGCGGCTCGGGTGCTAGTGGGTGCCAACGCACGCTCTGGGCGCGCCCAGAGCACGCCCGGGGTGTGTTCGACAAAATGCCAGGGCAGTCTAGAGAGTTCCAAACCACAAGGAGTTAGCGAAAGGGGTTATGGGCTAGGGCAAAACCTTAGGACATGCTGGGTAGTTCAGGAGCTCAAGCTCACAAAGTAAACTTGAAATCATGCCAAAACTGGTCATGTACTCAGGGTGTTTGACAAAATGCCAAAGGCACCTAGGTAGCTCTTGGAGTGGCTAAACTCTCCAGATCAGTGTCTCCATGGGTAAAGAGAGGGTGGTGAAGTCAGTTTGCAAAAAGGAGAAACTTGCTAGTGCAAGTTTTGCAAAACTACACTTCTGGACAGGGAGTGAGTGGCATCATTACATGGACCAAAGGTGTTCCAAATAGAGCATGCTCCTGGACTTAGGGGTTTTGCAGGGTTGACTACAAGCATGAGAAAACACAAGGTCATTAGAGCAAGAAATAACAGGGTTGTAGTAGAAAACACAAGTCTGGTCCAGAATGGAGAAGGGGCTGTTGCACTCAAATTTTCCAAAGAACATCACTATGTTTTTGCATAAATTTGGATGGCATGCTACTACTGACATCCCAAAATTTTGGTGGAAGCTAGAAACAAATATTTGAAAGGGTTGTAGTGCAAAGTTGCCCACTGGACCAGGGAAGAAAAATGGGTGAAAAACCCAAAATAAGCAATGAAATAATTTTATTAATGCACATAATTGATTTAGTGACATCTCATGACATCTCCAAATTTTGGTTGAAATTTTAAGTGATTTTATCAAATGGTTGTAGTACAAACAGAGCTCCAAAAATCTAAAACAATCCATTTTAATGAATAAAGTTCAGGATGAAATGATCTAATAAAATAATTCCACTGATTAAGAAAATGTTATAAAGATTTGGCATAAAAGTCCCATATATTTTGGAAAGCTCCACTTGGGAAAGGATGCAAAACTCATTAACAATAAAAGAAGAATGTTCTGAAAATCCACAGAAATGAAATTAAAAAAAAACTCCTGGCAAAAATTTTACTATCAAAAATTTGCCCAGAAAACTTGGGGTGTTACAACTACTATCCCCCTTAGGAAAATCTCGTCCTCGAGATTTGCAAAGAGTAAAAAAAATTAAATGAATAAAAACGAAAACGGCCACAGTGAGAGCAATAAGTGATGCAAAAATACTGTGTGGGATACTGGCGCGGGGTGGGGGGAAAATCCACGGTCTTGGGGAAAACTAGCGATTTCTACCCTGGACATAAATTTAGAATAAATCCTAAATCTTAAAATACGCTGGTCGCACCCGAGAGCACAGTGCTCTCTCTGGCTGACTGGTGGACCCGGGCCCACGGTCAGCCTCTTCTCCTACCTCCGGCTCCTTCTTCTTCCTCTCTCCCGCGCGCTCTCCCGCGCTTTCTCCACCGGCGACGCCTAGCGCGTAGGGTACCAAGGCCGTACCGCGGTAGTGCGTGGCACACTAGCTGCTGGTGCAGCGTGCACTCACCTCGCGGGCCAGTGTGCTGTCGGCACTGCTCGCGGATTTGCCTCCGAACACCGGCGGTCGGGCGACGAGCGGCGCTGGTGGACCTCGCCCACCGTACACCGAGCTCGAGCTATAAAATGACCGCGGCGTCCTCCTCTTCTTCCTCACACCTGGCCTCGCTCCTCCTTCTCTCTTCTTCTCCTCTGTTTCCGATTGCCGGAGCTCGAGACGAGGCGCTAATGGCGGAGGCGGCGCCGGACTGGTACGTGATCCTGCTGTGCGGAGGGCTGGCAGCGGTGCTGGGGCTCTCGGTGCTTCTGTGTGCGATGACCCTCGACGATCGTCGTGATGCCGCTGCTCGGTTGCTGGCTCTCCGTGGTGGCGGTGGCCACGATGAGTAGGTGGGGTGTGCCGGGTGTTAACTGTTGTCCGGAGGTGCTTAGTTAGACGCAACACAGTTGCAAAATTTTTGCAAGCAGTGTATGTGTTCGTGTAATTGTGGGGGTGAGTCTGCTGCCTTGGGACTGTGTGAAATAAATGATCTATGTCGTGGAAAAACATACGATGCGGCAACTCAGGGAAAAGAAATCACGCTCCAGGATTTCTCGCGAGGGAAAACAGTAATACATTAAAGTCCAAAAGCGGCAGAGCTGCTTACATTAATGATTTACTCGCTGCGAAACTCGGGGTACTAAGCATAAGTTACAACACATAAAAAAAATGCGACGATAAATACAGCGGTGCATCTAAATTGAAAACGGTAACTGGACGGGGTCCTGAGAAAACGTTTCCGGTACTAGGATACACTATCCTTCTATCGGAGGGAGTGGATTGACCAGTCGATGTATGTGTCTCTCCTGGTCGGGCCTCAGTGATCTGCCGATGGCGATCTGAGGGTTTAAATCCGTGAGGCTTTGCAGATAACCCATCACATGTTGGGTCAAACGTTCTTGCACGATGACGTATTGGACGAGGTTGGCCAAGACTGGGTCTCTCTCAATACGTCCACCTGGAGAGGATGTTACTCCTGCGGGTGCTACACGGCTCGGAAAATAATAATACCCTCGTTCGCTGGCGTAGGGTACCGCGAATCTAAGGCGAGCAAGCGCTTCATACGCAGCAGCTTCTACGGCCATGTGCGGGGTTGGCATAGATTTCCCCATGAAGGAGACTTCTGTGGGGTCTTGGTTTGGGTTTACGGGCGGGATGTGCATGGTTGCCCAATATCTCGAGGTGGAAGGGGTGATCCTCGATTTGAACAGCTCATACTGGGGTGGCTGGGTTGCGCCCATGGTACTGCGGGTAAAATCCCACAATATCTTGACAAAACTACCTAGGGTAGCATCTGGAGTCCTCAGATAAATACTAGGGCTTGGCATGGAAAGAAATGGTTGTGGGGATGGTGCACAAGGTGAAGGGTGCTTGGCAAGGTCACTCGGTGGCCCTTTTTATAGCACCGGGGCTGGGTCATTTACCGTGGTAAAGTAAAGAATCTACAGCTGTAAAAGTTCCTCAACTAATGGCCTTAGGTACACATCAATGTCGTTGCCGGGTTGCTTAGGGCCTTGGATGAGAACTGGCATCATAATGAACTTCCGCTTCATGCACATCCAAGGAGGAAGGTTATACATACATAGAGTCACGGGCCAGGTGCTGTGATTGCTGCTCTGCTCCCCGAAAGGATTAATGCCATCCGCGCTTAAAGCAAACCATACGTTCCTTGGGTCCTTTGCAAACTCATCCCAGTACTTTCTCTCGATTTTTCTCCACCTGCGACCCGTCAGCGGGTGCTCCAAACTTCCGTCTTTCTTACGGTCCTCACTGTGCCATCGCATCAACTTGGCATGCTCTCCGTTTCGAACAGACGTTTCAACCGTGGTATTATAGGAGCATACCACATCACCTTCGCAGAACCCTCTTCACGGAGGCTCGCCGTCAACATCACTGTGGTCATCTCGTCGATCTTATACCGCAATGCACCACATACCGGGCATGCGTTCAGATCCTTGTAGGCACCACGGTAGAGGATGCAGTCATTAGGGCATGCATGTATCTTCTCCACCTCCAATCCTAGAGGGCATACGACCTTCTTTGCTGCGTATGTACTGTCGGGAAATTCGTTATCCTTTGGAAGCTTCTTCTTCATTATTTTCAGTAGCTTCTCAAATCCTTTATCAGGCACAGCATTCTCTGCCTTCCACTGCAGCAATTCGAGTACGGTACCGAGCTTTGTGTTGCCATCTTCGTAATTGGGGTACAACCCTTTTTTGTGATCCTCTAACATGCGATCGAACTTCAGCTTCTCCTTTTGACTTTCGCATTGTGTCCTTGCATCGACAATGACCTGGCGGAGATCATCATCATGGGGCACATCGTCTGGTTCATCTTGATCTTCAGCAGCTTCGCCGTTGCAGCACCATCGCACATCGTCAGTGCAACTTGATGTTCAATAGCATCACCGTATTCAGGGGCACATAGTTGTCATCGTACTCTTCTTCCTCGCCGCCTTCCATCATAACCCCTATTTCTCCGTGCCTCGTCCAAACATTATAGTGTGGCATGAAACCCTTGTAAAGCAGGTGGGTGTGAAGGATTTTCGGTCGAGTAAGACTTCGTATTCCCACATATAGGGCATGGACAACACATAAAACCATTCTGCTTGTTTGCCTCAGCCACTTCGAGAAAAGCAAAAAGAAAAAATAAATATAGCAGAAAAGAAAAAAATCTATATAAAAAACTACTCATAAATGAACATAGATGCACTTATAGAGAAAATTCAACCTAAATTCATAATAAATTTCTACTAACTTCAGAGAAATTCAGTATGAATTTAGGTTAAATTTCCTGTATAAGGGCATCTATTTTCATTTTGAGAAGAGCTCAACATGGCAGAAAGGGAGGTGCTTATAAACTGGTTTGATTCCCCTTCGATTGGCGAGGTGGGACTAAACTCTGGGCGCAACGAGGACCAACCCTTTAGTCCCGGTTGGTAGGACGAACCGGGACTAAAGGGTGCTTTGGTCCCGTTCAAGCCGCCAACCGAGACCAATGATTGCGGGCCAGAGCGAGGCCAATGGTCCCGGTTCGTCCCACCAACCGGGACCAAAAGGTCCGGACGAACCGGGACCAATGGCCCACGTGGCCCGGCCGGCCCCCTGGGCTCACGAACCGGGATAAATGCTCACATTAGTCCCGGTTCTGGATTGAACCGGGACTAATGGGCAAAACAGGCCTCAACGATAGCCCCTTTTTCTACTAGTGATTCTGGACAAGGTGAGCCTTGGTCTTCAGCGGCGACGACGGCCACTTGAGCCCCTCCATCTGCGCGAGAGCAGATCCGGGAGCCGCTTCCTTGACAAGCACACGCACATGGTCCTTTGGTGACCTGGAGGTCCGCAATGGAGGTGGCGGCGACGACGATATCTGAGGTCGGCGGAGGAGCAATATGTTCGGAGGCGGATGGCGCCGCGATGGCGGTGGTGGCGTGCTTCAGGATCACGACCTAGTGAATATATCAATATACAGTAAGGTGGACTGGGAGGAGCTGTGGCGTATGTTCTGCTCTATGCGAAGTGACCTAAAATAAATAGGTGAGGTGAAAATAACCGAGGAGGTAAAGCTACCAAGCCTCCCTTTAGGAGTAGAGATTTTCCAATTTATAAGCATGATGAAGGGAAGTAGATATGAATGGCGCATTTTATAAGCAAATGCTTTAGAAATAGAGGCACTCATAAATCATCTTTATCTCATGACTTTCATGTAGTGCACGTACTGTGGTTAATGAAATAACCACCTTTAGTCATCCTTCCTTTAGAGACAGAGCTTTTATAGGCCAGAAAACAAACATTGGTACAACGAGCGAAAATTCGTTTCTAAGCCCGGGCTCAGATGCACCTGTTATCTTAGTCATTCATTCACATGTGGATTCATGTAGTAGGTTGTATTCTATCTGGTATTCTCACCGTACGTGATGTAAAAAGGCTGTGGGCCATTGTTTCATTTATATTGCGTACGCACCATCACTTTCCGGCCGGAACAGTCCGCCCCGCACGACCCTGCTTTTTTTCTGCGCCGTCCTGTTCCATCTGCACTGCACCCCTTGATGCTCTCCATCACCACCCTGTGCTTTCCCGCAGCCGGACCTTGTGCTCGTAAGGCCAACTTCACCGCGCGACCCTATCCTGTCCGGCCCCGTCCGTCTGGGGTAAAAGGGACAAAAGAGGCGGCCCAGCGCGCGGCCTCAAACGGACAAATGTCCGGATTCCGTCCGTTTTCGACCCATCCCCGGCCCAAACTTGCGCTCGGTTTGGGGTGAAACGGACGCGCGCGGACGGCCGCAACGCACGCCCTTGTCCCCCCCGTGGCCCGCCTGTCGGGGACACTAGCAGTCCCTCCGCTCCCAACGCTTCACCCTCTCTCCCCGCCCCGCCCCGCCGCCGGCGCCGCCTCCTCACCACGCAGCCCCGCGCCGTCCATACCAAACTACGTCTCGACATGGCCGCCACCACGCCCGCGCTTTCACCGTAGTTTTGGTCGTCTATCGGGAGGTTTGGCGTCGCCGTCCTTGCCGGTGGCGGAGGGGACACGATCGCCGACGACGGACCAAGGCGGATTCCGACGAGAGCTCAGGCGGCGAGAGCGGCCGGCAACCATCCCTGCTGCGTCGAGGTGATCATCGCAGCCTCTTCGCCACCACGACCGGAAGGTGTTCGACTTTTTGCCATCAAAGGTATGGACAGTGGAGACGAGTTTTTCTTTCATTACTTCCTTTGTTCGTCGGACGATTCGTCGTCGGATGATGAAGATCTTGTGGTGGCTGCACTGGTCGTTCACGACCATATTCAACGGCAACTTCCTCGATACAGGGGGTCACTCCCTGGCCGTGCTCCCAACCTGAACCGCAATAGGGAGAGAGGCCACGCCCTGCTTTATGCCGATTACTTTGCCAACACCCCGCTCTTCAAGCAGGATTTCGTCGCCGTTTTCGTATGGCAAGGCATGTGTTCAATCGTATCCGAGAGGGAGTGGTTGCTCATCACCCATACTTCGAGTGCAACACGGATGCCCTTGGCAAGCTTGGGTTCTCCTCTTATCAGAAATGCACCGCAACCATCCGCATGCTTGCATATGGTATTCCAGGCGATCTGGTGGACGAGTATGTGCGAGTATGAGTGAGACAACATGTCTAATGTCAATGTACAAGTTTTGCCAGGCCGTGATCGAGGTGTTTGGCCCAGAGTACTTGAGGCAGCCAACTGCCGCTGATACAGAGAGATTGTTGGCGACCAACGCAGCTAGAGGCTTTCCAGGCATGTTTGGTAGCATAGATTGTATGCATTGGTAGTGGAAGAACTGTCCATTTGCTTGGCAGGGCCAGTACAAGGGGCATGTTAACGGGTGCACTGTCATATTAGAAGCGGTGGCATCGCAAGATCTTTGGATATGGCATTCTTTTTTCGGCATGGCAGGTTCCCACAATGATATCAACGTGCTGCAACTCTCTCCAGTCTTTGCAAGGCTTGCAGAAGGCCACTCCCCACCTGTCAACTTTGAGATCAACGGCCACTAGTACAACAAGGGATACTATCTAGCAGATGGTATATATCCTCAATGGTCAACTTTTGTGAAGACAATCTCGAAACCCCAAGGTGAGAAGAGAAAGAGATTTGCCCAAATGCAAGAGAGTGTTAGAAAGGATGTGGAACGTGCTTTTGGTGTGCTTCAATCCCGGTGGGGTATCGTTCGAAACCCTGCACTGTCATGGGATGAAAGGAAGCTTTGGGAGGTGATGACTGCTTGTGTGATTATGCAAAACATGATCGTCGAGGACGAGCGTGATGAGAGTATCTTCGACCAAGGATTTGATTATCAAGGTGAAAATATTGAGCCCCTGCACCAAGACCCGGCCACATTTGAACAGTTTGTCCAATTCCACCGTGAGATGCGTGATTGGCACACTCATTTGAATCTTCAAAATGACTTGGTTGAGCACGTCTGGGATCACATTGGCAACCAATAGATGTATTGGTCCAATTTAGGTTCAGTCAAGACAATTTCGATTTGGTTGTAAAACTATTTTATTAAAGACAATTTCAATTGAGTTGTAAAACTATTTTAATTTTCAGACAAATATTTGGGTTGGAAACTAGTTTTGATGCAAATTTGGGCATTTTTGGCCCTGACGGACAGGATGGGGCAAATGGATGCGGCCGCGCGCTGGGCGCACGGCCACCGCATCCCAGGACAGGCCCGGACACGACCCCAAATCCCTACCCAAACGGACAGAAACCGGACAAAACGGACGTCCGTTTGGGGTCGCGCGGTGGAGTTGGCCTAACAGGTCCATGGCGGCGTCCAGGAGCGGCACGAGGCCGGTGTGGCCGTGAGCTCCGCCATACAATCGTCCCGCACCGTGTGTGCTCCGGTGAGATCGATCGAACCGTTCATGTGCATGTAGCCGGCTGCTGCAAAGCTAGCTTTACGAAATTGAAATGATCCAGCTGCCTGCATGCCTGCTCAGCAAGGCTAGCTTCGTACTCGTGCGTTTCTCGGCGGAACTACTGTACGTCGTTCAGCCCAGCGAGTGGGTGGGTGCTGGCCACTCGTCAGGCTGAAGCACAGAGCACGCTGACCATGGCTAGGGACGACGTCCTCCTTCCCCCTCGCGCAACTGACATAGGCATGTACTAAACCTGTTGGTGTAGTTAGTTTTAAGGTTTTTGTGTAGTTAGCTTTGGAAGATGCATGCTTTGAGGTCGTTTCGGTGGTGGAACTAGATGAATTGTTGGCAGGAGTACCAATTTGCGGACGACAAAGTTGGGAGCTTCAGCTCCTTTGGTCAGTAAGGAAAAATTTGCAAGGTTATAATGTCTATGAGCAGCAAGTATGAAGAGCAAAATTATATGACTGCGGGGATGTGACGATGAGAGAATGAGTTAAAAGAGAGCATCTCATCAGAGAAAGCTATTGTAGAAATGAGCAGGGTTATGAACAAATGGAAGTTCGAAAAGAGTACTCAAATCTTTATAAAGCACACATGACAAATTCAAAGATGATTCAAAGGTATGGACATTGCAAAAGGTGGGTAGGTCTTGTGCCTACTGTGGCGACCGATTCTCCCGGTAATAATTCCCAGAAAATGACCCTTGTGCTCATCAGCCCCAGGATAACTGTTAGCTGATGAGGCACCAACTTGATACAGAAATTCCAAGCAAATACAAAATATGTAGTACAAGACCATTCTGGCCTGTGAGTACAACAAATGGTTTCTAGTGGTTGATGGCGGAAGCGGGCTGAAAAGTCATCAGTGTCTATGGGACTCCATTTCCCACAGGAACAGCTGACCAGGTTAATTCCTATCTTCGCGTGGCAGCTAACACCGTTGCTTAGGTTCTGGGACTGTCATCGCAACGCTCCTCTCCAAGCATGAAATCTGGCCAAGACAATAGCCAGGGACAAGCCAGTGAGTACTTTGAATGTACTCGCAAACATAATGAACACATGCATGATTTAATAAAGATGTGCTGAAAATATATTATGCTCAAGACGTTAGTCACATGAGATAAGTAAAACTCTGATGCGTACAAGCATGTTATTTATGGATATGCAATAATATGGTAGTATAAAAATCACGAAGTAAATAACACAAAAGAAATGCCACAATCGGGCGTCTGAGCGACACCGCATAAAGCGCTTTTAAAAGAAATGCCACAGTCGGGCGTCTAAGCGACACCACATAAAGGGCTTTAAAAGAAATGCCACAGTTGGGCGTCTGAGCGACACCGCATAAAGGGCTTTAAAAGAAATGCTACAGTCAAGGCGTCTGAGAGACACCGCATAAAGGGCTTTAAAAGAAATGTCACAGTCAAGCGTCTGAGCGACACCGCATAAAGGGCTTTAAAAGAAATGCCACATATCGAGCGCCTAAGCGACACCACATAAAGGGCTTTAAAAGAAATGCCACAGTCGAGCGCCTAAGCGACACCAAATAAAGGGCTTTAAAAGAAATACCACAGTCGGCGCCTAAGCGACACCACATAAAGGGCTTTAAAAGAAATGCCACAGTCAAAGGCCCGAGCGACACCGCATAAAGGGCTTTAAAAGAAATGCCACAGTCAGGCGTCTGAGCGACACCGCATAAAGGGCTTTAAAAGAAATGCCACAGTCGGGCGTCTAAGCGACACCACATAAAGGGCTTTAAAAGAAATGCCACAGTCGGGCGTCTAAGCGACACCGCATAAAGGGCTTTAAAAGAAATGCCACAGTCGGAGGCCTAAGCGACACCACATAAAGGGCTTTAAAAGAAATGCCACAGTCGGGCATCTGAGCGACACCGCATAAAGGGCTTTAAAAGAAATGCCACAGTCGGGCGTATAAGCAACGCCGCATAAAGGGATTTAAAAGAAATGCCACAATGAATATCCAGGAGGTAGAACCATCCCAGGGATATTCGATAATACCAGAAAAATTTCACGGGTTAGTCCACATCCAAAATAGTAATCATAAATTATCACAAGTCACAATCGTGCTCCCAGGTTTAACAGTTTCACCTCCGAAGACCGACACTAAGACCGACACTTGACCCATCCCAAACTGTAATCCTTGACCATGGACACGGCTATTCAAATAGGTTTAATCTCTGCAGAGGGTGTACTCTTTACCCACGAGTAACGGATTTCTTTAGTCCATCGGGACTAATTCCGTCTACGGTCTTTTTGTTGAAAACACACCTAACTTGCACACACCAGCTTAACTCACATGTGTCTGGAATCACCCACGGCACCTGTTAAGCAAAACTCTAAGTGGGGAGGCCACAACCTCGACGTAACATGCGATCACAAAATTTATACCGCGCGCAAACTGGGGAGCTACCCCCATTCGGCTACAACCGAAACACCCATGCTCCCGGACCCGGTGGTATGACTACCGGATGCCTCCAGTATCTTCCACCACGGCCTCTCTCATGACGGTGTGTGCTAGGAAAGGGTTGACAACTTATTGAACCGCACCCTACTTGGTGTAGGGACGAGTGGTAGTACGAAGCAAGTATGGGGGTTACTGGCACAAGACTCGATCTACGGTCGACTCAGGAGGTTGTAATATTTCCTGCATGATTATTATGTCAATGCATATATCTCAAACAACAGATGGAAACATCACGCGACATCCCCTCATGTCATACCGGACACGACCGTCTCGACGGAGGACTAGGGGCAAGCCCGTGTCTACCCAAGACAGAGGCCTTCCCGTCTTTCCTTCTGGTATGCATGAAAGACGTATGACGGTGATTTCCATCACAAATCATGTCAACTTCATTAGCATAAACTCAATAATATGCACCCATGAATAGGATCTCATCCTCACATAAAATGACGCATGTATGTGTCGGGGTGGTGTTGCCACCGTGCTGTGTAACACACACAAAAAATTCACCAGGGTTCGGAATGCTTTCCTTCAGGTCATGGGAAGGAAAGGTGCATCCAAATCATCATGAAATCTTCAAAAATCCTATTTAAAGATAATATATTTGAATTAACACACATAATAAAAACAGCACAAAAAGTTGTTTAGAAATTTTTTCAAATAAATCTTAAAATAAACTAGACAATATCTGAGAGAAGTAGCAAAAAGAATCAATTCATTTGGAGTTGTATTTAAAAAGTTATAGACAGTCAAAGTTTGGTCAAAAATCTGTTATTTAAATAAAAACAGAAAAGAAAACGTTGCGAACTATACGTACACGTCGAAAGCGCATTTTGAAAATGCGCTTCCACTTATCCAGCGTGGACTGCGCCTGAGTCACTGCCGGTGGGCCAAGGGGGCCCCACTGGTCAGATTTGACCAGTCTCCTTCCCTCTCCTTCCTCTGGCCGAACGGAGGCGGGGACTCCGGCGATCTTCGCCGGCGCTAGGCAGCTCCTTGAGGGCATCCGAGTGCAGGGATGGATCCGCCACTCCTAGGCGGTCCTTCCGGTGGTCGTAGGGTAGCCGGGGGTGAAGGGAGTCACCGGCGGCGAGCTCCGCGGCGGAGGGGGCATTCGGGTGGATAGTGAGTTTGAGGCTGCGGTGGTCTCCGGCCAAAATTGAACGAGGGGTTGTGCTCGCGAGAGGAAGGCAGAGTTATTGTGGAGAGAGTGGAGAGGAGAGGCACTGGTGGCGGCGGAATCGCCAGGGCTTGGCGGCGATCGAACCGGCCGGACTCGGGGAAGAAGGCCTTCCCTTGCTCGATTGCAAGCCAAGGCAACACTAGGAGGATCGTATGAGGTTGCTCGAGGACTCGGTTGAGCTCCGAGGCCCTTATATACGCGGTGGAGGTCGGTTCTGGGGCGGCCGGCGATAAGGACGACGACGAACCGCCTCCATGTAGCTTGGGCGACGTGGCGGCGACGAGCGCTAGCGGACGAGGCTGCGGATGAGCTCGCACTGTTCCAGGGGGCAGGTGGCAAGCTGGGGTGGCTTTGGCGGCGCCGACCACGGTCGGGCCTGCTAGCGGCCGGCAGCTAGCCACCACGGCCATCCTGGCGGTGGCGCTGTGGGGTGCCAGGGGTGGTCGGGGTGGCGTGGCGGTGCAAGGGGACACGACGTGCAGGCTGGGGCCGGGTTTTGAGTGCGGGGTGTGACGCGGCGGCTCGGGTGCTAGTGGGTGCCAGCGCGACGCCTGGGCGCGCCAGAGCACGCCCGGGGTGTGTTCGACAAAATGCCAGGGCAGTCTAGAGAGTTCCAAACCACAAGGGAGTTAGCAGAAAGGGGTTATGGGCTAGGGCAAAACCTTAGGACATGCTGGGTAGTTCAGGAGCTCAAGCTCACAAAGTAAACTTGAAATCATGCCAAAACTGGTCATGTACTCAGGGTGTTTGACAAAATGCCAAAGGCACCTAGGTAGCTCTTGGAGTGGCTAAACTCTCTAGATCAGTGTCTCCATGGGTAAAAGAGAGGGTGGTGAAGTCAGTTTGCAAAAAGGAGAAACTTGCTAGTGCAAGTTTTGCAAAACTACACTTCTGGACAGGAGTGAGTGGCATCATTACATGGACCAAAGGTGTTCCAAATAGAGCATGCTCCTGGACTTAGGGGTTTTGCAGGGTTGACTACAAGCATGAGAAAACACAAGGTCATTAGAGCAAGAAATAACAGGGTTGTAGTAGAAAACACAAGTCTGGTCCAGAATGGAGAAGGGGCTGTTGCACTCAAATTTTCCAAAGAACATCACTATGTTTTGCATAAATTTGGATGGCATGCTACTACTGACATCCCAAAATTTTGGTGGAAGCTAGAAACAAATATTTGAAAGGGTTGTAGTGCAAAGTTGCCCACTGGACCAGGGAAGAAAAATGGGTGAAAAACCCAAAATAAGCAATGAAATAATTTTATTAATGCACATAATTGATTTAGTGACATCTCATGACATCTCCAAATTTTGGTTGAAATTTTAAGTGATTTTATCAAATGGTTGTAGTACAAACAGAGCTCCAAAAATCTAAAACAATCCATTTTAATGAATAAAGTTCAGGATGAAATGATCTAATAAAATAATTCCACTGATTAAGAAAATGTTATAAAGATTTGGCATAAAAGTCCCATATATTTTGGAAAGCTCCACTTGGGAAAGGATGCAAAACTCATTAACAATAAAAGAAGAATGTTCTGAAAATCCACAGAAATGAAATTAAAAAAAAACTCCTGGCAAAAATTTTACTATCAAAAATTTGCCCAGAAAACTTGGGGTGTTACAACTACTATCCCCCTTAGGAAAATCTCGTCCTCGAGATTTGCAAAGAGTAAAAAAAATTAAATGAATAAAAACGAAAACGGCCACAGTGGGAGCAATAAGTGATGCAAAAATACTGTGTGGGATACTGGCGCGGGGTGGGGGGAAAATCCACGGTCTTGGGGAAAACTAGCGATTTCTACCCTGGACATAAATTTAGAATAAATCCTAAATCTTAAAATACGCTGGTCGCACCCGAGAGCACAGTGCTCTCTCTGGCTGACTGGTGGACCCGGGCCCACGGTCAGCCTCTTCTCCTACCTCCGGCTCCTTCTTCTTCTCTCTCCGCGCTCTCCCGCTTTCTCCACCGGGCGACGCTTAGCGCAGAGGGTACCAAGGCCGCATGCTGGTAGTGCGTGGCGCACTAGCTGCTGGTGCAGCGTGCACTCACCTCGCGGGCCAGTGTGCTGTCGGCACTGCTCGCGGATTTGCCTCCGAACACCGGCGGTCGGGCGACGAGCGGCGCTGGTGGACCTCGCCCACCGTACACCGAGCTCGAGCTATAAAATGACCGCGGCGCCCTCCTCTTCTTCCTCACACCTGGCCTCGCCTCCTTCTCTCTTCTTCTCCTCTGTTTCCGATTGCCGGAGCTCGAGACGAGGCGCTAATGGCGAGGCGGCGCGGACTGGTACGTGATCCTGCTGTGCGGAGGGCTGGCAGCGTGCTGGGGCTCTCGGTGCTTCTGTGTGCGATGACCCTCGACGATCGTCGTGATGCCGCTGCTCTGTTGCTGGCTCTCCGTGGTGGCGGTGGCCACGATGAGTAGGTGGGGTGTGCCGGGTGTTAACTGTTGTCCGGAGGTGCTTAGTTAGACGCAACACAGTTGCAAAATTTTTGCAAGCAGTGTATGTGTTCGTGTAATTGTGGGGGTGAGTCTGCTGCCTTGGGACTGTGTGAAATAAATGATCTATGTCGTGGAATAACATACGATGCGGCAACTCAGGGAAAAGAAATCACGCCCAGGATTTCTCGCGAGGGAAAACAGTAATACATTAAAGTCCAAAAGCGGCAGAGCTGCTTACATTAATGATTTACCGCTGCGAAACTCGGGGTACTAAGCATAAGTTACAACACATAAAAAAAATGCGACGATAAATACAACGGTGCATCTAAATTGAAAACGGTAACTGGACGGGTCCCGAGAAAACGCTTCCGGTACTAGGATACACTCTCCTTCAATCGGAGGAGTGGATTGACCAATCGATGTATGTGTCTCTCCTGGTCGGGCCTCGTGATCCGCCGATGGCGATCTGAGGGTTTAAATCATGAGGCTTTGCAGATAACCCATCACATGTTGGGTCAAACGTTCTGCGCGATGACGATTGGACGAGGTTGGCCAAGACTGGTCTCTCTCAATACGCCCACCGGAGAGGATGTTACTCTCGCGGTGCTACACGGCTCGGAAAATGATAATACCCTCGTCACTGGCGTAGGGTACCGCGAATCGAAGGCGAGCAAGCGCTTCATACGCAGCAGCTTCTATGGCCATGTGCGGGGTTGGCATAGATTTCCCCACGAAGGAGACTTCTGTGGGGTCTTGGTTTGGGTTTACGGGCGGGATGTGCACGGCTGCCCAATATCTCGAGGTGGAAGGGGTGATCCTCGATTTGAACAGCTCGTACTGGGGTGGCTGGGTTGCGCCCATGGTACTGCGGGTAAAATCCCACAATATCTTGACAAAACTACCTGGGGTAGCATCTGGAGTCCTCAGATAAATACTAGGGCTCGGCATGGCAAGAAATGGTTGTGGGGATGGTGCACAAGGTGAAGGGTGCTTGGCAAGGTCACTCGGTGGCCCTTTTATAGCACCGGGGCTGGGTCATTTACCGTGGTAAAGTAAAGAATCTACCGGCTCAGCTCGGGTCAAACATAGGTACACACATCTTACTAAAGTGACGTACCACTGTGGGTGTTGTCGGGGCGGTTTTTGGTAGCTGCGCCAAGGATAGAGAAATCACACTGCATGCTAATACATCCATGCAAACTACTATATAAAATAGATGCACGATGCCAGGCTGCGCTAATTTAAGGAATCACAGAATTACAAAGCGAGGATACACTGGGACTCGGCACTACTCGAGTGTCTCAGTCTACTTCGTTTACATCCAAGCGGGCGTCCCTTGTGGACGTCGAGGCTTCCCCACGGTTCTCACCGTCGGAATTTGCTGGAGATGGCTGAGGGGCTGCAGGCTCGGGGTAGTGATGATGACCGTCACGGGGATTGTTGACTACAACCCCGTTGGAGTGTGCTCCCAGGAGGCGGCGAAGCACTTCTGGGGTCATCAAAGCACCTTGGCTGACGGCTGGGGCTGTCCTCAGGGTCTCGATCGGTTGTCCAAACAACACGACGGGGTTGTCGGCGTTCGGCTCGATCGCCTCCCTCGCTGGGGCTCGATTTAACCAGCTCTCCACGAGCTGCGACCAAATCAATAGTGATTTGATCGAATAGGTCCTCCAGTGCACTTACATAGCGCACTAGATGCAGTAATGCAGGGTCTGTCTCGTGATCACCATTGGCAACTTGAGGTGGCCTACCATACCCTTCACGCCTGGGGTAGTAGTGGAACGAGCGACAGTTAACTCTGGGCGACAGGTGCCTGAGATGAACTATAGCCTCTCGAGCAGCTAGTCGGATGGCTTGTGGCTCAAAGGAAGTAGTTCTTCCGGTGAACCTGTAGGGGCGCTCGGGTGCCAGACCCCTACCGTAGATATGTACAGTGGCCCAGAATTGACAGCTCTCGCCACTAATGGGTCCTTGGTACACAACATATTCGGGTGGCTCTTCTAACGCATAGGCACGGCGGGTAAGGTTTGCGAGTATGGTCACAAAACCTCCAAGGTTGGTTGCTGTAGTCTCATGGTGTACTACGGGACCAGGCATTGTGGCTTGGTTTTGGGATAGCGGTTGTGCTGGGCTGGTTTGAGGCGAGCGTGTCCTTTTTTATAGAAAAAGGGGACGGAGCCTTCCTTCGCACGCTTGCGAATGAGACGCCTTTGGTGCTGATCACTGGTGGGTGATAGACAGGCTAGTTGATAGGTTGGGCACCGACCGCAGAAAGCGCGGGTCACCGTGGTGGCTATCTTGTGCGAGAAGCTTGGCTGAGGTCATGGTTATGGCTCGGTGGGTTATTAGCCTAAGTTTATTGACCTGGCTAAGATAGGATTAGCCAATGGTCAGCCTGGCTCTGATACCAAGTCTGTGGCGACCGATTCTCCGGGTAATAATTCCCAGAAAATGGCCCTTGTGCTCATCGGCCCCAGGATAACTGTTAGCTGATGAGGCACCAACTTGATACAGAAATTCCAAGCAAATACAAAATATGTAGTACAAGACCATTCTGGCCTGTGAGTACAACAAATGGTTTCTAGTGGTTGATGGCGGAAGCGGGCTGAAAAGTCATCAGTGTCTATGGGACTCCATTTCCCACAGGAACAGCTGACCAGGTTAATTCCTATCTTCGCGTGGCAGCTAACACCGTTGCTTAGGTTCTGGGACTGTCATCGCAACGCTCCTCTCCAAGCATGAAATCTGGCCAAGACAATAGCCAGGGACAAGCCAGTGAGTACTTTGAATGTACTCGCAAACATAATGAACACATGCATGATTTAATAAAGATGTGCTGAAAATATATTATGCTCAAGACGTTAGTCACATGAGATAAGTAAAACTCTGATGCGTACAAGCATGTTATTTATGGATATGCAATAATATGGTAGTATAAAAATCACGAAGTAAATAACACAAAAGAAATGCCACAATCGGCGTTCGAGCGACACCGCATAAAGCGCTTTTAAAAGAAATGCCACAGTCGGGCGTCTAAGCGACACCACATAAAGGGCTTTAAAAGAAATGCCATAGTCGGGCGTCTGAGCGACACCGCATAAAGGGATTTAAAAGAAATGTCACAGTCGGGCGTCTGTGCGACACCGCATAAAGGGCTCTAAAAGAAATGCCACAGTCGGGCATCTAAGCGACACCACATAAAGAGCTTTAAAAGAAATGCCACAGTCGGGCGTCTAAGCGACACCACATAAAGGGCTTTAAAATAAATGCCACAGTCGGGCGTCTGAGCGACACCACATAAAGGACTTTAAAAGAAATGCCACAGTCGGGCGTCTGAGCGACACCGCATAAAGGGCTTTAAAAGAAATGCCACAGTCAGGCGTCTGAGCGACACCGCATAAAGGGCTTTAAAAGAAATGCCACAGTCGGGCGTCTAAGCGACACCACATAAAGGGCTTTAAAAGAAATGCCACAGTCGAGGCGCCTAAGCGACACCACATAAAGGGCTTTAAAAGAAATGCCACAGTCGAGCGCCTAAGCGACACCACATAAAGGGCTTTAAAAGAAATGCCACAGTCAAGGCGTCGAGCGACACCGCATAAAGGACTTTAAAACAATGCCACAGTCGGGCGTCTAAGCGACACCGCATAAAGGGCTTTAAAAGAAATGCCACAATGAATATCCAGAAGGTAGAACCATCCCAGGGATATTCGATAATACCAGAAAAATTTCACGGGTTAGTCCACATCCAAAATAGTAATCATAAATTATCACAAGTCACAATCGTGCTTCCAGGTTTAACAGTTTCACCTCCGAAGACCGACACTAAGACCGACACTTGACCCATCCCAAACTGTAATCCTTGACCATGGACACGGCTATTCTAATAGGTTTAATATCTGCAGAGGGTGTACTCTTTACCCACAAGTAACGAATTTCTTTAGTCCATCGGGACTAATTCCGTCTACGGTCTTTTTGTTGAAAACACACCTAACTTGCACACACCAGCTTAACTCACATGTGTCTGGAATCACCCACGGCACCTGTTAAGCAAAACTCTAAGTGGGGAGGCCACAACCTCGACGTAACATGGGATCACAAAATTTATACTGCGCGCAAACTGGGGAGCTACCCCCTTTCGGCTACAACCGAAACACCCATGCTCCCGGACCCGGTGGTATGACTACCGGATGCCTCCAGTATCTTCCACCACGGCCTCTCTGTATGGTGTGTGCTAGGAAAGGGTTGACAACTTACTGAACCGTACCCTACTTGGTGTAGGGACGAGTGGTAGTACGAAGCAAGTATGGGGGTTACTGGCACAAGACTCGATCTACGGTCGACTCAGGAGGTTGTAATATTTCCTGCATGATTAGTATGGCAATGCATATATCTCAAACAACAGATGGAAACATCACGCGACATCCCCTCATGTCATACTGGACACGACTGCCTCGACGGAGGACTAGGGCAAGCCCGTGTCTACCCAAGACAGAGGCCTTCCCATCTTTCCTTCCGTATGCATGAAAGACGATGACGGTGATTTCCATCACAAATCATGTCAACTTCATTAGCATAAACTCAATAATATGCACCCATGAATAGGATCTCATCCTCACATAAAATGACGCATGTATGTGTCGGGGTGGTGTACTAGACTTAAAACAAAGTTGAGTCACTTATTTTGGGACGGAGGGAGTATATAGGTGTACAGTTTTCATGATAACTGTAAAGTACCAAAGTTGTATATCCTAGCTGCACCAAACTACAATTTTCTTGTTTTATTAATATGAGATATACAAGAAAGTGCAGCGGGCATGGCTTGTACTCATGCTTGAGGATATTTGGCTTAGGCTCCTGGACTGTGTCACGGCCACACTGAAGATGGCACACTTGTGGTTATCTTCGCTTGTCATTGGTTGTCAGAGAAACCAAACAGAGCTGGAGTGAAAGGTTGAAACAAAACAAAGGGTCTAGGAGTTTCAATACACTGTTGGAAATTTGTGCCAAGCATTAAGGTTGATTTTAGTTCCTTCATCCTTCTAGAGCATAAGAAAAATATGGTGCTTTGCTTGAAAAATTTGCGACTTAATTCTGGAAGGCATTAAGTTTCCATACATGCTGGTACTAATCAATCCATCCCTCTAACACATGATACCCTCTTTCACATGCTTCATATAAGTTATGCCATCTCGCCAAGCACTGATAACATGTTTCATTTAACAGAACATCTGAGATTTGCGTAATTGTTTTGAGAATGGGCAGGGCAGCATCGACACAGGCCTTAATCAGTGTTGGGGCAATGGTAAACCGACGAAGAAGGCGGTTCGGTTAGGGTGGCGCACGATATTGACACCGGCCACGACTAGCATCGGAGGATCGGTCGTTGGGACGGAAGGAAGAAGACGATGATCACAAAATTTTACCACCGATAAAAAACAGGCGACCGGTGCATAGTTGCTCTTATAGTATCCGCTAAAGAAATTGATAAAAGTCAATATATATTCAAAGGACTTCACTCGTGTCACTTAATCATCAGATTGGTTTATTTTCCTGTATTCCGCAATAGCATTCTTTATGCAATCTGCAGATACAATATTGAAGGTTGCAAGTCGGTTAATCAGTCGTAGCCAATTTCTGTTCTTTAGTATATATTTAACTCATATAACTAAGGTCTGACTGTTAAGTGTTGATCTCATCCTTATAACATTCAGAATGATAAACCTTTGTTCATCATTCATTCGAGTAAAGGTGGATGGGAATCTGTCAGCTGGGGTGACGCACCTGTGGCCCTATGGGTGTTATGTTTCTTACATTTTAACTGCAGAACCTCACAATTCCCATTTCTCATGAAGGATACATTTGCTTGTAAATTTTTTTTGGACAACCAAATTGCTACATAGACTACTTTGTTTTGGTAGTGCACTATCTTATGTGCATCCGTCGGAGCTACTTCATGCCTTTTTTACACCTTTAATATGTAGCTTCATCTATCTTTTTTTTAATTTAAAAGATGTGTGCGGAACTACTTCCATGGTGAGCCGACATCGGTTGTGGGCATGCCACGTCTTACCTTGTGCCATTACTCCCTCCGTTCCCAAATAATTGTCTTTCTAGCCATCTCAAATGGACTACAACATACGGATGTATGTAGACATATTTTAGAGTATAGATTCACTCATTTTGCTCCGTATGTAGTCACTTGTTGAAATCTCTAGAAAGACAACTATTTAGGAACGGAGGGAGTAGTAGTCAAGGTGCTTGTCGGTCGAGCTCCAAAATAGGTTATGATGTAAATTGTTTTATGTGTACTGATGATGTAGAACTTAGACTGCTTGGAAATATGTCATGTAAATATGGTACTGGTGATGTACCATGTACACGGCTAGCTCATTTAGGCTGCTTCAGAAATATGGGCCATGTAAATGGGAAGTTCTAAATCACATCGGGAGTAATTGAGCCGCATTAACTTATTTTGCTGGATGCAATGGACTATAAATCGGGTTAAATTTAATACAATGCATGTGACACACGGGAGGTGGCATGAGCGATATTCGACATATTGGACAAGGAGACGCTTCGGCAGCAGAAAATAAAGACATGGTTAGAAACTACACATATTGTCACCCGCGCAAAAAAAAAAGAAAAAAGAAAAAAAGAACTAAGCATATTATTTGTGTTCATGAAAAGAACAACCTTTTGATCAAATGTCATTGCATATATAATTTTGCTTCCGTGGCAACGCAAGGGCACATACCTATCAAATACCAAAACCAAATGTACAAGGCAACAATCAATTCATGTATCACAATCAGATTTTTGTTTAGTACCCAGCTTAACTCACGGATGGTAATCAATCTCTAAACAAAGGAAACAATTAACCTCTACATCACCGTAGTTTACCTCTCGCCAATACCAAATTCATACTAGGCATATCACCTACGCGACATGGTGTTGGGATCATGTCACAACACCACGACGTCCTGAGCGATTTTGTTTCGCCCACGATTGACTGATCCGATTCCCGATCCACGATCCAACCGGAGAAACCCTATTCCCTCCCCCATCTCGTGTATTCTCCTGTGGCGGCATGACAAGTCGAGCGGCGCCAGGGCAGCAACACGCTGTGCTTATGGTGCATCAGAGGCCAGATGCGAGGTACCCATTCACCCTCTCCTCTTAAGCCTACGTCATCTCTCTCCTCTTGGCCATCTCTCCTGGAATGAGCTGCATGGCGGCGCACGACGCATGAACGCGGAGTGGCTCGTTGAGTTGCATGGGGCCCACACGACGCCGCGCGCTGTGGGCTGAATTGGCCTGGCGGGGCAGTGGTTGAAGGACGTGCTTGCTTGAGGTCGCTCGCCATTATGCTGTAGGGGACAACGACGATGTCGATGTGCCAAGGTGGCGGGAGGCGGTGGCCAAATGACGATGTGTTCGAGCCCTAAGGACGCGGTGCTGCGATGCCTATGTTTGCTAGGATCTCACGCGGCAATAATCGTGGGAGGTTATCCAACTTCAGCGTGCATCGAAAACGGCCATTGCTAGCTAGCTTGTGTGCTTGCATCAGTAGAGCACAGAGCGATGGATAGGGACGATTAGTCAGCTCCATGGGAAGATGTGTGCCAAGAGGAGGCTCGGTCTATAGTTTTCCCCACTGTCAAAGTGGCTAGACTGTCATATATTCCAGGGCTTCACCTCGCCTACACAGGCACCACATTGTAATCGGATGTTAAAGACTCAAAGGTAATTCAACCATTGCTTTGATATTCCTAGGTTTCGCTATGAATTAATATTAAGAAAATTTGTCTATACATACGTTGATGCTCCTTGCAAGTCACATCAACTCATGTTTTATTTCTTTCTGGAACGAGCTGCAACACACGGGCAAGATGAAGATTAGAGAAGGCAATTAAGGAGGGAGAGTCATGTTGAAGTTGAGTTTGTATGGTTATAGATTTTAATCCTTGTGCGGGTGGTGTTCTTGAAGTTTCATTTGGTGTTGCTGTCAGCAGGCTTATACTTTCATCATCTTCTACATCAAGTATAGTGGTTAATTGTTTTGGTCAACTCTGCATTTTATTTCCTCAGAATTACCTCACCACATTTTGTGGACAACAAAAGTAACAGTATGGTAATTGGTAAAAGTTTTGGTCCCATAATATCAGTGTGTGTGTGTGTGTGTGTGTGTGTGTGTGTGAGAGAGAGAGAGAGAGAGAGAGAGAGAGAGAGAGAGAGAGAGAAAGAGAATTTAGATATCATTTGGTGGTAGCAAGTTCAAGTAATAGTTTGAACACATTCAAGAAATAGTATAAAGATAATGCATATTACATAAAAATAACACTGAGAATTTAGATGTATTGTTTGTCATGGAGCTGTGGCTGACCGATTTACATGAAATTAATTCTGAGTTGTGGTGGCAAATATAATACACATAATCCATATTGTTATGCACTAGCATCTGTTTGTGTGAAATAGATGAATTATGGTCCCGCACTCCAATAAGATTGATATGTGTGTGTGTTAGAGAGAGAGAGGAGAGGGGAGAGAGTGAGGAAGAGGGAGGGAGAGAGAGTGTGTGTGTGAGGATTTGATAGTAAAAAGGTCGCCAATGTCACTTGATATGTATGAGAATATTAAATGTAATATTAACATGATTAATATTGAACTCTTAAAATTAATATGGCCTCGTTGTAACGCACGGGCGTTCTTCTAGTAGATAGATAATAGATACCAACGCATCCCATCGCCTCGGTCTCTCCCTCCCCATGTATTTCTCCTTATCCGCCGCTGCATCCTCATCTTCCACCACCACCGACCCGCCACCACCATGTTTTCCCTCGTCCAGCTCGGAGTGAGGCCTGTATGATACGCCTCCAACGTATCTATAATTTTTGATTGCTCCATGCTACTTTATCTACTGGTTTAGGCAATATTGGGCTTTATTATCCACTTTTATATTATTTTTGGGACTAACCTATTAACCAAGGCCCAGCCCAGATTTGTTGTTTTATGCCTATTTCAGCGCTTTTGAGGAAAGGGAATATCGACGGGTCAAACGGAACGAAATCAACTGGAGAAGTTATTTTTGGAAGGAAAGCAACCTGATAGACTTGGAGTGCACATCAGGAGTCCAAAAGACGAGGGTGGGGGCGCGCACCCCCCTAGGGCGCGCCCCCCTGCCTCGTGAGCACCCCGGAGGTCCACCGACGTATCCCTTGCACCCATATATACCTACGTACCCTAAAACATCCAGAACAGAAGATAGATCGGGAGTTCCGCCGCCGCAAGCCTCTGTAGCCACCAAAAACCTCTCGGGAGCCCTTCCCGGCACCCTGCCGGAGGGGGGAACCCATCACCGGTGGCCATCTTCATCAGCTCGGCGCTATCCATGACGAGGAGGGAGTAGTTCACCCCGGGCTGAGGGTATGTACCAGTAGCTATGTGTTTGATCTCTCTCTCGTGTTCCTTCTATGGCACGATCTTGATGTATCCCGAGCTTTGCTATTGTAGTTGGATCTTATGATGTTTCTCCCCTCTACTCTCTTGTGATGAATTGAGTTTCCCTTTGAAGTTATCTTATTAGATTGAGTCTTTTATGAGAACACTTGATGTATGTCTTGGTGATCAACTTATGGTTTCGTGACATTGGGAACCTATGCATAGGGGTTGGCACGTTCTTGACTCTCCGTAGTAGCTTTGCGGCACTCTTTGAAGTACTTTTATGTTGGTTGGATGAATCTGAGATTGTGTGATGCATATCGTATAATCATGCCCACGGATACTTGAGGTGACAATGGAGTATCTAGGTGACATTAGGGTTTTGGTTGATTTGTGTCTTAAGGTGTTATTCTAGTATGAACTCTTTTATAGATCGTTCGAAAGAATAACTTTGAGGTGGTTTCGCACTCTACCATAATCTCTTCGCTTGTTCTCCGCTATTAGTGGCTTTGGAGTGACTCTTTGTTGCATGTTGAGGGATTGTTATATGATCTATCTATGTTATTATTGTTGAGAGAACTTGCACTAGTGAAAATATGAACCCTAGGCCTTGTTTCCTATCATTGCAATACCGTTTACGCCACTTTTATCGCTCGTTACCTTGCTGTTTTTTTTAATTTCAGATTACAAATACCTTTATCTACTATCTATTTTGCACTTGTATCTTCATCTCTTCGCCGAACTAGTGCACCTATACAATTTATCATTGTATTGGGTGTGTTGGGGACATAAGAGACTCTTTGTTATTTGGTTGCAGGGTTGTTTGAGAGAGACCATCTTCATCCTACGCCTCCTACGGATTGATAAACCTTAGGTCATCCACTTGAGGGAAATTTGCTACTGTCCTACAAACCTGTGCACTTGCAGGCCCAACAACGTCTACAAGAAGAAGGTTGTGTAGTAGACATCAAGCTCTTTTCCGGCGCCGCTGCCGGGAGGCTAGGTAACGGTACTCACACCCCGTCAACCAAGCTCTTTTGGAACAGTGTTCATGCACAAAATTACAAAAGTTTCTCTGCAATGACGGTGATGTCACTGAGCTGAATCATGCAACAAAAATCCAGTGGAAACTCGACAGGACTGGCTAGAAGGACACCGACAGATCGGAGATAAATCCGATTCGTTAGAGCAAGCATAGTATTTGGGCATATAAAGACACAGAAGAGATCTGATCAGTAAGTTGCATGATTCTTAGCTACTCAAATGGACAGATACTATGAAATAGGAGCATCGCACACATTATGACGGAAAGCCGATCTGCCGACGGTCACACACGTGGTAAATCTGCAGATTGAATGCACATTCAGAAAGAAAGGTGCGGATACATGCGAGCGATCCATCATCGCCACTCATCACGAATTGCGACAGCGAGTCAACGCTATGCCAAAGGGCTTTCCTCACATAGAGTGCAGATAAGACGAGAGGTGTCTGGTCACACCGCAATCAATTGCAGCAGGATTGATCATGGAAGGTTGATGTCGTAGGTCTGGTGAAGACGGTGCAAATCACAGGAATCTAGTAAATGCTGATTAGCATTGATTTGAAGTAAACAGCGATCTCACAAACACGTTGTATGACAATAGACTAAGATTATACTGAGCAGTAGGCAACAGACCATGTGTCTTAGGTATGTCAGATTATCAAGGTATGACAAGAAGAGCAACTTCCTACATATTGACCATGCAGAGGCTTTAAATCAGATCCTAATGCGTTCTGGATGGTGTACTCGGGGCAAATCTAGGTGAGTGTTCACCAGGCGCTGGAGAAGGTCCACGTCGCGAACTAGTGAGATCCTTGACGAGTGCAGCCTAGCATACGGCAGGGTTGTGACTAGCACTATCTGGAGGGAAGCTCGCGGGTGGTCCGGCCAGAGCATCAGGTCGATTGGGATAGGCTCTGAGCATGGTGCTACCAAGCAATCTGTGGAGGTGTGAAGGTCATGAGCAGACTGCGAGTAGGTGGAAGGCTGGTTTGCAGGACTGCCGCGGGTGAACGCGGGGCTGGTGAAGTCAGTCTCTCTATCTGCACGTGCAGCCGAGGCACGCCGCTTGCGATGACCGGTCAGCTGAGTGCACTCCGTTGACAGGGAGGCATAAGGGGTTGGGCGGGAGACTAGGACCGCTGTAGTCGGGTAAGGCCGGGTGGCAAGGACGTGCGGTGGCGGCGGCTGGAGACTCATAGGGTTCCAGATAGCGGCAGGGTAGCTTGTGGACGAATGCACTGGAGTCGGCTGCCATGCCGCAGAAGGCGTTGGCAGTCCAAGGCATAGGGAGGTGACTGCATGTGAGGTTGTTCAGGCCACTACAGTGAAGTGGCTGGGCACTGGCATGCCATGGTGTTGAGTCAGCGTAGGCAGCCCGGGCTAGTGGTAGCACCGTAGGCTGCAGCCGAGCTATCAGGTGATTGAAGGGTGAAGTAGCGGTTGCCAACGAAAGACGTGCGGTGCATTGCAAAGGGCTTCTGGACTGGGCAAAGGCCATAGACATCGCATGGTTCAAAACGAGAGCTGGCAAGTTAGGTACCATGGACAAAACAAGACTGGGAGCAGAAGCAAATGTAGCTGTATCAAATTGGCCAAACTAGAGAGTGGTCGAAAACCAAAGGACTAGTAGTTGAAAGTAATCTAGTCATTGGCAATTGTTGTGAATACTCAAGTGAGAAATACAATTATGGAAAGGTTCATGTACATGACTTGGCAAATGTGACAAGGCAAATAAGCTATGAAAACTTAGATATGATTAGGGAACATAGATCTGAGAAAATGAAGTGTTCAAATTCAATAATCATGAGTGAAATTTCATACAGCATGACATGAAAAGTCCTGTATATAATTTAGATCAATACACTGTGAACAGCAGATAATCAATGAAAACAATGTAAAAATTGATAGAAAGCTGTCATCAATTTCAGAAACATTAAATACCTAACATATAAGATGTTCTAACATATTAAGAAATCAAATCTATGCAAATTTTCTTAAATTCAGGCTAGAAATGTGGTAAAACAAAAGTAAAATCATTAGAATAATAGTGTCATGAAAGCTAATTCATGAAAGTAAAATTATAAATGTGATGCAAAATCGTGAAATGATTGAACATCCATGGGAAAATCTATCTTGCAAAAAGGAATTCCCTGAAAATCCTAGTTGAAAATCTAATTACATAAAGATACGCGCAGACAAGGCATAATCTTAGCAAAGCTGTAGATCCGGACACGATATGCAATCGCTTACAATACTCTGACCTGGTACTTACATCTCTCTCCTCAATCTCTCTCGGTTCAAAGCAGTCGTGGACCCCGCAATGACGCACCGGATCGCTTGCACTAGCCGGCTCCGGGCTGACCCGGTCGGGTGCTGCTCGATGCTCTGGCATTGCCTGCTACCACGGCGTCGCACGGATCGTCCGCTCCGGCGGTGCACGTAGCCTCGCTTGGCGGCCCTCGCCCGTCATGCTTCCTCCACCGTCGTGCCGGGTGCCGGTCGCTCTGCCTCTGTTCCCATACACCGAGCATACTTGGCCTTGCTTATTGCACGGCTCGCTCGACGTCGCGGTCCGCCTGCCATGCGGACGGCTCGGCTGGCTATACGTGGCCGATCTTCCCTCGGCATGGCGCTGGCCGCTTCGGTCGGGCTCTACGGTGATGAGCTCGGCGCTCGCGAGGTTCGCGGGTGCGTGCGCTCGTCGTGGGTGGCGTGCCACGACGCATGAGCAGGTGGTGTCGTGTATGTGTGAGCTTATTGAGGTCGAGATGTGCTGACTGTTGCATATTGAATAATGATGTAGTGAAAATAGTCGTCGGGAAAGAAATCGTCATCTGGAATGGTCTGAGAAACACGTCGAAACATAGCCGGAAATCTCAGGAGTGAACAGTAGGATTTCCACAGCGAAGTCGTACATTAGTTAACCATAGTTAACCGATAAACTAATGCATAAATCACTGATAAGTTACACGGTCATAAATGAAACATACAGCGGTGTAGACATGATTGCTTTGATTTGTATGCTTGAAGTATTATCACTTTTATGTCAATATGAACTTTTGTCTTGAATCTTTCGGATCTGAATATTCATACCATGATTAAGAAGATTTACATTGAAATTATGCCAAAGTATCACTCCGCATAAAAAATTCTCTTTTATCATTTACCTACTCGAGGGCGAGCAGGAATTAAGCTTGGGGATGCTTGATCGTCTCAACGTATCTATAATTTTGATTGCTCCATGCTACTTTATCTACTGTTTTAGCCAATATTGGGCTTTATTATCCACTTTTATATTATTTTTGGGACTAACCTATTAACGGAGGCCCAACCCAGATTTGTTGTTTTATGCCTATTTCAGTGTTTGAGGAAAAGGAATATCAGGCGGGGTCAAAGCGGAGCGAAATCAACTAGAAGTTATTTTTGGAAGGAAAGCAACCTGATAGACTTGGAGTGCTGCGTCGAAGTCGGGCTGCCCACGAGGGTGGGGGGCGCGCCCCCTGCCTCGTGAGCATCCCGGAGGTCTACCGACGTACCCCTTGCACCCATGTATACCTACGTACCCTAAAACTTCCAGAACAGAAGATAGACCGGGAGTTCCGCCGCCACAAGCCTTTGTAGCCACCAAAAACCTCTCGGGAGCCCGTTCCGGCACCCTGCCGGAGGGGGAACCCATCACCGGTGGCCATCTTCATCATCCGGCGCTATCCATGGCGAGGAGGATTAGTTAACCCTCGGGGCTGAGGTATGTACCAGTAGCTATGTGTTTGATCTCTCTCTTTCTCGTGTTCCCTCTATGCACGATCTTGATGTATCGAGCTTTGCTATTGTAGTTGGATCTTATGATGTTTCTCCTCCTCTACTCTCTTGTGATGAATTGAGTTTCCCCTTTGAAGTTATCTGATCAGATTGAGTCTTTTATGAGAACACTTGATGTATGTCTTGGTGATCAACTTGCGGGTTTCGTGACATTGGGAACCTATGCATAGGCGTTCTTGACTCTCCGATAGTAGCTTTGGGGCACTCTTTGAAGTACTTTTGTTGGTTGAATAGATGAATCTGAGATTGTGTGATGCATATCGTATAATCATGCCCACGGATACTTGAGGTGACAATGGAGTATCTAGGTGACATTAGGGTTTTGGTTGATTTGTGTCTTAAGGTGTTATTCTAGTACGAACTCTTTTATAGATCGATCCGAAGAATAACTTTGAGGTGGTTTCGTACCGTACCATAATCTCTTCGTTTGTTCTCCGCTATTAGTGGCTTTGGAGTGACTCTTTGTTGCATGTTGAGGGATTGTTATATGATCTATGTATGTTATTATTGTTGAGAGAACTTGCACTAGTGAAAGTATGAATCCTAGGCCTTGTTTACTATCATTGCAATACCGTTTACGCTCACTTTTATCGCTCGTTACCTTGCTGTTTTTATAATTTCAGATTACAAATACCTTTATCTACTATCTATTTTGCACTTGTATCTTCATCTCTTAGCGAACTAGTGCACCTATACAATTTACCATTGTATTGGGTGTGTTGGGGACATAAGAGACTCTTTGTTATTTGGTTGCAGGGTTGTTTGAGAGAGACCATGTTCATCCCTCGCCTCCTACGGATTGATAAACCTTATGTCATTCACTTGAGAGAAATTTGTTACTGTCCTACAAATCTGTGCACTTGCAGGCCCAACAACGTCTAAAGAAGAAGGTTGTGTAGTAGACATCACTGTCGCTGCTCCTCCAGCTGCGGCGAGTCGGGCGCCAACCCAGCGAGCCGGCGTAGGGGTCGTGCCGTTCCTTGTGCAGCTGCTCACGTGACCAGCATGTCAGCCAGCGGTGAGGATGCAGTCGACGCGCTACTCAACATCTCTGTCCGTGCAGGAGCAGCTCATGTAATCCCCGTCCCAGTTGTCTCCCATCTGGCAAGCAACAGTGAGTTCCCTCTCCTTCCTGTCTCCCTATTCTTCATGCTCCGGGACAGAAAAATTAACAAGGAACCCTGTGTTTTTTGTGTGGTAGATCTCGTCTTACCTAAGCTTGGATCCGTGGACAGCACGTGCATCAGGAAACTTGGACGCCGGTGGCTCGGCTCATCTCAACCCAATGACCGTGTACTAGTTGATGCAAGTGATCAATGGATGTTTGAAGCTTATACATCTCAAAAGCAAACATTTGTGTTGTGTTATCCAGTTAATTAACATGCTAATTGAATTGTATACATCTCAAAAGCATAAAATGGATTTGGTGTTTTTAAAACCTAATTAGTTAGTACTAGCACTAGACAGCATCCGTGCTGCTGCTATTAGCAGTAGCGGCGTGTGCAACCATGCTACTACTATCACAACTAGTAGTAGCGCGGGTAAAACTGCGCTACTGCTAAAAGTTAGCTGCTGCGCCCTATCGATAGCGGGGTCCCATGCTACTTGCAGGCCAAAACCAGCGCTACTACTAGCGTTTTTCCTAGTAGTGATATATACTCTCTCCGTTATTTTATAGCTAGTTTGGGAACATACCGAGCGAAATAGGAAGAGGATTACGAGGAAGTATGCCTCACTGCGATGGAAGCAGTAACTAACAGGTTTTTGTGCAGATCCGGCAGGACCATAGGAGATCTGAGGGTTACAGGATCGACATGCTCAAGCATAAGCGAAGGCGGCTAGGTTTGTTCCTAGCGGAAGGTAGTCGAAAGATGAGAAGGATCTGATTTAAGATTAGTCTCCAACCGTCGTAGCCCGTGCCTGATCGCCAATTGGCGGTGCAAAATACTCTCGAGATCCTCGATAGGGGTCCAAGCACAGCTGGAAAACTTCGGATCGGAGGTCGCACAAGGTTTTACCTACGTTCGCGCCTCCGTGAGTAATACCTATATCCTGCTTGCTTTTGTTATTGGGTTTTATTATTTATGACACTAATTATGTCCCACTACTCAGTTTTCCATTAGAAGTTACTACTGCTCACAAATGTCCTTTGTTAGTGAGATGTTTGCTAAAAATGCCACTATATATCTCAAGAATGCCATTGTTCCATTAGATGTTTGCTCATAAATTCCATTAGACATCGTTATTGTCAAGTCAAACCTGTTGACCATGTTATATGGCAAAAATACCCCTAGACCCACATGTCAGTTCTCTATCCCACCGATAAGTGTGGGCTCCACTGTCGCAGTAAGCAAGCGCATAATTTTAGAGGAAAATAAGAATGATGGTGGGATCATGTGGGACCCGCACTTTATTGTAGTGAGATAGAGGGAGAGCGGACATGTTGGTCCATAGGTGTTTTGGTCATTATAACATGGCAAGCAGATTTGGTGACAATAATGGTGTCTAGTGGCATTTTTTTGCATCGCCTAACAAAGCGATGGCATTTTGAGCAGTTGAAATTTCTATTAGTAAAACTGAGGTGGGACATAACCAGTGGCATAAATGATAAAAATCCTTTGTTATTAATGGGGAGGGATACCTCATGCGTGCGGTTACAATGGTGGATGAGCTTGCTAGCGAGAGTTGCTATATGAGATTTTATGAATGGGGATTTCTGACCTCCTTTATATAGACAGGGAAGGCCTAGGGTTTAAAAAGCGATATTGATCTCCACTACGCGCCCTTTGTCTTGAAGGGCAAGATGGTGCATGAAGCTCTCCTTAGGGTTTCTGCCCTCACCTGTCCCGCTGATCATGGGGAGGTCGAGCTCCCTTGAGTGGGCCACCCCTAGTTTATGACATCGTCATTGTCCAGGTCCACTTCCGGAGCAAGTGTCAAGGGCACGACTCCTGCAGTTCAATCCCATGACACAGAATTAAACAACGACACGAAAATAATAGCTAGGTTAAAAGAGACAAGATAAAGCCAGTTATGAGGTCCTGAATAATTAAATATACTTGCGTATTTTCCAGTTTAGAAGCATAATGGAGGGCAGTAGATATGAATGGTGCATTTTATAAACAAACACTTTAGAAAAAGATGCACTCCTAAATCATCTTTATCTCCGGGTGCATGACTTCCATGTAGTGCACCTATGTGTGGGATAATGAAAGAACCACCTTCAGGCATCCTTTCCTTTAGAGATAAAGCTTTCATAGGCCAGAAAACAAACACTGTCCTTGCTGCCGATTTGCATCGATCATCTATGGATAAAATGTCCAACGACACAACTAAATATGAATGGTGCATTTTTCAGTCTAGAAGCATGATGGAGGGCAGTAGATATGAATGATGCATTTTATGAACAAATGCTTTAGAAATAGAGGCACTCTAAATCATGTCTATCTCTAGGTGCATGACTTTCATGTAGTGCACCTATGTGTGGAATAATGAAAGAACCACCTTCAGTCATCCTTGCTTTAGTGACAGAGGTTTGATAGGCCAGAAAACAAAAACTGTCCTTGGGTTGATATGCATCAATTATCCATGGATAAAATGTCCGCGGCATAGCTAGATAGATTCCTTAGTTGATAAATAAATCTTAGCTATTCTGAATTCTCTCATTTCTTAAATTAAATTTGGTTAATATTTATTAATTAACCCCATAAAAAGAAATAATAAAGGCCATTTCTTCTAAAAATTAGAATAGCTTCCCCTTCCTCGCGAGAATTGCATTTCGCTTCAGCTTCCCGGTTTAGTTGGTTTGGAGGATTAATTGATTGGATACCCAATCCGCATAATCTTTCAAAGTCACTGCTTCTCGATGATAGGCATAAAGGCATGATTAGTTCCACGAATCAGTGAAAGCGGTGACATAGCAGACCATCACAAGCCCAAATCATAGAAATTTCCATGGCCAGTGTAGAACTTAGCACGGCTCGATGGCTATGGCGTGGACACAAAGAGCACAAAAGAAAGCACATGAGAGGAAGGCAGTGCTTACTTACACAAGCAGTAAGAGAAGAAGCTGCGGCGTTGGACTGGTAGTCGCTGGCGGAGAATCAAGTGGAGGGAGCTTGGGGACGAGTAAAGGCGCTTCTAGGTTCACTAGCTCTGCAACTCGGGGAGAAGATGGCCGAGCCGAGATTCCTAAGGCATGTCGCACTCACCGTCTGGCGGTTACCTTGGTGAGGTGCGGATCTGGACTCCTCCTTGGCCGGAGAGCAGCATCTGAGGGAACCCCTCTGCTGCGGCTACGTGAGGACCGTCTCTGTGCCACCCCTTCCTCGATGGAACACGGTGGAGGAAGTGATTCTGGACAAGGTGGGGGCTGGCTTGGTCTTGATGGCGACAGCGCCACCTCGAGCCCCTTTCTCAAGGCCGTGCGGCGTTGATCTGGGAGCCACTTCCTAGAGCGAGCACCATGCGTGGTCCCACAATGATCAAGACATCATTGATGAAATACAACAACAATTACAGGAACCAACCATATCTTGGCAACACAAGTACTGTGAGAAGGTTCTCTAAAGCAACTCCTCCAAGAAGGGAATGATGTGCAAGTGCCACCATTGCTGGGTCCAACCATCAAATGGTAGATCGTGGGTTTCATTCTACATATCAATTCAATTTAACTCCAAGCAAAGCCTTAAAAATTTAACAATGCAAAAACACCTCCATGGCAAGTATAACCAACTAGGGTCAGATCTAGGATTTTCACTCTAGAGTTCAAGACAAGTTACTTGAGAAACAACACCTACCCCCTCCATCCAAATATATAGGTCCTAATAAGTTTTCCGTGAATGTCTTTGACCACGAATTTGGGCAACAATATATGACATGCATGTTACACAAAGCACACGTGGTCAAATTCGTACATGAAATGAGTTTCTAATGATATAATAATTATATTGTTCATCTCGTGTACTATTAATATCAATGGTCAAAGGCAACCTTAAAAAATGTATAGGCCTATGTTAAAAAAATTTATAGGCCTATGTTAAAAAAATGTATAAGGCACTCTAATACATTAATCCAAAGAGACTCTCTACAGTGTTTCATTGCATAGCCAAAGCTAAGAGCTTCCAACATTAACTTCAAGTGTAAAATGTGTAGTGTGGATTCCCGTTAAAAAAAGTGTAGTGTGGATGTATCGTGCAAGTCATCATTATAAATGTGGATGTAGCGTTTTGAATTAATGTATTAGAGTGCAGGATTTTCTATTTTTACTGTTCACGGGTGGATGTAAGCTCGGGTTCGGCCTGAATTATCGTCTAAATGTTGCCTATATGGCATTTGCGTAATCTTCTACAAACAAAAGACTGCGTTATTGACACACATTATCCTCATATACTAATTAGCCCCCCAAAAAAGCTGTGTAAGGAGAATCTGAAGCTAGTAATTACCCTCATATTTACTATACTTATTTGGCATTGTGATTTGGGGATAAAATTATCTGTTTCCATATTAAACATGTGTTGCCATGGATAACCTACGTATGAGTTAACAGGATTGTTAGCAAGTAGGAAATTAAAGGCTATATCAATCGTACACCAACATTTCTCACCTAAATTAGGTATTAAATCAATCAGTTTCCATCTAGTATGAAAATCTTCATCTACGAACGGCATCATATCCTGTATTCCCCTCATAAATCAGATTCGTATCGTCAATCTACCGTCACAAAATCTCACAAATTAATTACCGTATAATAACGTCTGTTTTGTTTCCCTGGTAGACGCATGCATCTATGAATTCTGTGTGTATAAATATGGCCGTACCCGTACCAATCGCCACATCCGGTGGCAAAGCCGTGCGAAATACGATGAGGGTGAACATGGTCGAGACTGGGTCCAAACATCGCAGTGGCACCGTAGAGGTTTTGGTCCTTGGACCGACGTGAGGAGTTTCGGCAGCGCGTCCGGGAGGAATTCCGCATCGAGGCGGGTTCTTCGCTGCGGCTCTTCCTCAACGACAAGGAGCTCCGGGACAGCAACACCATGGATAAGTACAAAATCGTTGATAACTCCACTGTCACATTCGAGGAGATTTCGTAAAACTACCCCCAGCCCGAGCCCAGGGGTAGGCAAATAATAAAGATATACGAGTTCTCTCGTCTTAGATTTTGTTTAAGGTCTTCGCGTCATTGTTTGTGTCGCTACTCGTTAGTGATGGTCTCAGTTGATGTTTAGCTTTGTTTGTCTTGGCACGATCAGATGTAGGTCGATCATAAATTAATAAATGAATGAGCTGAAGTTATATATTTTTGTTTGGGTGTGAAAATCCTTTATAAACCGCCTTTGCTTTTTAATAAAAGTTGGGGCAGAAACCCTATCTTTAAAAAAAAAATCCTTTATGGCGGTGCTATTGCCTATTGGCCAGTAGCCTACAGAAAACCTAAAAAGGTGGTCAGATTTGCCGTATCGCCCAGTCTGCTCATCGATCTCCACTCAACCCGCAACCCTGCGTGGTTGTATACATGACAATCAATGAAATCGCTCGCTGCGTTCTTATTTTCCTACTCTCGTTCAGGTACAAGAAATCGAACATGCATGTTGGCCTAGTGTCACCATGTAATTAAAGCAGATGATAAATTGATAACAATAATACACACATGAATTGGAAACATCTTTCTGTTAATACACATTAATTGGAAACATCTTTCTGTTGAGGTAATCATCTCATCATACAATATACATGCCGATGACAACTTAGAAAAGCTCTAACAAAAGGTCATCATCGCCAGACTGGAAGTGCATTACTCGTCTTTGTCTTGTCGTCCATGAGCGTGGGAATTGAAGCATCGGACCATCACCAAATAAGAAGGGAGCAGAGGCATCTTATATATGATAATTATTAAGCGAAGTGGTACTTAATATAGCACAAAGCGATGAGCAAGGTAAATACATCGATGGTGCCTGAACTTGTCATCTATGTTCACTTTAGTGTCTGTACTTGCAAAATCGCCGAACAGGTTCTAAAACTTGACACAAACATGCAAATCGATGCTAATCCGTGCGTCGACGTGGCACTGGCATGGCGTGGGGCCCACTTGAAGGTACAAAACAGAATTACTTGAGTACTATATGACCCTATGACTAGTGGGCCCGCCTGTCATTAATTAGTAATAAAATTAACATAAAAATGTACTGGACATGCGTCGAACCTGCGACCTGATGCTTGGGGAAAATTTCGCTCATCACTCCACCAAACATATTTCCATGTCAACGCCAGCCCCTCAAACTTAATGTATTTGAACCGAAAACTCCTGTATACATAAATGGGTTGCAGCCTGTGGCCCATTTACCGCACATTATTTTTTAATGTAAAAAATATGTCAATAATAAAATCTAGATTGGATATTCATGTGTAATTAATAATTATTCATGCTACACAAATATCCGTGTGCATGCAATAAATATAGAGAGGTATGTAATAAACTATCTTACTTAAAAATGTTCCTGTAATTTTTAGAAATATTAACTTATTATTTTAAAATACTATTTTAAAACAGTAATCCGATACAATGGAAAGACAAACACAAATCCACCAGTAAAAAGTAAATTTATATAACTTTGTATGTCAGAATGTGGATGGCATCCATCATGGTAACAAAAACAGACACATTGTTTTGGATAGTTAGAGCACCACGAAGCCCTTTGAATCATGTGGCAGACGCTGGCGGAGCGGAGGCAACAGAGAGGGACTTCAAGAAATTAGCGGAACAACTGAGATTGATAGCCTAGTTTGTTGCCCGCACTTCATGGTGACCTTGTCGATGGCAGGCACAAACCTCACCTACATGTGCGCCAGTGACCATCACACGCCATCCATGTTGGCGCAGTTCCAGGGTACCTAAAATTTTAGGGGGAGTTTACGTTGATCCAAGCAAAACAAACACAACATTTACTTCACATCTCCGGCAGCCTCCTGCTAAAGTTCATCCACCTCCCGCCGGTACCCAAAGCGTCGTCGGTGAACTGCAGGCAGAGCCGTCAGTCATCTACAAACCAAGGAAGAGCCAGAACCAAGATACCAAAAGCAAAATAGGGATGCAGTGAATTGGCTTATGAGGATGGCTTGCTACATTCTTTTTTCCCAACAGGAAATGGAACATACATGTTGGCGATTACGCTACCATGTAAAGCAGCTGATAAATTGAAGATAACAATACATGCATGAATTGGGATCATGTCATTCTACAATGCATACCAATGATCCACTTAGAAAAGCTCTAACAATCGGTCATCATCACGGGAGAGGACATGCACAAACTCTTTGTCGTCTTCGTCATCCTTATGCAAACAAAGCTTTAAGTGGGACCTGGATTCCCCTGCAATAAAAGTAGTAAGTGGGAGTTGGATTCCCCTGCAATAAAAATAGTAAGTGGGAGTTAGAGCTCGGGCCCTTACAAAGTAACTTTTATTCTTCATGGTGTTTGTATATGTTAACTATGAAGGAAAACAATAGTCCGACAATGAAAAGGCAACAAGACATAAAACGACAGATCTGATGGTGCAGGTCGAGAAGACATGGACCGATTCTGGCTACCATATGCATGCGCTCGACAGTTACCCCGTGATGGTGTCCTAACTACCGATCAGTGGGTCACACTTTCCAGGCCCCACGGCATACTCAAGATGGAATCTTCTAAAGACTAAACACGTACTCAAGACATGATTTGATACTCGGCATGTTTGTCCCCCGATATAACCGACCAAGGTGTAACCCTAGGTACCCACGGTGTCTAAATAAGCTGAGGGGTTTAGACCGTAGAGGTAAATTCATTCACACATATGATCTCGAATTAGTCCTAGTCCTAGGTCCTCTAGCTTGTAGCTCTTATAGTGTAGTTGTCCCCAAAATTTAAAGCACTAGATACTTTTGCTTTCATGGACAGGGACAGGAAGTACAAGAATAAGGATAATGTTTTGACATTAAAGTTTTGGTAGTAAACTGTTGGTTGAAAACTGAATGGCGGCCAAAGCATTCTTTACATCAACTATAAGCATGTTGTGTCGATATTAATATTCTATCAAAAGTAATTGGCAGAAAGGTTTTCCCCCAAATGTAGAAGGAAGACTAATGTGAATCATGGTACACAAAGAAAGCCTACTGTGAGTACATGTATCTGTCAAACTATACAGAAATATGACCATCCGTGATCCAGAAAATTTTCCAAACCCTGAAAAACAGCAAAGCAGCTCAGCAATGACGAAACATAGGAGTAATGGCAATATTAGAATGTAGATATTACTTACGGTAGGAATAAGTAGTCTAAATAGTAGCAATGCAATCTTAGCTGAACAACCCTAAAAGATATGGCAAAAAGCGTTCATCTGAATTCTGAATATCGGTGCTCTGCAAAACAATGCAGAGCTTTAGACCCACGTTATTATTGCCATTTCTAAACCAAGTTTTCCCCAAATCAATGCACCATGGCATGGAAGTGAACATGTAAAGAGCCAACCAGCTTGGATGACACTAAGATTAACATATTGCTTTCACATTTTCGAGTTAAAGCTTATACTCAAACCAGTGCATATTTGCATAGAATATGGACTGCTGCTACCTATGAAAATTGTCTATATGAGTGGTTTTCGTCGCTACTCTCACCATCCGAGAAAGAGGCGGCGTCGACCAGATTAGTACTGCTACTCATGGTGAGGTCGGTGATGATGCAGTCTTCTGGCGTGTGGGTGATCGGCAGCTACTACAGAACCATTGTGATGATATGTGAGGCCAGTCGGGTTCCTCGGATGTGCCTAATTAACCGGGAGAGATGCTACACACGGAGGGTTTACTTGGTTTACGAGATGGTTAGGATATGATTGGCTTAGATTTGATAGTGTGGCGGGCCCACCACTTAAAATCGAGGGTCAATTAGTGAAGGCCGGCGGCAGGTTCCGTGAAAGTCCGTCTGTTTTGGCGCGTGTGTAGTATTATCGGCCTAACGGGGTAGCCAGTATTTCCTGACATCCGGGGCGGCATAGACCTTCCTGGTTTGGGGTTGTCGCTGCGAGCTTTCATTATAGATGCGTTAGCGTCTGGGTGGGCCGGTGGGTTGACGTTGACCCGGCCCATCTCATTGACCACGAAGGAGAGGAAGCCAAAGACTAGGATTTCGGAAGATGAGAAGGATGCGATCTGAGATTGGTCTCCAATAGTCGTAGCCCGTACCTGGCACGTCAATTGGAGCTAGAAAATACCTTCAGATCCCTCGGTATGGGTCCAAGTGCCGCTGGAAATCTCGAATCGGTGATCGCATAGAGGTTTTACCTAGGCTCGGGCCTTCGTAGAGTAATACCCTACGCCCTGCTTGATTTTGTTATTCATTATGGAGGGATACCTCGTGCGAGGGGTTACAATAGTGTATGTGGTTACCACCAAGAGTTGCTATCTGAGATTCTATGAATGTGGATTTCCCGGCCTCCCTCATATAGATAGGGAGGCCTAGCATTCTGAGAGGGATATCGATCTCCACCACTGCCATCCTTTGTCTTGGAGGGCAAGAAGGTTGCCAATGCTCTCCTTACGGTTTCTGCCTCGCCTTGGGCCTTGCGACCCCAATGATCATGGAGGCCGCTCCTTGAGTGGGCCACCCTGGTTTTATGACACCATCATTCTCAGGTCAAATTTCAGAATAACAATCAAGGGCACTGCTCCTGGAGTCCCAACCCAATGATCTGGAATTAAACACGGACATCGAAAATAATAGCCTGGTTAAAAGAGGCGGGATAAAGACAGTTATGAGGTCCTAAATAATTAATTATACTTGCATATTTTCAAGTTTAGAAGCACGATGGAGGTAGTAGATATTAATGGTGCATGTTCTAAACAAACACTTTAGAAACAGAGGCACTCCTGAATCATGTTTATCACCGGGTGCATGATTTTCATGTAGTGCACCTACGTGTGGCGTAATGAAAGAACCACCTTTAGTCATCCTTCCTTTAGAGACAGAGCTTTCATAGGCCAGAAAACAAAACTGTCCTTGCTGCCGATTGAATCTATCATCCATGGATAAAATGTCCGACATCACAGCTTGAAAAATCCATTCATTGATAAATAAATCCAGTGAAACAGTGACATAGCAGAGGATCACCACATGCCCAAATCCTAGAAATTTCCATGGATGGCGTAGAACCTAGCATGGCTCAATGGCCATGGCGCGAACACAAAAGCACAAGAGAAAGCACAGGAGAGGAAGGCAGTGGCTTACCTACACCAGCAGAGTCGGAGAAGAAGTTGCGGCATTGGGTGGTAGTCTGAAGCAAGTATGGGGTTACTGGCACAAGACTCGATCTACGGTCGACTCAGGAGGTTGTAATATTTCCTGCATGATTATTATGTCAATGCATATATCTCAAACAACAGATGGAAACATCACGCGACATCCCCTCATGTCATACCGGACACGACCGTCTCGACGGAGGACTAGGGGCAAGCCCGTGTCTACCCAAGACAGAGGCCTTCCCGTCTTTCCTTCTGGTATGCATGAAAGACGTATGACGGTGATTTCCATCACAAATCATGTCAACTTCATTAGCATAAACTCAATAATATGCACCCATGAATAGGATCTCATCCTCACATAAAATGACGCATGTATGTGTCGGGGTGGTGTTGCCACCGTGCTGTGTAACACACACAAAAAATTCACCAGGGTTGGAATGCTTTCCTTCAGGTCATGGGAAGGAAAGGTGCATCAAATCATCATGAAATCTTCAAAATCCTATTTAAAGATAATATATTTGAATTAACACACAAAATAAAAACAGCACAAAAAGTTGTTTAGAAATTTTTCAAATAAATCTTAAAATAAACTAGACAATATCTGAGAGAAGTAGCAAAAGAATCAATTCATTTGGAGTTGTATTTAAAAGTTATAGACAGTCAAAGTTTGGTCAAAAATCTGTTATTTAAATAAAACAGAAAAGCGTTGCGAACTATCATTACACGTCGGCGCATTTTGAAAATGCGCTTCCACTTATCCAGCGTGGACTGCGCTGAGTCCTGCCGGTGGGCCAAAGGGGCCCCTTGGTCAGGTTTGACCAGTCTCCTTCCTCTCCTTCCTCTGGCGAGCAGGCGGGGACTCGGCGATCTTCGCGGCGCTAGGCAGCTCCTTGAGGGCATCCGAGTGCAGGGATGGATCCGCCACTCCTAGGCGGTCCTTCCGGTGGTAAATAGGGTAGCCGGGGTGAAGGAGTCACCGTGGCGAGCTCCATGGCGGAGGGGCATTGGTGGATAGTGAGTTTGAGGCTGCGGTGGTCTCGGCCAAAATTGAGCGAGGGGTTGTGCTCGCGAGAGGAAGGCAGAGTTATTGTGGAGAGAGTGGAGAGGAGAGCCTGGTGGCGATGGAATCGGCCAGGGCTTGGCGGCGATCGAACCGGCGGACTCGGGAAGAAGGCCTTCCTTGCTTGATTGCAAGCCAAGGCAACACTAGGAGGATCGTATGAGGTTGCTTGAGGACTCGGTTGAGCTCGGGGCCCTTATATCTGTGGTGGAGGTCGGTTACAGGGCGGCGGCGATAAGAACGACGACGAACCGCCTCCATGTAACAGGCGGCGTGGCGGCGACAGCGCTAGCGGACGAGGCTGCGGATGAGCTCGCACTATTCGAGGGGCAGGTGGCAAGCTGGGGTGGCTTTGGCGGCGCCGACCACGGTCGGGCCTGCTAGCGGCGGCAGCTAGCCACCACAGCCATCTGGCGGTGGCGCCTGTGGGGTGCGGGGTGGTCGAGGTGGCGTGGCGGTGCAAGGGACACGACGTGCAGGCTGGGGCGGGTTTTGAGTCTTGAGGTGTGTGGCGGCTCGGGTGCTAGTGGGTGCCAAGCGCCTGCGCTCTGGGCGCGCCGAGCACGCCCGAGTGTGTTCGACAAAATGCCAGGCAGTCTAGAGTTCCAAACCACAAGGAGTTAGCGAGAAGGGGTTATGGGCTAGGGCAAAACCTTAGGACATCTTTGGGTAGTTCAGGAGCTCAAGCTCACAAAGTAAACTTGAAATCATGCCAAAACTGGTCATGTACTCAGGGTGTTTGACAAAATGCCAAAGGCACCTAGGTAGCTCTTGGGTGGCTAAACTCTCTAGATCAGTGTCTCCATGGGTAAAAAGAGGGTGGTGAAGTCAGTTTGCAAAAGGAGAAACTTGCTAGTGCAAGTTTTGCAAAACTACACTTACGGACAGGGGAGTGAGTGGCATCATTACATGGACCAAAGGTGTTCCAAATAGAGCATGCTCCTGGACTTAGGGGTTTTGCAGGGTTGACTACAAGCATGAGAAAACACAAGGTCATTAGAGCAAGAAATAACAGGGTTGTAGTAGAAAACACAAGTCTGGTCCAGAATGGAGAAGGGCTGTTGCACTCAAATTTTCCAAAGAACATCACTATGTTTTTGCATAAATTTGGATGGCATGCTACTCTTGACATCCCAAAATTTTGGTGGAAGCTAGAAACAAATATTTGAAAGGGTTGTAGTGCAAAGTTGCCCTTGGACCAGGGAAGAAAAATGGGTGAAAAACCCAAAATAAGCAATGAAATAATTTTATTAATGCACATAATTGATTTAGTGACATCTCATGACATCTCCAAATTTTGGTTGAAATTTTAAGTGATTTTATCAAATGGTTGTAGTACAAGCAGAGCTCCAAAAATCTAAAACAATCCATTTTAATGAATAAAGTTCAGGATGAAATGATCTAATAAAATAATTCCACTGATTAAGAAAATGTTATAAAGATTTGGCATAAAAGTCCCATATATTTTGGAAAGCTCCACTTGGGAAAGGATGCAAAACTCATTAACAATAAAGAAGAATGTTACGAAAATCCACGAAATGAAATTAAAAATAACTCTGGCAAAATTTTACTATCAAAAATTTGCCCAGAAAACTTAAGGTGTTACAACTACTATCCCCTTAGGAAAATCTAGTCCTCGAGATTTGCAAAAGTAAAAAAATAAATGAATAAAAAGCAGCAGCCACAGTGAGAGCAATAAGTGATGCAAAAATCTGTGTGGGATCTTTGGCGGGTGGGGGAAAATCCACGGTCTTGGGGAAAACTAGCGATTTCTACCCTGGACATAAATTTAGAATAAATCCTAAATCTTAAAATCGCTGAGTGCACCCGAGAACACAGTGCTCTCTCTGGCTGTTGGTGGACCCGGGCCTGAGTCGACCTCTTCTCTACCTCCGGCTCCTTCTTCTTCCTCTCTCCTTGCGCTCTCCGCGCTTTCTCCACCAGCGGCGCCTAAGCGTAGGGTACCAAGGCCGTGCAGCGGTAGTCGTGGCACACTAGCTGCTGGTGCAGCGTGCACTCACCTCGCGGGCAGTGTGCTGTCGGCACTGCTCATGGTTGCCTCCGAACACCGGCGGTCGAGGCGACAGCGGCGCTGGTGGACCTCGCCCACCGTACACCGAGCTCGAGCTATAAAATGACATGGCGTCCTCCTCTTCTTCCTCACACCTGGCCTCGCTCCTCCTTCTCTCTTCTTCTCCTCTGTTTCCGATTGCGGAGCTCGAGGCAGGCGCTAATGGCGGGCGGCGCCGGACTGGTGCGTGATCCTGCTGTGCGGAGGCTGGCAGCGGTCTTTGGGGCTCTCGGTGCTACGTGTGCGATGACCCTCGGCGATCGTCGTGATGCGCTTCTTTCGGTTGCTGGCTCTCCGTGGTGGCGGTGGCCACGATGAGTAGGTGGGGTGTGCGGGTGTTAACTGTTGTCCGGAGGTGCTTAGTTAGGCATAACACAGTTGCAAAATTTTTACAAGCAGTGTATGTGTTAGTGTAATTGTGGGGTGAGTCTGCTGCCTTGGGACTGTGTGAAATAAATGATCTATGTCGTGGAAAAACATACGATCACGGCAACTCAGGGAAAAGAAATCACGCTCCAGGATTTTCGCGAGGAAAACAGTAATACATTAAAGTCCAAAAGCGGCGAGCTGCTTACATTAATGATTTACTCGCTGCGAAACTTCGGGTACTAAGCATAAGTTACAACACATAAAAAAATCGACGATAAATACAGCGGTGCATCTAAATTGAAAGCAGTGGCTGGGCGGGGTCCTGAGAAAGCGTTTCGGTACTAGGATACACTATCCTTCTATCGGAGGAGTGGATTGACCGGTCGATGTATGTGTCTCTCCTGGTGGGCCTCGGTGATCTGCCGATGGCGATCTCGAGGTTTAAATCCATGAGCTTTGCAGATAACCCATCACATGTTGGGTCAAGCGTTCTTGCGATGGCGTATTGGGCGAGGTTGGCCAAGACTGGGTCTCTCTCAATCGTCCACGGAGAGGATGTTACTCCTGCGGGTGCTACGGCTCGGAAAATAATAATACCCTCGTTCGCTGGCGTAGGGTACCCATGAATCTAAAGCGAGCAAGCGCTTCATCGCAGCAGCTTCTCTGACCATGTCTTGGGGTTGGCATAGATTTCCCCATGAAGGAGACTTTTGTGGGGTCTTGGTTTGGGTTCTGGCGGGATGTGCATGGTTGCCCAATATCTCGAGGTGGAAGGGTGATCCTCGATTTGAACAGCTCATCTTTGGGGTGGCTGGGTTGCGCCCATGGTGCTGCTGGGTAAAATCCCACAATATCTTGACAAAACTACCTAGGGTAGCATCTGGAGTCCTCGAGATAAATACTAGGGCTTGGCATGGAAAGAAATGGTTGTGGGGATGGTGCACAAGGTGAAGGGTGCTTGGCAAGGTCACTCGGTGGCCCTTTTTATAGCACCGGGGCTGGGTCATTTACCGTGGTAAAGTAAAGAATCTACAGCTGTAAAGTTCCTCAACTAATGGCCTTAGGTACACATCAATGTCGTTGCCGGGTTGCTTAGGGCCTTGGATGAGAACTGGCATCATAATGAACTTCCGCTTCATGCACATCCAAGGAGGAAGGTTATACATACATAGAGTCACGGGCCAGGTGCTGTGATTGCTGCTCTGCTCCCGAAAGGATTAATGCCATCGCGCTTAAAGCAAACCATCGTTCCTTGGGTCCTTTGCAAACTCATCCCAGTACTTTCTCTCGATTTTTCTCCACTGCGACCCGTCGTGGTGCTCTCAACTTCCGTCTTTCTTACGGTCCTCACTGTGCCATCGCATCAACTTGGCATGCTCTCCGTTTACGAGCAGGCGTTTCAACCGTGGTATTATAGGAGCATACCACATCACCTTCGCAGGAACCCTCTTCTGGGAGGCTGCAAATCAACATCACCGGGGTCATCTCGTCGATCTTATACGCAATGCACCACATACCGGGCATGCGTTCAGATCCTGTAGGCACCACGGTAGAGGATGCAGTCATTAGGGCATGCATGTATCTTCTCCACCTCCAATCCTAGAGGGCATCGACCTTCTTTGCTGCGTATGTCTGTCGGAAAGTCGTTATCCTTTGGAAGCTTCTTCTTCATTATTTTGATAGCTTCTCAAATCCTTTATCGAGCACAGCATTCTCTGCCTTCCACTGCAGCAATTGATGCACGGTGCCGAGCTTTGTGTTGCCATCTTCGTAATTGGGGTACAACCCTTTTTGTGATCCTCTAACATGCGATCGAACTTCAGCTTCTCCTTTTGACTTTCGCATTGTGTCCTTGCATCGACAATGACCTGGCGGAGATCATCATCATGGGGCACATCGTCGGTTCATCTTGATCTTCAGCAGCCGCCCGTTGCAGCACCATCGTGCACATAAATGCAGTGCAACTTGATGTTCAGATAGCATCACCGTATTCGGGGCACATAGTTGTCATCGTACTCTTCTTCCTCGCCGTCTTCCATCATAACCCCTATTTCTCCGTGCCTCGTCCAAACATTATAGTGTGGCATGAAACCCTTGTAAAGCAGGTGGGTGTGAAGGATTTTCCGGTCAGAGTAAGACTTCGTATTCCCACATATAGGGCATGGACAACACATAAAACCATTCTGCTTGTTTGCCTCAGCCACTTCGAGAAAAGCAAAAAGAAAAAAATAAATATAGCAGAAAAGAAAAAAATCTATATAAAAAACTACTCATAAATGAACATAGATGCGCTTATAGAGAAAATTCAACCTAAATTCATAATAAATTTCTACTAACTTCAGAGAAATTCAGTATGAATTTAGGTTAAAATTCTGTATAAGGCATCTATTCATTGAGAAAAACTCAACATGGCAGAAAGGGAGGTGCTTATAAACTGGTTTGATTCCCCTTGATTGGCGAGGTGGGACTAAACTCAGGCGCGAGGACCAACCCTTTAGTCCCGGTTGGTAGGACGAACCGGGACTAAAGGTGGTGCTAGTCCCAGTTCAAGCCGCCAACCGAGACCAATGATTGCGGGCCGAGGCGAGGCCAATGGTCGGTTCGTCCCACCAACCGGGACCAAAGGTCGAGACGAACCAGGACCAATGGCCACGTGGCCCGGCCGGCCCCAGGCTCCTGAACCGGGATAAATGCTCACATTAGTCCGGTTCTGGATTGAACCAGGACTAATGGGCAAAACAGGCCTCAACGATAGCCTTTTTCTACTAGTGATTCTGGACAAGGTGAGCCTTGGTCTTCAGCTGACAGCGGCCACTTGAGCCCCTCCATCTGCGAGAGCAGATCCGGGAGCCGCTTCCTTGACAAGCACGCACATGGTCCTTTGGTGACCTGGAGGTCCGCAATGGAGGTGGCGGGCGGCGATATCTGAGGTCGGCGGAGGAGCAATATGTTCGAGGCGGATGGCGCGCGATGGCGGTGGTGGCGTGCTTGAGGATCACGACCTAGTGAATATATCAATATACAGTAAGGTGGACTGGGAGGAGCTGTGGCGTATGTTCTGCTCTATCTGAAGTGACCTAAAATAAATAGGTGAGGTGAAAATAACCGAGGAGGTAAAGCTACCAAGCCTCCCTTTAGGAGTAGAGATTTTCAATTTATAAGCATGATGAAGGGAAGTAGATATGAATGGCGCATTTTATAAGCAAATGCTTTAGAAATAGAGGCACTCATAAATCATCTTTATCTCATGACTTTCATGTAGTGCACGTACTGTGGTTAATGAAATAACCACCTTTAGTCATCCTTCCTTTAGAGACAGAGCTTTTATAGGCCAGAAAACAAACATTGGTACAACGGCGAAAATTCGTTTCTAAGCCGGGCTCAGATGCACCTGTTATCTTAGTCATTCATTCACATGTGGATTCATGTAGTAGGTTGTATTCTATCTGGTATTCTCACCGTACGTGATGTAAAAAGGCTGTGGGCCATTGTTTCATTTATATTGCGTCGCACCATCACTTTCCGGCGGAACAGTCCGCCCCTTACGACCCTGCTTTTTTTCTGCGCCGTCCTGTTCCATCTGCACTGCACCCTTGATGCTCTCCATCACCACCTGTGCTTTCCGCAGCGGACCTTGTGCTCGTAAGGCCAACTTCACCGCTGCGACCCTATCCTGTCCGGCCCGTCCGTCTGGGGTAAAAGGGACAAAAAGCGGCCCTTGGCGACCTCAAGCGGACAAATGTCCGGATTCCGTCCGTTCGACCCATCCCGGCCCAAACTTGCGCTCGGTTTGGGGTGAAAGCAGACGCTGTGAGACGGCCAACGCCGCGCCCTTGTCCCCGTGGCCCGCCTGTCGGGGACACTAGCAATCCCTCCGCTCCCAACGCTTCACCTCTCTCCCGCCCGCCCGCCGCCAGCTCGCCTCCTCACCACGCAGCCCGCGCCGTCCATACCAAACTACGTCTCGACATAGCGCCCCACGCCCGCGCTTTCACCGTAGTTTTGGTGCGTCTATCGGGGAGGTTTGGCGTCGCCGTCCTTGCCGATGGCGGAGGGTTCTGACTGCCGACAGCGGACCAAAGCGGATTCCGGCGAGCTCGGGCGGCGAGTGGCGGCGGCAACCATCCCTGCTGCGTCGAGGTGATCGCCGCAGCCTCTTCGCCACCACGACCGGAAGGTGTTGACTTTTGCCATCAAAGGTATGGACAGTGGAGCGAGTTTTCTTTCATTACTTCCTTTGTTCGTCGGACGATTAGTGCGTCGGATGATGAAGATCTTGTGGTGGCTGCACTGGTCGTTCCGACCATATTCAACAACTTCCTCGTCTGGGGTCACTCCTGGCGTGCTCCAACCTGAACCGCAATAGGGGAGAGGCCACGCCCTGCTTTATGCGATTACTTTGCCAACACCCGCTCTTCAAGCAGGATTTCGTCGCCGTTTTCGTATGGCAAGGCATGTGTTCAATCGTATCCGAGAGGAGTGGTTGCTCATCACCCATACGCCGAGTGCAACACGGATGCCCTTAGCAAGCTTAGGTTCTCCTCTTATCGAAATGCGCAGCCATCCGCATGCTTGCATATGGTATTCGAGCGATCTGGTGGGCGAGTATGTGCAGTATGGTGAGACAACATGTCTAATGTCAATGTACAAGTTTTGCCAGGCCGTGATCGAGGTGTTTGGCCCAGAGTACTTGAGGCAGCCAACTGCCGCTGATCTGAAGAGATTGTTGGCGACCAACGCAGCTAGAGCTTTCAGGCATGTTTGGTAGCATAGATTGTATGCATTGGTAGTGGAAGAACTGTCCATTTGCTTGGCAGGGCCAGTACAAGGGGCATGTTAGCAGGTGCACTGTCATATTAGAAGCGGTGGCATCGCAAGATCTTTGGATATGGCATTCTTTTTTCGGCATGGCAGGTTCCCACAATGATATCAACGTGCTGCAACTCTCTCAGTCTTTGCAAGGCTTGCGAAGGCCACTCCCCACCTGTCAACTTTGAGATCAACGGCCACTAGTACAACAAGGGATACTATCTAGCAGATGGTATATATCCTCAATGGTCAACTTTTGTGAAGACAATCTCGAAACCCCAAGGTGAGAAGAAAGAGATTTGCCCAAATGCAAGAGAGTGTTAGAAAGGATGTGGAGCGTGCTTTTGGTGTGCTTCAATCCGGTGGGGTATCGTTGAAACCCTGCACTGTCATGGGATGAAAGGAAGCTTTGGGAGGTGATGACTGCTTGTGTGATTATGCAAAACATGATAAATCGAGGGCGAGCGTGATGAGAGTATCTTGACCAAGGTTTGATTATCAAGGTGAAAATATTGAGCCCCTGCACCAAGACTCGGCCACATTTGAACAGTTTGTCCAATTCCACCGTGAGATGCGTGATTGGCACACTCATTTGAATCTTCAAAATGACTTGGTTGAGCACGTCTGGGATCACATTGGCAACTAATAGATGTATTGGTCTAATTTAGGTTCAGTGAAGACAATTTCGATTTGGTTGTAAAACTATTTTATTAAAGACAATTTCAGTTGAGTTGTAAAACTATTTTAATTTTCAGACAAATATTTGGGTTAGAAACTAGTTTTGATGCAATTTGGGCATTTTTGGCCCTGATGGACAGGATGGGGCAAATGGATGTGGCCGCAGCTGGGCGCACAGCCACCGCATCCCAGGACAGGCCGGACCGACCCCAAATCCCTACCCAAGCGGACAGAAACCGGACAAAGCGGACGTCCGTTTGGGGTCGCATGATGAGTTGGCCTAACAGGTCCATGGCGGCGTCCGGGGCGGCGCGAGGCGGTGTGGCGTGAGCTCCGCCATACAATCGTCCCGCACCGTGTGTGCTCGGTGAATCGATCGAACCGTTCATGTGCATGTAGCCGGCTGCTGCAAAGCTAGCTTTACGAAATTGAAATGATCCAGCTGCCTGCATGCCTGCTCAGCAAGGCTAGCTTCGTACTCGTGCGTTTCTCGGCGGAACTACTGTACATCGTTCAGCCCAGCGAGTGGGTGGGTGCTGGCCACTCGTCAGGCTGAAGCACAGAGCACGCTGACCATGGCTAGGGACGACGTCCTCCTTCCCCCTCGCGCAACTGACATAGGCATGTACTAAACCTGTTGGTGTAGTTAGTTTTAAGGTTTTTGTGTAGTTAGCTTTGGAAGATGCATGCTTTGAGGTCGTTTCGGTGGTGGAACTAGATGAATTGTTGGCAGGAGTACCAATTTGCGGACGACAAAGTTGGGAGCTTCAGCTCCTTTGGTCAGTAAGGAAAAATTTGCAAGGTTATAATGTCTATGAGCAGCAAGTATGAAGAGCAAAATTATATGACTGCGGGGATGTGACGATGAGAGAATGAGTTAAAAGAGAGCATCTCATCAGAGAAAGCTATTGTAGAAATGAGCAGGGTTATGAACAAATGGAAGTTCGAAAAGAGTACTCAAATCTTTATAAAGCACACATGACAAATTCAAAGATGATTCAAAGGTATGGACATTGCAAAAGGTGGGTAGGTCTTGTGCCTACTGTGGCGACCGATTCTCCCGGTAATAATTCCCAGAAAATGACCCTTGTGCTCATCGGCCCCAGGATAACTGTTAGCTGATGAGGCACCAACTTGATACAGAAATTCCAAGCAAATACAAAATATGTAGTACAAGACCATTCTGGCCTGTGAGTACAACAAATGGTTTCTAGTGGTTGATGGCGGAGCGGGCTGAAAAGTCATCGGTGTCTATGGGACTCCATTTCCCACAGGAACAGCTGACCAGGTTAATTCCTATCTTGGCGTGGCAGCTAACACCGTTGCTTAGGTTCTGGGACTGTCATCGCATAGCGCTCCTCTCCAAGCATGAGATCTGGCCAAGACAATAGCCAGGGACAAGCCAGTGAGTACTTTGAATGTACTGCAAACATAATGAACACATGCATGATTTAATAAAGATGTGCTGAAAATATATTATGCTCAAGGCGTTAGTCACATGAGATAAGTAAAACTCTGATGCGTACAAGCATGTTATTTATGGATATGCAATAATATGGTAGTATAAAAATCACGAAGTAAATAACACAAAAGAAATGCCACAATCGGGCGTCTGGCGACACCGCATAAAGCGCTTTTAAAAGAAATGCCACAGTCGAGGCGTCTAAGCGACACCACATAAAGGGCTTTAAAAGAAATGCCACAGTTAGGCGTCTGGCGACACGCATAAAGGGCTTTAAAAGAAATGCCACAGTCGAGGCGTCTGAGAGACACCGCATAAAGGGCTTTAAAAGAAATGTCACAGTCGGGCGTCTGAGCGACACCGCATAAAGGGCTTTAAAAGAAATGCCACAGTCGGGCGTCTAAGCGACACCACATAAAGGGCTTTAAAAGAAATGCCACAGTCGGGCGTCTAAGCGACACCACATAAAGGGCTTTAAAAGAAATACCACAGTCGAGCGTCTAAGCGACACCACATAAAGGGCTTTAAAAGAAATGCCACAGTCAGGCGTCTGAGCGACACCGCATAAAGGGCTTTAAAAGAAATGCCACAATCGGGCGTCTGAGCGACACCGCATAAAGGGCTTTAAAAGAAATGCCACAGTCGGGCGTCTAAGCGACACCACATAAAGGGCTTTAAAAGAAATGCCACAGTCGGGCGTCTAAGCGACACCACATAAAGGGCTTTAAAAGAAATGCCACAGTCGGGCGTCTAAGCGACACCACATAAAGGGCTTTAAAAGAAATGCCACAGTCGGGCATCTGAGCGACACCGCATAAAGGGCTTTAAAAGAAATGCCACAGTCGGGCGTATAAGCAACGCCGCATAAAGGGATTTAAAAGAAATGCCACAATGAATATCCAGGAGGTAGAACCATCCCAGGGATATTCGATAATACCAGAAAAATTTCACGGGTTAGTCCACATCCAAAATAGTAATCATAAATTATCACAAGTCACAATCGTGCTCCCAGGTTTAACAGTTTCACCTCCGAAGACCGACACTAAGACCGACACTTGACCCATCCCAAACTGTAATCCTTGACCATGGACACGGCTATTCAAATAGGTTTAATCTCTGCAGAGGGTGTACTCTTTACCCACGAGTAACGGATTTCTTTAGTCCATCGGGACTAATTCCGTCTCTGATCTTTTGTTGAAAACACACCTAACACACACCAGCTTAACTCACATGTGTGCGGAATCACCCACGGCACCTGTTAAGCAAAACTCTAAGTGGGAGGCCACAACCTCGGCGTAACATGCGATCACAAAATTTATACAGCAGCATAAACTGGGAGCTACCCCATTCGGCTACAACGAAACACCCATGCTCCCGGACCGGTGGTATGACTACGGATGCCTCAGTATCTTCCACCACGGCCTCTCATGCGGTGTGTGCTAGGAAAGGGTTGACAACACTGAACCGTACCCTACTTGGTGTAGGGACAGTGGTAATCTGAAGCAAGTATGGGGTTCTTGGCACAAGACTCGATCTCGATCGACTCAGGAGGTTGTAATATTTCCTGCATGATTATTATGTCAATGCATATATCTCAAACAACAGATGGAAACATCGCGACATCCCCTCATGTCATACGGACACGACCGTCTCGACGGAGGACTAGGGCAAGCCGTGTCTACCCAAGACAGAGGCCTTCCGTCTTTCCTTCTGGTATGCATGAAAGGCGTATGACGGTGATTTCCATCACAAATCATATCAACTTCATTAGCATAAACTCAATAATATGCACCCATGAATAGGATCTCATCCTCACATAAAATGGCGCATGTATGTGTCGGGGTGGTGTTGCCACCGTGCTGTGTAACACACACAAAAAATTCACCAGGGTTGAATGCTTTCCTTCAGGTCATGGGAAGGAAAGGTGCATCAAATCATCATGAAATCTTCAAAATCCTATTTAAAGATAATATATTTGAATTAACACACATAATAAAAACAGCACAAAAAGTTGTTTAGAAATTTTTTCAAATAAATCTTAAAATAAACTAGACAATATCTGAGAGAAGTAGCAAAAAGAATCAATTCATTTGGAGTTGTATTTAAAAGTTATAGACAGTCAAAGTTTGGTCAAAAATCTGTTATTTAAATAAAAACAGAAAAGAAAGCGTTGCGAACTATCGTTACGTCGAAGCGCATTTTGAAAATGCGCTTCCACTTATCCAGCGTGGACTGCGCTGAGTCCTGCCGGTGGGCCAAGGGGCCCCACTGGTCAGATTGACCAGTCTCCTTCCCTCTCCTTCCTCTGGCCGAACGGAGGCGGGGACTCCGGCGATCTTCGCCGGCGCTAGGCAGCTCCTTGAGGGCATCCGAGTGCAGGGATGGATCCGCCACTCCTAGGCGGTCCTTCCGGTGGTAAATAGGGTAGCCGGGGTGAAGGAGTCACCGGCGGCGAGCTCCCAGCGGAGGGGCATTGGTGGATAGTGAGTTTGAGGCTGCGGTGGTCTCCGGCCAAAATTGAACGAGGGGTTGTGCTCGCGAGAGGAAGGCAGAGTTATTGTGGAGAGAGTGGAGAGGGAGAGGCACTGGTGGCGATGGAATCGGCCAGGGCTTGGCGGCGATCGAACCGGCCGGACTCGGGGAAGAAGGCCTTCCCTTGCTCGATTGCAAGCCAAGGCAACACTAGGAGGATCGTATGAGGTTGCTCGAGGACTCGGTTGAGCTCCGAGGCCCTTATATCTGTGGTGGAGGTCGGTTACAGGCGGCGGCGATAAGGACGACGACGAACCGCCTCCATGTAGCAGGCGGCGTGGCGGCGGCAGCGCTAGCAGACGAGGCTGCGGATGAGCTCGCCTTGTTCGAGGGCAGGTGGCAAGCTGGGGTGGCTTTGGCGGCGCCGACCACGGTCGGGCCTGCTAGCGGCGGCAGCTAGCCACCACAGCCATCTGGCGGTGGCGCTGTGGGGTGCCGGGGTGGTCGAGGTGGCGTGGCGGTGCAAGGGACACGACGTGCAGGCTGGGGCGGGTTTTGAGTCTTGAGGTGTGTGGCGGCTCGGGTGCTAGTGGGTGCCAAGCGCATGCGCTCTGGCGCGCGAGCACGCCGGGTGTGTTCGACAAAATGCCGGGGCAGTCTAGAGTTCCAAACCACAAGGGAGTTAGCGAGAAGGGGTTATGGGCTAGGGCAAAACCTTAGGACATGCTGGGTAGTTCAGGAGCTCAAGCTCACAAAGTAAACTTGAAATCATGCCAAAACTGGTCATGTACTCAGGGTGTTTGACAAAATGCCAAAGGCACCTAGGTAGCTCTTGGAGTGGCTAAACTCTCTAGATCAGTGTCTCCATGGGTAAAAGAGAGGGTGGTGAAGTCAGTTTGCAAAAGGAGAAACTTGCTAGTGCAAGTTTTGCAAAACTACATACGGACAGGGAGTGAGTGGCATCATTACATGGACCAAAGGTGTTCCAAATAGAGCATGCTCCTGGACTTAGGGGTTTTGCAGGGTTGACTACAAGCATGAGAAAACACAAGGTCATTAGAGCAAGAAATAACAGGGTTGTAGTAGAAAACACAAGTCTGGTCCAGAATGGAGAAGGGGCTGTTGCACTCAAATTTTCCAAAGAACATCACTATGTTTTGCATAAATTTGGATGGCATGCTACTCTGACATCCCAAAATTTTGGTGGAAGCTAGAAACAAATATTTGAAAGGGTTGTAGTGCAAAGTTGCCCTTTGGACCAGGGAAGAAAAATGGGTGAAAAACCCAAAATAAGCAATGAAATAATTTTATTAATGCACATAATTGATTTAGTGACATCTCATGACATCTCCAAATTTTGGTTGAAATTTTAAGTGATTTTATCAAATGGTTGTAGTACAAGCAGAGCTCCAAAAATCTAAAACAATCCATTTTAATGAATAAAGTTCAGGATGAAATGATCTAATAAAATAATTCCACTGATTAAGAAAATGTTATAAAGATTTGGCATAAAAGTCCCATATATTTTGGAAAGCTCCACTTGGGAAAGGATGCAAAACTCATTAACAATAAAAGAAGAATGTTACGAAAATCCACGAAATGAAATTAAAAAAACTCCGGCAAAATTTTACTATCAAAATTTGCCCAGAAAACTTAGGGTGTTACAACTACTATCCCCTTAGGAAAATCTAGTCCTCGAGATTTGCAAAAGTAAAAAAATTAAATGAATAAAAAGCAGCGGCCACAGTGGGAGCAATAAGTGATGCAAAAATACTGTGTGGGATCTTGGGCTGGGGTGGGGGAAAATCCACGGTCTTGGGAAAACTAGCGATTTCTACCTGGACATAAATTTAGAATAAATCCTAAATCTTAAAATCGCTGAGTGCACCCGAGAGCACAGTGCTCTCTCTGGCTGGCTGGTGGACCCGGCCCACGGTCAGCCTCTTCTCCTACCTCCGGCTCCTTCTTCTTCCTCTCTCCTTGCGCTCTCCGCGCTTTCTCCACCAGCGGCGCCTAGCGCGTAGGGTACCAAGGCCGTACCGCGGTAGTGCGTGGCGCACTAGCTGCTGGTGCAGCGTGCACTCACCTCGCGGGCCAGTGTGCTGTCGGCCTGCTCACGGTTGCCTCCGAACACGGCGGTCGAGGCGCGGCGGCGCTGGTGGACCTCGCCCACCGTACACCGAGCTCGAGCTATAAAATGACCATGGCGTCCTCCTCTTCTTCCTCACACCTGGCCTCGCTCCTCCTTCTCTCTTCTTCTCCTCTGTTTCCGATTGCGGAGCTCGAGGCAGGCGCTAATGGCGGGCGGCGCCGGACTGATGCGTGATCTGCTGTGCGGAGGGCTGGCAGCGGTCTGGGGCTCTCGGTGCTTCGTGTGCGATGACCCTCGGCGATCGTCGTGATGCCGCTGCTCTGTTGCTGGCTCTCCGTGGTGGCGGTGGCCACGATGAGTAGGTGGGGTGTGCGGGTGTTAACTGTTGTCGGAGGTGCTTAGTTAGGCATAACACAGTTGCAAAATTTTTACAAGCAGTGTATGTGTTCGTGTAATTGTGGGGTGAGTCTGCTGCCTTGGGACTGTGTGAAATAAATGATCTATGTCGTGGAAAAACATACGATCACGGCAACTCAGGGAAAAGAAATCACGCTCCAGGATTTCGCGAGGAAAACAGTAATACATTAAAGTCCAAAAGCGGCGAGCTGCTTACATTAATGATTTACCGCTGCGAAACTCGGGTACTAAGCATAAGTTACAACACATAAAAAAATGCGACGATAAATACAGCGGTGCATCTAAATTGAAAGCGGTAACTGGGCGGGGTCACGAGAAAGCGTTTCGGTACTAGGATACACTCTCCTTCAATCGGAGGAGTGGATTGACCGATCGATGTATGTGTCTCTCTGGTGGGCCTCGGTGATCCGCCGATGGCGATCGAGGTTTAAATCCATGAGCTGCAGATAACCCATCACATGTTGGGTCAAGCGTTCTTTAGCGATGGCGTATTGGGCGAGGTTGGCCAAGACTGGGTCTCTCAATCGTCCACGGAGAGGATGTTACTCCTGCGGTGCTACGGCTCGGAAAATGATAATACCCTCGTTATTTGGCGTAGGGTACCCATGAATCTAAAGCGAGCAAGCGCTTCATACGCAGCAGCTTCTATGGCCATGTGCGGGTTGGCATAGATTTCCCCACGAAGGAGACTTCTGTGGGGTCTTGGTTTGGGTTTACGGGCGGGATGTGCATGGCTGCCCAATATCTCGAGGTGGAAGGGGTGATCCTCGATTTGAACAGCTCATACTGGGGTGGCTGGGTTGCGCCCATGGTACTGCGGGTAAAATCCCACAATATCTTGACAAAACTACCTAGGGTAGCATCTGGAGTCCTCAGATAAATACTAGGGCTTGGCATGGCAAGAAATGGTTGTGGGGATGGTGCACAAGGTGAAGGGTGCTTGGCAAGGTCACTCGGTGGCCCTTTTTATAGCACCGGGGCTGGGTCATTTACCGTGGTAAAGTAAAGAATCTACCGGCTCAGCTCGGGTCAAACATAGGTACACACATCTTACTAAAGTGACGTACCACTGTGGGTGTTGTCGGGGCGGTTTTTGGTAGCTGCGCCAAGGATAGAGAAATCACACTGCATGCTAATACATCCATGCAAACTACTATATAAAATAGATGCACGATGCCAGGCTGCGCTAATTTAAGGAATCACAGAATTACAAAGCGAGGATACACTGGAACTCGGCACTACTCGAGTGTCTCAGTCTACTTCGTTTACATCAAGCGGGCGTCCCTTGTGGGCGTCGAGGCTTCCACAGTTCTCACCGTCGAATTTCTGGAGATGGCTGAGGGCTGCAGGCTCGGGGTAGTGATGATGACCGTCACGGGGATTGTTGACTACAACCCCGTTGGAGTGTGCTCCCAGGAGGCGGCGAAGCACTTCTGGGGTCATCAAAGCACCTTGGCTGACGGCTGGGGCTGTCCTCAGGGTCTCGATCGGTTGTCCAAACAACACGACGGGGTTGTCGGCGTTGGGCTCGATCGCCTCCCTCGCTGGGGCTCGACGAACCAGCTCTCCACGAGCTGCGACCAAATCAATAGTGATTTGATCGAATAGGTCCTCCAGTGCACTTACATAGCGCACTAGATGCGATAATGCAGGGTCTGTCTCGTGATCACCATTGGCAACAGGGTGGCCTACCATACCCTTCATGCTGGGGTAGTAGTGGAGCGGCGACAGTTAACTCAGGCGACAGTGCCTGAGATGAACTATAGCCTCTCGAGCAGCTAGTCGGATGGCTTGTGGCTCAAAGGAAGTAGTTCTTCCGGTGAAACTGTAAGGCGCTCGGTGCAGACCCTACCGTAGATATGTCTGATGGCCCAGAATTGACAGCTCTCGCCACTAATGGGTCCTTGGTACACAACATATTGGTGGCTCTTCTACGCATAAACACGGCGGGTAAGGTTTGCGAGAATGGTCACAAAACCTCCAAGGTTGGTTGCTGTAGTCTCATGGTGTACTACGGGACCAGGCATTGTGGCTTGGTTTTGGGATAGCGGTTGTCTTGGGCTGGTTTGAGGCGGCGTGTCCTTTTTATAGAAAAAGGGGCGGAGCCTTCCTTCATGCAGCTTGCGAATGAGGCGCCTTTGGTGCTGATCACTGGTGGGTGATAGACAGGCTAGTTGATAGGTTGGGCACCCATTGCAGAAGCGTCAGGTCCTTTGTGTGGCTATCTTGTGCGTGAAGCTTGGCTGAGGTCATGGTTATAGCTTGGTGGGTTATTAGCCTAAGTTTATTGACCTGGCTAAGATAGGATTAGACAATGGTCAGCTGGCTCGATACCAAGTCTGTGGCGACCGATTCTCCGGTAATAATTCCCAGAAAATGGCCCTTGTGCTCATCGGCCCCGGGATAACTGTTAGCTGATGAGGCACCAACAATACAGAAATTCCAAGCAAATACAAAATATGTAGTACAAGACCATTCTGGCCTGTGAGTACAACAAATGGTTTCTAGTGGTTGATGGCGAGCGGGCTGAAAAGTCATCGGTGTCTATGGGACTCCATTTCCCACAGGAACAGCTGACCAGGTTAATTCCTATCTTGGCGTGGCAGCTAACACCGTTGCTTAGGTTCTGGGACTGTCATCATAGCGCTCCTCTCCAAGCATGAGATCTGGCCAAGACAATAGCCAGGGACAAGCCAGTGAGTACTTTGAATGTACTGCAAACATAATGAACACATGCATGATTTAATAAAGATGTGCTGAAAATATATTATGCTCAAGGCGTTAGTCACATGAGATAAGTAAAACTCTGATGCGTACAAGCATGTTATTTATGGATATGCAATAATATGGTAGTATAAAAATCACGAAGTAAATAACACAAAAGAAATGCCACAATCGGGCGTCGGCGACACCGCATAAAGCGCTTTTAAAAGAAATGCCACGGTCGAGGCGTCTAAGCGACACCACATAAAGGGCTTTAAAAGAAATGCCATAGTCGGGCTTCGAGCCACACGCATAAAGGGATTTAAAAGAAATGTCACAGTCGAGCGTCATGCGACACCGCATAAAGGGCTCTAAAAGAAATGCCACAGTCGGGCATCTAAGCGACACCACATAAAGAGCTTTAAAAGAAATGCCACGAGTCGAGCGTCTAGCGACACCACATAAAGGGCTTTAAAATAAATGCCACGTCGGGCGTCTAAGCGACACCACATAAAGGACTTTAAAAGAAATGCCATAGTCGGGCGTCGGCGACACCGCATAAAGGGCTTTAAAAGAAATGCCACGGTCAGGCGTCTGGCGACACCGCATAAAGGGCTTTAAAAGAAATCGACGGTCGAGGCGTCTAAGCGACACCACATAAAGGGCTTTAAAAGAAATGCCACAGTCGGGCGTCTAAGCGACACCACATAAAGGGCTTTAAAAGAAATGCCACAGTCGGGCGTCTAAGCGACACCACATAAAGGGCTTTAAAAGAAATGCCACAGTCGGGCGTCTGAGCGACACCGCATAAAGGACTTTAAAACAAATGCCACAGTCGGGCGTCTAAGCGACACCGCATAAAGGGCTTTAAAAGAAATGCCACAATGAATATCCAGAAGGTAGAACCATCCCAGGGATATTCGATAATACCAGAAAAATTTCACGGGTTAGTCCACATCCAAAATAGTAATCATAAATTATCACAAGTCACAATCGTGCTTCCAGGTTTAACAGTTTCACCTCCGAAGACCGACACCAAGACCGACACTTGACCCATCCCAAACTGTAATCCTTGACCATGGACACGGCTATTCTAATAGGTTTAATATCTGCAGAGGGTGTACTCTTTACCCACAAATGCAATTTCTTTAGTCCATCGGGACTAATTCCGTCTCTGATCTTTTGTTGAAAACACACCTAACACACACCAGCTTAACTCACATGTGTGCGGAATCACCCACGGCACCTGTTAAGCAAAACTCTAAGTGGGAGGCCACAACCTCGGCGTAACATGGGATCACAAAATTTATACATGGCATAAGCTGGGAGCTACCCCTTTCGGCTACAACCGAAACACCCATGCTCCCGGACCCGGTGGTATGACTACCGGATGCCTCCAGTATCTTCCACCACGGCCTCTCTGTATGGTGTGTGCTAGGAAAGGGTTGACAACTTACTGAACCGTACCCTACTTGGTGTAGGGACGAGTGGTAGTACGAAGCAAGTATGGGGGTTACTGGCACAAGACTCGATCTACGGTCGACTCAGGAGGTTGTAATATTTTCAGCATGATTAGTATGGCAATGCATATATCTCAAACAAAAGATGGAAACATCACGCGACATCCCCTCATGTCATACTGGACACGACCGTCTCGACGGAGGACTAGGGGCAAGCCCGTGTCTACCCAAGACAGAGGCCTTCCCATCTTTCCTTCCGGTATGCATGAAAGACGTATGACGGTGATTTCCATCACAAATCATGTCAACTTCATTAGCATAAACTCAATAATATGCACCCATGAATAGGATCTCATCCTCACATAAAATGACGCATGTATGTGTCGGGGTGGTGTTGCCACCGTGCTGTGTAACACACACAAAAAATTCACCAGGGTTCAGAATGCTTGCCTTCAGGTCATGGGAAGGAAAGGTGCATCCAAATCATCATGAAATCTTCAAAAATCCTATTTAAAGATAATATATTTGAATTAACACACAAAATAAAAACAGCACAAAAAGTTGTTTAGAAATTTTTTCAAATAAATCTTAAAATAGACTAGACAATATCTGAGAGAAGTAGCAAAAAGAATCAATTCATTTGGAGTTGTATTTAAAAAGTTGTAGACAGTCAAAGTTTGGTCAAAAATCTGTTATTTAAATAAAAAAAAAAAAAGCGTTTGAACTATCATTACACGTCGAAGCGCATTTTGAAAATCGCTTCCACTTATCCAGCGTGGACTGTGCACGAGTCCTTGCCGGTGGGCCAAAGGGCCCCTTGGTCAGGTTTGACCAGTCTCCTTCCCTCTCCTTCCTCTGGCAGAACGGAGGCGGGGACTCCGGCGATCTTCGCCGGCGCTAGGCGGCTCCTTGAGGGCATCCGAGTGCAGGGATGGATCCGCCACTCCTAGGCGGTCCTTCCGGTGGTCGTAGGGTAGCCGGGGGTGAAGGGAGTCGCCGGCGGCGAGCTTCGCGGCGGAGGGGGTATTCGGGTGGATAGTGAGTTTGAGGCTGCGGTGGTCTCCGGCCAAAATTGAACGAGGGGTTGTGCTCGCGAGAGGAAGGGAGAGTTATTGGTGGAGAGAGTGGAGAGGGAGAGGCACTGGCGGCGATGGAATCGGCTAGGGCTTGGCGGCGACCGAACCGGCCGGACTCGGGGAAGAAGGCCTTCCCTTGCTCGACTGCTGGCCAAGGCAACACTAGGAGGATCGTATGAGGTTGCTCGAGGACTCGGTTGAGCTCAGGGGCCCTTATCGAGGTGGAGGTCGGTGGTTACAGGCGGCGGCGATAAGAACGACGACGAACCGCTCCCTGTAGCTTGGGCGACGTGGCGGCGACGAGCGCTAGCGGACGAGGCTGCGGATGAGCTCGCACTGTTCTAGGGGGCAGGTGGCAAGCTGGGGTGGCTTTGGCGGCGCCGACCACGGTCGGGCCTGCTAGCGGCCGGCAGCTAGCCGCCATGGCCATCCTGGCAGTGGCGCTGTGGGGTGCCAGGGGTGGTCGGGGTGGCGTGGCGGTGCAAGGGGACACGACATGCAGGCTGGGGCCGGGTTTTGAGTGCGGGGTGTGACGCGGCGGCTCGGGTGCTAGTGGGTGCCAAACGCATGCTCGGGGCGCGCCCAGAGCACGCCCGGGGTGTGTTCGACGAAATGCCAGGGCAGTCTAGAGAGTTCCAAACCACAAGGGAGTGAGCAGAAAGGGGTTATGGGCTAGGGCAAAACCTTAGGACACGCTGGGTAGTTCAGGAGCTCAAGCTCACAAAGTAAACTTGAAATCATGCCAAAACTGGTCATGTACTCAGGGTGTTTGACAAAATGCCAAAGGCACCTAGGTAGCTCTTGGAGTGGCTAAACTCTCCAGATCAGTGTCTCCATGGGTAAAAGAGAGGGTGGTGAAGTCAGTTTGCAAAAAGGAGAAACTTGCTAGTGCAAGTTTTGCAAAACTACACTTCTGGACAGGGAGTGAGTGGCATCATTACATGGACCAAAAGTGTTCCAAATAGAGCATGCTCCTGGACTTAGGGGTTTTGCAGGGTTGACTACAAGCATGAGAAAACACAAGGTCATTAGAGCAAGAAATAACAGGCTATGCATGACATAGCTCCATCGCCCTTGCTGCCATAACACTTCGGAGACATCGAATCATGACAGCACAAGTCTGGTGTGCAATTGTATTTCATGCAGTTATACCTATTCAGGCTACAGTCACATACGTGATTCCTGTCAGGTGTGTCAGACAGAATTAGATAATAATAGTAGCACCATTAGCTTTATGAATCACCATAGCATGAAGTGCTAAAATCTAAATTGTGATCAAGAAATATATAGCTGAGGAAATCTAAACTCTGATATGAGATTAGATAAACTTATAAGAATCATAATGAATTTTAGGAATTGCGATATAAGGAAACTTATAAGGGCACATCAGTAAATACATGGCAAGGGCAAACGGTATCCATTGTCGGTGCGACGCTGGTCAACCAGACAGTGTTCGGACAGCAAACCAATGCTTAGGTCAGGCTAACGCCAAACATATGGTGATGACAGAATTCAAGCCTGCACGAGAGCCATGATCACCTGACGATGCGGCCTTGCGGCACAGCACGGAATTGTCCTGACAGTGAGAGGCTGGGACCAGATCTTGGATGGCAACTGGCCTGTGCTCATCGTAGTGGCGACAGTAGTCCGAGTCTTGAGAACATGACTATGAGGAGCGACCAGTGCTCTGCTTGACCTAATGGATCTGACAACCTTGGTATTCGGGACGGGACGGCTAGTGCATGTGGCGCAATCAATAGATAGTTCCGTGAGAGGACGAAAGCTTCTCAGCTCCTAGGTGCATTCTTATGGTGCGAGATTCTGCAATGTTGGCGCGACATTGAGGGGAATAAAGGGACAGCCGAGGAGTCGCGTTACAGCCTCACTTAGACCTGTGCTTATAAGACGATAGGTGATCATGCCTAGAGCATCTTGCACCCATCGTCAAGGATCAAAGTGCTTACTATGACGTACAGTATCACACTGCTGCGACCTTTAGCCTTAGGACCTATTTACCAGATGCATGACAGCTCGGCCAATGTTTGAGCCGCTTGGCCGATGACTCTGATCAGCCCAACTGTCTACGCTGTCATTCAGTCGTGGTACTGGACAGACGCCCACACACCTCCTGCGAGACCAGCTTACTACCACCTTGCCCTCGCAGCAACTTGACGGCAGTGTCCGTCTACGACGTGTCGATTCTCTGCCTTCCTGTGTCCAGCACTGCGGGTATCTACGCACCTGTGCCCACGCTTTCGCTGCACGCGCCTACTCCGCGCAACGCTCATCTCATTACGGCGCCGCGGAGCCCAACTGCCCAAAGCCGCTACGGCTGCACGCCTTTTCGGTTCTTGCCCATCCGGCCTTGCGCGGTTGCCGGGTCGGACACGATGCCGAGACGGCCAGGCATCCTGGAGCTGGGCGCTCAGCACTTCGCTCCCAGTGACCATCCCTCGCCGTGACAGCGGTCTCGCTCGATCACAGCTCATAAGCGATCCGTGGACAGTACTCTGCGTTCTCATTTGTTGTCAGATTCGTCGCCGATGAGAGTCAGCTTACCGTTGGATTGTGCAGATCGGGTCGTTGAAGCATTCTTCCTCCGGCGGATCTCACCTCCAGACCGAACAGGGCTGCATCCCCTAATCGATGTGCACAGCCGGAGCTGCAATTGGAATCGGCCGGCAAGGCCGGCCGGCCCTTCCTCACGAGGCCGCAGCAACACCAGAGGCACGGGATCAGCGAGCTCCAAGCTGTCCGCGACCTCTTGCCTGAGCGGGAACCAGAAACCCACGCCGGAGTGAGCGGTTGCGACGGGGACGCCGGAAATCCCGGAAGCAGATCTGAGACGACCTCCTGCAGATCTGAAACTTACCTTTCAACTGGAGCCAGCAGGAACTCCAGACCGTCGGCTTCCATCGCCACTCCGACGCAAGAGATCGCAGCCGCCGCAGACGCCATTCATGCACCCACGCACTTCTCGGTCTCCCTACTAGTCAAACCCCTCCTCCCGAACCCTCGATAAGTTTCCCCACAATAGACCTAGCCATGGGAAACCCGGCCCGACCTGAAAAAGCCCGACCCGGCCCGGCCCGAGCTTGCCAATGGGCCGGGCTTGGGCCTGATTTTTAGGCCCGATGGCCGGGCCGGGCCGGGCTTGGGCCCGCCATATTTGCCATTTAACGAAGAGGCCCGGCCCGTGGCCCGAGGCCCGCCGGGCTTTTTGACTGATGGGCCGGTCTCGGGCCTGAAATCTAGGCCCGATGGCCGGGCGGGGCCGGGCTCGGGCCCAGGTTTTCTGCAACGGGCTTTGTTTGGCCCGGCCTGAAGCCCGGCCCGGCCTGAAGCCCGGCCCGGCCCGACGTTTGGCCAGGTATACCCCACAAGAGGAGCCCACGTCCCGAGCCACGGCTCCGAACCCAACCCCGTCACGGGCCGACGCGGCCAGCTACGAAAATGGCCCACTAGTATGCACTATGCCCAGCCGTATACAGAACTTACCCTCATTTTCCCTTGACGCGCATGACAGGCTTTCCCCCATCCCAACACACCTACCAGCGGCTCAGATTTCAGGTGCAGATGAGCCCGAGCACCAAATCGCCTTGTCCGTACAACGAGGTGCTATACAAATGGTTTTTATCCCTTTCCGCGACCGTGTTGTGAATCGTCGCCTAGTGAGTGACTGCTGACGTCTACTATGAAACATTCTTTTTGTAGACTCATGTTGGGCCTCAAAGCGCAGAGTTTTGTAGGACAATATCAAATTTTCCTCAAGTGGATGACTTAAGGTTTATCAATCTGTGGGAGGGGTAGGATGAAGATGGTCTCTCTCAAATAACCCTGCAACCAAATAACAAAGAGTCTCTAGTGTCCCAGCACAACCAATATAATGATAAATTGTATAGGTGCACTAGTTCGGCAAAGAAATGATGATACAAGCATAATATGAATGGTAGATATAGGTTTTATAATCTGAATATATAAGAACAACAAGGTACTCCCTCCTTTCCAGTTTCTAGGGATTATCTAAAAAAATTAGTTTTTCCATTTTATAAGGCTCAATTTGGTTATTCCCCATTACAAGTTTAGATTTCAAGGTGCATTAAATCATTGCATGCAAGTATTAAGAGAAAATTGACCATTGCATGTACTTTATGCATGCATGCATTGCAATTAATGCATTGGTAAACATAATTTTTTGAGGAAACAAGAGCATTAATTGGATGCTTTTGCAAACTACAAAAAGTATTCCACCACTCACCATCTACCTTGGTTGGTGAGATTTTTGAATTGAACCCTATAAACCGGAAAGGAGAGAGTAGCAAGTAACAAAAGTGAACAAAAACGGTATTGCAATGCTTGGAAACAAGGCCTAGGGTTCAGACTTTCACTAGTGCAAGTTCTCTCAACTATGATAACATAATTAGATCATATGACAATCCACTAGTAGAAAAAGGGCCATTTGTCCTGGTTCATAAGAGACTTTAGTCCCGGTTCTGGAACCGGGACTAAAGGGTCGGCACTAAAGCCACCCCCCACCTTTAGCCGGTTCTTACACCAACCGGGACTAAAGGCCCTCCATGTGGCCGCTGTCTGGAGCTCCACCTTTAGTCCCGGTTGGTAATTTTACGAATTTTATTTTTGAATTTTCTTTTTAAAAAAATCCTGATTTTCAAATTTTTGAATTATTTTACAATTTAACCTCTAATCACCCTCATCATTGGTCATCCCTCATCAGTGCTCAATTTAACCTCTAATCTCTAATCACCCCTCATCAATCCAACTCATCCAACTTCCCGATCGGTCACCCATCCTCTCACTACTCCAGCTTGAGCACGCTTAACTTCCGGGTTCTATTCCCCCTCGTTTCCAAGTCTGCACTTGTTGTTTTCCTGACAATACTAAGATGTCAATCCTATTAACCCTCAGGAGTTTAGCTTGAGCATGAAGTCACACGTTTCAATGTTTGAGTTTGAAACCATTATTCTAAAAAATGATAATTATTTAGTAACACTAATATTTCTTGAATAAGTAGTTTGACCATAGTTTGACCACACTTTGACCAGATTTGACCAAAATTCAAAAAAACTGAAATAATTATTTAGTAACACTAATATTCTTGAATAATTATTTAGTAATACTAATACATCTTGAATAAGTAGTTTGACCATTGTTTGACCACAGTTTGACATGATTTGACTAAAATTCAAAATACTGAAATAATTACTTAGTAACACTAATATTCTTGAATCATTATTTGGTACCACTAGTACTTCTTGAAAAAGTAGTTTGACCATAGTTTGACCAGATTCAACCAAAATTCAGCAAAAAAACTGAAATTTGAGCATAACTTTTTTTCCTTTTAGAATTTGAGGATTCTAAAAATTTGCAAACAGGCCTATGGCGGTCAAAATCGGGTGCAGATTTTCGTGCTGATTTTTTTGATATTTTATGCGTTCTTTTTGACATCGTATGCAAAAGATATGGTCGTTTTACTTTTTCATAACACTTTTTTTGCAAAACATGTCCAAATTTAAGTTTTTTAATTTTCCTAACTAATAGATGTAGTAACATAACTACATCTCGAAGGATTTTAATTTTTGAAGTTTTTATCATTTTCTTTTGCTTTTTACAACTCTGAAAAGGCGATTGGGGGGGTTAGAGTTTGAAAATGGGACCTTTAGTCGGTTTGAGACACGAACCGGGACTAAAGGGCATTGCACCCTTCAGTCCTGGTTCGTGTCTCAAACCGGGACTAAAGGTCTAATCTTTAGTCCCGATTTGAGATACGAATCAGGACTAAAGGGCATCGCACCCTTTAGTCCCGGTTCGTGTCTCAAACCGGGACTAAAGGGCTAGTTCAAAACTATGACACTTATTATGGATCAGAGCGAGTAACAAAGGGCTATGTGGCGACCGAGTTGCGCGACGTTGCGTCTTGCGTGCGAGTGGGGGAAGTCGGAGCGGCGGCTCCATATCCAAAAGTGTGTGTGTTGGCTAAGACTATGGCCGTGTGCCGTGTGGTCGACAAGGCCTCATTGCTTGTGTGGTTTTTCGTATGTTTTTATCATAAATAGGGTCGTCCTGTTTAGGTTTTCCATTTGGTTTCCCTTCTCTCCAGAACAATCCTTTTTTCTAACAAGATCATATTCAGGTGAAAAAACTATGTGCCTTCTTTGTGATGATTTGACACTATCTCTAGGCTTTTCAGACTTTGCATATGAATCTGCTGAGCTGGTCAGGTGTATCTAAATCAAACCCCTTCGCGATGCAGGATTTCACTTGAGATGATGCTTCCATATTGTATCTGTGAAATTGTACAAATTGCAGTGGTCGAGTTAATTAGAAGCAGGCTTGGGGCTTCCTGTCGTGGGAATGATTCTGACAATAATAAGCGATAGGGTAAAGGAGCATGATCTATCGAGATGCAAATGGGTGACACGGTGGTTTTAGCGAGTTCGGGCCTCTCACGGTGAAGATAATAACCCTACGTCTTGTGCTCCGGAGAGGTTTTGTTTTATCTGAATATGTATCCAGAGTTTACAATGTGTGTGTGAGAGAGAGGAGAATGGATCCCCATGCATGAGCTAAGTCCGGAGACTAGAGAGAAAGAGAGAAGTAGAAGAAGAGAACCCGCCCCCGAGTCTAGTGGTGGGGGTGGCTTATATAGAGTGTGCCGCCGCCTCACCCCTTAAGTTACAAGGTGGAGCATGAATGTCATAATGTTAACCTATTACTAGCTCCCTCAACGTGCAACAAAGAATCACTCGAAAGTTTCTATCGGAGAACGTAGGACGAAAATGTGCATCAACCCCTATGCATAGATTACCCCAATGTCACATCGGGAATCCACGAGTTGAGTGCCAAAACATGCATCAAGTTAATCAATAGAACATCTCATTGTCACCACAGATATTTCATCGCAAGACATACGAAACCTCAAAGAGCAGGACTCAATTCATCACAAGAAGGTAGAGGGGGAGAAACACCATATCATTCAACTATAGTAACAAAGCTCAACAATTGAGGAAAATTGTAACAAAATCCCAACAATTGAGGAAAATTGTAAACCATGTAATTTTTTTAAATTCATCATTTTTTATTAAATGCAAACATTTCTAAAATTTGTGAACTAAAAATTCAAAACGGGACATGTTGTGGAATTCTATAGCATATTTTCTAATTGTAAACCAGATTTTGAAAAAAGGATCTGGTATTCTAAAAAAAAACCGTTCCAAAAAGAAGAATAAAGTTCAAGAAGGAGAAAAGTGAATTAACGAGAAAGAGAAGAAGAACCAAAAATACAGAACAAAAAATAGCTTATGCCCTACAAAATAAAAACATGTATTCAGAAAATGTTCGTAATTTAGAAAAAAGTTTGTGTTTACAATGCTCGAAAATTTGAAGAAAAAAATGGTTTGTGTTTGTCAGTACGCGACACATCTTCCATGGACTTGCTGGGTCGAGTCCTTGCGGTCGCCCATTTCTTTTTGCTTTTATTTAAACGCGAATAACCCACCGGACGAAAAAAATCTACTAAAAATTAAAGTGCAAAATAGTAGGAGCTCGATAGTTTGCATAATCCTGGCCTTTACCGGCGCAAACAGCAAGTACGCCAAATCATCTGAACAGTAATAGTACGCATAGATATCTTTTATGATCATTTGGACGGATCAAATTCAAATATTTTAAAAACAAATTTGTCCGGTAGCATATTTTCTCGGGGGAAACAGAAATTCCGGTTTCCGAAAAATTCATCCAAGAAAAAAACAACTAAGTTACAGTACGTCAATTCTATTTGATGATATATGGCGCTGCACATGTGTCACCAAAGTTTGTCTCGGTGGCTAGCGGCGTGTTCACCTTTCTAGAAGTTTACCAAAACCACAAAAAAACCGGCTGAAGACCTCTAGAAGGTTCACAAAACCTAATAGTCTGACAAAGTTTAAACGGTCCGGCACAATCTAGACGATCGCTCGAATCTCTCTCTTGTGCGGTACAGCCACATTTTGAAGCAGAATGCGTCAAATAGGGATTTCCCGCTACTATATGTCGCGTTCAGCAAGCAGGCGCGCTGTACTCGCGTCGGGGGAAGCCCCAGACGGCCGGCCCAGCAGCGTGGAAGAAACAGTCTGTTTTTTTTCCTGTTTGCTGTTCTTGTTTTTTGCTTCATTTTTGTACTTATATTTATACTTTACAAATATTATATATATCTATGTGTGTGTGTGTGTGTATGTGTGTTACAAAAAACACTCTTCAAAAACACATTTAGAAATTTTTTTGAATAAGTATTAAAAAATGTTGAAAAGGAATTTGAAAAATACTGAACATATATTTGAAAAATATAAATAAGAACTAAAAATAGTGAATCAATATTTTAAAAATGCTGAATAGGTATTAGAAAATGTCGAACAGTATATGAAAAAAGTTGAACCAGAATATGAAAAATGTTGAAAAGTATTTGAAAATGTTGATTAAGTATTTAAAATATTGAAAAATTATCTGAAAAATATTGAATAGGTAATAAACAAATGTTGAATGGGTATATGAAAATGTTGAAGAAGTATTTAAAGAATGTTGAATAAGTATAAAAATATTGAGAAACTGTTTGGAAAATGTTGAATAAGCGTTCGAACAATGTTGAATGTGTATACAAAAAATGTTGATCACTTATTAAAAAAACTTTTTGATTTATACGAAATTGTAGAATGAAAAAAACATAAGAAAGAACGAAATAAAAACAAAAAATGAAGAATAAAAAACAAAAAATGATAAGAAAAAAAACAAAAGAAAACGAAAAAAGAAAGAAAGAAAGAAAGAAAACAAAGTGGAAAAAAAGGGTGAAAAAATGGGGAAGAAAAAGGAAAATGAAAAACAGAGAATCTAGTGAAAAACCAGATTTACACCTTCAACTAATATTGAGCCCAACTAGTTAGCATGAAGCCGACGGTACCGTATTGACAAGGCGCGAGCCGCTTTATCCCGGAGGCCGCGGTTCAGTCCTCCAATCGGCAATCGGCCATATAGTTTCTCCGCTGTTTTTTCAGCCAAGCAGAAGAAAATGGGCCTTTATGTTATATAATCATTTGGGCTGGGCTGTTAAGCGTTTTTCGACCGACAACTATGTTCCATTTTTTAGAAGCTTCTCGGACCTTGTTGTCTGGTTTTTTCAGCAGTTTGCTCTACACAGTTTTTTCCCCTTTTTATTTCTTTTCTTTTTACTTTTGTTTTCCTTTTTCAAATTTAGTAACTATTTTCAAAATCACAAACTTTTTTAGAATTCATGAAGTTTTTTTCAAATTCATGATACTTTTCCTATTCGTCAACTTTGTTTTTCAAATATGTCAACTTTTTCAGATACTCAAAAAATTTAAAATTCGTGACCGGTAAACACCAAACCGAGGGAGGGAGCATAACTGGCGCTATAACCGCTGGGGAGGAGGTCTCCTAGGCAGGGAATACGCGCAATCCCTTGCATGTCTAGCTCTCCAACTCCCTCACAGCGACACGTCTGCCAGGGAGGTAGCCCAGCCCTTGTAGTCCACTTCGGTCACCCAATGACAACATGATCCGTTTGCGCCATAAACACATGAGGCACCATGAAGCTCCCTTTCCTGAGAGATTAGGGATTTTAGGGTTATTGCATAAAATCGTGATTTATCAATCGTCGACCTTGTCTAGTCATTTTTATCTTTCATACTTCCATAGTGATCAACAAAATTGTGTTGCCCATGAATTGTGTTGCTTTTCCCCAATGCATTTCATGTCCTATTTTGTCGTATTCTTGGTACAGAAGCCTGGAAGTGATACAACTTCCTCGCAAAAACCCCAGCTGCCAAGGCATTCACATTGAGGAACTGGTTATTTACAAATTTAGCTACCATCACCACTCGCGCTACACGAATGCTACTACTGGTTGATTGACTAGGGATTAGAGAGTACGAAGCTGATGGTCGGCATGCATAGCAGATAATCAGTAAACTAGGATGCACTATTCTAGCTTGCAAAAGATTGCGAACAATACACAAACAAGTAGAATGAAGGAACAAGAGTTGTTGTTGATGGAAGGAGCCTCCAGACAGAACAACACCCCCTAAAGAATGAAAGTGGTGCGGCTGACAGTAACACACCCCCTATCCGTGCAGTGCTAGTCTGATCACCTGGAGAGTGCCAGCTCACAAGTGCTCAATGCCAACCGATATGAATTCGATAGGAGCAGACATGTTGTAACCAACGAGATGTGGAGCATCTCAAGCTTGGGTAGAAGCCCCCGCTTGGAAGGCCATGGACACACAAGGACAAGCTAACCACAGCACCGCTCTGAATCTGCTGCCAGTATGATTACCCTTTCTTCTGCTTTATCTTCTAATGTTCTTTTTCATTCTAAGGTCAGTAAGGGAAGGCAACCCTGCAACAATACTGAGACCATCGGCCACCTCCCTCACGCTAATATATAAACTCTCCAGCTTGCAGAGGAGAGCAATCCACTGAGGGACTCAAAGAAAGAGAAATCAAGCTTTTGAAGACGGAGAGGTGGGGTTAGTATGATCCTCCTGTAAGGGCCTCTGACCAGGGTCGGCTATAGGCCAGGCAAAGAGGGCGACTGCCCCGGGCCCCAAGATGAGCAGGGGCCCCAAATATTAAATATGGTACTAACCGCTATAAACAAAGTGGTACTTAATTAAATATGGTACTTCATTAAATTTAGCATAAACAAAGTGACCGTTCTTATAAACTACAACTCACAATGAAGAACACTTTTTGACTATACCAACTAAATTATGTGATTATCTATACCAAATAAAATTAAAATTATATCCCTAAATATTGTAAAGATGATAAAAATAAATAAGTACAAAAGTTTGGTATAAAATTATCAATTGTATTTCACCTCGGACCCCAAATATGTTTCGACCGTCCATGCCTCTGACATTGATTTTAAGGTCCTGAGGCTACCGAAAAGCTTTCCAATGGAAGAGCACAAGGCATCAACACACATGTTATCCACATCACTTAATATCTGACACTCGAAGATATATGAAGTTCCCTCAAGTTGGTCAGCTCGTTAAGAACTTGATATTGTTTGCCGAACTTATCAAAAAATCAACACCTCAAAGGGTGCACAGACATTTCAACCTTCCAATCCCATCAGGCAACACCATTTTAGCACCACGTGAACAACTGAGATCTTAGAACCGGGGCAAAGTCACAATATCTAATGGAAGCGTGGAATATGTCTAAGTCCATCGGACTCATATTAAGGATATGTAACTACTATTGTCTCCAATTGTTGTAACTCTCCAATTTGACAAGGTAGCATTAAATGTATGATGTAATGAATATTTAAATATCTTAGTAGGAACAATCCATGGATATTGGTGAGGTCTAGCCTTTCACATCTCTTATTTTCAGTATGAAGAACTTGGATATACTTCAGCACCAGAAAAGGAGGCAAAAGAGACGCTCTAAAAATAAATCTGATTAGACATGTAATAGTGAATACTCATTGGTTGCTGCCACAATTTCGCCATCTTCTACACCATAATAACAAATGAAGACTCAACAGACTCTTGTGTGTTCTCCTGTCACAACTTCCGGCCCATCTATTACAAGATTAAAACTTTCTTCTGCGGCCTTAGATCTGATGAAATCAAGCATTACATCATGCACTCTACAGGCTTGCACATCACCATCGATTTGTATGCTATTAGGTTCGATCATGCTCATGTTGATGTGCACATAAAACTAGTCTTTTGCAACACCCTCTACATCATGCTGGCGATTTTTTATCATAAAATCTTGAGGTGTCTAATGCCTCTACAAGTCCCACTTCTCAATATATTAGTCCTCTCGGTACTTATTTACTTACCGATGTCAAGCAGGCATGTCCTAAGATGGAGAGGGAGATGCACTAGTAGAAAACCCCCCATTCGTCCCGGTTCGTGAGGGCCATTTGTCCCGGTTCACGAACCGGGGCCAAAGGTTCCAAACGAATCGGGACCAATGGCCCCACGAGGCCCGGCAGGCCCCCTGGCCTCACGAACCGGGACCAATGGGCCCATGGGTCCCGGTTCGTGACCGAACCGGGACTAATGGGCTAACTAGGCCCGAACTTATGCCCTGTTTTCTACTAGTGACGCATGTAGACAGGATCTAACATTTGCTCCATATTTTTAGGATCATCATGATTTTCTTCAAACACCAAAAACAAAGAATGCCTTACAGAATCCATCTTGACTTTGGGCCATTGGCCAGAAGGCTTGCTATAGTAATAATAGCAAGTGATCATATGATGCAAATAATGATTATAATGTACTCACTATAAATAACTATTGAATCAATACAAAGTGGTGAAATACACAGAGGAGAGGGGGGCATATGCCCTCCATGTTGATTTTATATTTTGTGAATCGATTTTTTTATAATTTATTTAAGTATGTAGATATATTAGGCCAATATTTAAGATGGGCCCTAGGTCGCGGCCTACCCTGCTTCTTGGGAACCAAATATTCTACTGGCAAATTGCTTTCGTCAGTCTTGGTCATTTAGTGGTTCCATCTCATGAACATATCCTCTGCTTTGAATGCAACAATTATCTGCAATAGTGTGAATCCTGATAGTTATCACCACACTACTGCCACAATTGTCGTCTATAATAGCACATTGAATAATGTCCCATGTTGAGGAATCCCATGTATTATCAATTACGATGGAGTACATTCAAATAAAGTCATATATAAAACAAAAGCATAGCCATAAAGAGTATATCTTTTAGCACCTAGTAGTGAACTAGCAATCTATGTGAACATAAAAATTGAAGCTAAAGAATTAAATCTTAATCTGATAAAATTGATATCACGACTAACATTTAACATGTGTACCTTGTCTTATTGTACGAGCTATCCACGTCCAGGAAACAAATGAAGCTTGCAACAAGTTGTACTTTCAAAAAAAGAAAATCTCTTCCAGTCATCTTTCAAGTTTTTTCAGCACTACTAGAAAGTCTTCATGTAGTCAATATCTTATCCACAACGTGGTGAAGCTTACAAGATTCAGTGCAAGATATCTTGCAATACACCTTCGCAAACATGAGAATTGTACCCATATTGACATTGACAAATATTCTTAGTATACATAAAACATGACTGCTACATCGTGTTCTGGGAAAAGAAATAACTAAGATTAGACGCCTTCCTATATTACAAAAGTCATGCTCACGAAGATAATACAGAGACCAAACATAGGGGCCGGGGTCATTCACCTTGATCGTGTCCAAATACTTGTGAAGTCAAAGGAAATTGTTTATAGATGCCATTAAATAAAGGGGTATTAGCCCAGCAGCATCCAAGTAAAAATGTGATGCATGATGTCCACAACTGCAAACCATTGTTATTGCTTGTCACGCGCGAATGGCCAAAACATGCAATAATACTCGATCCAAACCTTCCTTATCAGGATCCTGCTGATTCATCGGCTGAAGCTTGTATATACGATTCTACTCCATCCGTTCCAAAATAGATGACCCAACTTTATACTAACTTTGTACTAAAGTTAGTACAGATGACCCAACTTTGTACTAACTTTGTACTAAAGTTAGTACAAAGTTGAGTCATCTATTTGGAACGGAGGGAGTAGTATCTAAAGTTCAGACTATCTCGAATCTGAGTTCTTCTTCACATTTACTTGCTCAAACCATCACTAAAAAATAACTGTATGATTTTGGCCCCTACAAAAGCAAATATTTCGGAAGGTGCTAGAAGAGAAAATATTAACAAAGCATATTATTCTCCCGGTTTGCCACAGCTCAGAACGATTCGCTTACACCTCAATTGAGCCTGCACTTACCCCAGTCATCTATTAATAAGCATTGTTGGGTTATCACAGCCAGAAAAGCTCCAAGAAACAAAAACCCTAGCTATATTTCAGTAATATAAGATCGATCTGAGCAAGGTCTAAAAATATAGTGAAGCGTTTCTAAAATGGCGGACAGGATGACAAAGCTGGTGTCGCAGCGCGCAGTCGTGATCTTCAGGGCACAAAACTGTTGAATGTGCCACATTATAAAGAGTGAAAACGTTCCTCGCCGACCTGGAGTGAGTTGTAGAAGATGTTGTTGGAGTTTGGGACAGTGCCAAGTTTGTATTCTGGGTCTGGCATCTTGCACCAAGTGGTCTTCTCCTTTATGTTCATCTCAGGAGGAAGATGGCTGAGAAGGTGTATTAGCAGGATCTGGATAAATTCGGTTTTTGCCATTTGATGTTTGACCACATACTTATCTCTCCCTTTATGATGATCTAGACGCCTGTATTCCCGGCTCTAAATGGAGGACATGATCAAGAGCACTACTGGAATTCTGGGTTACGCCGAGTGCCACGAACACTCGGCAAAGGGCCGAAAACCGGCGGCAAAGCCTTTGCCGAGTGTCACCCTCGGCAAAAGCCACACGACGTACACCTCTTCGGCAAACAGGAGTATGCCGAGAGCCAGAACACGGGCACTCGGCAAAGACTTTGCTGAGAGTCAAACAATACCACTCGGCAAAATAAAGTAGCTAACGGATAGCAGACGGTGACGGCGGTTCCTGACACGTGAGACCAGGGAGCAGGCCGAGGGCCTACTTTGCCGAGTGCACCTCTCGGCAAAGACAGCCAGTAGGTGGCTGACACGTGTCAGCTCCTGACATGTGGGGCCAGGCGAACAGGCCGAGGGCCATCTTTGCCGAGCGCACCTCTCGGCAAAGACAGACAGTAGGTGGCTGACACGTGTCAGCTCCTGACATGTGGGGCTAGGCGAACAGGCCGAGGGCCATCTTTGCCGAGTGCCACGCTCGGCAAAAAGAGCCAGTAGGTGGCTGATACGTGTCAGCTCCTGACATGTGGGGCCGGGCGAACAGGCCGAGGGCCATCTTTACCGAGTGCCACCCTCGGCAAAGAAAGCCAGTAGGTGGCTGACACGTGTCAGCTCCTGACATGTGGGGCCAGGCGAACAGGACGAGGGCCATCTTTGCCGAGTGCCACCCTCGGCAAAGAGAGCCAGTAGGTGGCTGACACGTGTCAGCTCCTGACATGTGGGGCCAGGCGAACAAGCCGAGGGCCAACTTTGCCGAGCGCCACCGTTGGCAAACTCTATCTTTGCCGTGTGTGACTCCCGGCAAACTCAGCCAATAGGGGAGGGCCACGTCACTTCTCCTAAAAGCCGTGAAAATAGTTTGCCGAGAGTCACCGTCGGCAATTCTTTTTTCCTTTACCGAGAGGCCTCTCGGTAAAGTTGCCAGGAGGGCTACAGGTTGTTATCCTTTACCGAGAGGCCTCTTGGTAAAGGTGTCAGGTTATTGTGCTTTATCGAGAGGCCTCTCGGTAAAGGGTGCATTCTGGTCCAGTTTCACAGTCATTGCCGAGAGCCGCCCTCGGCAATGGTGTGCCCAGGAACCTTTTTTCCCTATTTCTGTTTCTTTCCTGCAGCGAAACATATACAACAACAGCATATAGTTCATCACACATAGAACATGTCACATATAGGCATCATTGAACAAAAGAAGCAATGATTGATTCTGAAAAACAATCCACATAAAAGCAATAGTGCATAAAAGCAATAGACCACAAGTTTACAAGTCTCTAGATGCAAGAGTTCTTAACATACAAGGAACAATTTCAAAGATAACATAACATGAAGTTCACGCGATTTTGGAGAGCAGAGTGATAACATCAACATTAGAATGCATCATGGAGTTTGTTGCCCCAACTCCATCATCCAGAGTGATAACATCAACATTAGAAGGCATCATTCCCTTTGCTGCCCCAACTCCACCAACTTGAGCTGGAACTACCGGAACATTGTTCGACCCTTGTGATGGGTTGAGCTGTGATCGATTGACCCAATAGTGAGATGAATGCATATGGTAATGCCGAAAATGGTGATACAAAAAGTTTGAATGAAACTCACAATGTTCCACTCTGGCGTCGGTGGCATCTCTGGCACTGGTTGGCCTTGCATGGAATAAAGATTGGCCTCCATATGTTGTAAAGACTTCACTAGATCATCTTGTGCCTTCAGCTTGGCCAGGTTTTCATCTCGTTCTTTCTTGGTGTCAATTAGTCGAGTCTACAATATGGCAATGCAAATGTCATTCATGTTGAAATGCAAATATCCTCAATGATGAAGAAGGATCAATGAAGAAGGACCATGAAGGATCAATGAAGAAGCACTGACCTGAATATCCTCAATAATGCTCAAGGAATGTGGTACGTGACGCTCTACGGTAGGAGTAGAGCCAGTACTCATAGCACGGAGCGTGTTGACTCTCGGAAGGGAGGAGGTTATGAAAGAATCGAGGTGAACCTCCATCCGGCCATTCGGTCTACCGCCTGCCGCGGCAATGGCCACAAGAGGGTCAAACGGTAGCACGTGAGGATCAGCGTTAGGCCCGTATGTCTCCTTCAATTTTTTGGTGTAGTTCTCTCCATCTGACCAGGCTTTAGAGCTGATCCAGTCCATCTCCGGGCGGAGAGGGGCCTTGTCCTTGTCGTCTTTGGTACGTTTGATGGTCCATGCCTCGAAGTAAGTGATATCCTTGCCAGTGTCTTCTTTCTACAAAAGAAAGTGATCCAAACAATCAAGGGAATGCTCACGAATGAAAGAGAACATGATGAAAAGAAAAGGATGCGGTTGCCTACATGTTTTGAGACGACACCTGGGATGGTGAGGTTGGCTTGGCGGTGTCCTCGACCCCCCATCAACTTACGCCGTTCAGATATTACTTTGTGTTCATCCTGCCACCCCGGATCTGTCCACCGTTCGACGATCTTCTCCCAACACAGACGTTTGTCAGCGCACCACCGAGGAATCACCTGTAAATTAAACTAATACATCTTAGTAAGGATTCTAATTTTGTCGTAGTGTAGGGAATAGCAAGCATCCATCATCACTTGCCTTGAAGTAATTGTCCCGTGAAAGATGCATCCCTCAAGCCTCCTGTTTGGAAATCCTATGGTTGAGATAGTCCGCATGATACTTGACCACTAACCGGACGCGCTCCCCATAGTGCATGTCGTGGACTAGTTTCTTGGCAATATTCTCAACCACCACATTTGAACGATCCTTCTGACCCTCAACGCATGTATAGAAATCCTACAAACATGCATACATGTGAGAAAGGTTAAATCATGACTATGGCAAATTTAAACCTTTTGGTATTGACATTTAGGTGTTTGAAAGGACTTACCCAGAAATCGTTGACCACTCACATGGCTCTGTTATCAATAACCCTCTGACAAATATCCAGGAAACCGGTGCAAGTTTGTAGTGATCCCATGACCAAGCTGGCTCAATGATACCGTTTGGCAAAGTGACCAGTCCAGGATAATTTAACCTACAAAGACCCCCAATGATGCCACTTGGCGACCATGGCAGACGCCTCTTGTCGGTGTCAAAACCGGCGGATCTCGGGTAGGGGGCCCCAATCTGTGCGTCTTAGGCTGATGGTAACAGGAAGCAAGTGACACAATGTTTACCCAGGTTCGGGCCCTCTCGATGGAGGTAAAACACTACTTCTTGCTTGATTAATATTGAAGATATGTGTAGTACAAGAGTAGATCTACCACGAGATCGTAGAGGCTAAACCCTAAGAGCTAGCCTATGATGGTATGATTGTAATTGTGATCGGCCTTCTAAGGACCATCCTCTCCGGTTTATATAGACAGCGGAGAGCTAGGGTTTACATGGAGTCGGTTACAAGGAAGGAAACATAATATCCGAATCGCCAAGCTTGTCTTCCATGCAAAGGAGAGTCCCATCCGGACACGAGCCGAAGTCTTGAGTCTTGTATCTTGACGCTTCTATAGTCCGGACGATGTATACAGTCTGGTTGTCCGGATACCCCCTTATCCAGGACTCCCTCAGTAGCCCCTGAACCAGGCTTCAATGACGATGAGTCCGGCGCGCAGTCTTGTCTTCGGCATTGCAAGGCGGGTTCCTCCTTTGAATACTCCGAGATGTTTATCGAACACGTAGGCCGCGTCCAGATTTGCAAAACGATCTTCACATACCACCGTAGAGAGAATTATACTTCAGCTGACAATTTTTAGATGACGTGATATGTCCTTTCGGTCGAACCGTTTTTCCACTACCAGCCACATCGTATACTGCGAGGCGGTTTCCTTAGCACGTCTTGTCGAAGCGAAGATCTTGTCCCCTTATCACGAGATTCTCATCAATACGGGTATGGGTAATCCAACCGTACTGCTAATTGCGGCGAGTGGGAGACGAGCGGGTTCCATTAGGCAAGTGGGGAGGCGCAAAAAAGCTCTTACCTTCTCTTATAAAGAGATAGGGCATCTTCCTCTTTTACCCATGCCTTCTCCTTCCGCTAACTCATTCCCCTCTGCTCGAGCCCCAACGCCCAAGCGCTCTTCTTCTCCATCGAAGAGAGTTTTTTCTAAGATGTTCGGATCCGGTGCAGGAGGCAAATGGATGGTCTCTACCGTCCGGGAGAAGGATATCAAGAGGCTCCGAGAAGCCGGGTATCTGGCCAAGAAGATTGGCCACCGTCTCCCACCGGCGGGATAGGTTGTCCCTACTCCGGAGCCCCACGAGAGAGTCGTGTTCCTTCCCCATTTTGTCCGCGGGCTTGGGTTTCCCCTCCACTCATTTGTTCGGATTGACTTTCACGGTCTTTCCCCCAACTATTTTCTCAATATCTCGACGTTCATCGTCGTGTGCGAGGCCTTCCTCTGGATTCCGCCTCACTTTGGCCTGTGGCTGAAGATTTTCAATATGAAGCCCAAGGTGGTGAGTGGCGAACATGCCGAGTGCAGCGGCGCCATGGTGAGCAAGATGCCCAAGGTTGTTTGGCCGAAGGGCACTTTTAACGACTCCGTCAAGGAGTGGCAGCAGCAGTGGTTTTATGTCACCGAACCACGCGGCGAAAAATGGGCAGCAACTCCTGAGTTCAGATCCGGAGCTCCACTACGGCTTACGTCCTAGCCCAAGAAGGGCCCGAACTGGTGCTCGTCTGATGAGCTGTCGCTGCTCCAGACGCGTGTTCGGAGTATGGTCGACAAGGACGTCAAGCTTGTTGACGTGGTCCAGGTGATGTTAGTTCGCCTAGTTCTCCCTTGCCAGCGTCGAGCCTGTACTTTATGGGAATTCGACCCAACCGAGCACCAAACCCTCCGGGAGCTCTATGATTCCTCCCACGAGGATATCTGGAAGGTGCTCTTTAGGTCCAGCAAATCATGGCCGGACTCTTCCGTGGACCGGGGGTATCAATTATCCCATACTGCACGCCCGGTAAGTTATAGCCACGCCCTGTCCCTCCAGGCTTCAGCTGTCATATCATGAGGGGGACGTTTTAATCGCGCTTTATTGTGGCTTTAGGGATGGATAAAAAAGGTGGAGCGGATACAGTGTCCGGCCCCGCTGCCGGAGGAACCGGCCGGACCTCTTCTAACGAAGATGCTGGTCCCTGCACCTTACAAGGCGCCAAAGAAGGAGGCCTCCAAGAAGGTCAAGGAGACCCGGAGTGGCCTCTGTTGCCGCGGGGCTTCGGATGCCAAATCCGAAGGCTCCAGCGACGTTCCTTCTTCCGAAGACGAAGAGGAGGAAGCAGAGGAGGACGAGCCTCGCTCTGTAGGCGGGAAGAAGCATGCGGCTTCCCCTTCCCTGGGGGCCGAATCGCCCAAGAGGGGGCGAGGTTCCCCTTCAGCGGCATCCACCCCGGCTGCCGATAACAGCCCGGAGTGGGATCCCGAGGCTCAGCCCCTGGGGAAATCGTAAGTGGCCGACATCCGAATACACCTCTGTATCTAGGGTCGTCTGGGCATAGTAAATTTAACTGTCACCACATCTCGCCTAGCCCGGCAAGGTCTCTTGCCAGACAATCCTCATCGGCGGATTCGTTGAGCTCGGATGCCGTGGCGAGCGAGACGCCTCCGAAGGCTCCTTTTCCGCAGTCCAGGCACGACACCGAGGTGTCGTCTCAGAGAGACTTAGAGCCGGATAAGGTCCTGGAGGCCTCTAAGGCTCCAGGATCGGGCGAGCGGCCATCCTCCATGCAGGGAGGTTTGCCTACTCCACCGGCAACCTCAATCTACGCCGAGCTGCCGGGCGTTCTGTTGACAACGTTAAAGAACGCGTCCGTCGTTGTTGAACGTCGGACCCTTATGGGTGCGGTGGTTGGAAAGATTCAGGCTGCCGAAAGCGGGCTGAATGAGTCCTATCTTGGCCTTATAAAGGCTTTTGAGGTATGGTTTCTAAGGAACCTTTGAAGAATTATCATGATATGAGGAGTAGCCCCTGATACACTGTCCGCGAAAGCAAGCCGGGCAGGGGATCAAACCCTCTATTGTAATGGGAACCTTTATTTAATGATGTATACCCATTTGTTTGAAAACAGGCTTCTGCGGAGAGGACGGCCGATCATGATGCGAAAGTGTCCGAACTGAAGCAGAGCCTGGAACGAGCCGAAGAAGAACTTGGCCGTGTGAAGAAGCAATTGGAGGAGAAGCAAGGTATGCTTGAACTTTTTTTTGCATTGGGTAAAAATGAATAAGTGTGCCTATTGAAAAGCATTTATGTTATACGCCCTAGGAGTGAGTGCCGAATATGAGGCGCTAAAGAAGGCAGCGGCTGATGCCCAAGAGAAGGCTGCTGACGAACAGGCGCTACGTGAAAAACACGAGGCTAGGGTCGTCATAGCTGAGCGGGAGCTCCAGGATGCTGTGACAAGAAGCGAGAGCTTGGAGCAAAGTCTAGTAGGGAAAGAATCCAAACTCGCCCAAGCTCTCCAAGCCGCGGAAAATGCTCGGGAAGAAGCCCGAGGTAAGGTATGTTGCGGCTGGTAAGGTATGTTGTATCTATGGCCATTATTACGTTATAGTGTGGAGAACTCTAAGCGGCAAGCTGAATTCTTGACTTTATAGGGGCGTTTGCAGATCTGCCTCGCAGCATATCAGATGCTGCCCAATTTTACCGGACCTAGGAGGGGGAGTCTGCGGGGAGGAGCTTCTGGTCGCAGTATCTGGCGCCGAACTATCCGGTGCCTTTTGTCGATCAGCTGAAGCAGCTGGTCGAACTGCACCAGGCGGCCGAACTAGCCATGAAGGACTTGGTCATCCGGCTATGGCCTGCAGAGCCAATTCCAAGCAGTTTCTTCGGACTCGTGAAGCGGATTGTGGGCGCCTGTCCTCGGCTTGATACTATCAAGCGATCAGTCTGTATAGAAGGTGCACGAATGGCGCTTGCCCATGCAAAAGTGCATTGGGGGAAGCTTGATGCGGAGAAGCTGATAACTGAGGGGCCGCCAAAAGGTAAGGAGCATCGCAAGCCTGAACTGTATTATGAAGGTGTAATGAAGGGTGCCCGCCTGGCGGCGGATAAATGCACCAAAGACATTATATTTCCCTGAGGTCATTTTTGCCAATTTTTGTAGTATGGGATAATGGCACTTATATGTTGCCTGTTTTGTGTGAACATATGTTCTTCCTTTGCTGCTGTTTATTGTATGTAAAATCTGAGAGTTGGCCCGTCGTTGGCTTCAGCCCCCACGTGAGAAGTACGGGGGTGTTCGGGGTATTTCTGAACACTCTTTATCCCATGATTGGGTCCTTATAAGGAGGTGTTTCTCACCATGAACTGGGCAATCAGACTATAGGGCTTTACTACTCTCACTTAGCCATAGGAATTCCAGTGTGGTCGGCGCAGCCCCTAGTGTTCGGAAGGCCGGACTAGGGGCTCTATTGGCACCTGGTCGGAAGACCGATCCGTCGCAATCTGCATTTTATAGTGGCATTATGCGGAATAAATCTTTAAGGATTTTACAACCTCTCGAACAGCAGACCGGCTCTCGCATCATGACAGTCAGTTTTCGGCTTTCTCTATTGAGGCGCTCGTCCGGCTGAACCGGGACGCAATCGCAGTAGTTCTCCTAGCACTACCTTAGCCGACGGAACGGAACGTAAGGTACCAAAACATGGGAGCCGGGCAAACCCAACCAATGACCCAAGACATGATTCGGAGTTGATGCATATAGTGCTATAAGTTCGGGGTGCCGAGCGACCGAAAAGGTGGTCGGACTTTATTGCCGTATTGTGCAGCCCCTGGCATAACCAGACATAACACGAAGCGTGGCTGTCGTATTGTGGCAAAGAGGCGTCGATGACAAACGACGGCCGGTGCATGTTATTTAAGTCTACACAATGCAGTAAGATGATATGTCTATGCATATGAGTGCGATTTATGATTATTAGAAAGGGATGGCTTTTGGCAGAACCTGTTATGGCCAGACTGGAGGGGGTTGTGAATGAATCAAAAATGGATCCGAACTGCCTTCTACCTGCATGGTCCTGTCATTGTGTGTCCGGGCCGAGTCCACGCCGCCAATCTTGTCCTGCATGAAAGTTAGTTTGCGAAGGTAAATGTTTGGAGGCAACTGAGCGTCCTCCCGTGATTGGTCTAGAGGTTCCTGATCGGACCCTGGTGACCCCAGCCGCTATTCTGAGAAGTAGCCCGGACTCCTCAGTCGGTGTCCGGATAGTTGGCAGGTATATCAAAATATTGATAGGTATGCACGACTTGTTACTCCGGCAGCTGTATGATTTCCGCTCTAGTGGCGGGTTTTGGCCTTGTATGTAGGCGTGAGTATATCACTGGTTTTGGCCTTACGGCCTACCACGTGGAATCTAGCCAGCGTGGTTCATCCCGTTGGCGGTCGATGAGTTACCGTATGAGGGGAATGCGCCGATAATGTGGCGTTTTGTGGTTAGCTGAGAACAACCGTTAGAGCGGTAGGCCAATGAACTTGGCCCTTGTGCCTGACACCTTGTAGAAGGTGCTATTTGTACATTCATACCCACGAGGGCTTTATATGTTAAGGAGCCCCTGGACTGTTAGGTCTGGGGGTACGCAATTGAATTGTTGTGGTTTGTATGGTAGGGGGCGATCGGCCGTACTGTTGTGCTCTGGGGGGGGGGGGGGCTTTCGACTAGACGCCTCCCCTCATTGTTTCCGGCACACGCCCGATCGCTTTGCTCTGGAGATCCAGCATTCTCTATTAGTATGTTTTGCCGTTCTTTTGGGAGTACCGTGAATTTTGCACGGCTGATCGAGTTTGTGGCTTGGGCCGAATAGGCTTGAGCTGTTCTTTGTACGTTGACCGGACTGGGATTTGCTGAACTTGATACCAGCTTACCTGATTTGCCGTTTATTATCGTTGCGCCGGGGCTTGAGGCTGCTTCTTCGTGTATCTTTCTTGCCTTCTTGGACCGTGGTGGTGTGCGGACGTCGGGTTGTGTGCCTTTGGTTCTCCTTCTTAGGTTGAGGTAGCCAGTTGTGCCTCGTATGCCCTTTGCTAGGGTGGTCAAATCTGTACGTTTCGGCGGCTAGGATCTTGGTCCACCTATCCGCTAGCAAATCTCGGTCAGCTTGAAGCCGCTCTTGCTTCCTTTGCAGACTTTTTGCCGTGGCTATGAGTCGTCGCTTAAAGCGAACTTGTTCCACCGGGTCTTCAGGCACGCCGAATTCGTCTTTGTCGAGGCTTACCTCGTCTTTCGAGGGGGGTGTATAGTTGTCCCTCTCCAAATATCCCACCGTGGCCTGTCCGGCCTGCTTGAAGTTGGGATCATCAGGACTGTATTCCTCTTCGGCACTATCCGGATCATCTCCGGGGCCAGTATTGATGTGGCGGGGTTTGGAGTGGCGCGGAAGACGCCCATGTTTTGCTTTTCCTCCCGAGGGGTTGTCCTCCACTGCCTCGTCGCCATTGGTTTCTTTCGGAGTGTCCACCATGTATATATCATTTGAAGAGGTGGCTGTCCACCACCTTGTGAGCAGTGGCTCCAGTATGTCTCCTGCATCGTCGTCCATATCGTCGATGTCTTCGAAGTCGAAGTTGGGCACGTCGGTTAAATCATCGATCGTGGCGACAAAATGGGTGGTGGGTGGGCAGCAAATTCCTTCGTCGCTTGCTTCCCACTCACGTCGGACATAGTTCGGCTCAGAGCCTCCTGACAGAGAGAGAGACTTTAATGAGTTCAATATGTCGCCAAAAGGTGAGTGCTGAAAGATGTCCGCAGCAGTAAACTCCATTACCGGAGCCCAACCTGGCTTGGCTGGCTCAAGAGTGTACGGACCGGGACCAACGGCCGGATAAGAGTCCGCGGGCCCAGGGTTATAGGCCTCCACAGAGGTGAGACCTGTGTTCGGCTCCACCACCGATGAGTGTGCGGCCTACAGGGCGGGGTCCAGCCCTCTGTCCATAGGCAACGCAACCTGATCTCGTGCTGCTTCGGGGATGATGCCCCGAGCTTTGTCCGAAAGCAGGTCTAGGCCGCACTCATCGTGATTGTCCGGTGTTCCTGGCGCAGGCTCGAATCCGTCGAAGGTCAAGTCTCCGCGGATATCTGCCGTGTAGTTAAAGTTTCCGAACCTGATCTGGTGGCTAGGGGCGAAGCTATCAATCTGCTCTAACTGGCCAAGCGAATTGGCCCGCGGTGCGAAGCCACCAAACACAAAGATCTATCCGGGGAGAAAAGTTTCACCCTGGACTGTGTTGTTGACGATTAAAGCCACCATCAAGCCTCGAAGCGAGGACACAGAGCAACTCTCAATGAAAGCACCAATGTCGGTGTCAAAACCGGCGGATCTCGGGTAGGGGGTCCCGATCTGTGGGTCTTAGGCTGATGGTAACAGGAAGCAAGGGACACAATGTTTACCCAGGTTCGGGCCCTCTCGATGGAGGTAAAACCCTACTTCCTGCTTGATTAATATTGAAGATATGTGTAGTACAAGAGTAGATCTACCATGAGATCGTAGAGGCTAAACCCTAAGAGCTAGCCTATGATGGTATGATTGTAATTGTGATCGGCCTTCTAAGGACCATCCTCTCCGGTTTATATAGACACCGGAGAGCTAGGGTTTACATGGACTCGGTTACAAGGAAGGAAACATAATATCCGAATCTCCAAGTTTGTCTTCCACGCAAAGGAGAGTCCCATCCGGACACGAGCCGAAGTCTTGAGTCTTGTATCTTGACGCTTCTATAGTCCGGATGATGTATACAGTCCGGCTGTCCGGATACCCCCTTATCCAGGACTCCCTCACCTCTCACCACCTTTTACTAAGCTTCTGCATTTCGGAGAGTGAAGTCATATTATATGTGAGGAAATGACAAAAGGTACAATTTATATGGGATGAGTCGAGATAACCACTTACTTTTCTCCCATTGGTTTAATCAACACGTCTCTATGCACATACGGACGTCTTGGAAGCTTTGAAGGACCATGCAGCCACACTTTCCCTCTGGAAGTAGTGCTGATAGTCGAACCGCTCGGTTGCGAACCGCTCACCTCGTGGTGCTATGTCACCCGTGAGGGTCCATCCCCAGCCTCAGAAACCTAACGAACAACCAGCCTCCTCTCAGCGGCGTCGTCCTCCACCACCTCCTCCTCCTCATCCTCCACCACCTCCTCTACAAAATCCTCCTCGTCCTCCTCCTCACACGCCTCATCCCCATCCTATGTTTCCTCCTCCTGAGTACGGTGAAGCAATGCATCAGAGGGTCGAGGAGAAGAAAGAGGTGCTCTACTCCGGGCTGCTCTACATACTCCTCGTCCGCCTCCTCCTCCTGCCTCACCTACTCCCCCTCCTCGTCCGCCTCCTCGTCCGCCTCCTCCTCCTGCCTCATCTACTCCCCCTCCTCGCCCGTCTCCTACTCCTCCCCCACGTGGTGCTCGACCTTGTTCCGCACGTTTTGCCGGACGGGTGTCTAGACCCGCCAATCCTTTGGCCTTCTTGGCGGTTGTGGCAACCGATGAAGGAGCGGCCACCGCTTTCACCGGTCGAGCAAGTTGATCATTGTACAGATCATTCACTTTTTTCAAACTTTGCTTTGGAATCTTCTTGCTACCTGTCATGTTTCAATCACCTGATACGAAGAAGAACAAACTAGTTAGTACCGATGATACAACTTGATGTAAATACAATAAATATATCACATATGAAGAATAAATGGAATTGTCACAATAATACATATAGTTGTTACACACACAAATACATAGAGTTGTTGCACATACGAATACATAGAGTTGTTGCACACACGAATACATAGAGTTGTGACACTCATACATAGAGTTCTCACACGATTACATGGAGTTGTTAGAAATAAGGGTCAATATTAGGTGCAACATTTGGATCAGGGCTTTCTTCATCGCTATCACGCCCGTTCATACATTCATCCTCGAAGTCTTCAGGGGGGCCCTCATCCTCATCTAGCCCCATGTGCCATCGCATAAGTAATACCAAATCTCGAGGGTCAGAAACATCCTCGTATTCGTCCTCTGCATTATCTACTTCCATGTTATCCATGGCCTCATGTTCCATAACATCATGTTCGTGATGCACGCAATCATCTTCCTTTCCATCATATTCATCTTCGTCAGTGTCTGCTTCTTGAAAGAACTCTCCCTCGTATGTGTTAGGGTTTATATGGTAATCGTCCTTGTTATGGGTAGGTACCTTGATACGCGGGGGTACCTTGTACACGACATCCCACTTCAAGAGATTGATATATTCCGTAGATGTGCACGCGTCTGGGAGAAAAAACACTTGTGTAGCTTGTTGAGCCATAATATAGACATCATTTCCTGCATATTTTGATGCTCGTTCAACTTCGACAAAGCCAATACTAGGGGTTCGTCTCAATTTCTCAGGATTGAGCCAGCTGCATATGAATACGATGGGCTTCACTCCTTGTAACCCACAATACTGCAACTCCTAAATTTCTTCAATGGTTCCATAGTAGTAATGTCCATCTGTCCCTAGACAATAGACCGCAGTATTTATTGACCTTCGGTTGGGCCTCTCACGCGTGTGTTTATCAGTGTGGAAGCGATACCCATTCATGTCGTAAGCCTTAAATGACTTTGCCTCGTATTCAAAACCTTTGGCTACTTCTATCACTTTGGCGTCCATATCAACCTCCTGATATGCCTACAAGATTAATAGGAAATTGTCTGGTTCGTTAGTGCAAGCATTACCGGCAAGAAAGATCAACTTGAAGTAACATAAAGTTAGAAAAGTTACTTTTCTTGAGAACCAAGAAATGAAACCGCCATCAGCATTGGTATCTTCAAGAAGGTCTGCTGATTCTTCGTCGCTAGAAGGCCGTGTTAGCTTCTAGAATTCGTTCTGGAATTACCTAGCAATAGGAAGAGTTCGAGTTAGAACTCAAGACTAGTGATTAGTTGTCAATAAAGGTGTTCTACACTTACTTTATGTAGGGTTGCACTTCCTCCATGTTGGTCAAGACACAGATCATAATAGTCGACCACTCAGTAGGTGAAAAGTTCTTCGGCTTCGGTCCACTTGCTTTGCCACCCTGGCCTTCGAAGAGGCTAAGGTCGGAAACATTACTGGCGGGTTCTTCATTGTAACGAGGAGCTAGATTTAACCTAGTCTGAATACTGTCATGATAGTACTTTGTCGGGGTCGTGGCCACCTCCTCGTTCAGTTATGCCTCGGCTATGGAGGCTTCAATGCGGGCTTTATTCTTACATTTCCCACGAAGATGCTTGAACTCCCGTTCAGGTGCATACTGCCATCGGAACTGCACAGGTCCTCCCATCCTAGCCTCATACGCGAGATGTAAGATCATATGTTGCATCGGATTAAAGAAATCTGGCGGAAATATCATCTCTAACTTGCATAGCAACTCAGGTGCTTGTTCCTCCAACTTTGCAACGACTTCATAATCTAGTTCTTTGGCACAAAGCTGACGGAAGAAGTAGCTCAACTCCGCCAGCACTCGCCAAATATCCTCTCTGACATACCCTTGAATCATCACAGGCATTATCCGCTCAAGCCATACATGGTAGTCATGACTCTTGAGGCCTCCTATTCGCTTTGTAGCCATATTCACTCCCCTCATGATATTAGCTGCATATCCATCAGGGAAGTACAAGTTGTTCACAATCCAATGGAGAATTTCCTTCCTTTGGGGCATTGAAGGGGTGAAAGGGGCTTGTGGATGCTTCCAAGAATTACCTTTTGCACGAGGCACCAAATTTAATTTTGGCCTGTTGCATAGTTTGGCCTTATCGATCCTAACCTGAATGTTATCCTTTGACTTCTCGGTGTCGAGGAGCATGCTGTCACGACCAGCTTTTCAATAAAATGCTTATTGATAAAACCGATCTTTTGAACCCAGTATAGGAAAAGTCATCCTTTCTGGTAGACAAATACTTGATAAACAGAGGACCAGTAGCATCAAATATATTACAGGGTTGAGCTAAAGCTGCTCAACAATATATTACAAACTCGCCAATATCTTACATAAAGGCGGTTATGGCACCGGGGTGTGGGACATGCTACTAGCTCAAAGTAAAAAGTGGTGGTGGATAACTTGACTTCTACTGGCAGCCCATCGAGCGGCGAGGTGAGGCTCGATGAATTTATTTTGGAATAGCGGAAGCGGATATGATACAATGACCAAAACAGGATCGCACGGGACTGACTGGGACTCCTCTAGGCGTCGGACTCGCTATTGAATTCCTCATCCATGAGATCGCCTTCGTCAACATCTGGCCAAATCAACAAGCCAGGTGAGTACTTTGAAAGTACTCGCAAGACAGTTCGGACAAAAGATATAACAAATGCATGCATGAATGCGTCATGAGCAAAATAAATAATGCTCAATACAATAATAAAGATTTGACAAGAAGAATAAATAACTGAAAACCGATCGAGTGTCTGGAGCGAAGCCTCGAAAGGTAAACAAATAAAATGCATGCCACAGTCGGGCGTCTAAGCGACACCACATAAAGGGCTTTAAAAGAAATGCCACAGTCGGACATCTGAGCGACATCACATAAAGGGCTTTAAAAGAAATGCCACTGTCGGACGTCTGAGCGACATCACATAAAGGGCTTTAAAAGAAATGCCATAGTCGGACGTCTGAGCGACATCACATAAAGGGCTTTGAAAATAAATGCCATCGTCGGACGTCTGAGCGACATCGCAGACAGGGCTTGTAACAATTGTAAATAACAAGTATGCCACTGTCGGACGTCTGAGCGACATCGCAGACATGGCTTGTAACAAATGTAAATAACAGGTATGCCACCGTCGGACGTCTGAGCGACATCACAGACAGGGCTTATAACAAATGTAAATAACAAGTATGCCACCATCGGACGTCTGAGCGACATCACAGACAGGGCCTGTAACAAATGTAAATAACAAGATTAGTCCATCCACAAGAATAATCTTTTAACCGGTTTATCACCCAAGTATTCCACGGAGTTTAAATCATCGAGACCGATACGACAAGATAAGATGAATACAGTACTTGGACAAGTACGAGATGATTTAAAGGAATTGTGACTCTGCAGAGTTTGTACTCACTGTCCACAGCCAACGGATTTCCGTAGTCACGAAGGACTAGTTCCGTTTACGGTATTTCGGAAGAAACACATTTAACTAGTACACACCCATTCCACCTCATGATGCCAGGAATCACCCTAGGCAACGTCCAAGAAAAAAGTTGAGACGGGGAGGCCACAACCTCGAATAGCATGGGATCAAATTTCTATACGCGCGCTCTAAGGGGTGCCCCCCTCTCGGTCCCAACCGGAAACACCCATGCCCCCAGACCGGATGACGGGCTTTAATCTAGGGCCATGGAACCCTCATCCCGTCCTCTCTACTTGGTGTGTACCAGGAAAACGGTTGCAACTTACTACGCCATATTCCTTGCGGAAAACATGTGGCAGCACAGGAAGGAAAAGAATGGGAATATGATTTGATCATGATGACACTTCTGTCAAATGGACTGGTATAAGACTGGCATGTCACAACACTGCCATCTTACCCATCCTCATGCCATCTCATGGCCTTGCCAATATGTATCCAACAACATATGGCTTTCCAAAACTTACTTTCCACTTCTGTGCATGAAATATAACATTCAATGATATGCTCATCAACATGCCATGAAACTCCTAAATGCAAACATGCAACAAACACTTCATCATATCAATAGTTCAAACATGCTTGCCTGGTTCGGAGTAGTCGGAGTTTAGCTGTGTGAAGTTTGCAGCTCCGTCACCTCCTCCGGTATCTACGGTATAAGAAAAATACGTATGTAACATAAATACCGTGAGTGTACAGAAAAGTATTCCAAATATTTTTCGAATAAATATTACAAAAAACTAGACAGAAAAATAAAGATGACAGAAAAAGAATCAATCAAAAACCATTTTCTGTTTAAAAGTTATAAGAGTTTTGGTCCAAGGACCCATCTGTAATGAAACAAAAAGTTTCCAGGGGGTTCTGCGGAAAAGTCCAGAAAACGTTTCGTTTAAAAGAAACGGCTGAGAGACTGACAGGCGGGCTCCACCAGTCAGGTTTGAATTTTCAAACGAGGGAAACAGAGCGCGACGGCGCCCGAGAGGTGCGGTGGTCGCCGGCGGCGATCTACGGCGAGGCAAGGTGATCGGGGGTTACCTTCGTGATCAGTGCACCTTTCCGCGTCTGTGGGTGGTGGTAGAGGTCGCCGGCGAGCACCACGTCGACGGCGGCCCTTGCTTCGGCGGACGGAGGTTCGGGCAGTCGTGGATCTCGCCGGAGGGAGCTGCGGGGTCAAAATTGAAGTGGGGGTTAGCCTACTGGAGGTGGTACGAGGCTACGGGCAAGAGTAGGGCGGCGGAGGAGTTCTCACCGGAGAGAACGTGGCTGGAGCCCGAGGCAGACGGAGGTGGCCGGAGTCGAGGAAGAAAAGCCCCTCGAGGCTCTTCCAGTGGCTAGGCGGGGTCTGGTGAGGTGGTGGAGTTGTGTGGGGGCAAGAGCAAGTTCGGGGGGGGGGGGTGCTATTTATAGCCGGCCAGAGGCGGTTGCCGTGAACGGATAAGTCCGGCGAGTGATTACGGCGGCGCTGTGGCTGGATGGTCGGCTTAGGAGCTTTAGCATCGTCTAGGTGGAGCATGGGTGCCATTTCCGTGTCCAACTCAGCACGGGATGGTTGGTTACGGCCTGTCCTCGACGGAACGGCCGCACGGCACGTCGGCGGCAGAGAACGCGCTCTGCGCGTGCCAGGCCACGACGACGGTGCTGCATGCGTGCGCTGGCAAGGAGATGGCCACGCGGAGCTACCTGGAGGATTGGGCGGCGCCGAACGGCGTTAAGCCGCAGTTTTGCTCCCTGTCGGCCGCTACGGTGGTTCTGCCGCCGCAAAGCACGCCGGCGCAGGTGGGCCAGGGCGCCACCGACGCCAGGAACGTGCCAAGCACTCGTGTGGTGCTCCGGACAAGAGGGAGGGGCTGCGAGCAACGAGCCAAAAGCACAGTGGACATGTGACTGAAGTTACTGACGGAGATACGACACTGAAACTCTGAATTTACTGAATATGAACAGTAACAGTGCATGCAAGGTGTTCGACAGAATGATTTAGGCATGTAGGATTTTTCCTTGAGCTGGTTTTTGGTGGAGTGGTCTCTCATTGCAGCTAGGGGTTGCCTGAATTTTGGTGGAATTTTTACAGCAGTGGAAATATGATTTTCACCAAATTTGGCAAATCTGGTCCAAACTTGCAGAGGGTAAATTATGAAATATTTTAAAAGGAGAAGAGTGGATCAAGATGGTTCTAGGTTGTGGGTGCAAAGGACTATCCAGAGGAGCTGAATTGAGGTCAAGAATCAAAGTCATTAAGGTACTTGCTTTGCAAACTACCTAGGCTCCAAATGAAGGACAACAATATTTTGGGGAAAGAATTTAATGGAATAAAATCCAAAAATGGATTTTATTAGTTTGGACAGAATGTTTGGGTTGTCCCAAAGTGGAAGGAGGGGTTTTGGGAAGATTTTACCATAGGAGGCATGGTAAAATTCAAGAAGGGATCAACACCAAATAAAAGCCCAAAAACCAAAAAGGTTTTCTTTTTAGAAGAAACTAAATCCAAGAAAGATTTTTGAGAGGGAAAACTCAAGAGAGGTTTTTAAGAAGGGTTTAAAAGACCTTCTTTAAACCAAGGAAGACTCTTGCTGAAAACAAAAACCACAAAAATTTTGGAGTGTCACAGCACCTACCCCCTTTGGAAAAATCTCGTCCCCGAGATTTCGGCTGATCCATAAACAGGTGTGGGTGCTCTGCCCGAAGAAAATCCTCTCTCTCCCAAGTTGCCTCATTCTCGGTGTGATTGCTCCACTGAACTCTGAAAAACTTGATGGTTTTCTGTCGGGTTCTTCTCTCAGACTCTTCTAATATTTTTATTGGGTGCTCTCGATAGGTGAGATCTGGTTGCACGTCAATATTTTCATGTGATACTTGCTTCTCTGGGTTACTCACATACTTTCTCAACTGCGAGATGTGGAACACGTTGTGGATATCTGATAGATCCCTGGGCAAGTCTAGCTGGTAGGCTACTGTGCCTCTTCGGGCCATGACACGGAATGGTCCGATGAATCTTGGTGCTAGCTTTCCCTTAATCCTGAATCGTTGCAGACCCCTCATAGGAGAGACTCTTAGGTATACAAACTCTCCGGGTTCAAAACTGATCTCATGATGTTTTCGATCGTAATAACTCTTTTGCCGACTTTGAGCTGTCTTGAGTCGGTCTCTAATCGTTTTAACTTTCTCTTCAGCCTCTTTGAGCATATCTGGGCCGAGGACGTGGCTGTCCCCGGTTTCCGACCAATTTAGCGAGGTACGACATCTTCTGCCATACAGAGCTTCAAAGGGTGCCATTTGCAAGCTGGCTTGATAACTGTTGTTGTATGCGAACTCTGCATATGGCAAGCTTTCCTCCCAACTGGTTCTGTAGGTGAGGACACAGGCTCTCAGCATATCTTCTAGAATTTGATTTACACGTTCAGTCTGTCCATCAGTCTGGGGATGGTATGCGGTGCTGAAAGCTAGTTGGGTACCCAGTGCCTGTTGTAGGTGATCCCAAAATCTAGAGACGAACTGTGTGTCTCTGTCAGATATGATAGTCTTTGGGACTCCATGCAGGCAGACGATACGGGCAAGATAAAGTCAGGCCAGTCTCTGAGTGGAGTAAGTTGTCTTCACCGGAATAAAATGTGCCACCTTGGTTAGCCTGTCGGTTATGACCCATATGGCATTATATCCATGTCGTGACCGTGGTAGTCCAACAATGAAATCCATTCCAATCTCGTCCCACTTCCACTCGGGTATTTTGTTTGGCTGTAACAGCCCGGCTGGTTTCTGGTGCTCGGCTTTTATGCGTTGACAAGAGTCACAACATGCAATGAATGTGGCTATGTCCCTCTTCATACCGTGCCACCAAAATTTTTCCTGAAGGTCCTTGTACATTTTTGTCCCTCCGGGGTGGATTGAATACGGAGCGGTGTGGCTTTCGGACAGAATTTGCTGTTTGAGATCTTGGATATTTGGTACGCAAATTCTTTCTCCGTACCATAATATTCCTTGCTCATCTACGTTGAATTCCGAGGCCTTGCCCAAACTTACTTTTATTTTTATGCCCTCAATGCTGGGGTGTCCATGCTGAGCTTCCTTAATCTTCTCCATCAGGGTAGGCTGTACTTCCAAATTTGCCACACTGCCTTCGGTAACCATTATTAAATTGAGCCTGGCAAATTCCTGTTGAAATTCTGGCCTCAACTTTGGTATATTGTCGTTGTCCGTGCCTGGATTCCGACTCAAGGCATCTGCCACAACATTTGCTTTTCCGGGATGGTAGTGGATTCCAACATCATAATCCTTCACCAACTCCAACCAGCGTCGTTGCCGTAAATTAAGTTCCGGCTGTGTGAAAATATACTTAAGACTCTTATGGTCTGTGTATATTTCACAGCGGTTTCCAAGTAGAAAGTGTCTCCATTCCTTGAGTGAATGGATGACCGCTGCTAATTCTAAGTCATGAGTGGGATAATTTTCTTCATGCTTGCGAAGTTGTCTGGAGACATACGCAACTACCTTTCCTTCTTGCATCAGTACGCACCCTAGGCCTTTCCGGGATGCGTCACAATATACCTCAAAATTCTTGTGTATGTCTAGCACAATTAACACTGGGGCCGTTGTTAACTTTCTTTTTAGCTCTTGGAAGCTTTTCTCACAGGCCTCTGTCCATTCAAACTTCTTGCCTTTCTTGAGCAACTGCGTCATTGGCTTTGCTATGGTGGAGAATCCTTCAATAAATCTCCGATAATAGCCTGCCATTCCCAAGAAACTCTGTACATCCGTTACGTTAGCTGGTGGTTTCCAGCCGAGTATGGCCTTGACCTTTTCTGGGTCTACTGCAATACCTTCTTGGGTTAGCACGTGGCCCAGAAAACCCACCTGTCTTAGCCAAAATTCACATTTGCTGAATTTGGCGTACAGTTGATGTTTCCTGAGTTCTCCTAGTACAATCCTGAGGTGATCGGCGTGCTCTTCTAGTGTTTTGGAGTATATCAGAATATCATCAATGAATACCACAACAAACTTGTCCATATTCTTCATAAATACCTTGTTCATGAGGTGAACAAAATACGCGGGGGCGTTGGTTAGCCCAAATGGCATTACTGTGAACTCATACAGTCCATATCTGGAAGTGAAAGCTGTTTTGGGAATATCTTCGGTTCGTACTTTCAATTGATGGTATCCCGATCTCAAGTCAATTTTTGAGAAAACTTTGGCCTGAGCAAGCTGATCAAATAAATCATTTATTCGAGGCATTGGGTATTTGTTCTTGATTGTGACCATGTTAAGAGCTCGATAGTCGATACACAATCTCAGTGTTCCATCCTTTTTCTTTGCAAATAAAATTGGAGAACCCCACGGTGAGGAGCTGGCTCATATGTATCCTTTCTCCAATAATTCTTTTATTTGCTTCTTCAACTCTACCAATTCGGATGGTGCCATTCTGTATGGTTTCTTATAAATGGGAGCGGTTCCGGGTGCTAGCTCAATGCTGAATTCTATCTCTCTGTCTGGTGGCATGCCTGGTAGTTCTTCTGGGAATACATCTGTAAATTCACACACTACTGGAACCTTGTCCAGCTCAGAAACGTCCACCTTGTTTAATCTTGGTTGCCGAGGTATTTGTCTCTCTTTGGTTGAAAATTTTATTGTCTTCCCGCGATGGTGTGTGAGAATCACGGTTCGGTTGAAGCAGTCAATAAAACCTTTGTTGGTGGTTAACCAATCCATCCCTAGGATGACATCCAGTCCTTTGCTTTCCAGTACAATAAGGTTGGCGTAAAACTTCAATCCTTCAAATTCAATAACCACACCTTGACAGTAACTCTGGGTCAATTGCTTAATTCCAGGGGACTTGATGATCATTGATTTTTCCAAAGGAAGCATCGAAAAATTATTTTGCAAAGCAAAACTCTTCGAAATGAATGAGTGAGAAGCTCCAGAATCAAACAAAACCATGGCAGGTATTGTGTTGACAGGGTACGTACCGAGTACGATATCTGGGGCGTTCTGTGCTCCCTCTTTTGTCACGTGGTTCAGGTGACCCTTCCGGTGGTTGTTATTGGGGTTGAAATTGTTTCGCTTTGGCGCTGAATTATTGCCACCATTGTTAGGCTTCGGGGTTGAGTTTCTTGGCTTGGGGCATTGCTTGGCATAGTGCCCTTCTTCTCCACAAGCGTAACAAGTAACGCCTGGGCGATATGTGAACTCCTTGTCTCTTGCATGGAAGTTCTTGGCTGGGCGTGAATTATTCGTCGGGGTTTTGTGTGTTTCCCCCTTCTGAAAGTCCTTCTTGCTTCTGTGATGGCGAGCAAAAGTAGTCTGGTCCCTCTTGCATTTGCGGAAATCTTCCAGGCTACGTTGTTCATTTTCCAGGGTAATGGCCTTATCCACCAGTGTTTTAAAATCTAGGAAGGTATGCACAACCAGTTGACATTTAAGCGCGGGTGCCAGGCCTTCCAAGAATTTTTCCATCTTGTTCTCGGTCATGCGCTCTTCATTTGCGTAGCGTGACAGCAGAGTGAATTGGCTGTTGTATTCTGACACTGTCATGGTCCTTTGCTTGAGATCATCAAACTCTCTCTTCTTGATTTTCATAACACTCTTAGGAATATGTGCCCCACGAAAACCTTCCCTGAAATCCTCCCAGGTTATTTCATTTTCGTTGGGGTGCATGTGCAGGAAGTTTTCCCACCACGACGCGGCTGCTCCTGTGAGATAATGTGGTGCGTACAATACTTTTTCCTGGTCTGAACACTGTGCAATGATTAATTTTCTTTCCATGTCCCGAAGCCAGTCCTCGGCCTCAAGAGGCTTGTCAGTATGAGAAAAAGTTGGAGGGCGCGTCTTCTGTAACTCAAACAACTTGGATTGCGGCTGATACTGACCACAGTGATTTCCCATATTGATGAATTGGTTCATCATTTCCTGGTGTTGTTGCTGACTCTGTTCATACAGGCGACATACTTGGGTAAATGTTGTTTCACTGTCCTGTTGACTTGTCTGTCCCTGAGTGAAATTGTGGTTTTGCGGTGTGTCATAATTTTCTTCTGGTTGATTTGGCATAGAGCGCGTCCAAGGACGACACATCTTTCACTCTGGGTATACATTTTGTGAAACTCATAAGACAGGAAAGAGAGTCGCAAAAGTCAATAAAATCACACACTTGGAAAAAACCAAATCCACGTTTGCGCGCGGAGAAGGACTACTACATATCTTACACGCGAGCTTAATTATACATTACATCACTCAGGATATGCGTACATAATCCTGACATGTTATTGAAACTAGTGCACTTCTCCAGATCCTACATGATGCGTAAACAGGCTACTTCTCACAACCTATGTACATATACACATATCACACAAGTCGTTGCGTCGCATGGCGGCTACGCTTACTCAGTCGGAGATGGTGAGGATCTCCCTTGGCCTGCCGAGGGTGAGACGCAGAGACGCTGGCGAATCAACTTCCTCCTCGCTAATAGGTTCCAGACGAGAAACGCTGCGCTGAGCTGATGGAGCAGGTGCCGTAGGCGGAATGACACAAATACGAGTGGGTGGAATAGGTGGAGTAGCACGTATGGGAGTGGGTGCAACAAGTGGTGCAGAGCGGACGGGAGTGGGTGCAATAGCTTGGTTAAATTCCTCGGTGGTAGGCAGACAACGAGCAGTGGCGAGAATGGTAGGTGAATGAGAAGCTGCGGATGAGACAAAAGTCAGTGGTGGAGCGGTGTGCAGGAGTTCCCTCCTGTTAGCAGCACAGCCATGAACTGAGTCCATGCGTGCAGCTACGAGGTCGTCCACATTGCTGTCGAAGGCTGCCTCCAGGGCTCGGAGGTACTCGACAAGCATCTCAAAGGCTTCGTCTCGCTCTCCTCTGGGGGAAGAGAATGAGTAGTGACAGGTGTAGGGTACATGGCATGGAAGGTAGCGGTAGCGACGGGTCTTCATTGCAGGAAGAACATCCCGAAGACGGGCTATCATCTCGCGGGCAGCCATCTGCATAGCATGCCTTTCTGTAGGCATGGCTCTCCCCAAGAATCGGAGGCGGCGTATCTCAGCATGCCCTCCCCTGAATTGCACCGCGGCCTGGTGCATAGTCAGACTGTCGTTGATCTTGTGTGGATAAAGTAAAAAGTGGTGGTGGATAACTTGACTTCTACTGGCAGCCCATCGAGCGTCGAGGTGAGGCTCGATGAATTTATTCTGGGATAGCGGAAGCGGATATGATACAATGACCAACACAGGATCGCACGGGACTGACTGGGACTCCTCTAGGCGTCGGACTCGCTATTGAATTCCTCATCCATGAGATCGCCTTCGTCAACATCTGGCCAAATCAACAAGCCAGGTGAGTACTTTGAAAGTACTCGCAAGACAGTTCGGACAAAAGATATAACAAATGCATGCATGAATGCGTCATGAGCAAAATAAATAATGCTCAATACAATAATAAAGATTTGACAAGAAGAATAAATAACTGAAAAACGATCGGGTGTCTGGAGCGACGCCTCGAAAGGTAAACAAATAAAATGCATGCCACAGTCGGGCGTCTAAGCGACACCTCATAAAGGGATTTAAAAGAAATGCCACAGTCGGACGTCTGAGCGACATCACATAAAGGGCTTTAAAAGAAATGCCACAGTCGGACGTCTGAGCGACATCACATAAAGGGTTTTAGAAGAAATGCCACAGTCGGACGTCTGAGCGACATCACATAAAGGGCTTTGAAAATAAATGCCACCGTCGGACGTCTGAGCGACATCGCAGACAGGGCTTGTAACAAATGTAAATAACAAGTATGCCACCGTCGGACGTCTGAGCGACATCGCAGACAGGGCTTGTAACAAATGTAAATAACAGGTATGCCACCGTCGGACGTCTGAGCGACATCACAGACAGGGCTTATAACAAATGTAAATAACAAGTATGCCACCGTCGGACGTCTGAGCGACATCACAGACAGGGCCTGTAACAAATGTAAATAACAAGATTAGTCCATCCACAAGAATAATCTTTTAACCGGGTTTATCACCCAAGTATTCCACCGGAGTTTCGTCACTGAGACTGATACCTGACAAGATAAGATGAATACAGTACTTGGACAAGTACAGATGATTTAAAGGAATTGTGACTCTGCAGAGTTTGTACTCACTGTCAACAGCCAACGGATTTCCGTAGTCACGAAGGACTAGTTCCGTTTACGGTATTTCGGAAGAAACACATTTAACTAGTACACACCCATTCCACCTCACGATGCCAGGAATCACCCTAGGCAACATCCAAGAAAAACTTTGAGACGGGGAGGCCACAACCTCGAATAGCATGGGATCAAATTTCTATACGCGCGCTCTAAGGGGTGCCCCCCTCTCGGTCCCAACCGGAAACACCCATGCCCCCTGACCGGATGATGGGCTTTAATCCAGGGCCATGGAACCCTCATCCCGGCCTCTCTACTTGGTGTGTACCAGGAAAACGGTTGCAACTTACTACGCCATATTCCTTGCGGAAAACATGTGGCAGCACAGGAAGGAAAAGAATGGGAATATGATTTGATCATGATGACACTGCTGTCAAATTGTAACGCCCCCGATGCGGCTATATCTCCCACGTGTCGAGGCACGACTTAGAGGCATAACCGCATTGAAAGCAATGTCGCAAGTGAGGTAATCTTCACACAACCCATGTAATAATCAAGGGAGAAAGTTACATAGTTGGCTTACAATCGCCACGTCACACAGTACATAATTAAACATACATCATTCAGAGTACACTCAAGGTCCGACTACGGAACCAAAATAAAAGAAGATACCCCACAAGCTAACACAGATCCCCGAATCGTCCCAACTGGGCACCACTACTGATCATCTGGAAACGACACATAGTAACGACCACGTTCCTCGTCGAACTCCCACTTGAGCTCGGTGGAATCATCTGCACTGGCCTCATCGGAACCTGCAACTGTGTTGGAAGTATCTGTGAGTCACGGGGACTCAGCAATCTCACACCCGCGAGATCAAGACTATTTAAGCTTACGGGAAGGACTGAGTAGTAAATTGGAGCTGCAGCAAGCGACTAGCATATATGGTGGCTACATCGCAAAATAGAGCGAGAAGAGAAGCAAAGCACGGTCGTGAAACTAGTAGTGATCAAGAAGTGATCCTGAACTACTTACGCCGACATAACTCCAACACGTGTTCACTTCCGGACTCCACGAGAAGAGACCATCACGGTTACACACTTGTTGATGTGTATTTTATTGAGGTCCACTTTAGGTTTTCTACAACCGACATTAACAAATTCCCATCTGCCTCATAAACATGGGCACGGCTTTGAAAGATATTACCTGCAGGGGTGTCCCAACTTAGCCCATTATAAGCTCTCACGGTCAACGAAGGATATTCCTTCTACCGGAAGACCCGATCAATCTCGAATCCCGGACTACAAGACATTTCGACAGCAATAAAACAAGACCAGCAAAGCCACCCGGTTGTGCCGACAAATCCCGATAGGAGCTGCACATATCTCGTTCTCAGGGCACATCCAGATGAGACAGGCTACGAGTAAAACCAACCCTCAGGTTGCCCCAAGGTGGCCCCGCAGGCGGCTCGGTTCGGGCCAGCGCTCGAAGGAGCACTGGTCCGGGGTTAAAATAAAGATGACCCTCGGGCTCGCGAAAACCCGGGGGAAAAGGCTTAGGTGGCAAATGGTAAAACCAATGTTGGGCCTTGCTGGACGAGTCTTATTCAAAGCGAACTGTCAAGGGGGTCCCATAAATCACCCAACCGTGTAAGGAACGCAAAATCAAGGAACATAACACCGGTATGACGGAAACTAGGGTGGCAAGAGTGGAACAAAACACCAGGCATAAGGCCGAGCCTTCCACCCTTTACCAAGTATATAGATGTATTATTATAGCAGAAGTATATATATATTGTGATATCCCCAACAAGTAAATATGTTCCAAAGGAACAACATCTCCATGTTCCAACAAGGAACAAATTTCAGCTTCACCTGCAACTAGCAACGCTATAAGAGGGCTGAGCAAAGCGGTAACATAGCCAATCAACGGTTTGCTAGGAAAGGATGGTTAGAGGTTTGACATGGCAATATGGGTGGCATGATATAGCAAGTGGTAGGCATCGCAGCATAGGCATAGCAAAAGAGCGAGCAACTAGCATAGCAAAGATAGAAGTGATTTCGAGGGTATGGTCATCTTGCCTGCAATGTTCTCAGAGTTGTCGAAAGCTTGATCCTCGAAAACGTTCTCAACAGGCTCCTCGTTCACGTACTCGTCTCCCGACTCTACCCAAAGCAACAACACAAACAAAGGAACCACAATAAATCACGGTGCAATGCACAATCAACATGATGCAAAACATGACATGATATGCATGATGAGATATGCAATGCTTATGTGCACCGGAAGGAAAATGATGAACCAGGCATCAACTTGGCAAACCAAGCATGCCACTGAAAGATGAGATGATTTCGTTGAAATCGATATAAAGATCACCGGAATCGGATGCACGGTTTGGAAATGGCAAGCAAAACAAGATTGGCGCAAATCTGCCATTAACAGCATGATGCCACTTTGCAAGCAACAAATAATTAAGCTACTGCACCCAAACGTATCAACAAAGCACATGGCAGTGATCTACACATGATGCTCGACAAAAGATGAGCACTGAGCTACGGCTAGTTCACATCATAACATGTTCAAACAAGCATGGCAAAATGCTCAAAGTAACAGGCTGGACATGGCAAAACAGTAACAGGTTGCAATGTTCAGAGCATCAAAACTACATGCTACAGGAACTTAAAATAGCAAAACATGGCATGGCATGAATCTACTCAAAGCATATTACAAAAGTCCCTTACTGACCATAAGCCAAAAAGGACTAGAAAATATAGTAACACCCATATCAATATTGAAAGTCTCGTTAACAGATTCAGCAACTTGACATGTCAAAAACTGATAACGAGATGGCATGTTAACAAGCTCAATGCACTCACTACAGGGCCTCAAATGATAAACTAAGCATACATACATCAAGAAGACATGACATAGAAGACATCCATGGCAAGAACACTAACATAGCATACATGGATCAACCACAACAAGCTAGGAAAAATTGAATAACACGTATACAATCTGCCAGAAATCATTTGGTAGCAAAAGTAGAGCTCGATTGACTCAAGCTACGGCATCTCATAATTGCAAACAAAGGCATGGATGGATAGAGCAAGTCATGCTTTACAAAACACCCTTACTGAAGTATCTCAAAATATGCATAGATCTCTCGGTATCATCAAGCAAACATGGCTTCAAAATCAGCTAAAACAGGGCTGAAATCAGCAACAATAGGACACCTACTTTGCATGCTTGTGCTAGTCACCACATAGATCACAAAAATACATGGCATATACCACTGGAAAGATGACATGGCATTTTACAAAACTCATGTAGGACTCAAATTCATAGGATGCACATATTAATCATAGCAAAAATAACAAAAGTGCAACTCCTGATAAAAATCAGAAACTATCAGCACCTTGCACTCTTCCAACAGCATTTCGGGCATCAAGATGAGCTCAAATGAAAATGATGCAATGGAATGAAATGATCTACTCTTCGAGACGAACATTTTGACATATTATACGCGAAAAATGGATCTACGGATGCGAAGATATAGCATGATGAAATTTGCACGAAATTACAAAGATTTTAGACTTAGTGGAAAAGAAGAGGAGAAGAGGTCAACGGCGCGGATTACGAGGCGGATCGGATCGGCCGACCGGGCGGCGATGGCGCTGGCGGCCGGGCGCTGGGCGGGCGAGGGCGCCGCGGCGGATCCCGGCGAGGGGCGGCCGGAGCGGGCCGGACGGCGGCGATGGCGATGGATGGCGGGGCGGGCGGGGATCCGGCGAGAGGCGCGGGCGAGAGGTGGCGATGGCGGCGGGCGAGGCGCCGGAGGGAGGTCGCCGGAGTCGCCGGGCGGAGGCGGGCGCGGGCGGCCGGGCGCCGAGTCGGCGGGCGCGGGCGCAGAGGCGCGCGGGCGGCTGCTGGGCGCGGCGGGGGGAGGGTTCGCAGGCAGGCGGGCGGGCAGCGATGGGGCGCCCGGCCACGTGGGCGGACGGCGATTGGCGGGCGGCGCGGGCGGACGCGTCTGCTCGCCCGGACGTGTCCGGGCGGCGCGGAGGAGGAAAAAATTAGGGTTTCGGGTGGAATGATCCGGATTTTGGGGTTTGCTTAAATAGGCATAGAGGGAGCTAGGAGAGTCCAAATGAGGTGTAGTTTTACCACACGATCGTGATCGAACGACGGAGAGCATGGAGGTGACTTAGATGGGTTATTGGGCTGTTTTGAAGGGTGTTGGGCTGCAACTTAAAAGAGGCCTTTATGAAGGTGCGGTTAACCGCTGGAGTACCAAACGAGCTCTAAATGACCAAACTTGACGGTGGTCTCCGGTGTTATACCAAGGCCACTAGACAAACCTCGGTCCATTTCGAGAAGGTTTAATACCCGCACACGGAAAAACGTAAAAGGACCGTCGGGGAGATAGGAGTGCGGAATGCAAAACGGACAACGGAAAAATGCTCGGAATCATGAGACTAACACGTATGCAAATGCGATGCACATGATGACATAATATAAAATGCATGACATGGACAAAATGCAAAAGAAGAAAACCCAACCACGGAGGGAATATCATATATCAATGCCGAAAATGGCAAGAGTCGGAGTTACAAATATGGAAAGTTACTTCCGGGTGTTACAACACTCCACCACTACAAGAGGATCTCGCCCGAGATCTAGGACTGAAAGAACTCGGATACTCGAACGGAGGTGATCCTCGCGCCCGTGTAGCTTCTCGGTCGGAATGGTGTGACCACTTCACTTTCAGGAATTTGATTGACTTGTTGCGAGTCTTGCGCTCGGTTTCTTCAAGAATAGCACGGGTGCTCATGATAAGAGAGATCTTCTTGAAGGTCAATCTCTTGAAGTTGATAGTGCGCTCAGAGTCTTGAAGCACTTGCGAAGCTGTGACACGTGAAACACATCGTGCACGTTTGCAAAGTTGGATGGAAGCTCAAGTTGATAGGCGAGATCGCCTCTTTTCCCAATGATCTTGAAAGGACCCACGATCTAGGGGCAAGCTTCCCTTTGATACCGGGCGACGAGTGCCTTTCATTGAGAGACGCGAGGTAGACATGGTTTCCGATTTCAAAAGTCACATCACGGTGCTTATCATCATAATAGCTCTTTCCGCGCGATTATGCGGCTTTGAGATTCTCACGAATGACCTTGCACATCTCTTACGCTTCGTGATCAAGTCATTGCCAAGAAGTTGGCGCTCACTGTCTCGCACCAATTGAGAGGAGTACGGCACTTTTCGCCATAGAGAATTTCGAATGGGGCCTTGCCGAACTCGCTTGGAAGCTGTTGTTGTAAGAGAACTTCGGCATAAGGAAGACAATCTTCCCACTTCATACCGAAGGAAATGACACAAGCCATGAGCATATCTTCAAGGATTTGATTAACTCGCTCAACTTGACCACTTGTTTGAGGATGGAAAGCTGTGCTGAAACGAATGTTGGTGCCCATGGCCTTCTGAAAAGACTCCCAAAACTTGGAGGTAAAGATGCTGCCACGGTCTGAAGAGATCACTTGAGGAATACCGTGCAAGGAGACAATCCTGGAGGTGTATAGCTCTGCCAACTGAGCTGCAGTGATGGATTCTTTGATAGGAAGAAAATGAGCCACTTTAGTAAGCTTGTCAATGACCACGAAGATAGCATCATTTCCACGCTTGGACTTTGGAAAGCCAGTCACGAAGTCCATTTCAATATGATCAAACTTCCATTCAGGAATAGCAAGAGGTTGAAGGAGACCAGCTGGTCTTTGGTGTTCGCTTTCACTCTTCCGCAGACATCACACTCATTCACGAATTGAGCAATTTCTCGCTTCATTCGAGTCCACCAATATGACTGCTTGAGGTCATGGTACATCTTCGTACTTCCAGGATGAATGGATAGAAGCGAATTGTGAGCCTCGTTCATAATGACTTTTCTCAGATCACCCTTAGGAACCACAATCCGGTCCTCAAAGAACAGAGTGTCTTTGTCATCAACGCGGAAGCACTTGTACTTGGAAATGCCCTTGTCGATACCACGTTTCACTTTCTTCACCATGGTATCCAGAAGTTGAGCCTCACGAATCTGATCTTCCAAAGTAGGAGATACTATGAGGTTGGCAAGAAAGCCTTGAGGAACAACTTGAAGATTCAGCTTGCGGAAAGATTCACAGAGATCCGGCTGAAAGGGCTTGAGGATTAGACTGTTGCAGTAAGCTTTCCTGCTCAAAGCGTCTGCAATGACATTGGCTTTGCCCGGAGTATACTCAATACTTGGGTTGTACTCTTGAATCATTTCGACCCATCGAGTCTGCCTGAGGTTGAGGTTAGGCTGAGTGAAGATGTACTTGAGACTCTTGTGATCAGTGAAAATGTCCACTTTCCTTCCCAACAAGAGATGTCTCCAAGTAATCAAAGCATGGACAACTGCCGCCAACTCAAGATCGTGAGTGGGGTAGTTCTTCTCGTTGGGCTTCAACTGGCGAGAGGTATAAGCCACAACTCTCTTCTCTTGCATTAACACAGCACCGAGACCTTGAAGAGAAGCATCACAGAACACTTCATATGGCTTGGATTCATCAGGAGGAGTCAGAACAGGAGCTGTGACGAGTTTCTCTTTGAGAGTCTTGAAAGCAACGTCACACTCGGGAGACCAGACATACTTCACCTGCTTCTGGAGAAGGTTGGAAAGAGGCTTTGCAATCTTGGAGAAGTTCTCAACAAACCTTCGGCAATAGCTTGCAAGACCAAGAAAGCTGCGAAGCTGCTTGACATTCTGAGGAGGTTCCCAATTGACAATTGCGGACACCTTCTCGGGATCAACAGCGATGCCCTTGGCAGAGATGATATGACCAAGATAAAGCACTTCATCAAGCCAGAATTCACATTTGGAGAACTTGGCATAGAATTGGTACTCTCTGAGCTTGTCTAGCACCAATCGCAAATGTTTGGCATGATCCTTCTTATTCTTGGAGAAGACCAAAATATCATCAAGATAGATCAAGACGAATTCATTTGTGTAAGGATTGAATATGAAGTTCATCATCCGAGAGAAAGTTGGAGGGGCATTAACGAGGCCGAAAGACATGACAGTATATTCATAAGAACCAAAGCTTGTTCTGAATGCTGTCTTGGGAATATCTTGTTCACGAATGCGAATCTGATGATACCCCATACGGAGGTCAAGCTTGGAGAACACCGTAGCACCTTTGAGTTGCTCGAAAAGCTCATTGATGTTGGGAAGTGGATACTTGTTCTTGATTGTCTTCTTATTCAATGGACGGTAATCGACGCAAAGTCGGTCCGTGCCATCCTTCTTCGGACAAAAGAACACCACAACCCCAAGGAGATGAACTCGATGCGATCAAACCAGACGCTCTTGTTCATCGAGCTGCTTCTTCAATTCCTTCAGCTCATCAGGTCCAAGCTTGTATGGACGCTTGCAAACGGGTTGATGCGTGCTCAAGATCGATACTTGAACTCAAGCGGCGATGAGGTGGCATACCCGAAGCTCTTCCGAAAGACATCTTGGTACTCACAAACGATGGAATCGAGAGATGGCATTCAATTCGCCCTTCTCATTGAGAGAAAACAACCGAATAGTTTCATCACGAGAGGCATAGATGATCACATCATTAGAAGAATGAGTCAAATGAATTTCCCGGCAGCACAATCAATCTGAGCTTTGTCTTGATAAAGCCATCCATTCCGAGAATAAGATCAATATCCGAGTCACCGAGAACAATTGGTTTAGCAGAAATCTATAATCCCCATCTTGATACCGACATTGGAACCAACATGGTAGATCTCAAACGCTTCCGGAGAAATAACTTGCATAGCTTGAGGTAATGCCTCGTATCAAAATTGTGCTTCGATGCAAAAGGATATGACATGAAAGAATGCGATGCACCAGTATCAAATAAGACTTTTGCAGGAATATCATTAACTGAGAGATTACCCATTATCACATCAGAAGAAACCTCTGCTTGAGCTGCATTCATCATATTGACCTTTGCAAACTTGGGATTATGCTTGACCACTGCATTGCTGGAAGATTTCACAGGAGGAGGAGGCGGAAGACGCCTCTGGTTGAAGCACTTGTTCGCATAGTGGCCCTTCTGCTGACACTTGTTGCAAGTGACCTCAGAGAGCGGACGGTGGTAAGGAGCACTTGACCTTGGAGCTTGAGAATTAGACTTGTTACGATAGCTTGGGTTGGGTGGGTGGGAAGATCCACGGCCACTGAGTTCTTCTCATTGGTAAGGCCGACGGAACGGAGGAGGGGCAGATAAAACTTCTGCTGCTTGGCTGCCACTTGAGAGGACGAGGAGGACTGAACTGCATCCTGATTCTCTTCTTAGAAGCCTCGCATTTGAGTTGCGCTGCTTCTTGCTTGAGTGCCATGTTGTAGAAATCATCATACTTATCCGCTCAAACAGCACAAGAGGTAATTGCAGATCCTCTCTCGGACCGCCTCGAGGCGATAGATCATACTCCTTTCATCGGTACATCTTGCTTAGCAAAAGCAAGCGAAGCTTCGAACTGGATATTGTATTGATAGACAGACATGGTGCCTTGCTTGAGATTGCGGAACTCCTCACGCTTGCTCTCAACAACACTCTTGAATGTGATGAGCTCGGAAATCACGGCGGAACTCATCCTGTAATGACACGACCTCCTCTGGAATCTTTGTATTCTGGAACCACTCAGCAGCTTGATCCTTGAGTTGAAAGCGATGCAAACTTGACAAAGTCCTCAGGTCCGACATTGCTACATCAAAGTGCTTGCAGATGTCCACTAACCAATCATCGCGTCTGTGGCCTCAACACGTAAACCGAAAGACTTCGCTGATTAGCGAGAAACCGGTCGAGAGTAGCAAAGTGTGGCTGATTGTTGCCTTGACCTTGATTGCCTTGATTGCCTTGATTGCCTTGCCCTGAGTGCGTTCTTGCAAGAGCTGCAAAATCATCTCGAGCATTGGCATTGGTGGCTGCCATGATAGCTTGCCGGGCCTCGGAGGCGGAGGTGGAGGTGGAGGATTCGATCGATCCCCATCATTGCGGTCCGGATTGAGACGCGTTGGCGGAGCCATCTGGAGAGGGTGACATCCGTTAGTCCTTTGATAGACAAATGATAAGTAGAATCAGCGGATAGAAATTGCAACATATAGTCTTCACAATAAACATTGAACAAAAATGAGCGAATGAATTCCAAAGATAATCATCACACATCCATTAAGGTGAGAAGCCACTTATAAAAAGATATGGAGAACAACATCTGCCTTAGAAACAATTCGAATATTACAACTGAAAACAAAAGGTTGGCTTCTAGAATGAGCCGGAACAAACACATGATAGAGATTTCGCTCAAAGTGTTCGTGGTGGGGCTCACACGGGCACGACGTATAGCGGACGTCACGAATGACTAACAAGACGTCCCCGAATCAGCATAGCCAAGGATTCTTTAAGACGTCTCGCGACCACTGTAAATCGACCGTGAATGGGCGGACCACTAGACGTTGAACCCCAATCTCAAATCATACATCCGTCGGAAAGAATATCCTGTAAGCTACTAGAATTCCCACCTATAAACTCCGAAACTTTCTGGTTATGCAATCTGGTGTTGGGGATACAGGGACACAAAATATATCACCCAAACTAACAATACCTAGATCCAATTGTATCCATCCGTCAACACATAACCAAGAAATCCTCGAAATCGAGTACCTCGACCTTGAAAAACATCCGTTATGCAAGTCATGGCAATACTCCCTTTTCGCCACAAGATTGGGCTATCAGGGTTATCTCACCAACAACTGCACAAAAGAGATTTCGATGTCGGCAAAACTCAGGTATTCAGAACTGCAGCGATAAAATTGTGGCGACAACACCTCGGAGCTCAACTCCCGGGACACTGCCACAACCCCTAAATGTCGGGAGGCACCAAGAACAATGTTCTCGTCACAAAACCATCGAACGATTCCAAGATACCCACGTGATCCTAAAAAAATTTTAGTGAAATTTGAGAAGAGAAGAGTCAAAACTCTCGTCGGGATACCTCACGAGAAGGTCGAAGATTTGGGAAGCAAAAGAATCCTACTCTCCGATATATATAATCCTAAGACTCAAAACATTTTCCATTCTAGACTCAACAACGTCAGCAAACAATCAAGTAGGGGCTCCTAAGTCGGGAAGGCTCGATTACCAACTTAGCGCCCCGATGCGGCTATATCTCCCACGTGTCGAGGCACGACTTAGAGGCATAACCGCATTGAAAGCAATGTCGCAAGTGAGGTAATCTTCACACAACCCATGTAATAATTAAGGAGAAAGTTACATAGTTGGCTTACAATCGCCACGTCACACAGTACATAATTAAACATACATCATTGAGTACACTCAAGGTCCGACTACGGAACCAAAATAAAAGAAGATACCCCCAAGCTAACACAGATCCCGAATCGTCCCAACTGGGCACCACTCTGATCATCTGGAAGCGACACATAGTAACGACCACGTTCCTCGTCGAACTCCCACTTGAGCTCGGTGGAATCATCTGACCGCCTCATCGGAACCTGCAACTGTGTTGGAAGTATCTGTGAGTCACGGGACTCAGCAATCTCACACCCGCGAGATCAAGACTATTTAAGCTTACGGGAAGGACTGAGTAGTAAATTGGAGCTGCAGCAAGCGACTAGCATATATGGTGGCTACATCGCAAAATAGAGCGAGAAGAGAAGCAAAGCACGGTCGTGAAACTAGTAGTGATCAAGAAGTGATCCTGAACTACTTACGTCAGACATAACTCCAACACCGTGTTCACTTCCGGACTCACGAGAAGAGACCATCACAGTTACACACGCGATTGATGTGTATTTTATTGAGGTCCACTTTAGGTTTTCTACAACGGACATTAACAAATTCCCATCTGCCTCATAACCATGGGCACGGCTTTGAAAGATATTACCTGCAGGGTGTCCCAACTTAGCCCATTATAAGCTCTCACGGTCAACGAAGGATATTCCTTCTACCGGGAAGACCCGATCAATCTCGGAATCCCGGACTACAAGACATTTCGACAGCAATAAAACAAGACCAGCAAAGCCACCCGGTTGTGCCGACAAATCCCGATAGGAGCTGCACATATCTCGTTCTCAGGGCACATCCAGATGAGACAGGCTACGAGTAAAACCAACCCTCAGGTTGCCCCAAGGTGGCCCATGCAAGACTCGTTTTGAATTGGGCCTTCGAAGGAGCACTGGTCCGGGGTTAAAATAAAGATGACCCTCGGGCTCGCGAAAACCGGGGAAAAGGCTTAGGTGGCAAATGGTAAAACCAATGTTGGGCCTTCTGGACGAGTCTTATTCAAAGCGAACTGTCAAGGGGTCCATAAATCACCCAACCGTGTAAGGAACGCAAAATCAAGGAACATAACACGGTATGGCGGAAACTAGGGTGGCAAGAGTGGAACAAAACACCGGGCATAAGGCCGAGCCTTCCACCCTTTACCAAGTATATAGATGTATTATTATAGCAGAAGTATATATATATTGTGATATCCCCAACAAGTAAACATGTTCCAAAGGAACAACATCTCCATGTTCAACAAGGAACAAATTTCAGCTTCACCGCAACTAGCAACGCTATAAGAGGGCTGAGCAAAGCGGTAACATAGCCAATCAACGGTTTGCTAGGAAAGGATGGTTAGAGGTTTGACATGGCAATATGGGTGGCATGATATAGCAAGTGGTAGGCATCGCAGCATAGGCATAGCAAAAGAGCGAGCAACTAGCATAGCAAAGATAGAAGTGATTTCGAGGGTATGGTCATCTTGCGCAATGTTCTCGAGTTGTCGAAAGCTTGATCCTCGGCGTTCTCAACAGGCTCCTCGTTCACGTACTCGTCTCCCGACTCTACCCAAAGCAACAACACAAACAAAGGAACCACAATAAATCACGGTGCAATGCACAATCAACATGATGCAAAACATGACATGATATGCATGATGAGATATGCAATGCTTATGTGCACTCCGGAAGGAAAATGATGAACCAGGCATCAACTTGGCAAACCAAGCATGCCACTGGAAAGATGAGATGATTTCGGTTGAAATCGATATAAAGATCACCGGAATCGGATGCACGGTTTGGAAATGGCAAGCAAAACAAGATTGGCGCAAATCTGCCATTAACAGCATGATGCCACTTTGCAAGCAACAAATAATTAAGCTACTGCACCCAAACGTATCAACAAAGCACATGGCAGTGATCTACACATGATGCTCGACAAAAGATGAGCACTGAGCTACGGCTAGTTCACATCATAACATGTTCAAACAAGCATGGCAAAATGCTCAAAGTAACAGGCTGGACATGGCAAAAACAGTAACAGGTTGCAATGTTCAGAGCATCAAAACTACATGCTACAGGAACTTAAAATAGCAAAACATGGCATGGCATGAATCTACTCAAAGCATATTACAAAAGTCCCTTACTGACCATAAGCCAAAAGGACTAGAAAATATAGTAACACCCATATCAATATTGAAAGTCTAGTTAACAGATTCAGCAACTTGACATGTCAAAACTGATAACGAGATGGCATGTTAACAAGCTCAATGCACTCACTACAGGGCCTCAAATGATAAACTAAGCATACATACATCAAGAAGACATGACATAGAAGACATCCATGGCAAGAACACTAACATAGCATACATGGATCAACCACAACAAGCTAGGCAAAATTGAATAACACGTATACAATCTGCCAGAAATCATTTGGTAGCAAAAGTAGAGCTCGATTGACTCAAGCTATGGCATCTCATAATTGCAAACAAAGGCATGGATGGATAGAGCAAGTCATGCTTTACAAAACACCCTTACTGAAGTATCTCAAAATATGCATAGATCTCTCGGTATCATCAAGCAAACATGGCTTCAAAATCAGCTAAAACAGGGCTGAAATCAGCAACAATAGGACACCTACTTTGCATGCTTGTGCTAGTCACCACATAGATCACAAAAATACATGGCATATACCACTGGAAAGATGACATGGCATTTTACAAAACTCATGTAGGACTCAAATTCATAGGATGCACATATTAATCATAGCAAAAATAACAAAAGTGCAACTCCTGATAAAAATCAGAAACTATCAGCACCTTGCACTCTTCCAACAGCATTTCGGGCATCAAGATGAGCTCAAATGAAAATGATGCAATGGAATGAAATGATCTACTCTTCGAGACGAACATTTTGACATATTATCGCGAAAAATGGATCTACGGATGCGAAGATATAGCATGATGAAATTTGCACGAAATTACAAAGATTTTTAGACTTAGTGGAAAAGAAGAGGAGAAGAGGTCAACGGCGCGGATTACGAGGCGGATCGGATCGGCCGACGGGCGGCGGCGATGGCGCGGGCGGCGGGCGCTGGCGGGCGAGGGCGCCGCGGCGATCCCGGCGAGGGGCGGCGGAGCGGCCGGACGGCCAGGGCGATGGCGGCGCGCATGCGATGGGCGGCGTGAGATCCGGCGAGGAGGCTTGGCGAGAGGTGGCGATGGCGGCGGGCGAGGCGCCGGAGGGAGGTCGCTGGAGTCGCTGGCGGAGGCGGGCGCGGCGGCCGGGCGCCGGAGTCGGCGGCGCGGCGGGCGCAGGAGGCGCGCGGCGGCTATGGGGCAGGCGCGGCCGAGGGTTTCGACGGGCAGGCGGGCTGGCGATGTGGGGCGCCAGGGCCACGTGGCGGACGGCGATTGGCGGGCGGCGGCGGCGGACGCGTCCGCTCGCCGGACGTGTCCGCGCGGCGGAGGAGGAAAAATTAGGGTTTCGGGTGGAATGATCCGGATTTTTGGGGTTTGCTTAAATAGGCATAGAGGGAGCTAGGAGAGTCCAAATGAGGTGTAGTTTTCGCCACACGATCGTGATCGAACGACGGAGAGCATGGAGGTGACTTAGATGGGTTATTGGGCTGTTTTGAAGGGTGTTGGGCTGCAACTTAAAAGAGGCCTTTGCGAAGGTGCGGTTAACCGTTGGAGTACCAAACGAGCTCTAAATGACCGAAACTTGACCGGTGGTCTCCGGTGTTATACCAAGGCCACTAGACAAACCTCGGTCCATTTCGAGAAGGTTTAATACCCCTTTACGGAAAAACGTAAAAGGGACCGTCGGGGAGATAGGAGTGCCGGAATGCCAAAACGGACAACGGGAAAAATGCTCGGAATCATGAGACGAACACGTATGCAAATGCGATGCACATGATGACATAATATAAAATGCATGACATGGACAAAATGCAAAAAGAAGAAAACCCAACCACGGAGGGAATATCATATATCAGTGCCGAAAATGGCAAGAGTCGGAGTTACAAATATGGAAAGTTACTTCCGGGGTGTTACACAAATGGACTGGTATAAGACTGGCATGTCACAACACTGCCATCTTACCCATCCTCATGCCATCTCATGGCCTTGCCAATATGTATCCAACAACATATGGCTTTCCAAAACTTACTTTCCACTTGTGTGCATGAAATATAACATTCAATGATATGTTCATCAACATGCCATGAAACTCCTAAAATGCCAACATGCAACAAACACTTCATCATATCAATAGTTCAAACATGCTTGCCTGGTTCGGAGTAGTCGGAGTTTAGCTGTGTGAAGTTTGCAGCTCTGTCACCTCCTCCGGTATCTACGGTATAAGAAAAATACGTACGTAACGTAAATACCGTGAGTGTACAGAAAAGTATTCCAAATATTTTCCAAATAAAGATGAAAAAAAACTAGACAGAAAAATAAAGATGATAGAAAAAGAATCAATCAAAAACCATTTTCTGTTTAAAAGTTATATGAGTTTTGGTCCAAGGACCCATCTGTAATGAAACAGAAAGTTTCCAGGGGATTCTGCGGAAAAGTCCAGAAAACGTTTCGTTTAAAAGAAACGGATGAGAGACTGACAGGCGGGCTCCACCCGTCAGGTTTGAATTATCAAACGAGGGAAACAGAGCGCGACGGCGCCGAGAGGTGCGGTGGTCGCCGGCGGCGATCCACGACGAGGCAAGGTGATCGGGGGGTTACCTTCGTGATCAATGCACCTTTCCGCGTATGTGGGTGGTGGTAGAGGTCGCTGGCGAGCACCACGTCGATGGCGGCCCTTGCTCCGGCGGACGGCGGTTCGGGCAGTCATGGATCTCGCCGGAGGGAGCTGCGGGGTCAAAATTGAAGTGGGGGTTAGCCTACTGGAGGTGGTACGAGGCTACGGGCGAGAGTAGGGCGGTGAAGGAGTTCTCACCGGAGTGAACGTTGCCGGAGCCCGAGGCGGATGGAGGTGGCCGGAGTCGAGGAAGAAAAGCCCCTCGAGGCTCTTCCAGTGGCTAGGCGGGGTCTGGTGAGGTGGTGGAGTTGTGCGGGGGCAAGAGCAAGTTCGGGGGGTGCTATTTATAGCCGGCCCGAGGCGGTTGCCGTGAACGGATAAGTCCGGCGAGTGATTACGGCGACGCTGTGGCTGGACGGTCGGCTTAGGAGCTTGAGCATCGTCTTGGTGGAGCATTGGTGCCATTTCCGTGTCCAACTCAGCACGGGATGGTTGGTTACGGCCTGTCCTCGACGGAACGGCCGCACAGCACGTCGGCCGCAAAGAACGCGCTCTGCGCGTGCCAGGCCACGGCAACAGTGCTGCATGCGTGCGCTGACAAGGAGATGGCCACACGGAGCTACCAGGAGGATTGGGCGGCGCCGAACGGCGTTATGCCGCAGTTTTGCTCCCTGTCGGCCGCTACGGTGGTTCTGCCGCCGCAAAGCACGCCGGCGCAGGCGGGCCAGGGCGCCTCCGACGCCAGGAACGCGCCTAGCGCTCGTGTGGTGCTCCGAACAAGAGGGAGGGGCTGCGAGCAACGAGCCAAAAGCACAGTGGACATGTGACTGAAGTTACTGACGGAGATACGACACTGAAACTCTGAATTTACTGAATATGAACAGTAACAGTGCATGCAAGGTGTTCGACAGAATGATTTAGTCATGTAGGGATTTTTCCTTGAGCTGGTTTTTGGTGGAGTGGTCTCTCATTGCAGCTAGGGGTTGCCTGAATTTTGGTGGAATTTTTAGAGTAGTGGAAATATGAATTTCACCAAATTTGGCAAATCTGGTCCAAACTTGCAGAGGGCAAATTTTGAAATATTTGAAAAGGAGAAGAGTGGATCAAGATGGTTCTAGGTTGTGGGTGCAAAGGACTATCCAGAGGAGCTGAATTGAGGTCAAGAATCAAAGGCATTAAGGTACTTGCTTTGCAAACTACCTAGGCTCCAAATGAAGGACATAAATATTTTGGGGAAAGAATTTAATGGAATAAAATCCAAAAATGGATTTTATTGGTTTGGACAGAATGTTTGGGTTGTCCCAAAGTGGAAGGAGGGGTTTTGGGAAGATTTTACCATAGGAGGCATGGTAAAATTCAAGAAAGGATCAACACCAAATAAAAGCCCAAAAACCAAAAAGGTTTTCTTTTTAGAAGAAACTAAATCCAAGAAAGATTATTGAGAGGGAAAACTCAAGAGAGGTTTTTAAGAAGGGTTTAAAAGACCTTCTTTAAACCAAGCAAGACTCTTGCTGAAAACAAAAACCACAAAATTTTTGGAGTGTCACACATGCCGAGTAAGGCCTCAGCAATATTCTTTTCGGTGTGCATTACATCAATGTTGTGTGGAAGTAGAAGATCTTTAAAGTAAGGGAGCCTTCATAAGCTTGGAATGTGAGTCCACTAGTGTGTCTATCCATATCCTACAAAACCTTTCCCATCGAGCTTTTCCTCGAGAGCATCTAACTCATCCTTAAGCTGGGCACCGGTCATAATAGGTGGTGGCGGGTCATCAACAATAACACCTTTTTGGAAGTGCATAGCGTCTTGCCTGTATGGGTGATCAAGACGAAGGAACTGCCGATGTTGGTCAAAGCATACATACTTGTGACCCTTAGCCAGCCAAATGAAAGTCACACGCTGTCAACACACTGGGCAAAAGGCCACTTCCCCTTTACACACCAACCACAAAATATCGCACGTGCCGGTAGGTCATGTAGCGAAGTGTGGTACAAGATATGCACATTGAAGTGCTTCTTTGAAACGGCATCGTATGTCCTGACCCCGTTGTTCCAAGAAACAAGTAAGTCGTCCACCAATGGCTCCATATACACACTCATATGCTTCCCGGGATAGTTAGGACCTAGAATTATCAACGTCAGGAACATGTGATGTCGTTGCATGCAAACGCCAAGGGTCAGATTCAGGGGGATAACATATACTGGCCAACAACTGTATATGGCAGCCATCAAACCATATGGATTGAACCTGTTGGTTGTTATCCCAACAGCTACACTCTTCCAGTCATTTGTTTTCTTATGAATTTCAACAAATTTCTTCCATGCTTCACCATCCCGTGGATGTTGCATCTTTTTTGTATTGTACATCTTCCCTTTGGCGGCCCATCTCATATATTGGGCAGTTTCCTCGGTCATATAAAGCCTCTGGATCCTTTCTGTGAATGAAAGATATCTAAGGATATTGACGGCAATTGTGAGCTGCCTCTTGCTACCATCATCATCTATTACCTCAATATACCTAGAGGATTTGCACTTGACACAATAATTCATATCTTTATGTTCATTTCTAAATAACATGCATCCATTTGGACAAGCATGTATTTGCTCATATGACATCTTAAGTGAACTGAGGATTTTGTTCGACTCGTACATGTTCTTTGGCAATATATTTTGTTTAGGCAACAGGCTAGCAATAACTGACAATAACTCATTGAAGCAAATTATGCTCATGTTATGGTTTTCCTTCAGGGCCATTAGGCGTGCAATGCCATCTAGTTGAGTAACCTCTGTATGGGCCTGAAGGGGGTTTTGTGCCGCAAACAAAGCTGCATGATACTCTTCAGGGCTTTCCGACGGCTCCTCGGAGTTCGGGTCCTCCCACGGATCCGCACGGCGGATGTCATCTAACAGGTTTTCAATCCTAATATCATATTCGCCGCTGCGTTGTTGCACCACCTCCGCCCTCGACTGTTCTGTCTCACCGTGAAAGATCCACCGGTAATAGCCTGGCGTAAACCCATATTTGCCTAAGTGCTTACTCATAGTAATCTTATCTCTCTCAGTTTGGTTATCACACTCCATGCATGGGCACCAAATTCCACAAACTAGCGTTTGTCCAGCAAATACTAATTCCAGGAAATCATTGGTCTTCGACCTCCACTCAGGGGTCATACCCTCCATGCTGGGATGTCCGGTGTACATTCCATCCTCTGATATAAAGGGAAACACACACATATTTCTTTTATGTAACAAGTGGTTCCATCAAGTTTTACGACATGCACTGAGCTATGTAATAGGTAAAGATAGGTCCTAATCCCACCCGAGAATGTGTAGGCTGGGTCCACTTTCATGACATACTCTGACCCGAGACAAAATTTCGGCAGCACCTCCCCGCTGTTCTCCAAATACACTTCTTAGCAATAAGCCAAGAGGATGTGTATCTAGAGAACAACAAGGAGACATTGTCGAAATTCTGTCTCGGATCTAAGTACATCATGAAAATGACCCGCCTACACATCCTCGGGTTGTCCATGGAAAACGTGGACAATTCGAAAGAGTTGAGGTTATAAATATGCAAAGACTTGCATATTTATAGATACAACCCTTCCGAACGGGAGACACCTAGGTTACGCGACTATTTAGGTGATCAACAAATAATGAAAACCTACACATGAACGGGAAGAGATTACCCTTGAAGCGTGCAACGAAATTCACTCTCTCTTGTCAAAATAGATGCATGTCCTGCATGAAAGAATGAAGTTGTGTCAATCATATGTCAAACACACAAACATCAATAACACTCACTCACACACCCCCCACACACAAACACACTCACATACCCATACACACACATCACACAGTCACTCACACATGCACACACACACACACATCAATAGCATCCCTCTCCCACACACACACTCACATACACCATTCATTATATATGCACATATATACACACCTAAATATAAAAAAACCATTCATTATATATGCACACATACACCAACATCACTCACTGACACACACACATACAAAGCACACACTCACACACATTATTCACTATATATGCATATATCTACACCTTTTGTTGTCATGGAGAGGGGGAAACCCCTTTTATTTCAAAAAAAACAAGATTGAGTAGGGGGGCTCACCAACAGGGCAGGGGCGGCGGGGGAGGTAGATGTCGGACGAGGTAGAGCTCAGTGGAGGGGATGCCGCGCCGGTGGTGCTCGGTGAAGCTTGGCCGAGATGGTGGCGGTGGACGAGCTCGGTGGAGGTGGCGGTGGGGGGGGGGGACTCGGTGGAGGTGGAGGCGGGGAGGCACTCCGGTGGCGGGCGGCGGGCGGCAGAGTCACGGATGGGCCGGCGGCACTAAGGGGCGGCGGCGGACAGAGGGGGCGGGGGCGAGTGGGAAAAAGAGAGAGAGGAGTGGAGTAAGCACACGCGAGGGGGAAATTTTGCATAAGTCCCCGCGGGAAACATTTTTGAGAGCCAACTTTTAGCGACACTCGGTAAAATTCTTAACCTAGATCTCGGGGGCTTTTCCGAGAGTCGCACCGACAGTAGTTACCGAGGGCCATCCAGCAGTACTCGGCAATGGCCGCATTTTCCGAGAGAAACTCTCGGCAAATCATCCTTCCTGTGCATTCTCCATAATATGTATTATACTTTTTTTTCTTCCATGCTTGGCAAACAACCTTAGCACATCATAATTACCGTCTTGTGTTTTCTTTTCCAAATGATGGGCCTCGCCAGGTTCTAGAGACCGGCACCCCTCCGGTGGCCCCAACCTTCTAGGGCGTTGATCGGCACCGAGAGAGTGTAGTCCACGGTGAATAACTGCTTCTCCGTGTTAGTGCATGTCATCGCGAGATGACAGACCAAGTCTAGGCCAAAGCCACAACAAGATCCCATCCGAGTAGACACATCCGTTTCCCCCCTCCAGGTGCCGGCCGTGAGGGGGGCCACACCCCGGAGAGGCGTGCCGCCTCTTCGGACATGCCACCACACTGTACGTCATGTATGAGGGCCTTGTGCAATGCTCCGATGGCATTGCTTCCCCCAGGGCCCCCGTCCCGCATAACCCTGTAGCGTTTGACCACGGGATCTAGTCCTTTGACTTTGCACGGTCGGGCTTTCACCAGTGGAACTGCCAATAGGAACACTTTGGAGCAACATCCGGGCCAAAGCCACAACAAGACCCCATCCGTGTAGACCTGACGCATCCGTTTCCCCCCTCCAGGTGCCGGCGGCGGCGCTGTCCATGAGTGGGAGCACACCCCGGAGACACGGGCCAAGCGTTTGCAACCGCCACAACACTTCCAGACTTGTGAGAGGCCACCTACGCAAGATTTGGCGGCATGTGCTAGCTCCCGGAGGCCGCCGACCACAGTCGTAGACACGCAAAGAGCAATCTGCGGAGAGGGAAGTGTTCAGATACTTCTCCATCACCAAAAACTATGAAAAATTACTATCAGTCCTATAGCACATGTGCCCACGTCGTGTAAAAAACTCATGATTTTATCGCTCTCCGAGTATTTAATAATATTCATGCCGCATCGTTACCGCAGAACGTCTACTACTGTGTCATCGCCGTCCGTGAGGGGGGCCACACCCCAGAGACGCGTGCCGCCTCTTTGGACATGCCACCACACCGTACGGCATGTATGAGGGCCCGGTGCGATGCTCCAGTGGCATTTCTACCCCCCAGGGCCCCCATCCCGCCTAACCCTGTAGCGTTTGACCATGGGATCTAGCCCTTTGACTTTGCACAGACGGGCTTTGACCAGTGGAACTCTCCACCCAGTTGAGGTAGGTCAGCCCATAGGAACACTTTGGAGGAACATCCGGGCCAAAGCCACAACAAGACCCCATCCGTGTAGACCCGACGCATCCGTTTCCCCCCTCTAGGTGCTGGCGGCGGCGCCGTCCGTGAGGGGGGGCACACCCCGGAGACGCGTGCCGGGCGTGTGCAACAGCCACAACACTTCCAGACTTGTGAGAGGCCGCCTACGCAAGATTTGGCGGCTGTGCTAGCCCCCGGAGGCCGCCGGCCACAGTCATAGACACATGAAGAGCAATCCGCGGAGAGGGAAGTGTTCAGATACTTCTTTAAAGTTCTCTCTCGATGCCGGTCTAGAAAGACGACCGGCACCGAGAGAGGGGGTAGGCCACGGTCAAAAACTGCTTCTTCTCATGTTTTTTACATTACACTCTTTAAAGTTTAGTTTTGAACAAATGAATTTCAAACTTTGGTCGTAAAAACATATGAAAATGAGATACAAAAAAGATAGTGCCAAACAAAGACACAAAGAGAAGGGAAAAAAATATTAGAGCAGTACTTACCGAGGGTCGACTCTCGGCCCTCGGGAATGTCTACTTTTTCCGAGGGCGACTCTCGGTAAAGCATCTAACCTAGATCTAGGGGGACGTATTTTCTAAGAGCTGCTCTCGGTAAATCATCTAACCTAGATCTAGAGTTGATTTCTTTTCTGAGGGCCGCACTGACAAGCACTCGGTAAATGTGATGTCGACTACTTAAGCATATTTCCCCCCTGTTGTTTCTTCACTCAGCTCCCCATCGATCGGCGCCCCTCCTCCTCTGCTCCCCACCGACTGGTGCCCCTCCACCGACCGGTGCCCCCTCCACCGCCGCCCCCCACACCACACCGAGCTCCTCCCTCCGGTGAGCCCCCCTCCTCCTCTCCATGTGTGTATAGATAGATGGATTGATAGATGGATGCATAGATAGATGGATGGATTGATAGATGGATGCATAGATAGATGGATGCATTGATAGATGGATACATAGATAGATGGATGGACTGATAGATGGGTGCATAGATAGATGGATGGATTTATAGATGGATGGATGCCATGTAGATACATTTTTTTAAAGAAAAAATGTATATAATTGTTGATAATGTTGTATGCATGGATGCTATGTGCGGATGTAACCGATGAGATACGTGAGATAGTGTCGATGAGAGTTGTTCTTGGAGGAAGAAAGATCAACTTTTGAGCGATGACGGTTGATTTGGGTGAGCTCCTCATGTTATATCTTGATAACGAGCGAGGGGCTCACCCAGCTCAACCATCATCGAAAGTTGAAACACCCGTGAGAGAGTGTCCACCATATATACCACCAGCAGCGAGAGTTGTTCTTGGAGGAAGAAAATCGACTTTTGATGATGGCGGTCGATCTACGTGAGCTCTTCAAGTTATATCTTTCATGTTTGATTCTTATGCTATTTTCCATTGTGTGATGAAAGGTGTTAGCATCGATCGATTTTTTAGCTATGGCCTCCAACGGCGAAGCTTCCATTAGGGTTGACTCCACGGACACGGAGAAGAGATTCGAGTACCGCTTGGAGGAACTCCGTGAGAAGAACCCACAGCTGATCCTAATGAAGTTTTTTGTGGATCTAGCAAAGAAGAATCCCCCAGCTAAGGAGGGCACGGCCCCACCATGCAAGGAGCCATTGAGTCCACCGACCATCATTCCCGACGATGATTGGTCCTCCACTGTGGGGGATGCCCCCACGTGCTCTGACTCAAAGATCACTGGTTTCACCGACTACACCTCGGAGTAGTCACCTAGATAGTTTGACGTCGATTTAGTGGTATAGTTATGTACTTGCTGATATGGACTTGGATGGCCACTTGCGATGCTTTTGATTGTATGAGTGATGAATGCTTATGTTGATTATGTATGACATGTCTTATTTCTTTTTCTTTTGTAGATGAAGTGGTATGTGGTGTACAGAGGACGGTGTCCAGGAGTCTACAATTCATGGTCGGAATGCAATGAACAAATACTTCATTATGAAGGCAACTCCTTCGCCTCATTCAACAACAGAGAGACGGTAGAGTATCATCACAATCAGTATTTGCTTAAGCAAAAGAGAAAAAAATAGAATTACGCAATGGTGCAAGCTAGACACGGCTTAGCTAGTTCAGTGGGTTGAAGAACTTCATAATTCTCTTTCAGTTTGTCATAATTGTTGTCGGGGAAGCTGATCCACGAACACCTATGGGACCGACGGACCGAGCCCCTTTCGGTTCGGCGGGGGGCGGAGATCGCAAGAAGAGCGGATCGAGGCGAAGCACACGAGCAGTTTTACCCAGCTTCGGAGCTCTCCGGAGAGATAACACTCCTACTGCTGCATGTCTGAGTGTATTGAGTTCTTGCTCGGGAGCGCTGAGTGCTACAGTACACACTAGCTGCGAACGAAACCGAGCGTGAGTGTTTTTCTGCTTTTTTTAACCCCCTCTACGTTGCGCATGGGCCTCCTTTTATATGCTAAAGGGGTCTCCGACAGGTGGCAACGTAGACAAGGGTAAAAATGGAAAAGGAATTGCGGTTGGTACAACTACCTGTACAGTGTATCATACCTAACCCTGACGGCAGGGGACAAAGGCATTAAATGCCCGTCTATGTCGCCCAAACAGTGCAAAAAGGGACCGTCAGGGACGCCACCGCTTGCCACGATGGCAATCTTGTCAGCGTCGCTTGCCACATCAGCAAGACCGCTGGCGCACAGACCTCTTGCCACGCGTGGATGGAAAGGTCCTGAGGCGACACGCTGGTGGATGTCTTTGAGCCTTGGTCTGAGTGGTAGTTTGCGCGGCAAGCGCCTTTGCCGCGGTCGTTGTCTTGTCGCTCGAAGCTTGTCGCTCATCGGGCCTCGCCGGACGCGTGGCGCGTCGCGCAAGTTCCTCGAGATGCCTTGGTTGGCCTTCGGCAAGCTCCTCTTGCCGGGGCCTTGTCTCCTTGGCTTGAATACTTTGTTCTTGAATGGCACCAAAGGAACCATGGACCTTCCCGGCAAGCTCCTCTTGCCGGGGCCTTGTCTCCTTGGCTTGAATACTTTGTTCTTGAATGGCTCCAAAGGAACCACGGAGGACCTTGGCGGTCACCGCGGCAAGCCTAGCCGCGGGGTGCTGCAACTGCCCGTGCACAAGTTCGGGATACTAGGGTACCCCTACTCTAGTACACCGACAGGAGCCCCCGGGCCTGGGCCACACACGGTGCCGAGCGCTGTTGGGCCAGGCCCAAAACAGGGCACGGGCACGCGCGGCCTGGGTTACGCCGTATCTCACTCGAATGCGGCGTCGTGGGAGAGATCGTGGGTGGTTTCTTTATTCGGAAAGGCGGAACGTCTGCCCCTCCCTCTTTATAAGCAGGGGAAATAGGGGCAGTCCGCCCATCTCGCCGGTCGCTATTCCAATCTCAAAAACCTCCGCCGCTCCCCCCTTCTTCCCAAAGCTGAAAAGAGAGCAGCGCTCCGCCCCCCATCGCCACCAGCACCACCAACGCCGTCGATCTCTCTCACCACCTCCGCCATGGCTCCGAAAGCCGGGAAGGTTGTGAAGTCGGCCGAGGCGCAGCGGCTCGCGGCGCTGCGAAAGGAGCGGGCAACCTTCCCCCCTCAGCTCGCCGCGAAGGATCTGAGGGAGTATTACTACCTCTTCTGGTCGACGGAGACGCGAGCGCATCCGCGCACGAAGGTACTCCCAGCCGCCGCTTCGGAACTGGCTCCGAATGGATATCCCTTCTTCGCGTTGTTCTTCTACTGCGGGCTCTGCCCGCCTTTCTCTGAGTTTTTCTGTGACATTATGAACACCTATGGGTTCCGCCTCCTTGACTTCACCCCCAATGCCATTCTGACCATGGCAGTTTTCGCACGTCTGTGCGAAAACTTTGTCGGAGTCTATCCAAATGTAGCTCTTTTTCGCCACTTCTTTATGCCCCGAGTTGAGAGAGGAGAGCCTTTATCCGGCGGAATCGCCTGGATCTCGAGAACTGGCAAGAAGGAAGCTTATCTGGAGGGAGAGCTCCGCAGCAAGTGGGATGAGTGGAGAGCAGACTGGTGCTGGATTGTCGAGGAGAACCCGCAGCCATTTACTGCCCAGCGCCAAGCCCCCGTAGTGTGCGGCAACGATTGGAGCCACGTGGCCCTGGAAGACGATAGGCTGAAGATTGCCGTCACCCGGATCCTACGCCTCAGGCTTGCCGGGCTCACCGTAGGCGCCGTTGGCGCAGACTTTCTTCGCCGCCGCATCACCCCCCTGCAGGAGAGGAGGAGACCCGCCTGGGAGTTCCAGAATGCGGCAGATATCATGAGGCTGCGCCCGGGCCTCAACTTCAACTTCACTGTCCTGGAACTGGACGCGATGCTCTTGGAACTGTTCAAGCACGATCTTGATCATCCCGAAGTGTTCAGGTTGCCGAGGGGTGTCGTTCCGTAGTGCAACAACTCCTTGCTCGACCGCATCCGTGCAATAATGCCGCTGTGCGATTCGCATGGAATTGTCCCAACTTGGCAAGAGCCTGCAGACGACGTCGTGCGGGAGTTCTTTGACGGCTTGGTAGAAATGCCGGTCCGCTCCGATGAACAGAAGAGCCTTACTCGCGACACCACCGATGCGGAGATGCAGCGCATCGCCACTAGGCTGGAAGAGGCGGCGGCAGCCGCTGCTGCGGGCGAGTTTGGATTCACCGTGGAGGAGGCAGAGGCAGCAAGCCTTGCCGAGCGAGAGGAGCTTGCCGGCGAGGAAGAGCTTGTCGAGCCTGAAGCTGAGTCGGGCGAGCCCGCCGAGGGCGCGAGCGACTCGTTGAAGATCGACTCCTCCTCTTTCTCCCCTCCAGACAGCTCACCGCAAGCGGAGCCCCCAGCTCCACCAAGAAGGCGTCTCCGCAAGGCCGGGGACGTAGCGGGGCGGCAGACGGGCCAACAGCCGCCACGCCGCGCGACGCGCTCCACCGTGGGAAGCACTGTTGCCGCGGGAGCACCTCACGCCGCTGCGGCAACTGGAGCGGGGCCCTCCCGGACCACCGCTTCTGCTCCCGCCAAGCGGCCAAGGGAACCTACTCCTCCGCCTTGTCACGCCGAAGGTGGGCCGGACTTCGACCTTTCCGCGCTCAGCTCCGACGAGGAAGAGGAAGAGTAAGATTCTTTGCTGTACTTGTAATTCTTCAATTCTTGCTGTTTTGTCTTGTATCTGATTTGCTTTACTCCGAACCCATTCCTTTTCGGGACCCTGGCCCAGAGAGCGGCGAAGAGAGCCAAGGTCCCGGTGATTGTCATCGAGGACGAACCCACCGCGACAGCAGGGGGTGTGTTCGAGACCACCTTGCCGGACCCGGCAACAATTCCCCAAAGCAGCCCCCAGCATAAGCATATGGTTTACTTCCTGCTGTTAGGCGCGCATGGGTGCTCTTTCTTTGCTGACATCTGACTATTGGTTTGCGTAGGAGCAGAGCAGTCTCACCAGGAGTGCCCGGAAGCCGCTCCCGACATGCCATCTGCTTCGACTACACCGCCAAGGGAGGATTCCCCGGCAAGGGAGAATTCTCCGGCAAGGGAGAAGTCTCCGGCAAGGGACAGTTCTCCGGCAAGGGACAGCACCAGCGACCCCCCGGTGGCGGAGACCACGACTGTAGATCCTAGTACAGGTAATCCTCTTGCCTGAAAACTTCCCTTGGGTTCTTCTTCTTTTGATTTTCTTTTTGAATATTTGCTTGACTTTTCTTCCTTTTCCGGTCGTCAGATGCATCTGCCACGGAGCCGATGGAAACCGAGGTCGCCGGCGAGGAGAACGCGCGCGGCAATACCGACGACGCCGCTGTCACCAAAGAAGAAGCCGGCGCTGATGACCCCGCCGGCGGAGAGGCCGCCAAAGCTGCCGCCGCAGAAGCTGGCGAGGGGTCCGGCGATCGCACTGACGGCCCCGAGGCCGCAGGAGCGTCAAGCGCTACGCCGACCGCCGATCCCCCCGCCGCTGCTGCAGCGTCAGGCTCCGAAGAGCCGCAGCCCGGCGCCTATTTGAAGGCCGGCGATGGCGTCTTCATCAAGCTCCCCTGGGCGTCGAGCTCCAGGGCGTCGATCGAAGGAGAAACCTTTGATGAAGAGTTGCTTGCCTCCGCTGGGCTGACGCTGGTCGACGCGCCGGACAGCAGCAGCGGCGAGCCTGAGGAGGAGCAGCTGATGCAGAAGCTGTTGTCGCTCTACCGCGCCCGACAGGCCAAGCTGGTATCCCGAGAAGCGCTTGTCGCGAAGGCCGGAGCGGATATGGAGAAGCGCGCGGAAGAGCTCCGGGGCCTTAACCAGGAAGCTCTCCGGTCCCTGGCAGAGGAGCGGGAGCGACTCGCCGAGGAGCGTAAAGCCTTCCTCCTCGAGAAGGCTGAAGTTCAAGAGCAACGGCGGCTTGTTGCCGAGAAGCTGTCTGCGCAGGAAGGCGAGTTGGCGCAGCGGAAGGTTAACCTTGACAGCCACGAGGAGGACCTTGCCGCGCGCAAGCAAACATTCGGCGGGGCTCTCAAGGAAGCAGAGGATGCTGCCGCAACTGCCGAGGCCGCCAAGAAGGAGCTGGAGACGAAGGTGGCGCAGCTGGAGGCCGATCTCAAGGTGAGCGGCGAGGAGCTTGCTATGCTCAAGCGTGAGCGCGAGAAGGACGCCTACACCCTTGGCGAGCTGTAGGGTCGTCTCGCCGAGAGGAGCAAGGAGCTTAGCGCCGCCAAGGACTCCAACGCAGATCTTGAGTTGAAGCTGACTACTTTGACCAAGACGCTGGACAGCGCCAGGGAGCGGGAGGTGGCCTTGGAGGAGAAGATCAAGGCCGACGAGGCGCTGCTGGCGAGTGCTGCTGCCGCCCAGAACACTTTTAGGGAGAATGTGGAGCACTGGACCGAGGGTCTCGTGGATGTTGCCGCAGCCATCGACAGGGAGCTGGCGCAGCTGGGGATGGATGATCTCGGGTATTCCTCCGATGAGCACCTCCAACCCAGCGCCAAGCTTAGCTTGTTCTTCAAAGGCGTGGCGACGGCCCTCCAGCGACTCCGGGAGAAGATCCCAAAGCAGTTGGCCGACGAGTCGCGCCAGATCTGCGCGGGAGCTCTTCAAAAGGTGCTGGTGAAGGTGGCCTTCCACAACCCAGGCCTCAACCTCACCAACGTCCTCAAGACCTTGCCGCCGGATGCTGATCTAGAAGCGCTCAAGACCCTTGTCGCACCCATTGTGGACAAGGTGAGCGGGATCAAGAGGGTTGAGGGCGATCGCGTAGATTAGGCCGCCCGTTTTTCCTTTTTCTTGTCGCTGCTGGTCATGTTATGAGAACAATCTGTTAGAGCCGCGACAAGCTATCTTGTAATATGACTCTATTTCGGGTAGCGATTGCTATGTTATTTCCTTTACTTGATTCCTTCCTTTGTATGCTTTTGCCCTACGCTTTTATGGAACTTGTCGGCGAGCACCTTAGCAGCATGGCGCTTGAGTCTTGGGACATCAGCAGCCTCTTTGGCGGTGCCGCTACTGACAAGAAACCTTGTCGCAACTAGTCGCAGCTCACTTAAGTTGTTGAGCGGACTCGAAACAAAGTAAGGGCACAACTAGCTACGAGTTGGTTCCTCCGTGCACAGGTTTTCCATACAAAGCACGGTCGTTCAAGGAAGATAACTTAAAATTTTTAAAACTGATTACTCAAACTTTTAGCAACTTAGCTTTTCTGTCGTTTGCTTCCCGGTAAGGCGAAACTTCCTCGAGCAACGCTTGGTCCACAAAATTGTCTTCTCCTTTCCCCCCGGCAAACTTGTGGGCGAGGGAACCTTCCTTTCTTTGAGAAAGAGAAAGAAGAGAAAATAAAGATATGGAGCCTTATGGCTCGTTATTACTTACCGGGGGTAGGCGCTGCACAAAGTGTCAGATAACGCATGCAAAAGAAAAGAAGTAGAAAGCATGAAATTGACAAGATGTGCGGAGCACATGAGCTTTACTTATGCACGGGTCTGCGCCGGCTTACATAAAGGATTACATGCAACATCGGCAAGACTTGTACAAAAGGTGGTTGCCGGAACAAGTTCCAGCAACCGCGCCCTACGGGTAAAACTTACGAAGATGCTCAATGTTCCAGGAGTTGCTCACTGGAATGCCATCTTTGGTCTCAAGGCGGACAGCATCAGGCCTAGTGACTCGTTTCACCCGGTAAGGGCCTTCCCACTTCGGCGTCAACTTGTTGGAATTCTTGGCGGACTGAGCGCCAAGAACAAGGTCGCCTTCCTCGAGACTTCTGGCATTAACTTTGCGGCTATGGTAGCGGCGCAAAGCTTGCTGGTATCGAGCAGCTCGTACAGCGGCCTGAAGACGGTCCTCCTCAAGGAGCAGCGTGTCATCTTGTCACAACTGCTCTTGCTCAAGCTCATCATAAGCGAGCACTCGAGGTGACCCATATACGAGTTCCGTGGGGAGAACTGCCTCTGCTCCATAGACTAGAGCGAACGGTGTCTGGCCAGTGGCTCGATTTGGCGTCGTCTTGATCGACCAAAGAACCACCGGCAGCGCCTCAATCCAGTTCTTTCCGAACTTGCGCAGCCTGTCGAAATTCCTGGTCTTGAGCCCGCGTAGCACTTCAGCATTCGCCCTCTCTGCTTGACCGTTACTTCTCGGATGAGCAACAGAAGCGAAGCAGACCTTGGCGCCAAGATCTTGGACGTACTGCATGAAGGTGCGGCTCGTGAATTGCGTGCCGTTGTCGGTGATGATCTTGTTAGGGATCCCGAAATGGCAAACAATCGACCTAAAGAACTTGACTGCTGACTGTGCTGTCACCTTCCTCACTGCTTCCACTTCCGCCACTTTGTGAACTTGTTCATCGCATAGCGTACAAGTACTCAAAGCCCCGATAGCTCGGGAAAGGGGCCGAGGATGTCGAGCCCCCAGACCGAAAATGGCCAGGATAAAGGGATCGTCTGGAGAGCTTGAGCTGGCTGGTGTATCTGCTTGGAATGGAACTGGCACGCTTCACACTTGGTTACTTGTGCAGTTGCATCTGGAGGGCTGTCGGCCAAAGAAACCTTGCGGGAACGCTTTGCGGCAAGTGTTTTGCGCCAATGTGGTGACCACATATGCCTCCATGTATCTCTGCCAACAGCTTTTGTCCGTCTTCGGTGAATACACTTCAATTTCACGCCGTTGAGTCTTCTTACATGCAGTGTGTTGTCGACAAACTGGTACATACTTGACTGCCGAGCTACTCTTTCCGCTTCTTCTTGCACTTCGGGAAGTTCTCCTGTCTGAAGGAAACGGACAATCTGCTGTGACCATGCTGGAGCTTGCGGCTCGACAACAAGGACTAAAGGCACATCTGCTGCTGCGGGAACATCCGCTTCTACGGCGAGAATATGGGGCTCAGCCGGAGCTTGACGTTCCCCGGCAAGCTTGCCGGAGCTAAACTTGTCGGGAGCGTCTGCTTCAACGGAACAAACCCTAGGGCTTGCCGGAGCAGACTGCTCCTCAGCACCCTTGGTGTTGATCTTGAGGACCTTCTTGGCGGTTGCTTCGGGGAGCTCTGCCGGAAAATAGTCACCAGAAATCAACTTCCTCTTCTTGTCCTGTCCAGTTGATGGCGTTACAGACGGTTGAGTCAGTTTGAGCACAAAGATCCCTGGTTCCACAGGTAACTTAAGCGGGCGACTTCGACGAGCCATCGGCAATGTCGTTTCGAGCTCTTGGAACATGTTCCATCTGTAGGCCGTCAAAGTGCTCTTCCAGCTTTCTCACTTCATCAACGTAAGCTTCCATCAACGGACTCTGATAATTCTTGTTCACTTGGCGGACGACAAGCTGTGAGTCACCCCTGACAATGAGCTTCTTGATCCCAAGGTCTGCTGCGGTCCTGAGACCGGCAAGTAAACCTTCATACTCTGCGGTATTGTTCGTTGCTTGCTCCTTGGGAAAGTGCATCTGGACTACGTACTTGAGGTGCTCTCCGGTGGGTGCAACAAGTAGCACGCCCGCACCGGCGCCTTGCAGCGAGAAGGCACCATCAAAGTACATCAGCCACTCTTTGCTTGCTTCCTTGACGGGGATGCTTGTTTCTGGAATTTCTTCGTCTTGTGTTGGCGTCCATTCTGCTATGAACTCCGCCAACGCTCTGCTTTGGATAATTGAAGTGCTCTCAAACTTGAGGCCAAAGCTTGACAGTTCCAGTGCCCACTCGACAATCCTGCCTATTGCTTCGGATTTTGCAAGATCCTCTTGCGGAAAACAGTGACGATCGTGATCTCATGTGCTTGGAAGTAATGGCGCAGCTTTCTCGAGGCCATGAGAAAGCCGAAAAGCAATTTCTGCACACCAGAGTACCTTGACCTAGCCCCCTGCAGAAGGGAGCTGACAAAGTAAACTGGGCGCTGCACCATTCTTTTTTGGATCTTCTCACGCGCCTGCGCAGATCCATCTTTGTCGGGACCAGGGCTTGCCGGTGAAGTCCCCTGCTTGTCGCTGGATGCATCTGCCGCGGTTGCTGGCTCATCATCCGCCTCCCTCTCCGCTACTAACGCAGCACTAACCACTTGGTTGGTTGCCGCTATATATAGCAGCAACTTCTCTTGTGGCTTAGGTGCGACAAGTGTTGGAGTGGAGGACAGGTATCTCTTTAAGTCCTGCAGTGCAGCCTCCGCTTCCGGAGTCCATTTCATTGGACCTGCCCTTTTCAATATTTTGAAAAATAGTAGGGCACGCTCAGCAGACCTAGAGATAAACCTGCTGAGAGCAGCTACGCAACCGGCAAGTCTTCGTACATCCTTGACGCGCTTTGGTGCTTCAATCTGCTCAATGACCTTGATCTTGTCGGGATTTGCTTCAATTCCCCGCTGAGACACGAAGAATCCGAGAAGCTTGCCGGATGGGACCCCAAACACACACTTCTCGGGGTTAAGCTTGAGGTTGATCTTGCGCAGATTTGCAAAGGTTTCGTCTAAATCTTGAATCAGAGTCGCCTTGTCCTTGCTCTTGACCACTATGTCATCCATGTAGGCTTCCACATTTCTGTGTATTTGCGGCTCAAAAGCGTCATGGACTACCCTTGCAAATGTTGAACCAGCATTCTTTAAACCGAAAGGCATCCGTACGAAACAGCATGTGCCACATGGGGTGATGAATGCGGTCTTCTCCTCATCCTCTTCTGCCATGAAGATCTGATGGTATCCTGAGTATGCATCAAGAAATGAAAGCAAATCACATCCGGCCGTGGAGTCAACAATCTGGTCGATGCGCGGCAAAGGAAATGGGTCTCTGGGACAAGCTTTATTGACATCGGTAAAGTCGATACAAAGCCTCCATTTTCCGTTTGCCTTGCGCACGACTACAGAGTTGGCCAACCACGTAGGATGGAGCACTCCTCTGACAAGGCCTGCTGCTTCCAATTTCTTGATTTCTTCTGCGATGAATTCTTGGTGCTCCACTGCCTGCTTCCTGACTTTCTGCTTGACGGGCCGCGCATGAGGACAGACGGCAAGATGGTGCTCGATTACTTTCCTGGGAACACCGGGGATGTCAGACGGTTGCCACGCAAATACGTCGACGTTCGCCCGCAGGAAAGCAACGAGCGCGTTTTCCTATTTAGGGTCGAGAGTGGCACTGATGGTGAAGGTACCACCAGCGCCATCCTCCATGGCGGACACCTTCTTGGTCTCTGGTGGAGCTGCCATTGTCTTCTTACACTTGCCGGTGGAGCTCGATGGTGAGTCCTCGACGGTAGCGCAGCACTCCGAAAAGGTGCGCTTGCCGGAGTGGGCATCAGAACTCTTGCCGGACTTGGTCTTCTTCTTCGCCCCGGGAGCTTCAACGGCAAGTGACTTACGATCTGTTGCTGCTGCTGCTTCCCGGTAGATCTTGTCGGTGCAGATAAGAGCATCCTTCTTGTCGCCAGGGACAGAGATGACACTTATCGGGCCTGGCATCTTCAGCATGTTGTATGCGTAGTGAGAGACTGCCATGAATTTGGCGAGTGCTGGACGACCGAGTATCCCATTGGAAGGCAATGGAAAGTCAGCAACATCAAAAGTGACCCTCTCAGTCCTGAAGTTCCCCTCGCTGCCAAATGTTACCGGCAACGTGATCTTTCCCTTCGGCTTGCTCCTTCCCGGATTGATTCCTTGGAATGTGCCGGTCTCTTCGAGCTCGCCATCAGGGATCTGGAGTTTCTGGAGTACCGCGGAGGAGATCAGGTTCAAGCCGGCCCCGCCGTCAACTAGCATCTTAGTGACCTTGAGGTTGCGGATAGTTGGTGAAACCAACATCGGCAAGCACCCGACCGCAGTTATGCGATCAGGGTGGTCCTCAATATCAAAGATGATAGGCGTGCTGGACCATTTCAGAGGCTTGCGTGACTCGACGGGTGGTTCTACGCATTGACTTCCCACACCCACTGCTTGAGCTGGCGGTGTGAAGTATGCAGAGAAGCACCACCGTCAACGCACAGGACCTCTGTGGCTTTCTGGAACTCCTGCTCATCGGTCTCGTCATCATCCATATCTTCATCGTCGCCGTCATCTTCATCCTTGTCGCGGCCGCGGGGAGGTCTGTCTCCTTGCCGCTGCTTGGCCTTGCCGTGGCGTCCTCCTCGGCCGGGGCGTTTCTTGCCGGATCCTCCAGCACCTTCCTGGGCCTTTTCCTTGTCGCGTCGCTCGTATTCAGCCTTTTGCTGCTCGACAAGCTGCTCGACCTTCTTGCAGCTCTGGAGGTCATGGCCCTTGGTGCGGTGGATCTTGCAGTACTGCTTGTTGGCTCCGTCCTGCTTGTCGGCGACCGCCACAGCCTGGTAGTTGGTGCCTGCGACAATCTCCTCGCCGGAGCTACCAACTTTGGCTTTCTTGGCGCCACCTCCGTTGCCGGACTGCTCAACGACTAGCACATCTTTGCCTTTCTTCTTCCTGTTGTTCCGCCGCCGGTTTTTCTTTGCCGGGGCAACCTCCTCACTATCAGATCCTCCTGCTTCTGTATTCTCTCCGGGAGTTTCCTCCTTCCTCGGACACGCACACTTGTCGGCCAGGGCATATAGCTCATCGACGTCTCTGATCTTGCACATCGCCATCTCCTCCGCATCCTGCGGTTTCACACGCTCGATGGAACGCGCTGATTACAGCGGCGGGGTGGACATCTGGATGTTGTGTTGTCGTGGCTGAATCTCTAAATGTACTTGCGCAGGGCTCTCCTTCCTTACAGGCGAGTAGATGAAGGTCGCTCTCTTGGCCATGAGGCTTGTGGTCGCTGTAAAGGCGCCGACAAACTGATGGCATAGATCTGCCAGGAGGATATGGAGTTGTCCGCAAGTGCATGAGCGAGGATCGACATTGGGCTTGAGTACCAGCGGAAGTAGTTGGCCAGGATCTTGTCGCCCCGCCCCGCAGCTTGCACCGTGATGGTGTAGATGCTTTGAGGAACTCCGACGGATGCGACTTGTCGTCGTACTTCTCGCACGTCGGCTTGAAAGTCTTCGTCTGGGCCATGGACTTGCCGCATTCACGAGTGAGCGCAGGGCAACCTACCGCGTACGGCAAGTCGCCTGGTTCCCCTGGTGCATGCATGTCGACAGAGGGCCCAGCGCGCTGGTCTGATTGATGCCGCGCTTCTCTTCGGCGCTCGATGCGAGTTCGAGCGGCTTCTTGCTGTCGTTCGTGAAGAACTTGGCGCTGATCGCGACGAGCTCGTGGATCTGATGATGCGGTGGAGTCGCTGTCGAGGTGGACCCAGCGAGTTGGCGATGTTGGCCTTCGGGGTGGAGAGTGCATGGTGGTTGCACCCCCACCGGTTTCGTCGCCATCGGCTCGTGCCTGGCAGTCCTGCCGCGGCAGCGATGTACTCGGCTGCCGCGGAGTGTCGCCGTTGGCAAAGCCGATGAGACTCTGAATGGTGGCCCTCCATTCATCGATCTTGTCTGCCGTTGGAGGGTAATCCAGGAGCAGTTGAGCTCTCGCCAAAGCTTCTGCTGGAGTGGTGGGCGGCAGTGGCGAACGGCGCGAGGAGCGGGATATGCTCGGACTTCTAACTACGTTAGAAGGAGCAGTATCCCGTCCAGGCGACCGTGCCTCGCTCGTGCCAGCATGTTGGCGTGCATGCTGGTCTTGAGCACCCCGAAATCCACCAGCTCGATCTTGGTCCAACGAACGTATGGCATTGTGAATACCATGACGCTGTCGGTCCCGCGCCTCCTGAGATGGGCGCGGTGCATGTACGGACGCCGAGGTCTGCGCAGCCTTGTCCTTGGACCTGGCAGCACCGTGGGCTCCCTCATCGATGCCCGTTCTTCCGCCGGCGTCTACCCCACCACCCGTTTGCTCCGGTGGTGGTGGGTTCGACATGGACGGAGCAGCTGCCGCCGAAGCCTTCTTCTTCGGTGGCATGTCGATGAAGAAGATGAAGATCTAGCTCGTGTGAACGTCGGATCAGGTTCATACAACCTCGACGCCCCCCTACCTGGCGCGCCAAAGATGTCGGGGAAGCTGATCCACGAACACCTATGGGACCGGCGGACCGAGCCCCTTTCGGTTCGGCGGGGGGGCGGAGATCGCACGAAGAGCGGATCGAGGCGAAGCACACGAGCAGTTTTACCCACGCTGAGCTCTCGAGAGATAACACTCCTACTGCTGCATGTCCGAGTGTATTGAGTTCTTGCTCGAGCGCTGAGTGCTACAGTACACACTAGCTGCTAACGAGACCGAGCGTGAGTGTTTTTCTGCCTTTTAACCCCCCTCTACGTTGCGCATGGGCCTCCTTTTATATGCTAAAGGGGTCTCCGACAGGTGGCAACGTAGACAAGGGTAAAAATGGAAAAGGAATTGCGGTTGGTACAACTACTGTCTGATGTATCATACCTAACCACGGCGGCGGGGACAAAGGCATTAAATGCCCGTCTATGTCGCCCAAAAAGTGCAAAAAGGGACCGTCAGGGACGCCACCGCTTGCCACGATGGCAATCTTGTCAGCGTCGCTTGCCACCGTGCACCGCTGGCGCGACAGACCTCTTGCCACGCTACCGAAAGGTCGAGGCGACACGTTGGTGGATGTCTTTGGGCCTTGGTCTGAGTGGTAGTTTGCCGCGGCAAGCGCCTTGCCGCGTTCATTGTCTTGTCGCGTCCGGAAGCTTGTCGCTCACCGGGCCTCGCCGGGACGCGTGGCGCGTCGCGGCAAGTTCCTCGAGATGCCTTGGTTGGCCTTCCCGGCAAGCTCCTCTTGCCGGGGCCTTGTCTCCTTGGCTTGAATACTTTGTTCTTGAATGGCACCAAATGAACCATGGACCTTCCCGGCAAGCTCCTCTTGCCGGGGCCTTGTCTCCTTGGCTTGAATACTTTGTTCTTGAATGGCTCCAAAGGAACCACGGAGGACCTTCGCGGTCACCGCGGCAAGTCTTTCCGCGGGGTGCTGCAACTGCCCGTGCACAAGTTCGGGATACTAGGGTACCCCTACTCTAGTACACCGACAATTGTGATGTTGCTTTTTATCACATGGTGCATGCATGCAGACCACTTTGTTGTTTAATTAGTAAGTAGGCACTTGTAATAAAGAGCTACTTTGTGATTTGAAATGAAGCTTCTATGAACTATTTATGGATTAATGCTTATGTGAGTTTGTTGTTAACCTGTGTGACTTGAAATGCAAGTTTGATTATTGTATAAATGTTTTTACTGCACCAACTCGAGCAAAAAACAGAATGAACAGAACTAGGAACAAAATTTTACCGAGGGCAGTACTCGGCAAAGAGGCATGCGCTGGAAGCTGGAGGCAGTTGGCTATTACAGTTATGCCGAGAGGACTCTCGATAAAGCAGTGGTTACCGAGGGTCGACTCCAGGCTCTCGGTAAATGAGCAGGTGCCGAGAGTGGCTCTCGGTAATGATTAGGGCACCATTAAAGTTTAGTCCCACCTCGCCTAGAGACAAGCAACAAAACCTATTTAAATAGTGGGATAGTCCAGATGCAGTAAGCTTCGTTATTAATTACACTCTTGTTAAGGAGATGGACATTCAAAGTGATAGGTCTTCTTCTTAATTGTGGATGCCGGTGTTTTTTTTTATTAATGGTGCCGGAACGTGTCCGTTTTATGCAGGAAGTGCTGGTCATGTTGCTCCGGTGGCCCCGACGGTGTAGGGCATTGTTCGGCACCTAGAGGGGGTAGGCCACGGGGAATAACTGCTTCTTCGTGTTAGTGCATGTCATCGCGAGATGACAGACCAAGTCTAGGCCCGATCTGTTTTGTGAGGCACGTGCCACGTCAAGGACGTGTGTTGCTTATTCAAATAGCACAGCACCCCTGCATGCATATGCATGGGCCACGCGCATGTAGGGGTGCCCTGCCCCCCCCTCCTCGGGCGGTCTCTATATCAAGCACCCATCCGGTGGCCCCGGCGGTCTAGGGCATTATTCGGCACCGAGAGGGTGTAGTCCACGGTGAATAACTGCTTCTCCGTGTTAGTGCATGTCATCGCAAGATGACAGACCAAGTCTAGGCCCGTTCTATCACGGGAGCGCCCACCGAAGACTCTGTCTCGGGGACGAACGCAGCCGGTCCTCGACGTTCCCGCTCGTGTGTGTGTTTTGTGAGGCATGTGCCACATCAAGGACGTGCGTTGCTTATTCAAATAGCACACCACCCCTGCATGCATATGCATGGGCCACGCGCATGTAGGGGTGCCCTCCCCCCCCTCGAGCGGTCTCCATATCGAGCACCCATCCGGTGGCCCTGGCGGTCTAGGGCGTTATTCTACACCGAGAGGGTGTAGTCCATGGTGAATAACTGCTTCTCCGTGTTAGTGCATGTCATCGTGAGATGACACACAAAGTCTAGGCTCGTTCTGTAACGGGATCACCCACCGACAATTCTTTCTCGGGAACGGACACAGCCGGTCCTCGACATTCCCGCCCGTGTGTGTGGTTTGTGAGGCACGTGTCACGTCAAGGATGTGCGTTTCTTATTCAAATAGCACACCACCCCTGCCTGCATATGCATGGGCCACACGCATGTAGGGGTGCCCTCCCCCCCTCGGGCGGTCTCTATATCGAGCACCCATCCGGTGGCCCCGGCGGTCTAGGGCATTATTCGGCACCGAGAGGGTGTAGTCCATGGTGAATAACTGCTTCTCCGTGTTAGTGCATGTCATCGCGAGATGACAGACCAAGTCTAGGCCCTTGGTAATGGCCACCTTTTCCGAGAGCTTCTCTCGGTAAAGCATCCACCTAGATCACTTTCCTTCTTGTGCATTCTCGATAATATGTATTATACTTTTTTTTGTTGTTTTATTTCATGCTTGGCAAAAAACCTTAGCACATCATAATTACCGTCTTGTGTTTTCTTCTTCGGATGAACCTCATCCGGTTCTAGATGACAAACCAAGTCTAGGCTCGTTTTTGAGTCACGTGCCACGTCACGGACGTGCGTTGCTTATTCAAATAGCACACTACCACTGCATGCATATGCATGGGCCACGCGCATGTAGGGGTGCCCTCCCCCCACTCGGGCGGTCTCTATATCGAGCACCCATCCGGTGGCCCCGACGGTCTAGGGCATTATTCGGCACCGAGAGGGTGTAGTCCAAGGTGCATAACTGCTTCTCCGTGCTAGTGCATGTCATCGCGAGATGACAAACCAAGTCTAGGACCGTTCTATCACGGGATCGCCCACCAAAGACTCTGTCTCGGGGACAAACGCAGCCGGTCCTCAACGTTCCCGCCCGTGTGTGTGGTTTGTGAGGCACGTGCCACGTCAAGGATGTGCGTTGCTTATTCAAATAGCACCAAACCCCTGCATGCATATGCATGTGCCACGCGCATGTAGGGGTGCCCTCCCCCCTCGGGCGGTCTCCATATCGAGCACCCATCTGGTGGCCCCGATGGTCTAGGGCGTTATTCGGCAACGAGAAGGTGTGGTCCATGGTGAATAACTGCTTCTCCGTGTTAGTGCATGTCAGCGCGAGATGACAGACCAAGTCTAGGCTCGTTCTGTCACAGGATCACCCACCGAAGATTATGTCTTGGGAACGGACACAGCCGATCCTCGACGTTCCCGCCCGTGTGTGTGGTTTGTGAGGCACGTGTCACGTCAAGGACATGCGTTGCTTATTCAAATACCACACCACCCCTGCCTACATATGCATGGGCCACGCGCATGTAGGGGTGCCCTCCCCGCCCCCGTCGAGCGGTCTCTATATTGAGCACCCTTCCGGTGGCCCCGGCGGTCTAGGGCATTATTCGGCACCGAGAGGGTGTAGTCCATGATGAATAACTGCTTCTACGTATTAGTGCATGCCATCGCGAGATGACAGACCAAGTCTAGGCCCGTTCTTCGAGATAGTCTATGGGTATCGAGAGGGAATGTGTCCGATTTGTGCAGGAAGTGCGGGTCCTGTTGCTCCGTTGGCCTCGAAACTTCTTGTGCTCTCAAAGGAGGCCATCGCATGTATATGCATGGGCTATCCGGTGGCCCCGGTGGTCTAGGAAGTTGACCGGCACCGAGAGAGGGGGTAGGCCACGGTCAACAACTGTTTCTTCTCATGTTTTTTACTTTGCACTCTTTAAAGTTGAGTTTTGAAAAAAAAATCATCAAAAGTCATGGAATTTATAAACTTTGGTCGTAAAAGCGTATGAAATATGAGATACAAAAAAGATAGTGCAAAAAAAGACAAAAAGAGAAGGGAAAAAATTAGAGCAGTGGTTACCGAGGGTCGATTCTCGGCTCTCGGTAATGGCCACCTTTTCCGAGAGCTGCTCTCGGTAAAGCATCCACCTATATCACTTTCCTTCTTGTGCATTCTTGATAATATGTATTATACTTTTTTTTGGTTGTTTCTTTCATGGTTGGCAAACAAGCTTAGCACATCACAATTACAGTCTTGTGCTTTCATGTTCGGATGAGCCTCGTCCGGTTCGAGATGACAGACCAAGTCTAGGCTCGTTTTGTGAGGCACGTGCCACGTCAAGGACGTGTGTTGCTTATTCAAATAGCACACCACCCCTGCATGCATATGCATGGGCCACGCACATGTAGGGGTGCCCTCCCCCCCCCCCTCGGGCGGTATCTATATCGAGCACCCATCCGGTGGCCCCGGCGGTCTAGGGCATTATTCGGCACCGAGACGATGTAGTTCACGGTGAATAACCGCCTCTCCGTGTTAGTGCATGTCATCGCGAGATGACAGACCAAGTCTAGGCCTGTTTTGTCACGGGATCAACCACCGAAGAATCTGTCTCGGGGACGAACGCAGCCGGTCCTCGACGTTCCCGCCCGTGTGTGTGGCTTGTGAGGCACGTGCCACGTCAAGGACGTGCGTTGCTTATTCAAATAGCACACCACCCCTACATGCATATGCATGGGCCACACACATGTAGGGGTGCCCTCCCCCCCTCGGGCGGTCTCCATATCGAGCACCCATCCGGTGGCCCCGACGGTCTAGGGCGTTATTCAGCACCGAGAGGGTGTAGTCAATAGTGAATAACTGCTTCGCCGCAACCAAGTCTAGGCTCGTTCTATCACGGGATCACCCACCGAAGATTCTGTCTCGGGAACGGACGCAGCCGGTCCTCGATGTTCCCGCCCGTGTGTGTGGTTTGTGAGGCACGTGTCACGTCAAGGACATGTGTTGCTTATTCAAATAGCACACCACCCCTGCCTGGATATGCATGGGCCACGCGCATGTAGGGGTGCCCTCCCCCCCCCCCTGGGGCGATCTCTATATCAAGCACCGATCCGGTGGCCCCGGCGGTCTAGGGCATTATTCGGCACCGAGAGGGTGTAGTCCACGATGAATAACTGCTTCTCCGTATTACTGCATGTCATCGCGAGATGACAGACCAAGTCTAAGCCCGTTCTTCGAGATAGTCTATGGGTATCGAGAGGGAATGTGTCCGGTTTGTGCAGGAAGTGCGGTCCTGTTGCTCCGTTGGCCTCGAAACTTCTTGTGCTCTCAAAGGAGGCCATCGCTTGTATATGCATGGGCTATCCGGTGGCCCCGGTGGTCTAGGAAGTTGACCGGCACCGAGAGAGGAGGTAGGCCACGGTCAACAACTACTTACTCTCATGTTTTTTTACTTTACACTCTTTAAAGTTGAGTTTTGAAAAAAATCATCAAAGGTCATGGAATTTATAAACTTTGGTCGTAAAAGCATATGAAATATGAGATACAAAAGATAGTGCAAAAAAGACAAAAGAGAAGGAAAAAATTAGAGCCTTTGGTTACCGAGGGTCGATTCTCGGCCCTCGATAATAACCACCTTTTCGAGAGCTGCTCTTGGTAAAGCATCCACCTATATCACTTTCCTTCTTGTGCATTCTTGATAATATGTATTATACTTTTTTGGTTGTTTCTTTCATGGTTGGCAAACAAGCTTAGCACATCACAATTACAGTCTTGTGCTTTCATGTTGGATGAGCCTCGTCCGGTTCGAGATGACAGACCAAGTCTAGGCTCGTTTTGTGAGGCACGTGCCACGTCAAGGACGTGTGTTGCTTATTCAAATAGCACACCACCCCTGCATGCATATGCATGGGCCACGCACATGTAGGGGTGCCCTCCCCCCTCGGCGGTATCTATATCGAGCACCCATCCGGTGGCCCGGCGGTCTAGGGCATTATTCGGCACCGAGGCGATGTAGTTCACGGTGAATAACCGCCTCTCCGTGTTAGTGCATGTCATCGCGAGATGACAGACCAGAATCTAAACCTGTTTTGTCACGGATCAACCACCGAAGAATCTGTCTCGGGACGAACGCAGCCGGTCCTCGGCGTTCCGCCCGTGTGTGTGGCTTGTGAGGCACGTGCCACGTCAGGGCGTCGTTGCTTATTCAAATAGCACACCACCCCTACATGCATATGCATGGGCCACACACATGTAGGGGTGCCCTCCCCCCCTCGGGCGGTCTCCATATCGAGCACCCATCCGGTGGCCCCGGCGGTCTAGGGCGTTATTCCGCACCGAGAGGTGTAGTCAATAGTGAATAACTGCTTCGCGCAACCAAGTCTAGGCTCGTTCTATCACAGGATCACCACGAAGATTACTGTCTCGAGAGCGGGCGCAGCCGGTCCTCGATGTTCCCGCCCGTGTGTGTGGTTTGTGAGGCACGTGTCACGTCAAGGACATGTGTTGCTTATTCAAATAGCACACCACCCCTGCCTGGATATGCATGGGCCACGCGCATGTAGGGGTGCCCTCCCCCGGGCGATCTCTATATCAAGCACCGATCCGGTATTCCGGCGGTCTAGGGCATTATTCGCACCGAGAGGTGTAGTCCACGATGAATAACTGCTTCTCCAGATATCGCATGTCATCGCGAGATGATGACCAAGTCTAAGCCCGTTCTTCGAGATAGTCTATGGGTATCGAGAGGAATGTGTCCGGTTTGTGCAGGAAGTGCGGTCCTGTTGCTCCGCTGGCCTCAAACTTCTTGTGCTCTCAAAGGAGGCCATCGCTTGTATATGCATGGGCTATCCGTGGCCCGGTGGTCTAGGAAGTTGACCGCACCGAGAGAGGAGGTAGGCCACGGTCAACAACTACTTACTCTCATGTTTTTTTACTTTACACTCTTTAAAGTTGAGTTTTGAAAAAAATCATCAAAGGTCATGGAATTTATAAACTTTGGTCGTAAAAGCATATGAAATATGAGATACAAAAAAGATAGTGCAAAAAAAGACAAAAAGAGAAGGGAAAAAAATTAGAGCACTGGTTACCGAGGGTCGATTCTCGGCCCTCGATAATGGCCACCTTTTCCGAGAGCTGCTCTTGGTAAAGCATCCGCCTAGATCACTTTCCTTCGTGTGAATCCTCGATAATATGTATGGTACTTTTTTTGGTTGTTTTCATTCATGCTTGACAAACAAGCTTAGCACATCATAATTATCGTCTTGTGTTTTCTTCTTCGGATGAGCCTCGTCCGGTTCTAGATGACAGACAAAGTCTAGGCTCGTTTTGTGAGGCACATGCCACGTCAAGGACGTGCGTTGCTTATTCAAATAGCACACCACCCCTGCATGCATATGCATGGGCCACGCACATGTAGGGGTGCCCCCCCTCGGGCGGTCTCTATATCGAGCACCCATCTGGTGGCCCCGGCGTTCTAGGGCGTTGTTCGGCACCTAGAGGGGGTAGGCCACGGCGAATAACTACTTCTTCGTGTTAGTGCATGTCATCGCGAGATGACAGACCAAGTCTAGGCCCGTTCAGTCACGGGATCGCCCACCGAAGACTCTGTCTCGGGGACGAATGCAGCCGATCCTCGACGTTCCCGCCCGTGTGTGTGGTTTGTGAGGCACGTGCCACGTCAAGGACGTGCGTTGGTTATTCAAATAGCACACCACCCCTGCATGCATATGCATGGGCCACACGCATATAGGGGTGCCCTCCCCCCCCCCCCTCGGGCGATCTCCATATAGAGCACCCATACGTTGGCCCGGACGGTCTAGGGCGTTATTCTGCATCGAGAGGGTGTAGTCCATGGTGAATAATTGCTTATCTGTGTTAGTGCATGTCATCGCGAGATGACAGACCAAGTCTAGGCTCGTTCTATCACGGGAGCACCCACCGAAGATTCTGTCTCGGGAACGGACGCAGCCGGTCCTCGACGTTCCTGCCCGTGTGTGTGGTTTGTGAGGCATGTGTCATGTCAAGGACGTGTGTTGCTTATTCAAATAGCACACCACCCCTGCATGCATATGCATGGGCCACATGCATGTAGGGGTGCCCTCCCCCCCCCCCTCTGGCGGTCTCTGTATCGAGCACCCATCCGGTGGCCCCGGCGGTCTAGGGCAGTATTCGGCATCGATAGGGTGTATTCCATGGTGAATAACTGCTTCTCCGTGTTAGTGCATGTCATCGCGAGATGACAGACCAAGTCTAGGCTCGTTCTTCGAGATAGTCTATGGGTATCGAGAGGAAATGTGTCCGGTTTGTGCAGGAAGTGCGGGTCATGTTGCTCCGTTGGCCTCGAAACTTCTTGTGCTCTCAAAGGAGGCCATCGCATGTATATGCATGGGCTATCCGGTGGCCCCGGTGGTCTAGGAAGTTGACCGGCACCGAGAGAGGGGGTAGGCCACGGTCAACAACTGCTTCTTCTCATGTTTTTTACTTTACACTCTTTAAAGTTGAGTTTTGAAAAAAAATCATCAAAAGTCATGAAATTTATAAACTTTGGTCGTAAAAGCATGTGAAATATGAGATACAAAAAAGATAGTGCAAAAAAAGACAAAAAGAGAATGGAAAAAATTAGAGCAGTGGTTACCGAGGGTCGATTCTCGGCTCTCGGTAATGGCCACCTTTTCCGAGAGTGGCTCTCGGTAAACCATCTAACCTAGATCTTAACATTTCCCCTTTCATTTCTATCTTCATTCCCCTCCTCTCTTCCCTGCGCCACCGCCGCCGCCGACGCCGAAATCACAACCGCCGCCGCCGCCACCAACTGCGGCCGCCACCCCTCCTCCACCTCTACCAACTGTGGCCACCCCCTCCTCCATAGCCCCCAACTGCGGCCGCCGCCACCGCCTCCTCCACCGCCCCCTACTGCGGCCGCCGCCACCCCCTCCTCCACCGCTCTCCACCGTCACGAACTGCGACCGCCACCCCTCCTCCACCGCTCCCCACTGCGGCCACCGCCACCCCCTCCTCCACCGCCCACAAGCTTCATGGCCGGCAGCCAGTGCGGCGGTTCTACGATGCGGCCCAAGGACGGCCGCCACAGCAGAGCACCTCCGGCAGCGCAGCAGCTGGAGATGCCCTCAGGTTAGTGCAGAGAATTATCATCTTTTGTTTGATGAAATGGTGGTCTGAACCATTGTGTGTTGATGCTAGCTTCTTTTGAACCATGATGTATCGTTGTTGATGTTATCTTTTTTCGAACCATTATGTATTGTTGCTACATTGATGGTCAATGATGCAAACTGAGATTGAAATGATGATGTTTTCATGTCAAAATGTTGTTGAAATGATGTCAAAATGCTGCTAAAATGTTGTTATATTGATGTTCAATGACGTAAACTTAGACTATGTTGAATCTATGATGTTTTCATGTCAAAATGCTGCTGAAATGCTGTCAAAATGCTGCTGAAATTTGTCAAAATGCTGCTGAAAAGTTGCTATCTTGTTGTTGGATGATGCAAAGTAAGATTATGTTGAGTTGGTGATGTTTTCAAGTCAATTGGCTGCTGAAATGTTGCACTATAGCTGCTCTTTTTGTTGTTGAAATGTATGCTTGGGATTTGAAGAGGTGAGGGCATAGAAGTCTTTTTTTGGATGGTGTTAGTCTCCGTTAGTCACTAGTGGTATTTTGGCTAGAGAAAACTGAAAGTAGTGGTATATTGGCAAGTTGGTTTTTCATAGTGGTATTTTGGCAAGTTCAGTTTCTCATAGTGGTATTTTTTGCCATATATGATATGACACTTAGATTAGGAAGATTTTGCTTTGGAACTGAGAGTAACCATATATATTTTGTTTTCAGATTCTGATGGGAGCACTGGTAGTAAGTACCGGAGAGTCCGCCTCCCATCAGGCCACAACCGAGGCATCGTCATCATCGGATGGCAATGTCGGAGTGGACTTAGAAACACCAGATCCGCTCGTCACCGAGTCGAGCGACATGGAGGCCTCGGACGGCTCGGGGTCTACCTCGAGCAACATTTCCAAGAGGAAGAAATCCGGGCGTGGTCTGGGGAAGCTTCCGGAACCAACTGCTGCCAGTAACCGTCCTGTCATTTTCCCGACTAGAGAGGGGTAAGCAAGCATTTCATTTGCATCATATTTTGGATGCCACAGCTTTGACACTCACATATGCTTGTCTTTTATATCATGCAGTCAATGGGAATTTATCCCGACACAACCTAAGGGGGCACGCTCGCCGAACCACATCATCGGCTCCCTCTTGAGGAAGCACTTCCCTGGATTGTCCAAGCCGGGTGATGACGTGTTGGGGAACGTAGCAGAAATTCAAAATTTTCTACACATCACCAAGATCAATCTATGGAGATTCTAGCAACGAGAGAGAGAGAGAGGGAGTGCATCTTCATACCCTTGAAGATCGCTAAGAGGAAGCGTTACAAGAACGCGGTTGATGGAGTCGTACTCGCGGCGATTCAAATCACGGAAGATCCGATCTAGCGCCGAACGGACGGCGCCTCCGCGTTCAACACACGTACAGCCCGGGGACGTCTCCTCCTTCTTGATCCAGCAAGGGGAGAGGAGAAGTTGAGGGGAAAACTCCGACAGCACGACGGCATGGTGGTGATGGAGCTCGTGGTTCTCCGACAAGGCTTCGCCAAGCACTACGGAGGAGGAGGTGTTGGAGGAGGTAGAGGGATGTGCCAGGGGAAGGGTGCGGCTGTCCTCTCTCTCCCTCACTATATATAGGGGGAAAGGGAGGAGGGGGAGGCGCCTTAGGGTTCCCTAGGGGAGGGGCAGCGGCCATAGGGGAAACCCTAGATGGGTTTGGGCGCCCCCACCCCCTAGGAAACTTGCCCCCCAAGCCGGTAGGGGCGGCTGACCTAGGGGCGGCGCCCCCACATCTCCTGGTTACGTGAGATGGGGTGGGAGGGGCGCTCAGCCCCTTAGTGGGCTGATGTGCCCTCTCTCCTTGGCCCATATGGCCCCCCAACGCTTGCCGGGGCCTTCGAAACCGCTTTCAGACACGCTGGTCATCACCTGGTACTCCCAGAACTATTCCGGACTCCAATACCCTTCGTCCAATATACCGATCTTCACCCCGGAGCTCCTGGTCATGTCCGAGATATCATCCGGGACTCCGAACAACCTTCGGTAACCACATACTATTTCTCATAACAACTCTAGCGTCACCGAACCTTAAGTGTGTAGACCCTACGGGTTCGGGAACCATGCAGACATGACCGAGACGTTCTCCGGTCAATAACCAACAGCGGGATCTGGATACCCATGTTGGCTCCCACATGTTCCACGATAATCTCATCGGATGAACCACGATGTCAAGGATTCAAGCAATCCCGTATGCAATTCCCTTTGTCAATCGGTATGTTACTTGCCCGAGATTCGATCGTCGGTATCCCAATACCTCGTTCAATCATGTTACCGGCAAGTCATTTTACTCGTTCCATAATGCATGATCCCGTGACTAACTACTTAGTCACATTGAGCTCATTATGATGATGCATAACCGAGTGGGCCCAGAGATACCTCTCCGTCTCACGGAGTGACAAATCTCAGTCTCGATTCGTGCCAACCCAACATACACTTCCGGAAATACCCGTAGTGCACCTTTATAGCCACCCAGTTACGTTCTGACGTTTGGCACACCCAAAGCATTCCTACGGTATCCGGGAGTTGCACAATCTCATGGTCTGAGGAAATGATACTTGATATTAGAAAAGCTATTAGCAAACGAACTACACGATCTTGGGCTATGCTTAGGATTGGGTCTTGTCCATCTCATCATTCTCATAATGATGTGATCCCTTTATAAATGACATCCAATGTCCATGGTCAGGAAACCATGACCATATGTTGATCAACGAGCTAGTCAACTAGAGGCTCACTAGGGACATGTTGTGGTCTATGTATGCACACATGTATGGCGGTTTCTGGTCAATACAATTATAGCATGAATAATAGACAATTATCATGAACAAGGAAATACAATAATAACCATTTTATTATTGCCTCTAGGGCATATTTCCAACATGCTCCCACTTGCACTAGAGTCAATAATCTAGTTCACATCACTATGTGATTGTAATGAATCGACACCGATGGGGTTTGATAATATCTCGCTTGTGAGAGAGGTTATTAGTCAATGGATCTGAACCTTTCAGATCCGTGTGTGCTTTGCAAATCTCTATGTCATCTCCTAGATGCAGCTACCACGCTCTATTTGGAGCTATTCCAAATAAATGTTCTACTATACGAATCCGGTTTACTACTCAGAATAATCCGGATTAGTGTCAAAGTTTGCATCGGCGTAACCCTTTACGATTTAACTCTTTACCACCTCCATAATCGAGAAAATTCCTTAGTCCACTAGTTACTAAGGATAAGTTTGACCGTTATCCTGTGATCTATTCGTGGATCACTCTTGTACCCCTTGACTGACTCATGGCAAGGCACACTTCAGGTGCGGTACACAGCATAGCATACTATAGAGCCTACGTCTGAAGCATAGGGGACGACCTTCGTCCTTTCTCTCTCTTCTGTCGTGGTCATGTCTTGAGTCTTACTCAATATTCACACCTTATAACACAGCCAAGAACTCCTTCTTTGCCGATCTATTTTGAACTCTTTCAAAATCTCGTCACGGTATGCATTTATTTGAAAGTACTATTAAGCGTTTTTGATCTATCCTTATAGATCTTGATGCTCAATGTTCAAGTAGCTTAATCCAGGTTTTCCATTGAAAAACACTTTTCAAATAACCCTATATGTTGTCCAGAAATTTTACATCATTTCTGATCAACAATATGTTAATAACATATACTCATCAGAAATTCTATAGTGCTCCCACTCACTTCTTTGGAAATACAAGTTTCTCATAAACTTTGTATAAACCCAAAATCTTTGATTATCTCATCAAAGCGTATATTCCAACTCCGAGATGCTTACTCCAGTCCTTAGAAGGATTGCTGGAGCTTTGCATACTTGTTAGCATCTTTTAGGATTGACAAAACCTTTTGGTTGTATCATATACAACCTTTCCTCAAGAATATCATCGAGGAAACAATGTTTTGACATCCTATCTGCAAGATTTCATAAATCATGCAGTAACTGCTAAAATAGTTCCAACAGACTCTTTAGCATCGCTACGAGTGAGAAAGTCTCATCGCAGTCAACTCCTTGAACTTGTCGGAAAACATCTTAACGACAAGTCGAGCTTTCTTAATGGTGACACTTACCATCATTGTCCGTCTTCCTTTTAAAATCCATCTGTACTCAATAGCCTTACGACCATCGAGCAGTTCTGCCAAAGTCTACACTTTGTTTTCATACATGGATCCTCTCTCTGATTTTATGGCCTCGAGCCATTCATCGGAATCCGGGCCCACCATCGCTTCTCCATAGCTCGTAGGTTCATTGTTATCTATCAACATGACCTCCAAGACAGGATTACGTACCACTCTGAAGCAGTACGCATCCTTGTCGACCTTCGAGGTTTGGTAGTGACTTGATCCGAAGTTTCATGATCACTAGCATAAGCTTCTACTTCAATTGGCGTAGGTGCCACAGGAACAACTTCCTGTGCCCTGCTACACACTAGTTGAAGTGATGGTTCAACAACCTCATCAAGTCTCCACCATCCTCCCACTCAATTCTTTCAAGAGAAACCTTTCCTCGAGAAAGGACCCGTTTCAAGAAACAATCACTTTTGCTTCCGGATCTGAAATAGGAGGTATACCCAACTGTTTTGGGTGTCCTATGAAGATGTATTTATCAGGATGAAACTTTTTCACATAAGCGTCGCAGCCCCAATCTTTCAAGAAACGACGGCTTAGGTTTCTCTAAACCATAGTTCATACGGTGTCATCTCAACAGAATTACGCGGTGCCCTATTTAAAGAGAATGCGATTGTCTCTAATGCCTAACCCATGAACGATAGTGGTAATTCGATAAGAGTCATCATGGTATGCCCCATATCCAATAGGGGTGCATCTATGATGTTCGGACACACCATCACACTATGGTGTTCCAGGTGGTGTTAGTTGTGAAACAATTTCCACAATGTCTCAATTGTGTACCAAACTCGCAACTCAAATATTCATCTCTATGATCATATCATAGACATTTTATCCTCTTGTCACGAAGATCTTCAACTTCACTCTGAAATTTTAGACTTGTGTTTCATCAAGTAAATATACTCAACATCTACTCAAATCATCTGTGAAGTAAGAACATAACGATATCCACTGCATGCCTCGACACTCATTGGACTCCACACATCAAAAATGTGTTACTTCCAACAAGTTGCTTTCTTGTTCCATCTTACTGCAAACGAGGCTTTTCAGTCATCTTGCCCATGTGGTATGATTTGCATGTCTCAAGTGATTCAAAATCAAGTGAGTCCAAATGATCCATCTGCATGGAGTTTCTTCGTGCGTACATACCAATAGACATGGTCCGCATGTCTCAAACTTTTCAAAAAACGAGTGAGTCTGAAGATCCATCAAGATGGAGCTTCTTCATGCGTTTTCTACCAATATGACTTACATGGCGGTGCCACAAGTAGGTGGTACTATCATTACTATCTTATATCTTTTGGCATGAACATGTGTATCACTACGATCGAGATTCAATAAACCATTCATTTTAGGTGCAAGACCATTGAAGGTATTATTCAAATAAACAGAGTAACCATTATTCTCCTTAAATGAATAACCGTATTGCGATAGACATAATCCAATCATGTCTATGCTCAACGCAAACACAAAATAACAATTATTTATGTTTAACACTGATCCCTATGGTAGAGGGAGCGTGCGATGTTTGATCACATCAACCTTGGAAATACTTCCAACACATATCGTCACCTCGCCTTTAGCTAGTCTCCGTTTATTCCGTAGCCTTTTATTTCGAGTTACTAACACTTAGCAACCGAACCGGTATCTATTACCATGGTGCTACTAGGAGTACTAGTAGAGTACACATTAATATAATGTATATCCAATATACTTCTATCGACCTTGCCTGCCTTCTTATCTACCAAGTATCTAGGGTAATTCTGCTCCAGTGACCGTTCCCCTTATTACAGAAGCACTTAGTCTCGGGTTTGGGTTCAACCTTGGGTTTCTTCACTAGAGCAGCAGCTGATTTGTCGTTTCATGAAGTATCCCTTTTTGCCCTTGCCCTTCTTGAAACTAGTGGTTTCACTAACCATCAACAATTGATGCTCCTTCTTGATTTCTACTTTCGCGGTGTCAAACATCGCGAATATTTCAAGGATCATCATATCTATACCTGCTATTTTATAGTTCATCACGAAGCTCTAGTAGCTTGGTGGCAATGACTTTGAAGAAACATCACTATCTCATCTGGAAGATTAATTCCCACTCGATTCAAGTGATTGTTGTACCTAGACAATCTGAGTACAAGCTCAACGATTGAGCTTTTCTCCCTTAGTTTGTAGGCTAAGAAACTCGTCGAAGGCCTCATACCTCTTGACGTGGGCACGAGCCTGAAATCCCAATTTCAGCCCTTGGAACATCTCAAATGTTCCGCGACGTTTCAAAAAACGTCTTTGGCGCCACAATTCTAAAACGTTTAACATTACCGAACTATCATGTAGTCATCAAAACGTGTATGTCAGATGTTCGCAACATCCACAGACGACGTTCGAGGTTCAGCACACCGAGCGGTGCATTAAGGACATAAGCCTTCTGCGCAGCAATGAGGACAATCCTCAGTTTACGGACCCAGTCCGCATAATTGCTACTATCAACTTTCAACTATATTTTCTCTAGGAACATATCTAAACAGTAGAACTAAAGCACGAGATTACAACATAACTTGTAAAGACCTTTTTGACTATGTTCATGATATTTAAGTTTATCTAATCACATTATTTGATGAACTCCCACTCAGATAGACATCCCTCTAGTCATCTAAGTGATACATGATCCGAGTCAACTAGGCCGTGTCCGATCATCACGTGAGACGGACTAGTCATCATCGGTAAACATCTTCATGTTGATCGTATATACTAAACGACTCATGTTCGACCTTTCGGTCTCTGGTTTTCCGAGGCCATGTCTGTACATGCTAGGCTCGTCAAGTCAACCTAAGTGTTTCGCGTGTGTAATTCCGGCTTGCACCCGTTATATGTGAAAGTTAGAATATATCACACCCGATCATCACGTGGTGCTTCGAAGAAACGATCTTTCGCAACGGTGCACAGTTAGGGGGAACACTTTCTTGAAATTATTATGAGGGATCATCTTATTTACTACCGTCGTTCTAAGAAAATAAGATGCATAAACATGATAAACATCACATGCAATCAAATAGTGACATGATATGGCCAATGTCATTTTGCTCCTTTTGATCTCCATCTTCGGGTCTCCATGATCATCATCGTCACCGACATGACACCATGATCTCCATCATCATGATCTCCATCATCGTGTCTCCATCATCTTCGCCAACTATTACTTCTACTACTATGGCTAACGGTTTAGCAATGAAGTAAAGTAATTACATGGCGTTATTCAGTGACACGAAGGCCATACAATAAATAAAGACAACTCCTATGGCTCCTGCCGGTTGTCATACTCGTCGACATGCAAGTCGTGATTCCTATTACAAGAATATGATCAATCTCATACATCACATATATTTCATTCATCACATCCTTTTTGGCCATATCACATCATGCGGCATATGCTGCAAAAACAAGTTAGACGTCATCTAATTTGTTGTTGCAAGTTTTTATGTGGCTGCTATAGGTTTCCAGCAAGAACGTTTCTTACCAACGCCAAAACCACAACGTGATATGCCAATTGCTATTTACCCTTCATAAGGACCCTTTTCATCGAATCCGATCCGACTAAAGAGGGAGAGACTGGCACCCGGATAGCCACCTTATGCAACAAGTGCATGTCAGTCGGTGGAACCTGTCTCACGTAAGTGTATGTGTAAGGTCGGTCCGGGCCGCTTCATCCCACAATACCGTCGAAACAAGATAGGACTAGTAACGGTAAGCATATTGAACAAAATCAACGCCCACAACAACTTGTGTTCTACTTGTGCATAGAATCTACGCAATAGACCTAGCTCATGATGCCACTGTTGGGGAACGTAGCAGAAATTCAAAATTTTCTACGCATCACCAAGATCAATCTATGGAGATTCTAGCAACGAGAGAGAGAGAGGGTGTGCATCTTCATACCCTTGAAGATCGCTAAGCGGAAGCGTTACGAAAACGCGGTTGATGGAGTCGTACTCGCGGCGATTAAAATCGCGGAAGATCCGATCTAGCGCCGAACGGACGGCGCCTCCGTGTTCAACACACGTACAGCCCGGGGACTTCTCCTCCTTCTTGATCCAGCAAGGGGAGAGGAGAAGTTGAGGGAAAAACTCCGACGGCACGACGGCATGGTGGTGATGGAGCTCGTGGTTCTCTGGCAGGGCTTCGCCAAGCACTACGGAGGAGGAGGAGGTGTTGGAGGAGGGAGAGGGCTGCGCCAGGGGAAGGGTGCGGCTGCCCTCTCTTTCCCTCACTATATATAGGGGGAAGGGAGGAGGGGGAGGCGCCCTAGGGTTCCCTAGGGGAGGGGCGGCGGCCATAGGGGAAACCCTAGATGGGTTTGGGCGCCCCCACCCCCTAGGAAACTTGCCCCCCAAGTCGGGAGGGGCGGCTGCCCTAGGGGTGGCGCCCCCACATCTCCTGGTTACGTGAGATGGGGTGGGAGGGGCGCTCAGCCCCTTAGTGGGCTGATGTGCCCTCTCCCCTTGGCCCATATGGCCCCCCAACGCTTGTCGGGGCCTCCGAAACCCCTTTCGGACACGCTGGTCATCACCTGGTACTCCCAGAACTATTCCGGACTCCAATACCCTTTGTCCAATATACCGATCTTCACCTCCGGACCATTCCGGAGCTCCTCGTCATGTCCGGGATCTCATCCGGGACTCTGAACAACCTTCGGTAACCACATACTATTTCCCATAACAACTCTAGCATCACCGAAACTTAAGTGTGTAGACCCTACGGGTTCAGGAACCATGCAGACATGACCGAGACGTTCTCCGGTCAATAACCAACAGCGGGATATGGATACCCATGTTTGGCTCCCACATGTTCCACGATGATCTCATCGGATGAACCACGATGTCAAGGATTCAAGCAATCCCGTATGCAATTCCCTTTGTCAATCGGTATGTTACTTGCCCGAGATTCGATCGTCGGTATCCCAATACCTCGTTCAATCACGTTACCGACAAGTCACTTTACTTGTTCCATAATGCATGATCCCGTGACTAACTACTTAGTCACATTGAGATCATTATGATGATGCATTACCTAGTGGGCCTAGAGATACCTCTCCATCTCACGGAGTGACAAATCCCAGTCTCGATTTGTGCCAACCCAACAGACACTTTCGGAGATACCAGTAGTGCACCTTTATAGACACCCAGTTACGTTGTGACGTTTGGCACACCCAAAGCATTCCTACGGTATCTGGGAGTTGCACAATCGCATGGTCTAAGGAAATGATACTTGACATTAGAAAAGCTTTTAGCAAACGAACTACACGATCTTGTGCTATGCTTAGGATTGGGTCTTGTACATCTCATCATTCTCCTAATGATGTGATCCCGTTATCAATGACATCCAATGTCCATGGTCAGGAAACCATGACCATCTGTTGATCAACAAGCTAGTCAACTAGAGGCTCACTCGGGACATGTTGTGGTCTATGTATTCACACATGTATTGCGGTTTCCGGTCAATACAATTATAGCATGAATAATAGACAATTATCATGAACAAGGAGGTACAATAATAACCATTTTATTATTGCCTCTAGGGCATATTTCCAACATGACAATTCGCCGTCGCCAGGTTTAACCTGGGAGCATTACCTACACAACAAGGATGAGCATGATGTCACCATGGCCACTCGGGTCATCAATACTTTTTTTGTAAGTATCTTTGCTCCGGCCATTGCATTTTTTCATATCCAAATCCTTGCTTGCGTGGATGGTGAGAAGATGCCTTATGATTTCCTGTAGGAAACATTTGCTTGTGTGGATGGTGGGAAGCAGAAGGCGATCAAAGGCATCGTGAAATCTGCCCGAAAGATACTCTCTGACCTCAAGCACACGCTGCGGTACAAAGCCGCGATGCAGTGTCGGCCGCTCGATGAGAAGGGAGAGAAGATGATAAGGAAGACTGCTTGCCATACCAACATGTCGCGAGAAGAATACCTGTCAGTGGTAAGTGACTACATCGGTTGCTAGTACTTTGATTCATCCCTCTTGTTCCTCAATTATTCGATTTTGTCTGACTAGGTGAAGGAACCCTGGATGAAGGACGATTGTTGGGAGGCCCTGGTTGACATGTGGTGTGACCCAGCATGGCAGGCGCAACATGTGGAGAAGGGAAATGATCGAGCCAAAATGACAGGCCCGACTCATGTCCAGGGGAGCCGGAACCTAACCGTTCTCAAGCAACAAATGGTATGTGGATTAAGATGTTAATATTTCGCACAGTGCATCTTGGTTCATTAAACTTGATGGTTAATTTTGCAGGAGGTGAAGGAGGGTCGCCCGGTCCACATCCTGGAAGCCTGGAGAGAAGGTCACAAGGGGAAGGATGGCGCCGAGTTCTGCAGCGAGTCGGCGGAGGAGAAGTGGGGGGGCCTTCAAAGAGGTCTTCTAGGAGGTGCACGGGCAGGAAGCCGAACCTACGTCCAAGCCCCTTGACACTGAGCTTCTCATCATTGCTGGTGAGGGGAAGGGCCATGACCGCCACCTCCTTTGCAACGGGGCGATCGCCACCTCCGGGCATCGCAAGATGCACGAGATACGCGCTCTAGCACCAGCTCAACTCCGTCCATACGGAGTCGCCCAACCGCCGCATCACATGAGATAGCGCGTCTCAAGGTTAGCATCCTAACCTTTTATTTATGTCCATGCCTCGAAATAGCACCGTTCCAACATATATGAGCCTAATGCCATGTTACAGGATTTAATGGCGCAGCGGGCCGTTGAAGAGGAGCAAAGGCGGCAGGCTGAGAAGGACTCCAGAGAAAAGGAACGGGAAGACACGAACAAGAGGTTGAAGGTGCTTGAGGATCAACTACAGGTAGAACATTATCTAAACTAGAGTAGAAGATTCATTACATAGGGACAAACCACGCTCACGTGACTCTACTCTTGTAGGTTCTTATGCAATCTCGAAGCAGTGCAAGTGATACCCCTCCTCCTCCGGAATGTTAACCCGATGGCCTTTCCTCCTCAAGATGATCTATATATGAACAAGTGTACTTCTATTGTGACGTGCACGTGTTTTGCAAGTAGTGACAATATGTATGAATTTGCGACTTGTGTGTGACGTCTACTAGGATAATACATTCGACTTGTGTGTGACAATATGTGGACTATCCCTATTGTCTATTCGTCACCCTGGGTGAGGAATAGTTATTCTTCACCCCCTCTATTTTACCATCAATACACCGTAATTTTACGTTTCGTAAGTTTTGCCTTATTTTCGACATAAAAAGAGACCGTAAGAAAATATATAATCGTCGTAAAAAATATTTTATGTTATGTAAAATTACAAACGTAAAAACATAGTGTAAAATACACATAAACTGCAAATTTTCTTGTCTTATGACCTATATTTTTATTTTCTTATGTCAAATATTACGTAGTGAATGAATAGGAATGTAAGTATTTGAATTCCAAACGTAATTTAATTATGAAATGATCGTAAGATTACCTCGGGTGAAGAATAAGTTATTCTGCACCCTGGGTGATGAATAGCATCACTGTGTGTGTGTGTGGACTAGATCAAATTATGTCTATATATATATGATCAAATTATGCCTATATATGTGTGGCTAGATCAAATTATGCCTATATATGATCAAATTGCACTGTAGTTGTTTTTATCTGCAGGGATCAGAAAAGGAAGAGCTTGACAACAGAATGGATGGGAAAGATTTTCGAGAGCAACACTCGGAAAAAGATAGACTACCGAGAGCACCTCTCGGAAAATACGATCGTCTGGGACACTACTGTTGTGCCACAACTTTTCTGAGAGCTGCTCTCGGAAAAGAATGAGAGCATTGCCGAGACTAGCTCTCGGCAAAGCTATGTAAACTATCAGCTCCCATCTGGGCCACGATGTCCTCACTCTCGTCATTTTTTTCAAAAATATTTAGCAAGTTATTTAAAAAATTTACTGATAAATGTGACCATTGAGACCACATGGCAGTTAGAAAGAACACACACAAAAAATATATAGGATGTTATGCTTTGCCGAGAGTGACGCTCGGCAAAGTACGCACTAACTGACGGAGCCGTCTGTTGCGGACGGGCATGCCACGTGGCTACTCTTTGCCGTGAGCTGTTCTCGGCGTCTGCAGGGTTTGCCGTGCGCTACCTCTTTGCCGTAGGCAGTGACGGCAAAGATTGCAGTTTGATGTGAAGGTGGGTTTTCCGAGAGTGACACTCGGCAAAGCTTGCTTTGCCGAGCGTCCGTGTTTTAGCACTCGGCAAAGAGCATTACACCCGGCGTAGCCCAGAATTCCAGTAGTGGAGGGGAATGATCCCACTGTCTATATAATACCTTCATGGGATATTCATTTTGTAGCTGCTTTTGGTTGTCTCCATTGAAGCCCAGGAAATCGAATTGGTCAATACCGATGTTTGGTTGTACACCAAATTTGTATTGGAAGCAGCACACCAATTCCAAGCCGTTTTGCCTTCCACGTAAAGCTCCCTCCCTCGATTCGGAGGGCTCCTGCTCCGTTTTCGTCTGAATTGTCCATCTCCCGCAAAACATAACCCCTTCGACCCCAGCAACCAGGAGGAGAAAAGAAGGAAAGAAGGAAGACGAGACGGGATCTTGGGGCGACCAAGCTACCAGGGCCGCAGTGACCAACCACGGCACTTGGCGGCGGCGCAGGTATGTTTCTCCCCCGTCTCTCCCTCTCTTCCCCATCCCCGGTCTTGATTGCTCCGCCCCCTCCCGTATCCCTCTGCTCATGGTCTCCATCTCCAACGACAACAACCATGGAGACCGGTCTCCATCCCCATTCAGGTCGGCAGGTGGACGGTAGGAAGCCCGACGGCAACCACCATCCCGTAGGGCGACGGCAGTGACTATCATCCCATCCCGTCCCCATCCCCATGTGGCCATGTGAATCAAGAGGATAGAGCTAAAGGTGCAAGGGGTGATAACCGGAGGTGACCGTGGCAGGTTTCCCATCTTCCCGAATGTGGTTCTGCACGCTGGCGCGTATCCGAATGCAATGAGCGAGGTTGGTAGCTGGTGGGCGGAGATAAGATCCTCACCGACAATGCCAACAGCAGCAAGAACTGTGTGCTGGCCAGAGTCAGGCGAGCCTGCCGTGAAAGCCGATCCTCGAGCGCCAGGGTAGATTATCTGTTTTACATAGTGAACAATCAAATGGATTGAACTGCAGTTAGTGCAGATAGGTCAGCATTGTCTTTCACACTGAATGAACATTGCATGTTAAATAGGTGAACTAGTACAGTGCTTGTGTATGAGTAATTTGAGGAGTATCAAGCTGGATGCTTGCTGCCTTTTGCTGAAGCTCATGTATACCAAAAATATTCAGTGATTGTTTTTCTTACTGAATCAAAATTGCATGTCAGATACGTGAAGTAGTACAGTGCTTGTCTATTTTTTTACTGCTATATATTCCTTCAATTATAGTTACACGTGAGCAGATTTCAGTCATGTAGAACAAGGTATATCATCTTCATGGTGATGTAGCTACGCAATTCCAAAGTTTGTCATCTAAACAAGATTTGGTATTTAAACTTCAGAGGCATGTCAAGGGGCAATTCAGTGAACAACCAAACAGACAAATTTGTACTCATGCCATTTCTGTTTCCTCGCTGAATTGGAATTTCAGTCCAATTCAATACGGACTCTCCAATACGGACATCCAAACAAAGCGAGGAATGAAAATCAGTAAAAATAGCATACCCTAGTTGGTCAGAGGAGGTGCAACCGAGCACTTCCAAATAATTTTGACTTTTCATCCATTTTCATCACCTCATCAAAGAAACATAGTAGAATTCCTGTGTTTGCACTATGCAATAGAAACTGGGTGTTCAGAATCAACTCATAGGATGTTAAACATGTAATTCTGTCATGCCTCCTAGGCTGCCTTGTGTGCCAAGGGTTGTTATAGGAGTAGGATCTTGTTCTGTTTATTCTCTCTTATCCCTCCTGTAAAACCTCCCTGTAATATCTCTTCGGTTGTAACCTATGAGAGATGGGTCTCTCCCCAATCAATATAAACATACCGCGGCCCTCTGTATCAGGGTAGAGACGCTTACACAAACTAACATGGTAATCAGAGCCTCCCTCTTCCTCATCTAGCGATCATCACCTCCATCCTATCGCCCACACACAAAAAATTCGCCACATCCTTCCCAACCTCCCATCTCCGGCGCCATGTCCACCTCCTCCAGCCAACTCATCTCCACCGGCCTGACCAACACCATCTCCGAGCCTCTCACACGTACCAATTACATTCTCTGGCGAGCCCAAGCTCGCTCCCAGATCATGGGAGCCGGGCTATATGGGTACCTTGATGAAACCCTACCCGAGCCACCTCGAACCATCACCACAGATTGGTCCGAACCCCGCCCATACCCCATGGCTCATCCAAGATCAACAAATCATAGCCTACTTGCTCCGCAACCTTTCCAAAGAAGTCCTAGTGCAAGTCTCTTCCCTTGAGATGCCATCTGGTCTGCCTTGGCAAACATGTTCTCTGCCCAATCCAAGTCTCGCATCAACAACTGCCGTATTGCTCTCTCCAATGCCCAGAAGGGTTCCCTCAGCGCCGCCGCCTACTTTGGGCATATGCGGGGGCTATCTGATGAACTCGCGGCTGCAGGAAAACCCATCGGCGAAGATGAACTCATCTCTTTCATCATCGTCGGTCTCGACATGGAATATCGGCCCATCATCTCTGCTCTTGATGTACGCGTTGATCCTGTCTCCACCGATGAGCTCTTTGGCATGATCTCCAACTTCGATCAGCGCGTCGAGCTGTTCCAAGGAACTGGTCCCGGCGCCTTCAAGTCTTCTGCCAATGCCGCCTATCACGGTCGCGGGCCTCCCAAACCCTCTCAGAACCCTCCCAAGGGTGGTGGCAGTGGGGGCTATCGTGGCGGTCCAGGCGGCAGCGGCGGCGCCCACTTCCAGAACGGCGGCGACGGTGGTGGCGCTCCCTATCCGCATGGTGGTGGCGGAGGTGGTGGCCACTTCCAGCACAGCGGCGGTGGTGGCGGAGGCCACTACAATCAGCGCGGCAACAACAACTCTCAGCGCCGCAACAACAACAACAATCGTCGCCCCTTCCAAGGTTACAATGAGTACTTTAATAAGTGCCAAATTTGCAAGAAAGATAATCATATTGCGAAGGATTGTGACTGGCATTATGCCGAGAACAACTCCCAGCGCAAGAAGGTTGCAGCTGTCGTGGATGCCTCCTATGGTGTGGACACAAACTGGTACGCTGACTCCGGCGCCTCCAACCACATCATTCATGAGTTGGACAAGCTAACCATGCACTACAAGTACCCTGGGCAAGATCAAGTTCATAATGCCAATGGAGAAGGTATGGAGATAGCTCATGTTGGTCATTCAATTATTGCAACCCATCATCATGATATTCATCTTAAAAACATCTTGCATGTTCCCCAAACTGCCAAAAATCTTCTTTCAGTACATCGCATTGCTCTTGACAACAATGTTTTCCTTGAATTTCATCCCTATTTCTTGTTGATCAAGGATCAGGTCACACGGAGAATTCTCTATCGCGGTAGATGCGTGCATGGGCTCTACCCCCTTTTTCCAGGAGCTTCAATAAACAAGTCTTTGGTCTCATCAAAATTTCCCTGGACAGGTGGCATGCTAGACTAGGACATCCATCTTTTTATGTAGTGCAACAAGTGCTTAGAAATAATAAGCTCCCATGTGTTGGTGAGCGTAGCATCGAAACTGTTTGTGATTCTTGTCAAAAGGAAAAATCTCATCAATTGCCCTATCATATTTCTACTAGTATTTCTACCAAACCGCTCCAGCTTATTTTTTCTGATGTATGGGGTCCTGCCCCCTCCTCGGTTGGTAGACATACTTACTATGTTAGGTTCATTGATGATTTCAGCAAATTTACTTGGATTTATCTTCTCAAACCGATGTTTTCCAAGTATTTAAGAATTTTCAAGCACTTGTTGAACGCAAGTTTGATCGCAAAATAATTGTTGTCCAGTCTGACTGGGGTGGCGAGTGCGAGAAACTAAACTCGTTCTTTCAAACACTTGGCATTTCCCATCATGTTTCTTGCCCCCATGCACACCAACAGAATGGCTCCGCAAAACGCAAGCATAGGCATATCGTGGACGTAGGCCTCGCTCTTCTTGCAGGTGCATTTATGCCCTTAAAGTTTTGGGACGAAGCGTTCCTCACTGCTGTTCATCTCATTAATATGCTTCCTAGTCGTGTCATTGACAATGATACTCCCATGCACCGACTTCTCCAAGTTAGACCCAATTACAAGTCTCTTCGTGTTTTTGGGTGTGCCTGTTGGCCCAATCTCCGTCCCTACAATAATCGAAAACTTATGTTTCGTTCAACACAATGTGTGTTTCTTGGCTATAGTGCCCAGCACAAGGGTGTCAAGTGTCTTGATGTACCCACGGGACGTGTCTATATCTCCAGAGATGTTGTTTTTGATGAGACGGTTTTTCCTTTCGCCAAACTTCATCCTAATGTCGGTGCCCTCCTTCGCAAGGAAATCCTACTTCTTCCTTCTCATTTGACCTCTTTGCATCACGGGGACGATAATTGTGATGACATGACAAAACCCTCCTAACCTTGAACTTGAGTCTTCTAGTACTGCAGGGTCGGATGCTGAGGCAATAGAAGAAAATTTGGTGAAAAATCGTGAAGAAAACAGGTCAAACAAGCAATATTTCATGTGTCCCCCGTGGTGCAACAACCTTGCCACCGAATCCGCCTCAGGATCACCCTCGCCAGAATCTACCTCGGGATTGCCCGCGTTAGATGTGTCGTCGCGCCAGGTTCCTGGTGGCAGCGCCCCCCGGACTCTGCGCCTGCGGGCCAGCCACCCACGCCACGCGCGCCTCGCCAACCTCGAGATGACACGCGACGGGCTGCGGGCCTTCTCTCCCCCACGCGCGCGTCGGCTTCCGCGGATCACCCGACCGAGCGGTTCGGTGTGGACCCGCGGGTCTACACCAGGCGCCCGCGCCAACTAGAGGCGGGCACGGGATCCAATTCTGATCCGGCGGCGGCTCCGCCCGGATTTTCTGCGCCACCTTCGCCCGTGTCTTCACCAGCATCTGCCACAGAAGATCTGGTGGGGGAATCTGCTTCGGATCTGCTGCAGCAGATCACATGATCCTCTGCGCCAGCAGCTGCTGCATCCGCTCTCGATCGCGCCACGCACACATAACCGATCGGGGTAATTCAACACACAAATTACAAAGTTAAGTTTGGTTTGACATGTTCCACAGGTGAACCTCGTACATTCCAAGAAGCATGCAAGGATTCACGTTGGAAAAAGGCAATGGAAGAAGAATTTCAAGCGTTGGAGAAAAACAAAACATGGCACCTAGTTCCCGCACACCGAGGTAGAAATTTGATTGATTGCAAATGGGTATTCGGGATAAAGAAGAAATCAGATGGCACAATAGATCGTTATAAAGCTAGGCTTGTTGCAAAACGATTCAAGCAGAGGTACGGTGTTGATTATGAGGATACATTTAGCCCTGTTGTTAAAGCTGCAACTATCCGTCTTGTTTTGTCCATCGCTGTGTCCAGAGGATGGAGTCTCAGACAGCTAGATGTACAGAACGCGTTCCTTCATGGTGTTCTGGAAGAGGAAGTGTATATGCGTCAACCTCCTGGTTTTGAAGACAAGAACAAACCCTCATATGTGTGCAAACTTGACAGGTCCCTTTATGGACTGAAACAAGCCCCTCGAGCTTGGTACTCATGGCTAAGTACAAAGCTTCAGCATTGGGTTTTGTGCCCTCAAAGTCTGACACATCTCTGTTTATCTATAATAAGTCACATATATCCATATTTGTGCTTATTTATGTTGATGATATTATTGTTACAAGTTCATCCAGTGCAGCAGTAACAGCCTTGTTAAAAGACTTGAATGCAGACTTTGCTCTCAAGGATTTGGGAGACTTGCACTTCTTTCTTGGCACTGAGGTCAAGAGAAACAGGGAAGGTGGCCTTCATCTCTCCCAGGAGAAGTATGCAGCTGATCTCCTGAGCAAGGTTGGCATGCAAGGGTACAGAGAAGTTATCTCTTCAAGAAGGCGAACCCTTGAGCCAAGATGATAGCACAAGGTACAGAAGCATGGTAGGAGCTCTTCAGTACTTAACCTTTACAAGGCCTGATATTTCCTTTGTTGTAAACAAAGTTTGTCAATTCCTTCATGCACCTACCACTGCACATTGGACTGCTGCGAAACGCATATTAAGATATGTGAAGGATACTTTGAGTATTGTTCTGACATTCAGCAAGTCACCATCCACTCTTGTTAGTGCTTTCTCTGATTCTGATTGGGCAGGGTGCCTAGATGACAGACGCCCAACAGGTGATTTTGCTGTTTTCTTTGGACCTAATCTTATCTCATGATGTGCAAGAAAACAGGCCACAGTCTCGCGGTCAAGTACTGAGGCAGAACACAAGGCTCTAGCAAATGCAACGTCAGAAATCATTTGGTTCAAATCCATGCTCAGAGAACTTGGGATAGGTCATGCACAACCCTCTTGTCTCTGGTGTGATAATCTTGGTGCTACATATCTATTTGCTAATCCTGTTTTCCATGCAAGAACAAAACATATTGAAATTGACTATCATTTTGTTTGGGAAAGAGTTGCAAACAAAGAGTTGGAAATTCGTTTTGTTCACTCCAAGGATCAAGTTGCAGATGGGTTCACCAAAGCTTTGCCTACAAGGCAGTTTGAAGAGTTCAAGCGTAATCTTAACTTAGTTAAGTTATGATTAAGGAAAGGTGTTAAACATGTAATTCTGTCACGCCTCCTAGGCTGCCTTGTGCACCAAGGGTTGTTATAGGAGTAGGATCTTGTTCTGTTTATTCTCTCTTATCCCTCCTGTAAAACCTCCCTGTAATATCTCTTCGGTTGTAACCTATGAGAGATGGATCTCTCCCCAATCAATATAAACATACCGCGGCCCTCTGTATGAGGGTAGAGACGCTTACACAAACTAACATAGGAGACATTGGAGGCTTAGGCCAACTCCATCGCGCGACCCTATCCTGTCCGGCCCCGTCCGTTTGGGGTAAAAGGGACAAAAGAGGCGGCCCAGCGCGCGGCCTCAAGCGGACAAATGTCCGGATTCCGTCCGTTTTTTACCCATCCCCGGCGCAAACTTGCGCTCGGTTTGGGGTGAGACGGACGCGCGCGGACGGCCGCGATGCACGCCCTTGTCCCCCCCCCCCCCCCCCGTGGCCCGCCTGTCGGGGACACTAGCAGTCCCTCCACTCCCAACGCTACACCCTCTCTCCCCGCCCCGCCCCGCCGCCAGCGCCGCCCCTATTCTCCGGTCGCCTCCTCACCGCGCAACCCCCCGCCGTACATACCAAACTACATCTCGACATGGCCGCCACCACGCCCGCGCTTTCGCCGTAGTTTTGGTCGTCTATCGGGGGAGGTTTGGCCGTCGCCGTCCTTGCAGGTGGCGGAGGGGACACGACTGCCGGCGATGGACCAAGGCGGATTCCGACGAGAGCTCCAGAGCGGCCAATAGTTGGCCGGCAACCACCCCTGCTGCGTCGAGGTGATCATCGCGGCCTCTTCGCCACCACGACCGGAAGGTGTTCGACTTTTTTCCATCAAAGGTATGGATAGTGGAGACGAGTTTTTCTTTCATCACTTCCTTTGTTCGTCGGACGATTCGTCGTCGGATGATGAAGATCTTGTGGTGGCTGCACTAGTCGTTCACGACCATATTCAACGGCAGCTTCCTCGGTACAGGGGGTCACTCCCTGGCCGTGCTCCCAACCTGAACTGCAACAGGGAGAGAGGCCATGCCCTGCTTTATGCCGATTAATTTGCCAACACCCCGCAATTCAAGCCGGATAAATTTTATCGCCGTTTTCGTATGGCAAGGCATGTGTTCAGTCGTATCCGAGAGGGAGTGGTTGCTCATGACCCATACTTCGAGTGCAAGACGGATGCCCTTGGCAAGCTTGGATTCTCCTCTTACCAGAAATGCACCGCGGCCATCCGCATGCTTGCATATGGTATTCCAGGCGATCTGGTGGACGAGTATGTGCGTATGAGTGAGACAACAAGTCTGATGTCAATGTACATGTTTTGCCAGGCTGTGATCGAGGTGTTTGGCCCAGAGTACTTGAGGCAGCTAACTGCCGCTGATACAGAGAGATTGTTGGCGACCAACGCAGCTAGAGGCTTTCCAGGCATGCTTGGCAGCATAGATTGTATGCATTGGGAGTGGAAGAACTGTCCATTTGCTTGGCAGGGCCAGTACAAGGGGCATGTTAACGGGTGCACTGTCATATTAGAAGCGGTGGCATCGCAAGATCTTTGGATATGGCATTCTTTTTTCGGCATGGCAGGTTCTCACAATGATATCAACGTGCTGCAGCGCTCTCCAGTCTTGGCAAGGCTTGCAGAAGGCCACTCCCCACCTGTCAACTTTGAGATCAACGGCCACCAGTACAACAAGGGATACTATCTAGCAGATGGTATATATCCTCAGTGGTCAACTTTTGTGAAGACAATCTCGAAACCCCAAGGTGAGAAGAGAAAGAGATTTGCCCAAATGCAAGAGAGTGTTAGAAAGGATGTGGAACGTGCTTTTGGTGTGCTTCGATCCCGGTGGGGTATCGTTCGAAACCCTGCACTGTCATGGGATGAAAGGAAGCTTTGGGAGGTGATGACTGCTTGTGTAATTATGCACAACATGGTCGTCGAGGACGAGCGTGATGAGAGTATCTTCGACCAAGGATTTGATTATCAAGGTGAAAATATTGAGCCCCTGCACCAAGACCCGGCCACATTTGAACAGTTTGTCCTATTCCACCGTGAGATGCGTGATTGGCACACTCATTTGAATCTTCAAAATGACTTGGTTGAACACGTCTGGGATCACATTGGCAACCAATAGAGTATTGGTCCAATTTATGTTCAGTCAAGATAATTTCTATTTGGTTGTAAAACTATTTTATTAAAGACAATTTCAATTGGGTTGTAAAACTATTTTAATTTTCAGACAGATATTTGGGTTGCAAACTAGTTTTGATGCAAATTTAGGCATTTTTGGCCCTGACGGACAGGATGGGGCAAATGGATGTGGCCGCGCGCTGGGCGCACGGCCACCGCATCCCAGGACAGGCCCGGACACGATCCCAAATCCCTACCCAAACGGACAGAAACCGGACAAAACGGACGTCCGTTTGGGATCGCGCGGTGGAGTTGGCCTTACTGCTGTCTGTGAGATGCACATATACCAAACACCTTCGAACCAGGGGCCATGAGGTGTAAAGACTATGCAACTGTCGCTTCAATGTTTGGCAGCAGGCCCAGCTATTGATTTACCCACTATTTTTTCCAGCAACTTATGAGCTGCACGGGTAATAAGGAAGCGGAACTCCGTAAGACCAATGGCAAAAGTTCACCCAAACTTACTTCTTTCTTTCCCTCGGTGGCTAGTCTATTTGTTTTCCCACGACATGCCAGTCCACAGATTTTGGCAAGCCTCCGAAACAAGATCGGTTGTGAAGCTTTTAAGTTAAGCATCTAGTTCAATGTTTCACCCATTTGGTCAGTGGAGAAAAAAAAAGGCAACCTAAAGTCTAACAAGAATGCCATTAACCTCTCTCCCAAAAAAGTATAGATGCGCATGGAAAACAGAACTCGTCTTGATTTCAACAATGGGCACAAGTTGTGAGGCGATAACCTCAACTCAATTGGCAACATAATGTGAATGAAGCAGAGGGGATTATCTAGTACTCCCTCTGTCCAGAAATAATTGTCATCAAAATGAATAAAAGGGGATGTATCTAGATGTATTTTAGTTCTAGATACACCTCTTTTTGTCCATTTTGATGACAAGTTTTTTCGGACGGAGGGAGTATCACGTAATTTTAAGTTGTCCTAGTCCTAGGTCCTCTTGGTTGTAAGCTCTTATAGTGCTTAGTAGAACCCCAAAAATGAAAGCAATAGATAGTCTTGCTTTCACTGACAGGAAGTAGAAGAATAAGAAGCATAATGTTTTGACTTTAATGTTTTATTAGTATAGATAGACTGTTGATTGAAAACTGAATGGCCAAAGCATTCTTTCCACCAACCACAAACATACTACTAGAAGCATCTTGTTTTGATATTAATATTCTACCATAAGTAATTGGCAGAAAAGGTTTCTTTCCCCCAAATGTAGAAGGGAAGACTAATGTGAACCGTGATACCTGAAGAAAGCCAACTGTCGGTATATTTATCTGTCAAACTATACAAATCAATCCAGAGTTTGACCATGTAGCGATCCAGAAAACTTTCCAAGCCCTGAAAAAACTGCAAAGCAGCTCAGCTTAATGACCGAGACATAGGAATAATGGCAATATTAGAATGTAGAGATTACTGATTGTAGGAATAAATAGTCTAAATAATAGCAATACAATCGTAGCTGAACAATCCTAAAAAATTATGGCTAAGACTGTTCATCTGAATTCTGAATGTCTGGTGCTCTGCAAAACAGTGCAGAGCTTTAGAGACCCCATTATTACTTGCCGTTTCTAAACCAAGTTTTCCCTAAATCAAAACACCATTGCGTGTAAGTGAACTTGTAAAAGAGCCAAGCAGCTGAGATGACACTAAGATTAATATATTGCTTTCACATTTCCTGAATTAAAGTTTATACTCAAACCTGCATACTTGCATAGAATATGGACTGCTGCTACCTACGAAAACTGTATATATTAGCTTCTACTTTTTTGAGAACATACATTGACGCGAGTGAACTAAAGCACCACATGTTAGTAAAGTGGAAACTGAAGCTGTAGCTCCAAGCACAGACGATAACATTAGGGAATTTTCAACTTAGAGACTCAGAATTAATGCTGGCAATTAGATGATATACAGTGTTTTCAGCAATGCTTCCTATTAACAAACTAGTAACAACTCCCATGTTATATTCAGAGAAGTGAAAACATATTGAAAGGCGGTGGTTGCACCACCAATACCTTATTGCGGAGAGGACCTGAACGTGGAGCCCGATCCACCCAGCCATCTCCCGACACATTTTCCTTCCTTGCTCTCCCCACATGTGTGCCAGCAGGGTACGACACTTGCCACGAGGGCCTGGAGAGGATCAGAACGTTAAACTTGTATGCTGCGTTGGATGGTGTAAAATGTAACCAGGCACTCCAAAAGGGTCATACAGTAGATTATTCACTGTTGAGTAGACTAAATTTGATTAGCTGAGCAATTCTCTGCTATGGTACATAATGCATCTGCAGTAAGGAACGCTCAGTTGTCTTGTGACGGCACATAATACATACAGTAACAGGTGACAAGAGTGAGCTTTCAACTTGCTTCTACTTGTACAAAAGTATTTCCCACATAATTCCTGGTGCTGCCCTTTGCTCGAGACAAGCCGGTTCTGATTCCAATATTTGGTAACCAAAATAGTCTAGTCGCAAATACAGATGAAAATAAACATGGTACAAATATGGCAATTACACAGTGTCTAAAGAGGAACAAAATGTGAGACATAAGCCTGGCTATGACCATGAACCAGTTACATGAAGCATTACTCAGAATGGTTTGCACCTGAAGTGAAATGATGTAAGATAATTCTGAACAAGGCATGGAAACACAAAATTAACCTTTCAGTTTGATTTTTCAATGGATCAACTAATGTTGCAACAAGGACATTGTTGTAGAACAGTTTTTATCATAGGAAGAAAAACTACAGCAACTGCTTAACCATGTCTGCTATAATTAACTCTTGCTTTAGTGGTGAGCTTAATCCCCATAGCTAACCATATGCAATGGATTCATAAAGAAAATTACCTATGGTGCAATCATTTAATCAAAGAGTAGGGGTCCAAGCACTTCTAAAACTCAGGTGCAACTTGCAAGCCAACATAGAGGATAATTTGTCACATCTCATCGCTAGGTAGAACAGAAAATAAGAGGAAACGCATGTAGATTGCCAAACATTGATTTTCAAGAAAGCCACCAGAGAATCTCTCATTAAAGAAGACCTAGATAAAAAGGGAAAGTCAATTCTTGAGTTCAAGAAATGGAGACAGACACCAGGGAGGTAGATTGCGAGTAATAAGTAGCAAGAAGACCCCTAGAGGCGTTGTAAAGACCAAAGTCAATTCTCCGGTTCAACAAAATAGATACATGGAGCAGATTAGTTGTCACATATTACAAACACACACCAGAATGACTTGTAATTTTGGCATTGACACGCACAAGAATCCTTTCTTCCAAAAGGGTATCGGCAAAAGCATACACTTCATAGAACTATGTAACAACCAGAGCTTCTTAATTATAATTTTTTACATCAACAAAGAAGCTAGTAGGCTCATGGTGGATCCAATTCACACATACTGCAGCATATGAGGATAGAAACACCTAGGACACTAAGAAGCACCAGCTCACTCAACAGCCTTCAGATGAAAGGCCAATCGTTCACAACATAACCCTCTAGTGATGGAAAGAAGGCATGCGGAACAAGACTTTGTTTGAGCTGTACTTGAGTAGGACGGACGCCTTTGTGGTGGAAAGTGGTGACCAACTTGCCATCCATGTCAACCTGAAGTAGCCGCCCCGCATATTTGACCAGCACAAGCAACTCACCATCTCCAGGCACGACCACCACATCCCAAAAAATTTCATGGTCGTGACTGTCCCACGGCACCCTGATCTCCATAACCGGCATTTCAATCTTGCACTTTAAGATCCAGTCCTCGCTTTCATAGTCCCGCAGCACCCAGATACGAATGATTGTCTTTGCCTTATTAGAGCTGGACATGCCGAGCATGCCATCCATCTCAAACAGGTCATCACAGCCGCCAGGGAAAACCGGAGCGCGCATCAGCCGGAACGACTCGGCTGTTGTGTCGAACACCATTATCATGATGTTGCCGCTTCCATGTCGCACTGGGTACCAATGTAAGCAACCACGGAATAGCACAGAATTGTTGCTCAATTTCAGTTCCTTGGCTTCCGCACACTCGATGTACCTCGGCGATTGGCCAGAGCCCAATGATAAGACGTAGCAGCCAACTTGATTCCGAGGTGCCTGCCTGGCGCGAGTACGAGTAAGAACAGAGGCTTGCTCCGTGGATTTCGTGGATTTCGAAGAGTACATGAGTAGTCTATACTCGCCGGTAGGCCGGTGAGAGTACATTCCCAATATGCTGAAGTCGGAAATCATACGGAGGGGAGCATACTGACGAGTTGCGGGGTTGCAGATGGCGAAATAGGCGCTGGCGATGGAGAGGACGAGGAGGCCGTCGCAGGAGGCCTCCGGAAGGATGAGGGCGTGGCCAAGCCGCGCGACGGGCTGGAGCTGGTCGTCGGCGGCGAGCACTGAGCGGTGGTCCAAGGGGATGATGGATATGGACATGACGTCGTTTCCGACGCAGCTGTAACTGTAGAGGATGGGGAGGGCGGGCTGGCGCGTGTGGTGCGCGAGGAGGAGGCCGCGGGTGGAGGTGGCGCGGCGCCAGGCCCGGCGGACGGCGCGGCAGCGGAGGAGCGATTTGGGGTCGAGGCGGACGAGGATCTCCCAGATGACGACCTCGTCTGGGAGGCCATTGATGAGAGGCGTGGCTTCTGCTGTTGCGAGCTCCCCCACGGTTGTCGCCGGCGGGGAGCTCATCCTGGCTGCTGCTCCCGTCCGCAGGTGGGGGTGCGGTTATGGCGGCCGCGGAGGGGAGGGGCATGGATGCAGCAAGAACGGACATGGAATGGGCCTAGCATTTTTTTTTTTGAGATAACTCTGAGACGGAGTACTAAACGGGCTGGGCCCTTTTATTTGCCGGCTGGGTTTACCCGGTGATTTGATGTTCGTCCCCGTAAACATTGTAACGTTATAAATAAAGCTTCATGAGATTGTCTCAAAAAAAAAAAAACTTATAGTACTACTCTAGCACACAAGTGATTCTCAAATAGTTTCTAAAAAAAGTGATTCTCAAATTCTCTCTCTCTCAAAAAAACAAGTGGTTCTCAAAAAGCCCTAAAAAGTGATTCTCCAAAAGCCCTACAAAAATTGATTCTAAAAAAATTACTTCCTCTGCCCCAAAATATAAGACGTGTACACAAGTTATCTAAAAAAAGATACTAGTACACAAGTTTATTTTCCTAGCAGCGTGTTTGGTAGTCCGTGGGAAAAGGCATGGGAATTTTTAAGTGGGAGTTAGCTGAGAGATTAGACATGGGAAGTGGACTATTAGTCCCAATCCCTCGTTTGGTTTGGGGGTAGGAGTTAGTCGTGGGAATCTTGTTTCCGCAGTTTACGGGATGGGAGCAACGCACATGGCGATTGGTTTTTTCTCTCTCATTTCTCATTCCCTCCTCCAATTACCAGGGCCCCCCGTGGGAAGAGATAAGTGGGATTTTGACCGGTAACTCCCTTTCCCCGTCCATCATCAATTCCCCTGTCCTCCAATCAAACAAGGGAATTTAAACCCCACGCCCTCCTAATTCCCATTCCCTAATACTACTTCCCCCGAAACAAACATGCTGTAGAGACCATGAGGAAGTAGAAAAATATCCTGAAAAATGTAATATTATTACTGCGACTATTAATCATGCAGCTTGAGCTCATGTGAGCTCGGGTGTACAGTAAATCCGAAAAAAAATGAAAAAACATTCAAAAAATAGAAACTTGTTTTTTGTAACAAAATTGACAAATGTTTTGATTGGTTGCAAAGTTTCAACATCAGATGACATTCGTGGCAAAAGAAAAATACAAAAATCGGTGCTCCAAAAGTGTTGTTTACAAAAACATTTTGGAGCACTGATTTTGTTATTTTTTTTCATATCTTCCACGGATGTCATCTTGTGATGAAACTTTGCAAGCAATGAAAACATTTGTCAATGTTTTGCTAAAAAAAAAAGATTTTTTTTATTTTATTCGATTTTACTATTCACTCGAGCTCACATGAGCTCGAGCTCATAAAAGCACTTTCGGTGGTAACTACTACTCAGGTTTTGCAACAACAAAATAGGATAGACCAGCAGGCTTTGTATGGAGGCAGGAAGTGCCACTAATTTGTTCACAGCTGAGGAAGCCACCGAAGTACATTTACAGTGAAAGTCTGGTGATAACAAGTTCCAGTGAAAGAAAACGTATCTCTAAAAACAGCTGAGCAAAGAATTGATCTAAAAGCAACCCCACAATGGTTGATATGCCACAAACAAACATCAAAAGACAAGGAGTTTAACCTGTACTGGAGTGGATCACAAACAGCAGGTGAAACTATATCAGTAGTAGCAGTAGAAACAATGCATGAAGTGCATGAGTGCACATTTTTGAACAGAAACTGTATGGGAAAGTACAAATTCCTGATTGGTTCAGCTCGGATGAGAAAGGGAAGGTATAGTGTAGATGATGGAGGTACAAATGTGCAGTCAGAGAACGCAATGCAGGCAGCCCCTAAAGCACTACTACTGCTGGAGATGTGCTCAACGCATGCCTGCATTGCGTTAGGCAGAGAGGGCGGTCTTCAGGAAGAATAATAACATTAACAATACAGGCATGCACAATTCCCTCAAAAAAAAAAAAAACAATACACGCATGCACAATACATTTTACTGTCAGAGCCCAGGTAGTAATATCCATGGGTGCTGATTTCCTACCTAACCAGTGTCCACAATGAGATGAATTTAACTGCCTAGTACAACAATTTTTTCAAAGGATTCATGAAGAAAAATTAACTATGGTACACATATTTGCTAGGGGGAGGTTGCTCCAGGTTCTTCTAAGAGTAAAATTACAACTCACAAGTCAACAAATACGACTGATTGCCGCATTTCATAATCAGTTAGAACAAAACACAAAATTTTGCATGTAATCCTGGTGAGTGTCGGCTGTTCACAGTCTAGCTTCGCCCTTGCTCACTAAGTGTGCGCTTGTCTGAGGCTAGGTGCTGGCTCGGCACTCAACTCAGATCCAAGGGCAAGCAACCGCGTGTGAGAGACATAAATTCTAGATGCCGATATGTTGAATGGATTACCTTCAGGCACGGGAGAAATCTTGTTCACAACATCTGTCCTGGCATCACCTCACATTACGCTGTATAAATGAGAGCAATGGTGAGAAGAAATGCTTTGTACTATACCGGAGAACATCGATACTGTAGCTGTACAGACCACCTTTATTTGGCCCATCTGATCAAGTGAGGTGCACATGAAGTGAGCCTACCACTACCTGCGAAGCAAATAGGTGAGCTTTCAACTTGCTTCTACAACAGCATTACCCACATAATTCCTGGTGCTGTCCTCTGCTCAAGGCAATTTTGCTTTCAGTTATTGTCAATCCAAATGATCTAACACCACTTACAGATGAAAATGAACGTGGTTTATGGATGGCAACAATGCAGCGCCCAAGAGGAGCACAATGTGGAAGCTGAGACTGGCTATGACCATGAACGAGTTATGGGGTATTTCTTAAATGGTTTGCACCTAAAGTGATGAAGATAATTCTAAAGACGGCAACAAAAAGACATGGAATCGCCAATTCGATATATGCTACTGCCAACTTCGCGTATTTGAAAAATGCAACCGTGAAGAGAACTTATAAAAAATGTCTGTGGCAGTGCCATATATCAAATTAACCCTTTTTGCCACTACCAACTTCACATATTTGAAAAATGCAACTGTGAAGAAAACTTAATAAAAATACTCCTGCCAACATTTGGAAACTTTGATATATTACAGAGGCAGTGGCATATATCGAATTAACCTTTTTTTCCACTACCAACTTCACATATTTGGAAAATGCAACTGTGAAAAAAACTTAGTAAAAATACTACTGCCAACATTTGGAAACATTTGATATATTACAGAGGCAGTGGCATATATCGAATTAACCTTTTTCTTCCACTACCAACTTCACGTATTTGAAAAATACAACTGTGAAGAAAGCTTAAGAAAAATACCAATGCCAACATTTGGAAATTGTGAATTGACCCTTTTTTGCAATGGCATCTCTCGAATATATACAGTAGCATATATCAAATTAACCCTTCAATTTGAGGAGCAATGCTCAGGCTTCTCGAAAAATCAGGTGCAGCTTCCAAGTTAACGTAGTGAACAATATGACACATTACACTATTAGCAAAAACAAAACAAAGCAGCGGGAAACACATATACATTGCTAAATATTGATTATTAAGGAGGCCACCGAATAATCTCTCAGAAAAAGAAGACCTGGATAAAATGGGAAGCAGAGACACGAGGCAGGTAGATTGCTAACTAGTACTGTAGTGATATGCCACAACAAACAACAAAAGATGAGGAGGACGTGTTAAACATGTACTGTAGTACATCAACATACAGATGAAACTATATCCAGTAACAGTAGCAATAATGTATGAAGCGAATGAGCACGGAAAAGTGATTTTTTATTTTTTGAACTGAAACTGTAGGGGAAGTGCAAAATTCTGATTGGTTCAGCTTTGATGTGAAAGGGGAGGTAGCAGTGAGACTTGGGAGTACGAAAACAAAGATGATGGCACCTACAAGGAAAAGATCTATGACAACAGGCACAATGCTATAAGAAGGGTTAACCCTCAGGATCACCAATTCTTGCAAGCTCATGATGGATTACAGTTACAGCCATCACCTAAAACACTGCTGCTGGAGAAGTATATGCCTATACAAATTAAGGCAGAGAGGGTGGTCTTCAGAAGAATAACATCAACATGTATAATATTTTACTGTCAGAGCCAAGCTACTAATTTATCCATGAGTGCAGATTTCCTACTTAACCAGTGTCTGCAACAAGATAGATATTAACTACCTAGTACCAACAATTTTCTTTCCTGCTAGGAAAATATAAATGCCTGCAAATACAAGGAGATAAATATAAGCATGTCCCTATGTGTGGAATCTCGCTATAATGGTGAACTTACTGTCCGTGCCTGACCAGATGACAAGGATTCATGAAGAAAAATTAACTATGCTGCACATATTAGTTAAGGGGAAGTGCTCCAGGTTCTTCTAAAGAAATTCAAGATGAGCTCACATGCCGTGATGTGGAAGAAACGTCGTGACAGAATTGAATTTGCATGCATAATCATCTTTGGAGCTCACATTATGGTAACTGGATTACTCCGGGCAGGGGAGAAATCTCTTCATAACCTTTGGTCTGGCATCACCTCAGATTACCCTGTATAAATAAGAAGAATGATGAAAAAAATGTTTTGTACTATAGTGGGGAACATCAGTACTGTAGCTGTAGAGAACAACTTCTATTTGGCCAGTACCAAATACATGAGATGCCATGAAGATTCCAGGACGATAAAGTGAGGTGCACATGAAGTAAGCCTACCTGCGAAGCAACTAGTTGAGCTTTCAACTTGCTTCTACAATGGCATTGCCCACTTAATTCCTGGTGCAGTCCTCTGCTTGAGACAAGGCAATTTTGCTTTTAATTATCGGCAATCGAAATGGTCTAGCGCCACATACAGATGAAACTGAACATTGCTCATGGATGGCAACTATGCAACGCCTCAAGAGGAACATAATGTGGAACCTGAGCCTCGCTATGACCATGAATGAGTTCCATGAAGTATTTCTTAAAATGGTTTGCACCTACAGTGATGAAGATGATTCTAAAGACGGCAACAAAAAGACATGGAATCGCCAATTCAATATATGCAACTGCCAAGTTCGCATATTTAAAAAATGCAACTGAAGAAAACATAACAAAAATGTCACTGCCAACACTTGGAAACTTCGATATATGCCAATGCGGCTGTGCCATATATTGGATGAACCCTTTTTGTCACTACCAACTTCACGTATTTGAAAAATGCAACTGTCAAAGAACTTCTAAAAAAATGCCACTGCCAACACTTGGAAACTATGATATATTCCAGTGGCAGTGGCATATATCAAATTAACCGTTTTTGCCACTACCAACTTCGTGTATTTCGAAAATGCAACTGTGAAGAAAACTTAACAAAAATGCCACTGCAAACATTTGGAAACCGTGAATTGACCCTTTTTTGCAATGGCATCTCTCGAATACAGTGCCATATATCAAATTAACCCTTCAATTTGAGGAGTAATGCTCAGGCTTTTCTAATAATCAGGTGCTGCTTGCAAGTTAACATAGAGAACAGTCTGACACATTACACCATTAGTAGCAAAAACAAAACAAAGAAGCAGGAAACACATACACATTGCTAATTGATATTAAGGAAGCCACAAGATAATCTCTCAGAAAAGGAAGACCTTCCTTCAAAAAAAAATTAAGATCTCGATAAAAAAGAAACAGAGACATAAGGTAGGTATATTCCTAACTAGTACTAGTAAGTACTAAGAAGACTCCTAGAGGCCTTCATACAAAACCAAAGTCAGTGCTCTAATTCAAGGAAATAGATACACGGGGCAGATTAGATAGCACATATTTCAAACACACACCAAAAACTTGGTAATTTTGACATTAACACGCATAATAATCCCTTAATTCCAAAAGAGTATTGACACAAGCATAGATTTCATACAGCTATGTAAGACAGTAAGAGCCATAGCTTCTTGATTAGAAGCTTACATGCATCAACAAAGAATCTACTAGGCTCATAGCAGATCCAATTAATACATATTGTAGCTCATTAGGATACAAACATGTAGGACATCACGAAGCATCAGCTCACCCAACAGCCTTCAGATGAAAGGAAAATCGTTCACAACATAACCCTCTAGTGTTGGAAAGAAGGCATGCTGAACAAGAGTTTGTTTGAGCTGAAATTGAGTAGGACGGACGCCTTTGCGATGGAAAGTGGCGACCAACTTGTCATCCATGCCAACCTGAAATAGCCACTTGGCAAATTTGATCAGCACGAGCAGCTCACCATCTCCAGGCACAACCACCAGCTCGCATAATTCATCATCCTTTCCACACCATGCCCTGATCTCCATAAGCGGCAATTCAATCTTGCACTTGATGGTCCAGACCTCGCTTTCATAGTCCCACAACACCCAGATATCAATGATTGTCCATGTGTCTCTGAAGCTGGACATGCCGAGCATGCCATCCATCTCAAACAGGTCATCACCAGCACAACCACGAACAGGAAAGTGCATCTGTCGGAATGACTCGGCTGTGATGTCAAACACAATTGTCATGTTGCTATTGACCTTCTCCTGCACCTGGTACCAATGCAATCTACCACGGAATAGCAGACTTGGTGTCGGATATCAGTTTATGCGCTTGCTCCGGCCCGATGTTCCTCGGCGGCTGGCCGGAGCCCGGCGATAAAACGTAGCAGTCATCTTCACTCCCAGCTATCACTTGATGAGCCAAAAAGCAGCACGGGCACATCAGTAGTCTGTACTCACCGGTTGGGGGGGGACGGTACATTCATCATCCTTTACTCACCGGTTGATTAAAACATAATACACCTCGGCGATTGGATGGCGTGCGGGAAAACCATTGGATCTCTCCCCGCGGCAGCTGTGGGCTCCAGCCGTTCTCAATTAAGTATTTTTTTAGAAACCACTTTATAAAACCTAGAAAAAATATTTTTCCTTTAAAAATTCCAGAAAGAGACTGTCCAGCCCGATATCAATCCATTTCAGCCCATAGCTTCACAGTTTCCATGCACTGCATACCCACCGGAGAGGATTTTTTAGAAACACTTGATAAATCCTAGAAAAAAATTATTTCCATGTTTTACATAAAATCTACGAATAACATTGTGCACGCTAGGTATTGGTTATAAACATACTCATGTAGCCATGTTAAATAATACTAGGACACATGCCCGTGCATTGCAACCGGAAAAAACATCACACACTCCTAACGTCATAAGTATGGCGCAGTTCCTTTAAAAAATGTATGCCGCAAGACTCTCTCCCGAAAAGAAAGCATCACACAACCCTAACACTGCACCCCCCCCCCCCCCCCGCCCCCATAGGCACACGTCCATCATTTCAACATGTCACCCCACCCGTGTTACCGCCTGTCCTCCTTGTCGTCATAACGCTGGTGTTGTGATTTACCCAAACAATAAAAACATAAGAATTGACATACTCTCAAAATGAAAATAAAACAAGATTGAAACACACATGGTTGATGTACATTGATTCGCTGAAAAATTGTATATTTTCTGGCAACCGGAGGTGAAACTCAAAAACCTAAAAGCCTATGGAGAGGCAAACTAATTTCTCCCTCCGTTCAGAATTACTTGTCGCAGAAATAGATGTACCTAGACGTATTTTAGTTCTAGATACATCCATTTCCGAGACAAGTAATTCCGAACGGAGGGAGTACAAGATTACAGATGTCGAGACTCAAGTCTAATCTACAATTGCAGATCCAATTTATTGCAATAAGTAATGCGACCATATCAACGTCGGCATTAATTAAAATCATTTATATGTTTGAGATAATTATTATAATCCTATTTGCAATCCATGTACCCATACTAAAATATTTTATGTTTTCTCATATGTTTTGTTATTATGAATTAGACTGAAACAATATATTTTATCTTTATAGCAAATGGGAGAAAAAAAAATAGCTTTGTATTCTTCTACTAAAATACGAAACACAAGAACCGGTGGATAAAAAAACTTTCCAGAATTCTCAAGCACGAACATTCATTGCAAATTAGAATAATTGTAACAAACATGCATGTGCATTGCAACGGGAGAGAGAAAAAAAATCAAAGGTCCATAAATCAATTAGCATTGATAATCCCCACTCTGGACATTCAAATACTCTATTTTAATACGACATTAAATACTAAACCCATGTCACCTCTCATCTTCCTTTTCCATGGCCGCCTCTGTCAGTTGCAGAACACGATGCTCATGTCGTTGGTGCCGTTCTCCACCTTGGATAACAACCACTCCTTTCAACCCCTTGGGACATTATATATGTTATCCAACATATCCTCCTTGCTCGGGTTGTCTTCGTAGTTCACCACTCTTTGTTAATGGTAGCCTGTTCCTCGATTACTCCATCATTTTGATCCTTGATGTAATGAAAAAACCCAGGGGACTAAACTCGCAACACACATGGAGGTTTAACTTATCATATTAAATAGCATCATAATTACCTAGGAATAGTTAACAAATTCTTTTGACAACACACATGACTTGCCAACTATTGAAGGAGAGTGTTCAAATGGTGAAACAGTAAACCATATGTACGACTCAACCCGAAATGCATTTAATTTGCATATTTGGGCATATAACAAACTGTATCATATGCACACGAACATGCTTCGAAATGAGACGAACGATTTGCCTAACCACTTAGTCGAACATACAAAATTGAACAAATCAATTCTGATAAATTTACTCCTCTGTCAATTTTTTTCTTTCTGATTAATTTCTTACTTTTTTCTAGCTCCTGGCGCTCATATATATAGAAGTCCCTTTCCTTCCAAGCTCATTCATGCCATATGTTGAATTTCACCTCGCCAAGTGGCGGGAAGCCCAGGCCTTTAGTCCCGATTGGTGGCACGCATCGGGACTAAAGGAGGGGCATTTAGTCCCGATTGGAGCCACCAACCGGGACTAAAGGTCTGGTCCTGGCACGGCGAGGTACGGTGAAAGTTTAGTCCAACCTCGCGAAGTGAAGTGCGCTTAGACCTGTTTATAAGCCCCGCCGCGGCTGCAACCTCGAGCTCACTCTAAAGCAGGCCTGTGTGGGCCTAACGAACCTGTCACTGCCTTGTGGGGCCTGCTTGCCCTGCGGGCCTGCATCCTGACCCAACTAGTAGTTGGGTTTCTAGTCGTATGCAGACCGTGGTTTCTAGTCGTATGATACCATGTCAACATTCAACCTTTTCAGAGTTCAATTGTAGTGCTTTTCAAAGGTTCGCTGCAGACATATTTCCGTTTTATTTCATACATTCTCGTTGGGAGGTTCTTGACCTCCTCAGGCTTGACCAAAGGTTCGCTGCAGACATATTTCCGTTTTATGTCCTCCTCTCTAAGCGGGGACATGGGCTCGATCTCTAGGAGTTGTCCAACAGTGATACCGAGCTCTTTAGTCTGCCTTCTATGCTCGTCGGTTATTACCAGCTGACCGGCGCCAGTACTCTCATGTGTTGGTACAACAAGCGGGGGGATCGACTGCGCCGCCTGTTCTCCTAGCTGGGGAACGGTTTTCCCGCATTTTTTGCCAACTGCTTGGCTCGAGCTCGAGCTCGACTCCTTCTGTAGTCGTGCTCGATGTGCCTTCCTGATTTGGCGCTCATAGTCCGAGTCAACAGTCTTGGGAGCTGGTGCTTTAGCCATACGAATAAAGTGGTCAATCTTATCCTTAGGCACTTTCTCCCTTGGCGGCGGTGGCGGTTTCTTTCCAAAATGGGCGTCCACTTGGGCCTTTGAAGGAGATATGCCCTAGAGGAAATAATAAAGTTGTTATTTATATTTCCTTATATCATGATAAATGTTTATTATTCATGCTAGAATTGTATTAACCGGAAACTTAGTACATGTGTGAATACATAGACAAACAGAATGTCACTAGTATGCCTCTACTTGACTAGCTCGTTGAATCAAAGATGGTTATGTTTCCTAACCATAGACATGAGTTGTCAATTGATTAACGGGATAACATCATTAGAGAATGATGTGATTGACTTGACCCATTTCGTTAGCTTAGCATTTGATCGTTTAAGTATATTGCTATTGCTTTCTTCATGACTTATACATGTTCCTATGACTATGAGATTATGCAACACCCGAATACCGGAGGAATACTTTGTGTGCTACCAAACATCACAACGTAACTGGGTGATTATAAAGGTGCTCTATAGGTGTCTCCGATGGTACTTGTTGAGTTGGCATAGATCGAGATTAGGATATGTCACTCCGTGTATCGGAGAGGTATCTCTGGGCCCTCTCGGTAATGCACATCACTATAAGCCTTGCAAGCAATCTGACTAATGAGTTAGTTGCGGGATGATGCATTACGGAACGAGTAAAGAGACTTGCCGGTAACGAGATTGAACTAGGTCTGAGGATGCCGGCGATCGAATCTCGGGCAAGCGACATACCGATGACAAAGGGAACAACGTATGTTGTTATGCGGTTTGACCGATAAAGGTCTTCGTAGTATATGTGGGAGCCAATATGAACATCCAGGTTCCGCTATTGGTTATTGACCGTAGACGTGTCTCGGTCATGTCTACATAGTTCTCGAACCCGTAGGGTCCGCACGCTTAACGTTCGGTGACGATCGGTAATATGAGTTTATGTGTTTTGATGTACCGAAGGTAGTTCGGAGTCCCAGATGAGATCGGGGACATGACGAGGAGTCTCAAAATGGTCGAGACGTAAATATCGATATATTGGACGACTATATTCAGACATCGGAAAGGTTCTGAGTGGTTCGGGTATTTATCGGAGTACCGGAGAGTTACAGGAATTCGCCGGGGAGTGTAATGGGCCTCATGGGCCTTGGTGGAGAGAGGAAGGGGCGGCCAGGGCAGGCCGCGCGCCCCTCTCCCTCTAGTCCGAATTGGACAAGGAAGGGGGGGGGCGGTGCCCCCCCTTTTTTTTCCTTCCCCCTCTCTCATCCTTCCTTCCCTCCTACTCCTACTCTTGGAAGGGGTGGAATCCTACTCCTGGTGGGAGTAGGACTCCCCTTGGGGCGCGCCTAGGAGGCCGGCCTCCTCCCCCTCTGAGGGAGTCCTGGATTAGGGGGTATCCGGACAGCCGGACTGTGTACAATGTCCAGACTATTGAAGCGTGAAGATACAAGACTCAAGACTTCGGCCCGTGTCCGGATGAGACTTTCCTTGGCGTGGAAGGCAAGCTTGGCGATCCGGATATTATATTTCCTTCCTTGTAACCGACTCCATGTAAACCCTAGCCCTCTCCGGTGTCTATATAAACCGGAGAGGTTGGTCCTTAGAAGGCTGATCACAATTACAATCATACCATCATAGGCTAGCTCTTAGGGTTTAGCCTCTACGATCTCGTGGTAGATCTACTCTTGTACTACCCATATCATCAATATTAATCAAGCAGGAAGTAGGGTTTTACCTCCATCGAGAGGGCCGAACACTGGTGAACATCTGTGTCCTTGCTTCTGTTACCATCAGCCTTGACACACGATCGGGACCCCTACCGAGATCCGCCAGTTTGACACCGACACTAGTGCTTTCATTGAGAGTTCCTGCGTAGCCGTCGCCGTCGAGCTCGATGGCTCCTTCGATAATCATCAACGCGCTGTCGGGCGAGACTTTCCCGGACAGATCTTCGTGTTCGGCAACCGCGATGCTGGGCCAACTTCGCAGCCATCTGGAGCGAGATCGGCAGCTCGCCCCAGCCACCAGTCAGGTTCGGAAACCTGAACTACACGGCGGACATCCGCGGAGACCTGATCTTCAATGGATTTGGGCCTATGCCAGGAGCGCGGACAGTCTCGGTGAGCACGGCTTAGACCTGCCATCGGACGAAGCCCGGGGTATCGCCCCCGTAGTATCTCCGGACCTAGATCCGGAGCAAGCTGCGCTGCCTAAGGACGAAGGGATGGACCCCGCCCCCCAGGTCGCGCCCTCATCAGCGATGGAGCCGAACACGGGTCTTACCTCTGCGGTGGCCCGCGACTCTGAACCCCCGGATTCATATCCGGACGTTGGTTCCAGTCCGCACACTCCCGAGCCCGTTGGGCCAGGATGGGCTCCGGTACTGGAGTTCACCGCTGCGGATATCTTCCAGCACCCGCCCTTTGGCGACATGTTGGACTGATTAAAGTCTCTCTCTCTTTGTCAGGAGGCTCTTCGCCGAACTATGTCCGGCTTGAGTGGGAGGCAGGCGACGAAGGAATTTGTTGCCCACCCACCACCCACTTCATTGCCACGGTCGATGACTTAATCGAGGTACTGAATTTCGACTCCGAAGACATCGACGGTATGGACAACGATGCAGGAGAAGAACATGAACCACCGCTCACTGGGCGGTAGACAACCACCTCTTCTTATGATATATATATGGTGGACACTCCGAAGGAGACAAATGGGGATGAGGCAACGGAGGATAAAACCTCAGGGAAAAAACCAAAGAATGGGCGTCGTCGCCGCCACTCCAAGCCCCGCCACACTAATACCGTCCCAGGAGACGAAAACAATCCGAATGGTGCCGAAGAAGAATACAACCTTGATCAGCCTTCCTTCGAGCAGGGCGAACAGGAGGATGAGCAGGTCAGCCCAGAAGAACAGGCGACGAACGAATACCCAGAGGAGGACAGCTACATGCCCCCCTCCGAAGACGAGATTAGCCTCGGCGACGACGAATTCGGCGTGCCTGAGGATCCCGTAGAGTAGGAGCGCTTCAAGCGTCGGCTTATAGCCACTGTAAGGAGCCTGAAAAAGAAACAGTAGCAACTCCAAGCTGATCAAGATCTGCTCACAGATAGATGGACGGAAGTCCTGGCTGCCGAGGAATACGGACTCGAGCACCATATGGCTGACCGGCCACCTCGTGGCCGGGATAAAACGGCATACCAGTCCGCATACCAGCCAACACCCCCACGCCAACATACTACGGCCCGGGGCAACAAAACGGGACAGCCAAGATCGATCTACGGATCGCGGGGGCGCGCCTCGGTACGCGACGAGGACCGTCACGCCGGACACATCTTCAACAAGTCCGGCCGGGCCGAATATAGCCACCCAAAGCAATTCGACCTGCGTAGCCACATAGCCCGGCACAGAGGCACCGCGCACCCCCTCTGCTTCACTGATGAAGTAATGGATCATGAATTCCCAGAAGGGTTTAAACCCGTAAACATCGAATCATACGATGGCACAACAGACCCCGCAGTATGGATCGAAGATTTCCTTCTCCACATTCACATGGCCCGCGGAGACGATCTACACGCCATCAAGTATCTCCCCCTTAAGCTCAAAGGGCCAGCCCGGCACTGGCTAAACAGCCTGCCAGCAAATTCCATTGGCAGTTGGGAAAACCTGGAAGACGCATTCCTCGACAACTTCCAGGGCACTTATATGCGACCACCTGACGCCGATGACTTGAGCCACATCACTGAACAACCCGGAGAGTCAGCCAAGAAATTCTGGACTCGGTTTCTAACTAAAAAGAACCAAATAGTTGGCTGTCCGGACGCGGAAGCCCTAGCGGCTTTCAAGCATAATATCCGTGACGAGTGGCTCGCCCGACACCTCGGCCAGGAAAAACCCAAGTCCATGGCAGCCCTCACAACACTAATGATCCGCTTTTGTGCGGGCGAGGACAGTTGGTTAGCTCGCAGCAGCACTACGCCACAGTCTGGCAATTCGGATGGCCGCGAGAATAACGGCAAGCCACGGCGTAACAGACATAAGCGACGGAACAACGGCGACAAAGATCAAGACACGGCGATCAGCGCGGATTCAGCGGATCCAAGCCCGGTCAGCGAAAGAAGCCGTTCAAAAGAAATAATCAGGGACCGTCTAGTCTGGACCGCATAGTGGAGCGCTCGTGCCAAATTCATGGCACCCGGGACAAGCCAGCCAACCACACCAATAGAGATTGCTGGGTGTTCAAACAGGCCGGCAAGATAAACGCCGAAGATAAGGACAAGGGCTGCTGGCAGCGATGACAAGGGCCCGGCGTCCAAACACGGGGGGACAGAAGAAATTTCCCCCCCAGGTGAAAACGGTCAACATGATCTATGCCACGCATATCCCCAAGCGGGAACGGAAGCGGGCACTAAGGGACATCTATACGATGGAGCCAGTCACCCCCATATTCAACCCATGGTCAGCTTGCCCGATCACCTTCGATCGTAGGGACCACCCTACTAGCATCCGTCACGGCGGCTCGACCGCATTGGTCCTAGACTCAATCATTGACGGATTCCACCTCACGCGCGTCCTTATGGACGGTGGCAGCAGCCTGAACCTGCTTTACCAGGACACAGTGCGCAAAATGGGAATTGACCCTTCAAGGATCAAGCCCACTAAAACCACCTTTAAAGGTGTAATTCCTATAGTAGAGGCCCGCTGTACGGGCTCTATAACACTGGAAGTGCTCTTCGGATCTCCGGATAACTTCCAAAGCGAGGAGTTAATCTTCGATATCGCCCCCTTCCGCAGTGGTTACCAGCACTGCTCGGACGAACCGCATTCGCCAGATTCAACGCGGTACCACACTACGCATATCTCAAGCTCAAGGTGCCAGGACCACGCGGGGGTCATAATGGTGAATGGAAATATGGACCGCTCCCTACAAACAGAAGAACATACTGCAGCCCTTGCGGCGGAAGTACAATGCAGCCTTCTCCGACAAACCAATCCGGCGACAACAACTTCGAGCACAGTCAAGCGAGTCCGGAGAACCCCGCAACAGGATCATCAGGCACGCCAAGAGTGCGACTAGCAGTCAGGCCTCCGCTTAAGCCCCATCAAAGCAGCATTCATGCCACGTGCACAATTACGCACTTAAAATACCATGGGCATAGGCGGAGGAGCATCAACGACTCAGTCAATAGTGCGGGTAACCGCCAAATACTTTCATACTCTTTCCCTCTTACCTTTCAGGACACCGCGTTGGCGCAACATCCTCAAAAGAGCCGAATTGCCGGACTTATAGGGAAGAGACATCCAGGGAGGCAATAGACGTTGTGCACAGAAGAAAATACCCAGGTGGAATCTATTTACGATCATTATACCTGCTTTATCTACCTGCACACAGCCTGCCCCTGGATAGGACATGTCAAATAGTCCTATTTTATATTTGCTTAACGCATCCATTGTAAATGTACGCTTAAACGTATTTTTTGTCAATGAGAGATTATATATAGCGTCATGTCATTACTCTCATTTGAGCATTTTTCTCTTAAAAATGATTATTTGATATTGCATCCGTACACCTTGGTGCGGCCGGTTTGCCAGGGGCTTCTTATGGCGCCCCGCTATATGGCAACTAAAAGTCCGAACACTTTCAACAGTGCGGCACCCCGAACTTATAGCGCTATATGCATCAGCTCCGAATCATGTCTTGGGTGTACAGTTGGGATAGCCCGGCTCCCTTGTTTTGGTGCCTTAAGTTCCGTTATATCGGCTAAGGTAGCGCAGGGAGAACTACTGCGATTGTGTCCCGGTTCATCCGGACGAGCACCTCAGAAGGGAAAGCCGAAACTGACCGGCATGATGTGGCGAGAGCTGGTCGTTGTTCGAGAGGTTTTAAAATCCTTAAAGATTTTCCGCTTTAGGCGATAAATCGGCTTCGTCCGATCTAGGCGTGTATAGCGCCCCAATTCGGCCTTCCGGATTCTAGGGGCTTTGCCGAAATTTAAAATTGTAGACTTCTATGGCTAAGTGAAAGTTATAAAGCCGCATAATCCGATTGCCTTGTTCGCTGCACCGGACACCTCCTTAAGGGACCAAACATTTGGGTAAAGAGTGTCCGGGTTTTCCACGAACACCCCAGTGCTAGTCACGTGGGGGCGGAAGCCGACGACTGGCCTACTTTCAGGATTTTATAAACAGCTGCACAGAAGGTAATATTTTAAATAACAAAAGCGCTGCATAGCGCAAGTAACTTCCTCCTTCATTACAAACATGACAGAAGTGAATTCATTCAAATATGGCGTCCTTGGTACACTCATTGGCGACGAGATGAGCACCCTTCATCACGCCATCGTAGTACAATTCGGGATGGCGATGCGCCTTGACCTCCGGTGGCCCGTCCTTGACCAGCTTCTCCGCATCCAGGTTGCCCCAATGCACCTTGACGCGGGCAAAAGCTCAGCGGGCACCTTCGATGCAAACAGATCGCTTGATCACTTCAAGCCGCGGGCAGGCATCCACCATCCGCTTGATCGGGCCAAAGAAGCTACTGGGCACTAGCTCACCAGGCCACATCCTGACTATGAAGTCCTTCATAGTCAGTTCGGCCGCCCTGTGGAGTTCGACCAACTGCTTCAGTTGGTCGCTCAGAGGCATCGGATGTTCGGCCCCAGCATACTGGGACCAGAACAGCTTCTCCGTTGAGCTCCCCTCCTGGGCACGGTAGAACTCCGCAGCGTCTGAGGCGCTGCGTGGCAGATCTGCAAATGCCCCTGGAGAGCTCCGTATTCGAGTAAGTAAAAGAAACGCCTCCTCCACATGTTTGCTTTGCATAAAGAATTTCTTACCCGCTGCTATCTTCTTGGCCTCCTTGATCTCCTGCTGTGCTTTCTCGGCTTCGGCCTTGGCATCTTTCAAATTCACAAGGGCCTTCGCAAGCTCGGCCTCCTTCATCTTCAGATTATGCTCCACGGGCTCGCACTTCTTGCCAGGGTCCTGGAGCTCCTGCTGTACCTCGCCCACTCTAGCACTTTGCTTTTCGCGCTCCTTACACTCCAAGGCCGCCTTGTCTTCGGCCTCGGACAACGCCTTCTTCAGGGACGCCAATTCGGCGGTGGCCCCTGTTACACGGTCACGACACTTAGGTGTTAGACTCGTCAATTCTGCCTATCCTTAAACGCATAAGAGTGGGAATTACTTACCCTTGTTCTCTTCAAGCTGCCTCTTCGTGAGGACGAGCTCTCCCTACGCCTGCTCCAAGTGCCGCTTCAGTTCGGCAACCTCGGTAGTACGGGCAGCAGCAGCAAGTAGCACAACCTGCTTATTCACAACAATACTTATTATTAGTCTCCTGCGGATTATAGTTGACCCTCCGTTTGGCTTTTCTTTCAGAACACCTACCAGAGCATCAGGGGCTACTACCTATCGGGTGGTAATTTCATACATTTTTTACTTACCTCAAAGCCCGTCAGAAGGCTTGTGCAGGCTTCGGTTAGTCCGCTTTTGGCGAACAAAACCTTTTGAATCACCGCACTCATAAGAGTACGGTGCTCTTCTTCCATGGAGGCGCCTCGGAGCGCTTCCACCAGGCTATCCGGCGCCGGAAGTCCTCGGCACGGGCGGCTCGCCCTCCCTAATGAGGGGCTGCCCGCCCAAGGCCGGAACCGTTGGGGGTTCCGGAGCAGTGTTCGGTCGAGAGTCCGCCTTGTTGCGGCTCTCCTCAACGCGATCCGTGGGGACCTTGAACCCCGCATGTCCGACATTTGGAAGTCCGCCTTGGGGCGTCTCCAGGGTCACCTCCCCCTGCTCGGGGAACCTTCGGGACAACACCTCCGTGTCATCCGATGGTGAGGAGTGGTGGCTGTCGGGAGCGAGTTCATCCTGAAGCGCTCAGAGACCCGTCCGAGGACGACTCCTCCGGATGAGCCCTGGCCGGACTGCATATATACTCGGCGTCATTAAAACATCTATAACCTAAAACCACGGTAGAATGCGGACACTTACGATCGCACCAGGGGCTTCCCCCTGGGCAGCCACCCTTCATCGCTGTAGGCGGCTGTGATGGGGTAGTCCGGAAGGGATGCTTTCCCCTTCTTGGACGCCCCAGCCTCCCCCTCCGAGGCGGCTTTTCTCTTCTTCTCCCCCCTGGTGCGGGGAGGTGGGATTTCTTCTTGATTCCCCTCGCCTCCGCGGGAGGAATGTGTCTCATCTTCATCGGACAACAGAGGAATAACGGCCTTGCGCCGAGGGCCTTTTCCGGCCCCCTGGCCCGCTTCGCCGGGCCCCTCATCCTTCCCGGATGGGGTGTCTTCTTCTTCTTCTTCCTCCTCCCCTTCGTGGGAGGAGTCCGCCTCGTCGTCTTCGGACGAGGCTTGGATCTAACCTTCGCGGAGACCCTTCCTGGTCCCGGGGCCTTCTTCGGCCTTCTTCTCCGGCACCTCGTGCGGTGCGGGACTAGCATCTCCGTCGGAGAGCATCCGCTGGATCTTCCGGCAACGGAGCCGGACAGTCAATCTGCTCCGCTGTCTTCACATAATCCTGAGGCAAATATATACAAATACTTAAAAATGCCCCCATGAATGTATTGGGAAAATACTAAACCCGGTGGTGGTCCCAAAACTCATCGGATTCGGGGGTCCAAAGTCCACGGTCCTCGGATGTGGGAGTAGGTACTTCGGAGGCCTTGAACAAGACTTTCCATGCGCCTTTGTGCGTCATGTCGTAGAGCTTCCGGAGCGTCTGGTGTTCGGCCGGGACGAACTCCCACAGATTTACCGCCCGCCTTTGGCAGGGCAGGATCCGGCGAACGAGCATGACCTGGATCACATTGACAAGCTTGATGTTCTTGTCCTTCATGCTTTTGATGCATGTCTGGAGTCCGGCCAGCTCCGTGGAATCGCCCCTGGACAGGCCCTTCTTTTCCCAGGAGGTGAGCGCGCAGAGGATTCGGATCGAAACTTCGGGGCCGCCGCCCGATTGCGCGCCGCGGCTCGGTGATGTAGAACCACCCCGATTGCCATCCCTTTACGGTCTCCGCGAAGGAGCCGTCCAGCCAGGTGACTTTGGGCATCTTGCCCACCATGGCCCCTACGCACTCCGCTTGTTGGCCGCGTACAATCTTCCGCTTCACGTAGAAGATTTGCAGCCACAGGCCAAAGTAAGGCCGGATGCGGAGGAAAGCCTCGCAAACGACGATGAACGCCGAGATGTTGAGGACAAAATTCGGGGCTAGATCATGGAAATCTAGCCCATAGTAGAACATGAGCCCGCAGACGAAGGGATGGAGTGGAAATCCCAGTCCACGGACGAGGTGGGAGACGAACACGACTCTCTTGTGGGGTCCTGGGGTCGGAAGGACCTGCCCAGCGTCCGATAGCCGGTGCGCTATGTCTGCGGCCAAGTATCCGGCCGACCGAAGATTTTCTATGTGCTCCTCCTTGACGGTGGAAGCCACCCACTTGCCTCCTGCTCCGGACATGTTTAGCTGTGCGGAGGAGACTTGGGCTTGGGCGCTGGAGCTCGAGGGGGCAAGAATGGGCAAAGAAGGAAGAAGGCGTGGGTCAAAATGGGGAAATCTTATCCCTTTATAGAGGCGACGAAAGCGGTGCGCCTCCCCACTTGCCCGTTGAGAATCGCTTGCTTCCCAAGCGCCACGATTAATGATGTGGTGGGACTACCCGTACCCGTATTGATGAGAATCCCGTGATAAGGGGGCACGATCTCTGCTTTGACAAGACGTGTCAAGGAAACCGCCTCGCAACATGCGATGTGGCTGGTTATGGAAAGACAGTTCGAATAATGACCCGACCGTAATGACAAGTCGCGTTGCTTGAAAAGTTGTCAGCAGATTGCATTTGCGAAACATCATTCTCTCTAGGTGGCGTACGAAAATCATCTTGTGGATCCGGACAAGGTTTGAGTGTTCGATAATTACCTTGGAGTACTCGGAGGAGGAACCCGCCCTGCAATGCCGAAGACAAGACTGCGCGCCGGACTCATCGTCATTGAAGCCTGGTTCAGGGGCTACTGAGGGAGTCCTAGATTAGGGGGTATCCGGACAGCCGGACTGTGTACAATGTCCAGACTATTGAAGCTTGAAGATACAAGACTCAAGACTTCGGCCCGTGTCCGGATGGGACTTTCCTTGGCATGGAAGGCGAGCTTGGCGATCCGGATATTATATTCCTTCCTTGTAACCGACTCCATGTAAACCCTAGCCCTCTCCGGTGTCTATAAAAACCGGAGAGGTTGGTCCTTAGAAGGCCGATCACAATTACAATCATACCATCATAGGCTAGCTCTTAGGGTTTAGCCTCTACGATCTTGTGGTAAATCTACTCTTGTACTACCCATATCATCAATATTAATCAAGCAGGAAGTAGGGTTTTACCTCCATCGAGAGGGCCCGAACCTGGGTAAACATCTCTGTCCCTTGCTTCCTGTTACCATCAGCCTTGACGCACAGATCGGGACCCCCTACCCGAGATCCGCCGGTTTTGACACCGACACCCTCCTCAACTCCTTATACAGGGGAGGGGGTCACCCCATAGACACACAAGTTGATTGTTACAAGCCGTGTGCGGTGCCCCACCCCACACCCCTACACCATAATCCACCTCGGTCATATCGTAGGGGTGCTTAGGCGAAGCCCTGCGTCGGTAACTTCATCATCACTGTCATCACGACGTCGTACTAACAGAACTCTCCCTCGAAGCACTACTGGATCGTGAGTTCGCAGGACGTCACCGAGCTGAACGTGTGCAGATCGCGGAGGTGCCGTACGTTCGGTACTAGGATCGGTCGATCGTGAAGACGTATGACTACATAAACTGCGTTGTCATAACGCTTCCGCTTACGGTCTACGAGGGTACATGGACGACACTCTCCCCGCTCATTGCTATGCATCACCATGATCTTGCGTGTGCGTAGGATTTTTTTTTGAAATTACTACGTTCCCCAACAGTGGCATCCGAGCTAGGTTTATGCGTAGATGTTATATGCACGAGTAGAACACAAGTAAGTTGTGGGCGATACTAGTCATACTGCTTACCAGCATGTCATACTTTGATTCGGCAGTATTGTTGGATGAAGCGGCCGCCCCTGCCCCCCCTCAAGGCCGTCCCTGATCTAGGAGTAGACCACTGAACAGCGATCAAAATTATCCTTAGTGGAATAAAGACATGATTCTCGATTATGGAGGTGACAAAAGGTTTGTCGTAAAGGGTTACGTCGATGCAAGTTTTTACACTGATCCAGATGATTCTAAGTCTCAATCTGGATACATATTGAAAGTGGGAGCAATTAGCTAAAGTAGCTCCGTGCAGAGCATTGCAGACATAGGAATTTGCAAAATACATACAGATCTGATTTGGCAGACCCGTTGACTAAACTTCTCTCACAAGCAAACATGATCACACCTTAGTACTCTTTGGGTGTTAATCACATGGCGATGTGAACTAGATTACTGACTCTAGTAAACGCTTTGAGTGTTGGCCACATGGCGATGTGAACTATGGATATTAATCACATGGTGATGTGAACTATTGGTGTTAAATCACATGGCGATGTGGACTAGATTATTGACTCTAGTGCAAGTGGGAGACTGAAGGAAATATGCCCTAGAGGCAATAATAAAGTTGTTATTTATATTTTCTTATATCATGATAAATGTTTATTATTCATGCTAGAATAGCATTAACTGGAAACTTAGTACATGTGTGAATACATAGACAAACAGAATGTCACTAGTATGCCTCTACTTGACTAGCTCGTTGAATCAATGATGGTTATGTTTGCTAACCATAGACATGAGTTGTCATTTGATTAACGGGATCACATCATTAGAGAATGATGTGATTGACTTGACCCATTCCGTTAGCTTAGCATTTGATCGTTTAAGTATATTGCTATTTCTTTCTTCATGACTTATACATGTTCCTATGACTATGAGATTATGCAACCCCTGAATACCAGAGGAACACTATGTGTGCTACCAAACGTCACAACGTAACTGGGTGATTATAAAGTTGCTCTACAGGTGTCTCCGATGGTACTTGTGGAGTTGGCATAGATCGAGATTAGGATTTCTCACTCCGTGTATCGGAGAGGTATCTCTGGGCCCTCTCGGTAATGCACATCACTATAAGCCTTGCAAGCAATGTGACTAATGAGTTAGGTGCGGGATGATACATTACGGAACGAGTAAAGAGACTTGCCGGTAACGAGATTGAACTAGGTCTGAGGATGCCGACGATCGAATCTCGGGCAAGTGACATACCGATGACAAAGGGAACAACGTATGTTGTTATGCGGTTTGACCGATAAAGGTCTTCGTAGAATATGTGGGAGCCAATATGAACATCCAGGTTCCGCTATTGGTTATTGACCGGAGACGTGTCTCGGTCATGTCTACATAGTTCTCGAACCCGTAGGGTCCGCACGCTTAACGTTCGGTGACGATCGGTAATATGAGTTTATGTGTTTTGATGTACTGAAGGTAGTTCGGAGTCCCAGATGAGATCGGGGACATGACGAGGAGTCTCAAAATGGTCGAGACGTAAAGATCGATATATTGGACGACTATATTCGGACATCGGAAAGGTTCTGAGTGGTTCGGGTATTTATCGGAGTACCGGAGAATTACGGGAATTCGCCGGGCAGTGTAATGGGCCTCATGGGCCTTGGTGGAGAGAGCAAGGGGCGGCCAGGGCAGGCTGCGCGCCCCCTCCCCCTCTAGTCCGAATTGGACAAGGAAGGGGGGGGCTCCCCCCTTTTTTTCCTTCCCCCTCTCTCCTCCTTCCTTCCCTCCTACTCCTACTCTTGGAAGGGTGGAGTCCTACTCCCGATGGGAGTAGGACTCCCCTTGGGGCGCGCCTAGGAGGCCGGCCTCCTCCCCCTCCTCCACTCCTTTATATATATAGGGAGGGGCACCCCATAGACACACAAGTTGATTGTTCCAAGCCGTGTGCGGTGCCCCCCCTCCACCATAATCCACCTCGGTCATATCGTAGTGGTGCTTAGGTGAAGCCCTACGTCGGTAACTTCATCATCACCGTCATCACGCCGCCGTGCTGAAGAAACTCTCCCTCAAAGATCTACTGGATCGTGAGTTCACGGGACGTCACCGAGCTGAACGTGTGCAGATCGCGGGGGTGTCGAACGTTCGATACTAGGATCGGTCGATCGTGAAGACGTACAACTATATCAACCGTGTTGTCATAACGCTTCCGCTTACGGTCTACGAGGGTACATGGACGACACTCTCCTCACTCGTTGCTATGCATCACCATGATCTTGCGTGTGCGTAGGAATTTTTTTGAAATTAGTACGTTCCCCAACAGCCTTCACTATGGCTTCGTTTTGCTCCTCGGTCATGTCGTAAGGCTTCTGCGGAAGAGGCGCGAGGCTTGGACCATATTGAAATCGCTTGCCTCTGCATGTACCTCCTGTACTACCTCGACTTGTACCGCTACGCACCATAGCTGCGGCGGCTCTCTTCCGCGATCGCTGAGGCAGCGGAGATGACTGACGTGGCTGAGTTGGAGCAGGAGGAGTGGGCTGACGCGATGTCGGACTTGGAGGAGGAGGAGTGGCCTGACGCGGTGCCGGACTTAGAGGAGGAGGAGTGGCCTGGCGCGTTGGCGGACTTGAAGGAGCAGGACTCTGCTGAGGCGGTGCAGGCTGATGACTTGGAGGAGCGGGAGTCTGCTGATGCGGTGGCGGACTTCGAGGAGGAGTCGGCTGACACGGTGTCGGTAGCCTTGCCGGAAAGATGATGCAATCCTTTCTCCATAGGATGATACGATGTATGGCCTCTCCCAGTGTGTGCTCTTCATCACCTCCAAGAATGTCAAGCTCTAGCCCCGAATATTGGTCCACCACCTCATCAACCACGACACGAGCATAGCCGGCTGGAATCGGGTTGCAATGGAAGGTTGCTTCGGGGAGATTTGTATAAGCAACGGCGTCTGCCACCTTCATGGATATGTTCTTCATTTTGAAGTGTAGCTCACAGTTAGTGTTCTCCATGATGTCATCCACAGGGTATCTATCCAGCAGTGCGTCGCCCGGGGCGGAACCCACACTGCTTCTCGGCATGGATGGGACGGTGCTATCCAATGTTGGATCGTCCACTAGCTGCTGCCGCTGCTGTGAGACCCCTTCCTAGCTAAGTGAGTCGATCTGCTGCTGCTGCCGCTGGAATTTGAGTGCCAACTCTGCGTGCGCTGATTCTAGGCCTTTGAAGGCGTTCTGCTTCCTGCTTCCTCTGCTCCTCCTCCAGCTTCCTCTTATTCTCCTCCATCTTCCTTCTCGCACGGCTTCTGTAGTCGGTGTTCCAGTATGAAAAGCCCTCATACCACGAAACAACGCCCTTGCCTCGTGTTCTTCCCGGGTGTTCAGGATTTCCCAGGGCGCGCGTAAGCTCGTCGTTCTCTCAACTGGGTGTGAACACCCCTGTTCGAGCATCTTCTATAACTTCAAGTAACTTATCTTTGGCTCCTTTAAGACATGCCTTGTTCGAAACTTGACCTGTCTTCGGGTCCAACGCCCCCCATGCGCATAGAACTAAGTCCTGCACCTGGGGGCAAGCTCTTAGTAACTGGAGTGACCTCTGCATTCAGCATCTCTTGCTCAGACTTATCCCACTTAGGCATTGCCACCGCGTAGCCACCTAGCCCCAGCCTATGGAACTGCTCCTTTTTTGCGGCATTGGCCTTGTTTTTCTCGAACGTTCCTTAGATAATTCTGATTCCTTGAATTTCACGAAAGCGGGCCAGTGATCTCTTTGCTTCTGTAGTGTTCCCTTGAATTCTGGAGTCTTCTTTCCTCCTTCGACGTACTTGGCCCATATACTCTTCTTGTGGTTGTTGAATGCAACCGCCATCTTCCTAAGAGCAGCGTCCTTGACTTTCTGCACATCTGCATCTGTGAAATGATCTGGTAGGGTGAAATGTTCCATGAGAGATTCCCAAAGCAGAGATTTTGCTCTGTCGTCGACAAAAGTAAGATCTGGACGTTTCTTTGCTGGCTCTTTCCATTCTTGAAGGGAGACCGAGAGTTGGTCCTTCACAAGAACACCGCACTGACGAACGAACTTGTTGGCAATGTTCTTAGGCACGATTGGTTCGCCATCAGTTTTGATGGCATCGATGTTGTACTTTACGCCCTCCTTCAACTTTCTAGCGGGCCTCGCACTGTCCTGCTGCCTGTAGAAGATTTGCTCGATCAGGAGGGCTGAAAGAAGAAAGATTGATTCATTAATATATCTTCAGTTATTTCAAGATGATCACCAGATGCCTGCTTATATAAATATACCTTGCCAGTCTCTATTATTTCAAGATCAACATTTTCTTCGTCATATTAATCATAGTTCATGACTTCATCAATTCGGTCGTCGCGATCGAATATCATATCATCACCCTCCCCGGTATTGTTCAGATATTGGGAGCTGTCATCTTCTTCATTCTGATCATCTGGCCCGCGAGGGGAGCGTATGATCTCGAATAGGGCCTCTTCTCCCTCTCTGCCAGTATTGTCCGCCATAGCTTTTATTTTACTAATCCAAAATAAATATAAAACAATTTAGTATTCAAATTACAATGCATGCATGCAGTCAATAAAGAATAAACTAATCATAGTACATAATATGCATCGTCTCAAATAATATATAATCTCGAATACATAGTCTTGAATAATATATAATCTCGAATACATCGTCTCGAATAATATATATAATCTCGAATACATCGTCTCGAATATTATATATCAAATACATCACTAGCTAGCTCGCTAATAAAGATCGAATACTACAGAATAATCTAGGCCACTCGCGGTTCCTGAGGCGCGGGCGGTGGACACCCAAAGAGAAGGAACCATCACAGGATCATAGCTCCGGTCATCTCCCCAAAGAACCTGCCAGGTATTGGAGAACGTGACGTCCATAGCAGCCATGTAGCGACGGACGTGCTCGTCCTCCTCCCTCACATGGCGACGCACCACCTCCGGCAGGGCCGGCTCCCTCCGCACCGAAAGTGGCCACGCCACCAAAGGAGCTCAGGGTCGATGACGGGACCCGGGGCCGGGTTCCTCACCAAGCGGCGAGCCCCTGAAGGTAGCACCTCCCAATGCTAGTCCCGCGGAGCCCAGTCCAGGATATGGGTCCTCTGAAGCAGGACTTCGTCGCGAACGGGTCGACGGCGAGGATGCGGGCCAGGCATCGTCGAGAACAAATACTACATGCCGCAAAAGTAACATTTTTTAAATGATTGCATTGTGATTTCTTATATGCAAATTCTAAATTTCTATAACTAAAATTATAAGAAACTAAAAAAACATCGATCATCGTCTAACAATTGCAAATTAATCTAATTCAACTAGCTAAAACTAACATTTCTAAAATTTCTAACATTTCTATAACATTAATATATCTAATTCATCAAACTAAAAGTATCTAATTAATTAATTCATCTAATACCTTTGACATTAATCTAATGTAATTAATTAATTCATCTAAAACCTTTGTATAAAAACAGAAAAAACTAAATCTAAAAACAGAAAAACATCCATAGCTAAAGCATCCACAACATCTAGTGCAAAAGATGAACAAATTGTGTGTGTGCACCGTACCTACGGCGCCGGCGGCGCGGCGGCTTCGATTGGAGGGAGGAGAGGGGGCAGAGGGGCTCATAGCGCGGGCGAGGTCGAGGCGAAGGCGACGGCGACGGCGAGGCGAGAGGACGGCGACGGGCCAGCGACGGGGGCGGCGTGGAGTCGACGGGGACGACGCGATGGGGACGGGTGCGGCACGGAGTCGACGCGGACGGCGCGACGGGGGTGGCGACGACGACGGGGTCGAAGAAGCAGAGGAGAAGAAACATAAATTTTGATAAGTGTTGTATATATAGGGATGACCTTTAGTACCGGTTGGTGCCACCAACCGGTACTAAAGGTCAAATTTTGCCAGGCCAAGCAGCGGGACACTAGTAAAAATAGGGCTTTCGTTCGGCTAGAGAAGAGCATTAATCCCGGTTGCATTACGAACCGGGACAAATGTGAGCATTAGTCCCGGTTCGAGCAGCGAGGGCACCGTACAGGCATTACTCCCGGTTCAAATAGGACCTTTAGTCCCGGTTGGTGCCACGAACCGGTACTAAAGGGTGCGATGCCCATTAGTACCGGTTCGTGGCACGAACCGGTACTAAAGGTCTAACCTTTAGTATCGGTCCGTGCCACGAACCGGTACTAATGGGGTTGAGACCTTTAGTACCGGTTCGTGCCACGAACTGGTACTAAAGGTCCCATTTTCAAACTCTACTCCCCGGATCGCCTTTGCAGTTTTGTAAAAAGCAAAATATAATGATAAAAACATCAAAAATTAAAATCCTTCCAGATGTAGTTATGTTACTACATGTACTAGTTAGGAAAATTTAAAAACTAAAATTTGGACATGCTTTGCAAAAAGTGCAGGGAAAATGTAATACGGCTATAACTTTTGCATACGATGTCAGAAAAACGTATAATATATCAAAATGTTCAGCACAAAATCTGTGTCACAGCCCTAGAGTTTGCTTGTAACTTGTGGCATTGCATCCATGCATCATGTTTAAATTTCATGAAATTTGAAATGGGGATTGATCAAACCCCTAGTACTGAAACAATGCAAATAGGTTCAACTTCAAAATATTTTCAAAGAACCCAAATTGGTTTGCAAAAATGTTCATGATTAATGGAAAAAGGTGAAAACCATATCCAGAGATGATGAATATTTTTCCAAGACATTTTGGTATTTGAATTAACCCATATTTTATTTGAATTGGGGCACTTAAATTCTATAAATAATTTTAAATGCCCCAACATATTCTGAAAATAGCTAAGGGTCTGTAATATTTCAGTTAATGCCCAAAATTATTTTCAGGATTTATGAAAATGATTTAGTTTCTAAAACTAAATCAAAACAAATTACAGAAAATAGCAAAACAGAAAGAAATTAGAAAGGACAAGGAGAGAGAGTTTACTGTGCAGCCCACTGGTGGCCCACTTACTGGCCCAGCCCACGAGCCGCCACCGTCTCCCACCTCGCGCGCCGAAGGGCCGAGGCGTGTGGCCACTGCCGCGCGGCGCGCGCCGACCACCTCCTCCTTGCCTGGCTGCCCCCTTTCCCCTCTGGACGCCTGGACGTCGACACGTACCCTCCCGGGCCCCTCTCACTCTCTCTCGAGTCGATCCCCTCCTCTATTCCCCTCCGTCGAGCTCCACCGAGCGAGCTCCTCGCCGCCGTTGCCGTAGCCGCAGCCACCGTGCTCCTCACGCTCAGACGACCTACCAGGGAGCTCCGCCAAGACGCCCTCTTCCTCCTCGATGAGTCACGTGAGCTCGGCCGCTCTGCATCGCCGCCTGCATCGCCTTCTTCTCCCTCCGGTCGCCGAGATCGCCGACAACGCCATGACGCCGTCTGTGCTTCCCCGAGCCCTCTTCGACGCCCCCTACAACCGTTGTGAGCCTCTCCGTCGTTTGCCCCTCCTCCCCATGCCTCCCGATCACCGTAGCCGCCGTTTCGACCGAAGCCGAAGCTCACCGCCGCCGGCCATGTCGCCGTCGTGGCTGAAGATGCCGTAGCTCGTGCCTGAGCGCGTCATAGTGCTCGGTTTGCTCCCAGGAGATGACCCCGACCACCAGCTGGACCTGCCGTGCACCAGAACTCCGAACCCGCGCTTGTCCGAGCTCCGGCCACCGCCTCGCTCGCCGCCGACGCTGTTTCCGGCCACCCCAGCACCTCCCACTGGCACCACGCGCGCGAGCTCCAGCTCCACGTAGCCGCTCTCCGCCGGCCATTTGGTCGCCGGAGGAGGAAACCCGCACCTCTCCGCCGTCCCTGGCCCTGCCGGTGATGAGCCCCGGGTCAACTCCGGCGAGTTTGACCCGGGTTTGACCCAAGTGTGACTTTTCCCCTGACTCACTGACAGGTGGGGCCCAGCCCTGTTAATTAGTTAGGATTAGTAGTAATTGTTTATAGCTAATCTAATTACACTGACACGCAGGGCCCACAGGTCAGTTTGACCTGGACCGCGCCCGTTGACCGCTGACATCACAGTGACGTCATGCTGATGCAATAACTCTTTTCTGGATTTATTCTTTTACAGGAAATTTCAGAAAATAGTGCTAACTTCTAAAATTCACAGGAAATCAAACGTAGCTCAGAATAAAATAAATTATATATGAAAAATGATCAGAAAAATCCAATCTATCCATCTGTACCATTTTCATGCATGTTTAAACAACTTATACCTGCTGATCAGGTCAAATAAATTAAATGGCATTTGAATAATCACAAATGGAGTTTGAATTTGAATTTTGTATTCAAACCAACTTCATTGCATTAGCTCAAACCAAAGCATATTGCCATGTCACATTCATGCATCATATTGTTGCATTGCATTGATTGTATTATTTCTTGTTTGCCGGTGTTATCCCCTCCCGGTAGACGACGTTCCGACGCCCGATGAAGAGTTATACTATCTTCAGAAGTGCCAGGCAAGCAAAACCCCCTTGCTCATTCCGATACAATCCCATTCTCTCGCTCCTGCTCTCTTTTACTGCATTAGGACAACAAGGATTCATCTGTTACTTGCTGCGGTAGCTGAACCCCTTTATCCTCTGCATGACATGTCATTCCACAAGTAAATAGATGAAACCCACTAGCATGAGTAGGAGTTGTTTGAGCCTGTTGTGCCTACTCATTCATGCTTGTTTTCATGCTGCTCTTGCTTAGAGTTGAGTCAGGTCGATTCATTGGGAGTGCATTGGAATGGTGTGTGAACATGTCCTCTTGTGTGTGAGCTAAGTGTGTGAACACGATTTGGTAAAGGTAGCGGTGAGAGGCCATGTAGGAGTACATGGTGGGTTGTCTCATTCAGCCGTCCTCGGGAACTGAGTTACGTGTTTGTGACCCATGAAACAGTTACTACTACACATTGGGATCATAATTGACTCTCTCGGCTTCTTAACCACCCATGTCCTCTGTCCGGGATTTGCAAAGTAGTTTACGGTGTTTGTAGTATCTTTGGGGTGCATGCATGCGCTGACCTTAGGGGTGGGCTGTGTTGCGGTAGGCACGTGGCCAGTGTACCGATTCGCCCGTTTGGTGTCTCGGGAACCCTGCACACATCGTTCGGGGCGTTAGTGGAAACCTCGGCGGACTCCTGCGGATGGAACCGAATAGGCGATAAACCTGGACTAGGGACTTGAGTGTTTAGGTAGGTCGTGGCCGACACCCTCGCTGGGCTTTAAGCTTGAAGGTTGCAGTACATGTCGTGTAAGCGGCGATAAGTGGTGAGCATGTGTGAAGAAGTACACCCTGCGGGGTTAATATGATCTATTGAATAGCGCGTCATGATAAAGGACTTTGGGTTTCCTATAACTGTTCATAGACAAGTGAAAGTGGATACTCTAAAATCGCAGGATAGCGTGAGTGCTATGGATGGCGTTCTCGTGAGGGAAGCGGGGCGGATCCATAGTGGTGTATTGATATGGTGAATATGTGGACTCGTGTGCGCCACCTCAAAAGAGTTACTTGCAGTCGTAGTTCAGGATAGCCACCGAGTCAAAGCTGGCTTGCTGCAGTCCAACTCCACCACCCCTTTGTTGATAATGATGCATATGTAGCTAGTTCTGATGTAAGTCTTGCTGAGTACATTTGTACTCACGTTTGCTTATTTTATGTTTTGCAGAGAGACGTCAGTCTCGCTAGTAGTTCCGCGTGGACTCCGACGTTTAGCTTGTTTCCTCAGCTACGATCTTGTGCCCTCAGCAGGATCTGGTAGATAGACAGGCTTCTAAGCCTTTTCCATTTATAGTTGTCTGTACTCAGACATGTTAAGCTTGCGCATGTACTTTGACTTGTATGCTCTGAATGTTGGGTCGTGAGACCCATGTTTGTAATATCTTGGCTCCTCGGAGCCTAATGAATAAATATTTGAGTCGTAGAGTTATGTTGTGATGCCATGTTGTATTTACACATATTGAGCATTTTGTGTGTATGTTTGAAATGCTTGGTATGTGTGGGATCCGACAACCTAGTTGTTTATCCTTGGCAGCCTCTCATATGGGGAAATGTAGTCTAGTGCTTCTGGCGGCAGTAGTCCGCTACTGCCAGTTCACGGAGTCTGCTAGCCCAGCACTACTGCTCTGGACACTTGATGGCGACATGTGTTTCACCGTTCTGTATGCATCCCTTGGAAATGTCACGCGGTGACATCCAGTCTTGCCTAGCCTGCTACAGCCGGGTTCCCGAGTCCTGTTAGCCTAGTGCTACAGCCCGGATTCACGCTGGCTGACCGACATGCTCGATGTGATTCATGTATGCCTGTCCCCATGGGTTAGTGCCGCTTTGGGTTCACGACTAGCCATGTTGGCCGGGTTCTCTGTCATATGGATGCTAGCGACACTATCATATCGTGAGCCAAAAGGCATAAGCGGTCTGGGCCATGGTAAGGCGACACCCGTGGGAATACCGTGCGTGAGGCCGCAAAGTGATATGAGGTGTTACAGGCTAGATCGGTGTGACCTAGAATCGGGGTCCTGAGAGCGTTGGTATCAGAGCCTGACTGCTTGTAGGTCTACCAAGCCAAACCGGTCGAAGTTGTGTCTAGAAATACTTTAGTTATGTAAGGGAATTGATTGTGGAAGGGAACGTAAGGCTCTTTTTACTCCTTATACCTCATGGCCATCTGATCTGAGTCATCCTCTTCTCTTCTACGGGGATTAAGAACTAGGCTTCTCATCCATCTATTAGGATGACGTGTTACTAATCCATAGACTTATAGAATTGATAGTTTCAAATCTCAGTTCAGTTTTTACTACTTCCCTATGTTCATAGCTGGTCTCAGAACCTTGATATTGTGATGTTGAGTGGTTATGCCACCATTTTTGCAGGATGTCTCAAATCATTTTGAGCATTTACAGCCGTTATGCTGTCCGAGTCATCCCAGGTCTCTAAGTAGTTTGAAGCATTTGCAAATCCCTTCCTCCCGTTCCGGTGTCCCTTTGGGCCAGATTAACCACACTAATCGGTGGGTTGAGGTACTCTGTTGCATCGACATATATGTTGGAACTATTATTATGACCATAGGTGTCTTAGAGGATCATCTAGTAATCTCGCCATGCTTTATATTCCTAGTGTGATGATTCTGGCCATTATTCTCGAAAGCATCCCGTGATGCAATTTAGTTAGTAGGCATTCTATTCCTGGGTTCTTGAACCGAGATTCACCCTACTTACCTCATGTTGATGGTGTTTGCTAGTTCCTTTAGCATATTAGTAACTTTGTGATAGTCCTCGAGGTCCGTGGTATTTCCTTCTTCCAAATGCTACGAACCGCTTAAGGCAGAAGTTCTTTGAATTAAAAGATCACAATAAGAGTGCTCTTGATGAGTTCTTCGTTCTACATTGTGAATCTGCCAGTCCTACTTTCCTGCATGGGTTATTCGGAAGAAACCTGTTGAACTTGACTCGACATACTAACCTATGCATCCAGAGCTCAGGAAGTTATATGTTCCTCGAGTTGTTCCTCCTTAGTTGTATTCTGACCCCCCCCCCCCCCCCCGTCTATCAATTGATAGTCAAGGGTATGTGTGCGATCGTGATTATCGATGCCTATTATCCTTGTGGTCCGTCAAGCCATTCTATTCTGGAATGACTAGGAAAAACAAACTCAACACCTCATCCATTTCTAGGATTGGGTCAAGCGGTTGTATTCCATGAGATCAAATGCCAATCCAGCTTTTGATTCTGTTCTACCCTGAAGTATTACCGTCTTATGTCAAGAATGTCATGAGAATTGCACCAACTCTTATGAATTCTTGTTGCAGTGATACCTCTCGCCATCATTGCTCATTCCCCGGTTCCGTGTTGTCATAACCGGAATGCTGGCAAGTGAGTCGTGATGTGTGAAATCAATACTCCTAGCAACTCCATTGCTTGGTAGTTAATGGACAATAGTCTCATTCTTAGCGTGTTGGTTATTACCTCATCATCCTAAGATTGATCATGCCACCTAGTCCTTATTTCTGGTGCACTCTTCGATCAATGAGATAGGATTGTATCATCTTGCCCTGAAAAGCAAGGTTGTTCTCGACCTTAGTAACATACCGGTGGTTCGTGATTTTCCGAATATCTTCTCGGAAGTATTACCAGGTTGTCCCCTGACTGTTATGTTGAGCTCGTGATCAAGTTGGTTTTCTCTAAACCAGCCATTCTCCAAGAATCTGTGTTGGATACCCCTGAGCTAGTTGGTTAAGCTAAACAACAACTTGGAGAGTTGGGAGATAAAAGCTTGTCTAACTTAGTTCACCTCCAAAGGGATATCTTTGTGTGTGTGTGTGTGTGTGTGTGTTGAATAAAGATGATATCTTCACCAATTGGCCCTCGTGATCAGTTGTGTGTGTTGAATAAAGATGATATCTTCACCAATTGGCCCTCGTGATCGGTTGTTGGATCTATTGCCTTGTCAAAACTTGACTTGAGTATGGGCTATCGTCAAGTCAAATCAGAACCAACGATGTTCGTAATGTTGTCTTACTCGTGGTTGATCCCTCGAGCATACAATCTCATAGTTGCAGGAACTTTGTATAAGTCATGAAGAAAGCAATAGCAACATACTAAACGATCAAGTGCTAAGCTAACGGAATGGGTCAAGTCAATCACATCATTCTCCTAATGATGTGATCCCGTTAATCAAATGACAACTCATGTCTATGGTTAGGAAACATAACCATCTTTGATTAACGAGCTAGTCAAGTAGAGGCATACTAGTGACATTATGTTTGTTTATGTATTCACACATGTATTATGTTTCCAGTTAATACAATTCTAGCATGAATGATAAACATTTATCATGATATAAGGAAATAAATAATAACTTTATTATTGCCTCTAGGGCATATTTCCTTCAAATCTTGTCGTCTTTTTGTGCTTCACCCCACCTATAAAAGGCCAAAGGCGATAAGGAGGAGAGTTTTATGCTCCCATTCCTCTCAATCTTCATCTTCCTGCTTGAGGTCTTATGCCCAAACTTTTCCCACATGCCCGAGCCAAAGTCACTGCCTTTTCCTTCCCACCATCGCCTGACAATTCCCGGAGAGGGGAAACAGAGTCGGCGGCGAAGTCCTCGAACACCGGCGGCGGAGCCTCTGGTTGCTTCCCAGACAAGGGGGACGTGGAGATCTTCCACGGTGATACGAGATTAGCTGGGCAGGCTATCTTCAACCGGATACCTGTCAGCACTGGAGCTCATCTCCGCCCGTTCTGCTCTCGTCGCTAGGAACGTCGGCTTATGTTCCATGAGGGTACCCAAACCCGGTGACGGTGAGCGGGTATGTTTTGTTTCCCACCTCCTGTGCGGCCTGAATTTTCCAATACATCCATTTCTCTGAGGCTTGCTTCATTTCTACAGCCTGCAACTCCACCACCTTGCCCCCAACACGATTCTGCACATAAACTGCTTCGTCACCTTCTATGAAGCATTCTTGTGTTTCGAGCCAAGCATTGAGTTGTGGTGGAAATTCTTCACCGTGAAGCCCCAAAACAATGGCCCAGAGGCATGTAAGTGCGGTGGCAGTGCGATCAACAAGATCCAGGGCGCCATCTACCTAGAGGGGACGTTCATCGGGACTGTCAAGAACTGGCAGGAGGAGTTGTTTTACATCTCGGATTATTCCACTGGAGAATCCTCCTCAGGGTGGGATAGTCAGTCCCTTCAATCTGACACCTTCCTCCAAGCTTAATTCCTAGAAGCCGAGGAACAACACCTCGAATAATTCTGGGGAGGTGGACAAGGTGGCCCGTTGGGTCGAGGAGGAGCTGACTCTGGATCAGGTGATGCACGTGGCTCTTAGCCTTGGCATCTAGCCCCTTCATGCCTGAGCAGATCCAATGTGGATGTTCAGTGGGGAGGAGGACCTCATTTGGGCTATCCGAGGTCATTTCTACGGGGGTAAGTGTTCTATGCACGAGATGCTCTTGCCGCTCTTCTGAGGCAAGGCCTCCAACTTCCTGATGGGACATCTTTCTTTCTGTCTATGGGGGTACATAAGTCTATGTAGGACATGTTTCTTTCTTTTTTTTGCTAGAATGTAGCGACATGTTTCATGAAGCGGGGAATAGGAGCTCCCTTGCAGAGCCACCAAGGATTTTTGGAATCCAATTTATAAAACCTACCAAATTTTGCACCGTTATGTGTTTGAGGAATATTCAGATATGACCCATTTAAAAATATTGTACTTTTATCACAAAATGCTTTTGTGCAATGACATGACCATTTGTATCATGTGTAAAAAGAGAAAATAATATGACCAAAACACACTGCATGCACCCTGAAATCCACTATTTCAGCTTCTCCAATGCCCCAGATACACTACCAACAATCTAGTCATCTCAAGAGAGAAACGAAAATGTACGTGATGACCCGTATGCTGAGATCGACTTCATTACTTCCAGGTGTGGCGCCACCCTAGAAGTAATGGATGCCACAGCTGTTGTTCTGAGAGAGAAGCACTGCTATGTACCCGTTCTTCACCCTTGTCATCATCTGAAAAAGGTTTGGCAAGCAACTACGGTCAATAGGTAGAAATTTTGGATGGAGTGACATGTATCAAGTGAGGCTACATACGACGGACTTCCGTACAAAAAAAAAGAGAAAGAAGTTTGAGGTTGCTACTCCCTCCAATTCGAAAGTATGAGGTTGCGTCAATTAATTCGGATCGGAGGGAGTATATAATTTCCCTGTGAAAAGATGGCAGTCTGCAAAGGTATGAATGTATGATCTTGTGTGTATGAGCTACTAAAGGCCTCAGGTTGTGTAACACAAGTACAGATCCATGAGGACTGCACAAACTCAAGTGTCTTGAGAACTTCTTCTCCAATCTGACGTGTGAAGGAGGCATGTGCAATGACCAATCTGACATGTGAAGGAGACAGCAGCTGTGTTTTACAGTCACTGGTGCTTCTTTTCCTGTAGTTGACTATAGCAGTGCATGAACCAGCGACGCCGTGTGTTGTATGGGCCGCTGGCGGTGTCTGGGTTGGGGCCATGCACTATGGAGTTAGTATCATAGACTTGTATTATATGGATGGTATTAATGGTATTGCTAACAGTGAGAGGTCATAGGACACTCATGTGATCATAGCAAAGCTCCCTAAAGCATGCTGCTGCGTTGGTTTTACTGGAAAAGGATTACTTGATGCCTCAACGGGTTTGGAGTTTTCATTAATAAGACTTGCCAGTACATGTTAGATTGCATTGCTGATGGAGGGGTCGCCGATAGATATGACGACCGAGGAGCTACTGTAGATAAGGACTCTGATGAAGACACTGACAAGTAAGGAGGAAGGCAGACATTTTTTTAAGAGATGGAATCACAGAATTTAGGAGATGAGGAAGCATTGGTAGTCACTGGAAGCAAGGAGTTACTTGTCTGAGATTTCCCGACTCTTGTTGATGGAGACAACGAGGCTAGAGTTATCAACTGTTGATGATATAAATACATAAGGATAATGCTTCATTAAGATCTCTATTCACAAGGACAAGAGACAGCTGAAAACTGCACCTGGTTAAGATGAGGAGCCAACTAGAGCACAATCCAACTAAGATTCTAATTACTTTCTGGTGATGATGTGGCACACGTCAAAATGTGACATACTAATTAGCTCCTTATATAGAGGTAAACACACCATTACAACTGAAGAAGAGTTTTATTAAATCATTTAATTTACAGGAAATCGGGAAACAAAGCACCGCATCGTACAAGAGACACACATCTCCAAGTGACAACTTACAAGATTAAGAAACCAGAGCAGCCAGCCAAACATTCTTTAACAAAGACATGCCCAGGAAGCCAGGTTTGCACATCATTAAACTGACAGACTAGACAAGAAGGACACTAGATCGGCCAGCCAAATTTCTTTATTAACAATGACATGCCTAGGATGTCAATCTCCAAAATGACCAGACCACAAGATCAAGAACCAGATGTCGTTTTTCATAACAAATACATGCCCAAGATGTCAGGTTGCCCATCATCAAACTGACAGACTACAGGAAAAGACACTAGACCGGCCAGCCAAACTTCTAAATAGCGACACACCCAGGATGTACAGATCAAAACCATTACATCTTTTGGTCGACCAATGCTATCACCATGTTCACATGATGGTGGAAGTCGATGATATGGAAATTCCGATGAGTTCTTTGTTGAGCCCATTAGCAGCATTTTGTCTCCCCATGAGTCATGTTGAACATCAACCTAGTGTTGGAAACTTGCGTAAGCATTTCTTCGTGTTTTGTTCATGAAGCATATGTTTGGATGAAAGTAGTGACTTCCTCTAATTCATGTGCATCTGGTGCAAGTTGCCGCCGTGAATTTGAGAAAGGTTTGTTTGCTTCCTCTGGAATCATCCCAATTCAGTCATGTATCGTGCGAAGTATTCAGTATTCGTGGTTAGGAGACTTGCAACCTTCGCTCTACATGTGTCCCTAGCACACCAAGCCACTGATTGATTTGTTCAAGGAAAAGGAGTTGTTGTGCAAATCCTAGGTCATGCACAAGACTTCGTTACCCTAGATGATGGTTCCCCACCTGAACTCGGTAGTGCTTTATCATAAGACTACTATGTGGTCATGCTTGTCTGGGACATCGTGTTCACATCTGTTTAGCAGAACCAGCTCATATTTTGGTGCTTGCTATCGTAGTTCGTCTCCCGAGAATCTCGCAATGTCATCTCGTCGATTTGTGTTGCAACCTTTCTTTTCGGACATGCTGAGCCTGAAGTATCCTATCAGCAATCGGATCTGAATCTCAGGCAGATATGATGGTTGGAACATTCCCAACAGTTGCATTGTGTTCCCAGCTTGCACCGCCATTGTGCCAATTCCCATGGGCTGCCCTCTCAGTAATTGTTGTTTAGGATCATCTTCAAAAGTGGTCCTACCATGGGTCCCATCCATTTCCGATGACAAGCAAAATCATCCATTGCGTTGTATTCAACAAGGTAGTCCACATCATCCATTCTAGTCCGAGTATGTCATTCTTTCGAACTCTTTCAAATGATCGATTGTTATTGCCTTAGGCTGTTATAAAGAGTCTCAATGATCTCTATATCAAAAGTAAATCTTTTTGCCACTTAAGGGAATTTTTCTACGGGTCACCTTCCTTAAGATGTCTCGTTATGGTATCATGGCAACTCAACTCCTCGCTACATGGACAACCGTTCACCACCTCCTTAAGTGTGAAATTGTTGTCTACCTAGTGAACCTTCGTCATCTATTACACTCCATCCCTCCGGATGTATGTTTCATGTCTCAGCTCGAGAGATGTTGCTATGTCTCATTCCGTGAGTTAATCCTGAGTTGTTCGATCCTCGAGAAGATTGATTCTTCTAAAATTCTCCCTTTCCTCTCGTTGTCATATTGGATGAAGTTCTCAAAGCAAGGATGTCAAGATCAACATATGCAACGAATCAACAACCTTATGAGGTGCAACCTGGATCGTGAAGATTGTGTTGGTCTTGTGCCCCTATGTCTTCTTACCTCACGTCTTGAATCTCGGGACGAGATTCTTGTTTAGTGGGGGTGAGTTGTCACAGCCCTAGAGTTTGCTTGTAACTTGTGGCATTGCATCCATGCATCATGTTTAAATTTCATGAAATTTGAAATGGGGATTGATCAAACCCCTAGTACTGAAACAATCCAAATAGGTTCGACTTCAAAATATTTTCAAAGAACCCAAATTGGTTTGCAAAAATGTTCATGATTAATGGAAAAAAGGTGAAAACCATATCCAGAGATGATGAATATTTTTCCAAGACATTTTTGGTATTTGAATTAACCCATATTGTATTTGAATTGGGGAACTTAAATTCTATAAATAATTTTAAATGCCCCAACATATTCTGAAAATAGCTAAGGGTCTCAATATTTCAGTTAATGCCCAAAATTATTTTCAGGATTTATGAAAATGATTTTGTTTCTAAAACTAAATCAAAACAAATTACAGAAAATAGCAAAACAGAAAGAAATTAGAAAGGACACGGAGAGAGAGTTTACTGTGCAGCCCACTGGTGGCCCACTTACAGCCCAGCCCACGTGAGCCGCCACCGTCTCCCACCTCGCGCGCGGAAGGACGCGAGGCGTGGCCACCACCAGCGCCCGCACGCGCCTGGCCACCTCCTCCCTGTCTGGCTGCCCCCTTTCCCCTCTGGACGCCTGGACGTCGACACGTACCCTCCCCGGCCCCTCTCACTCTCTCCCGAGTCGATCCCCTCCTCTATTCCCCTCCGTCGAGCTCCACCGAGCGAGCTCCTCGCCGCCGTTGCCGTAGCCGCAGCCACCGTGCTCCTCGCGCTCAGACGACCTACCAGGGAGCTCCGCCAAGACGCCCTCTTCCTCCTCGATGAGTCACGTGAGCTCGGCCGCTCTGCATCTCCGCCTGCATCGCCTTCTTCTCCCTCCGGTCGCCGAGATCGCCGGCAACTCCATGACGCTGTCCGTGCTTCCCCGAGCCCACTTCGACGCCCCCTACAACCGCTGTGAGCCTCTCCGTCGTTTGCCCCTCCTCCCCATGCCTCTCGATCACCGTAGCCGCCGTTTCGACCGAGGCCGAAGCTCACCGCCGCCGGCCATGTCGCCGTCGTGGCTGAAGACGCTGAGCTTCGTGCTGGGCGCGTCATAGTGCTCGGTTTGCTCCGGAGATGACCCGACCACCAGCTGGACCTGCCTTGCACGAACTCGAACCAGCTTGTCCGAGCTCCGCCACCGCCTCGCCGCCCGACGCTGTTTTAAGCCACACCAAGCACCTCCCACCGGCACCACTCGACGCAAGACGAGCTCCAGCTCAGCGTAGCCGCCCTCCGCCGCCATTTGGTGCCGGAGGAGGAAACCCACCTCTCCGCCGTCCCTGGCCCTGCGGCAGCGAGCCCAGGTCAACTCCGTGAGTTTGACCGGGTTTGACCTTAGTTTGACTTTTCCCGACTCAGCGGCGGGTGGGGCCCAGCCCTGTTAATTAGTTAGGATTAGTACTAATTGTTTTTAGCTAATCTAATTACACTGACACGCAGGGCCCACATGTCAGTTTGACCTGGACCGCACCCGTTGACCGCTGACATCACAGTGACGTCATGCTGATGCAATAACTCTTTTCTGGATTTATTCTTTTACAGGTAATTTCAGAAAATAGTGCTAACTTCTAAAATTCATAGAAAATCAATCGTAGCTCAGAATGCAATAAATTATATATGAAAAATGATCAGAAAAATCCAATCTATACATCTGTACCATTTTCATGCGTGTTTAAACAACTTATACCTGCTGATCAGGTCAAATCAATTAAATGGCATTTGAATAATCACATATGGAGTTTGAATTTGAATCTTGTATTCAAACCAACTTCATTTAATCTGTTGCTAGTTGCATTAGCTCAAACCACAGCATATTGCCATGTCACATTCATGCATCATATTGCTACATTGCATTGATTGTGTTCTTTCTTGTTTGCCGGTGTTATCCCCTCCCGGTAGACGACGTTCCGACGATGAGTTCGGTGACACCGATGAAGAGTTATACTATCTTCAGAAGTGCCAGGCAAGCAAAACCCCCTTGCTCATTCGATACAATCCCATTCTCTCGCTCCTGCTCTCTTTTACTACATTAGGACAACAATGATTCATCTGTTACTTGCTGCGGTAGCTGAACCCCTTTATCCTCTGCATGACATGTCATTCCACAGTAAATAGATGAAACCCACTAGCATGAGTAGGAGTTGTTTGAGCCCTGTTGTGCCTACTCATTCATGCTTGTTTGTCATGCCTGCTACTACTTAGAGTTGAGTCAGGTCTGATTCATTGGGAATGAATTGGAATGGTGTGTGAACATGTCGTACTGTGTGTGAGCTAAGTGTGTGAACACGATTTGGTAAAGGTAGCGGTGAGAGGCCATGTAGGAGTACATGGTGGGTTGTCTCATTCCAGCCGTCCTCAGGAACTGAGTTCTGTGTTTGTGATCCATGAAACAGTTACTACCACACATTGGGATCCTTAATTGACTCCCTCGGCTTCTTAACCACCCATGTCCTCTGTCCGGGAGTTGCAAAGTAGTTTCTGGTGTTTGTAGCATCTTTGGGGGCATACATGGCGCTGACCTTAGGGGTGGGCTGTGTTGCGGTAGGCACGTGGCCTGTGTACCGATTCGCCCGTTTGGTGTCTGGGAACCCTGCACACATCGTTCGAGGCCGTTAGTGGAAACCTCGGCGGACTCCTCATGGATGGAACCCAAGTAGGCGGTAAACCTGGACTAGGGACTTGAGTGTTTAGGTGGGCGTGGCCGACACCCTCGTTGGGCTTCCGCTTGAAGGTTGCAGTACATGTCGTGTAAACGGCGATAAGTGGTGAGAGCGTGTGTGAAGAAGTACACCCCTGCAGGGTTAATATGATCTATTCGAATAGCCGTGTCCGCGGTAAAGGACTTCTGGGTTGCCTATAACAGTTCATAGACAAGGGAAAGTGGATACTCTAAAATACGCAAGATAAGCGTGTGTGCTATGGATGGCGTTCTTGTAGGGAGACGGGAGTGGATCCATAGTGGTGTATTGATATGGTGAATATATGGACTCGTGTGCGCCACCTCAAAAGAGTTACTTGCAGTCGTAGTTCAGGATAGCCACCGAGTCAAAGCTGGCTTGCTGCAGTCAAACTCCACCACCCCTTTGTTGATAATGATGCATATGTAGCTAGTTTTGATGTAAGTCTTGCTGAGTACATTTCAATTTTGACCGCCTACGGCCTGTTTGCAAATTTTTAGAATCCTCAAATTCTAAAAGGAAAAAAGTTATGCTCAAATTTCAGTTTTTTTTGAAATTTTGTTAAATCTGGTCAAACTATGGTCAAACTACTTATTCAAGAAGTATTAGTGTTACTAAATAATTATTCAAGAATATTAGTGTTACTAAATAATTATTTCAGTTTTTTTGAATTTTGGTCAAATCTGGTCAAACTGTGGTCAAACTGTGGTCAAACAATGGTCAAACTACTTATTCAAGAAATATTAGTGTTACTAAATAATTATTTCAGTTTTTTTGAATTTTGGTCAAATCTGGTCAAACTGTGGTCAAACTACTTATTCAAGAAATATTAGTGTTACTAAATAATTATTGTTTTTTAGAACAATAGTTTCAAACTCAAACAGTGAAATGTGTGACTTCATGCTCAAGCTAAATTCCTGAGGGTTAATAGGATTGACATCTTACTATTGTCAGGAAAACAACAAGTGCAGACTTGGAAACGAGGGATAATAGAACCTGGAACTCAGGCTGGAGTAGTGAGAGGATGGGTGACCGTCCGGGAAGTTAGATGATTTGAAATGATGAGGGGTGATTAGAGATTAGAGGTTAAATTGAATAGTGATGAGGGGTGATTACAGATTAGAGATTAAAAAAATTCAAAGATTTTAAAATAATATTTTTTCAAAAAAATCATAAAATTTCCTTTAGTACCGGTTAGTGTTACCAACCGGGACTAAAGGTGGACCTCCAGGTAGCGTCCACGCGACTAAAGGGGGAGGCTTTAGTAACGACCCTTTAGTCCCGGTTCCAGAATCGGGACTAAAGGCCCTTATGAACCGGGACTAAAGGCCATTTTTCTACTAGTGGGAACGGCACCCCTTTAGAACCGGGTGGTGGCTCCAACCATACTAACCCCGGTTTAGTACCGGTTGGAGCCACGACCCAGTACTAAAGGGGGTGCGCTGCCACCCCACGGTGCAGAAAAGTTTAGTCCCACCTCGCTAGCCGAGGGGCGCCCGCACCTGCTTATAAAAAATGATGAGGGGTGATTACAGATTAGAGATTAAAAAAATTCAAATATTTTAAAATAATATTTTTTCAAAAAAATCAAAAAATTTCCTTTAGTACCGGTTAGTGTTACCAACCGGGACTAAAGGTGGACCTCCAGGTAGCGGCCACTCGACTAAAGGGGGAGGCTTTAGTAACGACCCTTTAGTCCCGGTTCCAGAACCGGGACTAAAGGCCCTTATGAACCGGGACTAAAGGCCATTTTTCTACTAGTGGGAACGGCACCCCTTTAGTACCGGGTGGTGGCTCCAACCAGTACTAACCCCCCGGTTTAGTACCGGTTGGAGCCACGACCCAGTACTAAAGGGGGTGCGCTGCCACCCCACGGTGCAGACAAGTTTAGTCCCACCTCGCTAGCCGAGGGGCGCCCGCACCTGCTTATAAGCCCCGGGGCGGCTACTGTCTCGAGCTCCTCTCTATTGCATGCCTTCTGGGCCTACCTCTCCTTCTCTGCCCTGTGGGGCCTACTGGGCTTGCGGGCCTGTATCCTGGCCCAACTACATATTGGGTTTCTAGTCCTATGCAGGCCGCTTTGGCCTAGTAGGCGGGCTTTTTTTGTTTAGTTTTTTCTCTTTTCTGCTTTATTTAATTTCTTTTATTTATTTCTAAGTTGTTTTTTGTTGTATTTAGAGTTTCTTTGTGAATATTTTTGCTTTAGGACATACAAACTTTCTATTAGTGCCCGTAGTTTTCAAATTTGAATAGTTTAAATTTGAATTATTTGAAATTTGTGTGAATCTCTAGTTTGTGAATAACTTAACTTTAAAAATAGATTTTTCAGTGATTCTTTTTTCTTATGTTTAATATTAGTGTGTTTTATCATTATATTCAATTTGGTAATACTTAGGTTATTTAAAAAATAAAATTCCTTTGTAACAGATGAGTTTTCGTGTGAAACCCTGATACTTCGAAAGAGATTGTCCATTTTGTACAAGAAGTGCATCCAGTTTTTGCCGTAACCCTCTCTACTTATTTGCACATGCTATGTGGGTGAAATTATAATACCATACCAACTTTCAACCTTTTTCAGAGTTCATTTGAAGTGTTTTTCAATTTCAGGGTCATTTAGCTGAAAAAATCAGTAAATGCCTGAAAAATAGCAAATGAAGTCAGAAAGGATTAAAAATTGATGACGCGGCTTTGAATGGTGCGTACTGAACGGACAAAATGTATGGAGTTGTAATAAGTAAAAAAATGAAATGCCTTTGTAACAGATGAGTTTTCGTCAGAAACCCTGACACTTCGAAAGAGATTGTCCATTTTGTACACGAAGTGCATCCATTTTTTGCCGTAACCGTCTCAACTTTTTTGCACATGCTATGTGGGTGAAATGATGATACCATGCCAACTTTCAACCTTTTTAGAGCTCATTTGAAGTGTTTTTCAATTTCAGGGTCATTTAGCTGAAAAAATCAGTAAATGCATGAAAGAATTTGTTTGCACATAATATTTCTTCACGTTTCAAATGCCAAAACACATAAGTACCCTAACTATTACAAAGATTCCCTCTGGTTTGTTCGAAGCGGGACTTTCCAGATATATAAGTCCGGAAACTCACTAGAGAAGAAAGAGATGGCAGTGAAGCCGATCACATCCCAGAGTGGGATCTTTGGGTGTGAGACTTTTTCTTCGCGTGTGTCTCTTTACACCGTAACCATGGACAATCTTCATCATTTAACTGGATGCTCGGGTCAATATTCACTGTGAATGGAGCAATTTCATCAAACTTTTCATAATCTTCTGACATGTCTGTGTTGTCATCAACTACCATGATGTTTCTTTTCCCTGAAAGAACTATGTGGCGCTTTGGTTCATCGTATGATGCATTTGCTTCCTTATCTTTTCTTTTTCTCGGCTTGGTAGACATGTCCTTCACATAGAAAACCTGCGCCACATCATTGGCTAGGGCGAATGGTTCATCTGCATACGCAAGATTTTTGAGATCCACTGTTGTCATTCCGTACTGCGGGTCTTCCGTTACCCCGCCTCGTGTCACATTGACCCATTTGCACCGAAACAAAGGGACCTTCAAACCAAGTCCATAGTCAAGTTCCCATATGTCCTCTATGTAACCATAATATGTTTCCTTTCCCCTCTTGGTTGCTGCATCAAAGCGGACACCACTGTTTTGGTTGGGGCTCTTCTTATCTTGGGCGATCGTGTAAAATGTATTCCCATTTATCTCGTACCCTTTGAAAGTCGTTATATTGGAAGATGGTAACTGGGACAGCAAGTACATGGCATCTTCAATAGCGGTGTCATGCATGGCACGTGTCTGCAACCAACCGGCAAAAGTCCTCGCTTGTTCATGTGTAATCCAGTCGTCAGACTGCTCCGGGTGTTTGGAGCCTAGAAAATTCTTGTGTTCCTCCATATACGGAGCCACCAAGGCGGAATTCTTTAGAACTATGTAGTGTGCTTGAGTGAGAGAATGCCCGTCCATACATATTATTTGATCCGCTCCTAGCATGCCTTTCCATCATGTCTGCCCTTATGCCGCGATTCAGGAACACCAATCTGGCCTAGTCAATATGCCTTTCCATCATGATTCAGGAACACCAATCATGCTTAAGGTCAGGAATAAAGTCAATACAAAACTGAATGACCTCCTCATTTTCATGGCCCTTCAAGATGCTTCCTTCTGGCCTAGCATAGTTATGAACATATTTCTTTAAGACTCCCATAAACCTCTCTAAGGGGAACATATTGTGTAGAAATACAGGACCAAAAACGTTAATCTCTTCGCATAGGTGAACTAGGACGTGCGTCATGATGTTGAAGAAGGATGATGGGAACACCAACTCGAAACTGACAAGACATTGCACCAAATCATTCTCTAATTAACCTTGGTATGATTTTTGGATCGATTACCTTCTGAGAGATTGCATTGAGAAATGCAGATAGCTTCACAATGGCTAATCAAACATTTTCCGGTAGAAGCCCCCTCAATGCAACCGGAAGCAGTTGCGTCATAATCACGTGGCAGTCATGAGACTTTAGGTTTTGGAACTTTTTCTCTGTCATATTTATTATTCCCTTTATATTCGACAAGAAGCCAGACGGTACCTTCATAATGAGCAGACATTCAAAAAATATTTCCTTCTCTTCTTTGGTAAGAGCGTAGCTGGCATGACCCTGATGTATGCCGTCTTTTCCGTGCATACGTTGCTGGTCCTCCCGTGCCTCCGGTGTATCTTTTGTATTCCCATACACGCCCAAGAAGCCAAGTAGGGTCACGCAAAGATTATTCGTCACGTGCATCACGTTGATTGCGGAGCGGACATCTAGGTCTTTCCAATAGGGCATGTCCCAAAATATAGATTTCTTCTTCCACATGGCTGCGCGTCCGTCTGCGTCATTGGGAACAGGTTGTCCTCCAGGACCCTTTCCAAAGATTACCTTCAAATCCTTGACCATATCATGTACATCAACACTAGTACGATGGCGAGGCTTCGTCCGGTGATCCGCCTCACCTTTGAAATGTTTGCCTTTCTTTCTTACGGGATGCCTGCTCGGAAGAAATTGATGATGTCCCAGGTACACATTCTTCCTATAATTATCCAAATATATACTGTCGGTATCATCCAAACAGTGCGTGCATGCGCGGTATCCCTTGTTTGTCTGTCCTGAAAGGTTACTGAGAGCAGGACAATCATTGATGGTCACGAACAGCAACTCCGTTAGGTCAAATTCTTCCTGTTCGTGCTCATCCCATGCACGTACACCTTCTCCATTCCACAGCTATAGGAGTTCTTCAACTAATGGCCTTAGGTACACATCAATGTCATTGCCGGGTTGCTTAGGGCCTTGGATGAGCACTGGCATCATAATGAACTTCCACTTCATGCACAACCAAGGAGGAAGGTTATACATACATAGAGTCACAGGCTAGGTGCTATGGTTGCTGCTCTGCTTCCCAAAAGTAATAATGTCATCTGCGCTTAGACCAAACCATACGCTCCTTGCATTACCTTCAAACTCCTCCCTGTAGTTTCTCTCGGGTTTTCTCCACTGCGACCCGTCGGCGGGTACTCTCAACTTCCCGTCTTTCTTACGGTCTTCTCTGCGCCATCGCATCACCTTGGCATGCTCTTTGTTTTGGAACAAACGTTTCAACCATGGTATTATAGGAGCATACCACATCACCTTGGCAGGAATCTTCTTCCTGGGGCGCTCACCCTCGACATCACCAGGGTCATCGCGGCTGATCTTATAGCGCAATGCACCGCATACCGGGCACGCGTTCAAATCCTCGTACTCACCACGGTAGAGTATGTAGTCATTAGGGCATGTGTGTACCTTCTGCACCTCTAACCCTAGAGGGCAGACAGCCTTCTTTGCTTCGTACGTACTCTCGGGCAATTCATTGTCCTTTGGAAGCATATTCTTTATCATTACCAGCAACTTTCCAAATTCCTTGTCAGATACACCATTCTCTGCCTTCCATTGCAGCAATTCCAGTGTGGTGCCCAGCTTTTTCTTGTCAGCTTTGCAATTCGGGTACAACAATTTGTTATGATCCTCTAAGATGCGCTGCAACTTCTTCTCCTTTTCAATTGCGCAGTTTCTCTTTGCATCGGCAATGGCCCGACCTAGATCATCAGCAGGCTCATCTGATGCCTCTTCTTCGGCTTCTTCCCGCATTGCCGGCTCAGCTTCTTCCTCCATTCTTGTATCATCATATACAGGGAACCCATGGCTAGGATAGCTGTCATCGTCCTCTTCTTCATCATTATCTTCCATCATAACCCCTCTTTCTCCATGCTTGATCCAAACATTATAGTGGGGCATGAAACCGGACTCAAACAGGTGACGTGAATGGTTCTTGAGTTAGAGTAATTGCGATCATTCTTACAGCCAGCACATGGACAAGGCATAAAACCATCCGCCCGCTTGTTTGCCTCAGCCGCAAGCAGAAAAGTATGCACGCCATCAACGAACTGGGGAGAGCATCGGTCATCGTACATCCATTAGCGGCTCATCTTCATTACACAGCACCGAATAGACCAAATTAATACAAGTTCATACAACACTTAAATGCAACATACAAATAACTCTCTAGCTAAAGCATTTAAATGCAAAAACAAATGCGATCAAGATCGCAACTAAGGTAACAATTGATCCAACAACATAATGATACCAAGCCTCACTATCAATGGCATATTTTCTAATCTTTCTAACCTTCAAGTGCATTCTCTCCATCTTGATCTTGTGATCATCGACGACATCGACAACATGCAACTCCAATTCCATTTTCTCCCCCTCAATTATTTTCAATTTTTCTTTCAAATACTCGTTTTCTCTTTCAACTAAATTTAACCACTCGACAATAGGGTCGGTTGGAATTTCCGGTTCACATACCTCCTAGATAAAAATATCTACGTCAACTTGATGGGCATAATTTGTCATAAACACGAAATGCAACAAATAGTTTTAAAAGACAATATACCACATCCAAATCATAACACGAACAAGGGCCGACGGGGACGGATATCAAAACCATGGCACTATGTATAACAAACAACGTACGGGTAAGATAATTATACAAGTAACTATATATCTAAATCACACAAACATGATTTTTTTATATAAAAAAGATAAGAACAAGAGGCTCACCACAAGGTGGTACCGGCGATGGGTCGGTGCGGACGATCGACGGTGGTTTGGACGGAGACAGGAAGGCACTAAGTAAACCACACCTACATATGCAAACTAAGAGTTATTTTGAGCTCAAATTGCATATAAATAAAATAAACTACCACATATAATTCCTCCCAAATTACTAAAACCCACAAATTAATAACTATATAAAGCATTGCAAGAGCTAACCTAGCAATGAGAGATGAAAGGACAAAGTTGCTAACCTTTGTGACCACTTGAATGGATGGGGGCCTTCAAATCTTGAAAAAAATTGGGCAAAATGTGTGATGAGCTCGAGGAAGAGGGGAAGAACAGAGAGGAGAGGGGAAAGGGGAAGAACAGGGTGAGCTCGATCGCGGGTGGACGAAGGGTTTATATAGGATGACCTTTAGTACCGTTTCGTGGCGTGAACCGGTACTAAAGGTACTAGAGGGGCCCCAGACTGACAACATCCTGCCACCACTCTCTTTAGCACCGGTTCGTGGCATGAACCGGTGCTAAAGGTTCACCACGAACCGGTACTACTGAGAGCAGCCCGCCTAGCTGTTGGAACCGGCACTAATGGTCACATTAGTGCCGGCTCAAATACAAACTGGGACTAATGAGCTGAACATTAGACCCTTTTTCTACTAGTGTTTCGTGCACATGTCGTGAAGTGATGGAACTAAATCCAGCACATCTCGGGCAAAGGGTCCGGAACTAAGAGTCTAGAGATGATGGTAACAAGGACACAAGTTTTACCCAGGTTCAGACTCTCCGAGGAGATAAAACCCTACGCCATGCTTGTGTTTTATGGATTTTGGATGGAGTACACTGATGTTGTTGTCCGTCTCCAATGATCTCTACCCTTTTGTTTATATAGATATTGGATGGGCGGGCGGTCTAGGGTTACATCCGAGTCGGCTATGTTCAAGCAGAACGAGTGGTAGATGATTTCTAGCATCTTGGAGTATACCACAAGTCTTAAAGAACCTTCCTTTCATACACCATGGGCCGCTCGACGTGGCCCACTCCCGAACCGACACAAGGGTCCTCAGCCCGGCCCATCTGGTGGAGAGACAACTTGGTGAGAGACCCCATAGCCGAGAAACCATCAGTAGCCCCTAAACCACCGGTTTTCAAGTCTTGACACACCTCCGATCTTCTGAGTAGATCTTTTTCTTCGGCCGTCGGTCTTGAAGACTGGTTCAATGAATTTTTCCTCCAAAATTACCATCTTCCAGTTTGTTGATTCTAACCATTAAATGTTTCTTTGTCCTTTTTTCTTTTCCTTTTTTCAATGGATAGAGCTTAGGATCACCAAATAACACATCGCTGAAAAAGAAGCACTGACCAGCCAGATCCCAAACTTACCTCTTAAACCTTTTGAGAAAGGCCTACCGGTTGTGGGCACATAACTGATGGCCAAGTCTTAATCGCTGATCGTATCCAAGGTCCACAAGACCACCTCGTTTTTTGCTCAGCGTCTCATCATTACTGTGAAGCATCGCATGTCAAAGATTATCGGCTCGTGATGATGGTCTAGCCCTGCTCTGAGAATATAGACCGATCCCATCTATGGGACCATGTGGCCATAAGGCGTGGGTGTCTTACTATCAGCATGGTGTCCAGACATGGGCCGAGGCCCCGCCATCGTCATGTCAAAAGAGATCGTGTGCCTTGATAAATACAATAATTATCAATCGCCCCCTCGATTCCCATGCATGTGCGATTAATACATGACACATGGGAAAATGGGAGATTTGTTGCAACAGGGCATGATAATCTTGTCGTCTTTTTGTGCTTCACCCCACCTATAAAAGGCCAAAGGCGATAAGGAGGAGAGTTTTATGCTCCCATTCCTCTCAATCTTCATCTTCCTGCTTGAGGTCTTATGCCCAAACTTTTCCCACATGCCCGAGCCAAAGTCACTGCCTTTTCCTTCCCACCTTCGCCTGACAATTCCCGGAGAGGGGAAACAGAGTCGGCGGCGAAGTCCTCGAACACCGGCGGCGGAGCCTCTGGTTGCTTCCCAGACAAGGGGGACGTGGAGATCTTCCACGGTGATACGGGACTAGCTGGGCAGGCTATCTTCAACCGGATACCTGTCAGCACTGGAGCTCATCTCCGCCTGTTCTGCTCTCGTCGCTAGGAACGTCGGCTTATGTTCCATGAGGGTACCCAAACCCGGTGACGGTGAGCGGGTATGTTTTGTTTCCCACCTCCTGTGCGGCCTGAATTTTCCAATATATCCATTTCTCTGAGGCTTGCTTCATTTCTACAGCCTGCAACTCCACCACCTTGCCCCCAACACGATTCTGCACATAAACTGCTTCGTCACCTTCTGTGAAGCATTCTTGTGTTTCGAGCCAAGCTTTGAGTTGTGGTGGAAATTCTTCACCGTGAAGCCCCAAAACAATAGCCCAGAGGCATGTAAGTGCGGTGGCAGCGCGATCAACAAGATCCAGGGCGCCATCTACCTAGAGGGGACGTTCATCGGGACTGTCAAGAACTGGCAGGAGGAGTGGTTTTACATCTCGGATTATTCCACTGGAGAATCCTCCTCGGGGTGGGATAGTCACTCCCTTCAATCTGACACCTTCCTCCAAGCTTAATTCCTAGAAGCCGAGGAACAACACCTCGAATAATTCTGGGGAGGTGGACAAGGTGGCCCGTTGGGTCGAGGAGGAGCTGACACTGGATCAGGTGATGCACGTGGCTCTTAGCCTTGGCATCTATCCCCTTCATGCCTGAGCACATCCAATGTGGATGTTCAGTGGGGAGGAAGACCTCATTTGGGCTATCCGAGGTCTTCTACGGGGGTAAGTCTATGCACGAGATGCTCTCGCCGCTCTTCTGAGGCAAGGCCTTCAACTTCCTGATAGGACATCTTTCTTTCTGTCTATGGGGGTACATAAGTCTATGTAGGACATGTTTCTTTCTTTTTTTGCTAGAATGTAGCGACATGTTTCATGAAGCGGGGAATAGGAGCTCCCTTGCAGAGCCACCAAGGATTTTTGGAATCCAATTTATAAAACCTACCAAATTTTGCACCTTTATGTGTTTGAGGAATATTCAGATATGACCCATTTAAAAATATTGTACTTTTATCACAAAATGTTTTGTGCAATGACATGACCATTTGTATCATGTGTAAAAAGAGAAAATAATATGACCAAAACACACTGCATGCACCCTGAAATCCACTATTTCAGCTTCTCCAATGCCCAGATACACTACCAACAATCTAGTCATCTCAAGAGAGAAACGAAAATGTACATGATGACCCGTATGCTGAGATCGACTTCATTACTTCCAGGTGTGGCGCCACCCTAGAAGTAATGGAAGCCACAGCTGTTGTTCTGAGAGAGAAGCACTGCTATGTACCCGTTCTTCGCCCTTGTCATCATCTGAAAAAGGTTTGGCAAGCAACTACGGTCAATAGGTAGAAATTTTGGATGGAGTGACATGTATCAAGTGAGGCTACATACGACGGACTTCCGTACAAAAAAAAGAGAAAGAAGTTTGAAGTTGCTACTCCCTCCAATTCGAAAGTATGAGGTTGCGTCAATTAATTCGGATCGGAGGGAGTATATAATTTCCCTGTGAAAAGATGGCAGTCTGCAAAGGTATGAATGTATGATCTTGTGTGTATGAGCTACTAAAGGCCTCAGGTTGTGTAACACAAGTACAGATCCATGAGGACTGCACAAACTCAAGTGTCTTGAGAACTTCTTCTCCAATCTGACGTGTGAAGGAGGCATGTGCAATGACCAATCTGACATGTGAAGGAGACAGCAGCTGTGTTTTACTGATCCTTGGTGCTTCTTTTCCTGTAGTTGACTATAGCGATTGCATGAACCAGCGACGCCGTGTGTTGTATGGGATTGGCGGTGTCTGCAGGTTGGGGCCATGCACTATGGAGTTAGTATCATAGACTTGTATTATATGGATGGTATTAATGGTATTGCTAACAGTGAGAGGTCATAGGACACTCATGTGATCATAGCAAAGCTCCCTAAAGCATGCTGTGCGTTGGTTTCTTCGAAAAGGATTACTTGATGCCTCAACGGGTTTGGAGTTTTCATTAATAAGACTTGCCAAGACATGTTAGATTGCATTGTTGATGGAGGGTCGCCGATAGATATGACGACCGAGGAGCTACTGTAGATAAGGACTCTGATGAAGACACTGACAAGTAAGGAGGAAGGCAGACATTTTTTTAAGAGATGGAATCACAGATTTAGGATATGAGGAAGCATTGGTAGTCACTGGAAGCAAGGAGTTACTTGTCTAAGATTTCCCGACTCTTGTTGATGGACACAAGGAGGCTAGAGTTATCAACTGTTGATGATATAAATACATAAGGATAATGCTTCATTAAGATCTCTATTCACAAGGACAAGAGACAGCTGAAAGCTGCACCTGGTTAAGATGAGGAGCCAACTAGAGCACAATCCAACTAAGATTCTAATTACTTTCTGCTGATGAGGTGGCACACGTCAAAATGTGACATACTAATTAGCTCCTTATATGGAGGTAAACACGCCATTACAACTGAAGAAGAGTTTTATTAAATCATTTAATTTACAGGAAATCGGGAAACAAAGCACCGCATCGTACAAGAGACACACATCTCCAAGTGACAACTTACAAGATTAATAAACCAGAGCAGCCAGTCAAACATTCTTTAACAAAGACATGCCCAGGAAGCCAGGTTTGCACATCATTAAACTGACAGACTAGACAAGAAGGACACTAGATCGGCCAGCCAAATTTCTTTATTAACAATGACATGCCTAGGATGTCAATCTCCAAAATGACCAGACCACAAGATCAAGAACCAGATGTCGTTTTTCATAACAAATACATGCCCAAGATGTCAGGTTGCCCATCATCAAACTGACAGACTACAGGAAAAGACACTAGACCGGCCAGCCAAACTTCTTAATAGCGACACACCCAGGATGTACAGATCAAAGGCGAACGCCTTCCTCATTCTCCTCAATCTCATCCTCCACCACTTCCCATTCAGAGATCCCAGGGGGCAATGTGTGAGTTTCTTCATGCACCCTGACAGCGAAATTCTGAATCGATGAAGCTCCCTCCAGCAGCACATGTTTATCTGCCTCGTTTTGTAGACCTGCCCAATGACACAAAAAGACACACATGAAACAGATCAAATCAATAGGAGCCGGCAGCCTTTTTTTTATCAAAGCAAGCTTTGTTACGAGTTCTCCACAAGGCGCAACAAAAAGCAGTGATACCAACTATATGTATATTATAATTCCCAAATGGATTATATCAGCAGCCCACAAAAAATAATGCAATAAGCAAGTAGGCCTATCAAGAAGGCCAATTGAGTTCAAATCGAGCTCCACATATAAGTGGCAGCCGAACACACAAAGAAAAGATGGTGTATGGATTCAACCTCATCACAAAACTACAGGAAAAGTCTCCAACCACTTACTTTTTTTCATGTTATCTTTGGTTGTAATGGCATTATGCCAGATTAACCAGAGCCAAATTTTGATCTTCAGAGGGATCTTGGCTTTCCATATAAAGGCATAAAAGACCTATCCGGACCTCGCTGAATAAATGCTGGTAAACTGATTAGACGGAGAACATCCCAGATTTGGAAAATCTCCAATTGGGATAGTCTGCAGGGCTATACCATACAGGAATGTCCTAAGTTCAGTACACTATTGTTCCAAGTTAGTCGACAACCACCTTCTAAACCTCATCAAAGAGCATTGTGATGCGGCAAGATCAGCTACAGTTTTATTCGTGTCACAACTAATATCTTACAGGCCAGGAAAGATAGCACTCCAAGGACTGCTACCACACCAGGAATCCCGTCGGAAGTCAGTCTGGGTCCCATTGCCAATCATCATCTTTCTCCCAGCCAAATAAACATGCTTGACCTTGAGTAAATCAGACCACATCGTGGAGTCAGACTGCTTGTGCTCAACCTACATTATTCCATTATGAATTTTATACTTTGCTCTAACCAACTGTTGCCGTGGACCATCTCCATACTCCAGCTTCCACCACCACTTACATAAAATATGGCCACATTAAACAATTTCAAGTTCTTAATCCAAGGCCACTTTTGCACTTGGGTCTGCAATCCAACGCCCATTTGACCAAGTGGTACTTACTTTTAGGGCTCCCCCCTTGCCAGAAATACCGGCGTATAATCTTATTCATTTGCTCTAGGATCGAGTCATGCAACAAAAACATTGACACATGAAAGATGGGCACACTGCTAAGAGTAGAGTAAATCAGAATTAATCTGCCCCCAATGGACAAAATCATGCCAATCCATCCATCCAGGCACTTTACCGTCTTGTCAATGAGAGGGCCCCAGTCGCTCACATGCAGCCTGGACCCATAGACAGGCACTCCTAAGTACTTGATAGGCCAACTGCAAACAAATCAGCAAATTTCAGAACTTTCTCACTATCATCTAGTATCATAATAATTTCACTCTTGTCGAAGTTCATTTTGAGCCCAGACATAGCTTCAAATAAATACAATATGAGATTCATGTTAACACGCTTATTCTTCATCATCTTGCAAAAGAATAGTACTATTGTCAGCGTATTGCAAAATCAAATCCTTTAACAGGTCGATAATGGATCTCCTTGGCTAAACCCAAACTGCCAAGTAGGAACATCCTCTCAGCTCAACACATCTCCTCCTCAGATATGCTCAATCAACTTTGTCGCACGCCGGTCTAAATCCTTCAGCTCAACACATCTCCTCCTCGATATGCTCAATGTTATCTTGCCATACTATCAATTTTGTGGAACACCTCATGAAGAACAAAACCCTCCATAATGTTCCTATTTCGATAAAACAACTTTAAACAGAACTTGCAAAAGCAACACCAGATCCACAGTTGATTCTGTTGATTATCATTGATCATGTTCTAAGTTTTCTAGCTCCATTGTCCAATGATAGCAATAGGAACACCATCAGGTTTATCAATGCAACCTTTTTTAAAAACTTTGTTTTAGCATTCCCATGTTCTGCAACAGTGTAGAGCATTTTCTTTCTAGCTCTGCCATTAGCAATTTTGTGAAAAAACTTTGTTTTAGCATCCCCTTGCGACAACCATCTTTCTCCAAATCTTTTATGCCATAATCTATCTTCCTCCTCATATATATGCAACAATTGCTCTTCCACATAACTTTTTCTAGCATACAACACCCCAACCCAAACACGGGTTCCTCCAAACTTTCCAGATTAGCAAGCTCAACAAGCAACTCCTTTTTCCTCTTGACAATATCACCTCTCAAATTAGTCCCCCAACCTTTGAGACTGGCCTTCACATTTTTCAGTTTCAACAGGAATCTTCCAAGGTTATATTTGGCATAAACCTGAGTCTGTCAGGCAAGATCAACTCTTCTCATAAACTCAGGATGAGAGAGCCAAGAGGTTTCAAACCTAAATTCTTTACTCCTTTGTTCACAAATCTCCTCAATGTCCATAATCAAGGGATTATGTTCTGAGACAGCTCTAGGCAACTTCCTGACATATGTTGTTAGTGGGAATGTCAATTCCCATTCGTCGTTAATCAGAACTCTATCCAACTTCTCCAAAGTAGGGTCCTCTTGGTTATTAGACCAAGTATATGCCCCACCAACCATATGCAACTCCCTTAGTTCATGAATTTTAATAACAGAAGTAAACATGTCCATATATATGTATGTGTTCACAACTTTATTCTTATCACTATGAAAACGCAAAATATTAAAATCACCACCTATTAACAAAGGAATGAATTGATCAACACACAAATCACATTAAGTAGCTAAGTAAGATTCTTAATCACAATCTTGAGCAGCCCCATATACAATCACCAAGTACAATTTATGCAGTGATTTTCTATCAGTCAATAAAACCCTCACAAAAAATCTACCAACATCACTATCATGAATATCAAATCTAGGGGATTTGATGGCACATAATAACCCACCAGAGTTGCCCACGGAGGGGGACCAAAAGCAAGAGTATACAGCCCCAGTATAAAATTTTCGCTACACAGGAGTCAATATGCTCCTTCATAGTTTCCTAGAGCTCCACAAAGTCAACATAATTATCAGGAAGACATGCCTCTCTTTCCCACCCCCGCTGCAATTCCATGAGACCAATCATTGATGTTTATTAGATCTGTTGCGATTCCTAGGGCCTGACACAATCCCACTCAAAGGGTAGTTTTTGCCGGTCCTACTTAGGGATACTGTGCCACTAAGGGACACCCCATTAAAAAAATTCTCAACACTCTTCTTTTTAAGATTTTTCTTAGCTCTTCTAGATAAAATAGGAGACAAGTTATCCACCAAACTGGGTATTCTATCATCAGGAACATGAATTTTATCCACATTAGCATCCCCATAATGGAAGAACTCATATTCAGTGAATTAGTAATACCTTGGTTCCCTTCAATCAAACGAGCAGTATGCCAGCATTTGTTGTTTTCCTAGCACAATAAAATGAACTGTTAATTTCAGTATAAGGGAATGAATATCTAACTAGTTGAATGATAAAATCATATTAGTTACATAATTAATTGATACTAAACTTTGATACCATAAAAGCATTTCTTTGTTTATATTATTTCCATCTTAGAGAATTTACTAACTGGTAAGATATATCTAAATATAAATAATCAAGGTTGTCCGTGAGATAATATTAGGTTGAATTATTTTTGGATTAACAAGTACCAGAATTGATGACCAGAATGTAAAACATGAATAGAAAGGCAGGGATAAGATCAACAACAACAACAACAAAGCCTTTCAGCCCCAGGCAAGTTGGGGTAGGTTAGAGTTGAAACACGTAAGATCAACCAAGTAAGGTATAGAACATGAATAATTCCATGCACGTGTGTCCATGGCTAGTTCTTTGGTGATATTCCAGTCCTTCAGATATGTATTCATGGACTACTCCCATGTCAAGTTCGGTCTAGCCCAACATCTCTTGACATTATCAACACACTTTAACTGTCTGCGATGCACCGGCACTCCTGGAGGCCAGCGTCGTATATGCCCCAACCATCTCAGGTGATGTTGGACCCGATCCTTTCTTGTGTAGCCACATATCCATCTCAGCATGCTCACTCTACTACACATAACTGTTGGACATATCACCTTTTAGCTAGCAAGCATTTGGCACCATAAAACATCGCAGGTCAAATTGCCATCCTACAGAATCTTCCTTTTAGCTTTTGTGGCATTCTCTTGTCACACAGGACGCTAGAAGCTTGATGCCACTTCATCCATCCAGCTTTGATTCGATGGCTCACATCTTCGTCAATATCACCATCCTTCTGCAACATTGACACCAAATATTGAAAGGGGTCTTGTTGAGGTACCACATGCCCATCAAGGCTAACCTCCTGCTCCTCCTCATGCCTAGTAGTACTGAAACCTAGTTCTACTATGCCTAAAACCTTTCGATTCCAAAGTTTGTCTCCACGGCTCTAACTTTCTATTAACCCCCGCCCGAGTATCAATGAGTAGCACAACATCATAAACAAAGAGCATTCAACATAGGATATTTCCTTATATATCCCCTGTGACCTCATCCATCATCAAAGTAAAATGATAAGGGCTCAAAGCCAATCCTTGGTGGAGTCTTATTTTGATAGTAAAGTCATCAGTGTCTTCATCACTTGTTCGAACAATTGTCACAACATTATCATACACATCCTTGATGAGGGTAATGTAGTTTGTTGGCACTTTGTGTTTCTCCAAGGCCCACCACATGACATTCCACGGTATATATATGGTGGGCCTTCTCCAAGTCAATGAACACCATATACAGGTCCTTTGCTCCCTATATCTCTCCAATGCGTGAACAATGGCCTCTACTCAAGGATGTTGCATCAAGCCCTGCGTCACCTCTGGAGATTACTTGGTCACCGTTGGCCTCAATGAAACGTCAAAAGATTTCCAACATTTGTGAAGCTCTATCACCTAAGTAACTGGATGTGTCAATGTTAAAGGGTTGTATGCCTCAAAACAGGTCCACTAGTAGTTTGCGGCCTTTTTGCTTGGCCAATCTCTTTAGATTTGTTCGTCCTTTTGAGGTGTAGTTTTTGGATTTTTGGAATACTTTGGTTGTAGCATGTAGTTCGTGCGATTTCATTTATATGGAGCCGGGGAGAGACTCCCTATTTTTCTAAAACAATATCCGCCAAGGTGGAGTTCTAAGTCCCTATCAACGATTAATTCATTGTCGGTCTTATGACTGAGTCATGAGTCATGTAATATACTATAGTGGGTAGGAGCCCAAGGAATCGCATTGGAGACAATAAAGACAGATTACTCATGCCCCTGAGATGTATAATAGACCTACGTCCTGGTATGAGTTTTGTAAGAATGGTGATCTAAATGGCTTGAGTATTTGGCAGAGGTCTTTGAGTCCTTCGGCATGAAGTCTTGAATATTCCGTTATCTAATCCTCTAGAAAATTAGGAACACATCTTCTACTTATAATAGAATTCTGGAGTTAGCATGCCACTAGCCAACGCAACCAAAAGTCTGAATTCATTAAAAGGGTTAGGCAATCCACAGATACACTTCAACACCCCCTCTCACGTGTGACGCGGGAAGTCAACACGTGAATAGACTCAGAGGTATGGCACGAGAAGCATATACATGACACAGAGGGGGGCAGCATCAATTTTTTGGATAAATTGCGAAAGCTGGTACTTGAACTAAAGAAGTTAGGCCCTGATAAATAACATGTTGAGCTTAATGCACTAGCCAACACAGCCAAAATCCAAACTCATGGAGAGAGGCAAGTTACATATACACTTCAACACCCATTTTCACGTGTGATGTGGGAATAGACTTAGAGCTACGGCTCAGGAGGGCTATACGTGAACACAGGGGGGCAACAACAACGTTCGGATAAATTGTGAAAGGCAGGACTTGAACTCAATACCTTAGGCTCTGCTACCATCTTAAGTTTCATGCACTAGCCAATGCAACCAAAAATCCAAACTCATGGAAAGGCTAGGCAATTCACTGTTTGGTTTGGAGGGAATTCTATAGGATAGAATTTCAATAGGAAAAATTCTTTTTGAGTCCTTTGGTTTGTAGGAATATAATCCTATTCCTATGGAGGAATTCTTCCTATCCTCCACATTTCATAGGAAAATAAACATTAGCCTAGACTCAATGGAAATATCCTATGATGTGGACCAGAGGACATCTCTTTTCTTACTACTGTTTGTAGGATTTGATACACTTCAACACATCCTTATTCCTCCAAGGGCCCAACTTTGCACGATCGGCTCTAGGCCTCAGGGGCCCATAGGTACTCTTTGGTCGACTTGGTCTGTCGGGCCCATACGGTATGTGCCTCTGATAGTTTAGCACTACTCGCAATTTAATGTCGTTTATATTGTGGGGAATGTAACCAATGCCCATAATAGCAGAGGTGCACTGAGGGAGTGGGTGGCATGTGTTGACGCTAGGTCGACCGACGTGTGATATTATAGCAATATGAATGGGGAGGAGCACTCCTAGTCCTGCATTGAAGGTGTAGGCCTCATGTTCAAACTCCATCATCAGACGTAATACCTCTGTGACATATTGTTGTGATCGTGGATCCTTGTATGATTGTCTTCCCCTCGGATTTCTAACATGTATTACACTATTGGATAGCACCATCCAAATAACCCCATCGGATGTTTGAGGGTTATTTTGCCACCATGGCAGGATATGCTGCCAAGGATGTGATACTTTCTTCCTTTCTTGGGGCTTTAGGGATAAAGAGAGTAGGAACACTTTTATTTCAATGATACTCAGATCCAACGTGATATGATAGCCCATACCAGCAACTAATACATGTCAACACTCCACGTGTGTTGCCACACACCAAAACCACTTCAGGGGGTTGATCAGGGTCTAAACCTTGAGGGGTCAGAACATATAACCTAAGGGGGCCAAGTAGACTTTTTATATCTCGTTGGCATCAACACTCCACGTGTGTAATTTTCAACATATCAGCCCCCCTAGTCTTTAGAGTATCAAGAATTATCTGATTTATCCATTTTTGTCTTTTCCTCACCTTTGTGTTTTATTCCATAGGCTATCATGTGCCCCATGACACTAAACCATGTAAGGGATTAAATTTGTTAGATGGGTAAACTATGGAATAAGGGGACGGTAAAAACTGAAAACAATAATCAAGTAGACACTCAATAAAAAGCAAACTAAGGAGTAAAAGGTTGCTCTTGCTTATAATAACTTCTAGTAGTGCTCTTCTCTAAAGTTTCATAGTAGAGAATCATCTTACACGACTTGGACTTGTAAATCCAAATGATCAAGCATGTCAATGGAATGTTAAGACACAACAGTGAGAAGGGGCAGAAAGCCTGATCACTCTTCTCCCAAAGCAGGGTCACACTGGAATCCATTATCATTAATCGAACAGAAATGTCCCAACTAGCATAATTTTGCATTTTGTGACTTGCGAAGAAATAAATACCAAAAACACCAACTATCCTCCATGGATTCAACTTTCAAGAAACAAGTATACCCGTGAGGAATTACCAATTAGAAAGCCTGACCACCAATTATAGTTACTAATTGTAAATTTCGCATCAAATGAAACACAAGAGGGTATTAAACCATCTTGAACAAAATGGAAGATTGAGAACACAACATATTTAACCATAAAAATACTCCCACTAGGGAAAATGGTATTAGCCTTCTTTAGGGAAACAAAAAGGGAAACTATGATGTAGTACATGTTAGTTGCATATGACCTTTAACAAATGTAGTAGAATCTTGTTAATTGCACATGATTTTACAAACCTTGTTAAATGAGCACGTTGGTATTCGAAAAACTGGTTATAGCACTATTAAGGATGAGATCAAATAGGAATTTTTCATCAAGTAGTGAATTCTCTACTCCTTGGCATTGCCAAAGATAGTAATCACGCCTTTTGGTCCAAGCATCTTAAGTTTCAGGTATACATAATACGGTCAAGCCCTAAACTTGGTGTAGGCTGATCGCCCAATAACTGCATGCTATGCACTCTAGAAATCCACCACCTCGAAAATGAGGTTCTCTTTCTAAAAAATCTTGTCCTGAAGCACTACCTCCAGGTAATTAGCCCCAAAGACTAGGGCTTCTTTCATGGGATCACTTCATGGAACTGCATGTGGATCACACTCAACTTGGATAAGGAATGCCCATGTGCTTGCGTCTTTGGCGTGAGATTAAGTTTATCCCATTGTTGCCATCCATTAGTCCATACAGCAGTCGGTAACCATTCACAAGTGGATCTACGATTAGCTCTTGGAACATGCACTAGATGATCCGGCTAATCAAAAGTAATGGATATTTCCAACAAATCCAAGTATTTAGGAGTTGAGATTACGGCGACATTCACATCCCGACTACAAAGCTTATGCACACGTTTTGACTCAGGATCTGCAAAGATCAAGAGTACGCTTTGCTCTCTCAAGTACCAGTTGTCTTGGTCATCCTCCTCTTCGTCTTTGCTCTTGCCTTCAAAAGGCGTTGACCGCCAATCTGCCTGACATCGTCCTCTTTAGAGCCATGCGCTGCCGAGTGGTGTGGTTCAGGTATACAAGATTCCCATCATCGTCCTTGGTGATGTGGATGATACACGGTTTGTCCAGAATATCACCTTCTGTGGCTGCCTTTTTACGAGGCATCCACTCTTTCTTCTGGTTTCCTTTTCCTTTGTTTTGATTGGCAATTGCCACCAACTCGGAGCCGCTAACACCATCTTCCCATCTGACTTGCGCTTGTTGTTACTATTATTATTGTTGTTCATGCTTGGCCTGATGATTGTTATTCTTACGATGAGGCGGCTCTGCATGTCACTTGCCTCTAAGGATTCGCTCCTCTTCCCCGCCATTTGCATGGCCGTTTGCTATTTCCATCAGTCGGCCCAAGGTGCCAACTTCCAAGTGGCCAAGTTTCAGGCACAAGTTGCAATATATGATGCCTTGCTAAATTATGAAGTGTAGCCCATCTCTGGATATACTCCTGACTGGTTTCATTGGGCTTACGGACGCTTTAAGCGCAACTCCGTCATTCCATCAGGACACTTGTAAGGGCCTTCATATTTTTTGACAAAAAACCCTCTGAGAATCTCCCCAACTGAAAATACTGTTGGGCGGCAAGTGCTTGAGCCAAGCTCGAGCTGACCCCTCCAGCACCAGTGGGAGGTGATTCATAGCAACACCATCATCACTTCAACCAATCCGAATGAGATAATAATCAAGCCAAGTTTCAGGTTTGGAATTTTCGTTGTATTTATCACCATCGGATGCCATTCAGACTAAAACACAAGGGACCTGAAATATTGGAAGCACTCAAAATATCCCTTCATAGTAACCACGCTCCGCTTTGTCCCACGATTACGGGCCAAATGATCTCGAGCATCACTGCGGTCAATCATCCCTGCTTAGGGCGGGTCAATCATCCTATGGCATGGAGAATCACCATGGCGCCAAGGAGACACATCTCATTGGCGTGGTGAGTAGCCATAACACGGGGTTAAACATCACGGTGGCGAGGTGAATAATCATTGAGGCTAGGTGAACATCTTCGAGCACAAGATGGATCTTTGGCGTGGTGGAGTCAGATCCCCATGATCGACACATCACTAGATCGAGGAGGAGATTTCCCAGCGAGGTGGCAAAGCATTGGATCTGCGACCCACATGAGGATTGTGGCTCAATGTTGTGGTATCAGCTCGAGCCGACTTGGAAAGCAACAGTTATGCGATTGCGTGTCCGCCTGGTTTTGTCACATTTTGTCACAAAGCCACTATGGTAAGCACTAACATGACGAATATCATCCGCCGTTGAACCTAACGGCTAAATTAAATCTACTATCTGAGTGGTTGCGCTTGCATTGCGGTGTGAGGAGCGGGTACAAACTTGGTCATAGTTTACCAAACTTAAATTTCCAAAATCTATATGCACAACATTATGGAACAAAGGGAGTATCACTTATGAAAGTATCATGTATGAAAATAAATGCATAGTAATTCAAAACGTACTAACAAAGGGGAGATTTATTTACAAACATGAACAAGCAAGAGTTAAAGAAATTGCACATTGTACCTTGCCACGGAACCATGCGCCCCTGTAACCACGATCAAAGGATCTTGTGTCTATAGCATCTCCAACTTTAACTGGAAGTATTAGGTCCATTCTGAGCCAAGCAACTACACCAATAAAATGTTGTGTCAACTCATAAGATTAAGAATCCCACAACTAAGTTAAATAAAATGCATACCTCAATATCAACACTAAGCTACAAAAATAAATAGTTGTATCATCAGCAATACTCAGGCATGCTCATTCATGATCACAACAACTTCAACAAGCTCACTCCCACGAAGGTGCTTCGGAGGATTATTGCCCAGGAGCTAACAATGCACGCACGGAAAAGCTTATGGCCTCAACATCTCACACTAAGAACATGGCATCGAAGACCATTAAAAAACATGATAAACATAAGTGGATTCCCAAGATATCAATGACACTCACCATTTTAGTGACAGATTCTCAGTATGCCAAAGAATGATGAAAGAGATAAGATGTTTGGTCAAGACACCACAAGAACTTGGGCAGCTCCAAAGAAGAGTCTAACCAATAGGCCTGCTTCGTGTGTGCGAAAGCAGTCACTCCATTGTGGAATGTTTAGAACAAAGATAAGGGCAAGAGTCAGAACAAGATAAATCACCATGGCAAGACAATTCCACATGAAGTACATCTAACAGCTAGTATTTTAGGGATGCCAGGGTGGGAAATATCTTGGACATCCAATTTCTAAACTCCCTCATTTTCTTCATCTCCTCTGCTCTTCCAATGAGATATTTAGATAGCAATCAAGCCAAGGATTACCTTGAGGCTAAAGATTAAGACATGTTTCCATTGTCTCCTAGAGAGTTAGTAAACGCATGGTGCTTGCCACGCAAGAACCTGTCATCGGTCACAAATATATTCATTTTCTTTTCTATCTTCCCAAGTAGTACCAAATTATCCAATCAAGAAAAAATTGTAATAATCTATGGTTTAGAAATCTTGTAAGATATGCAACACCTGTGCAAGCAAGTAAAAAGTTATTTGTTATTTTGGTCAAGTTAGAACTGAAACAAGATCTCAAGCTCACAATGCCTTTGCCTTTCCTCGACTGTAATCCCACTAATATATATTTAATTTCAATTAGACATGTGTAATCATTACCCCTTCATCCCATATTAAAGGGTGTTATTCGTTGTGTTTCTTCCTGCTCAAAAACAAGAAAACAGGGTGTCCTATCTCCACCGATCCACTTCTCCTCGACATGCCCCACTATCATGTGTGCTTGAGTCGTCCTCGCCTTGGCACCACCCTTTGAATAGTTGGCACCACTCTTTGAATAGCACCTCATTGACTTTGCCATTAACCTTTCCCTGTTAATTGTTACATGGTGTTGATTGTTCATGGCCATGCATGCGAGCGATTCCCGCTGATTGCTGCACAAAGCGCATGCTAATTGATGGTGACCATGCAACATGCTATAGCCCACTGTTAATTTTGGTACAACATGTGTGGCCTGAGGCGTGTGGGAGTGAGCACAAGGACTAATTAGTGGTGTCATTGGTCTTAGAAAAAAACCGATACGCCCTCTAATATGGAATATATGAAGAAGGTGCTGTATTTGGCATTCAAGCATTGGGTTTCCTTTTGGATCTTGCTTGATGAAAAGAGGAAATTTCATCGTGATGGGGATAGATCATTGCAATTGTTGGTCTTCAACGAGGAATTCCTAGTAAGCGCGAGTCATCAGCTCGCGTTGACTACATCCCTACCCTTTGTACACACTGCACGTCACTCCTAGCGATTGAGTGGTCCGGTGAAGTGTTTGAATCATGAGTGACGGGGTGGTTCGCTGCCCCAGCGTCATGAAGCCCATTAAACCTTATCATTTAGAGGAAGGAGAAGTTGAGACCTCATCAATGGTAGTCCCCGAGGGACCTCATTTGGCATGCTTGTGTCCTACAATAGGGGGACCAATCTTTGATGCTTTTCATGCTAGTCATCAACATGCTCAATGCCGTGGTGGTTAGGTGTGACCATGCATGTTGACCATGCCTACCTTGACACTTTCTAGAGGTGTTCGTGGGGGCTTCGGGCTTGTGCGTGAGTATGGTTGAGTGTGATAGTGCGGATCAAGTTCGACATTGGGAAATGCCGATTGAACTTGCGCCATTCCCCAGTAGGCCTGGTGTACTGCTTACCAGGTACCCTAGGCATCGGTATTGCATGCCTGCGCTAGTGTGAAACCTTGGGATGCACCCAAATATAAGCTTTTCAGCTTGGTCTGCACTCCTAGATAGATGTTGGACCTCTGATAGGGTAGCGTGTTGCAGCCTCCCGCCCTTCCACATCCAGATGTGTGCCCTTTGTGCACAAGGTCACTGAAAACTCTCAACCACCTCCTAGTCGGTTGTGTATCCTCTCATGAGGTGGCGTCGGTATCATGTGATGAATTGATGTTGCCTCCTACAAGGCATGACATGTTATAGTCCTCATGGAGCCTAGCCAGATAGTGGCTCCCCACTGTGGTTAGGGGTGGTTTCAACTTGGTGGCCACAACACCATGCAATCCATTTGACTGGAAAGAACTAGTTAATGGCTTCCCATTAGGACTAGTGGTGGTTTCAACTGGATGGCCACTGCACCATGCGATATACTTGAACGAAAAGAAATCAGTGTGATTTCAAGAAGAAATTCATGTCAGCAGCAAATGTAACTAACCAAATCAAAGATCAATGCCGACAACGGAAGTTGGTAGACAATGGTAGTCCAATGAGAATGATTACTTAGCCTTAGTTGCGGTTGTGGCGTTGCTATATCTGAGACCTTTGAATATCTCCTCATAATTGTAACCCCTCTATATCTTAATATATAGACACAAACTGAGGGTTCTCGAAAAAAAGGTTGGCAGAGGCAGAATAAAAATTGCAACTCAAGCGTTGGGTGGCCTGTGAGGATAATAGAAGGATTTTTTAGCATCATAATCCTACTACTACGATTGAATACTGCAAGCACGGGCAAACAATTGATCCCACGTTCATAAACATGTCTATCATGTAAAATAGGCAGATTATTTTGACTATGATTCTTCTTTTAAACTTGTCTCCATTCCCTTATTTATTACGCGTAGATTGTATGATATGTTCATCCAATTAAGTTACATCTTTACCTAATAGTCCCAAGGCTTAATTAGCAAAAGAGACCAAAGTAAATTGGGGTTAGGGAATTTGATATAAAAAAATATTGTGAGCTTGCCAAGGTTCAGTGGAGATGGCAACTTAATGAAAGATGGGCTTTGGTAGGCGAACTGCAAAATGGGATTGGACCATATGGCTATCAAGTTTGTTTATCTTTACTGTGATTTTGTGTTATCCTATAGTCAGATGTGTTTTAGCGAAATGTGCACTGAAACCACCATAATCAAGAAAGTCCAAGCCTCTCCCTTCTGTCCACCCCTTTATGTATGATACCAAGAAAGTCTATTGGAACTTCTTTTTACCAAGCTTTTTCCCTTATACACATACGCTGAATGATATGTGATATTTGCAACAAAATACTCCCTCCGTCCGGAAATACTTGTCATCAAAATGGATAGAAAGAGATGTATCTAGAACTACAATACATCCAAATACATTCTCTTTTATCCATTTTGATGACAAGTATTTCCGGACGGAGGGAGTAGCAATAAGGAGACAAACACCAGTTTCCTAAGTGCGCTCCACTCCTCTACTTGTGTTCTGTGCATAAGTGAAGATGTATCGACATTTAGGAATGTATGTGGTTAGTAATACATAAACGAAGACAATTCTGGTTTCTTTTCTTTTCCCTGGACTTAACCACTGGAATGTGCATAGAGTGGCGCAATAGCGCATAAATATCATCACGAAACAATATCACCAATACTGACCACTGGAAAACTTTGCTGTGGCAATGACTGCTGGGTTTACCTGAGTCTGAAATTCTTGATGTTCCCGACCCGTCCCAAGCCCACGTATCTTGAAAAACCTGAGATTTCTGCACAAAAGCAAAACGGATTGAGTCGAGAACTACTGTCAACACGGAACCTACCTGTTGAAACAAAGAGCTTTGGGGAACTGGACAGTTGAATGCGCCATCGATGGGGACTTCTTTTGCCGGTCAGCAAAAGAAACTGCTCTGCAAACGATCGATAGTGCACGGACGAAATCTTGACGATGCCTATCTTGAACGGTGCTGATTTGCGAAATGATTTTTTACAATCTAATGGATGATCTGATCTATCGTCAAGATTTCATGTGAAAAACTATCGTCCCTAGAGCAGTGCTCGTCAACAAAAAGACAATTCCCGCAGAAAAGGCGGCGGGGGGTGGAGGGAGACGAGGGAGAGGGGCGGAGGAGGGGAAGGGGGAGGCGGCGCACCTGAACTCCGCGGGAGAATCGACCGGCGGAAGACACCGCGCGCCGTGCGGCCGGGGCGAGAAAGGCTTCCTCTTGGAGGAGGGGGAGGCGGCGCACCTGGACTCCTCGAGGGAATCGGTGGGCGGGGGCGATAAAGGGTTTCTGGAGCCAAATTTGGAAAATCTGGCGGTTCCGCGCTAATGGGCCCCTCGGCTAATCAAATGGGCTTTTTACAGACATTTTACGAGTATCTTTCTAACTAATCTCCTCCCCTCAAAAAAGAAACAAATCTCCTCCACCACATACACATTTTGGGCCCGCCCAACTAGTCTTTTCGGTTTTGGGATGGTTCGACCGGGTTTTTTATTTCGCCCTTTTAGGTTTTTCATTTTAGTTATTTCTTTTATTCTCCTATTTCCGTTATTTCTTTTATTTTTTAATTTCCGTTATTTATTTTTTATTTTCAATTTACCATCTTATTCTTATTTACCAATTTTACTTTTCATTTTGCGACCATATGCTTATACTTTTTTTTCAAATCAAGAACATTTTTCTGAAATCGTGAACAAGATTTTTCAAGTTCGCAAACATTGATTTTGATCGTGCACATTTTCCGAATTGACGAACAAGTTTCTTTGGAACGTCAACATTTTCTTTAAACTGGTAAACAGTTTATGAATTGACAAACATTTTTAAAAAATTGAAACAGTTTTTAAAATTCATCAACATATTTTGAATCGATGAACTTTTTGTGTAATCCACAAAATAAATTGAGTTTTTTATCATTTTCAAAAAAATCGTGAACATTTTTTTTCAAATTTATGAACATTTTTTGAATATGCAAACATTATTTGCAAAACCACGAACATTTATTCATTTTTTTTGAACATTTGAAAAAGTTTCACATTGGTTTTGAAATTTAGAATATTTTTTGAAATCCTGAATTCTTTTACAGAATAAAAAACAGAAAAGACAAAAAATGAAATGGATAACAGGGTGCAGCCTGCACCGCGCATGGGCCAGCCCAAAAGGGGCGCGGGAGAAGGATGAAGCGTGTTGGCCATCGAGCCAGCGCATAGGGCGCCAAATGGGAGCCCTCTAAAATTTCAGCAAGGTGGCCCTCTTGCCTTAGTTTCATCCCATCAAAAAGTGCCGCCACTACGATGAACGTTGTCCGTGCGTGCAGCATTGCTCTAATCAGGTTTACAAGTGCATAAAAGTTTAGAGATTTCCCCCCAAATTCAAAGGACTCTAGCAGATTTTTATTTATTGCTTAGAGCATTTCTACCCCTTTTTCCGTATTTTAACTCTACCCCACAAACTACCTCTATAGCCTTAGTTTGTCAAATTTTGAGGAGTTGAAAATTTAGCACGGGTCTTTGTGATGTGGGTTTGATTGATGGTCGTTCACGACGAAGTCAGAGTCGGTTAATCTAGGAGAAGTGAGGATGGTGACGCCAATCAACAACTTTGACGAGGCTCTCTTAGCAGTGGCGTGAGTTGCATTTGAGTTTGCCTCATCAGCAAGGTTATAAATGTTTTCCCCCATAATTCCGTTAATTAGCGTGCAACTCTTTTCATCTTAATTAGCCCCAGATTTAGAAGATTAATCGGATTTTTATTGCTTCGATCATGTCTGTCCTTTTCTTTTTTCGAAAAAGATTCAGATTGTTATAAAAGTTAACTAAAATACAAAGCATCTCAAACATAATAAAAAATTATCGAGGTCTCTGACCACCGAACGACCTCTGCCGGAGTCGGCTTGACCTTGTCGATGATAGCTGGTAAGTTTCCGTGCATGTGTCGCTAAGTGATGAAACTAAATCCGGCACATCTCGGGCAAGGGTTCCCAAACTAAGAGTCTAGAGACAATGGTAGCGAGGACACAAGTTTTTACCCAGGTTCAGACTCTTCGAAGGAGATAAAACCCTAAGTCTTGCTTGTGTTTTATTGCTTTTGGATGGAGTACACTGATGTTGTTGTCCGTCTCCTATGATCTCTACCCTTCTGTTTGTTGGAAATATGCCCTAGAGGCAATAATAAATTAGTTATTATTATATTTCCTTGTTCATGATAATCGTTTATTATCCATGCTATAATTGTATTGATAGGAAACTCATATACATGTGTGGATACATAGACAACACCATGTCCCTAGTAAGCCTCTAGTTGACTAGCTCGTTGATCAATAGATGGTTACGGTTTCCTGACCATGGACATTGGATGTCATTGATAACGGGATCACATCATTAGGAGAATGATGTGATGGACAAGACCCAATCCTAAGCCTAGCACAAAGATCGTAGTTCGTATGCTAAAGCTTTTCTAATGTCAAGTATCATTTCCTTAGACCATGAGATTGTGCAACTCCCGGATACCGTAGGAATGCTTTGGGTGTACCAAACGTCACAACATAACTGGGTGGCTATAAAGGTGCACTACAGGTATCTCCGAAAGTGTCTGTTGGGTTGGCACTAATCGAGAATGGGATTTGTCACTCCGTGTGACGGAGAGGTATCTCTGGGCCCACTCGGTAGGACATCATCATAATGTGCACAATGTGACCAAGGGGTTGATCACGGGATGATGTGTTACGGAACGAGTAAAGAGACTTGCCGGTAACGAGATTGAACAAGGTATCGGTATACCGACGATCGAATCTCGGGCAAGTGCAATACCGCTAGACAAAGGGAATTGTATACGGGATCGATTGAGTCCTTGACATCGTGGTTCATCCGATGAGATCATCGTGGAACATGTGGGAGCCAACATGGGTATCCAGATCCGCTGTTGGTTATTGACCGGAGAATGTCTCGGTCATGTCGCATGTCTCCGAACCGTAGGGTCTACACATAAGGTTCGATGACACTAGGGTTATAAAGGAAGTTTGTATGTGGTTACCTAATGTTGTTGAGTCCGGATGAGATCCCGGACGTCACGAGGAGTTCGGAATAGTCCGGAGGTAAAGATTTATATATGGGAAGTCCTGTTTTGGTCACCGAAAAGTTTGGGGTTTATCGATAACGTCTGGGACCACCGGGAGGGTCGGGGGTCCACAAAGTGGGGCCACATGCTCAGAGGCATACATGGGCCAAGTATGAGAGGGCACCAGCCCCTAGGTGGGCTAGGGCGCCCCACCATGGCCCATGCGGCTAGAAGGGAGAGGGGCAAACCCTAAGGCAGATGGGCCCTAAGGCCCATACTCCTGCGCCTCCCTCTCCTCCCCCTTATGGCCGCCACCCATAGATGGGTTTTGGGGCTGCCGCCCCTCTAGGGTGGGAACCCTAGAGGCGCACCTCCTCCCTTCCCCTATATATATGAGGCCTAGGGGCTGCCCAATACACGCGATTCAATCTCTCGTTGGTGCAGCCTGCGTCTCTTCTTCCTCCTCCTCCTCTCTTGTGATGCTTGGCGAAGCCTGCAAGATTGCCACGCCTCCACCACCACCACGCTGTTGTGCTGCTGCTGGATGGAGTCTTCCTCAACCTCTCCCTCTCTCCTTGCTGGATCAAGGCGTGGGAGACGTCACCGGGCTGTACGTGTGTTGAACGCGGAGGTGCCGTCCGTTCGGCACTAGGATCTCCGGTGATTTGGATCATGACGAGTACGACTCCTTCAACCCCGTTCTCTTGAACGCTTCCGCTTAGCGATCTACAAGGGTATGTAGATGCACTCTCCTTCCCTCGTTGCTAGTTTCTCCATAGATAGATCTTGGTGACACGTTGGAAAATTTTGAATTTCTGCTACGTTCCCCTTCACTGTTTATATAGATATTGGAGGGTCTAGGGTTACATCCTAGCGTCTATGAACAAGCGGAACGAGTTGTAGATGATTTCTAGCATCTTGGAGTATACGACAAGTCTTCGGAAACCTTCCTTTCATACACCATGGGCTGCTCGATGTGGCCCACTCCCGAACCAACACGGGGATCCTCAAGCCGCCCCATCTGGTTGAGAGACAGTTTGGTCAGAGGCCCCCTAGCCGGGAGACCATCAGTAGCCCCTAAACCGGTTTTCAAGTCTAGACGCACCTCGGATCTTCCGAGCAGATCTTCGTCTTCGGTCGTCGGTCTTGAAGACTGATCCAACGAATTTGTCCTCCAAATCAAGTCTTGATCACTGGATCATATCCTAGGTCCCCAAGACCACCTCAGTTTCCGTTAAGCATCTCATCATTTTTGTGAAGCATCGCATATCGAAGATTCTCCAACACAGTCGTTCCTTAGTCGCAAAGTATTCTCGCGCTCGGCTCGTGATGATGGTCATCCCATCCATGGGCCCACGTGGCCATAATGTTGGGGAACGTAGTAATTTCAAAAAATTTCCTACGTACACGCAAGACCATGGTGATGGCATAGCAACGAGAGGGGAGAGTGTCTGTCCACGTACCCTCGTAGACCGAAAGCGGAAGCGTTATAACAACGCGGTTGATGTAGTCGACGTCTTCACGATCCGACCGATCCAAGCACCGAGCGACGGCACCTCCGAGTTACGCACACGTTCAGCTCGATGGCGATCCCGGACTCCGATCCAGCAAAGTGTCGGGATGAGTTCCGTCAAGACGACGGCGTGGTGGCGATGATGATGCTCCACCGACGCAGGGCTTCTCCTAAGCTCGCGACGATATGACTTCTCCGCGCAGGGCTTCGCCTAAGCTCATGACGATATGACCGAAGTGGAATATGGTGGAGGGGCACCGCACACGGCTAAGGGCGATCCGTAGATCAACTTCTGTGTTCTAGGGTGCCCCGCCCCGTATATAAAGGAGCCAAGGGGAGGGGCGGCCGGCCAAGGGAGGCGCGCCAGGAGTCCTACTCCCTCGGGAGTAGGATTCCCCTCAATCCTAGTTGGAATAGGATTCACGGAGGGAAAAGAGAGAGGGGCGGCCCACCTTTCCTAGTCCTAGTAGGACTAGGGAAGGGGAGGTCTTGTGACACCTAGGGCTGGCCCTTTCTCCTTTCCACCAAGGCCCACTATGGCCCATATAGTTCCGGGGGTTCGGTAACCTCCGGTACTCGATAAATTCGATTTCACTCGGAACATTTCCGATGTCCAAATGTAGGCTTCAATATATCAATCTTTATGTCTCGACCATTTCGAGACTCCTCGTCATGTCCATGATCACATCCGGGACTCGAACAACCTTGGTACATCAAAACTTATAAACTCATAATGAACTGTCATCGAAGCGTTAAGCGTGCGGACCCTACGGGTTCGAGAACTATGTAGACATGACCTAGAACCATTCTCGGTCAATAACCAATAGCGGAACCTGGATGCCCATATTGGTTCCTACATATTCTCGAAGATCTTTATCGGTCAAACCGCATAACGATATCGTTATTCCTTTTGTCATCGGTATGTTACTTACCCGAGATTCGATCGTCGGTATCCAATACCTAGTTCAATCTCGTTACGTAAGTCTCTTTACTCGTTCCGTAATACATCATCTCACAACTAACTCATTAGTTGCAATGCTTGCAAGGCTTACGTGATGTGTATTACCGAGAAGGCCCAGAGATACCTCTCCGACAATCGGAGTGACAAAACCTAATCTCAAATCGCCAACCCAACATGTACCTTTGGAGACACCTGTAGTACTCCTTTATAATCACCCGATTACGTTGTGACGTTTGGTAGTACCAAAGTGTTCCTCCGTAAGCGGAGTTGCATAATCTCATAGTTACAGGAACATGTATAAGTCATGAAGAAAGCAATAGCAACATACTAAGCGATCAAGTGCTAGGCTAACGGAATGGGTCATGTCAATCAGATCATTCTCCTAATGATGTGATCCCGTTAATCAAATGACAACTCATGTCTATGGTTAGGAAACATAACCATCTTGATTAACGAGCTAGTCAAGTAGAGGCATACTAGTGACACTCTGTTTGTCTATGTATTCACACATGTATTATGTTTCCGGTTAATACAATTCTAGCATGAATAATAAACATTTATCATGATATAAGGAAATAAATAATAACTTTATTATTGCCTCTAGGGCATATTTCCTTGATCTCCCACTTGCACTAGAGTCAATAATCTAGATTACACAAGTAATGATTCTAACACCCATGAAGTCTTGGTGCTGATCATGTTTTGCTCGTGGAAGAGGCTTAGTCAGCGGTCGCAACATTCAGATCCGTATGTATTTTGCAAATCTCTATGTCTCCCACTTGGACTTGGTCCCGAATGGAATTGAAGCGTCTCTTGATATGCTTGGTCCTCTTGTGAAATCTGGATTCCTTTGCCAAGGCAATTGCACGATATTGTCACATAAGATCTTCATTGGTCCCGATGCACTAGGTATGACACCTAGATCGGAAATGAACTCTTTCATCCAGACTCCTTCATTTGCTGCTTCGAAGCAGCTATGTACTCCGCTTCACATGTAGATCCCGCCACGGCGCTTTGTTTAGAACTGCACCAACCGACAGCTCCACCGTTTAATAAAAATACGTATCCGGTTTGCGATTTAGAATCGTCGGATCAGTGTCAAAGCTTGCATCGGCGTAACCATTTACGACTAGCTCTTTGTCACCTCCATATCGAGAAACATATCCTTAGTCCTTTTCGGTATTTCAGGATGTTCTTGACCGCTGTCCGATGATCCACTCTGGATTACTTTGGTACCTTCCTGCCAAGCTTACAGCTAAGCATCGTCGGTCTGGTACACAACATTGCATACATGATAGAGCCTATGGCTAAAGCATAGGGAACATCTTTCATTTTCTCTCTATCTTCTGCTGTGGTCGGGCATTGAGTCTGACTCAATCTTACACCTTATAATACAGGTAAAAACCTTTCTTTGCGATCCATTTTGAACTTCTTCAAAACTTTATCAAGGTATGTGCTTTGTGAAAGTCCAATTAAGCGTCTTGATCTATCTCTATAGATCTTGATGCCCAATATGTAAGCAGCTTCACCGAGGTCTTTCATTGAAAACTTTTATTCAAGTATCCTTTTATGCTATCAGAAATTCTGTATCATTTCCAATCAACAATATGTCGTCCACATACAATATCGAAATGCTCTGAGCTCCCACTCACTTTCTTGTAAATCAGGCTTCTCCAAAAGTCAGATAAAACCATATCTTTGATCACACTATCAAAGCGTTTATTCCAACTCGAGAGGCTTGCACGGACCATAAATTGATCGTTGGAGCTTGCACACTTTGTTAGCACCCTTTGGATCAACAAAACCTTCTGGTTGCATCATATACAACTCTTCTTCTAGAAATCCATTCAAGAATGCAGTTTTTGCATCCATTTGCGAAATTTCATAATCATAAAATGCGGCAATTGCTAACATGATTCGGACAGACTTAAGCATCGCTACGGGTGAGAAAGTCTCATCGTAGTCAACCCCTTGAACTTGTCGAAAACCTTTTGCAACAAGTCGAGATTTGTAGACAGTTACATTACCATCGGCGTCAGTCTTCTTCTTAAAGATCCATTTATTCTTAATGGCTTGCCGATCATCGGGCAAGTCAACCAAAGTCCATACTTTGTTTTCATACATGGATCCCATCTCAGATTTCATGGCTTCCAGCCATTTCGCGGAATCTGGGCTCACCATCGCTTCTTCATAGTTTGTGGGTTCGCCATGGTCAAGTAACATGACTTCGAATAGGATTACCGTACCACTCAGTGCGTATTTTACTCTGGTTGACCTCGAAGTTCAGTAGTAACTTGATCTCAAGCTTCATGATCATCATCATTAGTTTCCTCACTAATTGGTGTAGTTGTCACAGAACCGTTTCTTGTGATGAACTACCTTCAATAAGGGAGCAGATCTGATTATCTCATCAAGTTCTACTTTCCTCCCACTCACTTCTTTCGAGAGAAACTCCTTCTCTAGAAAGGATCCAAATTTAGCAACGAAAACTTTGCCTTCAGATCTGTGATAGAAGGTGTACCCAACAGTCTCCTTTGGGTATCCTATGAAGACACATTTCTCGATTTGGGTTCGAGCTTATCTGGTTGAAGTTTCTTCACATAAGCATCGCAGCCCCAAACTTTAAGAAACGACAACTTTGGTTTCTTGCCAAACCACAGTTCATACGGTGTCGTCTCAACGGACTTAGATGGTGCCCTATTTAGCGTGAATGCGGCCGTCTCTAAAGCATATCCCCAAAGCGATAGCGGTAAATCAGTAAGAGACATCATAGATCGCACCATATCAAGTAAAGTACGATTCTGACGTTCGGACACACCATTTCTCTGTGGTGTTCCGGGTGGCGTGAGTTGCGAAACTATTCCACATTGTTTCAAATGTAAACCAAACTCGTAACTCAAATATTCTCCTCCACGATCCGATCGTAGAAATTTTATTTTCTTGTTATGATGATTTTCCACTTCACTCTGAAATTCTTTCAACTTTTCAAATGTTTCAGATTTGTGTTTCATTAAGTAGATATACCCATATCTGCTCAAATCATCTGTGAAGGTGAGAAAATAACGATACCCGCGTGCCTCAACATTCATTGGACCACAAACATCGGTATGTATGATTTCCAACAAATCAGTTGCTCGCTCCATAGTTCCGGAGAAGCGGCGTTTTAGTCATCTTGCCCATGAGGCACGGTTACGCAAGTACCAAGTGATTCATAATCAAGTGATTCGAAGCCCATCGGTATGGAGTTTCTTCATGCGTTTTACACCGATATGACCCAAGCGGCGAGTGCCACAAATAAGTTGCATTATCATTATCAACTCTGCATCTTTTGGTTTCAACACTATGAATATGTGTACTACTACTATCGAGATTCAATAAAATAGACCACTCTTCAAGGGTGCATGACCATAAAAGATATTATTCATATAAATAGAACAACCATTATTCTCTGTCTTAAATGAATAACCGTCTCGCATCAAACAAGATCCAGATATAATGTTCATGCTTAACGCGGCACCAAATAACAATTATTTAGGTCTAAAACTAATCCCGATGGTAGATGTAGAGGTAGCGTGCCGACCGCGATCACATCGACTTTGGAACCATTTCCCACGCGCATCGTCACCTCGTCCTTAGCCAATCTTCGCAATCCGTAGTTCTGTTTGAGTTGCAAATATTAGCAACAGAACCAGTATCAAATACCAGTACTACCATGAGTATTAGTAAGGTACACATCAATAACATGTATATCACATATACCTTTGATCACCTTGCCATCCTTCTTATCCGCCAAATACTTGGGGCAGTTCCGCTTCGGTGTCGGTTTGCTTGCGGTAAAAACACTCGGTTTCAGGCTTAGGTCCAGACTTGGGTTTCTTCTCTTGATCAGCAACTTTCTTGCTGTTCTTTTGAAGTTCCTTCTTCTTTCCTTTGCCCTTTTCTTGAAACTAGTGGTCTTGTTGACCATCAACACTTGATGCTCTTTCTTGATTTCTACCTCCATGACTTTTAGCATTGCGAAGAGCTCGGGAATTGTTTTGGTCATTCCTTGCATATTATAGTTCATCACGAAGCTCTTGTAGCTTGGTGGCAGTGATTGGAGAATTCTGTCAATGACACTATCATCCGGAAGAGTAACTCCCAGTTGAATCAAGTGATTATTATACCCAGACATTTTGAGTATATGTTCACTGACAGAACTATTCTCCTCCATCTTGCAGCTATAGAATTTATTGGAGACTTCATATCTCTCAATCCGGGCATTTGCTTGAAATATTAACTTCAACTCCTGGAACATCTCATATGCTCCATGACGTTCAAAACGTCGTTGAAGACCCGGTTCTAAGCCGTAAAGCATGGCACACTGAACTATCGAGTAGTCATCAGCTTTGCTCTGCCAGACGTTCACAACCGGCGTTGCTCTGCAGCAGGTCGGCACCCAGCGGTGCTTCGGGGCGTAATTCTTACGTGCAGCAATGAGGATAATCCTCAAATTACGGACCCAGTCCGTGTAATTGCTACCATCATCTTTCAACTTTGCTTTCTCAAGGAACGCATTAAAATTCAACGGAACAACAAAGACGAGCCATCTATCTACAGTAAACATAGACAAGCAAAAATACTATCGGTACTAAGTTCATGATAAATTTAAGTTTTAATTTAATCATATTAAAACCTCCCACTTAGACAGACATCTCTCTAGTCATCTAAGTGATTACGTGATCCAAATCAACTAAACCATGTCCGATCATCACGTGAGATGGAGTAGTTTCAATGGTGAACATCACTATGTTGATCATATCTACTATATGATTCACGCTCGACCTTTCGGTCTCCGTGTTCCGAGGCCATATCTGTTATATGCTAGGCTCGTCAAGTTTAACTTGAGTATTCGCGTGCAACTGTTTTGCACCCGTTGTATTTGAGCGTAGAGCCTATCACACCCGATCATCACGTGGTGTCTCAAAGACGAAGAACTTTCGCAAGCGGTGCATACTCGGGAGAACACTTCTTGATAATTTTAGTGAGAGATCATCTTATAATGCTACCGTCAATCAAAGCAAGATAAGATGCATAAAGGATAAACATCACATGCAATCAATATAAGTGATATGATATGGTCATCATCATCTTGTGCTTGTGATCTCCATCGCCAAGCACCGTCATGATCACCATCATCACCGGGCGCGACACCTTGATCTCCATCGTAGCATCGTTGTCGTCTCGCCAACTATTGCTTCTCGACTATCGCTACTGCTTAGTGATAAAGTAAAGCAATTACATGGCTTTGCATTTCATACAATAAGCGACAACCATATGGCTCCTGCCGATTGCCGATAACTCGGTTACAAAACATGATCATATCATACAATAAAATATAGCATCACGTCTTGACCACATCACATCACAACATGCCCTGCAAAAACAAGTTAGACGTCCTCTACTTTGTTGTTGCAAGTTTTACGTGGCTGCTACGGGCTGAGCAAGAACCGTTCTTACCTACGCATCAAAACCACAACGATAGTTTGTCAAGTTGGTGCTGTTTTAACCTTCGCAAGGACCGGGCGTAGCCACACTCGGTTCAACTAAAGTGAGAGAGACAGACACCCGCCAGCCACCTTTAAGCAACGAGTGCTCGCAGCGGTGAAACCAGTCTCGCGTAAGCGTACGCGTAATGTCGGTCCGGGCCGCTTCATCTCACAATACCGCTGAACCAAAGTATGACATGCTGGTAAGCAGTATGACTTATATCGCCCACAACTCACTTGTGTTCTACTCGTGCATATGACATCAACGCATAAAACCAGGCTCTGATACCACTGTTGGGGAACGTAGTAATTTCAAAAAATTTCCTACGCACACGCAAGACCATGGTGATGGCATAGCAACGAGAGGGGAGAGTGTCGTCCACGTACCCTCGTAGACCGAAAGCGGAAGCGTTATAACAACGCGGTTGATGTAGTCGTACGTCTTCACGATCCGACCGATCCAAGCACCGAGCGTCGACACCTCCGAGTTACGCACACGTTCAGCTCGATGGCGATCCCGGACTCGATCCAGCAAAGTGTCGGGATGAGTTCCGTCAAGACGACGGCGTGGTGGCGATGATGATGCTCCACCGACGCAGGGCTTCTCCTAAGCTCCGCGACGATATGACTTCTCCGGCGCAGGGCTTCGCCTAAGCTCATGACGATATGACCGAAGTGGAATATGGTGGAGGGGGGCACCGCACACGGCTAAGGAACGATCCGTAGATCAACTTCTGTGTTCTAGGGTGCCCCCCGCCCCCGTATATAAAGGAGCCAAGGGGGAGGGGGCCGGCCGGCCAAGGGAGGCGCGCCAGGGAGTCCTACTCCCTCGGGAGTAGGATTCCCCTCAATCCTAGTTGGAATAGGATTCACGGAGGGGAAAGAGAGAGGGGCGGCCCACCTTTCCTAGTCCTAGTAGGACTAGGGAAGGGGAGGCGCGCCACCTAGGGCTGGCCCTTTCTCCTTTCCACCAAGGCCCACTATGGCCCATATAGTTCCGGGGGTTCGGTAACCTCCGGTACTCCGATAAATTCGATTTCACTCGGAACATTTCCGATGTCCAAATGTAGGCTTCAATATATCAATCTTTATGTCTCGACCATTTGAGACTCCTCGTCATGTCCATGATCACATCCGGGACTCGAACAACCTTGGTACATCAAAACTTATAAACTCATAATGAACTGTCATCGAAACGTTAAGCGTGCGGACCCTACGGGTTCGAGAACTATGTAGACATGACCTAGAACCATTCTCGATCAATAACCAATAGCGGAACCTGGATGCCCATATTGGTTCCTACATATTCTACGAAGATCTTTATCGGTCAAACCGCGTAACGATATACGTTATTCCTTTTGTCATCGGTATGTTACTTACCCGAGATTCGATCGTCGGTATCCAATACCTAGTTCAATCTCGTTACCGGTAAGTCTCTTTACTCGTTCCGTAATACATCATCTCACAACTAACTCATTAGTTGCAATGCTTGCAAGGCTTATGTGATGTGTATTACCGAGAAGGCCCAGAGATACCTCTCCGACAATCGGAGTGACAAAACCTAATCTCAAATCGCCAACCCAACATGTACCTTTGAGAGACCTGTAGTACTCCTTTATAATCACCCGATTCGTTGTGACGTTTGGTAGTACCAAAGTGTTCCTCCGGTGGCGGAGTTGCATAATCTCATAGTTACAGGAACATGTATAAGTCATGAAGAAAGCAATAGCAACATACTAAACGATCAAGTGCTAGGCTAACGGAATGGGTATGTCAATCAGATCATTCTCCTAATGATGTGACCCCGTTAATCAAATGAAAAATCATGTCTATGGTTAGGAAACATAACCATCTTCGATTAACGAGCTAGTCAAGTAGAGGCATACTAGTGACACTTTGTTTGTCTATGTATTCACACATGTATTATGTTTCCGGTTAATACAATTCTAGCATGAATAATAAACATTTATCATGATATAAGGAAATAAATAATAACTTTATTATTGCCTCTAGGGCATATTTCCTTCACATAAGGCGTGGGTGTCTTGACTATCAACATTGTGTGAAGACATAGAGCATAACTGGTTTGGTGCCAAAAATTGGCATTGCCAATGTTTGACATTGTATCAAATTTGCTACTAATTGATTGGTTATCAAGTTGTCTCGCGTATCTCACATAAGTTGCCAACATTTGCCAAGTATTGGTATTGCCAATAACCAATCATGCTCATAGGCCAACTTCTGTTTATATAGATATCGGAGGGTATAGGGTTACATCCTAGCGTCTATGAACAAGCGGAACGAGTTGTAGACGATTTCTAGCATCTTGGAGTGTACGACAAGTCTTCGGAAACCTTCCTTTCATACACCATGGGCTGCTCGATGTGGCCCACTCCCGAACCAACACGGGGATCCTCAAGCCGCCCCATCTAGTTGAGAGACAGTTTGGTCAGAGGCCCCCTAGCCGGGAGACCATCAGTAGCCCCTAAACCGGTTTTCAAGTCTAGACGCACCTCGGATCTTCCGAGCAGATCTTCGTCTTCGGTCGTCGGTCTTGAAGACTGATTCAACGAATTTGTCCTCCAAAGTCAAGTCTTGATCACTGGATCATATCCGAGGTCCCCAAGACCACCTCAGTTTCCGTTAAGCATCTCATCATTCTTGTGAAGCATCGCATATCGAAGATTCTCCAACACAGTCGTTCCTTAGTCGCGAAGTATTCTCGCGCTCGGCTCGTGATGATGGTCATCCCATCCATGGGCCCACGTGGCCATAAGGCGTGGGTGTCTTGACTATCAACATGGTGTGAAGACATAGAGCATAACTGGTTTGGTGCCAAAAATTGGCATTGCCAATGTTTGTCATTGTATCAAATTTGGTACTAATTGATTGGTTATCAAGTTGTCTCGCGTATCTCACATAAGTTGCCAATATTTGCCAAGTATTGGTATTGCCAATAACCAATCATGCTCATAGGCCAAGGCCCCGCCGTTGTCATGTCCCATTAAAAAAGAGATCGTGCGCCTCGATACATACAATAATTATCAATCGCGCCGTCTATTCCCATGTGCGATTGACACATGACGCATGGGAAATGGGAGATATGTTTCCACACGGCATGATAATCTTGTTGTCTTTTCGTGCTTCGCCCCACCTATAAAAGGCCAGAGGCGACGAGGAGGAGAGTTTTACGCTCCCATTACTCTCAATCTTCATCTTCCTGCTCGAGCTCTTATGCCCAGACTTTTCTCACACACCCGAGCCAAAGTCACTGCCTTTTCCTCCCCCTCGCCTGACTATTCCCGGAGAGGGGAAACAGAGTCGATGGAGAAGTCCTCGAACGCCGATGGGGAGCCTCTGGTTGCTTCCCAGACAAGGGGGAAGTGGAGATCTTCCACGGTGATGCGGCATCAGCTAGGCAGGCTATCTTCAACTGGATACCTATCAGCACTGGAGCTTGTCTCTCCGCCCGTTATGCTCTTGTCGCCAGGGACGTCGGCGTATGTTCCACGAGGGTGCCCAAACCCCGTGACGGCGAGTGGGTATGTTTTGTTTCTCACCTCCTTGCGGTCTCAGTTTTCCAATCCATCCCTTTCTCTGGCGCTTGCTTCACTTCTACGACATGCAATTCCACCACCTTGCCCCTAACACGATTCTACACATAACCTGCTTCGTTACCTTCTATGAAGCATTCTTGTGCTTCCGGGCAAGCTTTGAGTTGTGGTGCAAATTCTTCACCGTGGAGCTCCAAAGCAATGGCCCAATGGCATGTGAGCGCGGTGACGGCGAGATCAACAAGATCCAGGGCATCGTCTACCTACAGAGGTCGTTCATCAGGACTATCAAGAACTGGCAGGAGGAGTGGTTTTACATCTCGGATATGCTACTGGAGAATCCTCCTCGGGACGGGATAGTCACTCCCTTCAATCTGACGCCTTCCTCCAAGCTTAATTCCTGGAAGCCGAGGAACAACACCTCGAATGATTTCAGGGAGGTGGAGAAGGTGGCCCGCTGGGTCGAGGAGGAGCTGACTCTTGATCAGATGATGCACGTGGCTCTCAGCCATGGCATCCAGCCCCTTCAGGCCTGAGCACATCCAATGTGGATGTTCAGTGGGGTGGAGGACCCCGCTCGGGCTATCCGAAGTCATTTCTACGGGGGTAAGTCTATGGAGGAGATGCTCTCGCCGCTCTTCTGAGGCAAGGCCTCCAACTTCCCGGCGGTAAGTCTATGCAGGACATGTTTCTTTCTTTTTTTGCGAGAATATAGCGACATGTTTCATGAAGCGGGGAATAGGAGCTCCATTGCAGAGCCACCAAGGATTTTTCGAATCCAATTTATAAAACCTATCAAATATTGTACCTTTATGTGTTTGAAAACTATCCAGATATGACCCATTTAAAAATATTGTATTTTTATCTCTAATTGCTTTTGTGCAATGACATGACCATTTATATCATGTGTAAAAAGAGAAAATAATACAACCAAAACACACTGCCTACACCCCTGCGATCCACTGTTTCAGCTTCTCCAACGCCCCAGATACACTGCCAAGAATCTAGTCATCATAAGAGAGAAACAGAAATGTACATGATGGCCCGAATGCTGAGATCGACTTCATTACTTGCAGGTGTGACGCCACCCTAGAAGTAACGGAAGTCGCAACTGTTGTTCTGAGAGAGAAGCACCGCTACGAACCCGTTCTTCGCCCTTGCCATCATCTGAAAAAGGTTTTTGGCAAGCAACTATGATCAATAGGTAGAAATTTCGGATGGAATGGCGTGCATCAACTGAGGCTGCATATGACAGACCTCCTTCCGTACGAAAGAAGTTTGAACTTGGTACTCCCTCTGACTCGAATTAATTGACGACTATGAGGTTGCATCAATTAATCCGGATCGGAGGGAGTATGTAATTTCCCTGTGAAAATTTTGGAACAATGACAGTCTGCAAAAATATGATTGTATGATCTTGTGTGTATGAGCTACTAAAGGCCCCAGGATGTAACACGAGTACAGATCCATGAGGACTGAACTCAAGTGTCTTGAGAACTTCTCCAATCTGACGTGTGAAGGAGGCATGTGCAATGACCAATCAGTGAATTGAGGATTTATTACTGTAGTTTAATTTGTTTTACTTTTGCAATTTCACCTATTTGCATGTGATGTACACATTGATGATTTAATATGGTACGTGGAACTGTGGAAGCGCAGGTAAGATGTAGTGTCATTGTTGATCAAATAATGAGCTAGTCTGTTTATTTTTCTCATAAATGATGATTAATGATGAGGTACCCAATACAGTTCTCATTTTTTGATATTTTAACCCAAATTCCTATAAATTCGGGCAAACTTTCAATTCAAATACTTATTAAACTAAAGTGACATTTCTGGTCATTTGGCGAATTGAAAACCAAGAATAAACTAGACTTAGAACAGTCAGTGGTGCCCAAAATATTTCCGTAACCTCTGTAGGAGCCAGGGGCAAATATGATCATCCTTCACTTGATCATTGGTTCTGAGACCCTAAAAATGCGAACATTATAAAAGACAGACAAATTTTACCTCCGACAGGATAATTTAGTAAATTGATTGATTTTACGGAAATCCATTTTGGCTCCCAGGTGCACGTGCTCCTGCATGCGAAAATTATTTTTGAAATGTCAAAAATCCCAACAAGAATTCTATGTGTTCATAGTCACATTCAAATACTATCTACAAATTTTTAGGCAAAAGGTTAAGCATTTTGGCCTGTGCGAAAAAAATATTGAACACGAAATGTTACCCTCAGTTGTCATCGCAAATTTGTTTTTTCACCGACGAAACACCGCTGCTCTGTTCCGCATGAAAAATGTCAAGCATGCTTGCGACACTAACGTGAACATCCACAAAAAAATTTGGAACTTTTTGAAAACATTTATTATTTGTTTTATGTTTACTGTTCATGCGGGAGCATGTACCTCCCGGGAACCAAAACGCCCCGGGGCATCCATGACCTACACATACATATTCACGACTGGCAAGATATTCACCATTGGTAAGCTAACTTCAAACACATTTCTGAGCAAGAATAAACATAACTTTCAGTTACGCTTCGGCATTGGTGATTTTCCTGAAATTTCCAAGGTGCCAGCGCTATGCTTGATGGAGCATAGTGAACAAACTGCAAGAGATCTTGGGCCCGTCTGATTTTGTTTACTAGTTCCTACAGTTTCATCATGGCCTCGCTAATGGTGCCAGTAGGCTTAACTGTATCTGTATACCAATAGCAAACAAATATATACCAATAGCAAACAAATATTATGGTGCAAAAAAGGTAATTGCTCAAGGCATTCTGCTGCATTGGTTATTTACTGGAAAAGAATTAGTCGATGCCTCAACGGGTTAAGATTTTTTTTAATAAGACATGCAAGTACATGTCAGATTGCATTGCTGATGGAGGGGTAGCCAATAGATATGACAGACTTGGGAGCTGCTGTAGATAAGGACTCTGATGATGACACTGACAAGTAAGGAGGAAAGCAGTCATTTTTTTAGGAGATGGAAGCACTGAGTTTAGGAGATGAGGAAGCATTGGTAGTCACTAGAAGCAAGGAGGTAATACTCAGCTCACATTTCCTGACTCCTGTTGATAGAGACAAGGAGGTTAGAGTTATCAACTCCGGAGGATATGTAGATAATGATTTGTTAAAAAGGATCCCTGTTTACAAGGACAAGAGACAGCTGAGCTCTGCCCCTGGTTAAGATGAGGAGCTAACTAGAGCACAATCTAGCTAAGATTCTAATTACTTTCTGGTGATGAGGTGGCACACGTCAAAATGTGAAGACTAATTAGCCCCTTAGAGATAAACACACCATTACAACTGAAGAAGAGCTGTATCAAAACCATTTAGTTTACAGGAAATCACTTACGCACTTATGAAGCCTTCTATTCCAAACAAGTTGGGGTAGGCCAGATATAAAACCCTTTCACGAGGACTTCTCAGGAGGTCACCCATCCTAGTACTATTCTCGTCTAAATGGTTTCATACCCAAAAGACTGGCTAGTTTTTACGTTGGCTCGCCAAGCCTATCACAACCCTTAGATATGAAACCCTTTCACGAGGACTTCCCAGGAGGTCACCCATCCTAGTACTACTCTCTCTCAAATGGGTTTCATACCTATGGGACTGGCTAGTTTTTACGTTAGCTCGCCAAGCCTATCACAACCCTCCTCCTTTACCCGGGCTTGGGACCGGCTATGCCTAGAAGACATAGGCGGAGTTCCCTGCAATCCAACAAGCAGTATGCCAGCATTTGCATTTTTCCATGCACAATAAAATGAACTGTTAATTCCAGTATAAGGAAATGAATATCTAACTAATTGAATAAATAGATACATATTAGTTACACAATTAACTGATATTAATTTCCACAGGGATGCAACAACCAGGGATGTAAAGACTATACAATTGTTGCTTTTATTGTGCCAGGAAAACCGCAAATGAGGTGTAAGACTATACAATTGTTGCTTCAATGTTTGGCAGCAGGCCCAGGTATTGATTTATCCACTGTTTCTCCAGCCACTTATGAGCTGCATGCGTACTAGGGAAGCGGAATTCGTACTCAATCAAACAGGACCAATGGCAAAAGTTCACTCAAACTTAGTCCTCCCTTTCCTTTGCTGGCCTAATCTATTTTTTTCCCCACAGTATGCTAGTCCACAGATTTTGGCAAGCCTTTGTAACAAGATCAGCTGTAAAACGAAATATGAATACTCTGAACAAAAATATCGTCCTAGCACCTACAAAATTCTATGTGAAGTGAGAAAATATGGTTCCTTTGGTGAGATTAATCTCCCAGCAAGAAAATACAACTCACGAATACATGTTCATAAAAAAATCCCTTACAACGAGCAACATTCCTCTTCACACGTAGTATTGCTCTGAATTTTGCTTACAGTGGGAACCTTCTATATCTTGTCGAGCAGTCAGTGTTGCTTCCCCTATCACTAATAGTATTAGGCAACCTTCTATATCTTGTCGAGCAGTGGAAACTGATAGTGGCCATACCTGGCATGCCACATCCAGTCTTCATCCTCATGCACTGACTGCAGATGCACGTCTTCAGCCTCGAAATGTACAACTATGGATGGCAACTATGCAGCACGTCTTCACTGTGATCTTTCTTTGGGCGAAAGCTCTAGTTCCCCTTGCGGCGTCGTACCCTCGCCGCGCTCCTTTTTGAAGGCGTCGCCTGGAGTTCCCGGAAGCATGGTGGGCACTTTGCGGTGTGTGTGAAGTGTTTGGCGGCGGCAATGTGTGCAGTGTTTCACCTATTCTCCGCCGGTCTTTGTCCTGTGGTAGCGCTCCTTCTGCTTGGAGATGGACTAGCGTAGATGGTGGTCGTCGTTTGGCGTCATGGTGGCGTCGATGGCGCACTACTAGGAAAAGGCCTACTAATGGCGCACCGGTTTTGCCTACTAATGGCGCACTACCGGTGCGCCATTAGTATCACGCCACTAGTATTTTTTATTAATGGCGCATCATGGGTGCGCCATTAGTATCTGGTATACTAATGGCGCACCATGCAGTGCATCATTAGTATGTAACACCATGCGCCATTAGTGTGCCTCCCGGGGGGCCATACGTAACCATGTGCTTTGTCATACTAACGGCGCACTCTGTTGTGATGTCATCCGGTTCCTCCAACGCTCCCTCCTCTCTCCCGCTAGATAGCGGGCGTATCTAGATTTGGCCTCCGCCCTAGTGGTGTACCCTTTGTAACTGTTACCGCTGAAACGGTGAACCTGTCTCCGACACTCTTCCCAGTCGTCGTAGACTCCGGGAACCTTACCCTTGTACACGACATACGACGACATCTCTATGCACAAGCCAAGCAATAGACAATACATAAGCAATATGTAAGTATGCAACAAAAGGATCGAAAGAGAAAAACAAGACATTAACTAGCAGAATGCCCGTGCGTGCTGCTCCAGGGGAAACCCTAGGATCTGGTGTTCCAGAACAAAGGATGGCGGCACTGCGGTGTCGTTTCTCTCTTGTGAGCATCGTTTGTGGAGCAGCGCCGGAAGTCAGAGGCAGGAGGTGGAGCGGCTTCGTCTTGCACAGAGCTTTGGTGGAGATGTCAAGTCATGCCTGACCGACAGGTGCTACGCTTTGTCATGCCTAGTCGACAGGTGCTACGCTTTGTCATGCCTAGTCGACAGGTGCTACGCTTTGTCATGCCTAGTCGACAGGTGCTACGCAAGACAGATCTTCCAAGGACTTCAAGCTGTGTCGGCTGGTGGTACTTGGCAGCATGGCGCTGAGGTGTATCAGTGGCGACCGCGACGTGCACAGCTGTTTGCGCGCAGGGAGGAGGTGCCGTTGGGTGCGTGGTGGCGTCGATGATAGCTAGACCGAGGAAGGTTGATGCATCAGTACAGTTCTGAAGATGGAGCGGTGGCAGTTGGCGGCGGCGGCCTTTAAGAGCACGCCGGACCAGTGAGTGCCTCAAACCCGACAAGCGGCTAGATTGGGGTCTCAGGTCTTAGATGTTAGGCTTGGCTGCGATGTCTGTTTGGTATTAGGCCCAGGCTATCTGCGCCCCTTCATCAACTGGATAGGTGTAGCAACATTTGTTGCCTAGACGGCGGCTTTAGTCTTACTGTTGTATGACTTTGTAAGGTCTTGTGAGAATAATTAATAAAGTGACCGTATGCATCGCCCAGATGCAGAGGCCGGGGGTCATCCTCCTTTTCTAAAAACATCCTGTAGAGCATAGTCATCATCCATCATGGTGAACGCTAGGTCACCCATGTCACGAGCTCATCATGGTCGTTGTCCATGTTGGCAATCGGTGCTCGGCCATGTCGCTAAGAGCTTGTTGATCGTCGTTGCCCACGAGCGCTTACAAAATGATTTGGAGCGATTAACTTTCCTGCTTAATTAATTAAGTACACAAATAATTAATGGCCTACCTAATACCATGTATGTCTAATTAATTGCTAACCAAATCAATTAATTATCTACATTATTGAAAAAATCCCTATTTTTAATTATCTCTAGGCATAATAAAATTGTCTATCTAATTAACCACATTACATTAATGACTCGGTTTCCAAATTGATTCAGTGCGAAAAAATTCCTATTTAAATGGACCTAATTAATTTCATGCGTAATTAACTCTCTAGCTAATTAATATCATTAATGGTTTGATTTCCATATTGATTCTGTGCTCAATTTCTATAATATTTTTGCATGAATGACTGCCACGAATGACAACGACAACTACTGAGTATTGTTGGACGAATTTCCCTAATGATTTTTTTGACATTTGAATGGTCACACTTGATTTGAGAATTTAACATGTCTAGCTCTCTGTATGACACACAAGAAATATAATATGGCGACACACGGCTAACAAAATTGGATTTAGTATAAAAGAACACCTTTCAAAGTCTTTAATAGATGGAGTCAATGATACAAAAAATGGGCGGCAATTTACCGACAAACTCATGAAGCATATGATAGCATGTTGTAAAAAAATATTTCCTCTTTTCGTTTGCGCAAGTATATCTCCATGGTAAGTAAGTGTAGAGCAGAAGCCAAGGTGCCTAAACCTGTAGTCACGGACGAATCGGCCAGCAAATAACAGTTCTATGAAGAAAAAAAATATGTGAATATGAAACTGCAACAGTTGCACCGAATTGTGGAATTTATCAATTATTATATTTTACAGGTTACGGGTTATCTAGCTTCCTATTGGTATAACATCTAATATGTCAACTCCAAAAGTGCCTAGTTGAGAATTGGCACTCCCTCATTGAAGCATCTTTTTGCACTCTAATAACTGACCTGACATGGACCTTCTCAGTTAAATAATGGTGCCCAACAACGAAGACAGAGACAACAAACTGAAAGGCCCCTGGATGAGAGATGACAAAAGCAACGAAGTGTTATCTTCCCGGCCCAGAACGACGGAGATGCCACATGATAGTATGGCACCAACCCATCGTCTGTGCGCTGACGAGTGACGACAGAGATGACTGAGCCTGAAACTTAATCTGAGTACGAATAATCAGCAGTGACGGCAACTGTTGCGGGCTTGCGGCGAGGTACCCTCACCTGGACAATGATCTTTGGTCGGAGCGCAGAGGTAAGTGGTGTCATTGGCGACATGCAGGTCGTCCACTCGAGAGGCGGCGCTGGATATTAATGGAGATCGTGCAGGCAGACAACGAGGTAGGGTGGTTCATCTATGCGGCCTGCTTCCGATCCAATCTGCGATATCCCCCCATGTGGATGCGACCCCATCACGTAGCCATACAAAACGATATAGGAACCATGATTAGATAAATATACAACGATCAATTGGACTGTATTAAAATTGGAGAGAGAATGAATATACAGGAAACATGCAAGTCGAGCAAGCCAGCCTTTCCTATGGTCGTCTTATTCCTGCAGATGTTAAGCTAATACCGAATCCAATGTTTAAAACCAATCAATCCCTAGTCTCTTTCTCTGCCAGCGAAAGTTAATCTCTGGCGTCCTTCGTCCAAATTGAATTATATCAAACTGAGCAGGACCGACATAATTATGGGAAAGCCATATAAGAGAGATTAGTGGGAAGGAGAGGATTACGTCCCGGATTTTCAGAAGAAATGTGTGTTAGTGTTAATAGGAAGGAGGGGATAGTGTCCTGATTTTTTTACTGGGGAGATGTGCATTAAAGGAAAGATAGATTGTGTCCTGATTTCCTGCATGAAAAAAGAAAACCGGAAACTTGGAGGAGATCGAGGGGTGGGGCTGGCTAGGGGGTGGAGGTGGGACGAAAAAAACCGGACAAAAATAAATTGTACCAGGCTACCAAGTGCTCCATTAGGTAAACTGCAGTGCAAATAACTTGACTGCAATTTTCATTCAAGTATTCATTTGTAATTCTCCCTTTTTATTGCTATATGATATCTGATGCCTGATGCTTTTACCATATTAAAAGAACACATGCATTAGAAAAGAAATACGGTACCTTTGTACTTTTGTTCTTCTCTAGTGAGCAGGAGTCCTAGCATCTTCCCCCTGCGCATTTGTTGAAACAATCCTTTCATCACTGAAACTTCGGCAAAGCTAATAATACACGAGAACATGGCATGCGTGCCATCAACACAAGCAGGATGTTGTCTTAGTAAGCATACATTTGTACATATAGTGTGCTGAAAATTGAAACCAGATTTTCACGCAAAATAAGTTTCCAAGGCATTCCTTTAATACTTTTAGTTCCTTATTTTGTTGCCCCTTGTTTCCATCTCTTCCAAATACAAAGATAGCAAGGAAGCCAATGCAAAACTGGGCCAGAGCGTGAAAAGTGATGCCACATCTGGCATCGCAGTCTAGTGAGCCTCTGTTAATTAGCACTTGATAAAATCAATTAGCAATAGCAACAATAACAGTGCACATGTATTAGCACTTAATATATAATCCCAACAAGAGGATCTGTTGTTGTAGAAGATGCAATGCACATTTGTCCATCTTAAAATATTTCTAAAATCAAATCACCAAAGAAGTACCTGTTTGTCTCACTTTATATTCTCAGAAGCTGAGACGGCTGGCTAGGATCAAGCAGCAGCAATGCAAGTGTCCCTCGCAGGTCATGTTTAACACTGAAGCAAAACAAATTTGCATTGGTGTAAAACTACAACTATTAGCTCTTTCACCTTGTCAGACAGTCCCTTCAATCCAAGAATATACAACATCTAGAAGAAATAAAACCAATGACATAATTAGTAAACAATTTCAGCGACAAAAGGATAAACAAATTGGATTTTTAAAACAAAACCTGCACCTGCACAAGTATATGTTATATTAACAAAAGTGCAGATCCCGTCCCACTCTTCACTTTTTGACAAAAAACTTCCGAATAGCAATCTTGGTGAGTGATCTCGACCGGGTTCGATCGGCATGGCGTGTCGTTCCTCCAGGAGCGGGTGTTGAGAGGAAGGATGGCGAACCTCCATTGTCAAACGGCCGGAGCTGCATCGTCATTTGGATCAGAGCATGGACAAAATCGAGATGGTAGAGGTTGAGGAATTTGTAGGACGTGAGGGTTTAGGGTGGGCATCACGAGAACTCACCCATATCTTGGGAGACGGCAGACCCGAGGTGCAGTCGTGTTCGTGCTTCAGGGGCTGCCACGTGCTGTCCTCGCCGCCATCGCCTGTCGATGCCACTTCAGCGCCACGAGCATGGGACTGAGGGACGAAGGGAAGAGAAGGGAAGGAAGCGAGCTAATGACGTACCTATGTTTGGTATGTAATACCCTCCATTAAGAGTAGATATTTTCTTAAAATCGGTTATTTTGTTTCCTAATTAATGTGATTGAACAATTTAAGGTAAGGTTAATTAATTTAGATTTGATATTTAGAGATTGATCGTGATTGATTCTTTCACATAAAGACATTACTAACAATAACTTGCACCAGCATGGAAAGTTATGATCCGTTAAGATTTTTTTCGTTGTGTGAGTGGGTTTTTCTTGGTTTTTCACGGCTGAGGGGGAGGTGGGAGGAAGTACCAAAGAAGTACCAAAAAAGACCGGGTGAGGTGGGACGAAAATAAAACCCGGAACGCGACCTACCAACTGAGACATTAGGAGTAGAGATTATTTTGTTTCCTAATTAATGTGATTGAGCAATTTAAGGTAAGGTTAATTAATTTAGATTTGATATTTAGAGATTGATCGTGATTGGTTCTTTCACATAAAGACATTACTAAAAATAACTTGCACCAGCATGGAAAGTTATGATCCGTTAAGATTTTTTTCGTTGTGTGAGTGGGTTTTTCTTGGTTTTTCACGGCTGAGGGGGAGGTGGGAGGAAGTACCAAAGAAGTACCAAAAAAGACCGGGTGAGGTGGGACGAAAATAAAAACCAGAACGCGACCTACCAACTGAGACATTAGGAGTAGAGATAGCATGATTCATGGTCCTACTAATAAATAGCATCGATTACATCTAAGTTGAACGACTGTCCAAACCAAAGAGACATACGAATTCATTAAAGTTTAATTACAACGTTAGCCAATCAATGTTTCAGAACTACACATCACTACTTTCGACTCGACTCATCGGACAGGAGCGTGGATGAAGCCGCCGTATGTCGTGATGGTCATGAAATCGCGGTCGTTGTCACCCTGCATTTGTAGCGTTTCATCTATCTCACTATTGGATGGTTGATATCTGAGGAAGAACTGCCCCGAGGTATGAAGGACATCTTGATGGATGATGTTCGCAAACTCCGACTGGATGCGAAAGAATTCTTGTCTGAGGTCCGCGTCCTGGATTGCCGACAAGCTCACGGCCCAATCTTTGAGATTATCTGGTAGCAGAAGTTGATGATGGTCCCTTAGGATCGCCCGCATGTGATGGAGGGCGTAGTAGGCATCCTTCTGACCGCCAGGCGGCTGCTTGACGCAGCAGAACTTCGTATTGTGTGAGAACATGTGCTTGCCGTACTTACGAACTGCCCTGGTGAAGGTGCCTCCAGATTTGGCGTAGCCGGGGAGAACATCATCAAGAACTTTCTTGACATTTGTGTAGTCTATCTTGGAGTTACGGTTCGGGTCGAAATACGTGGCCATGGAATATTTCGGGCTTAAGAGGATGAGTGTGCAATGTGTGTCACTGCACAGAACACGGAATGTTAGAAAAAAAAAGAACGATCAAAATCTAAGAAATCATATGTTACGGGGCGGTTAAGGGATGACTTACTCGGGAAAGTAAGCCACAAGGAAGTTATCCTTATCTGGGTTTGCCAGAATGATGCCTTCGAGGTATGAACTCGCAACTTGGCGGTCCCCAGCGCTGCTCAAGTGCTTGGCACGCATGTAGAAGGGGTCGACTATCACGATGTCCGGGGTCTTGTCTCTAATGATCCGCATCTCCATACTCAGCGAAAACAGCCGAACGAAGGTGTAGTGCAACGGATGAAGGTTAAACATAGCAAAGATGTCATCAAATCGCAGGACGATCGTACCCCCGATGTCGCCATCCACAAAGCCCTTGCCCTCTGGCACCTTGGCCACGAAAACCGGGTATGCCACATCATTCTCTCTCAGACGCCGCTTCTCCAAAGAAAGAACACTGTCGTGCAGACTCCCCATAGCACCGATTGCAGCACTCAGCATATTTGGCGGTAGCATCGCCCTACCCGCCACATGCACCCTCCTCGAGATATCCTTAGGTGAAGGTGGCCCGTCCTGAGCACGGATCAAACTCGGTGCCGGCTGGCTCGCACCGGCGCCCTTGTTAGTCTTCCATTTCCGTCCCTTCTTCTTGATCTCTTGTAATGGGACCGAGTTCTGCTCACAGACCGCCTTCTTGAGCGTGTTGGGGTTAATAATTTTTCGCACCTCAGCTATCTGAGGCTCGTTGAAGGCGGGAGTTGGAGGCGTGTCCTGAGAACTGAACGCCAGACGACGCCTGTTGTAATTGGATTTCTCCGCCATACCAGCTAGATCGCGGTCGTCTTGGTTGGGTTCTTGAGAAAGAGGCCCGCAGAACTCGTCAGCGTACCCATGTTCGGCAAAGTACTTATCAACTTTGGTAAATGTACCGTCATCGTTGTCGTCGCCGTCCGGATCCTGTGCCATAGGGCTGTCCGGATCCTGTGCCATAGGGATGTTCGGCAGGTCCGGTAGTGTTGCGGCGTTCTTGCCATGGCTTGGCGCCGGCACGACTGGCGGTCTTGTCTGTGGGGTGGTGTCCCCCGCCCCCAAACGAATCTGGATCTTCGGCCAAAGCAGGGGCCAGTTTACACATGTGCTGAGGGTCATCTCATCTTCTTCGTCGGCCCCAGCGGGTCGAATCGGAGGTAATAGCTCGTCGCAGCCTGGCAGCACCCAAACCACTTCAACCCTATACACTGTGGGTGGCATCGGATTACCGTGGAACATGGGGTTGCCCGGTTGAACGATTCTGCCCTTGGCGACATCGACCAACTCGCCGCCCACGAAGTGCAGAAGAGTGCAAGGAACGTCGGCGGCGCCCTGCGAAAACATGTAGGGCGTCAGGGATGCCCAGTCAAAGGCAAGGAGATGAAGTCATCGGCCGAGAGGCTTAGTTACCGTGATGCCGTCGAGCTCGGCTAATGTCGAGGCACCGCCAACGGCGGGCGTGCAACTGACGGAGGGGCCGCTTGCTGGCGAGGTGCCGCGGCGACACCGGTGCATTAAGCTCAATGCCGTGCGGCGCCGGAGACACGAATACCGCCTCCGCCGGAGACACCAATGGCGCGCCGCTGCGCTGTCAGGCGAAGTTCTGGCCGTGAAGCTGGGAACCGGGGAAGGCCCTGTTGGCCGCCCGCAATCCACGTCGTCAGCCCATGAATCAACGTAGGCACCATGGCGTTGAGCTTCGTTCCCAGTTGTTGTTCCACTTGCTCTTGGACAAGCTCCGGAATCCGCGCCACTTGTGCCTTGAGTGCTTCAACCTCGCGCGACTGGCTTTCCGAGCTGGTCTTTTTCTCCTTTCACCCACCAGCGGTATAGTATGACGACCATTTTGTGGACAAGCCTTTGCCGGCCACACGACTAGCTGACGTCGGCTTACTGAGCTTATCCTTGTTTTTCATTACGTTCAATGCCCTATTTAAAGGGGTGTCGAAGGGGAGCTCGAGACGACCCGCCATCGCTTTCAGTGTCCTGCGGAAGGAACGTGAACCATTTAGAACTATTGGGGATTAATTAGTATGCAACCATATGGAGCTAATTACGCGGGGGTGTATTCCTTACCAGAACAAGCTCGAGCGCCCTGATCTTCGGATCCGTGGTAAGCTCCTTTGTTACCGGGTCCTCCTTGTACCGGGCCCTGAGAAAGTTCCTGGTCTGCTTGTCATGGTATTTCTCGAAGCGGGGCGGTAGGCCTTGCTCGGCACGCTCCGTGTCCTCCTTGTCCCATATAGGCTCCTCCACTCTGTAACCGCCGGGACTGAGTTGGTGGACCCCTAAGTTCAACTTCCGCATTTCTTTCCCCCACTGACTTGATTCGGAGGTTGCGCTGCTCTCGCACTTGATCTTGAACTCCTTGTACTCATCTTCGCTCATCAAAGGATATTTCGCCTTGATCTTGTCATAACTACCACCTTTGTCAATCATTGCCTTCACCGTGCTTCTCCAAGTAGACAGGGCCGTGCTCATCCTCGTGAGGGCGGTACTGTTCACTTTATTCCCTGAGAGGCGTGTGTTTGCAAACTCAGCGGGGAACTTGTATCGTTCGTGCAGCTTCATGAAGAGGAGGCTGCGCAAATTCCCATGGTCCTTATGCCTTAGGTTCTCGGTGTTGATCGAGACGGTGTTCCGGAGAATGCACTCGAGCTGAATCGAGTACCCCTTGACTACTTGTTTGGGCGCCGTCGGGTTCCCGTCGGAGTCCACTTCAGTAAATTCCTCCCTGACGGTGCCGAGCACGCTCGGGCGCCGGTCCTTCCGTTGCCTCTTCGGTTGGCTGCCATCCGTGTGTGCGCCGCCATCATCAGTGGTGGCATCCTCGACGACACCATCAGTGGTGTCATCCCCGACACCACTAGGGGTTGTGTAGTCAGGATCGGTGTCTTCCGCGGCATCCTCATAGCGGTGAGGTTCTTCCTCCAACTCCTGGGACAGCTCCCAGAATTGCTTGCCGCCCGAACCGCCGGCCTCATCGTTGTGGGCCATGTTTCGCTCTAAATAGGAAAAAAGTTTGGTCAAAAAGTTGGTCATTGTCAAGGAGCAAGATCATGGTCTCATCATTTAGGGTTTGTCGACACCGAGGCCTCCTAAAAGCTAAGATTTTATCATTTAGGGTTTGTCAATGTCGAGGCACCCTAAAAGCCTATGTTGGGTTTATTGCACTAATCACTTGGCTCTGTTGCCACCTATGTTGGGTTTATCATCTAGGGTTTATCGATGCTGAGGAGAATTCTAAGTTGGGCCTAATCACTTGGCTCTATTGCCACCTATGGTTTAATGCAGCAAGAATAAAGGGGCAGTTGATCCTACTTAATTAAGTACTAAGATACCCCGGCCCATGCATTAGTAGCAAGTACCTCATATGTCTGATTTTTAGCAAAGTCATGCTAAAATTCACGGAAAATTTCAGCATGACCTTTGCTGAAAATAGGACATATGGAGTACCCGAATTTACCGGAACGGAAGTTAATCGACATTCCGGCAAACTCAAGGGCCTCTCGGGTACCTGCAAAATCATCACGACACGAAGGGCCTCTCAAGGGCCTCAAGCAGCAAGGCGTCTCCCAGACCCCATTTTTTTGCTAAATTCAGCATATTTCTATACAACAGCATTTGTAAAGATGAAGAACAGTTCTACAGCAGCCCATTTATATACAATAGCATCTTTGGTCATACTAATTTCTGAAACAATTCAAATGTGAACTGTATCTTTGGTCATACAAATCTCTGAAACTTTACAAATCTGAAATATATATTTGGTCATACAAATTTATGGAACTAATCAAATCTGAACTGTATCTTTGGTCATACAAATCTCTGAAACTTTACAAATCTGTGGTCATACAAATTTACGAAACTAATCAAATTCTGGATTCAGAAGTTGGACTTCAAAAATCTTTCATGCAAATTACTTGAAGTACTGAAGTTAAATTGTTTTCAATCTGTCCAGATATTGTCAGTGACAATTAGGATCATTCTGAAAGATGCAACCCTCGAGAATTCCTAGCATGAGGTTTGTCCATCACTTTTGGCTCACTTATTAATCTACTCATCCTATGTCAATATCCACATGCTATGTCATCTGATGTTCCTGAATCATTGTAGTTTAGGCACCATACATGATTGTTAGTTCAATGTGCTTTATATCCTAGTTATACTACTGCAGGAAAGGAGGATCATCATACACATATATATGTATAGCAATTGACAGGAGCTTCATCATTTTTAGTAACAACAATACATATATAGCAATTGGAAGCAAACAGATGTACACATAAGATAAAAATGTAGTGCTGAAAGTTTAATGCTTACAAAAGACTTGCTGAAATAGTGAAAAATATGGAGTCACCAAGCTGGCTAAGAAACTCCCAAAGTCCACTAGCAAATCCAAGATCTAATCCTGTTACACACATCATAACAATTTAAGATAATTAGGATAAGGATAGTAGGAAATGAAAAAGAAAGAGCTCAAAAAACAATCACAACAGAAAAATAATAAAAACCTAGTCCTAGAAGAAAATAAATCCTAAAAGAAAAGAAATCCTAAAATCTGGAGCAAGTCCTAGCAGTAGTAGTCCAACTAGATGGCCACCACTACTACTCCTATCACTGGAGTAAACAACAATTGTGTGTTCAACATCTTTACTAATGAAACATTTTCATAGAAGGTCCACATTTGCAATCAGTAGTGACCCAAATACATGGAAGCTGCCTCTACCCAAAAATCAGACCTATTTAACTCACATATACATTCTAATTAGATCAGACAGATGTTTCAGCACAATAAACATAGTCATGTACAATAAGAAGCAAATGTGTTACTGTAAAGACCTATTTAACCCTAGGCACTTTGCATATACAAGCTATATAGTCTGAAATCAGATGCATACAGCTGAGACAAGCATCAACCATAGCACTCCACAGCCATGAACTTGTACAGAGGGGGAGAGAGGCGAGATAAGTGGTCACCTTGGTGACAGGGGAACCAAATCCAAACAAGTCGAACCCACAGCAGCAGCTTCTCTGTATCCAAGTTGAACCAAGTCCTTCCTTCACACAACCCAACAACACAACATAGCTTCAGAGATTGGAGGAGATGAAGAAGAAAATCAGCGGAAAAGGGATTAGTACCATGTTCTCCTGCTGGACGGCGGGGAGGTCGCGGGCCTCCTCTCCTGCTGGACGTGGGGCCTCCTCTCCTGGTGGACGTGGCGGCTCCGAGGTTTCTAGGGTTTCGAGGGGGGAGGCGGGGCTCGGGGAGGTGGGGCTCGGGGAGGCGGCGCCGAGGGGAGGAAGGGGAGAGGGAGGCGGCGGGCGTGTGGGCGGCGGGCGCAAGGGTCGGGCACCGGGCGGCGGCGGTGGAGGGAGGGACGAGGGTTGGAGCGGCGTGATGGAGGGAGAGGGATGAATCGAAGTAGTCTGGCGAGAGGGAGAAGGGGGGAAGGAGCGGCGCGGTGGTGTATGGATGGGGGAAGATTACGAATGGCGCACCCCGCAGAGGTGCGCCATTAGAATGTTTTTTATTACAGTTCGAGCACAGGTTATATTCCACCTAACCCAATCCACATCAAAACCCGCCCACTAGCCCGACTGGTCAGCACGCAGCACACACACCAGGAGGTCCTGGGTTCGATTCCCAGGCTCCCCAATATTTTTTTTTTGCATTTTAAATGTTGTTTGATATTTATTTGTGTTTAAATATGTTCAAACTTGTTTAAATCATAACAGTAATATTTTTTTTATAAAAACAGTAATAATTTTTTAAAAAATATGTTCAAATTTGTTACTTGAAAATATCATCGGCGGTGGTGGAGCGGGGAGGTGTGGGGGTGCCCGTTGGCGGTGGAGCGGGAGGTGCGGGGGCGGGTGCTTGTCGGCGGCGGTGGAGGGGGATCGAGATCGAGTGTCCTCATGAATTCAAAAAGTGCCCATGAAATTTAAAATTATTCATGATATCAAAAAGTTCCCATGAAATACAATCGAGAAATGAAGACTATGATTTACATACAATCGATCTTAGCTAGCTATCTGTTCACAATCTTCTTGCCCTTCTTTTTCGCAAATGGAGTTCTTCTGTGGAACGGACGTCCTTTAGGTAGGGTGGTCCTGCTTCTTCTTGTGGTGTGTGCTGCTACTTCATCGTCGTCGTCATGTTCGATCTTTGGGTCGCCGTACTTGTCGAAGCCTTGCTCATTGGCTACTCCATCCATTCCGATGATCTTCCTTTTTCCTCTCCTCACGACAACACGACTGGGCTTTGACGGGTCGATAATGAAGAAGCATTGGTCCACTTGGGAAGCCAGTACCCATGGCTCATTTTTCGCGGTGACCTTTGCGCCCGCGGTCTTGGATTTGGCTTCGGGTATAACCATGGTGGTGGAATACCGGTCTTCTTTTAGGACGCTCTTGGCCCATCTGACACGGAACATCGGGACCTTCTCTCCAGCGTAGCTCAGCTCCCAGATATCCTCGATGCTTCCGTAGTATCTGTCCTTGTCGTTACCGGTGTAGGATTCCATCGTTACCCCGGAGTTCTGATAACCATCGCTCTTCATGTCCTTGTTCTCGATGTAGAATGTGTAGCCGTTGATATCGTACGCCTCATAGGTCATCAGGTTGTGCTCGGCACCCTGTGACAAGGCGAATATGAGTTGTTCTTCCGCGGAAGAATCCTCATGTAAAGGGTACGACAGAAGCTTCTGCTTGAACCAACGCGTGAAACATGAGTTGTGCTCTTTGATTATATCTCCGTTCGTCCTCTGTTGGCCTCGGTCATTGTACGTCTTCTCAATAAAGGTTTTGTGCTCTACCACCCAAGGATCGACCACGTCTATGTGTTGTAGCGCGACTAGGTTTGCTCTTTCAAAGTCGGCGAGTCGACCCTCGAAGTCGACATGCATTTCGCGGCGACCCTCACGGTGACCCCATCCAGCGAGCCTGCCAAGGTGCCTGCTGACGGGCAGACCAACGGGGTTCTCGATGCCTAGATAATTCGTGCAGTAGGAGATGCACTCTTCGGTCAGAAAGCCCCTGGCTATACTTCCCTCTGGACGTGACATGTTGCGAACGTATCCTTTGATAACACCATTCATCCTTTCGAACGACATCATGCTGTGCAGGAACGTCGGCCCGAGTTGGATGATATCCTCCACGATATGGACCAACAGATGCACCATAAGGTCGAAGAATGCGGGCGGGAAGTACATCTCAAGCTCGCATAGTATCACCACGATCTCTTCCTGTAGCCTTCTGAGTTGCCTCACGCCAATCGACTTCCGAGAGATGACGTCGAAAAAGTTGCATAGGCCAAATAGCGTTTCACCGACGTGCGCCCATGATCCCACGGATTGCAACCGGAAGTATTCTGCGTCATCAAGACGTGACGATCGTGAGACTTCATCCCGCTGAACTTCGTCACTGGGTCTAGGTATCTCGCTTATCTTCCCAGCGAATCAGTAAGGAAGTTTTACTCCTACGAGGCAGGTGAAAAACTGCTCGATCTCCTCTTGACTTAGAGTGAAGCACGCGGGAGGGTAGTCACTTCCGGTCTTCTTGGCCTTTTTGCCTTTGCGACGAGTTTCTGTGTCCTGCTTCGTCTCATCATCATCATCATCATCATCATCATCATCATCATCATTAGCGTGAAGCACCTGCCTGACGCCCATTGATTTCAAGTCTGCCCTTGCTTTGGGCCCATCTTTGGTCCTGTCTGGCATGTTGAGCAGGGTACCAAGCAGACTCTCGCACACGTTCTTCGTGATATGCATGGCATCAAGGCTGTGAGGCACACGGTGGATCTTCCAGTATGGCAAGTCCCAGAAAACAGACCTCATTTTACATACCTTCAGCAGCGGCTCTGGCGCCTTTCGCTTCTTTCCCGGCTCTGGCACCTTTTGCTTCTTTCCCGGCAGTGGGCAATCTTTCCAATTTTTCAACAGCTCGTCTATTTCCTCGCCGCTCCTCGTACGCGGGCGTTTTCGGGGTTCGGTTTCACCATCGAACAGATCCTTGCGTTTCCTCCACGGGTCATCGTCGTGAAGCCACCTTCGATGTCCCATGAACACGGTTTTCGAAGACCAGGGATCTCTATCTAGCTGGCGATATGTTGTGTAATCCATGCACCTCATGCATCCAGAAAATCAGTGGACTATCTGCCCCGCTAGATATCCGTAATCGAGATAGTCGTGCACCGTCGTGAGCAGCGCGGCTCTCATAGGGAATATTCTTTCTCTGCGGCGTCCCACGTATTGGCTGGCATTTTCTACAGCGTGTCTAGCTCCTCTTTCAGCAGCCCCAGATACAGATTGATGTCGTTCCCTGGTTGTTTCGGCCCTTCAATTAGCATACTCATGTGAATGTACTTCGTCTTCATGCACAACCAGGGGGGAAGGTTGTACATCCACACAAACACAGGCCAGGTGCTATGTGTGCTTCTCTGGCTGCCAAACGGATTGACTCCATCGATGCTCGCGCCCAGCACGATGTTCCTTGGATCCTTCCTAAATTCTGGGTATTCGAAGTTCAACGCTTGCCACTGGTTCGCATCCTTAGGGTGACTCAGCATCTTGTCTTTTTTATTTATCTCCGGATCATTTCCGTCATCTTCCCGCTTCTTCTCCTCCCTAATCGCGTGCCAACGTAGGAGCTTTGCTACCTTAGGGTCCGCGAAATACCGCTGTAGACGAGGAGTGATCGGAAAGTACCACACCGATTTTCGAGGAGCTTTCTTCCTCTTCTTGTATCGAGTGACGCCGCACACCAGACATATGGTAGACTCCACGTGCTCGTCCCGATAAATGATGCAATTGTTCATGCACACATGGTATTTCACATGCGGTAAATCCAGAGGACACACGATTTTCTTCGCCTCCTCGAAACTGGTCGGGCACTTGTTCCCCTTGGGAAGACGTTCGTGCCAGAATGACATGTTCTCGTCGAAGCGTGCATCGGTCATTTTGTGTTTTACCTTCATCTCCAGAGCCATGAGTGTTACTTTCAGGCGGGTATCCTTGGGCCTGCATCCTTCATACAATGGAGTAACCGTGTCTATCTCAAGTTGATCCAGCTTGGCTTTCTCTGGGGCGGCAGCTCTTGCGTTATCCGTCTGCTTGAGAAGCAGCTGTTGAATATGAGGGTCCTGCACCCAGCCTCCATCGTCGTCTGCTCCGGCATCTTCATCTTCATGATCATGCCCTCCATCTTGATCTTCCTCATCATCATGTACGACATCTTCTACATGATGACTGTGTACAGCATCACCGTCGTGATCATGTCCTGGAGATTCTTCGTCTTCTCGCCCGCCCTCGCTGCGGTGGTTGTCTTGTTGCCCTTCCTCATTTCTTGCGCGGCCCCCATGGACGACTTCATAGTCATCTTCATCACCTTGCCACCGATAGCCATCCATGAAACCGCGCAAGAGCAGGTGGTCCCGCACCTGCCCGGAATCCGGGTCCGCAATAAGGCTCTTCAGCTTGCATCTTCGACACGGACATCTTATCTCCGTCTCGTTCTTTTGAAGCATCTCGGCCTTCGCGGAGCTCAAAAACCTATTCACGATGCCTTCGGTCATCGTGCGGACCATGGTCGCCTGCGGGGTAGAGCAAAACGATATTTTAGAACCAAGAAAAAATTTGGCATGACCTTCCCTAAAAATAGGACAAATAAGAATGCATAGTGCCAAAATTCTCGCCGAAACGGAAATGAATCAACATTCCGGCAAAATATTGGCAACTATCGCATTTCAAATACCGGTACCTGCAAACACAAACATATATGCAACACCACAAACATATGCAACACCACAAACATACATAGATCTAGCTAGGCCACAAAAAGTGCATGTGCACGTTGTTGGAGCGAGCTAGGGAGAAAAAAAGTAGATCTACAACATGAAGATAGTTTTCCCCTTACTTACCTATCGCAAAAAGGTAATTTCACCACTTAATTTTGATGAATCTATGGTGCAAATAAGGTGAGGAGGAGGAGGCAGCCGAAAGCTTGGAGAAGGAGGTGGAGGGAATGAAGTGGGGAAAGTGAGTGGGTAGGTGTGGCTGTCCAAAATATCTTGTTGGGGTCCTAGGTTACTAATGGCGCACCTGCAGGTGGTGCGCCATTAGTAGTTTTGCAATAAAAAAATAATATATATATATATATATATATATATATATATATATATATATATATATATATATATATATATATATATATATATATATATATATATATAATGGCGCACCGTGACGTAGTGACTAGTAATGGCGCACTATGACGCAGTGCGCCATTAGTAGTTTTGCAAAAATAAGAATAAAAAAATACAGTACTGGCGCACTCTGTGGCTGGTGCGCCATTACTAGTTAGAACTAGTAATGGCGCACTTCACTCGGATGCGCCATTAGTATGTATGGAAAAATGAAAAAAAATTATTACTAGTGGCGCACCTTCTGTCTGGTGCGCCATTAGTGTCTTTCACACTAATGACGCACCACCTAATGGTGCGCCATTAGTATATAGTAGTGGCGCACTGCTTCCCTGATGCGCCATTAGTGTCAATCCCATCTATAGCCCTTTTCCTAGTAGTGGCGGAGGAACCTGCCAGGGTTGGCACCTTAATCTGCTCTGAAGATGGACCAGTGGAAGATGGCGGCGACGACACATGTGAGTGCGTCGGACCGGATTGTGCCCCAGACCCGTACGTGGCTCGGTCGGGGCCTCCGACTTTAGATGCTAGGCTTAGGTGAGAGGTCTGGGTATTTGGCCCAGCCTTCACCCCCCTTCATCATGTAGATAGGAGTAGCAACAGATGTTGCCAAGATGGCGAATTCAGGCATATTGTTGTACTACTTTGTAAGGTCCTCGAAAATAATCAATAAAATGGCCGCATATATTTCCCAGATGCAGAGGCCGGGGCCATCCTTCTTTTCTAAGAAAAACTATGCAGCAACTCAAGAGGAGCACAATGTGGAACCTGTGCCTGGCTATGACCATGAACAAGTTGCAGAGGCTGGGGCAATCCCCTTTTCGCAAAGAATTTTTCTTTCTTTACCATGAACAAGTTTTACTTGAGATAAAATGGTTTGCACCTAAAGTGAAACGATGAGGAAAATTCTAAACAAGGCGAAAAAAGGACATGGAAGCACCAATCCGATATATGCCACTTCCAACTTCACACATTTGAAAAATGCAACTGTAGAGTATTTTTAAGAAAAATGCCATTCCAACACTTGGAAACTTCGATATATGCCACTGTGCCAGCGCCATATACCGAATTAACCCTTTTTTTGCCACTACCAACCAAGCTTCAAAATATCGGATATCGGGTTCGTATCGGTTTGGCTTCGACATATTGGATGTCGGATATCGGGTGATATATCGGAAGATATGTAGATATATCGGAGAAAACATGTCTAGTTTTTTTACTTCATTATTCTTGTTCAACATTTGTTTTTAGTAAATCAAAATGTATGATGTTAATGCTTTAACATGACACTTTTAGATTCCTAGTTTATTGACTTGTTGATTAAGAAACTATGAAGGAAAGATTCATAAAATCCTTGCTCGATGATTAAAAACAATATGACATATATGCATTTGTACGAACATTGTGCATGACTTTGATTATATATAATGAAGTTGCAATTGCATAATCTTATTTCACTGCATTCTAATGAATAATTGTTGCCGTCTATCGTATCGTTCTATATCGGTGGACATATCGGGCTATATATCGGTCATATCGATCGATATTTCGGTCCATATCGGATGATATGTTTGAAAATGATATTTACAAAATGATATGTTATGTTTATATCGGTAGAGCCCCAAAAGTGATATATCGGCCGTATCGACCTAAATTTAAAAGCTTGCTACCAACTTCGCATATTTGGAAATTGCAACTATGAAGAAAATTTAAGAAAAAATGCCATTGCCAACACTTGGAAACTGTGAGTTAACCCTTCTTTGCGGTGGCATTTTTGAATACACGAAGTTCACAGTTGCATATAGAAATTAACCCTTTAATTGAGGAACAGTGCTCCGGCTTTTCTAAGAGTCAGGTGGAGCTTGCAAGTTAAAGTAGATAACAATCTGGACACATTTGACCATCACGAAAACAAAACAAAACAAAACAAAACAAAATGAAGAAGCAGGAAACACATATGCATTGCTAAATATTGATCATTAAAGAGGCAACAAGATAATCTATCAGAAAAAGAAGACCTAGATAAAATGGGAAACAGAGGCATGAGGCAGGTAGATTACTAACTGGTAGTGAGTACTAAGAAGACTCGTAGAGGCCTGCATAAAAAACCAAATTCAGTTCTCCAGTTGAAGGTGACATGGGGCAGAATAGTTGGCACATATTTCAAACACACACCAAAATGTTTGGGTAATTTTGGCACCGACACGCACAATAATTCATTAATCCTGAAAAGAGTATCGTCACAAGCATAGATTCCATACAACTATGTAACAGCCAGAGATTCTTGATTAGCAATTTACACGCATCAACAAGAAAGCCTGTAGGCAGGCCCACAGTGGATCCAATTCATACATATTGTAGCTCATAGGGATACAAACATCTACGACGCTAAGAATAATCAGCTCACCAAACAGCTTTCAGATGAAAGGAAAATCGTTCACGAGATAACCCTCTAGTGTTGGAAAGAAGGCATGCTGAACAAGAGTTTGTTTGAGCTGAAATTGAGTAGGACGGATGCCTTTGCGATGGAATCTGGCAACCAACTTGCCATCCATATCAACCTGAAGTAGCCACTTGGCAAATTTGACCAGCACAAGCAGCTCGCCATCTCCAGGCACGACCGCAAAATCCCAAGATTCGTCATGCTTTCCACACCACGCCCTGATCTCTGTAAACGGCAATTCAATATGGCACTTGATTGTCCAGACCTCGCCTTCATAGTCCTGCAATACCCAGATATCAATTATTGTCAATGTGTTGTTAAAGCTGCACATGCCGAGCATGCCATCCATCTCAAACAGGTCATCACAGGCGCAGCCACCAACAACCAGAATACGCATCTGACGGAACGACTCGGCTGTGATGTCGAACACGATTATCATGTCGGTCTCGCCATCATGCTCCATCCGGTACCAATGCAATCTTCCACGGAATAGCACAGACTTGGGATTGAATACTAGTGTATGCGCTTCCCCCGGCCCGATGTTCCTCGGCGGCTGACCAGAGCTCAACAATAAAACGTAGCAGTCATATTCACTTCCAGGCACCACTTTAATCCAGCACGGGTACATCAGTAGTCTGTACTCACCGGTTGGGGGGTGACGATACATTCCCACAAAGTTGAAGCCAGAAGGCAGGCAAAGGGGAGCATACTGCCGGGGGAAAATATCCTACTGCCGGGTCGCCGGGTTGAAGATGCCGAAGTGCGTGGCGTGAAAGGAGTCGCACAAGGAGAGTACAACGAGGCCGTCACAGGAGGCCTCCAGACTATAGAGGTCGGAGGCTTGACCAAGCCGCGCGACGGACTGGAGCTGGTCGGCGGAGGCCCGGTGGTCGAAGGGGATGATGTCTAGGTAGTCTCTGCTGGTGTAGTAGTCGAGGCCGAATCTGTTGCGGACGTAGACGAGGGGGATGGTGGGCTGGCGGCAGGGCCGGCCCATAGGCCGGGCAAACGGGGCGCCCGCCCTGGGCCCCCGGAAGGCAGGGGCCCCGGCCCAGGTATTATTTCCTCTATAGGTAAGAAGCCCAGAAAAATAGCGACAGTAAAGAGGGCTCTCAGCGTCGATCCCGTGCCCTTTCCCGTGCTCCTCGAGACCTCGACTCCTCTTCCCCAAAACAGCGCCGCCATTCGCGTGTCTTCTCCGATTCCAAGATCGCCACCGGCCAATAATGGAGATTAAAGGCGCAAATCGGCTCCCCAATCGTCTCTCCTTCCTTCTTCAAGGTTCTGCTCATTCCCCATCAGCTAGACGTTGGAGAGGAGACAGTACGTGTTCTTCTTTTTCTCCTCCCCATAACCCCGTTCCCCCTGTCAATTATATAGGTGTGCCCTCCGACGAGGCGACGACTCCATACCTGACATCTCTGCTTCTTATCTTCTGCTCTTCAGACTTCCGTGGATCTAAGTTTCAGCGCTTGGGAGCCAGGAGAACTGCTGAAGTGGAGAAGGGGGAAAACAATTCAGTTCCTGGTGTTGTGTTCTTGTTCGTGCTGACTGCAACCTCCAGATCTACTGATTTGGCCACCTACAACCACATTCAGGTGCTTTTGTTCCTTGTTTTAATGATTTTATGCTGCTTGTTCTTGTTTACTGAGATGTCCTCTAAAATGCATTTATCTGGTAGTGCCAAAAGGAAGAGAAAAAAGGAAAAAGATGAAGAGGTAAAATCCCTGAAAGGATCACTTAACATTTTTTTCAGACCTGTTAGTTCTTCTACAGATCCCCTGGAATTGGCCATAGTAAGTGTTGAAGAACAACCAACTGAGAATACAAATTCTAATACAAATTCTACTGATGATGATATGAATGAGGGTAATAACAATTCCAGTGAGCAAGAAAATGTAACTCATTCACCGTGTGTCGATAAACAACAACCATTCACTGTTGACATTTTTGATCCACTAAACTGGGATAATCTAGATGATAAGGCTAGGGACATTTTAGTTGAGAAGGGTCCCGTAAGAAATGATGATATTGTGTACCCTCCAGATATTAATTCTAGACATTTTTCACAATCTTATTATTCCAGAAAGTTGAGCAATGGAGAGGTACATGACAGGAAATGGTTGGTTTACTCTAAACATGCTAACAAAGTGTACTGCTTTTGTTGCAAGCTTTTCAAATCCCATAGCAACAAGAGTGCGTTAGCAGGTAATGGATTGAGTGACTGGAAGCATCTTAGCGAGAGGCTTAAAGAACATGAAAATGGTGTGGAGCATATTAAAACCATGAACACATGGAATGAGTTAAAAGTTAGACTAGCCAAAAATAAGACCATTGATAAGGATTTCCAGCAGCAGATCAATAAGGAGAAAGAATGTTTGAGACAAGTGTTAGTGAGATTAGTAGCCATTGTTAAATATCTTGGTAAACGTAACTTGGCTTTTCGTGGATGTAGTGAGAAACTTTACCAACACAACAATGGTAATTTTTTGGCATGTGTAGAGATGATTGCTGAATTTGATCCAATAATGCAAGAACATCTTAGACGAATTCAAAATGATGAAATTTATCATCACTATCTCAGCCACAAAATCCAGAATGAGTTGATTTCTTTATTGGCCTCTAGTGTTACTAGTTCTATCTTAAAAATTATTAAAGAGGCTAAATATTTCTCCATAATTCTTGATTGTACTCCGGATGTTAGCCATCAAGAACAAATGACCCTAATTATTCGATGTGTTAACATGTCAAATAAGAAAATAAAAATAGAAGAATTTTTTATGGAATTTTTGACAGTGGATGACACTTCTGGTTTGGGTCTTTTTAATGTACTTCTTGATGCAATAGAGTCTTATGGCTTAAATATTGATAATGTAAGGGGCCAAGGGTACGATAATGGTTCCAACATGAAAGGAAATAAACAAGGGGTACAAAGTCGTTTACTTGATAGAAATCCAAGAGCTTTATATATGCCATGTGCGTGTCATAGCCTCAATCTTACTTTGTGTGATATGGCAAGTTCTTGCAGTAAAGCTATATCCTTCTTTGGAATTGTGCAACGAATTTATGTTTTATTTTCAAGTTCCACAAAAAGATGGAAAGTTTTACTTGACCATATTCCTAGTTTAACCGTGAAAGGTTTGTCTAATACTCGGTGGGAGAGTCGAATCAAAAGTGTAAAAGCTATTAGATATCAAGCTCCACAATTAAGGCTAGCTTTGTCCGAATTATGTAAAATTTGTGATGATGCCAAGTTAAAGAGCGACGCAAAAAATTTATTTGATGCACTTGGTAGTTTTGAGTTTTTACTTGGCATGGTTATTTGGCATGATATATTATTTGATGTAAACTTGGTGAGCAAGAAGTTGCAGTCTGCATCTATGTGTGTCGACTCTACCTTGCAGCAAATTGAAGGCGTAATGCACTTTTTTGATAAGTACAGAGATGAAGGATTTGCATCTTGTTTGACTATCGCCAAAGGTCTTGCAATTGACATGGGCATAGAACCATCATTTCCAATAAAACGTAATGTTACTAGGAAGAAACAATTTGATGAACCTGATAACGAAGAAGAAGTTCTAAAAGCCGAGAAGGCGTTCGAAGTTAATTATTTCTTAGTTGTGGTTGATATTGCAAAGGTCTCTTTGACAACTAGGTTCAAAGAACTCAAAGTGTTCAAAAATATATTTGGCTTCTTACTTAGCTCGAAAGACATGAAGTTATTGGATGATGTTGAATTACGCAAATGTTGTGCTAAGTTTGTAGAAACATTTTCACGAAATGGTTCATGCGATGTTGAGTTAGATGATCTTTTTTCTGAATTAAGACTGCTGCAAATGACTTTACCAGAATCAGAATTGCCATTGCATGCTATGGAGATTTTTGAGTTTGTTAGAGATATTGACTGTTTTCCAAATGTTTTAATTGCTTATCGAATTTTGTTCACTGTACCAATGATTGTAGCATCAGCAGAGCGTAGCTTTTCGAAGTTGAAATTGTTAAAGAACTATTTGAGGTCAACAATGTCACAAGAACGATTAAATGGTCTTGCTACTTTATGTATTGAGAAAGATAAGTTGAATGAAATAAATGTTGATGCAATAATCGATGACTTTGTGTAACATCCCAAATTTTCAATTTGGAATGTTATACATTAGGTTATCATGCATATCATATTTTCTCGCATTTTCCGATCCTAGAAAATTTCACGCAACTCAAGGACCCTCGGAGAGAGTTGGAGATTTCATTATTTTCATATTTGAGATTTCTCAAATTTTGAAAATAGGATCATTTGGATTTATTTAATTACCTTCATAAAGTTTTTCCGATATAAAAATTTAAGAGAGGAAATAATATGACTTTCCCAACATTTTGGAAAAAATGAAGATTTTATAAATAAATCAAATTTTGGTTTTGGAAGTTTTATTCGCTTTATGCAAAAAAAATGAGCATTTTAAAAATATGCATATCTGCCCGTTTTAAAGTTCATTTTGTTCGACTCATTTTAGGAGTCGGGAAAATTAATTTTATTAAATTCGAGTTCGTTTGGTTTTATTTTAAATTCGTTTAGTTTTGTTTTAAAAAAACCCTCAGGCCGCCTGGGCTCGGGCCAAGGCCAAGCCCAACCGCCCCTGCCCATCTCCCTCCTCGCAAGACGCTGGAGGAGTCCCCGCCACGACGCCGCCTGGCTTGCCCCCTCCCCAAGGCACTCCCCCCTCCTATATAACCCCGCCCCCCCCTCCTCATCCCATCCCGCCTCACCCGAGCCCGCCACGCCCGCCGAGCCATTGCCGCTCGCCGTCGCTCGAGCCGCGCCGCCGCCGTCGCCGCCGCCCGACCTCACCGCCCGCCTGACCCCGCTGCCACCCGCCGGAGGCCGGAGCCCCGCCGGCGAGCCACCGGAGGTAGCCGCCGCCACTACCCCCCCGGTCCGGTTTTTTTAAAAAAAAACCCGATCCGTTTTTTCGTACGTTATTCGTTTTTTTTTTAAAACCCTAGATGGTTTTTTATTTTTTTTCGGTTTTCTTATTTAGTGAACGTTCACCGAACCGTTCGTTTCAATGAACGTGTTCGTTGGATTAGTTCTGTTAACGAACGTCCGCTGTTTAATCTGTTCGTCGTTTTCTTTTAATCGGATTTAATCCGTTATTTTTCTGAATTCGATTTCCGATTCGATTTTCAAATCTGTTTATTTTCTCGCTCGTTTATCGAAATCAGGTGATTCAAGCGCCTGGAGTTTCGTTACGAAACCGCCGTTCCGACTAACCTACTTAAACAAAGTTTTGCTACTGTAAAATTTTGACCTAGTTTCAGATTGCTAAACCGAGTCATTCTCTCTCGAGTTTCGACTTTCGATGCTTTATTTGATTCGATTCTTTTGCAACCAGGGTTCTTAAGTTAAACTCTCTGGTTAGATCTTTTATTCGAGATTTCCCCGTGCATTAGATGAGTACTTATTGTATGCTTGTTGTTTTTCTGCGTTAGATCACCCGGAGTGCGCCGCTTGTTACTTCGAATCTCTAGGTCTCGCGGATCATCAGCAAGGCAAGTAACACTTGATCATACCTTTTCTACTACCCAGTTTTTATGCATTAGATCAAACCCTCAAACCCTTGCATGTTTAGGATCTAATTAAATTGTGGGATTGGGAAGTAGATTGAGGTAGTACCTATTACCTGTTTACTTATGAAACCTTGGGAGTTACTTCTACGTTTGCTTATGCCATGCTATGCTAGTAGACGTGGATTGGGTGAGTGAATATCCATGGCAGATGTGAGATTGTTAGTTAATGGTTTATCTAAGGTGGCAACCTAAACACACATCTGGGTGGATTGAGGCACCTGGTTTCTATCAGGACTTGCCTGTATTTCTTCAAACTGGAAACTTCCGTGTGCAGCCACAAGCAATTATGGGCTCTGGCGTAGTTGACTAAGTTGTGCGAACTCTTACGGGTAGGCTAGCTGATGTAGGGGATGTAGGTTGGTACGGTCTACCCACATGTAAGGTGCTAGCCCTTCTGAAAGACTATGTCTCGGTCATCCGTTTCTCAAACACCATGTAGTGCGAGAACCAAGCGGAGGCGATCGAGTTTTGTGGGGAAAAGTGCGCAAACCTCTGAAGAGTGTATAAACTAATCATGATTAGCCGTGTCCCCGGTTATGGACGTTTTGAGTATCTGGTAATTGAATATCATGTGAATCTCAACATGTTACTTCTAATAAATGTATTGGGATTGATGAGTACTTTTTAATTGGGATTGAGGATGCTGTCAACCATTCTCAATGTTTAACAACCACCATGATAGTTAAATAAAATTATTCCTTTGTTGTAGGGAAAACTAGCTTTATGCAAAATGTAACCAGAGAGCTTTACCACCAGCCATATATGCATGTAGTATAGGCTTGTTGCTTCATTACTCTCTATGTGTTACATTGCCAAGATATTCCATGTCTTGACCGTTTACGGGCTGCAACTTTCACGTTATGAGACTTTTCGAACGACAGTAAGGTGTTAGGTCGTGGTTCTATACTCAGTGATGCCGATGGAGTTGATGGACTCACTTATCTTCCAAGCCTTCCGCTGTTATTGTTAGATGGCCTTAAGCCATATTATTGTATTAAGTTCCCTTGTGGACAACGATGTAATAAGTGTGTGATTGCTACTCGCTATAAATCCTTCAATCTTGTGTGGTGTCAGATTATCGATCCAGGATGGCATCGAGCACGAGACTTGATCCATTCGGTCCTGGTCGCCACAGAGAATGGTATCGAGCACACTGTTGTGAGGACACGACCACTAAGATAAAACCATAGATCACTACTCTCTTCCCATTTTCTAACCCCTCATCTTTTCTACTCTTAGGATGACGGACGCGAAGATCAAGTACACCCAACCAGATGAAGGCACACCATTTGGATTTCACTTGAAGGAAGTTACCAAGTACCTGAACATTGGACTACCAAGTTTCACCGGGACTTTCAACGCCACTCTGCCTGAAGAGGAGCGCTGGAAGATTCAAGCTCACGTTCCAGGAAGGACATTCGCCCCAATCACCAAACCTATAGATAGTGTTTTCAGTGCACCAACTTGGAGTCTGGGAAAGAGCATGGCAGCTCACATCACCATGGGACGCATTGGAGAAGTTTATCAAGAAGACCTCAAGGACACTATCTACCAGATTTGCGGACGCCGAGATGACAAATGGGACATAGTTAGCACCAAGAAGGATAGGTCCATTGCAGCTTTCATCCAGGAGTTAAATCAGCACATTCGACGCCAGGAGAACCAAATGTGCAATGATATGTTGGAGTTGCAGAATGCAAAGGGAAGGATCATCGAACTGGAAGGAGAACTAAAGACTACACGCAAGGACTACATGGACGAGATCGTAGCTCTGGCGAGACACAATAACGATCTTAAGTACGAGATCGAAGAACTCAAGAAGAAGTTGGCGCTCAGGAATGAAGACCAGTATGTCGGTTGCTCAAGCGACTACATCAACATCGACGACACCGATTCGGATCCAAGTGAACCCGACTTTGAAGACGAAGCTGGAGCAGACATCATGGAGTCTTCCACCGGTTCAAATTAGTAGAAGTCCCCCACATATTAGTAGTATTCCCTCCATGTAAACATTTTAGTACACGCACTTTGCGATAGTTAGATCGTTGTAAGCCCTTGTTTGATTGAATGAAGTGATTTTGTGTGCATTTGCTCATGTGCATTTGGGTAGTGATTCCCCTTAGACCTCAATCTATTCTAAATTCTCATCTTTTCTAAACCCATCAGCTGCCTCCGAGACGTGACCCCGGGTTCGTTTTTCCGCCAGAGATCACCCAATTGATCCAGCAGCAGAATACCCTGATTCAAACATTGGTGCAGAACCAGGGCAACCACAACAACAACAACAATAACAACCCACCGCCACCACCACCTGTGGACCACTTGACTTGTTTCCTTAGACTGAATCCGCCGGTGTATTCCAGTAGCACCGAGCCGATTGTAGCAGATGATTGGCTCCGCAAGATAGGAAGGGAGTTGACCACTGCAGGATGCACAGATGGTGAAAGAGTGAAGTTTGCAGCACATCAGCTTGAAGGACCCGCAGCAGCATGGTGGGAGAATTTTACAGCCACTTACCCCGTAGACACTGTCACATGGGATCAGTTTCAGCAAGCTTTTCGCACTGCCCATGTTTCAGCAGGAGCTATGGCCATGAAGAAGCGTGAGTTTCGCAACTTACGCCAAGGAGGAAGGACTGTTGGCCAGTATGTGGATGACTTTAGTAAATTAGCACGTTATGCCCCAGATGACGTTGCTACCGATGCAGCTAAACAGGAGAAGTTTCTAGAAGGACTGAATGATGAGTTCAGCATGCCGTTGATGGTAGCAAGTTTCAACAACTACCAGGAGTTGGTAGACCGATCCCTCATGATTGAAGGAAAGCAGCAGCAAATTGAGAATCGCAAGCGAAAGTATGGGCAAGGGAAGTATAACTCTGGAGCCCAGCAGAAGCCTCGTTATACCCCTAAATCAGGAATTCAGTTTCAGCATACCCATGGAGGAGGTAATTCGCACAACCATAATGGCAATAAGAATGGGAACGGGAATGGAGGAAGCAATGGACAGAACCGCACCAACCCGTCAACACCATCCAAAGTAGACCTGAGTCACATTACTTGCTTTAAGTGCCGCAAGACTGGGCATTATGCCAATGACTGCCCGAAGGCGAATGGAAATGGCAATGGAAGCTCGAAAGAAGCCCAACCCTTTCAACAGGGGACAGGTGAACCACATTGATGTGGAGGAGGTTGAAGATCAGCCCGATCAAGAATCGGTAAGTTTTTGGTTAAGTCATTTCTGCAGTTGTTCTTTTCGATCTTTGGTGCATCGCATTCATACATATCAAGGGATTTGTGGATAAGTACAAATTACCGACCCAAGCCCTTAGGTCACCCATGCTAGTAACCTCACCCGGCAGAGTACATGGCTAGTAAATGGTGTGATCGACCGCCATTAAGGATTGGACACTATGTTTTCCCTCGCACCTAATAGTTCGGAATCCCAAGGATTGGATGTGATATTAGGAATAGATTGGTTATCAAGGTATGGAGGAAACATAGATTGCACCACAAAGTCAATTTTGCTCACCACACCAGAAGGAAGAAGGATCAAGTATGTATCACGGCACGAGCCGAGGAGAGCACAAGTTAATTGTTTATCAGGAGTGGTGCAGGAAGAAGTACCAGTGGTGAAGGATTTTCCTGATGTATTTCCGGAAGAGTTGCCAGGAATGCCACCGGATAGAGACATTGAGTTTTTGATCAAGCTGTTGCCAGGAACAGGCCCGATATCGAAACGACCGTACAGGATGCCCGCACAGGATTTGGCAGAAATCAAGAAGCAGATTAAGGAACTATTGGATAAAGGTTTTATTCGTCCAAGTTCTTCACCTTGGGGATCACCCGTTTTGTTAGTGGAGAAGAAGGATGGATCATTAAGAATGGTTGTTGATTATCGTGGATTGAATGAAGTAACAATCAAGAACAAGTACCCACTGCCAATGATAAATGATCTATTTGATCGTTTGCAAGGAGCTAAGGTGTTTTCCAAGATCGATTTACGATCAGGGTACCATCAGTTGAAGATTCGGGAGCAAGACATACCCAAGACAGCATTTACCACGAGATATGGACTGTATGAGTATACCGTTATGTCATTTGGACTGACTAACGCACCAGCCTATTTCATGAACCTGATGAACAAAGTGTTTATGGAATTTTTGGACAAGTTAAATCGTGGTGTTCATTGATGACATTTTGATTTTCTCGAAGGATGAAGAGGAACGCAAGGAACATTTGCGATTGGTTTTGGAGAAACCGAGGAACACCGGTTGTATGCCAAGTTCAGCAAATGTGAGTTTTGGCTAAAGGAAGTTGGATTTCTCGGACATGTTATATCCGGAGAAGGAATAGCAGTTGACCCCACAAAGGTTGAGACCGTAACCAAATGGGAAGCACCAACGACAGTTGAGAGATTCGAGTTTCCTTGGACTTGCAGGATACTACCAAGATTCATTGAGAATTTCTCAAGGATTGCTAAGCCTATGACTGAATTGTTGAAGAAGGATAACAAATCCATATGGGTGAGGACTGTGAGGCAAGTTTTCAGGAGTTGAAGAAAAGATTGGTTACCTCACCAGTTTTGATATTGCCAGATCAGACCAAGGATTATGAGGTGTATTGCGACGCTTCACGTCGAGGACTTGGAGCAGTGCTTATGCAGGAAGGAAGAGTTGTTTAAAGACGCTTCACGACAACTTAAGCCCCATGAGTTGAATTATGCCACACATGATTTGGAGTTAGCAGCCGTTGTGCATGCCTTGAAGACATGGATACATTTTCTCATTGGAAATCATTGTGAAGTATATACGGATCACAAGAGTTTGAAGTACATCTTCACACAGAAGGAACTGAATCTCAGACAAAGGAGATGGTTAGAGCTTATCAAGGATTATGATATGAGATTGCATTATCACCCCGGAAAGGCTAATGTCGTAGCAGACGCATTGAGCCGTAAGAGCCACGTCAATACCCTAATGATGGGAGGAATACCCAATGAGTTAGTCGAGGACCTTCGAGAGCTATGAGTGGAAATAGTTCCGAGAGGCTATGAGCAGCATTGGAGATTCAGTCAACACTGATGGACAAAATCAGAGAAGCCCAAAAGGCAGATAAGGAAGTTGCCTCTATAAAGGAGAAAATGAGCAAAGAAAAAGTTAAAGGATTTCGTGAGGATGAGCACGATACCCTATGGTTTGAAGACCGTGTTTATGTGCCCAATAACCCAGAGATCAGGAAGTTGATTTTACAAGAAGCCCATGATTCACCCTATTCGATTCCCCCAGGAAATACCAAGATGTATTTGGATCTGAAAAATACTTTCTGGTGGACCGGAATGAAGAAGGATATTGCGGAGTATGTAGTAGTTTGCGACGTATGTCAGAAAGTAAAAGCAGAGCATCAGAAGCCAGCAGGATTGTTACAACCATTGCCGATACCCGAATGGAAGTGGGATAAACTAGGCATGGATTTCATCACAGGTTTGCCAAAGACTCGTTCAGGTTATGATTCGATTTGGGTTGTAGTCGACCGTTTAACGAAGGTAGCTCATTTCATTCCAGTCAAGACTACCTATAGCAGTGCTAAGTTGGCAAAGATATACATGACCAGAATTGTGTGTTTACACGGAGTTCCGAGGAGCATCGTATCAGACAGAGGAACCCAATTTACCTCAAAATTTTGGAACCAGTTGCACGAAACATTGGGAACTAGATTGGAATTCAAGACAGCTTTCCACCCACAGACCGATGGGACGGTGAGAGAGTCAATCAGATTTTGGAGGATATCTTTGAGCTTGTGCACTAGATTATGGATCTAGTTGGGATGATAATTTGTCGTATGCAGAATTTTCCTACAACAACAGATTACCAAACCAGCTTGAAGATGGCACCTTTTGAGGCTCTGATGGAAGAAGGTGCAGGACACCGTTGTCATGGGACGAAACTGGAGATCGTCAGTTGTTTGGACCAGATTTGATTAAGGAGTCTGAACAGAAGGTTAAGTTGATTCGAGACAGGCTCAAGGTAGCCCAGTCCAGACAGAAGAGCTATGCCGATTCAAAGCGCAAAGCGATTGAGTATGAAGTTGGAGACAGAGTATATCTTAGAGTATCCCCGCTTCGAGGAGTTAAGCGTTTTGGAGTTAAAGGAAAGTTAGCCCCACGTTTCGTTGGACCATATAAGATTTTGCAACGCATGGGAGAAGTTGCTTATAAGTTGGAATTGCCAGAAGGACTGTCAAGAGTTCATGATGTATTCCACGTTTCTCAGTTGAAGAGATGTCACCCCGAGATAGCAGAGGTACCGTTAAGAGACACAGTGCCACTGGAAGCAATTCAGTTGAAGGATGATTTAACATATGAGGAAAAACCGGTTAAGATTCTCGATTATGCTAGCGAGTTACCCGCAGCAAGGTTATCAAGTTTTGCAAAGTTCAAGTGGAGCCACCACATCAAGATGAAGCCACCGGGAAAGAGAGGAAGTTTTGCTTAAGGACCACCTCACCTATTTTCTAGTTAACCCGAATCTCGAGGGCTAGATTCATCTTAAGGGTAGGTTTGTAACATCCCAAATTTTCAATTTGGAATGTTATACATTAGGTCATCATGCATATCATATTTTCTCGCATTTTCCGATCCTAGAAAATTTCACGCAACTCAAGGACCCTCGGAGAGAGTTGAGATTTCATTATTTTCATATTTGAGATTTCTCAAATTTTGAAAATAGGATCATTTGATTTATTTAATTACCTTCATAAAGTTTTTCCGATATAAAAATTTAAGAGAGGGAATAATATGACTTTCCCAACATTTTGGAAAAATGAAGATTTTATAAATAAATCAAATTTTGGTTTTGGAAGTTTTATTAGCTTTATGCAAAAAATGAGCATTTTAAAATATGCATATCTGCCTGTTTTAAAGTTCATTTTGTCCGACTCATTTTTAGGAGTCGGGGAAAATTAATTTTATTAAATTCGGAGTTCGTTTGGTTTTATTTTAAATTCGTTTAGTTCTGTTTTAAAAAAACCCCCAGCCGCCCTTTGGGCCAAGGCCCAGCCCAACCGCCCGCCCATCTCCCCCCTCCCCGCTGGAGGAGTCCCGCCGACGCCGCCGCCCGCCATGAGTCCGGCTCGGACCCCGCCGCCGCCCCTGGCTTGCCCCCTCCCTAAGGCACTCCTCCTCCTATAACCCCGCCACCCCCTCTCCTCATCCCTTGCCGCCTCACCAGCCCGCCGCCCTTGCCCGACCCATGCCGCCGCCCGCCGCCGGCCGCCGCCCGTCGCCGCCCGTCGCCGTCGCCTGACCACCGCCCTCGCCCGACCCGCTGCCACCGCCGAGGCCGGAGCCCCGCCGGCGAGCCACCGGAGGTAGCCGCCGCCACTACCCCCCCGGTCCGGTTTTTTTTTAGAAAAACCCGATCCGGTTTTTCGTACGTTATTCGGGTTTTTTTTATAAAAACCCTAGATGGTTTTTTATTTTTTTTCGGTTTTCTTATTTAGTGAACGTTCACCGAACCGTTCGTTTCAATGAACGTGTTCGTTGGATTAGTTCTGTTAACGAACGTCCGCTGTTTAATCTGTTCGTCGTTTTCTTTTAATCGGATTTAATCCGTTATTTTTCTGAATTCGATTTCCGATTCGATTTTCAAATCTGTTTATTTTCTCGCTCGTTTATCGGAATCAGGTGATTCAAGCGCCTGGAGTTTCGTTACGAAACCGCCGTTCCGACTAACCTACTTAAACAAAGGTTTGCTACTGTAAAATTTTGACCTAGTTTCAGATTGCTAAACCGAGTCGTTCTCTCTCGAGTTTCGACTTTCGATGCTTTATTTGATTCGATTCTTTTGCAACCAGGGTTCTTAAGTTGAACTCTCTGGTTAGATCTTTTATTCGAGATTTCCCCGTGCATTAGATGAGTACTTATTGTATGCTTGTTGTTTGTCTGCGTTAGATCACCCGGAGTGCGCCGCTTGTTACTTCGAATCTCTAGGTCTCGCGGATCATCAGCAAGGCAAGTAACACTTGATCATACCTTTTCTACTACCCAGTTTTTATGCATTAGATCAAACCCTCAAACCCTTGCATGTTTAGGATCTAATTAAATTGTGGGATTGGGAAGTAGATTGAGGTAGTACCTATTACCTGTTTACTTATGAAACCTTGGGAGTTACTTCTACGTTTGCTTATGCCATGCTATGCTAGTAGACGTGGATTGGGTGAGTGAATATCCATGACAGATGTGAGATTGTTAGTTAATGGTTTATCTAAGGTGGCAACCTAAACACACATCTGGGTGGATTGAGGCACCTAGTTTCTATCAGGACTTGCTCAGATTTCTTGGACCGCCACCTGTGCTCTAAGGGATCATAAGATTATTCAAACTGGAAACTTCCGTGTGCAGCCACAAGCCAATTATGGGCTCTGGCGTAGTTGACTAAGTTGTGCGAACTCTTACGGGTAGGCTAGCTGATGTAGGGGATGTAGGTTGGTACGGTCTACCCACATGTAAGGTGCTAGCGCTTCTGAAAGACTATGTCTCGGTCATCCGTTTCTCAAACACCATGTAGTGCGAGAACCAAGCGGAGGCGATCGAGTCTTGTGGGGAAAAGTGCTAAACCCTCAGAGAGTGTATAAACTAATCATGATTAGTCGTGTCCCCTGTTATGGACGTTTTGAGTATCCGTAATTGAATATCATGTGAATCTCAACATGTTACTTCTAATAAATGTATTGGGATTGATGAGTACTTTTTAATTGGGATTGAGGATGCTGTCAACCATTCTCAATGTTTAACAACCACCATGATAGTTAAATAAAATTATTCCTTTGTTGTAGGGAAAAACTAGCTTTATGCAAAAATGTAAACGTAGAGCTTTACCACCAGCCATATATGCATGTAGTATAGGCTTGTTGCTTCATTACTCTCTATGTGTTACATTGCCAGCATATTCCATGTGCTGACCCGTTTACGGGCTGCAACTTTCACGTTGCAGACTTTTCAGACGACGAGTAAGGTGTTAGGTCGTGGTTCTATACTCAGTGATGCTGATGGAGTTGATGGACTCACTTATCTTCCAAGCCTTCCGCTGTTATTGTTAGATGGCCTTAAGCCATATTATTGTATTAAGTTCCCTTGTGGACAACGATGTAATAAGTGTGTGATTGCTACTCTGCTATAAATCCTTCGAAGTACTGTGTGGTGTCAGCATTACTGATCCAGGGATGACACTGAGCACAGAGACTTGATCCATTCGGGTCTGGTCGCTACACTTTGCTTCTAGAAGTGTTAGACGAATTTCCAAGTTCTAGTGTAGACGTGAAATGCTCAGTTTCCTTTACTATGCCTTGAGCAGGAATGTTTGGAAGAATTGAGTTATTATCCTGGCGAAGAACTTTGGAGTGAAGAACATGGCCAATTGGGGAGGATCCACAACCAAATGTAAGTTCATGCCTAACTTTTTATCTGATGGTAACACAAAAGATATAAGTAGCGACCAGTTTTGATAGGAACTTTTGTTTTGCAGAACAAAATGAAGTCTCCAATTAAATTTAGGAATGCAAGCTTTTGGGGAAACCAAGCTTTTGTTGAACTACATCATTTCATTGCTATCATGGTGTAGTTCACTTGATCAAATAATAAATTATATTTTCAGTTTTAGTGTGCAAATTAAGATCATCAGACTATGCTATGTACTGGATATTACTTTGCTTTTGAAATATAAATATTTTGAGCTTTTGAGTAAACACAAGGGCCCCTTATTGCTGTCTTGCCCCGGGGCCCCGTATATCTATGGGCCGGCCCTGGCTGGCGGGTGTGGTGGGCGAGGAGGAAGTCGCGGGCGGAGGTGGCGTTGCGCCAGGCGCGGCAGACGGCACGGCAGCGGAGGAGGGATTTGGGGGGCAGGCGGACGAGGATCTCCCAGACGGCGATCTCATCTGGGAGGCCACGGTGAGGAGGCATCGCTTCGGCGCTTGCGGCCTCTGCCATGGCCGCCGGCCAAGATTTGGTCCTGGTTCTCGATCTATCCCGGGAGCAGAGGGTGGAAGAGTGGTGGTGGAGTGGGAGTGACGGCGGAGGAGAGAAAGGCGAGAGCACAAGGTTTTTTTTTTTGAGAAGAGCGAGAGCACAAGGTATTCGTGGGGAAAACGGGAACGAGGTTGGGCCGAGCCAAACGCTTTGTTAGTCCAGCCTGATTTCAGCCCAGAGCTTCACAGTTGCCACGCACTACATACCCACCGGAGAGGGTTTTTGAGAACCACTTTATAATAAATCTTATTGCTAAAAAAACCTTTTTAATAAATCCTATAAAAATATTCCATGTTTTATATAAAATCTAGAATAAAATATATTTCTTAGAATCAAATCTAGAATAACATTGTGCACGTAGGTATTGGTTATAAACATACTCATGTAGTCATGTTAAATAATACTAGGACACATGCACGTGCGGTTGCAACTGGAAAAAAACATCACACACTCCTAACCTCATAAGTATGACGCAAGACTCTCTCTCTCGAAAAGAAAGCATCAAACAACCCTAACACTGCCCCCCCCCCCCCCCCATGGGCACACACATAGGCACACGTCCTCCATTTCAACATGTCACCCCACCTGCATTACCGCTTGTCCTCCTTGTCGTCGTAACGCTGGTGTTGTAATTTACCCAAACGATAAAAACATAAGAATTAACATACTCTCAAAATGAAAATAAAACAAGATTGAAACATACATGGTTGATGTACATTGATTTGCTGAAAAATTGTATATTTTCTGGCAATCGGAGGTGAAACTCCAAAACCTAAAAGCCTATGGAGAGGCAAACTAATTACATGACTACAGATGTCGAGACTCAAGTCTAATCTACAATTGCATATCCAATTTATTGCAATAAATAATGCGACCATATCAACATCGACAGTAATTAAAATCATTTATATGTTTGAGATAATGATTATAATTCTATTTGCAATTCATGTACCCATACTAAAATATTTTATGTTTTCTCATATGTTTTTGTTATTATGAATTAGACTGAAACAATATATTTTATGTTTATAGCAAATGTGTCTGTGCGTTATGATGGGAGAAAAAATAGCTTTGTATTCTCCTACTAAAATATAAAACACAAGAATCGGGGGATAAAAAAACTTTCCAGAATTCTCAAGCACGAACATTCATCGGACTGTCCAAATTACAATAATTGTAACAAACATGCATGTGCATTGCAAAGGGAGAGAGAGAAAAAAAGTCAAAGCTCCATAAATCAATTAGCATTGATAATCCCCACTCTGGACATTCAAATAGTCTATTTTAATACGACATTAAATACTAAACCCATGTCACCTCTTGATATGTCTCCAACATATCTATAATTTTTGATTGCTCCGTGCTATTATATTATTTGTTTTGGATGTTTATGGGCTTTATTATACACTTTTATATTATTTTTTTGGGACTAACCTATTAACCCAGAACCCAGTGCCAGTTTATGTTTTTCCCTTGTTTCAGTGTTTCGCAGAAAAGGAATATCAAACGGAGTCCAAATGGAATGAAACCTTCGGGAGCATGATTTTTGGAACGAACGTGATCCGGGAGACATGGAGTTGAAGTCAAGGAAGCTTCGAGGTGGCCACAAGGCAGGGAGGCGGGCCTGCCCCTGGGCGCGCCCCCCACCCTCATGGGCCCCTCGTGGCTCCCCTGACCGACTTTTTTTGCCTATATATATCCATATACCCTAAAAACTTCGGGAAACAGAATAGATCGGGAGTTCCAATGCCGCAAGCCTCTGTAGCCAGCAAAAACCAATCGGGACCCTGTTCCGGCACCCTGCCGGAGGGGAGATCCCTCACCGGTGGCCATCTTCATCATCCCGGCGCTCTCCATGACAAGGAGGGAGTAGTTCACCCTTGGGGCTGAGGGTATGTACCAGTAGCTATGTGTTTGATCTCTCTCTCTCTCTCTCTCTCTCTCTCCCTCGTGTTCTTGATGAGGAACGATCTTGATGTATCGCGAGCTTTGCTATTATAGTTGGATCTTATGATGTTTCTCCCCCTCTCCTCTCTTGTAATTGATTGAATTTTCCCTTTGAAGTTATCTTATCGGATTGAGTCTTTAAGGATTTGAGAACACTTGATGTATGTCTTGCATGTGCTTATCTGTGGTGACAATGGGATATCACGTGATTTACTTGATGTATGTTTTGGTGATCAACTTGCGGGTTCTGTGACCTCGTGAACTTATGCATAGGGGTTGGCACACGTTTTCGTCTTGACTCTCCGGTAGAAACTTTGGGGCACTCTTTGAAGTACTTTGTGTTGGTTTGAATAGATGAATCTGAGATTGTGTGATGCATATTGTATAATCATACCCACGGATACTTGAGGTGACATTGGAGTATCTAGGTGACATTAGGGTTTTGGTTGATATGTGTCTTAAGGTGTTATTCTAGTACGAACTCTTGAATAGATCGATCCGAAAGAATAACTTTGAGGTGGTTTCGTACCCTACCATAATCTCTTCATTTGTTCTCCGCTATTAGTGACTTTGGAGTGACTCTTTGTTGCATGTTGAGGGATAGTTATATGATCCAATTATGTTATTATTGTTGAGAGAACTTGCACTAGTGAAAGTATGAACCCTAGGCCTTGTTTCCTAGCATTGCAATACCGTTTAGGCTCACTTTTATCATTAGTTACCTTGCTGTTTTTATATTTTTCAGATTACAAAAACCTATATCTACCATCCATATTGCACTTGTATCACCATCTCTTCGCCGAACTAGTGCACCTATACAATTTACCATTGTATTGGGTGTGTTGGGGACACAAGAGACTCTTTGTTATTTGGTTTCAGGGTTGCTTGAGAGAGACCATCTTCATCCTACGCCTCCCACAGATTGATAAACCTTTGGTCATCCACTTGAGGGAAATTTGCTACTGTACAAACCTCTGCACTTGGAGGCCCAACAACGTCTACAAGAAGAAGGTTGTGTAGTAGACATCAAACTCTTCTCTGGCGCCGTTGCCGGGGAGGTGAGTGCTTGAAGGTATATCTTTAGATCTTGCAATCGAATCTTTTAGTTTCTTGTTTTATCACTAGTTTAGTTTATAAAAGAAAACTAAAATATGGAATTGAGTTTGCCTCATATGCTTCATCTTTTTAATATCTTTCGTGAGAATGATGGAGAGGAAAATTGTGCTCAAGTGCTAGAAGAAGAAGTCTATAGAATGTTTATCACTAAATCTTTGAATGATGAGCATGATTGCAATGTTATTAGTATGAACTCTTTGAATATCCATAGTACTAATGATGATTGCACTAGTCATGATGAAAATATCTCTTATAAGCATGTCGATTTCTGTGGAGTGCATAGAGTTTGCAAATACATACCAAACAGGGAAGATAGATTTTGCAAGAGGCATAAGTATTTGGAAACTAAATGGTTGCAAGAAAGGCTAGATGTTTGTGCTGAAAATTTAAACTTTCATAGCCGTACTTGTGAACTTTGCAATGAACGTGATCATTTCAGTACCCAATGCAAACTGTTTCATGATCGTATCGTGTCCAAAAATTGTGATGACTTGATTTCCCTTGCACATCATAATGAACTTAGTTTGCTCTTGGGTTATGAAGAAATGAAACGTATAACTAAGGTTATTCCAGAATTTTCCCTTGATAGAGTTCTTGATTTTGATCTATTGGAAATTTATATGTATTGTGCGATGAATTTCATTGAAAATCCTTATATTGCCAAGTATATAAAGAAAAGAAAACAAATAGAAGATGAAGAGAATACTAATGAGAGGGAAGAGACTTCCCAATATCCTCCTATTATTTCTTATGATGAATCAGGTAACGAGGAGGAGCTTTCTATTCAACCAATCTCATTAATAAGGAGCTCAAAAAATAGGGTTAAACCCACACATGATGTGAAGAAGAAAAACAAAAGACGGAGAAGCAAAGGTAGAAAGGTATCCCTCCCAAATGATGTTTCTCATATTACTCGTTGTGATGATGTTAATTGCTATACTATTGGTGCTATCCATACTATTAATGATGAGAGTGATTATGCTTATGATATGAAAAGGCCCAAGCTTGGGGATGCTATGTTTGATGAGAATGGCATGTTTGAGAATATATTTGCTGCAATTAATGTTTGTCCCAAGCTTTGGGATGCTATGTTTAATGAACATGATATTTTTAGCCTCCCAAGTTTTGATGAACAAATTTATTATGATGATAGCATGCCTCCTACTTATGATGATTATATTGATGAAAGTGGGTTTGGAAGAGTGTCAACTTTAGGAAGTAATGATCCCACTATTTTGGAGGATGTTGAATCTTATTGTGATAATTATGTAAGTGGATTTGGAGAGGTCATGACTTTATTTAGTGATGAATCCACTATTTCGGAAGAGGTTTCAATTGATTATGATGAGAACAAAGTTGCTACTTATGATGATTATTGTGATGAAACTTATGCTATAAAGAGTAGTGATGATTATATTTATGAAACTTGTCATGATTATGATTACCCTTTTTCTGATTATTACTCTTTTAATGTGGAAACAATTTATAGTATTCGAGTTTCGTATGGTACTCCCACTATTCCGAATAAGAAGAATTTTGCTTATGTGGACAGTAATAAAAATTCTATGCTTGTAGATCATGAAAAGAATGCTTTATGTGATGGTTATATTGTTGAATTCATTCATGATGCTACTGAAAATTATTATGAGGGAGGAACATATGCTTGTAGGAATTGCAATAATATCAAGTTTCCTCTCTATGTGTTGAAAATCTTGAAGCTATGCTTGTTTTGCCTTCCTATGCTAGTTGATTATTGTTCCCATAAGTTGTTTGCTCACAAAATCCATATGCATAGGAAGTGGGTTAGACTTAAATGTGCTAGTCATATTCTTCATGATGCTCCCATTATGTTTCAATTCTTATCTTTTATGTGAGCATCATTGAAATCATCATGCCTAGCTAGGGGCGTTAAACGTTAGCGCTTGTTGGGAGGCAACCCAATCTTATTTTTGTTCTTTGCCTTTTACTCATGTTTAGTAATAAATAATCTATCTAGCCTCTGGTTAGATTTGCTTTTATGTTTTAATTTGTGTTATTGCCAAGTAGAACCTGTGGGAAGACTTGGGTGAAGTCTTTTTAATCTTGCTGTAAAAAACAGAAACTTCAGTGCTCACGAGATTAGCTACAAAGTTTTACTGGAGATTGGTATTTAGTTGATTATTTTTGCAGAATATTAATAGACAAATTCCTCAGGTCCAACAATTTATTTCAGAATTTTTTGAGTTACATAAGTATTCAAATGATACAAATTACTACAGACTGTTCTGTTTTTGACAGATTCTGTTTTCATTGTGTTGCTTGCTTATTTTGATGAATCTATGAGCAGTATCAGAGGGTATGAACCATAGAGAAGTTGGAATACAATAGATATTACACCAATATAAATAAATAATGAGTTCACAACAGTACCTAAGTGGTGATTTATTTTGTTATACTAACGGAGCTTACGAGTTTTCTGTTGAGTTTTGTGTTGTGAAGTTTTCAAGTTTTGGGTAAAGGATTTGATGGACTATGGAATAAGGAGTGACAAGAGCCTAAGCTTGGGGATGCCCAAGGCACCCCAAGGCAATATTCAAGGACAACCAAGAGCCTAAGCTTGGTTATGCCCCGGAAGGCATCCCCTCTTTCGTCTTCGTTCATCGGTAACTTTACTTGGAGCTATATTTTTATTCACCACATGATATGTGTTTTGCTTGGAGCGTCATTTTATTTTATTTTGTTTTGCTTGCTGTTTGAATAAAATACCAAGATCTGAAATTCTTAAATGTTAGAGAGTCTTCACATATTTGCATAATTATTCGACTGCTCATTGATCTTCACTTATATCTTTCGGAGTAGTTTGTTGTTTGCTCTAGTGCTTCACTTACATCTTTTAGAGCACGGCGGTGGATTTATTTTGAAGAAATAGATGAACTCTCATGCTTCACTTATATTATTTTGAGAGTCCTAAACAGCATGGTAATTTGCTTTGGTTATGAATAGTCCTAATATGATGGGCATCCAAGTTGGGTATAATAAAAAAATTCATATAAGTGCGTTGAATACTAAGAGAAGTTTGATACTTGATGATTGTTTTGAGATATGGATGTAGTGATATTAAAGTTGTGCTAGTTGAGTAGTTGTGAATTTGAGAAATACTTTTGTTGAAGTTTGCAAGTCCCGTAGCATGCACGTATGGTGAATGTTATGTAACAAATTTGAAACATGAGGTGTTCTTTGATTGTCATCCTTATAAGTGGCGGTCGGGGATGAGCGATGGTATTTTCCTACCAATCTATCCCCCTAGGAGCATGCGCATAGTGCTTGGTTTTTGATGACTTGTAGATTTTTGCAATAAGTATGTGAGTTCTTTATGACTAATGTTGAGTCCATGGATTATACGCACTCTCACCTTTCCATCATTGCTAGCCTCTTCGATACCGTGCATTGCCCTTTCTCACCTCGAGAGTTGGTACAAACTTCACTGGTGCATCCAAACCCCGTGATGATACGCTCTATCACATATAAGCATCCTTACATCTTCCTCAAAACAGCCACCATACCTACCTATTATGGCATTTCCATAGCCATTCCAAGATATATTGCCATGCAACTTTCCACCATTCCTTTTATTATGACATGTTTCATCATTGTCATATTACCTTGCATGATCATGTAGTTGACATCGTGTTTGTGGCAAAGCCACCATGCATATTATTCATACATGTCACTCTTGATTCATCGCCCATCCCAGTACACCGCCGGAGGCACTCATATAGAGTCATATTTTGTTCTAGTATCGAGTTGTAATCATTGAGTTGTAAATATATAGAAGTGTGATGATCATCATTAATAGAGCATTGTCCCAAAAAAGGGGGGGAAGGCCAAATAAAAAAAAAGAAGAAAGGCAAAAAAAGAAAAATAAAAGAAGGGACAATGCTACTATCCTTTTTCCACACTTGTGCTTCAAATTAGCACCATGATCTTCATGATAGAGAGTCTCTTGTTTTATCACTTTCATATACTAGTGGGAATTTTTCATTATAGAGCTTGGCTTGTATATTCCAACGATGGGCTTCCTCAAATGCACGAGGTCTTCATGAGCAAGCAAGTTGGATGCACACCCACTTAGTTTCTTTTGTTGAGCTTTCATACATTTATAGCTCTAGTGCATCCGTTGCATGGCAATCCCTACTCCTTGCATTGATATCAATTGATGGGCATCTCCCTAGCCCGTTGATTAGCCGCGTCAATGTGAGACTTTATCATTTTTTGTCTTCTCCACACAACCCCCATTATCATATTCTACTCCACCCATAGTGCCATATCCATGGCTCACGCTCATGTATTGCGTGAAGGTTGAAAAAGTTTGAGATTACTAAAGTATGAAACAATTGCTTGGCTTGTCATCGGGGTTGTGCATGATGAGAGCATTCTTGTGTGATGAAAATGGAGCATGACCAAACTATATGATTTTGTAGGGATGAACTTTCTTTGGCCATGCTATTTTGAGAAGACATGATTGCTTAGTTAGTATGCTTGAAGTATTATTATTTTTATGTCAATATTAAACTTTTGTCTTGAATCTTATGGACCTGAATATTCTTGCCACAATAAAGAAGATTATATTGATAAATATGTTAGGTAGCATTCCACATCAAAAATTCTGTTTTTATCATTTACCTACTCGAGGACGAGCAGGAATTAAGCTTGGGGATGCTGATACGTCTCCATCGTATCTATAATTTTTGATTGTTCCATGCTATTATATTATCTGTTTTGGATGTTTATGGGCTTTATTATACACTTTTATATTATTATTTCGGGACTAACCTATTAACCCAGAGCCCAGTGCCAGTTTCTGTTTTTTCCCTTGGTTCAGTGTTTTGCAGAAAAGGAATATTAAACGGAGTCCAAATGGAATGAAACCTTCGGGAGCGTGATTTTTGGAACGAACGTGATCCAGGAGACTTGGAGTTGAAGTCAAGGAAGCTTCGAGGTGGCCACGAGGCAGGGAGGCCCGCCTGCCCCCTGGGCGCGCCCCCCACCCTCGTGGGCCCCTCGTGGCTCCCCTGACCAACTTTTTTCGCCTATATATATCCATATACCCTAAAAACTTCGGGAATCCAATCGGGACCATGTTCCGGCACCCTGCCGGAGGGGAGATCCCTCACCGGTGGCCATCTTCATCATCCCGGCGCTCTCCATGACGAGGAGGGAGTAGTTCACCCTTGGGGCTGAGGGTATGTACCAGTAGCTATGTGTTTGATCTCTCTTGTAATGGATTGAGTTTTCCTTTGAAGTTATCTTATCAGATTGAGTCTTTAAGGATTTGAGAACACTTGATGTATGTCTTGCATGTGCTTATCTGTGGTGACAATGGGATATCACGTGATTTACTTGATGTATGTTTTGGTGATCAACTTGCGGGTTCTGTGACCTCCTGAACTTATGCATAGGGGTTGGCACACGTTTTCGTCTTGACTCTCCGGTAGAAACTTTGGGGCACTCTTTGAAGTACTTTGTGTTGGTTTGAATAGATGAATTGAGATTGTGTGATGCATATTGTATAATCATACCCACGGATACTTGAGGTGAAATTGGAGTATCTACGTGACATTAGGGTTTTGGTTAATATGTGTCTTAAGGTGTTATTCTAGACACAACTTCGACCAGTTTGGCTTGGTAATCCTACAGGCAGTCAGGCTCTCATACCAAAGCTGTCAGGACCCCGATTCCAAGTCACATTGACCTAGCCGGTAACACCTCATATCACTTTGCGGCCTCACGCACGGTATTCCCACGGGTGTCGCCTTACCATGGCCCGGGACCGTTTGCGCCTTTTGGCTCACGTATATGATAGTGTCGCTAGCATCCATATGACAGAGAACCCGGGCCGACATGTCTAGTCGTGACCCCAAAGCGGCACTAACACATGGGGACAGGCATACATGAATCACATCGAGCATGTCGGTCAGCAGCGTGTGAATCCGGGCTGTAGCACTGGGCTAACAGGACTCCAGGAACCCGGGCTGTAGCAGGCTAGGCAGGACTCCGGATGTAACCGCGTGACATTTCCCCGAAGGGACAGACACAGGAACGAAGTGAAACACATGCCGGCCAGTCAAGTGTCCAGAGCAGTAGTGCTAGGCTAGCAGGACTCCGGTGAACCGGGCTGTAGCGGACTACTATCACTTAGGAAGCACTATACTACATTTCCCCATATGAGAGGCTACCAAGGATAAACAACTAAATTGTCGGATCCCACACATACCAAGCATTTCAAACATACACACAATATGCTCGATATGTGTAAATACAACATGGCATCACAACATAACTCTACGACTCAAGTATTTATCATTAGGTTCCGAGGAGCGAGATATTACAAACATGGGTATCTCGACCCAGCATTCAGAGCATACAAGTCAAACACATGCGGAAGCTTAACATGTCTGAGTACAGACAACTATAAATGAAAAAGGCTGAGAAGCCTGACTATCTACCAGATCCTGCCGAGGGCACAAGATCGTAGCTGAGGTAACAAGCTAAACGTCGAAGTCCACGCGGAACTACTAGTGAGACTGAAGTCTCTCTGCAAAAACATAAAATAGGCAAACATGAGTACAAATGTACTCAGCAAGACTTACATCAGAACTAACTACATATGCATCATTATCAACAAAGGGGTGGTGGGGTTTAAATGCAGCAAGCCAGCTTTGACTCGGTGGCTATCCTGAACTACGACTGCAAGTAACTCTTTTGAGGTGGCGCACATGAGTGCACATATTCACCATATCAATACACCACTATGGACCCGCTCCCGTCTCCCTACGAGAACACCATCCATAGCACTCACGCTTATCTTGCACATTTTAGAGTATCCACTTTCACTTGTCTATGAACTGTACAGGCAACCCAGAAGTCCTTTAACGCGGACACGGCTATTCCAATAGATCATATTAACCCTGCAGGGGTGTACTTCTTCACACACGCTCTCGCCACTTACCACCATGTACACGTCGTGTATCTCGGCAACCTTCAAGCGGAAGCCTGGCGAGGGAGTCGACCACGACCTGACTAACCACACAAGTCTCTAGTCCAGGTTTATCGCCTATTTGGGTTCCATCCGCAAGGAGATCCGGCCGGGGTGTCGCTCACGGCCCCAAACGATGTGTGCAGGGTTCCCGAGACACCAAACGGGCGCTCGGTACACCGGGCCACGGTGTATCTACCGCAACATAGCCCACCCCTAGGGTCAGCGCTACGCACAGCCCCCAACACATATCCTACAAACACCAGAAACTAGTTGCAACTCCTGGACAGAGATCGAGGCGATTAATAAGCCGAGAGTGGTCGAGTTACCGGAACCCAATGTGTGGTAGTAACTGTTTCATGGATCACAAACACAGAACTCAGTTCCTGAGGACGGCTGCAATGAGACAACCCACCATGTACTCCTACATGGCCTCTCACCGCTACCTTTACCAAATCGTGTTCACACACTTAGCTCTCAACAGTAGGACATGTTCACCCACCTCCGATTCATCCCCGATGAATCAGACCTGACTCAACTCTAAGCAGTAGCAGGCATGACAAACAAGCATGAATGATTAGGCACAACAGGGCTCAAACAACTCCTACTCATGCTAGTAGGTTTCATCTATTTACTGTGGAATGACAGGTCATGCAGAGGATAAAGGGGTTCAGCTACCGCAGCAAGTAACAGATAAATCGTTGTTGTCCTAATGTAGTAAAAGAGAGCAGGAGCGAGAGAGTGGGATTGTATCGGAATGAACAAGGGGGTTTTGCTTGCCTGGCACTTCTGAAGATAATATAGTTCTTCATCAGTGTCATCGAACTCATCGTCGGTACGTCGTCTACTGAGAGGGGACAAATACCGGCAAACAAGGAAGAACACAATCAATGCAATGCACAATATGATGCATGAACATGACATGTCAAAATGCTGTGATTTGAGCTAATGCAACTAGCACCAAGGTTAAATGAAGTTGGTTTGAAACTTAGGTTCAAATTCAAACTTCATATGTGAAGGTTTAAATGCCATTATATGATTTGTCCTAAACATTAGCTATAAGTTGTTCTAACATGCATGGAAATAGTACAGATGGATAGATTAGATTTTTCTGATCATTTTTCATATATAAATTATTTCATTCTGAGTTATGGTTGAATTTATATGAATTTTTGAAGTTTAGGACATTTTCTGGAATTTCCTGAATAAACTTAAATCCAGAAAATCAATTACTGTGTCAGCGTGACGTCACAGAGGCGTCAGCAGGGCTGACCAGGTCAAACCTGACGTGTGGGGGCCACACGTCAGTGACACTGGGGTTAACCCCGAGTCAAACCTGGGCTGATTAGCTTTGACTAAGCCCTGGGGCCCACTGGTGAGTCTCAGGGGGGTAATTAGAAGGGGGGTTAAGCACTAATTAAGCCGCCACGTTAGCGCCCGTCAGAGTTGGCCGGCGGTGACCAAACCGCGCGGCGGTGCTTTGCCGGAACGCGCTACAGGCGGCGGAAAAGCGTGCGGGGACTACCAATCGGCAGCCCGCGCTCGACCGCATCCACCTGAGCATAGGGGAGGTCGCGGAGACGGCGGAGCTCGCCGGAGCAGGGCTCGCGGCGGCGGCCGGAGCTCGGTTGATGCGGGTTAGGTACTGCAGGGCACTAGGGGGGCTGCGGTTAGGCGCGTTGGACTCGTGGGGGTGCGGTGAACTCAGTGGTAAGCTTGGACGCGTGCTTGCACGGCTGTAGCCACGGTGGCGACATGGCCGGCGGCGAGGAGCAATCGGCTCCAATGGCCACGGTGACTAGAAGGCGCGGACGAGCATGGGGAGAGAGGGGAAAGAAACAGGGGCTCACGGCGAATCCAGCAGAGTCAACGGCGAGGCCGGGGAGGGTCTGGAGCTCGCGAATCCACGCCGGCGAGCTTCGGTGGCCGACGATGAAGAAGATGGAGATGGCGTTGATGCAGAGCTTCCCGGGTCGCCTGGCTCGTTGAGGACGTAGCAGGCGGCGAGGCGGAGCTCTGGGGCAAGATGAGAGGCCCAGAGGGGCACGGTGGCTACGGTGAACAACGTCGGTGGTGACGAGCGGGTTCGGGTCTGCTCGGGAGAGGGGCTAGAGGCCAGGGGAGAGAGCAGAGAGCGAAGGGAGAGTGAGAGAGAGTCGAGGGGGTCTGCGTGGCGTCTCCAAGGGTCGCGGGAGCAAGCAGGGAGGTAGGAGGAGGTGGAAGCAGGAGGTGGAGCTCAGGCGCGCGCGCGTCGACACGCCGGCGTCCTTCTGGCGCAAGGAGGAGGGTGACTGGCACGGGCCAGGTGGGCCGGCCCAGCCAGGTAAGTGGCCTCCTGGCCTTTCTCTCCCTCTCTTCTTTTCATTTAGTTTGCTTTTCTATTTTCCTGTAAATGTTGGGCTTTATTAAAAATACTAAAACGTTTCCAAAAATCCTGCAAATAATTGTGGCCTTTGTTGGGATTATTCCTAATAGCCCACACTTAAATTCAGAATTAATTGAGCACTTAAAATAATATATAGCATTTAAATGCCCAATTGCAAATACTAAATGATTTAATTCAGTGACCGAATATGTCATGGAAAAATGTGCAACACCTCTGGTTATCGCTTCCAGCATTTTCCAGAAAAGATGAACATTTTTTAAAGCCATTTGGATTCACTGAGAATATTTTGGTTGAACCTTGTGAATTCCTTAAATGCTAGGGTTTAGGCAATACTCATTTCAAGTTTCTTAGGAATTTAAACATGATGACATGATGAGCAAGCAAAGTCAAGCGAGGGCTGATCTGGGGCTGTGACATGGGGACACAAGAGACTCTTTGTTATTTGGTTGCAGGGTTGCTTGAGAGAGACCATCTTCATCCTACGCCTCCCACGGATTGATAAACCTTAGGTCATCTACTTGAGGGAAATTTGCTACTGTCCTACAAACCTCTGCACTTGGAGGCCCAACAACGTCTACAAGAAGAAGGTTGTGTAGTAGACATCACCTCTCATCTTCCTCTTCCATGGCCGCCTCTGTCAGTTGCAGAACACGATGCTCATGTCGTTGGTTCCGTTCTCCACCTTGGATAACAACCGCTCCTTTCAACCCCTTGGGACATTATATATGTTATACAACATATCCTCCTTGCTCAGGTTGTCTTCGTAGTTCACCACTCTTTGTTAATGGTAGCATGTTGCTCGGTTACTCCGTCATTTTGATCCTTGATGTAATGAAAAAATCCAGGGGACTAAACTCGCAACACACATGGAGGTTTAACTTATCATATTAAATAGCATCATAATTACCTAGGAATAGTTAACAAATTCTTTTGACAACACACATAACTTGCCAACTATTGAGGAGAGTGTTCAAATGGTGAAACAGTAAACCATATGTATGACTCAACCCGAAATGCATTTGATTTGCATATTTGGACATATAACAAACTGTGTCATATGCACACGAACATGCTTCAAAATCAGACGAACGATTCGCCTAACCACTTAGTCGAACATACAAAATTGAACCAATCAATTCTGATAAATTTAGTCCTCAGTCATTTTTTTTTCTTTCTGGTTAATTTCTTTCTTTTTTCTAGCTCATGGCTCCCATATATATAGAAGTCCCTTTCCTTCCAAGCTCATTCATGCCATATGTTGAATTTCACCAGGCCAAGCGGCGGGAAGCCCAGGCCATTAGTCCTGATTGGTGGCACGCATCGGGACTAAAGGGGGGGGGGGCATTTTGTTCCGGTTGGAGCCATCAACTGGGACTAAAGGTTTGGTCCTGGCACGGCGAGGTGCGGTGAAAGTTTAGTCCCACCTCGCCAAGTGAAGTGCGCTCAGACCTGTTATAAGCCCCGCCGCGGCTGCAACCTCGAGCTCCTCTCTAAAGCAGGCCTGTGTGGGCCTAACAAACCTGTCACTACCTTGTGGGTCCTACTTGCCCTGCGGGCCTGCATCCTGGCCCAACTAGTAGTTGGGTTTCTAGTCATATGCAGGCCGTGGTGGCCTAGTAGGCCGTCATTTTTTTTGTTTATTTTTTAACTTATAGTCCCGATTTGTGGTGGCAACCGGGACTAAAGGTTTTTTTTTAGTTTTTTGCTTTATTTATTTTCTTATGTTTCCACTTACAACCAAATATTTAGAGTTTTTGAGTGAATCTTTTTGCTTTAGTTCACAAAATTATAAACTTCCTATTAGTGCCAGTAGTTTTTAAATTTGAATTCTTTGAAATTTGTGTGAATCACTAGTTTATGAATAACTTTACTTTAAAAATAGATTTTTGAGTGATTCTTTTTCCTGTTGTTTAATATTAGTGTGTTTTATCAATATATTCAATTTGGTAATTTTTAGGTTATTTTAAATGGGTGTTTTAATCAAAAACAGATTATGTTTAGCTCTTTTAGTTTTACAGCTCAAAAAATTCAGTAAATGCATGAAAAATAGCGAATGAAGTCAGAAAATGTTAAAAATTGATGATGTGGCTTTGAATGGTGCATGTTGAACGCACAAAAAGTCTGAAGTTGAAATAAGTTTAAAAAATGAAATGCCTTTGTAATAGATGAATTTTCGTCCGAAACCCTCATACTTCGGAAGAGATTGCCCATTTTGTACACGAAGTGCATGCAGTTTTTGCCGTAAATCTCTCAACTTTTTAGCACATGCTATGTGGGTGAAATGTGATACCATGCCAAGTTTCAACCTTTTCAGAGTTCATTTGTAGTGCTTTTCAATTTTAGCGTCATTTAGCTAAAAAAATCATTAAATGCATGAAAAATAACAAATTAAGTTAGAAAGGGTTGAAAATTGATGACATGGATTTGAATTGTGCATATTGAACGCACAGAAAGTTTAAAGTTAAAATGAGTTTAAAAAATGAAATGCCTTTTGTAACAGATGAGTTTCCGTCCGAAACCCTCATACTTCAAAAGAGATTGTCCATTTTATACATGAAGTGCATCCAGTTTTTGCCGTAACCCTCTCAACTTTTTAGCACATGCTATGTGGGTGAAATAATGATACTATGCCAGCTTTCAACCTTTTCAGAGTTCATTTATAGGTCTTTTCAATTTCAGTGTCATTTAGCTCAAAAAATCATTAAATGCATGAAAAATAACAAATTAAGTCAGAAAGAGTTGAAAATTGATGACGTGGCTTTGAATGGTGCATGTTGAACGCACAAAAAGTCTGGAGTTGAAAGAAGTTAAAAAAATGAAATGCCTTTGTAACAGATGAGTTTTCGTCAGAAACACTGATACTTTGAAAGAGATTGTCCATTTTGTACACGAAGTGCATCCAGTTTTTGCCGTAACACTATCAACTTTTTAGCACATGCTATGTGGGTGAAATAATGATACCATGACAAGTTTCAACCTTTGTCAGAGTTCATTTGTAGTGCTTTTCAATTTCAGGGTCATTTAGCTCAAAAAATATCAAATGAAGTCCTCCATAATGCATGAAATATTTTATTTGGACATAATATACCCTAACTATTAGAAAGATTCCCTCCGGTTTGTCCGAAGTGGGACTTTTCGGATAAAGTCAACAAACTCACTTGAGAAGGAAGTGATGACGGTGAAGCCGGTCACATACCAGAGTGGGATCTTGGGGTATACAACTTTTTCTTCGCGTGTGTCCCTTTGTGCCGTAACCATGGACAATCTTCATCATTTAACAGGATGCTTGGGTCACTCTTCACTGTGAAGGGATCAATTTCATGAAACTTTTCATAATCTTCTGACATGTCTGTCTTGTCCTCCACTCACATGATGTTTCTTTTCCTTAAAAGAACTATGTGGCGCTTTGGCTCATCGTATGATGTATTCGCTTCCTTATCTTTTCTTTTTCTCGGCTTGGTAGACATGTCCTTCACATAGAAAACTTGTGCCAGTTATTGGCTAGGACGAATGGTTCGTCTGTGTATCCAAGATTGTTGAGATCGACTGTTGTCATTCCGTACCGCGGGTCTTCCTTTACGCCGCCTCCTGTCAGATTGACCCATTTCCACCAAAACAAAGGGACCTTCAATTCACGTCCAGTCAAGTTCCCATATCTCCTCTATGTAACCATAATATGTGTCCTTTGGCCTATTGGTGTTTGCTGCATCAAAGCGGACGCCACTGTTTTGGTTGGTGCTCTTTTTATCTTGGGCGGTCGTGTAAAATGTATTCTCATTTATCTCGTACCCTTTGAAAGTCAATATAGTCGAAGATGGGAACTTGGCCAGCAAGTACAACTCATCTGCAACAGTGTCATCATGCATGAGACATGGCTTCAACCAACCGCCTAAAGTTCTCACGTGTTCACATGTAATCTAGTCGTCAGACTGCTCCGTGTGTTTGGATCTTAGAATTTTCTTGTGTTCCTCAATATAAAGAGTCACCAAGGCAGAATTTTGTAGAACTGTGTAGTGTGCTTGCGCCCAAGAATGCTTGTCCATACATATTACTTGGTCCTTTCCTAGAATGCCTTTTCTACCCAGTCGGCAGTCTGCCCTCATGCCGCGATTCGGAAACACCAATCGGCTTAAGGTCATGAATAAAGTCAACACAAAACTCAATGGCCTCCTCTGCTTCATGGCCCTTGGAGATGCTTCCTTCTAGCCTAGCATGGTTATGAACATATTTCTTTAAGACTCCCATGAACCTCTCAAAGGGGAACATATTGTGTTGAAATACAGGACCCAGAATGGCAATCTTGTCAACTAGGTGAACTAGGATGTGCGTCATGATATTGAAGAAGGATGGTGGGAACACCAACTCGAAACTGACAAGACATTGCACCAAATCATTCTGTAACCTTGGTAGGATTTCTGGATGGATTACCTTCTAAGAGATTGCATTGAGGAATACACATAGCTTCACAATGGCTAATCGAACGTTTTCCGGTAGAAGCCCCTACTACTTCTTGAGCTTGCGTTGGTTTTCCCTTGAAGAGGAAACAGTGATGCAGCAAATTAGAGAAAGTATTTCCCTCAGTTTGAGAACCAAGGTATCAATTCAGTAGGAGACAACGCACAAATCATCGAATACCTGCACAAACAAACAAACAACTTGCACCCAACGCGATAAAGGGGTTGTCAATCCCTTCATGGTTACTTGCAAAAGTGAGAACTGATGGAGATAGATAAACGATAAAGTAAATATTTTTGGTATTTTTGGTTTATAGAACGCAAAGTAAAAGATTGCAAAATAGTAGATTGGAAACTTATATGATGGAAAATAGACCAGGGGGCCATAGGTTTCACTAGGGATTTCTCTCAAGATAGCAAATAATATGGTGGGTGGACAAATTACAGCCGAGCAATTGATAGAAAAGTGCAAAGTTATGACGATATCTAAGGCAATGATTATGAATATAGGCATCACGTCCGTGTCAAGTAGACCGAAACGATTGTGCATCTACTACTATTACTCCACACATCGACCTCTATCCAGCATGCATCTAGAGTATTAAGTTCATAAAAAACGGAGTAATGCATTAAGTAAGATGACATGATGTAGAGGAATTAACTCAAGCAATATGATGAAAACCCCATCTTTTTATCCTCGATGGCAACAATACAATACATGCCTTGCTGCCCCTACTGTCACTGGGAAAGGACACCGCAAGATTGAACCCAAAGCTAAGCACTTCTCCCATTGCAAGAAAAACCAATCTAGTTGGCCAAACCAGACCGATAGTTCGAAGAGAATTACAAAGATATCAAATCATGCATAAAAGAATTCAGGGAAGTTTCAAATAATATCCATAGATAAGTTGATAATAAATCCACAATCATCGGATCTCGGCAAACACACCGCAAAAAAGTATTACATCGAATAGATCTCCAAGAGCATCGAGGAGAACATGGTATTGAGAATCAAAGAGAGAGAAAAAGCCATCTAGTTACTAACTATGGACCCATAGGTCTGTGATAAACTACTCACACTTCATCAGAAGGGCAATAGAGTTGATGTAGAAGCCCTCCGTGATCAAATCCCCCTCCGACAGGGTGCCAGAAAAGGTCCCTAGATGGGATCTCACGGGTATAGAAGGTTGCGACAGTGGAAAAGTCTTTTCGTGGATGCAACTTGCTTGCTCATGAAGACCTAGGGGAATTTGAGGAAGCCCATCGTTGGAATATACAAGCCAAGTTCTATAATGAAAAAAAATTGCCACTAGTATATGAAAGTTACAATAAAGCAGACTCTCTATCATGAATATCATGGTGCTACTTTGAAGCACAAGTGTGGAAAAATAATAGTAACATTGCCCCTTCTCTCTTTTTCTCTCTCTTTTTTTCTTTTTTGGGCATTCTCCTTTCTTTTATTTGGCCTTTCTCTCCTTTTTTTATTTCCTCACATGGGATAATGCTCTAATAATGAAGATCATCACACTCTTATTTACTTACAACTCAAAAATTACAACTCGATACTTAGAACAAAATATGACTCTATATGAATGCCTCCGGTGGTGTACCGGGATGTGCAATGAATCAAGAGTGACATGTATGAAAGATATATGAACGGTGGCTTTGCCACAAATACGATGTCAACTACATGATCATGCGAAGCAATATAACAATGATGAAGTGCGTCATAATGAACAAAGCGGTGGGAAGTTGCATGGCAATATATCTCGGAATGGCTATGGAAATGCCATAATAGGTAGATATGGTGGTTGTTTTGAGGAAGGTATATGGTGGGTGTACCGGCGAAAGTTGCGCGGCACTAGAGAGGCTAGCAATGGTGGAAGGGTGAGAGTCCGTATAGTCCATGGACTCAACATTAGTCATAAAGAACTCACATACTTATTGCAAAAATCTATTAGTCATCAAAACAAAGTACTACACGCATGCTCCTAGGGTGATAGATTGGTAGGAAAAGACCATCGCTCGTCCCCGACTGCCACTCATAAGGAAGACAATCAAAAAATATCTTATGCTCCAACTTCGTTACATAAAGGTTCACCATATGTGCATACTATGAGACTCACAAACCTCAACACAAGTATTTCTCAAATTCACAACTACTCACTAGCATGACTCTAATATCACCATCTTCATATATCAAAACAATCATAAGGAATCAAACTTCTCATAGTATTCAATGCACTTTATATGGAAGTTTTATTATATCCCTCTTGGATGCCTATCGCTTGTCCTCCCGTGCCTCCGGTGTATCTTTTATCTTCCCATACATGCCCAAAAAGCCTAGCAGGTTCACGAAAAGATTCTTCACCACGTGCATCATGCCGATTGCAGAGTGAAGCTCTAGTTCTTTCTAATAGGGTAGGTCCCAAAATATAGATTTCTTCTTCCACATGGGTGTGTGTCAGTCAGCGTCATTCGGAACAGATTGTCCGCCGGGACCCTTTTCACAGATTACTTTTAAATCCTTGACCATATCAAGTATATCATGACCAGTACGGTGGCGAGGCTTCTTCCGGTGATCTGCCTCACCTTTGAAATGCTTGCCTTTCTTTCTTAAGAGATGCTTAATCGGAAGAAATCGATGATGTCCCAGGTACACATTCTTCTTACATTTATCCAAATATATACTTTAGGTATCATCTAAACAATGCGTGCGTGCGTGGTATCCCTTGTTTGTCTGTCCTGAAAGGTTACTAAGAGCGGGGCAATCATTGATGGTTACAAACAACAACTCTCGTAGGTAAAATTCCTGTTGTTTGTGCTCATCCCACACACGTACACCTTTTTTGTCCCACAGCTGTAAAAGTTATTCAACTAACGGTCTTAGGTACACATCAATGTCGTTGTCGAGCTGCTTGGGGCCTTGGATGAGCACTTACATCATAATGAACTTCCGCTACATGCACAACCAAGGAGGAAGGTTATAGATACAGAGTCACAGGACAGGTGCTATGATTGCTGCTCTACCCCCCAATAGGATTAATGCCATCTACACTTAAACCAAACCATATGTTCTTTGCGTCATCTGCAAAGTTCCCCCACTTTCTCTCGATTTTTCTCCACTACGACCCATCAGCGGGTATTCTCAACTTCCCGTCTTTCTTACGATCTTCTTTGTGCCATTGCATCAACTTGGCATGCTCTTTGTTTTGAAACAAATGTTCCAACCATGGTATTGTAGGAGCATACCACATCACCTTGGCAGAAATCCTCTTCCTAGGGCGCTCAACCTCAACATCACCAGGATCATCACGGCTGATCTTATAGCGCAATGCACCGCATACGGGCATGCATTCAAATTCCCGTACTCACCGCGATACAGGATGCAGTCATTAGGGCATGCATTTATCTTCTGCACCTCTAATCCTAGAGGGCAGACAACCTTCTTTGCTTCGTACGTACTGTCGGGCAATTCGCTGTCCTTTGGAAGGATCTTCTTTAATATTATCAGCAACTTTTCAAATCCCTTGTCAGATACATCATTCTCTGCCTTCCATTGCAGCAATTCCAATGTTGTACCCTGCTTTTTCTTGTCATCTACGCAATTTTGGTACAACAATTTCTTGTGATCCTCTAACATGAGCTGCAACTTCAACTTCTCCTTTTCACTTGCGCAGTTTCTCTTTGCATCAACAATGGCCCGACCAAGATCATCAGCGGTCTCATCAGATGCCTCTTCTTCAGCTTCTTCCCCCATTGTAGTACCATCGTATTCAGGGAGCCCATGGCCAGGATAGTTGTCATCATCCTCTTCTTCTTCATTCTCTTTCATTAGAACCCTCTTTCTCCATGCTTGGTCCAACAGTTATAGCCGGACATGAAACCGGACGTAAACAGGTGGACGTGAATGGTTCTTGAGTTAGAGTAATTGTGATCATTCTTATAGACACCACATGGACAACACATAAAACCATCCGGCCGCTTGTTTGCCTCAGCCGCAAGCTGAAAAGTACGCATGCCATCAATGAACTGGGGAGAGCGTCGGTCATCGTACATCCATTGCCGGCTCATCTTCATTATGCAACACCTAAAATACAAAATTAATACAAGTTCATACATAAACTTCATACACACTTATTCTCATAAAAGAACATACAAACTATCTAGCTAAAGCATTTAAATGCAACAACAAATGCGATCAAAATCGCAACTAAGGTAACAATTGATCCAACAACATAGTGATACCAAGCCTCTTTATTAACAGCATATTTTCTAATCTTTCTAATGTTCAAGCGCATTGCATCCTTCTTGATCTTGTGATCATCGACGACATCGGCAACATACACCTCTAGTTTCATCTTCTCTTCTTTAATTCTTTTCAATTTTTCTTTCAAATACTCATTTTCTTTTTCAACTATATTTAACTTCTCGACAAGAGGGTCAATTGCAATTTCCATGTCAACTTGATGGGCATAATTCTCATAAACACGAAATGCAACAAATAGTTATAAAAGAGAATATATATATACCACATCCGAATCATAATCGGACGAGGGCCGACGGGGACGGATATCAAAACCATGCCACTATGTATAACAAACAACCATACAGGTAAGAAAATTATACAAGTAACTATCTCAATTATACAAACATGATTTTTTTTTATAAAAAGGATAAGAACAAGAGGCTCATGAAGGTGGTGCCGGTGACGGGTCGGTGCGGGCGATCGACGGTGGTTAGGACGGGGACAGTAAGGCACTATGTAAACCACACCTACATATGCAAACTAAGAAGTTAATTAGAGCCCAAATTGCATATAAATCAATAAACTCCCACATATAATTACTCCCAAACTAAAACCCACAAATCACTATACTCACAGAGCATTGGACGAGCTAATCTAGCAATGAGAGATGAAAGGAGAAAGTTGCTAACCTTTGTGAACACTTGGATGGATGGGGTGCCTTCAAATCTTGACAAATCTTGGCAAAAATGGAGGATGAGCTGGAGCAAAGGGGAAGAAAAGAGGAAAGGAATGAAAGGGGCAAACAAAGAGAATGGGCTCGGGCTGGATGAAGGGATTATATAGTGGCATATTTAGTTCCGGTTGGTGATACAAACCGGGACTAAAGGTGTGCCCCTAGTCCTGGTTTTGTCAAAACCCGGGACTAAAGGGGCTCGTGAGGCCCCAGCCTGCCACCACCCCTTTAGTCCCGGTACCGGGACTAGAGGTACAAAACAAACCGGGACTAATGATGCCCGTGCCTCTAGACATTGGAACCGGGCCGTAATCAAACCGGGACTAATGATACAAACGTAATGTCATTTTTCTACTAGTGATATACTGACATATGTACCTCTTAGTTGGCAGGGTTTCATCACCCAAACAAAATTTCTTCGCCCTAGTCTCTGGCCCCTAACACTCTGTTCTTCTTCTTCATAATCGGAATAATAACCTCCATGACAAAACATTGATGGTGGTTGCTAGTTCACCTTCTATTCCTCTGTCAAAGGAGAAAGCATCTTATCTTTCAGCACATGCACTGATCCTTGGCCTGACCTTCGATTGTTGATTACCTATACCTCTCCTATGAATGTGTTACCCCTAACCTAGGAATGCTCAAACTGATCTTCCACAATGTGAGCCGCCTCTATCACCGACCCGGTGATCAGGATTTATCAGGGTTCATCCTTGTCCCCTGATGCTTGCTGAAGATGTCGTATATGACTCTCCATGTCATGGGAGAAAAAAACACAAGTTCATTGACGATGATGCAAGGTTAGAGTATATCCATTCTCCAACCGATGACTAATCATAGAACTCTTGACTATTGACAGTAAAATACATTCCAGATAGTAGTAACAGTAACTAGATTGTTCCTAATGTCTTAACCTGATCATGCAGAGGAAGATGGTCTTTCTTGGACATGACACGGCCTTGCGCATATTAGATAACAATCTTAGGCACACGAGCATACAGAGACTGACCAAACAAAATCACCGAGCTATCTACGATGAAATGATGCAACAGTGGGGGTATACTGGAGACTGTCCTGAATTGGCCACTGGAGACATTGGACAGTCTGCTTGGCTGTTCATGCAATATTCACCAGCTTCATTGGGTGTGAGTTGCACTTCTGAATCGACGACCTACAGAGACGTGTCATGCTCTTCATTCATGCATTTTTGTTGTTCCTCTTCACTGTCTGTTTTGACTTTTCATGCAGCACCTGCCATTTGAATTGGCTGGATGTTTTACATCTGGATCCACCAACTCCTTTGGTGTCACAGATGCTCCATTCAGGCATCTTCCTATTTCTTGCTCCGGTGAATCAAATGACCCATTCAAGCATCTTTGTATTAGCTTGTACCAATAGCAAAAAAATATTACGGTGCAAAAAAGGTGATTGCTCCAGTACAAGGTAACTCCAGAAAATAATTTGAATGTTAGTGATGAAGCTTTTGGATAATGTAATCGCTAATATTTCACTTTAGACAAGAGTTTTGCAACACTGGCAATAAGTTGCATTATAGTGGTGGTTCTACGTATTTTTGCTTGAGATTAGACCTCTCACGATGGGGTATCAGACTGGTCACAACGGGAGTATCATAGGTAGTATCCAATTAGAATTTTTTTCCTGAGGCGGCACACAATAAAATGAGGAAAGAGAGGATAGAGTATCATGATATGACCCCACATCATATGAAATGATACAGACCAGACTCATAGGGCAGTATCATGCATCCTCATGCAATGCAACTCAACCTGACAATCGGGTCGGGTTTGGCCGGGTCGACCTCACCAAGACCCATGCCCGAAACAATAATCAGGTTTATCACCAACCCACGACCCTACCCATGGGTCTTAATCAGACCCATGCTTGAACCCGTCGGGTGACCCGACCCTCTCAGGCACCCATCAGGCACAAGATATACTTACACTTTTTTATTATAATTAATAATTTCGGCAAAATATTGAGGAAACGCTAAGTAGACGGACTCCCTACAGCCGCCACCTCTTCCTCCTCCTTAAAAAAGCAGCTAGGGTTTCTGCCTCTCGCCGGCTCCAACGCAGGTCTGCCTCGTCTCCGGTGGCCCTAGGGCCATGGAGGCGCGGTGGATCCTACCAAGGGCTGGTAGGAGGGCTTCGATTTAAGTCGTTTCTTTCAATTTTGTTAGGGTTTGTGTTCTGCTCAGGAAGACGAAACGGCGGCGGCTTTCTGAAGATGGAATGAAGGTCTCCCCGCCTAGACCCCGTTCCAGTGGTGCGTCAAGCATCATTGGTGGGCGTGTGGAGGTGTGTCTCCGGCGGATTTATCTTTGGTGGATTTGCTCAGATCTCGTTGGGGTTTGTCTATGTTCGTGTGTCTTCGGATTGGATCCTTCCGATCTATGTTATTCTTCATCTGCGGCGATTGCTGCTCTGGTGCGCTGGTCCTACGGGGCCTTAGCATGACGACTTCCCGACTATCTACTACAACAAGTTGTGCCCGACTCCGACGTTGGAGGGGCGATGACGGCGGCGCGCCTTCGGCTCGCTTCAGTGCTTGTAGTCGTCGCTAGGTGGTCTACGGATATGGATGTAATTTTTATTATTTTTGGTATTCGATGTACGGCCATAATTGAAGATGAATAGATCGGAAGATTTCCTTCAAAAAAAGGATCTTGCACTGTCAAATAGCAGACGCACAAGCAGCCAGGTGGCAGCAGTTGTGTTTTACAGTCGCTGATGCTTCTTTTCCTGTAGCTGACTATAGCAGTGCATGAACCAGCGACGTCGTGTGTTGTATGGGCCGCTGGCGGTGTCTGGGTTGGGGCCATGCATTATGGAGCTAGTATCATAGACTAGTATCATATGGATGATATTAATGTTATTGCTAGCTGTGGGAGGTCATAGGACACTCATGTGATCATAGCAAAGCTCCCTAAAGCATGCTGCTGCGGTTGGTTTTACTGGAAAAGGATTACTCGATGCCTCAACGGGTTAAGAGTTTTCATTAATAAGACTTGCCAGTACATGTTAGATTGCATTGCTGATGGAGGGGTCGCCGACAGATATGACGACTAAGGAGCTACTGTAGATAAGGACTCTGATGAAGACACTGACAAGTAAGGAGGAACGCAGTCATTTTTCTAAGAGATGGAATCACTGAATTTAGGAGATGAGGAAGCATTGGTAGTCACTGGAAGCAAGGAGTTAATACTTGGCTAGAGTTATCAACTCCTGATGATAGATATACATAAGGATTATGCTTCATTAAGATCTCTATTCACAAGGACAAGAGAGAGCTGAAAACTGCACATGGTTAAGATGAGGAGCCAACTAGAGCACAATCCAGCTAAGATTCTAATTACTTTCTGGTGATGAGGTGGCACACGTCAAAATGTGACATACTAATTAGCTCCTTATATAGAGGTAAACACACCATTACAACTGAAGAAGAGTTTTATTAAACCATTTAGTTTACAGGAAATCAGGAAACAAAGCACCGCAATCATACAAGAGACACACATCTCCAAGTGACAACTTACAAGATTAAGAAACCAGAGCAGCCAGCCAAACATTCTTTAACAAAGCCATGCCCAGGAAGCCAGGTTTGCACATCATCAAACTGATAGACTAGACAAGAAGGACACTAGATCAGCCAGACAAATTTCTTTATTAACAACGACATGCTGAGGATGTCAATCTCCAAAATGACCAGACCACAAGATCAAGAACCAGATGTCGTTTTTCATAACAAAGACATGCCCAAGATGTCAGGTTGCCCATCATCAAACTGACAGACTACAGGAAAAGACACTAGACCGGCCAGCCAAACTTCTTAATAGTAACATGCCCAGGATATAGAGATCAAAGGCGAACGCCTTCCACATTCTCCTCAATCTCATCCTCCACCACTTCCCTTTCAGAGATCCCAGGGGGCGATGTGCGAGTTTCTTCATGCACCCTGACAGCGAAATTTTGAATCGATGAAGCTCCCTCCAGCAGCACCTGTTTATCCGCCTCGTTTTGTAGACCTGCCCAATGACGCAAAAAGACACACATGAAACAGATCAACTCAACATGAGCCGCCAGACATTTTTTTATCAAAGCAAGCTTTGTTACGAGTTCTCCACAAGGCGTAACAAAAAGCAGCAATACCAACTATATGTATATTATAATTCCCAAATGGATTTTATCAGCAGCCCACAAAAAATAATGCAAGAAGCAAGTAGGCCTATCAAGAAGGCCAACCGAGTTGCAAATCGAGCTCCACATATAAGTGGCAGCCGAACACACAAAGAAAAGATTGTGTATGGATTCAACCTCATCACAAAACTACAGGAAAAGTCTCCAACCACTTACTTTTTTTCATGTTATCTTTGGCTGCAATGGCATTATGCCAGATTAACCAGAGCCAAATTTTGATCTTCAGAGGGATCTTGGCTTTCCATATAAAGGCTTAAAAGACCTATCCGGACCTCACTGACTAAATGCTGGTAAACTGATTTGACGGAGAACATCCCAGATCTGGAAAATCTCCAATTAATGGGGATAGTCAGCAGACTCATTCAGGGCTATTCCATACAGGAATGTCCTATTGTTGCAAGTTAGGCGACAGCCACCTTCTAAACCTCAAAGAGCATTGTGATGCGGCAAGATCAGCTATAGTTATATTTGTGTCCAACTAATTTCTTATAGGCCAGGAAAGATAGCACTCCAAGGACTGCTACCACACCAGGAATCCCGTCGGAAGTCAGTCTGGGTCCCATTGCCAATCATCATCTTTCTCCCGGCCAAATAAACATGCTTGACCTTGAGTAAATCAGACCACATCATGGAGTCAGACTGCTTGTGCTCAACCTGCATTATTCCATTATGAATTTTATACTTTGCTCTAACCAACTATTGACGCGGACCATCTCCATACTCCAGCTTCCACCACCACTTACATAAAATATGGCCACATTAAACAATTTCAAGTTCTTAATCCCAAGGCCACTTTTGCACTTGCTGCAATCCAACGCCCATTTGACCAAGTGGTACTTTCTTTTAGGGCTCCCCCCTTGCCAGAAATACCGGCGTATAATCTTATTCATTTGCTCTAGGATCGAGTCATGCAGCAAAAAAACATTTACACATGAAAGATGGGCAAAGAGTAATCCTTTATCGATAATATGTGGTACAAGCCCAATCGATCTCCCAGCTGATTAAACCTTGCTGATCATCCTGTTCAAACTATCCCCGGGCAAATTAAATAAAGAAGGCGATAATGGATATCCTTGGCTAAACCCACGATGACTGCCAAAGTAAGACCCACAACAGTTATTGATCTTGACACACAATTAGCCCCCCCCCCCCAGCTCAACACATATCCTCAGATATGCCCAATAAAATTTGTCATAGTCCTCGAAATCCAGTTTCAGAACAACTTCTTGTGACTTCTTTCTCCTGGTTTTGTGGAACACCTCATGAAGAACCAAAACCCCTCCATAATGTTCCTATTTCTGATAAAGGCAGACTGGCGGTAGCTATTAACTTGCTCATAAATGCTTAGCTCTTATGGTCAAGGCTTTGGGAAATATTTTAAACAGAACTTGCAAAAACAAACGACCTAAATTTTTTAATAGTTTCAGCATTCCCAGTTTTTTGGCAATAGAATAATCACACAAAAGTTGATTATGTTCAAGTCAAGTTTATGTGAGCACAAATCCTCAAAGAACTCTATTAGATCATTTTTAATGATATACCAACACTTTTGGTTACACAATAGGAACACCATCAGGTCCAGGTGCCCTGTTACCAGGCATACTGTCAATGGCAACCTTTCAGCTTCAGAAAACTCTATCTAACATCTCTCATGTCAGTCAGAAAGCACACCACCCGTATCCCATGTATCATTGCTCATACTAATCGGGTTTCCTTCTCCATGTCTGAATAAGACCTTATAATATTCAATAGCATGTTTTAAAATATATATGTTCCGTCGCTGCAGTACTTCATTCCCATTCTTTCTAGCTCTGCCATTAGCAATTTTATGAAAAAACTCTGTATTAGCATCCCCTTGCAACAACCATCTTTCTCCAAATCTTTATGCCATAATCTCTCTTCCTCCTCATATATATGCAACAATTTCTCTTCCACATTACTTTTTCTAGCATACAACACCCCACCCCGAACACGGGTTCCTCCAAACTTTCCAGATTAGCAAGCTCAGCAAGCAACTCCTTTTTCCTCTTGACAATATCACCTCTCAAATTAATCCCCCAACCTTTGAGACTGGCCTTCACATTTTTCAGTTTCAACAGGAATTTTCCAAGGTTATCTTCGGCATAAACTTGAGTCTGCCAAGCAAGATCAACTCTTCTCATAAACTCTGGATGAGAGACCAAAGAGGTTTCAAACCTAAATTCTTTACTCCTTTGTTCACAAATCTCCTAAATGTCCATAATCAAACGATTATGTTCTGAGACAGCTCTAGGCAACTTCTTGACTTATGTTGTTAGTGGGAATGTCAATTCCCATTTGTCGTTAATAAGAACTCTATCCAACTTCTCCAAAGTAGGGTCCTCTTGGTTATTAGACCAAGTATATGCCCCACCAACCATATGCAACTCCCTTAATTCATGAATTTTAATAACAGAAGTAAACATGTCCATATATCTGTATGTGTTCACAACTTTATTCTTATCACTATGAAAATGCAAAATATTAAAATCACCACCTATTAACAAAGGAATGAATTGATCTATGCACAAATCAGATAAAGTAACTAAGGAAGATTCTTAATCACAATCTTGAGCAGCCCCATATACAATCACCAAGTACAATTTATGCAGTGATTTTCTATCAGTCAATAAAACCTCAAAAAAATCTACCAGAATCACTATCATGAATATCAAATCTAGAGGATTTGATGGCACATAATAACCCACCAGACTTGCCCACAGAGGGGACCAAAACCAAGAGTATACACCCCAGTATCAAATTTTCGCTACACAGGAGTCAATATGCTCCTTCATAGTTTCCTAGAGCTCCACAAAGTCAACATTATTATCAGAAAGAAGATCTCAAACAGGAAGACATGCCTCTCTTTCCCACCCCTGCTGCAATTCCATGAGACCAATCATTGATATTTATTAGATATATTATGAGTCCTAGGGCTTGAAACAATCCCACTCAAAGGGTAGTTTTTGCCGGTCCTCCTTAGGGATAACGTGCCACTAAGGGACACCCCATTAAGAATTTTCTCAGCACTCTTCTTTTTAAGATTTTTCTTAGCTCTTCTAGATAAAATAGGAGACAAGTTATCCACCAAACTGAGTATTCTATCATCAGGAACATGACTTTTACCCACATTAGCAGCCCCCACATCTCCATTCATAATGGAAGAGCTCCTATTCAATGAATTAGTAATACCTTGGTTCGCTACAATCAAACGAGCAGTATGCCAGCATTTGTTGTTTTCCTGGCACAATAAAATGAACTGTTAATTTCAGTATAAGGGAATGAATATCTAACTAGTTGAATGATAAAATCATGTTAGTTACATAATTAATTGATACTAAAATCTGATACCATAAAAGCATTTCTTTGTTTATATTATTTCCATCTTAGAGAATTTACTAACTGGTAAGCTGTATCTAAATACAAATAATCAAGGTCGTCAGTGGCATAATCTTAGGTTGAATTATTTTTGGATTAACAAGTACCAGAATTGATGACCAGAATGTAAAACATGAATAGAAAGGCAGGGATAAGATCAACAACAAGAACAACAAAGTCTTTCAGCCCAGACAAGTTGGGGTAGGTTAGAGTTGAAATACGTAAGATCAACCAAGTAAGGTATAGAACATGAATAGTTCCATGCACGCCTGTCCATGGCTAGTTCTTTGGTGATATTCCAGTCCTTCAGATCTGTCTTCAGGGACTACTCCCATGTCAAGTTCGGTCTACCCAACCTCTCTTGACATTATCAACACACTTTAACTATATGCGATGCATTGGCACTCCTGGAGGCCAGCGTTGTATATGCCCCAACCATCTCAGGTGATGTTGGCCTGCCTTTCTTGTGTGGCCACATATCCATCGCAGGTAAACATTTTAGCTAGCAAACATTTGGCGCCATAAAACATCGCAGGTTGAATCTCCATCCTACATAATCTTCCTTTTAGCTTTTGTGGCATTCTCTTCGTCGATATCACCATCCCTCTATAACGTCGACACCAAATATTGGAAGGGGTCTTTCTGAGGTACCACATGCCCATCAAGGCTAACCTCCTGCTCCTCCTCATGCCTAGTAGTATTGAAACCTAGTTCTACTATGTCTAAAACCTTTTGACTCCAAAGTTTGTCTCCACGGCTCTAACTTTCTATTAACCCCCGCCCGAGTATCATTGACTACACCACATCATAAACAAAGAGCATACAACATAGGATATCTCCTTATATATCCCCTGTGACCTCATCCACCATCAAAGTAAAATGATAAGGGCTCAAAGCCAACCCTTGGTGGAGTCTTATCTTAATAGTAAAGTCATTAGTGTCACCATCACCTGTTCAAACAGTAGTCACAACATTATCATACACGTCCTTGATGAGGGTAATGTACTTTGTTGGGACTTTGTGTTTCTCCAAGGCCCACCACATGACATTCCACGGTATATGGTGGGCCTTCTCCAAGTCAATGAACACCATATACAGGTCCTTTGCTCCCTATATCTCTCCATAAGTTGTCATACCAGGAAAATGACCTCCATGGTCAACCTCCCACGCATGAAACTGGACTGATTTTCTGTCACGCTTATCTTTCTTCTTAAGCAGTGCTCAATGACTCTTTCCCATAGATTCATTATATGGCTCAACAGTTTCATTCCACAATAATTAGTACAACTTTGTACACCCCCTTGTTCTTGAACATTGGTACTAATATACTCTGTCTCCATTCTTCTAACAACTTGTTGCCAACAAATGAGATCGAAAAGCTTCGCTGGCCATACGCCATACTATAGTATGGCTCTCAGGCCTCTCCATACCTCAATGGAGATACAATCAAGGTCCATCGCCTTGCCACCTTTCATCCTTTTTAAAGACTCCCGGCCTATTAGTACCATTAAAGGAGTAATCCAACTCAACAATAGACCTATCATTGTCTCCATTGAACAACTTATCGAAGTACTCTCTCCATTTGTGCTTGATCATCACCTTCACCAGAAGTCGACCTTTTCCGTCCTTAATGCATTTGACTTGGTTATATCCCTTGTCTTCCTCTCTTGGATCTTGGCCATCTTATAGATGTCCCTTTCACCTTCCTTTGTCCAGCTCAACGGTAGAGCTATCACTCTCTCCATTGAACAACTTATCGAAGTACTCTCGCCATTTGTGCTTTATCATAACCTTCACTAGAAGTCTATCTTCTCCGTCCTTGATGCATTTGACTTGGTTATATCCCTCATCTTCCTCTCTTGGATCTTGGCCATCTTATAGATGCCCCTTTTGCCTTCGTTTGTGTTTAAATGCTAGTAGAGGTCCTCAAACACCCGACCCCTTGCTTCACTAACAGCTCACTTTGCGGCCTTGTTTGCCACCTTGTACTTCTCTATGTTGTCTGCACTCCTTTCCACATGTAGGGGTCTGAAATAGTCTTTCTTCTCCTTAATGGCCTTCTAGACACAATCGTTCTACCACTAGGTATCTTTAGCTTCACTTCTACTTCCCCTGGTCACCCCAAACTCCTCTAAAGCCACCTTGCAAACGCAAGTCGCCATCTTCATCCACATTTTTTTCATCACCTCCATCCTCCCAAGGGCCCTCCTTATTAACCCGTCTCCTTGAAAGCATGAGTTGCCCCCTCCCCCTTGAGCTTCCCCACTTCATTCTAGCGACTCTGGTGCACTTATACCACTAGACATGAATCTAAAAGTGAAAGTCGGCCACCACAAGCATATGTTGAGGGACAATACTTTCCACGCATCACCTTACAATCTAGGCAAGCACATCTGTCTTCTCTTCTCAAGAGGACGAAATCAAACTGGCTAGAGTGTTGATCTCTACTAAAAGTCACTAGATGGGGTTTTCTTTTTTTAAAGAGGGTGTTAGCTACAATCATATTGTAGGAAAGCGAAGCTTAAGGCAACCTCTCCTTGATTCCTCTGCCATAGACAAAGCTCCCGTGTACCCCATCAAAAAATGTGTTAGATGTGCTCACGTGGCCATTGAGGTCTCCTCCTAAGAAGAGCTTCTCGTTGTGCACTCGCAACCATGTCCTCCAGGCCTTCCCAAGACCGTGAACAATGGCCTCTACTCAAGGATGTTGCATCAAGCTCCAACACGTGAACAATGGCCTCTACTCAAGAATGCTGCATCAAGCCATGCGTCACCTCGGGAGATTACTTGGTCACCATTGGCCTCAATGAAACATCAAAAGATCTCGAACATTTGTGAAGCTCTCTCACCTAAGTAACTTGATGTGTCAATGTTAAAGAGTTGTATGCCTGAAAATAGGTCCACTGGTAGTTTGCGGCCTTTTTGCTTGGCCAATCTCTTTAGATTTATTCTTCCTTTAAGGTGTAGTTTTTGAATTTTTGGAATGCTTTGGTTGTAGCATGTAGTTCGTGCGATTTCATTTATATGGAGCCAGGGAGAGACTCCCTGTGGAGTTCTAAGTCCCTATCAACGATTAATTCACTGTCGGTCTTATGAGTGAGTCATGAGTCATGTAATATACTATAGTGGGTAGGAGCCCAAGGAATCTCATTGGAGACAATAAAGACAGATTACTCATGCCCCTGAGATGTATAATAGACCTACGTCCTGCTATGAGTTTTGTAAGAATGGTGATCTAAATGAATTAAATATTTGGCAGAGGTCTTTGAGTCCTTCGGCATGAAGTCTTGAATATTCAGTTATCTAATCCTCTAGAAAATTAGGAACACATCTTCTACCTATAATAGAATCCTAGAGTTAGCGTGCCACTAGCCAACGCAACCAAAAGTCTGAATTCATTAAAAGGGTTAGGCAATCCACATATACACTTCAACACCCCCTCTCACATGTGACGCGGGAAGTCAACACGTGAATAGACTCAAAGATATGGCACAAGAGGCATATACGTGACACAGAGGGGGCAGCATCAATTTTTTGGATAAATTGCGAAAGCCGGGACTTGAACTAAAGAAGTTAGGCCCTGATAAATACCATGTTAAGCTTCATGCACTAGCCAACATAGCCAAAATCCAAATTCATGGAAAGGAGCAAGTTACATATACACTTCAACACCCCTCTTCACATGTGATGTGGGAATAGACTTAGAGCTACGGCTCAGGAGGGCTATACATGAACACAGGGGGCAACAACAATGATTGGATAAATTGCGAAAGGCAGGACTTGAACTCAAGACCTTAGGCTCTGCTACCTTGTTAAGTTTCATGCACTAGCCAACACAACCAAAAATCCAAACTCTTGGAAAGGCTAGGCAATTCACTGTTTGGTTTGGAGGGATTTTGGAGGAATTCTATAGGATAGAATTTCAATAGGAAAAATTCTTTTGAGTCCTTCGGTTTGTAGGAATATAATCATATTCCTATGGAGGAATTCTTACTATCCTTCACATTTCATAGGAAAATAAACATTAGCCTAGACTCAATGGAAATATCCTATGATGTGGACCAGAGGACATCTCTTTTCTTATTACTATTCGTAGGATTTGATACACTTCAACACATCCTTATTCCTCCAAGTGCCCAACTTTGCATGATCGGCTCTAGGCCTCGGGGGCCCATACGCACTCTTTAGTCGACTTGGTATGTCGGGCCCATAGGGTATGTGCCTCTGATAGTTTAGCACTACTCGCAATTTAATGTCGTTTATATTGTGGGGAATGTAACCAATGCCCATAATAGCAGAGGTGCACTGAGGGAGTGGGTGGCATGTGTTGACGCTCGGTCGACCGACGTGTGATATTCTAGCAATATGAATGGGGAGGAGCACTCGTAGTCCTGCATTGAAGGTGTAGGCCTCATGTTCAAACTCCGTCATCAAACATAATGCCTTTGTGACATATTGTTGTGATCGTTGTCCTTGTATGATTGTCTTCCCCTCGGATTTCTAACATGTATTACACTACTGGATAGCACAATCCAAATAACCCCATCGGATGTTTGAGGGTTATTTTGCCACCATGGTACTTTCTTCCTTTCTTGGGGCTTTAGGGATAAAGAGAGTAGTGAACACTTTTATTTCAATGATACTCAGATCCAACGTGATATGATAGCCCATATTGGCAACTAATACATGTCAACACTCCACGTGTGATGCCACACACCAAAACCACTTCAGGGGGTTGATCAGGGTCTAAACCTTGAGGGGTCAGAACACATAACCTAAGGGGGCCAAGTAGACTTTTTATATCTCGTTGGCATCAACACTCCACGTGTGTAATTTTCAACATATCAACCCCCCCCCCCCTAGTCTTTAGAGTATCAAGAATTATCTGATTTATCCATTTTTGTCTTTTCCTCAACTTTGTGTTTTATTACATAGGCTATCATGTGCCACATGACACTAAATCACGTAAGGGATTAAATTTATTAGATGGGGTAAATTGTGGAATAAGAGGATGGTAAAAACGAAAACAATAATCAAGTAGAAACTCAGTAAAAAGCAAACTAAGGAGTAAAGTTGTTCTTGCTTATAATAACTTATAGTAGTGCTCTTCTCTACAGTTTCACAGTAGAGAATCATCTTACACGACTTGGACTTGTAGATCCCTATTTGGATCAAAATGATCAAGCATGTCAATGGAATGTTAAGACACAACAGTGAGAAGGGGCAGAAAGCCTGATCACTCTTCTCCCAAAGCAGGTTCACGCTGGAATCCATTATCATTAATCAAACGAAAATATTCCAACTAGCATATTTTGCGTTTTGTGACTTGCGAAGAAATAAATACCAAAAACACCAAGTATCCTCCATGGATTCAACTTTCAACAAACAAGAATACCCGTGAGGAATTACCAATTAGAAAGCCTGACCACCAATTATAGTTACTAATTGTAAATTTCGCATCAAATGAAACACAAGAGGGTATTAAACCATCTTGAACAAAATGGAAGATTGAGAACACAACATATTTAACCATAAAAATACTCCCACTAGGGAAAATGGTATTAGCCTTCTTTAGGGAAACAAAAAGGGAAACTATGATGTAGTACATGTTAGTTGCATATGACCTTTAACAAATGTAGTAGAATCTTGTTAATTGCACATGATTTTACAAACCTTGTTAAATGAGCACGTTGGTATTCGAAAAACTGGTTATAGCACTATTAAGGATGAGATCAAATAGGAATTTTTCATCAAGTAGTGAAGGAGAGTGCAGTTACCTGTGAAAGAGGGGCAGTCCAACCTTCTAAGAGGGACCAATCAAGCGCTGGCCTAAGGTCCTTTGTATCGGCAGCCCAACATCCACCTTCACCTATTGGTTTCTCAGGACAAATTATCTGTAGACAAGGACCAAGTAGAAAAAGTACAATACAACTCATATTAAATGCACCACCAAACAAAGCAACAAATGCAAGTATTGTAAATTATACACTCGTGCAATGAAAAGGGAAATAAGTTTGTTATCAATACAAATAAAATCCCAACAAGAAAATATTACAATACGAACAAAACAACAAACCATGTGTACATAGAGACATCAAATCCTTTTATCGAATAGAAAGAATTGCCTTCTTTTGGATGCCATACCCATCATACTTCAGCCAAGACCGCTCTCAATTTTTCAAGTATAGCACAAGCAAAATTTGGTACCAACAACACTAGTGGCAGATATATTTACAGTTGTGGTTCTTCTCCTAGTGTTATGAATATGAATTTTCATTTAAGAAATTCTTGTGACTTAGCACTAAGGATCATTACTTTCTGATAACTTACAACTTGTAGTCCTTTCTCTATTTCACATTATCGCCATGCACCAGTACGACACACCAATATTTAGTATAATCTTTGTGCAAATATAGCAAGCACGACTTGAAACCAACATGTGTGCAACATGTTAACTAAATAATTATGTGCAGATATAGCAAGCATAAAACTTGAATCCAGTCAAAACAAGAAATACCTCGTTTCGGTCAAAAAAAAGCATAATAAATTGTCTCTGCTCAAAAAAAGCATAATAACTTTAGAAATCATTATATGCAAATAAAACAAGAATATGCATTCATACTCCAACCCTAATGTGATTTTCTGAAAATGGAAAATCTGCTAACCTTTTGACAAAACAATTAAGATGAGTTCAAGTAAAAATGGCTAGGTATTTGATTTCATGAAATGGGCAAGCTGGTGCCATTTGCATTCACCAATATAAATTCTTACCTTAACTTTGTCTTCACCCAGCAACTCGATAATTTTGCCAGTCCAGAAACAATATTTGTACCACCAGTCAATCAAGTCACCTACTTTCCAAGGACTGCTTACAACTGCTACAACATCCATCTGTGGCCAATGCTCAGGAATATCATTCTCCCAACACCACTGAGGAAAAGGAGGTCGTAACATGATCTCCCTATTTTGACCTGCTTTCTGATTACGACATTTTGGGGGAACTTTGTAGAGTCTATTCCATCTCCTTTCTGTCAGTATATAAAAGGAATAATTTACACATATGGAAAACTAGTGTTGACAGCCTCGGATAAATTATGTGCCATTGCAGGTTTGTTGGCACAACTTTCACGGAATTGGGTCTCTTAGTCCAAGCCCATTGGTAATCACTCGGATGCCAGATATCCGACTGAATTACTTTGTGAATTTCTAGCCCTAGTGGACGTAACCCCTCAGGATCCGATTAATTGTTGGTAGTTGATCGGAGTCGCAAGAGTAGAAGTAGGATTTATTTTTTGGAACTCATGGACTTAGCTCTCTCAGCTCCATGCCCATGGCCATCAGCCAAATTCTGACTAAACTAGAGTACAAATTCTTTGAACTTCATGGACTTGGCACTATGAGCTCCAAGCCCATGGCTATCTGTTAGATGTCCGTCATCCAACTGAATTTAGTTTGTGCTTTTCTTCTAGTGGAGGGCACAATTAGTGCACACACTGGGTGTAGCCCTCGAGGCTACGATTGACTGCTAGCAGTTGGTCAAAGTCTCTAGAGTAGTAGAGAATATTTGTAATTTATGGACTTAGCTATCTATGCACCAAGACCATAGCAATCAGCCGATTCTGATGAACCGACTGAATTAGAAGTAATTGCTTTTTGAACTTCATAGACTTGGCTCTCTAAGCTTCAAGCCCATGACAACCAGCCGGATTCCAAAAAAATCAACTAAAATAAAGTTGAATTCTTTCCTTAGGACTTTTCTTCCAGTGGGGGCACGAGCAGTGCACCCACTGGGTGTAGCCCCCGAGACTCCGAGTGATTACATGTAATCAGTTAGTGTTGGAGTCTCGAATGAACTACTCTCCGGTTTTAATTTTCATCTTCTGTTTGAACAGAAAACCTACGAGCTTGTACAATGACTTGCAGAAAAGGGATCAATTGCATCTTAACTGGAGCAGGAGCGACGAAAGAACAACCGACTAGAAAAAGAGAAGACTACAATGGCGGTAAGTTCCATAAATCGAACTATCTTTAGTTAACCTTATTTCTGATCCCTGTCCTAACTGATTCCGACAGATACACCTGCTGAAAATAGACTATTGACCAACCAACTAGAGAATTGAATATGTGCAGAAACCATCTGAAAGAGACTGGAGGCAAAAGATGTCAAGCTAGCCAAGGCTCTGAAGGAGAGGGATGCCGAGCTAGCGAACGAGAAGGAGGAGACTCGACTGAAAATCAAGAAGGTTGAACATCAACTGAATGAGTTTGAAGAAATTGCTAAACTGAACAAGTTGTACCGAGAGGAAGTTGAGAACCTGAAGAAAAAGAACGACAAGCTTAACCCTGAAAATCGGCAACTTTAGATGAACTTCCTTAGCTTGAAAGATCTTCAACACAAGGAGAAGGCCCATCATGAACAAGACATAGAAAGAATCACCCATGTTATGGAAGACAATGAGAGGTACTTAGTGGATCACCTAAACCAATCCACTGAGAAGCTTGCTGGTAAGTATTAATGTTTCAGACGGATCACCCAAGAATTGCATGATATGCACTCTGGAAATCCACCATCTCGAAGATGGATCAGCCTGATCTGCGGTCTTCTTGTATTCTTCTAGCTCGAATGGCACCATTTGAGCATCAGCGATATCCAAGCCCCTCTGCATGCAATTCTCTACTCCCTTGGCATTGCCAAAGATAGTAATCACGCCTTTTGGTCCAAGCATCTTAAGTTTCAGGTACACATAATACGGTCAAGCCCTAAACTTGGTGTAGGCTGATCGCCCAATAACTGCATGCTATGCACTCTAGAAATCCACCACCTCGAAAATGAGGTTCTCTTTCTAAAAAAATCTTGTCACGAAGCACTACCTCCAAGGTAATTAGCCCCAAAGACTCGGGCTTCTTTCATGGGATCACTTCATGGAACTGCATGTGGATCACACTCAACTTGGATAAGGGAATGCCCATGTGCTTCAGCGTGCTGGCGTAGATTAAGTTTATCCCATTGTTGCCATCCATCAGTCCATACCGCAGTCGGTAACCATTCACAAGTGGATCTACGATTAGCTCTTGGAACATGCACTAGATGATCCGACTAATCAAAAGTAATGGATATTTCCAACCAATCCAAGTATTTAGGAGTTGAGATTACGGCGACATTCACATCCCGACTACAAAGCTTATGCACATCTTTTGACTCAGGATCTGCAAAGATCAAGAGTACGCCTTGCTCTCTCAAATACCAGTTGTCTTGGTCATCCTCCTCTTCGTCTTTGCTCTTGCCTTCAGAAGGCGTTGACGGCAAACTTGCCTGACATCATCCTCTTTAGAGCCCTGCACTGCCGAGTGGTGTGGTTCAGGTATACAAGATTTCCATCATCGTCCTTGGGTGATGTGGATGATACATGGTTTGTCCAGAATATCACCTTCTGTGGCTGCATTTTTATGAGGCATCCACTCTTTCTTCTGGTTTCCTTTTCCTTTGTTTTGATTGGCAATTGCCACCAACTCGGAGCCGCTAACACCATCTTCCCATCTGACTTGCGCTTGTTGTTACTATTATTATTGTTGTTCATGCTTGGCCCTGACTGATTGTTATTCTTCTGATGAGACGGCTCTGCATGTCACTTGCCTCTAAGGATTCGCTCCTCTTCCCCGCCATTTGCATGGCCGTTTGCTATTTCCATCAGTCGGCCCAAGGTGCCAACTTCCAAGTGGCCAAGTTTCAGGCACAAGTTGCAATATATGATGCCTTGCTAAATTATGAAGTGTAGCCCATCTCTGGATATACTCCTGAGTGGTTTCATTGGGCTTCTGGACGCACAACTGCAACTCCGTCATTCCATCAGGACACTTGTAAGGGCCTTCATATTTTTTGACAAAAAACCCTCTGAGAATCTCCCCAACTGAAAATACTGTTGGGCGGCAAGTGCTTGAGCCAAGCTCGAGCTGACCCCTTCAGCACCAGTGGGAGGTGATTCATAGCAACACCATCATCACTACAACCAATCCGAATGAGATAATAATCAAGCCAAGTTTCAGGTTTGGAATTTTCGTTGTATTTATCACCATCGGATGCCATTCAGACTAAAACACAAGGGACCTGAAATATTGGAAGCACTCAAAATATCCCCTTCATAGTAACCACGCTCCGCCTGTCCCTGATTCTGGGCCAAATGATCCTGAGCATCACAACGGTCAATCATCCCTGCTTAGGACGGGTCAATCATCCTATGGCATGGAGAATCCCCATGACGCCAAGGAGACACATCTCATTGACGTGGTGAGTAGCCATAACACGGGGGTTAAACATCCTGGTGGCGAGGTGAATAATCATTGAGGCTAGGTGAACATCTTCAGGCACAAGATGGATCTTTGCGGCGTGGTGGAGTCAGATCCCCATGATGCGACACATCACTAGATCGAGGAGGAGATTTCCCCTGACGAGGTGGCAAAGCATTGGATCTGCGACCCACATGAGGATTGTGGCTCAATGTTGTGGTATCAGCTCGAGCCGACTTGGAAAGCAAGAGTTATGCGATTGCGTGTCCACCTGGTTTTGTCACATTTTGTCACAAAGCCACTATGGGCGAAGCACTAACATGACGAATATCATCCGCCGTTGAACCTAACGGCTAAATTAAATCTACTATCTGAGTGGTTGCCGCTTGCATTGCGGTGTGAGGAGCGGGGTAGGCTCCCACATCAGCAATTGGGAACAGGCACCTTCGAGACAGACTGGTGCCAGGAGTGTTCCGAGGACGCGCCATCTGCACCACTCGGGCCAAGCGCTCTCGCTCAGCCAATGTGGCCAATCGAGCAACCTCCATCCGGAGGCCTACAGGTGTGGATTGAACTCCTAATGCCTTCAACACTTGTGATGTACACTTTATAGCAAAAGTGTGGAGCTACTCCCTTGTGTTGCTTCAGTAAGCTACAAGAAATGTAGGTTGTAGGAAGGGAGCTAAGCTACAAAGTTTTTGTAAAGTTCACCGTCAGCTCAAGATAGCCTTGACTACAATAATCAGCATGTATTCTCTTCAAAAAATTAGGCGGAAGAATTAAAACAATTATCCAAATAGACAAACACTCAAACAAACCTAGAGTAGGAAATAACAAATTTCAACAGAAGAAACTAATTTTATTGGATTCTTGATTTATCGGCATAAAACAATTACTTACTTTCATCTGGATAGTCTATATACTCCACTTGACACTCCAGGTGACCGTCCCTGATACGCATGTCGGTGAGCTGGAAATAAAATTGAGATGGTTTAGCAACATCCCATCTCATAATGCAAAACAAAATAGGCCTTTGTCCAAACTCAAAAGTAAAAATATCCAAGTTGGAGCATATGAGATGGAGTACCACAAAATGAGATAAGCAAAATGGCTTGCATGAATGCAATGGAATTAATACCGATTTTGAAACCAAGAGAAACTGAGTAAATACAGATGCAATTAGGAGAGAGGATAGATGAGGGGCCTTGTAATCTCAAAATTTTAGATTTGGGGAGGGCCTAATAAACCTGAACCAAGGGAGTACTTTTTTTATGAGGCAAAACTCAAAGATATAGCTACAAAATTAAGTTATTAATCTTTGAAATTTGTTATGGTGACCATGAAAAGTAAATAATATTTTCTTTAATCCATAATAGAGCTTATAGACTTTTTGGTAAGTCAAACCTTGTAGTGTTTGATCAGGTTTATTGAGAAAAATATTAACACTACCAATAACAAATAAATACAATATAAAAGTAGGGCTCATGATGTATCTGATGATATATGCCTCATATTAGAATTTTTCTCTACAAACTTGGTCATAGTTTACCAAACTTAAATTTCCAAAAATCTATATGCACAACATTATGGAACAAAGGGAGTATCACTTATGAAAGTATCATGTATGAAAATACGTGCGCATAGTAATTCAAAACGTACTAACAAAGGGGAGATTTATTTACAAACATGAACAAGCAAGAGTTAAAGAAATTGCACATTGTACCTTGCCACGGAACCATGCGCCCTGTAACCACGATCAAAGGATCTTGTCTCTATAGCATCTCCAACTTTAAATGGAAGTATTAGGTCCATTCTGAGCCAAGCAACTACACCAATAAAATGTTGTGTCAACTCATAAGATTAAGAATCCCAAACTCAACTAAGTTAAATAAAATGCATACCTCAATATCAACACTAAGCTACAAAAATAAATAGTTGTATCATCAGCAATACTCAGGCATGCTCATTCATGATCACAACAACTTCAGCAAGCTCACTCCCACGAAGGTGTTTGGGAGGATTATCGCCCAGGAGCTAACAATGCATACACGAAAAGCTTATGGCCTCAACATCTCACTAAGAACATGGCATCGAAGACCATTAAAAAACATGATAAACATAAGTGGATTCCCAAGATATCAATGACACTCACCATTTTAGTGACAGATTCTCAGTATATCAAAGAATGATGAAAGAGATAAGAAGTTTCGTCAAGACACCACAAGAACTTGGGCAGCTCAAAGAAGAGTCTAACCAATAGGCCTGCTTTGAGTGTGGGAAAGCAGTCACTCCATTGTGGAATGTTTAGAACAAAGATAAGGGCAAGAGTCAGAACAAGATAAATCACCATGGCAAGACAATTCCACATGAAGTACATCTAACAGCTAGTATTTTAGGGATGCTAGGGTGGGAAATATCTTGGACATCCAATTTCTAAACTCCCTCATTTTCTTCATCTCCTCTGCTCTTCCAATGAGATATTTAGATAGCAATCAAGCCAAGGATTACCTTGAGGCTAAAGATCAAGACATGTTTCCATTGTCTCCTAGAGAGTTAGTAAACGCATGGTGCTTGCCACGCAAGAACCTGTCATCGGTCACAAATATATTCATTTTCTTTTTCTATCTTCCCAAGTAGTACCAAATTATCCAATCAAGAAAAAGTCGTAATAATCTATGGTTTAGAAATCTTGTAAGATATGCAACACCTATGCAAGCAAGTAAAAAGTTATTTGTTATTTTGGTCAAGTTAGAACTGAAACAAGATCTCAAGCTCACAATGCCTTTGCCTTTCCTCGACTGTAATCCCACTAATATATATTTAATTTCAATTAGACATGTGTAATCATTACCCCTTCATCCCATATTAAAGGGTGTTATTCGTTGTGTTTCTTCCTGCTCAAAAACAAGAAAACAGGGTGTCCTATCTCCACCGATCCACTTCTCCTCGACATGCCCCACTATCCTATGTGCTTGAGTCGTCCTCGCCTTGGCACCACCCTTTGAATAGTTGGCACCACTCTTTGAATAGCACCTCATTGACTTTGCCATTAACCTTTCCCTGTTAATTGTTACATGGTGTTGATTGTTGGTGGCCATGCATGCGAGCTATTCCTGCTGATTGCTGCACAAAGCGCATGCTAATTGATCGTGACCATGCAACATGCTATAGCCCACTATTAATTTTGGCACAACATGTGTGGCCTGAGGCGTGTGGGAGTGAGCACAAGGTCTAATTAGTGGTGTCATTGGTCTTAGAAAAAACCGACACGCCCTCTAACATGGAACATATGAAGAAGGTGTTGTATTTGGCATTCAAGCATTGGGTTTCCTTTTGGATCTTGCTTGATGAAAAGAGGAAATTTCATCGTGATGGGGATAGATCATTGCAATTGTTGGTCTTCAACGAGGAATTCCTAGTAAGCGCGAGTCATCAGCTCGCGTTGACTACATCCCTACCCTTTGTACACACTGCACGTCACTCCTAGCGATTGAGTGGTCCGGTGAAGTGTTTGAATCGCAGTGACGGGGGTGGTTCGCTGCCCCCAACGTCGCGAGAAGCCCATTAAACCTTATCATTTAGAGGAAGGAGAAGTCGTAACAAGGTTTCCCTAGGTATTGTTGTGACCATGACCAAAACAGACCGCACACGCGTCATCCAATCCGCCGGCGACGGTGCTCGGCCAAGTCCTCGACCACCTCCCCTCCCCGGAGTGGAGGCTCGAGGTAAAAGAACCCTCGGCGCCGAAAGTGTCAAGGAACATTGTGCCCCCTGGAGGTGTCATTGGTCTTAGAAAAAAACGATACACCCTCTAATATGGAACATATGGAGAAGGTGTTGTATTTGGCATTCAAGCATTGAGTATCATTTTGGATATTGCTTGATGAAAAGAGGAATACCAAAGATTAGGTATAACAACAAATGTACACATAAAGAACAATTTGAGAGCACTATACTAACTCATTTGAGCACTAGCAACCAAGTAAACCTCAACACGTGATAGATGCAACACATGAGCTCATATTCTGAGATACATGCATATTTGTCCGTCAACTAATTAATTACGATCTAGCCACCAAAGGTGACTCAGAGAATTCCATCGGCTTTCAACCGAAAAAGTTGTGGCTTCGTAAGCTCAAACACAACTTTCTAGGCCTCGCCTCTCCTCAAGGAACAATAGTGTGGTAGCGATTCCGCCTATTGTGAATGAAGGAGGGGGCACGAACATGCAATTATTTTCACATCCATGTGAGCAAGCGTCGCGAACTGAATCCATTCCGAGCTTTGGTTAGATGGTGCAGTGGCTTTGTCGTAGCAAGAGATGGAAGCTCTCGCTTCGTCACTTTTCTCGTCCATCCTCGGCGAACCCATGGAACACACCAATTGCATTGATCTACTAAGCTGCATCTAGCGATAAACCTGTCCAAGTTCAAGCTACCTCTCTCTACGGAGGTGTGAGCCATGATCCATGCTTTGCCTGAGGACATGACTCTAGGCTTTGGACGAGTGTTTCCCGTGTTCTTCCAATCCCGTTGAGTAACGGTCAAAGTTGATTTATTGGTGGCTATTGTAAAATTGTACCATCTCAGTGGAAGCTTGTTACACATTCTCATTCAGGCTTTCTGGACACTGCTTCCAAAGAAAGATTTGGAGACAAATGAAAGGGATTTCCATCCTATTTATCCAAGTTCTCGAAGCTCATTGTTAAGATGATGGAGAATCGGCTTGTGTCTCGTCTGCCTGAGGTTGACGCAGCAAACAAGGGAGCAATTGCGAAGGGTCATAGCATTCCGAAACTTTTTCCTGGTTCAGCAAATGGTCAAGATGATGCATAGAAAGGAAGTTGATGCCGTTCTCATTAAGCTTGACAACCCGCGCACTTCGATTCGGTCTGGTCTGAGGCGGAGGGAGCAATTTGCATTGTTTTCGTGCACCATTAGCTCGGGTCCTCATCAATGGTAGCCCGAGGGACCTCATTTGGCATGCTTGTGTCCTACAATAGGGGGACCAATCTTTGATGCTTTTCATGCTAGTCATCAACATGCTCAATGCCGTGGTGGTTAGGTGTGACCATGCATGTTGACCATGCCTACCTTGACACTTTCTAGAGGTGTTCGTGGGGGCTTCGGGTTTGTGCGTGAATATGGTTGAGTGTGATAGTGCGGATCAAGTTCGACATTGGGAAATGCCGATTGAACTTGCGCCATTCCCCAGTAGGCCTGGTGTACTGCTTACCAGGTACCCTAGGCATCGGTATTGCATGCCTGCGCTAGTGTGAAACCTTGGGATGCACCCAAATATAAGCTTTTTAGCTTGGTCTGCACTCCTAGATAGATGTTGGACCTCTGATAGGGTAGCGTGTTGCAGCCTCCCGCCCTTCCACATCCAGATGTGTGCCCTTTGTGCACAAGGTCACTGAAAACTCTCAACCACCTCCTAGTCGGTTGTGTATCCTCTCGCGAGGTGTGCGTCAGTATCATGTGATGAATTGATGTTGCCTCCTACAAGGCATGACATGTTATAGTCCTCATGGAGCCTAGCCAGATAGTGGCTCCCCACTGTGGTTAGGGGTGGTTTCAACTTGGTGGCCACAACACCATGCAATCCATTTGACTGGAAAGAACTAGTTAATGGCTCCCCATTAGGACTAGTGGTGGTTTCAACTGGATGGCCACTGCACCATGCGATATATTTGAACGAAAAGAAATCAGTGTGATTTCAAGAAGAAATTCATGTCAGCAGCAAATGTAACTAACCAAATCAAAGATCAATGCCGACAACGGAAGTTGGTAGACAATGGTAGTCCAATGAGAATGATTACTTAGCCTTAGTTGCGGTTGTGGCGTGGCTATATCTGAGACCTTTGAATATCTCCTTGTAATTGTAACCCCTCTATATCTTAATATATAGACACAAACCAAGGGTCTCGAAAAAAAAGTAGGCAAAGGCAGAATAAAAATTGCAACTCAAGCGTTGGGTGGCCTGTGAGGATAATAGAAGGAATTTTTAGCATCATAATCCTACTACTACGATTGAATACTGCAAGCACGGGCAAACAATTGATCCCACGTTCCTAAACATGTCTATCATGTAAAATAGGCAGATTATTTTGACTATGATTCTTCTTTTAAACTTGTCTCCATTCCCTTATTTATTACCCGTAGATTGTATGATATGTTCATCCAATTAAGTTACACCTTTACCTAATAGTCCTAAGGCTTAATTAGCAAAGAGACCAAAGTAAATTGGGGTTAGGGAATTTGATATGGAAAAATATTGTCAGCTTGCCTAGGTTCAGCGGAGATGGCAACTTAATGAAAGATGAGCTTTGATAGGCGAACTGCAAAATGGGATTGGACCATATGGCTATCAAGTTTGTTTTTCTTTACTGTGATTTTGTGCTATCCTATAGTCAGATGTGTTTTAGTGAAATGTGCACTGAAACCACCATAATCAAGAAAGTCCAAGCCTCTCCCTTCTGTCCGCCCCTTTATGTATGATACCAAGAAAGTCTATTGGAACTTCTTTTTACCAGGCTGTTTCCCTTATACACATACGCTGAATGATATGTGATATTTGCAACAAAATAGCAATAAGGAGAGAAACACTAGTTTCCTAAGTGCGCTACACTCCTCTACTTGTATCGACATTTAAGAATGTATGTGGTTAGTAATACATAATCGAAGACAAATCTGGTTTTTTTTCTTTGCCCTGGACTTAACCACTGGAATGTGCATAGAGCGGCGCAATAGCGCATAAATCTCATCATGAAACAATATCACCAATACTGACCACTGGAAAACTTTGGTGTGGCAATGACTGCCGGATTTACCTGAGTCTGAATTTCTTGCTGTTCCTGGCCCGTCCCGTGCACGTATCTTGAAAAACCTGAGACTCTGCACAAAAGCAAAACGGATTGAGTGGAGAACTACTGTCAACACCGAACCTGCCTGTTGAAACAAAGAACTTTTGGGACCTGGCCAGTTCAAACGAAACTGCTCTGCAAAGGATCGATAGTGCACGGACGAAATCTGGAAGATCTGCTGATTTGCGAAATGATTTTACAATCTAATGGATGATCTGATCTATCGTCCAGATTTCGTCTGAAAAACTATCGTCCCTAGAGCAGTGCTCGTCAACAAAAAGACCATTCCCGCAGAAAAGGCGGCGCGGGGTGGGGGGAGACGGGAGGGGCGGAGGAGGGGAAGGGGGAGGCGGCGAACCTGAACTCGGCGGGAGAATCGACCGGCGGAAGACACCGCGCGCCGTGCGGCCGGGGCGAGAAAGGCTTCCTCTTGGAGGAGGGGGAGGCGGCGCACCTGGACTCCTCGAGGGAATCGGTGGGCGGGGGCGATAAAGGGTTTCTGGAGCCAAATTTGGAAAATCTGGCTGTTCCGCGCTAATGGGCCCCTCGGCTAATCAAATGGGCTTTTTACACACATTTTACGAGTATCTTTCTAACTAATCTCCTCCCCTTGTCTCAAAAACAAAAACTAATCTCCTTCCCTATAAAAAACAAACAAATCTCCTCCACCACGTACACATTTTGGGCCACCCCAACTAGTCTTTCCGATTTTGGGATGGTTCGACCGGGTTTTTATTTCGTCCTTTTGGGTTTTTCATTTTAGTTATTTCTTATATTTTCCCATTTCCGTTATTTCTATTCATTTTCAATTTCCGTTATTTATTCTTTATTTTCAATTTATAATCTTTTTTCAAATCAAGAAAAAATTTCTGAAATCTTGAACATTTTTCAAATTCGAAAACATTTATTTTGATCATGCACATTTTCCTAATTGACTAACAAGTTTCTTTGGAACGTCAACATTTTTTAAACTGGTAAACATTTTCTGAATTGATGAACAATTTTTAAAATTTGGAAACAGTTTTTAAAATTTAAACATTTTTTGAATTGATGAACTTTTTGCGTAATTCACAAAATAAATTTGAGTTTTGTGATCATTTTCAAAAAAAATCATGAACATCTGTTTCAAACTTATAAACATTTTTTGAATAGGTGAACATTATTTGCAAAACAACGAACATTTTTGTGAATCCACAATCATTTTTTATCTACAAAATTTTTATGATTTTTTTTGAACATTTGAAAAAGTTTCACATTGGTTTTGAAATTTAGAATATTTTTTGAAATCCTGAATTCTTTTATAGAATAAATAAAAATACAGAAAAGACAAAAAGTGAAATGGAAAAACAGGGTGCAGCCTGCACCGCGCATGGGCCAGCCCAAAAGGGGCGTGGGAGAAGGATGAAGCGTGTTGGCCATCGAGCCAGCGCATAGGGCGCCAAATGGGAGCCCTCTAAAATTTCAGCGAGGTGGCCCTCTTGCCTTAGTTTTATCCCATCAAAAAGTGCCGCCACTACGATGAACGTTGTCCGTGCGTGCAGCATTGCTCTAATCAGGTTTACAAGTGCATAAAAGTTTAGAGATTTCTCCCCAAATTCAAAGGACTCTAGCAGATTTTTATTTATTGCTTAGAGCATTTCTACCCCTTTTTCCGTATTTTAACTCTACCCCACAAACTACCTCTATAGCCTTAGTTTGTCAAATTTTGAGGAGTTGAAAATTTAGCACGGGTCTTTGTGATGTGAGTTTGATTGATGGTCGTTCACGACGAAGTCAGAGTCGGTTAATCTAGGAGAAGTGAGGATGGTGACGCCAATCAACAACTTTGACGAGGCTCTCTTAGCAGTGGCGTGAGTTGCATTTGAGTTTGCCTCATCAGCAAGGTTATAAATGTTTTCCCCCATAATTCCGTTAATTAGCGTGCACCTCTTTTCATCTTAATTAGCCCCAGATTTAGAAGATTAATAGGATTTTTATTGTTACGATCATGTTTGTCCTTTTCTTTTTTCGAAAAAGATTCAGATTGTTATACAAAACTTCACCAAAATACAAAAGCATCTCAAACATAATAAATCGGGACTGTTGTGCACCTGATCAGATCACACTCGATACATTTGATGGCGGTGGAGGACGACCACCGCCATCTGGACCATGCTACAGGGCACCAGACCGATTCACGCTGAGCGACAGTCGGAGAGAGCCTACAGAGCCCGGCGAACGCGTTGAAGACCGGAGGTCGAAGCAGAGGACCAGATCACACGCGGAGATCGCTTCCTTTCTTTTCTGGCCGCCACGCTGTACGGTTGCCAAGGGCATAGATTGGTCCTTTATGAGAGATGGAAGACGGTTGGGCTTCTTTTATTTAAGAATGAGACGATTGGGCTTCGCTTTTCTATTTGTGCATCGGGACGATTCAGCTTCACTCCTGTGACGTCCCCGATTCAACCGTACACTAATCATGCACGCAAATATGTACGATCAAGATCAGGGACTCACGGGAAGATATCACAACACAACTCTAAAGCATAAATAAGTCATACAAGCATCATAATACAAGCCAGGGGCCTCGAGGGCTCAAATACAAGTGCTCGATCATAGACGAGTCAGCGGAAGCAACAATATCTGAGTACGGACATAAGTTAAGCAAGGTGCCATAAGATGGCTAGCATAAACTGGGATACAGATCGAAAGAGGAGCAGGCCTCCCGCTCGATCCTCCTAACTACTCCCCGGTCGTCGCCGCCGGGCTGCACGTAGTAGTAGGCACCTCCAGTGTAGTAGTCGTCATCGACGGTGGTGTCTGGCTCCTGGGCTCCATCGTCTGTTTGCAGCAATCGAGTAGAGATAGGGGAAAAAGGGGGGAATAATGCAACCGTGAGTACTCATCCAAAGTACTCGCAAGAAAGGAGCTACACTACATATGCATGGATATATGTGTAAAGGCCATATCAGTGGACTGAACTGCAGAATGCCAGAATAAGAGGGGGATAGCTAGTCTTATCGAAGACTACGCTTCTAGTCACCTGTCTTGCAACAGGTAGAAGAGGGCAGTCTGAAGTCCTCCAAGTAACATCGCATAGCAATAATCCTACCCGGCGATCCCCTCCTCGTATCCCTGAGAGAGAGCGACCACCGGTTGTATCTGGCACTTGGAAGGGTGTGTTTTATCAAGTATCCGGTTCTAGTTGTCATAAGCTCAAGGTACAACTCCAAGTCGCCCTGTTATCAAGATCACGGCTATTCAATAGATTAACTTCACTGCAGGGTGCACCAACTTACCCAACACGCTTGATCCCATTTGGCCGGACACACTTTCTCGGTCATGCCCGCGCATGAAGATCAACACGCCGCAGCCCCACCTAGGCAAAACAGAGAGGCCAACACGCCGGTCTAAACCTAAGCGACAGGGTCGGGCCCATCGCCCATAGCACACCAAGACGCTTGCAGGGCGGCCGGAAGCAGACTCTAGCCTAGTGGCGCCCAGTCCAATCCAGCGCGCGCCGCTCGGCCGGCCGACGTCACGAAGTGCTTCGCTAATACCACGACGCCGAGTGCCCATATCTTTCCCACGAGTTGGTTAGTGCGATAGGCTCGTAGCCAACTCAGATCAAATACCAAGATCTCGTTAAGCGTGTTAAGTATCCGCATGAACGCCGAACAGGCCAGGCCCACCTCTCTCCTAGGCGGTCTCAACCTGCCTGTCGCTCCGCCACAAAGATCCACTCGGGTGCTCCACCAGCCGACCCGACTTTAGCCTCCACATGTATCATGTATAAGTATATAGTGTATACCCGTGATCACCTCCCGAGTGATCACGGCCCGATAGTATAGCACGGCAGACGGACAAGAATGTAGGCCACAGATGAAAATACTAGCATCCTATACTAAGCATATAGGATTGCAGGTAAAGGTAACAACAATAGTAACAAGGACAGGCTATGCATCAGGATAGGTATAACGGAAAACAGTAACATGCTACACTACTCTAGTGCAAGCAGTATAGAGTAGAATAGGCTATATCTGGTGATCAAGGGGGGGGGCTTGCCTGGTTGCTCTGGCAAGAGAGAGGGGTCGTCAACTCCGTAGTCGAACTCGGTGGCATCAGCGCCGGTCTCGGGGTCTACCGGGGAAGAAGAGGGGGAAGAAACAATGAATACCATGTAAACAGATGCATATCGATGCATGACAAGTCAAGTAACGTTGCTAGGCGTGACCTAACGTGGTATGAGGTGATGCCGGTTAAGGGGGGAAACATCCAGGAAAGTATTCCCGGTGTTTCGCGTTTTTGCAAGAGGAGCCGAGGGGAAAGTTGCGAGTTCGATAGGTTAGGGGTGTGTGGCGGACGAACGGACTGCGTATCCGGATTCGTCTCGTCGTTTTGAGCAACTTTCATGTACAAAGTATTTTCATCCGAGCTACGGATTATTTTATATTAATTTTTAAAGTTTTAATTCATTTTCTAATTTATTAATTATTAATTAAATTAACATTATCCAGAATAGTGTTTGCTGACGTCAGCATGACGTCAGCAGTCAACGTTGACTGTTGACCCGGTCAACCTGACGTGTGGGTCCCATATGTCATTGACTTAGATTAACTAATCATGTTAATTAGCTTAATTACCTTGATTAGGTTAATAATTTTAATTAGCTTAGCTAAACAGTATTAAATAACTTAATTAATCCACTAATTAATTAATGTTTATTTATTTATTTACTTTATTAACTTCTTCTTTTTTATCGTTCCAGGGGCGTGGGCCCCTCGTGTCATTGGCTCATCGCCAAAGTGGGTTCGGGCACTACGGGCGAAGCCCCAACCCGATTGGGCCGCCCAGCGAGCGAACGGTGGTGGGGGTGCCGGCGACGGCACAAAGCCGGCGCGAGATTGCGGCGGCAGGCGGTGCGTGGCGGGGTGGGAGCAGGGGGAACGACGGCGCGACAGTGGGGCCTCACGGCCATGGCGGGCGCCACCGCAGCGGAGCCGGCGAGGTCGAGGCGGAGCGGGGCACGGCTAGTTGGACGGGGCGAGTGGGCGCGTTCACGAGGAGGGGCGAGCAAAGGCGGGAGCGCCATCGCGCGCGCGTAGTCGACGCTGGCGGCGGGCGACGCACAGGGGCGGCAGAGGCGAGGGCCGCCGCGGTAAGGCGCTAGGCAGGGGAAGGAGGACCGGGGTCCTCACCGTCTGCTGGAGGAAGGGGCGTCGGCGCGATGGCGTCGGTGGGGAGGAGGACGAGGAGGCGATCCGCGACGGCGACGGGCGGCGTTGAGTGTGATGGCGACCGGTGATGGAGAGACGGGACGCGAGCGACGGGACGAGGCATTCGGCTGGTTCCGCCGGCGCCTTGTCATAGACGGGCGGCGCCGGTGCGAGGGCGTTAGGGACATGGCGGGCGGAGTCGGTGGGGGCGGCCGAGGCGACAGGATCGGCGACGGGTCAGCGTTGCAGCCTCGATCCAGATCGGGCAAAGGGGCGAGGAGCGAGGGAGTGGGGGTTCTCATCCCGATCCAGATCGGATCGTGAATGGGAGAGGGAGTGGCGACGTGGGGGGGAGTGGGAGTTAGGTTTTCCCCCGGGTGGGGGATATGGAGGGGAAGTGGGGCCGGCTGGGCTGCCAGCTAACCAGTGTCCGGTGGGCGAAGCCCAAGAAGGGGAAAGGGCTTTTCCTTTTACTTTCTTTTGGTTTTGTTTTGTTTTTCTTTACTGTTTTATTATTTTTATTTTCTGTTTTATCTTAGATACACATTATTTTTAGTTTAGTAAAATATGATAACTCCTAAAATAATGTTTCAAAATAACTCACTACCCTAAAAAGTTTGTGACTAATAAGCTAGTTTAACATTTGTTTATTAATTTAATAGCATTCAAATAATTGTTTTTGCTACTGTTTTATTTAGTTAAGTGCATTTAAACCTTTTATAATGACTTGGTTTATCCACCAACATTACTTATGAATTAATTGGCTCACTCCGAACATTTTAGTTTTAATATTTGAAATCTTTCGTTGTTTGCCATATTTTTGAATTTGAATTTTGAATAGTTTTCAAACTAACGTGAGGTTAACAACAGTAACCGTGGTGACGTGGCATCATTAGCAGGGAATTACTGTAGCTTAATTATCCGGGCGTCACAATTCTCCTCCATTACAAGAAATCTCGTCCGAGATTTAAGCAGGGAGTAGGGAAAGTTTTGTTACGAAATTATAACGGTTCTTCTCGTCTTTGGTTGCTCTTCTCAAGAGGTCGATCCGCTACATTGACGCCTTTATTTCTCCGCTTCAGTCATCGAGATGAAGTTGTTGTCCTTCCTTCGAGAACTCCATCTTACTTACGTATAAATACGGGGGTATTCCGGGAGAACGAACCTCTACCAGGTTGACTATCTGGTCGATATCATCGAGGAAGGTGGCAGAAAGTAACTCTCGAATTGAAACTTAAGGAAACATCAAGAGCAAAGTAATGAGGTTTCATGGGAAGTTTCGAGCGAGCAGGCAACCGTTCGATGCCTGAAACAGGGCGTGAAAGGGGCTCAAAGCAATTGGGAATAAGTATTGCGTCTGATACCAGAATAGAGCATTAGGAAGGTGACCCGTGAATTACACACGAAGCCAAGTGTGAGGAATTACTTTGACACTAGGGTGTACAGGAGAGTTAGGTTTCGATCCTGTGAAACTGTGGGTTATGGGCCCACCATGTGGGTTAAACGTTGAAAGAGCGGTGACATCTTGCACGGCTATGATAGCAAGGCATGCCGAGAATAACCTGTCGCTTATGCCGGTAACAACGCCGGTACCAAGGGCGAGGGACGAAGAGAACCATCTTCCTGCTTTCGCTGAACGAGGCGGACCAATAGGCAAAGTTCTCGCCCATCGGTGGTTACCGGAATGTCATCACCAAAATAACAGGGTCTTTTCGACAGAATTGTACACCGAGGTGTTTACAAAAGCAGGAGAATATTACTGCTTAGATCCCATAGATCACAAGAAAGGTTAAACCAAACAATGGAAAGGAAGATATGATTATCAGATTTAACCAGATCAATGGAAAGGAAAATGTGTTTAAACACATATTCCGTGGGTATATCCTTCACAAGGACAAGCGGATGATATCCATGACAGGATAGAAGGTAGAAACCATTTAGGTAAGGGGAGAAAAATTTCATGACATTACCCATACAACGGTGTTTGGATAATTGATAAAGAGAATTTAGCATTGTGCTTCAAATGTTCTTGGTGATGAACGGAATACCACAGACATGCTTCAGGTAGCAATGATATGGTGGTTTCAATCAAAGGCCAGACTTTGGATATAGGAAGGATCCATTAGGAACAACTTGTAGGATAAGTCTTACAATTTCCTCCAGGAAGAATGGTTATCTTGCAAAAGAAATTACAATGATAGGTCCTCCGGCCGAAGTGCTAGGCATGACATCCTGTTACCAGGTCATCAAGGGGCCAACAACATAACTCTTGGAAAGTTGTCCCAACCATAATATCTGACCGAGATTCAGATACGATTGGTGTCAAGATACCTCAGACTCAGGATGTCCGAGAAGAAAAGGTGCAACACAAATAGATGACATGACATTTCAAGATTCTCAGGAAATGAACTATGGGAGTGGGTTCCTGAAACAATAGTTCATCATTAACCCAAGGCGAGGAGGAGGTGGCTGATTGGCTCGGCGATAATCCATCGAGATTTCCGACAAGATGGATTTCCACAATTATGTGAACAAGGAGATAACATTTGTCAGATCAAATGGTATAATGATGTATGTTCGAGGAATCATACTCAATTAAACATTGGTTGAAAGGTGCGCCCGAAATATGGGTTGGGTTGCACGACCAATGTCAGAATGGTGATTCAATAACCAATAGCCTAAGACTGAACTTTCACCATTAACTTCAAAGAAATAGGGTTGCTAGAAGGAAAGAATCCAAACAACACCGCTCTTTGGTTGGAATTAACACGGGACCAAGAAAGAATGGTGATGGTGAGAAGTATCACTATACCAAGAATTCTTAAGAGGTGGAGTAATCCTCATGACATTCTTGTCATAAAAGAGGGTAATACTCCAAGCTAAAGAAGAACAAATGTTGGATAGTAAGGATCTCAAGGTTTACGCAAAACACGAACAAGTTGTGTTGAACGGAAGGCAATAAAGTGGTCGATGAGAACAGGAATCATCGAGGGGCAAGGATGGTATTACCCATCATGAATTCAATTGAATCCCTGGAAGAGCTCATAAGGTTGATGATGATCACGTCACAATTGTCGTGAGATTTCATGCAGATGTAATCAATCATGACATTTACATCAAGTCAAAGGAATGATGGAGCAAGAGGTTATTGGAACCACAGTTACGACACAAACTCGAACTCAAGCTTGTTGTTTAAGGTGAAAGGGTATGACGAGGAAGATCGACGTAAGCTTAGCTATCGTCGCAAATTGGTGCTCCGAGAATAAGGACCAGGTAGCACAGTTAAAATTAGCACGATAATGAGGTAGCCGATCAGGCTAGGAGTGGCGTGATCGGGTACAAACTCGTACCTATAGAAGCTTACTGAAGAATTGTTGAACCGTAGGGCGGACTCGGTTCAGTTATTGGTGTCTTTGAGTGTTTAATAACTCAGAGCCCGTGAAAAATTGGAATCAGTGGGAATGTAGCACTTGATGAAGAACTCATAAGAAGTTATGCAGTTCCATGATAATCTCGAGATACCAGGGGGGTAATACTCGATGTGAGATCAAAGTAGAAGTTGATCGGGGTATTGCTCTCCAAGACAAGTGCTTAAACTTGCACGAGAAATGGTATTTAAAAGAGAACATGGTCGGAACCACGATTGCAAAAGGCCAGATCCCAGATATAAGATGAACTTATACCAAAGGAATAATTAATTTAAGAGAAGCTTTAATGATAAGATCTACATCGTGTCCATGGGCATGAACACAAAGTTCAAGGTCGACTCCACTTCCTCAATGCATAATCTTCCATTCACCTCTCAGATTTCAAGATGACATTAGTTGTTGAAAGTTTTACCGGTGCAATACCGATAAGTATGACTCGTGAAATCTTCGGGTTCACACGGTGAGGGAAGGCGTTGGTTCAATCCCATCGGGCTTCTTACGAACATATACCATAAGCTTCAAGAGTAAATATCACCAACTCGAAAGCGAGCATGGTTGATAAAAGGAAAGGATACAATTTACCAAAGGCATTATGTATCGGAGAAGGAACTCACAAAGTGATTAATTATGAAGGACACCGTCGGATAATAATCCAACAAATGGATATGGCGATCCACGATGGGGCTGATATGAGTATCGATACCCAATCGAGGAAGAAAGATTGCAAATGCATCGGTTTATAGAACAGCTGAATAGTTCAACGCTTAATTAGCAAAGTAATTATGATTTTCAAATCAAGGGATCAGGAGCAAATGCTCGATCAAGAACGGATAAGCTGAATAGACTTAGGGTACAATCAACGACAATTGGATTGGTCGAGAACCAATTCCGCTTAAAAGAATGGCAGCTCAGCCGAAAGGTAATTTATAAGGATCAATGATGATTGCGTGTATTCGCAAACATATTGAGTCAATAGACCCAAAATGATAATGACAAGGAATGTCAATAAGACTACGAGACTTATGGGATTATCCATAATGCAAGCAAGCAAGAATTTCAAGAGCCAAGGCTCCAGAGGATTTTCGTAAGATCGAATAGTATTTAGAAGACTTTTGAGAAACACATGACAACCGGGGATGAACGGATACTCGACAAGTGGGAGTATTTATTTGAAGGGGTATTCATGTGGCAAGGAACCGCTAGGCCGTAGGCACAAAGTATTCTCGGAACTATAGAGAAAACTTCGGGGTATCTTGTAATAACAAGATCAATGGGGGATGATCGTATGAATGGCAAGTGTAAGTAGTTATCCATAAGGGTTTATCGGTGGTCGAGAATTGCAAAAGCAACGGGCACAAGGTCTCGAGAGAACATCGGAGAGTATCTTCAAATCTTACGTGCATCGGCGATCATCTAGACTCACCGGGGGAAAGTGTTTTCGAGAACCTAAAGTTAGTTTTGTTTTTAGCAAAATCATTTAACCCGAATAGAAGAGAGCTCAGAGTCCCAGAGTAAAGGGCGAGGAGTAAAAGATCCTAGTACCACCCGATGGCGACGTGGGCCCGTAAGGCACACAGCCATGTTAGTAAAAGTTTTTGCAATGTCTAAACTCGACTTCGGCCAAGGAGTTGGGAAGGGGGATTCCTACAGGCAGTTGGCTCTGATACCAACTTGTGACGCCCCCGATTCAACTGTACACTAATCATGCACGCAAATGTGTACGATCAAGATCAGGGACTCACGGGAAGATATCACAACACAACTCTAAAACATAAATAAGTCATACAAGCATCATAATACAAGCCAGGGGCCTCGAGGGCTCGAATACAAGTGCTCAATCATAGACGAGTCAGCGGAAGCAACAATATTTGAGTACAGACATAAGTTAAGCAAGGTGCCATAAGATGGCTAGCACAAACTGGGATACAGATCGAAAGAGGAGCAGGCCTCCTGCCTGGGATCCTCCTAACTACTTCTGGTCGTCGTCAGCGGGCTGCACGTAGTAGTAGGCACCTCCAGTGTAGTAGTCGTCATCGACGGTGGTGTCCGCCCCGGCTCCATCGTCTGTTTGCAGCAATCAAGTAGAGATAGGGGAAAAAGGGGGAAACAATGCAACCATGAGTACTCATCCAAAGTACTCACAAGCAAGGAGCTACACTACATATGCATGGATATATGTGTAAAGGCCATATCAGTGGACTGAACTGCAGAATGCCGAATAAGAGGGGATAGCTAGTCTTATCAAGACTACGCTCGGTCACCGCCTTGCAACAAGTAGAAGAGGGCAGTCCAAGTCCTCCAAGTAACATCACATAGCAATATCCTACCCGCGTCCCTCCTCGTATCCCCGAGAGAGAGCGACCACCGTTGTATCCGACACTTGGAAGGGTGTGTTTTATCAAGTATCCAGTTCTAGTTGTCATAAGCTCAAGGTACAACTCCAAGTCGTCACATCAAGATCACGGCTATTCAATAGATTAACTTCACTGCAGGGTGCACCAACTTACCCAACACGCTTGATCCCATTTGGCCGGACACACTTTCCTGGGTCATGCCCGGCCGCGGAAGATCAACACGTCGCAGCCCCACCTAGGAAAAACAGAGAGGCCAACACGCCGGTCTAAACCTAAGCGCACAGGGGTCTGGGCCCATCGCCCATAGCAAACCTGCACATTGCGAGGGCGGCCGGAAGCAGACCTAGCCTAGTGGCGTTCCAGTCCAATCCGCGGCGCCGCTCGGGCCGACGTCACGAAGTGCCGGCCGATACCACGACGCCGAAAGTGCCCATATCTTTCCCATGTAGTTGGTTAGTGCGATAGGCTCAGAGCCAACTCAGATCAAATACCAAGATCTCGTTAAGCGTGTTAAGTATCCGCGAACGCCGAACAGGCCAGGCCCACCTCTCTCCTAGGCGGTCTCAACCTGCCTGTCGCCCGCCACAAAGATCCACTCATGGTGCTCCACCACCGACCCGATTTTAGCCTCCACATGTATCATGTATAAGTATATAGGTATACCGTGATCACCTCCCGAGTGATCACGGCCCAATAGTATAGCACGCGCAGACGGACAAGAATGTAGGCCACAGATGAAAATACTAGCATCCTATACTAAGCATATAGGATTGCGGTAAAGGTAACAACAAAGAGTAACAAGGACAAGCTATGCATCGTGATAGGTATAACGGAAAACAAGAATATGCTACACTACTCTAATGCAAGCAGTATAGAGTAGAATAGGCGATATCTGGTGATCAAGGGGGGGGGGCTTGGCTGGTTGCTCTGGCAAGAGAGAGGGGTCGTCAACTCCGTAGTCGAACTCGGTGGCATCAGCGCCGGTCTCGGGGTCTACCGGGGAAGAAGAGGGGGAAGAAACAATGAATACCATGTAAACAGATGCATATCGATGCATGACAAGTCAAGTAACGTTGCTAGGCGTGACCTAACGTGGTATGAGGTAATGCCGGTTAAGGGGGGAAACATCCGGGAAAGTATTCCCGGTGTTTCGCATTTTCGAAGCGAGAGAAGCCGAGGGGAAAGTTGCGGGTTCGATAGGTTAGGTGTGTGGCGGATTTAACGGACTCACGATCCGGATTCGCCTCGCCGCTTTGATCAACTTTCATGTACAAAGTATTTTCATCCGAGCTACGGATTATTTTATATTAATTTTAAAGTTTTAATTCATTTTCTAATTTATTAATTATTAATTAAATTAACATTATCCAGAATAGTGTTTGCCGACGCCAAGATGACGTCAAGAAATAACGATCGACCGCTGACCGGTCAACTGACGTGTGGGTCCCATATGTCATTGATTTAGATTAACTAATCATGTTAATTAGCTTAATTACCTTGATTAGGTTAACTAATTTTAATTAGCTTAGCTAAACAAGATAAATAACTTTATTAATCCACTAATTAATTAATGTTTATTTATTTATTTACTTTATTAACTTCTTCTTTTTTATCGCTCGAGGGCGGGCCCTCGTGTCATTGGCTCATCGCCAAAGTGGGTTCGCACTACGGGCGAAGCCCCAACCCGATTGGGCGCCGCCCAGCGAACGGTGGGGGTGCGGCGACGGCACAGCCGGGCGCGAGATTGCAGTGGCAGGGTGGTGCATGGCGGGTGGGAGCAGGGGAACGACGCGCGACAAGGGGGCTACTGCCATGGCCGGGCGCCACCGCAGCGGAGCCGGGCGAGGTCGAGGCGGAGCGGGGCACGGCGAGTTGGACGGGCGAGTGGGCGCGTTCACACGAGGGGAGAACAAAGGCGGAGCGCTGTCGCTGCGCAGTAGTCCACGCGGGCGGCGGGCGACGCACAGGGGCGGCAGAGGCGAGGGCCGCCGCGGTAAGGCGCTAGGCGGGGGAAGGAGGACCGGGGTCCTCACCGTCCGTTGGTGGGAAGGGGGCGTCGAGGCGCGATGGCGACCGGTGGGGAGGAGGACGAGGAGGCAATCCGGCGACGGCGATGGGGCGGCGCTGAGGCGTGATGGCGACCGGTGATGGAGAGACGTGGACGCGAGCGACGGGGACGAGGCATTCCGACGGGTTCCGGCCACGGCGCGGTCATAGACGGGGCGGCGCCGGTGCGAGGGCGTTGGGGACATGGTGGGGCGGAGTCGGTGGGGCGGCGTCGATGCGACAGGGATCGGCGACGGGGTCAGGGCGCTGTGCCTCGATCCAGATCGGGCAAAGGGGCGAGGAGCGAGGGGAGTGGGGGGTTCTCATCCCCGATCCAGATCGGGTCGTGAATGGGAGAGGGAGTGGCGACGTGGGGCGGGGAGTGGGAGTTAGGTTTTCCCCCGGGTGGGGGATATGGAGGGGGAAGTGGGGCGCCGGCTGGGCCGGCCCGGCTAGCCCAGTGTCCAGCTGGGCCGAAGCCCAGTAAGGGGGAAAGGGCTTTTCCTTTTACTTTCTTTTGGTTTTGTTTTGTTTTTCTTTACTGTTTTATTATTTTTATTTTCTGTTTTATCTTAGATACACATTATTTTTAGTTTAGTAAAATATGATAACTCCTAAAATAATGTTTCAAAATAACTCACTACCCTAAAAAGTTTGTGACTAATAAGCTAGTTTAACATTTGTTTATTAATTTAATAGCATTCAAATAATTGTTTTTGCTACTGTTTTATTTAGTTAAGTGCATTTAAACCTTTTATAATGACTTGGTTTATCCACCAACATTACTTATGAATTAATTGTCTCACTCCAAACATTTTAGTTTTAATATTTGAAATCTTTCGTTGTTTGCCATATTTTTGAATTTGAATTTTGAATGGTTTTCAAACTAACGTGAGGTTAACAACAGTAATCGTGGTGACGTGGCATCATTAGCAGGGAATTACTGTAGCTTAATTATCCGGGCGTCACAACTCCCTAGTGACGAAAAAAAAGCTTCGCTCCGTAGTTTAATTATGGAAACAGAGGGACGAACGTCACACATCTAAACGTTGACAGAAATTGGTTAAAAGGAGAAATTTGCTGATGTGGACAACGTGCATGGTGAGAGAATAGAAAGTAGTGGGGAGCAACTTCTTAAGAATGGTAGATTCATCGAGGTCTCTAACCACAGAACGACCCCTACTGGATTCGGCTTGACCTTGTTGATGATAGCTGATAAGTTTTCGTGCATGTGTCGCTAAGTGATGAAACTAAATCTGGCACATCTCGGGCAAGGGTCCCGAGCTAAGAGTTTAGAGACGACAGTAGCGAGGACACAAGTTTTTACCCAGGTTCAGACTCTTCAAGGGAGATAAAACCCTAAGTCATGCTTGTGTTTTATTGCTTTTGGATCGAGTACACTGATGTTGTTGTCCGTATCCTATGATCTCTACCCTTCTGTTTATATAGATATCGGGGGGTCTACGGTTACATCCTAGTCGACTATGTACAACCGGAACGAGTTGTAGACGATTTCTAGCATCTTGGAGTATACGACCAGTCTTCGGAAACCTTCCTTTTCATACACCATGGGCCGCTCGACGTGGCCCACTCCCGAACCGACACAGGGATCCTAAACCCGCACCATCTGGTTGAGAGACAGTTTGGTCAGAGACCCCCTAGCCGGGAGACCATCAGTAGCCCCTAAACTGGTTTTCAAGTCTAGACGCACCTCGGATCTTCCGAGCATATCTTTGTCTTTGGTCGTCGGTCTTGAAGACTGGTTCAACGATTTATCCTCCAAATTTAAGTCCTGATCACTGGATCGTATCCGAGGTCCCCAAGACCACCTCAGTTTCCGTTAAGCATCTCATCATTTCTGTGAAGCATCGCATATCAAAGATTCTCCAGCACAGTCATTACTTAGTCACGAAGTATTCTCGCGCTCGGCTCGTGATGATGGTCATCCCATCCATGGGCCCACGTGGCCATAAGGCGTGGTGTCTTGACTATCAACATGGTGTGAAGACGTAGGCCGAGGCCCCGCCGTCGTCACGTCCCATCATAAAAGAGATCGAGTGCCTCAATACGTGCAATAATTATCAATCGCCCCGTCTCTTCCCATGTGCGATTGACACATGACGCATGAGGAATGGGAGATTTGTTTCAACAAGGCATGATAATCTTGTCGTCTTTTCGTGCTTCGCCCCACCTATAAAAGGCCAGAGGCGATGAGGAGGAGAGTTTTACGCTCCCATTACTCTCAATCTTCATCTTCCTGCTCGAGCTCTTATGCCCAAACTTTTCCCACACGCCCGAGCCAAAGTTACTCCCTTTTCTTTCCCCCCCCCCCCTTCCCCCTCGCCTGACTATTCCCGGAGAGGGGAAACAGAGTCAACGGAGAAGTCCTCGAACACCGGCGGGGAGCCTCTAGTTGCTTCCCAGACAAGGGGGAGTGGAGATCTTCCACGGCGATGCGGCACTTCAACTGGATACCTATCATCACTTGAGCTTGTCTCCGCCCGTTATGCTCTTGTCGCCAGGGACGTCGGTGTTGGGGAACGCAGTGTAAGTGCATCTAGTGCCACCCCTAGTTGGTTTTGGAGTATTGACGACAAACCTGGTTGAGGGACTAATGTGTTTGTGAGAATTGCAGGATAACACAGGTAGTAGTCCCTCATTGATTCGGTTTACCTACCGGAGATGACCCCTAAAAATGTATGAAGACATTGAAGACAATGGTGGTATGTGAAGACTGGCAAGAGAAGACATCACGTGAAGACTATGGAGCGCGAAGACTTAGTTGTTTCGTTGTTTCCTTTTCTTCTTTGTTGAGTCATAGGAACCACCGTACTGTTAAGTGGGGTCCCAGTGAACAAAGTCAGAGTGACTGAAGTGATGCTCAACCAAATCCTATGTCTTCGAGCAAAGACAATGAGAGCAAATCTTATCAAGAGCTGGATGAGTCAGCTTTACTTGTAGCCCAAGTCAAGCTGCCGCATGTCTTTGAAATCTGACCGTTGGAACATGTGTCAGTTCCTTAGTGACCCAGGGTCATTTCGGACAAATCAGGTCGGGTTGCCTAGTGGCTATAAATAGCCCACCCTCTACACCATAAATTGGTGGCTGCTCAGAGTTAGTGCACGGCTTTTGTCGCTTGAGAGCAACCCACCCAAGAAGCTTTTGAGAGAGAAATCATTGCGAGGACAAAGCCCAAACACCCAGAGCCAAAGAGTGTTAGGCATCTTGAAGTCTTTTCCGTCCGTGTGACTCAAGACTTGTTACACTTGCGGACTGTGAATCCTCCAGCCGGTTAGCCGTCGCGTTCTGAGCATCCAAGAGTCATTGTGGATCACCGGTGAATGAAGTCTGTGAAGGTTTGGAAGTCTACCTTGTAGACTTACCAGAGTGACTGGGCAAGGACTGGGTGTCCTTAGCTCAAGGGGAATAAGGTGAAGACACGGTCTTCTGAGTTAAATCTCAGCCTCCCTAACCAGACGTACAGTTGTCACAGCAACTGGAACTGGTCCAACAAATCCCTTGTCCTCACCAAGTGACTGGTTCTATCCTCTCCCTCTCTTTACTTACAGTTTGTCTTTGTGAAGTCATTGTCTGCTTGCACTACCTGTTTGACTTCACTGTGTGACTACTATCATTGTTTGGCTTCATACTATCTTCCATCCTAATCTTTACTACCTAGCTGCTAGTAGTCTTCGTGCTTTCACTTCATTGAATACTTGACTATGGCTTGCTTAGTGTAGTCTACCTTCCACTGCATATCAATAGGTTCATTTCTATTGTTTGTCTTCAAAACTTTCATGTTTTGAAGACTTTCATAAAAATCGCCTATTCACCCCCTCTAGTCGATAACTAGCACTTTCAATTGGTATCAGAGCAAGCTACTCACTTGTTCTGTGTGATTCGGTTTAACCACCTAGAGTTTTAGCTATGTCGACTACAGGGATAATCAAAGTCTCCGCTGCGTGCCCCGTCTTTGATGGAAATGAATATCACTACTAGAAGAATAAGATGTGCATGCATCTTGAAGCCATTGATGTCGACTTCTGGTATGTCGTCAAGAATGGTGTACCCACGACTGGTGAAGGTGTCACCCCTGCTGATGTCAAGAAGTTCGTTCAACTGGATTCTACTGCCAAGAACATCACTTGTGGTCATCTGACCAAAGGGCAGTATGGCCGTGTGAGTGCTCTCGAAACGTCGAAGCTAGTCTGGGACTGGCTCTCCAAGGTCAACGAAGGCGTCTCAACCCAGAGAGATCAAAGGATCAGTGTTCTTTGCAAGCTCTTCAACCGCTTCAAGAGAAACGACAATGAGAATGTCCAGCTCACGTTTGATCGCCTCACTGACATCACAAATGAGCTTCGTGCTCTCCGCGCCACTGAGATCACCAAGCATGAAATCGTCAAGACACTCCTGAGATCACTTGACAGCTCGTTCGACACCCTTGCCCTGATGATACAAGAATGCCCTGACTTCAAGACACTCGATCCGTATGACATACTTGAAAGGCTCAACACACATGAGTTCCAGCTATCTGAGAAAAGAGATATCTATGGTCCAAACTATGGCCGAACTCGCGCTTTGAAGGCAAAAGCTGTTTCCTCATCTAAAGAAGAATCTGACTGCAGTTCTGATGATCCTGAAGACATTGGAAAGGAGCTTGCTATGCTTGTGAAGAAGTTCCAGAAGTTCACTAAGAAGAAGGGCTTCAGAAAGTCTTCACGATCCAGCTCAAGAAATGATGAAGCTTCCACTCATGACTACAAGAAGAGAACATGTCACAAGTGCAAGAAACCTGGACACTACATCTCTGAGTGTCCACAGTGGGACAATGAGAACAACAAGAAGAAGAAGAGCAAGGAATATGATTCTGATGACAAGAAGAAGAAGAAATCCTCAAAGTCTTCGTCCAAGTCTTCGCCCAAGTCTTCATCACATAAGAAGAGCTCATCTGGCAAGGCTCGTGCTTTTGTTGGCAAGGAGATGGATTCAGAGGAGGAGTCTGCTTCTGAGGAGGCGGAGGTGGAGTCTGTGGAGGAGTCTGACCCTGGCGTTGCAAGTCTGGCTCTAGCTACAGCCTACGTTGCCAAGTCCATCTTCAACACTGAAGACAATGGCCCCGTCACCAACGCCGATGCTAATGACAAGGACGACTCTGCTCCCACCTACTGCTTCATGGCACGTGGTGCCAAGGTAAAATCACGCGATGCTTACTTTCAAACATCAAGTGAAGATGACCCTGATTGTGAATCCAAACCCAGCTACAAAACACTTGCTAAAATTGCAACTGAACAACAGCAAGCTATGGAACACACTCAAAAACTGTTAGACAAAAAGCGATGACCTGTTGGACGCGGAAATGACCCGATCTCAGTCCTTGATTGAAGACATAAAAAATCTTCATGTTAAGTACCAGGAACTTGAAAGTCGTCATGAAACACTCTCAACCACTCATGAAAAGCTTTCCTATGATTATCTTCAAAGGAAGCAAGAGCTTGAGAAATTAAGAGCGGCTCATGAAGATCTTCAAAAAGAGAATGAGTCACGTCGCGCTCAACAGATCAGTCCCGCTCAGGAAGGATTTGAACCACCATGTCTAAAATGCCTTGAGTGTGATAACGCTACTTCTGTTGCTGAATGTTCTACTGCTGCTACTGTTGCAATGTCTTCAAATGTTGATGTGGTAACTAACCCCTCTGCTGAGCATACCACTACTATTGCTGATGAAAATGCTAGGTTGAAGACATTGCTTGAAACAGGGATGTACAAAAGTCTCAAAGGGCATCAGACACTATGCGATGTCCTCAAAAAGCAGATTCTGAACCGAAACCCTAGGAAAGAGGGTGTTGGGTCCGAGAGGAAAATGAATGTTGATGGCTCCTACTGAAAGCCTGAGCAGTACCCCAAAACCACATGGGTTGCTGCAAAGGGACCTTCAGTGGATCCATCCACTTTATCTGGCTTCACTTGTGCTAACCCAGTTATCATTGATGAATCCTTTGATGCAAACTATAAACTGTTTAAGAATCAGAATGGTGAAGTGTTCGCTAGGTATATTGATACTAACTGCAGGAATGGGCCACCTATGAAGAAGATCTGGGTCCCCAAAAGTTGTCTTGAGAATCTTCCTGTGAATGTCAACATGACACCGCCTGGGAAGAAGACAAATCCTAGACCAAAAGCTTCATCTATTCCAAAGGCTTCATACAGATACAGGACTCACCTGAGTCACCCTAACGTTAATGTTTTGCAGGGAAATAATACTCAAACTTATGAATATGAGCGTGTATCATCAAACCGCTATGTTCATAAGACTAAGAACTATTCTGCTTATTCATATGAGTACTATTCACCTCCTGCAAGGCTATTTGCTAGGGCTTCAAAGCCGAAGTTCTCAGATGTTGCACTTAGACTCATTGCTTCTAAGCCACCCCTGAAGATGTGGGTGGTTAAGAAGAATTAACTTTCTTTTGCAGGGGAAGGTCTCCAGCCGGAAATCAAAGGCGTCTGATGCTAATGCTGGGGACCTAAAACATATTGTAGGGTGCAAGATCAAATGCCCAAATGGTCTCACTATGTATTTTGTTCCTGAATCGCTTGCCAATCATCCTATCAGTCCTAATCTTGATCTGAGCTTTGATAATCCTCTTGTGCGTCAAATGTTTATGCTTCACAATACTCTTGGTGAAGCCTATCCCCCTAACTGTACTGTAGGGTACGACACCTCATGCTTCAGAATGGATTATGGACAGCGGATGCACTAATCATATGACTGGTGATCGAAGTCTTCTCATGGACTCAACCTTACGTCCATCTGACAAGAGTCACATCACATTTCTTGACCTTTGGTAAAAGCAAGGTATTGGGTCTAGGTAGAGTTGCAATCTCAAAGGATCAGCACATGGATAAAGTGATGCTTGTTGAATCCCTTGGTTTCAACTTAATGTCTATCTCAATGCTTTGTGGCTTGAACATGATTGTGATATTTGGAAAATATCGTTGCCTTGTACTAATGGAATCTGACAAGTCTCTAGTCTTTGAAGGGTACCGGAAAGATGATCTGTACATGGTAGATTTCTCAGCAGGACCACAGCTTTCCGTATGTCTTCTAGCAAAAGCTTCAGAGTGTTGGCTCTGGCATCGAAGGCTAGGGCATGCTGGCATGAGGAACTTGCACACTCTCGCAAAGAAGAAGCATGTCATAGGCATCGAGGGCGTCAAGTTCAAGAAAGATCATCTGTGCGGTGCCTGCGAAGCTGGAAAGATGACAAGGGCCAAGCATCCCTCAAAGACAATCATGACGACATCTCAACCCTTCGAGCTGCTACACATGGACTTATTTGGCCCTACTCACTACTCTACTCTCACTACTACTTCTTGTCTCTATGGCTTCATCATTGTTGATGATTATTCAAGATATGAGTGGGTGCATATAATTCTCTACAAGACTGAAGTGCAGGATGTCTTCAGACGCTTCGCCAACCGTGCCATGAGCAACTATGGCGTTAAGATCAAGCATATCAGAAGTGACAACGGCATACAGTTCAAGAACACCGGACTCGACCTTTACCTGGATACATTGGGAATCACTCATGAGTTCTCAGCTCCGTACACACCTCTGCAGAATGGCATCGTGGAGCGCAAGAACAGAACACTCATTGAGATGGCTCGGAGGATGCTCGATGAATACAAGACTCCAAGAAAGTTCTGGCCTGAAGCTATTGATACTGCATGCCATGTCATCAATCGAGTCTATCTTCACAAGCTTCTGAAGAAGACATCCTATGAACTCCTCACTGGTAAGAAGCCAAATGTCAGGTACTTCAGAGTATTTGGTGCCAGGTGCTGGATCAAGGATCCACATCACACTTCAAAATTTGCACCGAAAGCACATGAAGGTTTTATGCTTGGTTACATAAAGGATTCTCACTCCTACAGAGTCTTCAACCTCTTTCACTATAAAGTGGTTGAAACTGTGGATGTGCGGTTCGATGAGACTAACGGCTCGCAAAGAGAGCACCTGCCAAATGTGCTAGGTGAAGTTCCACCTAGTGAATCCATCAAGCTTATGTGAACTGGAGAAATCATACCAAATGAAGCACAGCCTGAACAGGAACTTATCATTTCTGCACCTAATCAACCTGAAGACAATGCTCAGCCTGAAGACAATCCTCCTGACGATAACAATGATCAGCATGAACAAAATCTTCGTCCGGTTCATCCTCGTGTTGCAAATGAGGTACAGATTGAGAAGATAATTGATAGCATCAATGCGCCTGGTCCACTCACTCGTTCAAGAGCAACACAGCTAGCTAATTTCTGTGGGCACTTTGCATTTGTCTCAATATCAGAACCCAAGAAAGTTGTTGAAGCCTTCATGGAACCTGAATGGATACAAGCCATGCAAGAAGAGCTTCAACAGTTCAAACTGAACAATGTCTGGGAACTTGTCAAGTCCTGACCCTTGCAAGCACAACATAATAGGCACAAAATGGATATATCGCAACAAGCAAGATGAGCATGGTCAAGTTGACAGAAACAAGGCTCGTCTCGTTGCTCAAAGATACACTCAAGTTGAAGGGATTGATTTGATGAAACATTTGCTCCTGTGGCTAGGCTGGAAGCCATTCACATACTGCTAGCCTACGCAAATCATCACAACATCCTTATGTATCAAATGGATGTGAAGAGTGCTTTTCTCAATGGCAAGATTGAAGAAGAAGTGTATGTTGCACAACCTCCTGGCTTTGAAGATCCAAAACATCCTGACATGGTATACAAGCTTAACAAGGCTCTGTATGGCCTCAAACAATCCCCTCGTGCTTGGTATGACACACTCAAAGACTTCCTAAAGAGCAAAGGCTTCAAACCTGGTTCCCTGGATCCCACACTCTTCATGAAGACATATGATGGTGAACTGTTTGTGTGCCAAATATATGTGGATGACATTATCTTCGGCTGCACCAACCAGAAATATAGTGATGAGTTTGGACACATGATGCAAGAGCAATATCAGATGTCCATGATGGGTGAGCTGAAGTTCTTCCTTGGTCTTCAAATTCGTCAGCAAAGCAATGGCATCTTCATATCTCAAGAGAGATACCTCAAAGACTGCCTGAAGAAGTTTGGAATGCAAGACTCAAAGGTTACACGATGCCAATGCCAACCAAGAGTCATCTGGGTCCTGACGCCAATGGTAAAGATTTCGATCAAAAGTTATACCGCTCCATGATTGGTTCTTTACTTTATTTATGTGCATCTAGGCCAGATATCATGCTTAGTGTTTGCATGTGTGCTCGATTCCAAGCGGAACCAAAGGAATCGCATCACTTAGCTGTGAAGCGAATTCTTCGATATTTGGCTTACACCCCAACACTAGGATTATGGTATCCAAAGGGCTCAGAGTTTGATCTAGTTGGATTCTCGGATGCGGATTATGCTGTGACAAGGTGGATCGCAAGTCTACATCAGACACATGTCACTTTCTGGGACGATCACTTGTCTGTTGGTCTTCAAAGAAGCAGAACTGTGTATCACTCTCCACTGCTGAATCTGAATACATTGTTGCTGGATCTTGCTGCGCTCAGCTTCTATGGATGAAGCAAACACTCAAGGACTATGGCATCCATCTGAAACAAGTACCACTCTAATGCGGCAACGAAAGCGCCATCAAGATTGCCAACAACCCAGTTCAGCACTCGAAGACAAAGCACATTGAAATTCGTCATCACTTTCTCAGAGATCATGTCATGATGGAAGATATTGATATCATACACGTCAACACTGAAGAGCAATTGGCGGATATCTTCACAAAGCCCTTGGATGAGAAAAGGTTTTGCAAGTTGCGGTGTGAGCTAAATATGTTGGAATCCTCGAATGTCCTGTGATCAGGCACACATCCTAACACTTATGCATGTTGATGACTTAGATGTGCAACACACGAAGTAATGTATGTCTTCAATCAATAAAGACTTACACTCTGAGTGTGAATACATTAATGCGGAATTTGACTTCGGAGCGCCACTATAATTGTGCGCCATGTCTGGGTCTAATAATTCCTATACGGTGGTAACGCCACCACCAAATTCTTCTTTTTGAAGTGTTTTTCTCATGGCGTTACATTTGCTAAGTCTTCGCATTTGGTTTGTCTTCAATATTAACAAGACTTCATGTTTATCTTCACAATGTTGATTTGATCTTATTCTGATATATACATATATTAGTGTTTGTCCTCTACAGCATTCACTTATAGCTACATCTTCTCGTTTGAATCTTTTGGACTAAGTGAATGTGATCGGATCCTAACCTCTCTATGCTTTCTTCCCAAACCTATTTATCCAAATCATATGCATTCTATTGGAACCGTCGAATATCTTCTCTGCGTCCTTGTCAGCAGAAGATACATAGACAAACATTAAATCTGTTTTAAATGCTCAAGTCTTTTTGCCTGAAATCCGGAGAAGCCGGAACGACCACCTGACAGTCCAGGCATGTGTGGGAACATGGAACTACTTCCAATGTGTTGCATGTTCGCCACGTGTCCCTCAGATGTGAACCGCCAGGGGCACCTGCGTAATTGCGTTGTGTCATCCCTCTCCCTATAAATGCGCATCCCATCGCGGTCAAAAATCCTTCTTCCATCTCTCCACCTCGTCAAAACCCTAGCGCCACCGCTAGCTCTCGACGACGCCGACAACGAAGTGCTTAGCTGCCGCGACCTCACGCCGGCCGCGGACATCTCATCTCCGCCGCCACCGTAGGTATCCTCCGTCGCCAAGTTAGGGCATGGAAGATCGAACTGCTCGGCCTCATCTTCTACTCCGTCTAGCAGTTCATCGTGTGGTAAATTAAAACTCTCTTTTTACCACCTTTTTGATCCGATAGATTCATCCTTTCTACCAAAAGTGGTTTCTGCCGCCACAAATTTGGATCTATCCTGTTCTGCATCTCATAATATGCCTAGTATATTGACTTATGCTTCACACGTAGTTAGATTCCTCACTTGTACCTATTCTTGGATTCGTACAAATCTGGAACCAACTCCCACCATATAAGTGAATGTCTTCGCGCTGTGAGGTCAATGTCTTCTAAACTGATTTATCTTCAAAATCTTCTGAGAATGCATATGACCTCTTCCCCTTCCCTCGCATCTCTAATGTCCGTGGGAGAATCCCTTGGTTCTCATAGTCTGCATTCATTTGCAGAATTCTTACAACATCATATGAACTCCCGAAGCTAGTTCCTGTCTGACCAGCAAATGGAAGCCTTTGACAGTTTTGAAGCCATTCAGTCTGAACTACATGGCCACAGATAAGTCAGCAAGGAAGGGAGGCAGACAGCGCCGTGGGGGAACATCAAGAGATTTGCCACCTGATCTCTATGAGCTATACAAGACAGATCCAGAGGAGGATTACAATCTGCGCAAAACACGAATCCAATGGATTCGAAGATATTGGGCAGAACAATGGTACAAGTATAGGTTCGTGACCCAGGAATATGCTGAAAAGAATGCCATCAAGCGACCCTGGGGAGACATCTTGTACAAAAATCTTCCACCCAGGTCCAGAGCTGAAGCCATTGATCAAGACTTCTACCCTTGCATGGTCTGTGGACCACAACCTGCTGATGCCGACCCATCTTCGCTGCTATGGTGTCGCGATGACAATCTGTTCAAACGCAACTTTCAGTTTGCCAAGAACTCGGCCAAAGAGAACAAGAAGTCGCGGGGATTAGACTTCAACCCAGGTCCCTCTGCACCTCGTGCTAATGGCACACGCGAAGCTAAACCCAATCTTGTTGGGCTCTTCTACAACCTAGAAGGTCTCATCACTCACATTATGGTTCAAGGGGCAGCCGTGGATCACTCTGCAGATGACGCTGATTCTGACGAAGCGCCTGCACCACCGAAGCCTAAGAAGCTGAAGAAACCCAAGGCTTCAAAGCCTTCCACTGCACCAAGAGCTTCGCGAGCGAAGCCTCTGGCCACTGCTCCTCCTGCACCAAGTGTGCAGTCTGAAGATCTCTCACGCATCTCCAAGTCTGAGAAGAAGAAGCACATGCACACCACTGGTCAAGCACTGACCCCTGTTGTTGTTCTAAGAAATGAGAACAACGCCATTGATCTATCGAGTGACGACGATCTAGCTGATGATGCTCTTGAGCTGCTGATAAAGAGCAAGCAAGAGGCGGAAATATTCAATGATTTGCCTCTCTTTGACGTGGAAGTGTTGAAAAATTTCATTGATGAGTGGTTTGACACCCCCAATCTCAGCTTTGATGATCTGCAACTCCCCATTGGCCTCAGCGTCTCCTTCCATGGAGCCATTGATCCTGAGCTGGCTCTGGCTCAGAGAATTGTTGAACTGAGGCACAAGATCGACTATGAAAAGGCTCAGTTCAAGAAGCATATGGCCAAGCTCAGTGTGACAGACGTCCAAAACTTCAAGACAATGCTGCATGAGCTCAAGGAGGCGTTTCACAAGAAACATGACGAAGCCAAAGGTTCTCGCGAATGAAGCACTTGGCTGCCAAATGTGTTCAAGCCTACAATGAAGCTGAGAAGCGCAAGGCCCTTGGGCGTCCTGGCATCGACCCCAAGATGGCTGCCAAGAAGAAGCCTGCTGTGGACCATGCTGAAGCATCTATGCGGGAAGAACCTCGCATTTTCTTCCCGGCCAGTATGACAGGCGTGAAGCCTAAGGTCCCCACAGTGGCTTCCGAGCTCAAGAAAACAAGGGCAGCTGAAGCCAAAGCCAAAAAGCACAAGACCAAGAACACCACTGACGAGGCTCCACCTGCCAAGAAGCGTAAAACCAAGAAGAAAGATTGGGCTGCTTCCACAGAGCCCCTTGTCGTCGAGCCAATTTTGGTTGCTCGTCCTGCCTCTACACAACAAGAGCGTCGTTTGATAGTTCATGAGCCTGATTCCCCAGAGGCTCCTGAAGCTGAAGACATTCCAGCTGTCAACCCCACCGCAGCTGAAGACATTGGTCCCCAAGACAATGTTGAAGATGATGAAGTCCTTCCTCAGATCAAGCACAATGTGGTATCATCGCCTGTTCTCACGAACAGCAAACTCATCAGCATTGGTCGTCCTTTGACGCCAATCGCTCAGGATGATTCATGGGCTGATCACCCTCAAGACTCCCCCTGTCAAGCAGAAACACCAACTACTCCCCCAACTCAAGTCACCACTCCGGTGCTTGAAGATGATGACTTTGTGGCCCAACCTACTCCATCTCCACAAGCGTCGCCAGCGTTCCGCAGGCTTCGCAAAGGTCCTAGGCCACAAGTCACACTTTCGAGTGTTCCAGAAGGAGAAGAGCACTAGTGCAGAACCGGGCAGTAGCACCGGTTCGTAAGGCCCTTTAGTGCCGGTTCCACAACCGGCACTAAAGTGTGGTCACTAAAGCCCCCCCCCCCTTTAGTACCGGTTCAGCACGAACCGGTGCTAAAAACCAACCACGTGGCACGAGGCAGCTCCGGGGCGGGAGCCCTTTAGTACCGGTTGGTAACACCAACGGTACTAAATGTTTGTGAGTTTTGTTTTATTTTTATTTTTCAATTAAATTTGTGTTATCAATTTAATTCTTTTTCGTTTGCTGGTATTTTACGATACTACACATTGTACACGTTATATATATATATATATATATATATATATATATATATATATATATATATATATATATATATATATATATATATATATCAATGTCTCACAAACCATCATATTAATTAATTCACACATACACACATGTATAGCTATATACAATTTCTCCTACATATGCATGTTGCCTTGGAGCAGTGGCATTAGCCTAATTGGTGCCTTGAGCACGATGGGAAGTGAGCGGGTAATAGTATTCTCCTTGGATTTATGACCTGGTCGAGCAAAAATCCGCTATTTCCTCTTGAAGTGCTTCTACGCGCTCCGTTTCTAGGAGCTTCTCCCGCACCTCTGTGAACTGTTAAGAAGGAGATCAATATGCATGTGTATTAGTTGTGTGACTAGATATCGATAATGGTGTAAAAATTGTGAATAGTGTTTTGACAAGCGTACCCATTCTGTCTTTGAGATCTGCTCCTTTCGGACGCCATCATGCGAATGTTCTCACAAGCGCAGAATGCACACAGATCAGTCCCCTGTGCTGCTTGAGGCCTTTACGAGAATGGAATTTGATCAGATAATAATTAATCAAGCATGATAATTAAAGAGATGGCAGTTAGCTAGCTAGCTAGTACTATAATTACTTACCTTGGGTGAAACCATTTAAGCTTTTGTTTCCATTCTCCGGGTCCTGCTGATGAACCTTGCCCAAGCCCTGCCCGCCGACAAAGAAAATGAATAAAGGGTTATTAAATAGTTCATATCACGAAAATGATGAACTAAATAGGCGAGATATATAGTTAATAATGATTGAAATTACCTGTTGACTATCCCAAACAAGATGTTATAGTCAGTTTTTTCTTTGAGTAGTGAGTCCGATATTTCAACTGTTCAAGCGTCAACTTTAATGATACACAAGACCCAGTGAAATCTGCATGCACACACGTTTGCATGTCTTAATTAAGCGGGCATATGTAAAGCAAAAACATGTAGCTAGCTAGTAGGCAAAAACAGAGAATTTGTAGTACAAGACAGTGTGACTCCTTTGGAAGTTGTAAGGAAGTAGTATATCTTCATTGTATTTGAGGCGCTTCAAGAACTCTAGCATGTTGTCCTCTACGTCCTTTTGATAACGTGGATTTAGTTTCCATGTGTATTCATTAACGGTGTTTGGGTCAATGAACCCAATGCCAAAGCGTCCACCTTTTCTCATTTCATATATCTTCATCCTGCATATAATACCACAGAAAAGAATATAGTGAGGATGATTACAGGTAATGATTGATCAAAAGGATCAAGACAGCTAGCTTGAGACTTAAATTACGTAAAGAAATCACTTACGAGACAATAGCAATCGACGATAGATTTGTCGAGTGCGTCTTGATTGTATAACTGAAACAGTTCAGAATACTCAACGGACACAGCTTTCTCATGGAAGTAATGCTCCTCCTTGACATTCACCATGAGGGACAATCGATCGAAATCTTGGTAATGTTCATGTACCATTGATGCAATTCATACATTCTCGTTGGGAGGTTCTTGACCTTGTCAGCTCGACCAAAGGTTGGCCCCGGACATATTTCCGCTTTATTTCATCCTCTCTAAGCACAGGCATGGGCTCAATCTCGAGGAGTTGTCCAACAGTGATTTTGAGAACTTCAGCCTGCATTCTATGGTCCTCCGTTATTACCACATTGCCCACCTCAGGGCGTAAACTGTTTGCCCACAATAATATTGGTAGCGTCTTTATCACGTGTTGTTGGCACAACAAGCGAGGGATCGATTGCGCCGCCTGTTCTCCCAGGTGGGAATGGTTTTACCGCATTTTTGACAGCTGCTTCTTGTTTGCTCGATCCCGAGCTCGCCTCCTTACGTGAGGCGTGCTCGATTTAACTTCCCGATGTGGCGCTCATAGTCTGTGTCAACAGGCTTGGGAGCTGGTGGTTGAGCCATCTGAATGAAGTGGTCAATCGTTTCCTCGTGCACTTTCTCCCTTGGCGGCGGTGGCGGTTTCGGTGCAAAATGGGCTTCCACCTCGGACTTTGATATGGCTGCGATTTCCTCCTCGGACCTGTCATAAGACCTCTGCGGAAGAGGCGTGAGGCTTGGACCATATTTATATTGCTTGCCTCCTTTGTACTTCTGTACTACCTCGACTCGTACCGCTTCCACGCACCATAGCTGCAGGGGTGTCTCTTCTGCGATTCTTGGCGGCGGAGACACCGGCTGACGGGCTGAGTTGGACGAGGAGGAGTGGCCGCTGAAGCTGTGCGGACTTGGAGGAGGAGGCCTGAGGTTGTGCGGACTTGGAGGAGGAGTGGACGTCGACGCTGTGGCGGACTTGGAGGAGGAGGAGTGGCCTGACACTTTGCCGGACTTGGAGGAGGAGTGTCCTGACACTTTGCCGGACTTGGTGGACTTGCAGGAGCGGGAGACTGCTGACTCGGTGGCGGACTTCGATGAGGACCTTTAAACCACTGTCGATAGTCAAGTTCCCATATGTCCTGTATATAACCATAATATGTTTCCTTTCCCGTCTTGGTTTCTGCATCAAAACGGACACCACTGTTTTGGTTGGTGCTCTTCTTATCTTGGGCGATCGTGTAAAATGTATTACCATTTATCTCGTACCCTTTGAAAGTCATTATATTCAAGATGGTAATGGGACAGCAAGTACAGGTCATCTTCAATAGAGGTGTCATGCATGGTGCGTGTCTCGCAACCAGTGGCGAAACTCCTGGTTTGTTCACGTGTAATCCGGTCATCGAGACCGCTCCGGGTGTTTGGGCGTAGCAAATTCTTGTGTTCATCCATATACGAAGCCACCAAGGCGGAATTCTGTAGAACTGTGTAGTGTGCTTGGTGAGAGAATGTCCGTCCATACATATTATTTGTTCCCCTCCTAGCGTGCCTTTTCCATCCAGTCTTCCCTTATGCCGCGATTCAGAACACCAATCGGCTTAAGGTCAGGAATAAAGTCAATACAAAACTCAATGACCTCCTCATTTTGATGGCCCTTGGAGATGCTTCCTTCGGCCTAGCACGGTTATGAACATATTTCTTTAAGACTCCCATGAACCTCTCAAAGGGGAACATATTGTGTAGAAATACAGGACCCAAAACGTTAATCTCTTCAAGATAGGTGAACTAGGACGTGCGTCATGATGTTGAAGAAGGATGGTGGGAACACCAACTTGAAACCGACAAGACATTGCACCAAATCATTCTCGTAACCTTGGTATGATTTTTGGATCGATTACCTTGAGAGATTGCATTGAGAAATGCACATAGCTTCACAATGGCTAGTCGAACGTTTTTGGTAGAAGCCCCTCAATGCAACGGAAGCGGTTGCATCATAATCACGTGGCAGTCATGAGACTTTAGGTTCTGGAACTTTTTCTCTGCCATGTTTATTATTCCCTTTATATTCGACGAGAAGCCAGACGGTACCTTAATACTGAGCAGGCATTCAAAGAAGATTTCCTTCTCTTCTTTGGTAAGAGCGTAGCTTGCATGACCCTGATATATGTCGTCTTCTCCGTGCATACGTTGCTGGTCCTCCCGTGCCTCAGGTGTATCTTTTGTCTTCCCATACACGCCCAAGAAGCCAAGCAGGGTCACGCAAAGATTCTTCGTCACGTGCATCACGTCGATTGCTGAGCGGACCTCTAGGTCTTTCCAATATGGCAGGTCCCAAAATATAGATTTCTTCTTCCACATGGTTGCGCGTCCGTCAGCGTCCTTTGGAACAGGTTGTCCGCTAGGACCCTTTCCAAATATCACCTTCAAATCCTTGACCATATCATGTACATCAGCACCAGTACGGTGGCGAGGCTTCGTCCGGTGATCCGCCTCACCTTTGAAATGCTTGCCTTTCTTTCTTACGGGATGCCTGCTCGGAAGAAATCGACGATGTCCCTGTACACATTCTTCATACAACTATTCAAATATATATCGTCGGTATCATCCAAACAGTGCGTGCATCCGCGGTATCCCTTGTTTGTCTGTCCCGAAGGTTACCGAGAGCAGGCCAATCATTGATGGTCACGAACAACAACGCCTTTAGGTCAAATTCTTCCCCATGTGCTCATCCCACGACGTACACCTGTTCCATTCCACAGTTGTAAGAGTTCTTCAACTAATGGCCTTAGGTACACATCAATGTCGTTGCCGGGTTGCTTAGGGCCTTAGATGAGCACGGCATCATAATGAACTTCCGCTTCATGCACAACCAAGGAGGAAGGTTATACAAACATAGAGTCACAGGCCAGGTGCTATGGTTGCTGCTCTGCTCCCCAAAAGGATTAATGCCATCTGCGCTTAGACCAAACCATACGCTCCTTGCGCCATCGCAAACTCCTTCCGTACTTTCTTTCGATTTTTCTCCACTGCGACCCGTCAGCTGGTACTCTCAACTTTCCATCTTTCTTACGGTCTTCTATGTGCCATTGCATCGCCTTGGCATGCTCTTTGTTTTGGAACAAACGTTTCAACCGTGGTATTATAGGAGAATACCACATTACCTTGGCAGGAATCTTCTTCTGGGCGCCGCCCTCGACATCACCATGCTCATCGCGGCTGATCTTATAGCGCAATGCACCACATACCGGCAAGCGCTCAAATCCTCGTACTCACCGCGGTAGAGGATGCAATCATTAGGGCATGCATGTATCTTCCGCACCTCTAACCCTAGAGGGCAGACAGCCTTCTTTGCTTCAGACGCACTCTCGGGCAATTCGTTGTCCTTTGGAAGCATATCCTTTATCATTACCAGCAACTTTCCAAATCCCTTGTCGATACACCATTCTCGCCTTCCATTGCAGCAATTCCAGTGTGGTGCCCAGCTTTTTCTTGTCACCTCACGCAATTGGTACAACAATTTTTGTGATCCTCTAACATGCGCCGCAACTTCTTCTTCTCCAAATCACTTGCGCAGTTTCTCTTTGCATCGGCAATGGCCCGACCTAGATCATCAACGGCTCATCGATGCCTCTTCTTCAGCTTCTTCCCGCATTGCCGCCCAGCTTCTTCCGCATTACCGGCTCAGCTTCTTCCCCATTGTTGTATCATCGTATTCAGGGAACCCATGGCCGGGATAGCTGTCGCCGTCCTCTTCTTCTTCATTGTCTTCCATCATAACCCCTCTTTCTCCGTGCTTGGTCCAAACATTATAGTGGGGCATGAAACCGGACTCAAACAGTGGACGTGAATGGTTCTTGACGAGAGTAATTGCGACCATTCTTACAGCCAGCACATGGACAAGGCATAAAACCATCCACCCGCTTGTTTGCCTCACCGCAAGCGTAAAAGTATGCACGCCCTCAACGAACTGGGGAGAGCATCGGTCATCGATACATCCATTGCGGCTCATCTTCATTACACAACATCGAATAGACCAAATTAATACAAGTTCATACATAAAGTTCATACAACACTTAAATGCAACAAACAAATAACTCTCTAGCTAAAGCATTTAAATGCAACAACAAATGCGATCAAGATCGCAACTAAGGTAACAATTGATCCAACAGCATAATGATACCAAGCCTCACTATCGATGGCATATTTTCTAATCTTTCTAATCTTCAAGCGCATTTTCTCCATCTTGATCTTGTGATCATCGACGACATCGGCAACATGAAAATCCAATTCCATCTTCTCCCCCTCAATTCTTTTCAATTTTTCTTTCAAGTACTCGTTTTCTCTTTCAACTAAATTTAACCTCTCGACAATAGGGTCGGTTGGAATTTCCGGTTCACATACCTCCTAGATAAAAATATCTATGTCAACTTGATGGGCATAATTTGTCATAAACACGAAATGCAACAAATAGTTTTAAAAGAGAATATACCACATCTGAATCATAACAAGGACGAGGGCCGACGGGGACGGATATCAAAACCATGGCACTATGTATAACAAACAACGTACGGGTAAGATAATTATTATACGAGTAACTATATATCCAAATCACACAAACATCAATTTTTATATAAAATTTCATGGAACAAGAGGCTCACCACAAGGTGGTGCTTGGCTGACGGACGGTCATGGGCGATCGACGGTGGTTACGATAGAGATTTAGAAGGCACTGAGTAAACCACACCTACATATGCAAACTAAGTGTTATTTTGACCTCAAATTGCATATAAATCAAATACTACCACATATAATTCCTCCCAAATTACTAAAACCCACAATTAATCACTATATAAACCAATGCAAGAGCTAATCTAGCAATGAGAGATGAAAGGACAAAGTTGCTAACCTTGGTGATCATTTGAATGGATGAGGGCCTGCAAATCTTGACAAATTTGGGGCAAATTTTGTGATGAACTCGAGAGGAAGAAGGGAAGAACAGAGGAGAGGAGAGGGAAAGGGGAAGAACAGTGCGGGTGGACGAAGGATTTATATAGGACGACATTTAGTACCAGTTCGTGCCACGAACCGGTACTAAAGGTGCTGGAAGGGCCCCATTCTGACAACATCCTGCCACCACTTTCATTAGTACCGGTTCGTGGCATGAACCGGTGCTAAAGGTTTGCCATGAACCGGTACTAAAGAGCTCCTCCCGGCTAGCCGTTGGAACCGGCACTAATGGCCACATTAGTGCCGGTTCTGTTACAAACCGGGACTAATGTGTCTCACATTTGACCCTTTTTCTACTAGTGGAGCACCATTCTGTGTCACGCCAAGTTTTTCCTGAAGCCTCTCCTAGTGTGAACATCTCCGAGACTGAAGCCAAAGTGGCTGAAGACATTCCGGCTGCATCAGCCGATGAACAAGAAGAGCCCAGAGATGTAGAAGAACATGCTGCTACACCCCCAACCAACCCTGAAGTTGTTCTCGAGGAGAACGTGTCCGACCCTCCAGCTACTCGAGTGGAGGTTGATAACATTGAGGCGACCACCAACACCCATACTGAAGCCAATGACGTTGTCATGGCTGAAGCTATTGTGGCGCCTGAAGTTAATGTGGTGCCCGAAGTGATTGCACCTGAAGCCAATGTTGCACCTGATACAAATCTGCAGCCTGAAGTCACTGCCACTACCACTGCTCCTGTACCACCTCCAAGGCCTCACACTATCGAGCAAGCATTTGATCGTGGTCAGCTGGTTACAGTCCGATGGCCCATTCTGGTTCCTCCACCTGCTGCTGGTCCGCGATTTGACTATCATGTCAAGCACAGGCCTCAGGTCCAGAAGCCGAAGCCAAGGTTGCCCAGGTTTCTAGGTAGTGCCACTTCACCAGGGTCGTTCAATGCAAATGGCTTCATTGCGCACAACACTTTCTTTGCTAGTGCCAAGAACCCCTATTCCAAGCCAAGGATTTCATCTGATTGGTTCTGGAGCTATCAGCAGCGCAGTTACTATTCTTGTGTTCTCTATGACCAAGGGCGCATCTTTCCACATACGCGTCTAGATTGTGAAGCCATTGCTGGACTGCCCTGCCTAGAAGAAGCCCTTGATTGCTTCCGTGATGCTGGACTTCTGAACTTTGTGACTGATAAGGAGCATTGGAATGAAGAGCTTCTGCTACAAGTTTATGCTACCCTCCACATTCGCGGCTACAACAGGGATCGAAAACATGGGTCCTTGAGTGGATAACAGGCAACGTACACCATGAAGCTAAACCTATTGAAACTATTGAGCTCACTGGTCTGCCCACTCCAGGTGAACTATATGAACCTGGTTGTCGCCTTTCACCGCAATGCATTGAGAGCATCTTTGAAGCCGAGCCCAACATGAGCCAAATGCTAAGCATGATGAAGCCTCCGCCACATGACGCAGAGTACCCAATAGAATTCTTTGTTGAAGACCTAGAGTATCTGCCCGAACAATCTATCATATCATAAGGCTTAACTCTATGGCCCATCAAGGACATTCTTCGCAGCAAAGCTTGAAGGAGCGATGAAGACTTTGGTCTTTTATATATTCAATGGCATCAGCTTCAATGCTCAAGACTTCTTTATCGTGCAATTGGCTGCATCAGATCTGATCTCTTTGGTGCGAAGTTCTATGCTCCATGGGTTATGCGCCTTATCAAGCTTCATTCAGCTGTCAACTAGCAGCCTACGCCGCAACCATATGATCTTTTGCCGAGGTTGATATGTCAATTGAAGCCATATACCCAGAGCCTGCCAAGGAGCCTCTTTGTCTTCACAATGCCGATCACCAAAGCTTAACACAGCCCATTGAAGGAGTCGGGCCGTCACTCGTGTTTATCCTTTGGCTGGCAATACACGTGGCCCTCACCGTGCCAATCTGAAGCCATTGAGAGCATAATTGCGCAAAGGCCTCAAAGCGATCTCGTGTTCTCAATGGCCGAGAGCTTCGTCGCCCTTCATCGAAGCAGGATAAGCATCATCTCCGGTGCTTGAAGATGATGACTTTGCGGCCCAACCTACTCCATCTCCACAAGCGTCGCCTGCGTTCCGCAGGCTTCGCAAAGGTCCTAGGCCACAAGTCACACTTTCGAGTGTTCCAGAAGGAGAAGAGCACCATTCTATGTCACGCCAAGTTTTTCCTGAAGCCTCTCTTACTGTGAACATCTCCGAGTCTGAAGCCAAAGCGGCTGAAGACATTCCGGCTGCATCAGCCGATGAACAAGAAGAGCCCAGAGATGTAGAAGAACATGCTACTACACCCCCAACCAACCCTGAAGTTGTTCTCAAGGAGAACGTGTCCGACCCTCCAGCTACTCGAGTGGAGGTTGATAACATTGAGGCGACCACCAACACCCATACTGAAGCCAATGACGTTGTCATGGCTGAAGCTATTGTGGTGCCTGAAGTTAATGTGGTGCCCGAAGTGATTGCACCAAGCCAATGCTGCACTGATACAAATCTGCAGCCCAAGTCACCGCCACTACCATCGCTCCTCAGATTACCTCCAAGGCCTCACACTATCGAGCAGGCATTTGATCATGGTCGGCTAGTTACAGTCCGATGGCCCATTCTGGTTCCTCCACCTGGTGCTGGTCCGCAATTTGACTATCATGTCAAGCACAGGCCTCAGGTCCAGAAGCCGAAGCCAAGGTTGCCCAGGTTTCCAGGTACTGCCACTTCACCAGGGTCGTTCAATACAAATGGCTTCATTGCGCACAACACTTTCTTTGATAGTGCCAAGAACCCCTATTCCAAGCCAAGGATTTCATCTGATCGGTTCTGGAGCTATCAGCAGTGCAGTTACTATTCTTGTGTTCTCTATGACCAAGGGCGCATCTTTCCACATATGCGTCTAGATTGTGAAGCCATTGCTGGACTGCCCTGCCTAGAAGAATCCCTTGACTGCTTCCATGATGCTGGACTTCTGAACTTTGTGACTGATAAGGAGCATTGGAATGAAGAGCTTCTGCTACAATTTTATGCTACCCTCCACATTCGCGGCTACAACAGGGATCCGAGGACATGGGTCCTTGAGTGGATGACATGCAACGTACACCATGAAGCTAAAGCTCTTGACATTATTGAGCTCACTGGTCTGCCCACTCCAGGTGAACTATATGAACCTGGTTGTCAGCTTCACCGCAATGCATTGGAGAGCATCTTTCAAAAGCCAGAGCCCAACATGAGCCAAATGCTAAGCATGATGAAGCCTCTGCCACGCGACGCAGAGTACCCAATAGAATTCTTTGTTGAAGACCTAGAGTATCTGCCCCGAACAATCTATCATATCATAAGGCGAACTCTATGGCCCATCAAGGGACATTCTTCTGCAGCAAAGCTTGAAGGAGCGATGAAGACTTTGGTCTTTTATATATTCAATGGCATCAGTTTCAATGCTCAAGACTTCTTTATCAGGCAATTGGCTGCATCAGGATCTGATCTCTTTGGTCTGAAGTTCTATGCTCCATGGGTTATGCGCCTTATCAAGCTTCATTCAGCTGTCAACTAGCAGCCTTCTGCTCGCAACCATATGATCTTTTTGCTAGAGGTTGATATGTCAATTGAAGCCATATACCCAGAGCCTGCCAAGGAGCCTCTTTGTCTTCACAATGCCGATCACCAAAGCTTCACACAGCCCATTGAAGGAGTCCAGGCCGTCACTCGTGTTTATCCTTTGGCTGGCAATTCACGTGGCCCTCACCGTGCCAATACTGAAGCCATTGAGAGCATAATTGCGCAAAGGCCTCGAAAGCGATCTTGTGTTCTCAATGGCCGAGAGCTCCTCGTCGCCCTTCATCAGAAACAGGATAAGCATCATCTCCGGTGCTTGAAGATGATGACTTTGCGGCCCAACCTACTCCATCTCCACAAGCGTCGCCTGCGTTCCGCAGGCTTCGCAAAGGTCCTAGGCCACAAGTCACACTTTCGAGTGTTCCAGAAGGATAAGAGCACCATTCTATGTCACGCCAAGTTTTCCCCAAGCCTCTCCTCATCGTGAACATCTCCGAGTCTGAAGCCAAAGCGGTTGAAGACATTCCGGCTGCATCAGCCGATGAACAAGAAGAGCCCAGAGATGTAGAAGAACATGCTACTACACCCCCAACCAACCCTGAAGTTGTTCTCAAGGAGAACGTGTCCGACCCTCCAGCTACTCGAGTGGAGGTTGATAACATTGAGGCGACCACCAACACCCATACTGAAGCCAATGACGTTGTCATGGCTGAAGCTATTGTGGCGCCTGAAGTTAATCTGGTGCCCGAAGTGATTGCACCTGAAGCCAATGCTGCACCTGATACAAATCTGCAGCTCAAGTCACTACCACTACCATCGCTCTCAGATTACCTCCAAGGCCTCACACTATCGGCGGGCATTTGATCATGGTCGGCTAGTTACAATCCGATGGCCCATTCTGGTTCCTCCACGGTGCTGGTCCGCAATTTGACTATCATGTCAAGCACAGGCCTCGTGTCCGAAGCGAAGCCAAGGTTGCCTGTGTTTCCGTGTATCGCCACTTCACCGAGGTCGCTCAATACAAATGGCTTCATTCGCACAACACTTTCTTTGATAGTGCCAAGAACCCCTATTCCAAGCCAAGGATTTCATCTGATCGGTTCTGGAGCTATCAGCAGTGCAGTTACTATTCTTGTGTTCTCTATGACCAAGGGCGCATCTTTCCACATATGCGTCTAGATTGTGAAGCCATTGCTCGACAGCCCTGCCTAGAAGAATCCCTTGACTGCTTCCATGATGCTGGACTTCTGAACTTTGTGACTGATAAGGAGCATTGGAATGAAGAGCTTCTGCTACAATTTTATGCTACCCTCCACATTCGCGGCTACAACAGGGATCTGAAGACATGGGTCCTTGAGTGGATGACATGCAACGTACACCATGAAGCTAAAGCTCTTGACATTATTGAGCTCACTGGTCTGCCCACTCCAGGTGAACTATATGAACCTGGTTGTCAGCTTCACCGCAATGCATTGGAGAGCATCTTTCAGAAGCCAGAGCCCAACATGAGCCAAATGCTAAGCATGATGAAGCCTCTGCCACGCGACGCAGAGTACCCAATAGAATTCTTTGTTGAAGACCTAGAGTATCTGCCCCGAACAATCTATCATATCATAAGGCGAACTCTATGGCCCATCAAGGGACATTCTTCTGCAGCAAAGCTTGAAGGAGCGATGAAGACTTTGGTCTTTTATATATTCAATGGCATCAGCTTCAATGCTCAAGACTTCTTTATCAGGCAATTGGCTGCATCAGGATCTGATCTCTTTGGTCTGAAATTCTATGCTCCATGGGTTATGCGCCTTATCAAGCTTCATTCAGCTGTCAACTAGCAGCCTTCTGCTCGCAACCATATGATCTTTTTGCCAGAGGTTGATATGTCAATTGAAGCCATATACCCAGAGCCTGCCAAGGAGCCTCTTTGTCTTCACAATGCCGATCACCAAAGCTTCACACAGCCCATTGAAGGAGTCCAGGCCGTCATTCGTGTTTATCCTTTGGCTGGCAATACACGTGGCCCTCACCGTGCCAATACTGAAGCCATTGAGAGCATAATTGCGCAAAGGCCTCGAAAGCGATCTCGTGTTCTCAATGGCCGAGAGCTCCTCGTCGCCCTTCATCAGAAACAGGATAAGCATCATCTCCGGTGCTTGAAGATGATGACTTTGCGGCCCAACCTACTCCATCTCCACAAGCGTCGCCTGCGTTCCGCAGGCTTCGCAAAGGTCCTAGGCCACAAGTCACACTTTCGAGTGTTCCAGAAGGATAAGAGCACCATTTTGTGTCACGCCAAGTTTTTCCTGAAGCCTCTCCTACTGTGAACATCTCCGAGTCTGAAGCCAAAGCGGCTGAAGACATTCCGGCTGCATCAGCCGATGAACAAGAAGAGCCCAGAGATGTAGAAGAACATGCTACTACACCCCCAACCAACCCTGAAGTTGTTCTCAAGGAGAACGTGTCCGACCCTCCAGCTACTCGAGTGGAGGTTGATAACATTGAGGCGACCACCAACACCCATACTGAAGCCAATGACGTTGTCATGGCTGAAGCTATTGTGGCGCCTGAAGTTAATGTGGTGCCCGAAGTGATTGCACCTGAAGCCAATGCTGCACCTGATACAAATCTGCAGCCTGAAGTCACTGCCACTACCACTGCTCCTGTACTACCTCCAAGGCCTCACACTATCGAGCAGGCATTTGATCATGGTCGGCTAGTTACAGTCCGATGGCCCATTCTGGTTCCTCCACCTGGTGCTGGTCCGCAATTTGACTATCATGTCAAGCACAGGCCTCGAGTCCAAGCGGCCAAGGTTGCCTGTGTTTCGAATCGCCACTTCACCGTGGTCGCTCAATACAAATGGCTTCATTGCGCACAACACTTTCTTTGATAGTGCCAAGAACCCCTATTCCAAGCCAAGGATTTCATCTGATCGGTTCTGGAGCTATCAGCAGTGCAGTTACTATTCTTGTGTTCTCTATGACCAAGGGCGCATCTTTCCACATATGCGTCTAGATTGTGAAGCCATTGCTGGACTGCCCTGCCTAGAAGAATCCCTTGACTGCTTCCATGATGTTGGACTTCTGAACTTTGTGACTGTTAAGGAGCATTGGAATGAAGAGCTTCTGCTACAATTTTATGCTACCCTCCACATTTGCGGCTACAACAGGGATCCGAAGACATGGGTCCTTGAGTGGATGACATGCAACGTACACCATGAAGCTAAAGCTCTTGACATTATTGAGCTCACTGGTCTGCCCACTCCAGGTGAACTATATGAACCTGGTTGTCAGCTTCACCGCAATGCATTGGAGAGCATCTTTCAAAAGCCAGAGCCCAACATGAGCCAAATGCTAAGCATGATGAAGCCTCTGCCACGCGACGCAGAGTACCCAATAGAATTCTTTGTTGAAGACCTAGAGTATCTGCCCCGAACAATCTATCATATCATAAGGCGAACTCTATGGCCCATCAAGGGACATTCTTCTGCAGCAAAGCTTGAAGGAGCGATGAAGACTTTGGTCTTTTATATATTCAATGGCATCAGCTTCAATGCTCAAGACTTCTTTATCAGGCAATTGGCTGCATCAGGATCTGATCTCTTTGGTCTGAAGTTCTATGCTCCATGGGCTATGCGCCTTATCAAGCTTCATTCAGCTGTCAACTAGCAGCCTTCTGCTCGCAACCATATGATCTTTTTGCCAGAGGTTGATATGTCAATTGAAGCCATATACCCAGAGCCTGCCAAGGAGCCGATCACCAAAGCTTCACACAGCCCATTGAATGAGTCCAGGCCGTCACTCGTGTTTATCCTTTGGCTGGCAATACACGTGGCCCTCACCGTGCCAATACTGAAGCCACTGAGAGCACAATTGTGCAAAGGCCTCGAAAGCGATCTCGTGTTCTCAATGACCGAGAGCTTCTCGTCGCCCTTCATCACAAACATGATAAGCATCACTACTGGCTGAAACGACAGATGCAAAGCCTCTTGGTGGATGTCAATCGCATTCGCAATCTTGCCACCAAGAATGCATTTGTCACTCATGAAACTTGTCGGAGGTCATGGAAGAGTTTGACATTGCTGAGTGCTGAAGCAGATCTTCAAGACGATGGCTTCACTGAAAGATTCAAGTTTGACTCCACTCCTCCAAGGAATGATGTCTTGCGTCGGACTCCCTCTCTTGAAGACTCTGACTATTCCTCCTCAGCTGCAACGGTGAATGCCAGAGTCATAGATGACCAAGATGATGCTACTTCACCACCTCCAACCTCAGCGCGTGTCGACACTGCACCAAGTTCTTCTGCACCGCCAAACCCCGACGCCGACCCTGTTGCTTCACCTACTCCTTCTGGGAACGAGTAGAGGCTCTATGTCTTCAAACCTTTTTGGTCCTCGCTGACAAAAGGGGGAGAAGCATATGAGTTGATAGTCTTCAAGCGGGTCCATATGGGCGGTTGTTTTATATTTTGCCTAGTGTTTACAACTCTCGCTTTTGATACATTTGGTTCTTTGAGTTGTAACACTTAAACTTGATGGTCGTCTGCTACGTTTTCTGCTATTCTGTGATGCGATGATAAATTCCGCATGTGCGATGATAAATCCCGCACGAAGTCATATTACAGACGTCCATTTTTCATTTTGCATGTCATTATCTTCGTTATATCAAATCATGCATGATGAATTGTCTTCATAAGTTGAAGAGGATCTCCACAAGTACAACCTGCCATGTGCATTTGCATTCCAAAAGCAAATTACTTATATGCACATCTTCAGGGGGAGCCTGCTGCTACTTATGAAGACAATACCTTAATCCTTTACAATTTCACATACTTTTATCCCCGTTGAAAACTTCAACCAGTTTGTCATCAATCACCAAAAAGGGGGAGATTGTAAGTGCATCTAGTGCCACCCCTAGTTGGTTTTGGAGTATTGACGACAAACCTGGTTGAGGGACTAATGTGTTTGTGAGAATTGCAGGATAACACAGGTAGTAGTCCCTCATTGATTCGGTTTACCTACCGGAGATGGCCCCTTAAAATGTATGAAGACATTGAAGACAATGGTGGTATGTGAAGACTATGACAAGAGAAGACATCACGTGAAGAATATGGAGCGTGAAGACTTAGTTGTTTCATTGTTTCCTTTTCTTCTTTGTTTAGTCATAGGAACCACTGTACTATTAAGTGGGGTCCCAGTGAACAAAGTCAGAGTGACTGAAGTGATGCTCAACCAAATCCTATGTCTTCGAGCAAAGACAATGAGAGCAAATCTTATCCAGAGCTGGATGAGTCAGCTTTACTTGTAGCCCAAGTCAAGCTGCCGCGTGTGTTTGAAATCTGACCGTTGGAACGCGTGTCAGTTCCTTAGTGACCCAGGGTCATTTCGGACAAATTAGGTCGGGTTGCCTAGTGGCTATAAATAGCCCACCCTCTACACCATAAATTGGTGGCTGCTCAGAGTTAGTGCACGGCTTTTGTCATTTGAGAGCAACCCACCTGCGAAGCTTTTGAGAGAGAGAAATCCTTGCGAGGACAAAGCCCAAACACCCAGAGCCAAAGAGTGTTAGGCATCACTGAAGTCTTTCTGTCCGCGTGACCTGAAGACTTGTTACACTTGAGGACTGTGAATCCTCTGGCCGGTTAGGCGTCGCGTTCTGAACATCCAAGAGTGTGGATTGCCGGTGAACGAAGTCTGTGAAGTTTTGGAAGTCTACCTTGAAGAATTACCGGAGAGATTGGGCGAGGACTGGGTGTCCTTAGCTCAAGGGGAATAAGGTGAAGACACGGTCTTCTGAGTTAAATCTCAGCCTCCCTAACCAGACGTACAGTTGTCACAGCAACTGGAACTGGTCCAACAAATCACTTGTCCTCACCAAGTGACTGGTTCTATCCTCTCCCTCTCTTTATTTACAGTTTGTCTTTGTGAAGTCATTACCTGCTTGCACTACCTGTTTGACTTCACTGTGTGACTACTATCATTGTTTGGCTTCATACTATCTTCCATCCTGATCTTTGCTACCTGGCTGCTATTAGTCTTCATGCTTTCACTTCATTGAATACTTGACTATGGCTTGCTTACTGTAGTCTACCTTCCGCTGCATATCAATAGGTTCATTTCTATTGTTTGTCTTTGAAACTTTCATGTTTTGAATACTTTCATAAAAATCGCCTATTCACCCCCTCTAGTCGATAACTAGCACTTTCACGCGGTAATTTCAAAAAAAAAATCTACACACACGCAAGATCCATCTAGGTGATGCATAACAACGAGAGGGGAGAGTGTTTTCCACGTACCCTCGTAGACCGTAAGCGGAAGCGTTATGACAACGCGGTTGATGTAGTCGTACGTCTTCACGATCCGAACGATCCTAGCAAGGAAGGCATGACACCTCCGCGATCTGCACACGTTTAGCTCGGTGACGTCCCACGAACTCTAGATCCAGCTGAGGTCGAGGGAGAGTTTCATCAGCACGACGGCGTGGTGACGGTGATGATGAAACTACCGGTAAATGCCCGAGGTGGAAATCTATGGAGGGGGCACCACACATGGCTAAACAATCGACTTGTGTGTCTATGGGGTGTCCCCTCCCCCGTATATAAAGGAGTGAAGGAGGGGAGGGTCGGCCCTCTCTATGGCGCGTGCAAGGGGGAGTCCTACTCCCGGTGGGAGTAGGATTCCCCCTTCCCTAGTTGGAGTAGGAGAAGAAGGAAGAGGGAGAGGGAGAAAAGGAAAGGCCCCTCCCTCCCAATTCGGATTGGGCTTGGGGGGCGCGCCCCCACCTTGGTCCACTAAGGCCCATTGACTCCCCGGGGGGTTCCGGTAACCCCTCGGTACTCCAGTAAATGCCCGAACTCATCCGGAACCCTTCCGATGTCCAAACATAGCCTTCCAATATCTCGATCTTTATGTCTCGGCCATTTCAAGACTCCTCGTCATGTCCGTGATCATATCTGGGACTCCGAACTACCTTCGGTACATCAAAACACATAAACTCATAATACCGATCGTCACCGAACGTTAAGCGTGCGGACCCTACGGGTTCGAGAACTATGTAGACATGACCTAGACTCACTTCCGGTCAATAACCAATAGCGGAACCTGGATGCTCATATTGGTTCCTACATATTCTACGAAGATCTTTATCGGTCAAACCGCATAACAACATACGTTGTTCCCTTTGTCATCGGTATGTTACTTGCCCGAGATTCGATCGCCGGTATCTCAATACCTAGTTCAATCTCGTTACTGGCAAGTCTCTTTACTCGTTCCATAATGCATCATCCGCAACTAACTCATTAGTCACATTGCTTGCAAGGCTTATAGTGATCAGCATTATCCAGAGGGCCCAGAGATACCTCTCCGATACGCAGAGTGACAAATCCTAATCTCGATCTATGCCAACTCAACAAACACCATCGGATACACCTGTAGAGCATCTTTATAATCACCCAGTTACGTTGTGACGTTTGATAACACACTAAGTGTTCCTCCGGTATTCGGGAGTTGCATAATCTCATAGTCATAGGAACATGTATAAGTCATGACGAAAGCAATAGCAATAAACTAAACGGTCATAGTGCTAAGCTAACGGATGGGTCTTGTCCATCACATTATTCTCTAATAATGTGATCACGTTCATCAAATGACAACACATGTCTATGGCTAGGAAACTTAACCATCTTTGATTAACGAGCTAGTCAAGTAGAGGCATACTAGGGACACTCTATTTTGTCTATGTATTCACACATGTACTAAGTTTCCGGTTAATACAATTCTAGCATGAATAATAAATATTTATCATGATATAAGGAAATATAAATAACAACTTTATTATTGCCTCTAGGGCATATTTCCTTCAATCTCCCACTTGCACTAGAGTCAATAATCTAGTTCACATCATCATGTGATTTAACACCAATAGTTCACATCTTTATGTGATTAGTTCACATCTCCATGTGACTAATACCTAAAGGGTTTACTAGAGTCAATAATCTAGTTCACATCGCCAGGGGAAAATATGATCATCCTTCACTTGATCATTGGTTCTGAGATCCTAAAAATGTGAACATTATAAAAGACAGACAAATTTTACCTCCGACAGGATAATTTAGTAAATTGATTGATTTTTCGAAAATCCATTTTGCCTCCCAGGTGCACGTTCTCCTGCATGCGATTTTTTTTTTTGAAATGTCAAAAATCCCAACAAGAATTCTATGTGTTCATAGTCACATTCAAATACTATATACAATTTTTTAGGCAAAAAGGTTAAGCATTTTGGCCTGTGCAAAAAAAATTGAACACGAAATGTTACCCTCAATTGTCATCTCAAATTTGTTTTTTCACCGACGAAACTCCGCTGCTCTGTTCCACTTGAAAAATGTCAAGCATGCTTGCGACACTAACATGAACATCCACACAAAAATTTGGAATTTTTTAAAACATTTATTATTTGTTTTATGGTTACTGTTCATGCGGGAGCATGTGCCTCCCGGAGGCAAACCCCCCGCTATTCTTGATGGAGCATAGTGAACAAACTGCAAGAGATCTTGGGCCCATCTGATTTTGTTTACTAGTTCCTGTAGTTTCATCATGGCCTCGCTAATGGTGCCAGTAGGCTTAACTGCATCTGTATACCAATAGCAAACGAATATTACAGTGCAAAAAAGGTAATTTCTCAAGGCATTCTGCTGCATTGGCTATTTACTGGAAAAGAATTAGTCGATGCCTCAACGGGTTAAGAATTTTTATTAATAAGGCATGCCAGTACATGTCATATTGGATTGTTGATGGAGGGGTAGCCATCTCATAGGTATGACAGACTTGGGTGCTGCTGTAGTGCTGTAGATAAGGACTCTAATGATGACACTGACAAGTAAGGAGGAAAGCAGTCATTTTTTAAGAGATGGAAGCACTGACTTTACGAGATGAGGCAACCTTCTCTATCTTGTCGAGCAGTGGAAATTGACATGGCCATACCTGGCATGCCACATCCATTCTTCATCCCCATGCGCTGACTGCAGATGCACGTCTTCAGCCTCGAAGATGTACAACTATGGATGGCAACTATGCATCACCTCAAGAGGAGCACAATGTGGAACCTGTTGGAAATATGAGCAAATTACTACGAGATTTAATCCGAATAAATAGGAAATAGATCATGACAGCAATAGCAGAGATTAAACTAATCATGCGAACTAGCATAGCAGATGAACAGATCACATCTAGGGCACATACTAGAAACATGAATTCTACCACGATCTCGAACAGGAAGGATAGAATCACATACGGTGCAGCGGGAGCAGCACCGCCGGCGTTGACGTTGTCGCCCATGTCGTCGAGGATGAGGTTGCCGAGGTCGGGAAGAAGTCGTCGTTCAGCGAAGTCGTCGCTGCCAGCGATCGCGAAAGTCGCTCCCCAAAACCTGATCGCCCCTCTCCCGTCACGGGATCACGAGAGGCGGGTTCCGAGGCCTGCTGTCCCTTCTCCGTGCACGCCGAAAGGAGGGATGGAGAAGACTTGCTTGGCGGCGCAATGATCTGGAGCGCTGGTGAGAAACCATCTGAAGCGGAGGCGGCTAGGGTAGACGCCTGCTTGACTATATAGTGCGGGCCGGGTAGGTCGTGGGAGTAAACCCCACGTCCGAGTCGTCACGATCCCAAAGAATCGGAAACGGTTCAGTAATTAACGTGTCCGTTAATTATTAATTAATGACTCATTAATTTTTCCCGAGCAGCAAAAATATAGACAACGTGCATAGCTCCGTCCTCGGCTCGGCTCAATCCCGCAACCCGCGGCGCGTCGTGACGAGGCGAGCGAGGAGGAGGAGCGCGCGTGTAGGTCTCCTCTTCTCATGCTCATACAAGTGGTAGAAGAGCTCACCTTATAAAGAGGTGCAACTCTCTCTCAACTTATGCGGTGGGACTAAACTTTAGCCTCACTCACTCCACTCACATGTGTGCATGAATGGGCCAAGAGAATTTCAGAATTTTAGTTGGGCTTTGGGCCAAAAGCCCACTAGCAAATTCCAACAATCCCCCACAAAGTCTCATTGGCACATTTCACCATTTATTTCCAAAACATTGTTTATATACGGTGCTTAGTGGAGACTGTGAAGTGGAACTTCCACTTAGAGATTTATGCTACACTAGATCACAACTTGAATAGTGGACTATGCCTTGAACTACAAGTTTTCTGAGACTAGTTTCACACAAACTCTTGACCGATCTTTGGGCTGCTGCAAGGCTTCCCGTGGGTGGAGCGTATCGTCATACCTGTGGCATTTCATGAATTTATTAGAGAACACCCAATTCTCACAGACTGCGGCGTTAATAAATCAAATTCATATAGGTGTGTTCCTCGAGAAGATGTTACGACGACAACATCTCGCTTACCGAATAAGCCACTTGGAACACATTAAGATAAGTATCAACCTGCCATGCAGATCAGAGAGTATTGCATCTTCACGGAGTGGGATAGTTAATATAGGATACTCTCCTCCCAGTGACCAACAGCTTGTCTCCCACTTCTACTTCACGGGATCTCCGATCACATAGAGTGGGTTACCACTATGGACAACTCATGTGGTGGGTCTCAGACCCATCTCCATCGATGCATTATCTATCACATTACATGATAGACCCTTTGTGAAGGGATCTGCCTAGTTTTTCGATGTTTGGATATAATCCAATGTAATAACTCCGGAGTTCCTCAGTTTCCTGACAGATTTTAATCTCCTCTTCACATGCCTTGAGGACTTCATATTGTCCTTAGAACTGTTTATCTTGACGATCACAGTTTGATTATCACAGTTCATCGGGATAGGGGTATTGGTTTTTCAACCATAGGTAAGTCCATCAATAGCTCGAAGCCACTCTACTTCAACGATGGGCAGTGTCTAATGCTGTGAGTTCTGCTTCCATAGTTGACCTCGTTAAGATGGTGCGCTTGCAAGACTTCCAGAAACAGCGCCACCACCAAGTGTAAAACATAACCACTTGTGGCCTTAATCTCATCAACATCGATATCCATTCGAGTCACTATAACCCTCCGGTACCCTTGGATACCCGGTGTAGTGAATCCCATAGCTCATGATGCCCTTCAAGCAGCGCATAATTCTCTCAAGCGCACGCCAATGATCATCTCCCGTTTTTGACACAAACCGACTCAGCTTGATCACAGCAAAGGAGATGTCAGGCCTCGTGGCACTCGCCAAATACATAAGCGAGCCAATAATCTGAGAATACCTCAGTTGATCTCTAGCAATCCGTCGATTCTTTCGAAGCAACACACTAGCATCATATGGAGTTGGAGAAGGCGTGCGGTCGTTATACCCAAAACGACTCAAGACCTTTTCCACATAGTGAGACTAAAGAAGTGTGATCCCACCATTCTCATCTGTCAACAGCTTGATTTTTAAGATAACATCAGCTACTCCTAGATCCTTCATCTTAAAATAGCGATATAAGAAATCCTTAACCTCCTTGATTAAATCAAGTTTGGTTCCAAAGATCAATATGTCATCGACATACAGACAAAGAATAACTCCTTCGCCCCCACCATAGCGATAGTACACGCACTTGTCACCATCGTTTACTACAAAGCCGGTAGCAGTTAATGTTCTTTCAAACTTCTCATGCCACTCCTTAGGAGCTTGCTTAAGGCCATATAAAGACTTTAACAACTTGCACACCTTTCCTTCCTGACCAGGTACTACAAAACCATCTGGCTGATCCATGTAAATTTCCTCCTTCAACTCTCCATTGAGGAAAGCCGTCTTAACGTCCATTTGATGGACGAGAAGACCATGTGAGGCAGCCAGTGATAGTAGCACCAGAACTGTGGTCATCTAGCCACGGTGAGTAAGTATCAAAGAAGTCTTCACCTTCTTTCTGGTATAACCCTTAGCCACAAGCCGTGCCTTGTACTTTTCAATCGTACCATCAGGTCTAAGCTTCTTCTTGAACACCCACTTACATCCTACAGGTTTGCACCCATAAGGACGGTCGGTGATCTCCGGGTTCCGTTAGCTAAGATGGAATCCATCTCACTACTGAACAGCTTCCTTCTAGTAGTCGACATCGAGGAGATGCATAGGCTTGAAATAGTCTGGGTGTGTCATCCACAAGGTACACAATGAAATCATCACCAAAGGACTTTGCAGTCCTCATCTCTTACTCCTTATAGGAGTTTCATTGTCACCCTCAACTGGATTCTCAACGTGTTCCATCGCAATGGTGGGTTCAGGAATTACAGTGAGTTCCTCACTAGATGGAATAGGTATCTCCTGATTTGATGAACTTGACATATCCTTCATAGGAAATATGTCCTCAAAGAAAGTTGCATCATTAGACTCCATAATCGTACCAACATGCATGTCGGATACCTCAGATTTTATTATCAAAAATCTATAGCCAATGCTGTGAAAAGCATAGCCCAGAAGAACACAATCCACGGTTTTTGGTCCAAGCTTGCGCTTCTTGGGAATTGGTATATTAACTTTTCCCAAACAACCCCAAGAACGTAGGTAAGAGAGTTTCAACCTTTTCCTTTCCCATTCCTCAAATGGAGTCATGGTCTTATGCTTTATGGGAACTCGGTTTAGGACATGACCGCGGTCATTAGCGCCTCCCCACCATTCCTTGGAAAGACCCGATGTGTCTAACATGGCGTTAACCAAATCAGTTAGAGTTCGGTTCTTTCTTTCGCCACCCCATTAGACTGAGGTGAGTAGGAGGCGTCCTCTCATGGATTATACCATGTTCCGCATAAAACAGATCAAATTCATTGGAAAAATACTCTCCACCACGATCGGACCTAAGCCGTTTAATTTTTCGATCAAGTTGGTTCTCTGCCTCAGCTTTATAGTTTTTGAAGAAAGTTAAAGCCTCATCTTTTGATTTCAGAAGATACACATAACAATATCTAGTGGAGTCAACAATCAACGTCATGAAATATCTCTTTCCACCTTTTGTCAACACGCCATTCATCTCACAAAGATCAGAATGTATAAGCTCTAATGGTGCCAAGTCTCTTGCCTCTGCAATCTTATGGGACTTGCGAGGTTGCTTAGCTTGCACACATACTTGGCACTTAGAGCCTTTGACAGCAGAGATTTTTGGAATTAAATTCAGATTGGCTAGCCGCGTCATGCAACCAAAGTTAATGTGACAAAGTCGTGAATGTCAAATATCAGACTCATTGTTGTGGCAAACATTATTAATAACTTTAGTGCAAATATCTGACAAAGATAGGCGGAACAAGCCTCCGCACTCATAGCCTTTTCCAACAAATTGTCCACACTTGGAAATTACAACTTTATTGGACTCAAAAACCAACTTAAAACCATCTCGACTTAAACGGGAACCGTTAACGAGATTTTTATTGATGGACGGCACATGATGAGCGTTCTTGACGACGGTCTTCCCAAGTAAACTTCAGATCGACCGTACCAACACCTCGAGCGATGGCATGTGACCCGTTCCCCATCAAGACGGGAGAAGTCCACGTGGCCTCGGTAAGAAGAAAACATGGGCGTCAAGACAAACATGTACATTGGCACGGTGTCAATTAACCAATCGGGATTGAAATCTTGAAAGGATGGTAGGAAAATTACTGTACCTGATTCCTTCATATCAATATCACCGATGACAACATTAGCAGACTTGCCGCTCTTCTCATGTTCGCGGCCTCAAATCGGTTAGGACACTTGAACCCGGTGATTAGGATCACCGCAGACATGGCAAAGTCCTTCCCTTCTTATGAGAATTCTTCTTGAAGTTGGTAGTATATGATGGCTTGTTCTTTGTATCAAACTTGCCTTTGCCCTGAGTTTTGTTCTTGTTGTTTTGAACTTGTTGGGCTGGAAGTTCTTCTTACGTACCATGTGGGCACTAGAAGCTCCCTCAAAGAACTCGAGCACGTGTGTCTTTTGCTCTCGCCTTCTCTTCAACATCAAGAGTACCAATGAGATCCGTGAACGGAAAACTCCTGTCTCTTGTGTTTCGTGGAAGTAGCAAAATTGTTCCACGAAGGTGGAAGCTTGGCAATAATGCCTCCGCAACAAATTTGTCCGCAACACACACTTGAAGTGCTCAAGTTCTTTTTGAAGCAATCAGATCTCATGAGCCTGCTGTACAACAGAGCGCTCATCAGTCATCTTGTAGTCATAGAATTGCTCCATGACGTATAACTTCGCATCGGCGTCCGAGGCACCAAACTTGGCCTCGGCGCAGCCCACATGTCCTTGCCGTTGTCAAACGACATATCTGAATCCACAATGGAATCATCAAGAACACCCGTAAGAGCGCCTTTAAAGAGAGTATCGATCTTCTCAAAAGCTTCCAGCTGTGCTGGATTAAGATCGCCCTCAGGCTTGCCCTTAATGGCGTCATAGCAGCCCACGGTCTGAAACCAGTAGACTGCTCTCGTGCGCCACCTCTTATATTGCGCAGGAAACATTTGACCATCACAAAAACAAAACAAAGAAGCAGGAAACACATATGCATTGCTAAATATTGATTATTAAGGGGGCAACAAGATAATCTCTCAGAAAACGAAGACCTAGATAAAATGGGAAACAGAGACATGAGGCAGGTAGATTGCTAACTGGTAGTGAGTACTAAGAAGACTCCAAGAAGCCTGCATAAAAAACCAAATTCAGTTCTCCAGTTGAAGGTGACATGGGGCAGAATAGTTAGCACATATTTCAAACACACCAAAATGTTTTGGTAATTTTGGCACCGACTCACAATAATTCATTAATTCTGAAAAGAGTATCACCACAAGCATAGATTTCATACAACTATGTAACAGCCAGAGATTCTAAATTAGAATTTTACATGCATCAACAACGAAGCTAGTAGACTCACAGCCGATCCAATTCATACATACTGTAGTTCATGAGGATACAAACATGTAGGACATTATGAAGCATCAGCTCAACCAACAACCTTCAGATAAAAGGAAAATCGTTCACAACATAACCCTCTAGTGTTGAAAATAAGGCATGCGGAACAAGAGTTTGTTTGAGCTGAAGCCTAGTAGGACCGACGCCTTTGTGATGGAAACTGGCAACCAACTTGCCATTCATGTCGACCTGCAGTAGCCACCCAGCAAATCTGAGCAGCACAAACAACTCGCCATCCCTAGGTACGACTACCACATTCCAGAAATCTTCATGACTCCCACACTGTGCCCTGATCTCCATAATCGGCATTTCAATCTGGCACTTGAAGGTCCAAACCTCTCTTTCATAGTCCTGCTGCAACACTCAGATATCAACGACTGTCCCTTCCATGTTAAAGATGGACATGCCGAGCATGCCATCCATCTCAAACAGCTCATGGCAGCCAGGAACAACGGCACCGCACAATAACCGGAATGACTCAGTTGTGGTGTCGAACACGATTATCTTGCTGCTTTCGCTCTCATGCTGCCATAGGTACCAATATAGGAATGATGCATAACACCATCGCCACAAAAGATATCCTAGCAAGAAGAGGAATGAGCATTGATAATCATCAGTGCTTCATGTGTAAGATGCGGCACGAGACAGGAAAGCATCTCTTTGTGGATTGTCCTGAGGTGAAAGTAGTATGGAGGAAACTAGGGCTTGAACATATCCGAGTGCAACTAGCAGACTGCGTTGCGATAGGAGAGACCATGGACATCCTCTGGCAGGCCGCGGAGAAGGAGAGGCTGCAGATCATAGTGATGTGGTGGCAGTGGTGGAATCAGCGGAACAAAGTGCGCGAGGGGGAGAAGTCCATGGATCACGAGCAGTTCGTCTGTAGGGCTACATGCACGGCGGAAAGCCTACAACGGTTCCCCAGGCCTGGTCCCCACCTCCTCCGGATGAGCTAAAGTTCAACGTGGATGGCGCCTATATACCAGGCAGCCAGCATGGTGCATGGGGTGTTATCGTGCGTGATTCGACGGGGCATGTGGTGGCGGCGCGAGCAGGACGGGTCGACCACGTGGCCTCGGGTTTCGACATGGAGCTGCATGCAGCAGAGCGAGCGCTGGAGGTCGCGGCGGAGCTCAGAGTGCTGCGGCTCACGGTGGAAACGGACACGCTCCTGGTGCAGCAAGCCTTAAATCGCCTAACGCCAGACTTCTCCATGCAAGCCCATGTGATCGAGGACGTTAAAGTGCAGGCGCGCTTGTGGTTTGCATCCTGTGTGTTTGCTCATTGTAGAAGGGAGGCTAATACGGCCGCTCATAATCTAGCTAAGCTTGGTTTGGCTCTAGGAGTGGGAGAGACTCTTGTACTGGATGATGAACTGCCAGCTGATATAGCTGCTTCTGTGTTGGGCGATTATGCCCACAACGTTGAGTAATAAAGCAAATTGCTTGACCTCAAAAAAAAATATAGGCTACCACGGAAAAGCAAAGATGTGGTGTTGAAGTTCAGTTCTCCGACGCCCACCCACCCGATGTTCCTCGGCGGCTGGCCGGACCCCAGTGCAAAGACGTAGCAGTTTTTTTCGCGAATACGCAAGCTGCGTATCTTTGTATTGATAGAAGGAGAATGTAGCATGGGATTACAACGCTTACAAGACCATGTACGCCGGAGGCATGGTGCACGAGCGTTGGAGCAGAGTGGAACCAAGGGTCTACTCAGCCCTAAAGTCTAATCTAGCAGCTAGTCGCCGGGGATGATGTTATGCAGCCCTTTGGCGCCTGCCTTTGCCCATAGGCGCGCCTCATCCTTAATGGTTCCGGAGACGAGGGTGATGGAGGGATTGGCTTGGTCGAAGATGCACGCGTTGCGGTGTTTCCAGAGCCACCATGCCGTGAGTATGATGAGGGAGGAGAGGCCCTTTCGCACGGGGGCCGGCGAGCGGTCGATGCAGGAAGTCCACCAAGTTTGGAAAGGTGTGTCTGCAGATGGAAGATCGACGGCCATGCGAGCCCAGCCGAGAACCTCGTGCCAAACCTGACGCGAGAACGAACAGGCCGCGAGGAGGTGGTGCATGGACTCGAGCTCCTGATCACAAAGAGCGCACGCGTCCTCGTGAGGCAAGCCGTGGCGGGCAAGTCGCTCCGCGGTCCAGCAGCGGTCTTGCATGGCAAGCCAAAGGAAGAACCTGACGCGGAGAGGCGCCCATGGACGCCAGGTGAGTCGCCAGTGGGGGTCTTCGCAAGCACCAAAGAAGAGTGCCTTGTAGCAGGAGCTCGCCGAGTAAGAGGCGGAAGCAGTCCAACGCCAGGAGAGCACGTCCGGTGTGGAGGAAAGTGGTGTGTGTCGCACCAGGTGCCACAGGTCAACGTATTGCACCATGGCCGCCGGGCCAAGTGCGCCTCGTATCTCCTGGACCCAAGAGCGCAGGTGAAGGCCATCGCGCACGCTGCGGTCCTTGCGGAGGCGCCGTGGGACGAGGGTGTAGACGAGAGGGGCGATCTCAGCCACGGACTTGCCGTTGGTCCAGTGGTCAGTCCAAAAGCGACAGGTGTCGCCTGAGCAAAGCTGCCAGCTTGTGGAGGCGCGGAAGATGGCGTTTGCGTCGGCGTCGTGGGGGATAGGAAGGTTGCTCCAAGGTCGTGAGGGGTCTGTGCGCTGGAGCCACAGCCAGCGAACGCGCAGGGACAGGCCCGTGCGGTAGATGTCGCGTATGCCAAGGCCTCCGAGGGAGATGGGGCGGGACACCCGCTGCCAGTTGACGCGGCATTGGCCTCCGTTGGCCTCCTTGTGGCCCGCCCAAAGGAATCCGCGGATGATCTGATTCACCTTCTTGATAGCCATTTTGTTGAAGGCGATGGCCGTGAGGAAATGCGTGGGGATGGCGCAGAGGACGTGCCGCACTAGGGCAAGGCGATCGCCTTGAGAAAGCATGGAGGCTCGCCAGGTGGAAAGCTTGCGGCTGAGCTTGTCGATGAGTGTGGAGTGGAGTTGTATGTGTTTCTCCTTCTCTTGTGAGTTGTTGTTGGTAAGTGGTCTCCCACCGCGCCCTCCCACCGCGCCCCTCGCTCCCACGCCGGCGGCCACTCCAGCCCCGGCGTCCACCGACCTCGGCGTCGGCCACTCCGACCACGCCGCCCAGCTCGCCGTCATGGCTTCCTCCCCCTCCCCCTCCCCCTCCCCTCGCTCCCCGCCCCCACGCCGTCGGGCGCTCTCGCAAGGATCGCTGGCTCAAGTCCAGCCCCTCGGCCGAGGGATCCCCCCTCTCCTACCGCCAGGCCCTGTGCCGATCTCCGGCTCCGGCGCCCCGCAGCTCGTCTCCCCCGTCGGCGACACGACCCTCGTCCTCCCCGCTGGCTGCGCGCCCTTCGCCGCCCGCCACTCGCCCCCCAGTCCGCTCTGAGATCTGCCGGATGCCAACGGGCTTGGCGGGCTCGCATGACGCATGGCAGGTTGCCAGGGGCCGCCAGCGCCCGCGCCCGCGTGATCCCCGCCGCCAGCGCCGGGGCGCCGAGGCCCGACCTCGCCCCCGCCCCTCCTAGCTGCGTGAGGGGTACTGCCCGCGCTGCCTCGACGCCCACCCGCGGTCGGAGTGCCGGAAGGATATCCGCTGTGCAAGGTGCCGTTTTTTCGGCCACATCGCTAGGCAGTGCCATCTCCCCCGGGCCGCCCCTCCCTCCGCCGACAGCCGCTCCCCCCCTCCCCTACGGCGTCGAGTCCCCTCCCCATCGACGGCCGGCGACCGCCCTGCGTCAGATGGCTTGGCAGCATCCACCCGCTCTTCGTCCGGGCTGCTCACGCCCGCGTCCCCCGGGCACGCATGCGCCACCAGCCAGCGCCCCTCGTCGGCTTCCCCCGCGTCCTCCAGGTGGACCGCGACGGGCCCTCTCGACGACCCCTCGCCGGCGACTACGGCGCCTACGACGTCCGCGCGTCCCTCGTCGCCGGCCTCGGTTGGTTCCTCCGTCACCACCCCGCTCTCTGGCCACCCCGCTTCCCGCCCAGCCGCAGTTGTGTGCTACTTGCCCCGCTCCCAGGAGGTCATCGACGCCGAGCGCGCTCTAGAGCGCGCGCTCCTCGTCATCGTCGCGGGTCGGCGCACTGGTGTTTCCCGCGAAGAGATTGCTGAGGCCCTTCGCTCCCAGTGCGGGCTGGCCGACGGCGACTTCTCGGTCCACCGCCACGCCCCGGAGGACTTCCTTGTCCGCTTCACCGACCCCTCGCTCCGTGCCCGCGTCGCCACCAGCCGGGTGCGCACGCCCCGCTTCCGCCTGATCTTCCACCCCTGGGGCCGGACCGCGGGCTCAGAGCCGGTGAAGGCGCGGTTCCTCGTCTCTCTGGAGTTGTTCGGTGTCCCGGACCACGCCTGGCACCGCTCCGCCGCCGAGACCCTGCTCTCCCCGTTCTGCAAAATCGAGCACCTCGCACCGGAGACACGGGACATGTCTGACATGTCCGTCTTCAAGCTCACGGCCTGGACCATCAACCCCGACGCGATCCCGCGCTCCTCCGAGCTGCTTGTGCAGGACGACGACGCGGTGGACCTCGACGCCGACCCGGATCGTGCGGAGCGCCTTGCGCTCGGGCTCGCGCGCTTCCCCGTACGCATTCATGCCGCCTCCTGCCTCGACTACCGCCGCCCATCTCCGCCCCCGCCCTCGCCGCCCTCCGCCGGCGATGCAGGCTCGGGCCCGAGCCCTCCCCCGCTCCCCCCATGTTGGCCGCGCCAACATGACTTCCCGCCCGCGCAGCCGGACAGTGAGCGCCCTCCTCCTCCTCGTCGGGACGGCCGCCAGCATGGTCGCCGCCGAACGCACGCGCCTCCGCCGTGCCGTGTTTTGGCCGGGATCCTGGGACCCCACCCCGGCAGCATCCCACCTTTTGACCGGGTCCCCGCGCGTCAAAGGCTGGGCTCCTCCGTCGTCACCACTCTATCCACGTTGTTGGCCCACCCCAACAACCCTCCGCCTGCTGCTGCGGCCCACCCATCCACTCCTGTGCTTTCCTGCGGGACCCAGGGGGATGGAGATGTGGGTGATTCAAACAAGCCAATCGTGGCTGAGCCTTCTCCACAAAGACTACTGGATCGCGCCGTTGTGTCCCCCCCCCCCACCCTGACCGCGCCTCTCCAGCTGCCACCCCTCCCCGCCCTTGGATCCCGCGCCGATCCCGCCTGGCTCGGATTGGGTGGCCGGCTCGGCCTCGGATGCCACGACTGGCGAGGCCCTAGCCTTGGATACCGCTGCTATCGCCGATCGGGCCCCTGGGGCCAACGTGCATGCCCCTGTCGCTTCCCCTGGGCCCGCGCCCATCCCGTCGCTACATGGCGAGCCCCCCTGCACGGCGATCACCCTCTCTCCTGCTGCCTCCAACCCTGGCACCAGCTCCGCCCCGCCCGACGCTACTTTTGAGGCTCGGCCAACCAACCAGGAGCCATCTACAGCTGGGAAGGATGACCTGGCCATGCAACCCATGCAGGCTGCCGCGAGCGACGCGCCCCTTACCGCCTTTGTCGACGTGATTTCTGTCAAGGCATCCTCCATTCTGCCTGCCCCCAGGCCACGGCGTAGGAAGAAAGATCTGCCAGCTAACTTTACACCGAGGCGCAGTTTCCGGATCGCCCACGCTGATCTTGGCCTCAGCTCCGAGATGAAGGCGAAACGGGTGCTTCTCCGGCGTCTTGGCCTCATTGCGGACGATGACGCTCCCATCCCCAACGACGTCCTCGACAAGTATGCCCTTCTCTTCGAGCAGCCCCTGCCCGTCGACGTCCTGCGGGCCTTCGCGGACTTCTTTGGTTGGCAGCTTCCCTCTTTGTTGCCCGAGGCGACCCGTGCGGCAAACACACTTCTCATCGAGGCTTAGCGCCCTTCACCTTGTATCTCGAACGCCTACATCCTCTTTCTATGGATTACAACTTTAAAGCAGTCTTTTGGAACGCTCGTGGCCTCAACTCCGTGCTGCTTAACGGTTGTTCGCAACGTGATCACCGCTGCCGCCCCGTCCATCGTTTGTCTACAAGAAACTAAGCTAGCGACCGTCACCGATTCCATTGTGCTTGACACGCTTGGCCCACTCTTTGAGGATTACTTCTTCCTCCACGCCACCGGCACCCGTGGGGGCATCTTGCTTGCCTGGCGACGATCAAACCTCTCCCTCTCGAACCCTCTCGTTGGCACGCACCATGTCACGGCACTGGTCACTCCCCAGGCTAGCGATGGCCACTGGTGGATCACCGGGGTCTAAGGACCACAGGACGACGGGGCCAAGCTCGAGTTCCTGGCCGAGCTGCACAACGTGCGCGAATCCCGCATAGGCCCGTGGCTCATTGGTGGGGACTTCAACATGATCCTCTCGGCGGCCGAGAAGAGCAATGATAATCTCAACCACCGCATCATGAGCAGGTTTCGATGATTTATTGCCGGCGAGGAGCTTCGCGACTTATACATGCACGGCCGCCGTATATCGGGTCTAATGGCGCGACCACCCAACCCCGGTCCACAACGATCGCATCCTATGCACCTCCGGATGGGAGTCTGCCACCCACACCGCCTCCTCATTGCCTCTCTTCGGCAACATCGACCACCGCCGCCTTAGTCGATCGTGTGGCGCGGCCACCCAGAGCTAGACGCTTCCATTTTGAGAGATTCTGGTCAAAGCTTCAGGGCTTCCATGACGTGGTTTCTGAGGCGTGGACTTCCGCTGATCCTTTCCGGAGGATCGTGACACGTCTCAAGGCTACGGCGAGACAACTGCAGCGCTGGAGTACGCGCACAATTGGTAACGTTTCCCTGCAGCTCAAGGTTGCGCGGGAGCTCATCGCGCGCCTAGACGCGGCGCAAGACTCCAGACCACTCTCCCATCTCGAGACCTGGCTACGACGGAGGCTCAAGGCTTCGTACCTGGGCCTCGCCTCCCTTGAGAGATCGATCGCGCGGCAGCGGGTGCGCCTTTCCTGGCTTCGGAGCGACGACGCTGCGCTATCTTACTACAAAATCCATGCGGCCCACCGTAAGCAGCGCAACCTCATGACGAGCCTCCAAGTGGGCCCCAACACTATCACCGATCACGACGCCATGGTTGACGCCGCCTTCGACCACTTCTCTGAGGTGCTCGGTACCGCTTCCGAGCGAGATATAACGCTCGATCTCCATGCCCTTCAAGTCCCGCAGTTCGACCTGCTTGTGCTTGACGAGCCCTTCACTGATGACGAGATTTGGGACGCCGTCAAAAGCCTGCCGGCCGGCAAGGCGCCCGGCCCCGATGGCTTCACTTCCGAGTTCCTGGTGGCTTGTTGGGACACGATCAAACATGACTTCCGCGAGGCTTTCGACAAGCTATACTCCTTGAACGGCCGCAGCTTCCAAAAACTCAACGAGGCTTTGCTTCCTTTGCTCCCGAAGCGTGCGGACGCAAGATCGCTTTATGACTACCGGCCGATTAGTCTCGTCCACATTTTCGCCAAGCTTGTCGCGAAGCTGCTCTCCCTTCGGCTGGCACCCCACCTACGGTCCATGGTCTCTACAAACCAGAGTGCTTTCATCAGTGGACGGTGCATCCACGACAACTCCATGCTCGTGCAGCAAACGGCCCGTCTCTTACACAACCTCAAGGCGCCATGTATGCTCCTCAAGCTTGATATCGCGCGGGCTTTCAACAGCGTGTCCTGGCCTTTTCTCCTCCAGGTCTTGACGCACCTTGGCTTCGGGCCACGCTGGCGCAAGTGGATTTCTATCCTTCTCTCCACGGCCTCGACGAGGGTGCTCATCAACGGTCACCCAGGCCCCCCGATTGATCATGCCCATGGCCTTAGACAGGGTGATCCGGTATCCCCCATGCTTTTCACGATCGTGATCAACGTCCTCAACACCATGATGTTACGGGTTGTGGACACCGGCCTCCTGCACCGCCTCACCACCCGGCACGCGGCATCCAGCATATCTCTATACGCGGACGACGTCATCGTTTTTTGTCATCCGGACAGCCATGACATCGCTGCCGTGCGCACCCTACTCCAAGTCTTCGGGAGGGCTTCTGGGCTGCACACAAACTTCAACAAATGCTCAGCAACCCCGATCCAGTGCACTGACCAGCACATCGCTACGATCACCTCCGAGATGCAGTGCCCTGTGGCCCACTTCCCCATCACCTACCTCGGGCTTCCTCTCGCCGTCCGCAAAGACGTAGCAGTCAACTTGACTGGTCAGAGTTTGGATTCCGGCAAGGGTACGTGAGTAGTCTATACTCCCCTGTAGGGGGGTAAGGGTACATTCCCAAGAACGGTTTGTCAGAAAGCAGCGAAAGGGGAGCATACTGACGAGTCACCGGGTTGCACATAGCGAATTGCGCGCTGCCTCCAGAGACGACGAGGAGGCCGTCACAGGAGGCCTCCAGAAAGAGGTGGGAGGTTTGACTAAGTCGCGCGGCGGATTGGATCTCCTCGGCGGCGGGGAGCCCTGCCCGGTGATCGAAGGGGATGATGTCCAGGCACTCGACCTCGTCGTCGTCGTCGCTGAGCTTGTAGCAGTAGAGTAGGGGGAGGGTTGGCTGGCGGGCGTGGTGGGCGAGGAGGAAGTCGCGGGCGGAGGTGGGCAGGTGGCGCTGCGCCAGCCGCGGCAGACGGCGCGGCAGCGGAGGAGGGATTTGGGGGGCAGGCGGACGAGGATCTCCCGGATGAAGATCTCATCCGGGAGGCCGCGGTGGGGAGGCGTCGCTCCTGCTCTTGCGGCCTCCGCCATGGCCGCCGGCCAAGATCTCGTCCTGGTTCTCGATCTGTCCTAGGACGGAGGAGTGAAGTGGTCTGGTTCTTTGTTAGTCCAGCCACACGTCAATCCATTTCAGCTCACGCATTGCACGTAACCTACTAGCCCAGAGCTTCACGCATTCCGGTAATGGGCCGCCATGTAGACGTTCCCGGACCTTCCTACTGCTTTTGGAATGCTCCACGCCCTATTTTTCTGTGTTTCCAATTTTTTATTTTAGTTTTTTTATATTTCTATTTTTTCCCTTCGCTCAAAATCGCTAAAAAAATAAATCATTTCAAAATAAAACCCACGAACATTCTCAAATTCGTCTTTTTTAATTCATAAAATTTTGTCAAATTCGTAAATATTTTTCCAATTTTTTATTTTTTTATAAAAAGTGAGTATTTTTAAAATCCACGAAATTTTTTTAAGTTCATTATTTTGCAAAACATCCTCAATATTTTAAAAATTTACGAACATTATTAGAAATCTTGATTTTTTTAAACTTCCTAAAAAATATTTCACCAATTTTTATAAATTTAAAAATCCATTAACTGATTTTGCTTCTCAAGCCAAAAGAGCAGCAGTAGCAAAAGCCAGAGAAAAATGAGCTAAAGGCGCCCAACCAGCAAATAACCGAGCAACCAGCCGGCAAGGGGACGAGCACTAATGCGCCGCGGCTCGCGAGTCTGCATGAGCGTCATAGTGTCATGTTTCAGCATAAAAGCAGGGGAATAGAAGCTCCCTTGCAGAGCCACCAGAGAGGATTTTTTGAATGCACTTTATAAAACATATCAAAAAATGAGTTTTTATGTTCTGAAAAACCGTGCACATGGATATTGGTTATAAGTTTGCTCATGTACATTTTTGTGCAATAATATGAGCATTTGTATCATGTGTGAAAAGAGAAAATAATATGACCAAAACACCCCCACGTGCACCCTGAAATATATTGTTTCAGCTTCTCCAGCACCCGAGATACACTGTGAACAATCTAGTCATCTCAACAGCGAGACGGAAATGTACAGGATGGAAAACACAATGGCCCGGATGTTGCGAATACGGAGATCGACTTCCATTACTTCCAGGTGTGGTGAAAGTAATGGAGGTGGCAACGGTTTGTTCTAAGTCCCCGCAAAAAAAGAAAAAAAAAATTGTTCTAAGAGAGAACGTACCCGTTCTGCGCTTCTTGCCATCATCTGAGAAAGGTTTTTGCAAGCAATTACGGTTAACAGGTTGAAATTGTGGATGGAGATACTCATATAGGTAGGGCGTGCGTGCGTGTGTGCATTTATAGAGATGAGTATATGTGCGTGTATATGAGTATTTGCCATTGTACTGTGTTAAAAAGGGTAGAAACTGTGGATGGAGTGACGTGCATCAAGCAAGGCTGCGTGCGGCGGATCTCCTTGGGTAAAAAAACAGAAGTTTGTAATTTCCAAGTGAAAAATTTGAAGGATGTCTGCAAATGTACGAATGTATGGTATTTGGTTGTAACACAAGTACAGATCCATGAGGACTGCACAAAGTAAGTGTCGTGAGGACTTCTTCTCCAATCTGAGGTGTGAGCAATGACCAATCAGTGAATTGAGAATTTATTTGTTTGTTTCATTTTATTTTTGCAATTTCGCCTTTTTGCATGTGATGTACGTGGAAGTGCAGGTAAGATGCAGTGTCATTATAGTCCAAACCATGAGCTGGTCTGATTATTTTTCAAGTAAGTATCGATTAATGATGAGGTACCAACATGATTCTCATTTTTGTTGTTTTTCAATCCAAATTTCTATAAATTAAGTCAAAATTTTGAATTTCAAATACTTGCTGGATTTCAGTCAAACTGAAATGAAATTTCCAGCCATTTGGCAAATTGGAAACCAAAAATAAACTTAACTTCAAAAATTCAGTGGTGCCCAAAAAATTTCCGAAACCTCTGTAGAAGCTAGGGGCAAATATGATCATCCTTCACTTGATCATTGGTTCTGAAATGGCTAGAATAGCCTGTACCAGCCAACATTATATAATCCCAAAAATGTTAACATTATACTCCCTCCGTTCCTAAATAATTGTCTTTCTAGAGATTTCAACAAGTGACTACATACAGAGCAAAATGAGTGAATCTACACTCTAAAACATGTCTACATACATCCGTATGTTGTAGTCCATTTGAGATGGCTAGAAAGACAAATATTTGGGAACGGAGGGAGTATAAGACAACCTCAAACAGAATAATTTAGTAAATTGATTGATTTTGCATCCATGACCTACCAATATATATCTTCAGGGGGAAAATGCAGGCCCTTATACGACATCTTACCGGGAAACCTAAGTAATTTTGGAAGGAAATTTCTTTCCTTGAGGTAATATATACGCGAGGCTCTGCTATAGGTGATCCCGAAAGAATACACAGAAATCTGTCTTGGTAGGGTTTCATCAACAAAACAAAACTTCTCACAAGTTCATCGAAGATGATGCAAGGTTAGAGTACGTCCATTCTCAAACCGATCACCAACAACAGAACTCTTGACTATTGACAGTAAATTTAACTGCAGATAGCAGTAACAGAAACTAGACTGTTCCTAGTGTCTTAACCTGATCATGCAGAGAAAGATGGTCTTTCTTGGACATGACACGGCCCTGCGCACATCAGATTACAATCATAGGCGCACGAGCATACAGGCACTGACCAAAAGACACCACCGAGCTATCTACGATGAAATGATGCAACAGCTGCTAACTACAATACTGGTCATGACCAGTTGCCTTTTTGACTCACTATCTACAGATGGTCAGGTATCACTCCCTGTCCGAACAGGACGACCGAGTCAGGATCAGTCCGTCTGCGCTACCGCTATATATCTTCAAAGGCACTGCACGGCAAAAGAAATTTGGTGCACTAATTAAAACAAAACAAAATAAAGATTCATTTGAGATTAGCGACATCAGATGTATAGAGAACCTAACTTCTAGCAACAGGAAATTCTGAGCAAGACGCTTAATTACCAGAATAAACGTAACTTCAGTTACGCTTCGGCCATGAGTTATTTTCCTGAAATTTCCAAGGTGCCAGCACTATGCTTGATGGAGCATAGTCAACAGACTGCAGGAGATCTTGGGCCCGTCTGATTTTGTTTACTAGTTCCTGCAGTCTCATCGTGGCCTCGCTAACGATGGCAGGAGGCTTAACTGATGCATGCTCACTTGAGGTCTTGAGTTTCTTAAAACTGGGGGGACTTGATTGCTCATTGGTAAGGAACTGAGGAGACTGTCCTGAATTGGCCACAGGAGACGTCGGACTGTCTGCTTGGCTGTTCATGCAACATTCACCAGTTTCATTGGCTGCGAGTTGCACTTTTGAATTGGTGACCTCCAGAGAAGCGTCAGGCTCACTTGAGGTCTTGAGTTTCTTAAAACTGGGGGGACTTGATTGCTCATTGGTAATGAACTGAGGAGACTGTCCTGAATTGGCCACAGGAGACGTCGGACTGCCTGCTTGGCTGTTCATGCAACACTCACCAGTTTCATTGGGTGCGAGTTGCACTTTTGAACAGATGGCCTCCAGAGACACGCCAGGCTCTTCATTCATGCATTTTCGTGGTTCCCCTTCACTGTCTGTTTGACTTTCCATGCAGCACCTGCCATTTGTATTGGCTGGATGTTTTACATCTGGATTGACCAACTCCTTTGGTGTATCAGATGCTCCATTCAGGCATTTTCCTATTTCTTGCTCCAATGAATCAAATGATCCATTCAAGCATCTTTGTAGTACTTTGTTACCATCACAAGATTGCTCAATGTCCTCCTCATCAGAGCTGCTACTTAATGTATCTGTATACCAATAGCAAACAAATATTATGGTGCAAAAAAAGTAAGTGCTCTTGTACAAGGTAACTCGAAAAATAATTTGAGCGTTAGTGATGAAGGTTTTGGATAATGTAATCATTAAGATTTCACTGGCAAGTGATGAGGGTTTTGCAGCACTGGCAAGTGGCAAGAGGGTGCATTACAGTGGTGGTTCTGAGGTATTTTTGCTTGAGATTATAGGAGGCTTGTGTGATCATTGTGAAGTTCTTTAAGGCATGTACTGCATTGGTTATTTCCTGTAAAAGGATTAGTTGATGCCTCAATGGGGGTTAAGGGTTTTTATTAACTAGATGATACCCCACGCGTTGCCGCGGAATTGGCTATATAGTTTGTAAAAATTGTGTAGAATACTAATTAAGGAGAACGTCATTTTGGTGACCGAGCTAACTGGAGGTCGAAAATTTTGAAAAAATCAAAATTCAAACTATACGGTTTTAAAAAAATTGAAAAAAAATTGTGCAAGTAAACAATGATATTATGTGTATGTGTGTAAACTTTTAGGATGAAATACCTTGAAATCCGATCTGTATAAAAAAGACAAATTCATGGCCTGGGAGGATGAATAGTATCATGTGTTAAAAAACTCCAGATTTGTTTTTTCTTTTTTGCACAGCCCTCATTTCAACGTATTTTGCACTAAAAAATTACACAAATATCTGTATTTTTCCAGAATTTTTTGAAACGTAAAAGTATGAATTTTGAATTTGGAGGCCTCCATGGAGGCTGAGCTCCAAAAGCAATTTTCGGTAATTAAGTCCTTACAATTTTAACCATGTTTGAAATTTCTGCATAAGCAGAAAATAATCTTAATATGAAAATTGTGCATGTCACAATTAACTGTAATATGATTTAAAACCCACTTAGAATGCACTAATGCATGTTGCATGGTAGAGGATTCTCATGCATATATCAGACAGATGCTAGTGGATCAAGCTATAGGATAAGACTTCAGTATATGTCAGATGAGAGATGGCATTGCTGATGGAGGGGTCGCCCATAGATATGAAAGACTGAGGAGCTGCTGTAGATAAGAACTCTGATGATGACACTGACAAGGAGGAAGACACTCATTTTTTTAAGAGATGGAAGCACTGAGTTTAGGAGACGAGGACGTATTGGCAGTCACTGGAAGCAAGCAGGTAATACTTAGCTCACATTTCCTGACTCCTGTTGATGGAGACAAGGAAGCCAGAGTTATCAACTCCGGAGGATATGTAGATAATGCTTCGTTCAGGAAGATCCCTATTCACAAGGACAAGAGACAGCTAAGCTCTGCCCCTGGTTAAAATGTGGCAGACTAATAGCTCCTTAGAGGTAAACACGCCATTACAACTGAAGAAGAGCTATATCAAAACCATTTAATTTACAGGAAATGAGTGAATAGTAATACCTTGGTTCCCTGCAATCAAACGAGCAGTATGCCAGCATTTGCCGTTTTCCTGGTACAATAAAATGAATTGTTAATTCCACTATATGGGAATGAATATCTAACTAATTGAATAAATAAATACATATTAGTTACATAATTAATTGATACTAAATTTTGCTAAAATGAAAAGCATATTTCTTTGTTTATATTATTTCCATCTTAGAGAATTTACTAACTGGTAAACCATATATAAAGACAAATAATCTAACTGGTAAGCCGTATCAGGACTGACAATCAGATTGTAAAGTGTGGATAGATAGAAAAGTAACAACAACAACAACAACACCAAACCCTTTCAGTCCCAAACAAGTTGGGGTAGGTTAGAGTTGAAACCCACAAGATCTCGAAATCAAGTCATGGTTTTGGCACGTAAATTGCTAACTTCCACACACCCATGTCCATGGCTAGTTCTTTGATCGGGCCAGGCTCAGGCTTGACTATTGAGTGTCAGGCTTTTAGAAGTCCAGCCCAACAACCGGCCCGGCCCAACAAAGGTCCAGGTTTAGTTCATAATTTTGGTTGCGTTGGCTAGTGCATGAAGCTTAATATGGTATCAAGGTCCAAGGTCTCCTGACTTTCACAATTTATCCAAATTTATCCAAAAATTGTTGTTCCCCCTTTGTGTCCACGTATAGGCCACTTGAGCCATACCTCTGAGCCTATCCATGTGTTGACTTTCCACGTTACACATGGTAGCTTCATGCACTAGCCAACGCAACCAAAAGTCTAAACTGATGGAATGGGCTAGGCAATCCACATTACACTTCAACACCTACTAGTACTAAAATTGCACCTCATGTACTCAGTTTTAGTTCTATATTACGCCTATAACCTTTTGATTCCAAGTTTGTCTCCAAGGCTCTAACTTTCTATTAACCCCTGCCCCACTATCGTCGACTAGCACCACATCATCCGCAAATAGCATACACCATGGGATATCCCTTGTGACCTCATCAATCACCAAAGCAAAAAGGGCTCAAAGCCACCTTGGTGCAGTCCTATTTTAATTGTAAAGTATCAGTGTCACCATCACCTGCTCGAACACTTGTCACAACATTATCGTACATGTCCTTGATGAGGGTATTGTACTTTTTTGGGACTTTTTGTTTCTCCAAGACCCACCAAATGACACTCCACAGTATCTTATCGCATGCTTTCTCCAAGTCAATGAACACCATATGCAGGTCCTTTTGCTCCCTATATCTCTCCATAAGTTGTCATACCAGGAAAATGGTTGCCATGGTCGACCTCCCAGGCATGAAACCAAATTGATTTTTGGTCACGCTTGGCATTCTTAAGCGGCGCTCAATGACTCTCTCGCATAGATTCATTGTACGGTTCATCAGCTTAATTCCACAATAATTAGTACAACTTTGAACACTCCCCTTGTTCTTGAAGATCGATACTAATATACTCTACCTCCATTCTTCTGGCATCCAGTTTGCCCAAAAATGAGGTCTAAAACCTTCGTTAGCCATACTATCGCTATGTCTCCAAGGCCTCTCCACATCTCAATGGGGATACAATCAGGGGCCATTGCCTTGCCTCCTTTCATCCTTTAAAAAGCCTTTCTGACCTCAGACTCCTGGATTTGTCACACAAAACTCATGTTGGTATTATAAAAGGGGTTGTCTAGCTAAATGGTAGAGCTATCATTCTCTTCATCAACCAGCTTGTCAAAGTACTCATCGCCATTTGTGCTTGATCACCACCTTCACCAGAAGTTGATCTTCTCTGTCATGCATTTGACTTGGTTGACATCCCTCGCCTTCCTCTCTCAAATCTTGGCCATCTTACAAATGTCCCTTTCGCCTTCCTTCGTGTTTAAACGCTGGTAGAGGTCCTCATACGTCCGACCCCTTGCGTCACTCACAGCTCGCTTTACAACCTTCTTTGCCACCTTGTACTTCTCTCTGTTATCTGCACTCCTATCCACGTGTAGGCGTCTGAAACGATCTTTTCCTTAATAGCCTTCTGGACATTATCGTTCCACCACCAGGTATCTTTAGCTTCGCTTCTACTTGTCACCCCCAAACTCCTCTGAAGCCACCATCCGAACGCTAGTTGCCATTTTCCTCCACATACTGTTTGCATCACCTCCTTCCTCCCAAGGGCCCTCCTTAATAACCGTCCCCTTGAAAGCATGAGTTGCCTCCCCCCTAAGCTTCTACCACTTTGTTCTAGCAACTTTGGCGCACTTATCCCGCTTAGACACAAATCCAAAAGCTGAAGTCGGCCACTACAAGCTTATGTTGAGGGACAACACTCTCTCTAGGTATCACCTTATACAATCTAGGCAAGCATGACTTTCTTCTCTTTTCAAGAGGACGAAATCAATCTGGTTAGTCTTGACCGCCACTAAAAGTCACTAGATGGGATTCTCTCTTTTTAAAGAGGGTGTTAGCTACAATCATATCGTAGGCTAAAGCGAAGCTTAAGACATCCTCTCAGTGATCCTTACTGCCATAGCCAAAGCCCTCACTCACCCCTTCAAAACATGTGTTAGATGTACCCGCGTGGCTACTAAGATCTTCTCCTATGAAGAGCTTCTCGCCAATATAACTATGTCCTCCAAGCCTTCCTAGAAATCCATTTGGGTGCTCTCATAATGGCCTACTTGCAAGGCATATGCGCTGATAACTAAGTCCCCAACGACCAGCTTGACTAGGATAATCCGGTCCCTTGCCTCTTGACATCTACGACTCCATACTTGAGTGTCTTGTTGATCAATATATGCCTACTCCATTTCTGTTTGGAAGTCAAGCTCAATGTAGTTGAAGGGGATTCTTTGTTACTGGTAAAGGCTTGAGACAAGGAGACCCCCCCCTCTTTTAGTTTGATTGCAGATGTTCCAATTGAAATGCTTTAGAAAGCTGCCGCTAACAGCTTGGTACAAGGGCTATGTACCTCTGTATGGGTTGGAGGCATCATCTACCTCCAATATGCCGGTGACACCATCTTTTTTGTTGACAATAACTTGGAAAGAGCACAGAACCTGAAATGGGTTCTGAACTACTTTGAGCAAATCTCTTAATATGGAAGATGATGAGCTACACCCTTCATAGATGTTCTTGGATGTAGTAAAGGTCAATTCCCTATTAAGTACCAAGGAATACCCCTCCAATATGATAAGCTTAGAAGAGAGGATATCCAACCATTGATTGATAAGATTATTAAGAGAATGGCAGGCTGGAGAGGGAAACTCCTCTCTTATAAAGGAAGCTGGTCCTTATCCAGGCCTACCTGGCTAGTATTCCTATTTACTTGCTTGAAGCATCCTCAAATTCCTCAAATGGGCTATAGAACTCATTAACTCTTAGATGGCTATCCACCTCTGGAATGATTTTGAGGGCCATAGGAAAATGCACTTGGCTAATTGGAGATTAGCTTGCATCTAGAAAGAATTTGGTGGTTTAGGTGTGCAAAATTTACAAGACGTTAATATTTGCTTATTAGGATCATGAATTAAAAGATATAACTTGGAGCGGATAAGCCTTGGAAGATGATTATTGACCATTAGTACAAAACTGACAACCCAAATATTTTTACTAGTTCCTCTCTCAATGTCTTCGGATTTTGGAAGGGTGTCATGTTTGTCATAAAATCCATTAAATTTGGGTATAGATGGCAGATAGGCAATGGTGCTAAACTTAGGTTTTAGGAAGATACTTGGTTCGCTACTTCCCCTCTACCTGTTCAATTTTGGCCACTTTATTCAGTCTGCAATGAGCCTTCTAAAACTATTGCAGAGGCCTAAGATGGTAACCAGCTTAAGTTTACCCTTAAGAGAAATTTTACTATCTGGATAGTAGAGCAATGGTTCCAGCTTGTAGGTATTGCTAGAAGCATTTCATTTCATAATGATATTAATTCTTTAGTTTAGCAATTGGAGAACAAAGGTCATTACAATACTAGTTCTCTATACCATGCTATCAATTTTAGCAGAGTGCAGCGTGTGTATCTCCTTGCTATTTGGAAACTGGTAGTGCCCCAAAAAATCCACATGCTCCTTTGGTTGCTCTCTCATAATAAACTTATGACTAGAGACAATCTTAGAAAGAGACACATAATTAAACCCCTAGACCGTCTTTTCTGTGTAGAAGATGAAAATATTCACCATCTCTTCTTTGACTGCACAGTGGCCAAAGCTATATGGCCAGCAATTAGTGAACACTTGGGGTTCCTTGAGGGAGAGACTATGAATCTGTTGCTAGGTTTTGGATTTCTAATAAGAATTCCGATCTTAATATTGTTTGTGACGCTACCATGTGGTGTATTTAGAAGTTTAGGAGATTTTCAGTAACACCATGTGGTCTTCTATCAAGCAGGTTGGGTGGAATTTCTTGAAAACTGTCAAGCTTTGGATGTTCATCCTGGCAAAGGATCAAAGGTAAGTTTGGAGGCCTTATGCAATTCCTTTTCAACCAACTTAAGGAAACCTCAGTTGATTCTGAGCGACTTTTTGTGCCTAGGCTGGTAGAACCTCCTCAGGTGCTGCCAGATCCTATGAACAAGTTGAAGATAACAGGCCTCAAGCAAGCTGTCTTTGGCTCTCCCACACATGAAGAATGGCCTCTGCTAAAGAATGATGCATCAAGCCCTACATCACCTTTGGAGATCACCTGGTCGCTGACGGCTTCAACAAAACATCACAAGATGTCCGACATTTGTGAAGCTCCCTCTTTAGACTTGTTCTTCCTTTTAGATGTAGTTTTTGAGTTGTTGGAATACTTTGGTTGTAGCCCGGATCTCGTTTGTGTGGTTTCATTTATATGGAGCCAGTGAGAGCCTCCCTGTTTTTCTAAAAAATATGTTCGCCAAGGTGGAGTTTGTTGGATGTGTGTCACGTATTTTATACAAGTTGTATTGCTTGGAGTCATACACTCTTGTGCATAGGGTGCAGAGCCACGTTGAAGTCCATAACAAAGATTAATCCACTGTCAGCCTTAGGACTGAGTCAGAGTCATGGAGTATAGTATAGTGGGTAGGAGCCCTAGGAATCTCGTCGAAGACAACAAAGATATGGTTACTCAAGTGCATGCCCCTGAGATGTATAATAGCCCTACGTCCTGCTATGCGTTTTGTGAGAATGGTGATCTGAATGACTTGAATGGTGATCTGAATGTCTTTGGCATAGGTCTTCGAGTCCTTTTATAGGCACCTTTTCTTCGGCATGATGTCTTGATTCTTCGCTTATCTATGTTGAAGTGTATACGTGGATTGCCTAGCCCTTTTCATAAGTTCAGACTCTTGGTTGCGTAGGCCAATGCATGAAGCTTAACATATTAGTTCAGACTTTTGGTTGTGTTGGCTAGTGCATGAAGCTTAACATGGTATCAGTGCCCAAAGTCTTGAGTTCAAGTCCTAGCTTTCGCAATTTATCTAAAATTGTTGTTGCCCCCATCCACTTGAGCCACACCTCCGAGTTTATTCACGTGTTGACTTCCCATGTCACACCTGGGAGGGGGTGTTGAATTGTATGTGGATTGCCTAGCCTTTTTCATTAGTTTAGATAGAATTTTGGTTGCATTGGCTAGTGCATAAAGCCTAACATGGTATCAGAGATCAAGGTCTTGAGTTCAAGTGCTGGCTTTCTCAATCTATCTAAAATTGGTTGCTGACCCCCTCTGTGTCCACATATAGGCCTCTTGGGTCATGCATCTGAGTCTATTCATGTGTTGACTTTCCGCGTCACACGTGAGAGGGGGTGTTGTAGTGCAAATGTAGATTGTCTAGCTCTTTCCATCAGTTGAGACTAAACCTAGGCATGTGCAACCCGGCCCAAGCCTGGCACAAAAATTACAGGTTCGGCTGGGCCGGGCTCGGGCTTTTAGTTTAGGCCCAAAATTAGCCTGGGCAAACCTGACCTGCACAGATCTGGAGACCTGGCAAACACCCGCCGCCCTATAAAACATCTGTTTCCCATGCCTTATCGTTTCGCTCCCCAACGAACCACCTTATCCCCTTCCTCCTAACCCTAGACTGCCCCTTCACACATCCAAGGTTGCTCCCTTTTCTCTGCGGAGGCTGCCCTACCATTCGAGCACGCGCGTTGTCGGCACGCATCAAGGGCTTGGTACACGCGATGGTGGCGCCGCTTAGTATGCGCATAACTCTTCCCTGGCCTTCTTCTCCATCCTACCACCACACAGATTAAATCACACAAAATAGATTTGATACTCCTATCTTTGTTTATTCGACACCCCGTATTCCTTCCCTCTGGCCTATGCTCGATTTGTTGCTACTGCATGGATCTAGCCATGGATTCTATTCTGGAGTCAAAACATACGTGGAGGAGAAATCAATACGGAATAGTATTTTTGTCTCATGTGCTGATGCACTCACGAATGAGTGATTCTTTTGGCTTCTTTCATTTCTCTCTTCTTTCTAAACCATCCAATGGATTTGTAGGCTTGTCAAGCCATGAGCATGTATCATGTACTATTCTCCAACAAGTATTTTTGGACGGAGGGAGTATTTCGTGTAGTTTGTGCGTATGTATGGATCTGAAGATTTGTCCTCCATACTGCTACTGTTGTGTATTTTTTCTGACAAGATGCTACTGCTGATGCTATATCCAATTCATTAGATCTCGTCTCTGATGTATATATATGTGCTCGTCCAGATTTTTTTATAGCTTGTCTAGTGAATGCGCTAAAATATAGACGTATCTCGTTCTACAAATTGTTTGATAACTGTGACTGTCGGGCTTTCGGGGCGGACTCCGAGCTTATGCGTCCGGCTGGGCTCGGGCTTGCAAAACACAAAAAATTGTTTGATCGGGCCGACCTCAGGCATGACTATTGGGTGTCGGCCTTTTTAAAGCCCAGCCCAAAACCCGGCCCGACCAAAGAAATGCCCAGGTTTAGTTTAGACTTTTGGTTGCGTTGGCTAATGCATTAAGCTTAAGATGGTATCAGAGCCCAAGGTCTCAAGTTCAAGTCCTGGCATTCGCAATTTACCTAAAAATTGTTGATGCCACCTCTGTAGGGCTGGAAAAAAGCTTGAAGCTCACGAGCTAAACGAGTAGCTCGTGACTCGGCTCGAATCGACTCGAACTCGATGAATAACGAGTCGGGCCAAGCTTTAGTTTAAGATCATTTATAGATTGAGTTATGAGTTAAACGAGCCGATCTCACAAGTACTCGTGTAGCTCGTTAGGCTCGTACAAAAGATCAGCCAAGCACACCATGCGTCCCTGGCGCACAACACAAGGCCCAGCCGCTCAAGAGACTCACACGTCGCACGCGACGATTTCTCTCCTTCCATTCCCATTCCTAGCAAAGTTATAGACGGCCGATTCCCCTCCTGTCTTTCCTGTTTCTTTCTCATGTGAATAGTGACGGCGGCAGCGCCGCGCCTGCGCTATTGATGGTACCGACAATTGTAAGTTAAGCTGAGATGCTTACAATTGTTTGTGAAGATTGTACATGTTTAATATGTACATTTTACATTCCCAAGTAATCATATTTATCATATTCGTAAGGTTTTATGTCCATATCCTTAACGAACTTAACAAGCTAAACGAGCCAGCTCACGAATTATACGAGTCGAGCCAATCTTGGATTTCGGCTTGTTATAGTAACGAGTCGAGTCGAGCTAGCTCGTTAACGAAACGAGCTTTAGCGAGCCGAGCCAAGCTGGCTCGACTCGGCTCGATTTCCAGACCTACCCCTCTGTATCCACGTATACGCCTCTTGAGCCATACCTCTAGGTCTATTTATGTGTTGACTTCCCGCGTCACATGTGAGGGGTGTTGAATTGTATATGTGGATTGTTTAGCCCTTTCCATCAATTCAGACTTTCGGTTGCATTGGCAAGTGCATGAAGCTTAACAATCTAATCCTCTACAAAATTAGGAACATATCTTCTAGTTACAATAGAATCCTAGAGTTAGCGCGTCCACCCCTATTCCTCCCGGTACCTACCTTTGTCCGACCGTCTCTAGGCCTCATGGACCCTAGGCACTCTGGTAGACTTGGCCTATCCAAGCCCATAGGGTATGTACCTTCGATAGTTCAACACTACTGCCCGACAACCTCATATATTGTGGGGAATGTAACCAATGCCAAAGATAATAGCACAGGCACGCCGAGGGAGTGGGTGGCATGTGTCGGCGCCCGGTCGACCAGTGTGCAATATTGTAGCAATATGAATGAGAGGAGCACTCGTAGTCCTGAAGATGTAGGCCTCATGTTCAAACTCCGTCATCAAACGTCGTACCTTTGTGACATATTGTTGTGATTGTTGTCCATGTATGATCATCTCCCCCTCATATGTCTAACATGCATTGCACTATTGCATATCACCATCAAATAACCCCATCGGATGTTTGCGGGTTATTTTGCAACCGTGGAGGTATATGCCACCAAGGATGCGACACTTTCTTCCTTCCTTTGGGCGTTAGGGGTAAAGAGTAGTGAACATTTTTACTTCAATGATACCCGGACCAAGTAGAATTTTTATATTAGAGTAATTTTTAACGTTTTACCCCCTAGTCTTTAGAGTATCAACAATGACATGATTTATCTATTTTTCTGTCTTTTCCCCACATTTGTGTTTTATTCCATATCATGTCATATGCCACATGACACTAACCCACTTACAACAATAACAACCAAGCCTTTAGTCCACATGGCACTAACCCACTTAAAAGACTAGTCAATGTGTACGTGCAATGCACGTTAATTTGGAAGTATATTAAGTGCATGCGGATATTAAGTAGGATATTATTTGCATGTTATTATGTGATTAGCACTATTTTTGGTATGAAATTAACTATACGATAGACATGTTGAGCGTTCGACATTGAAGCAGTCTAAGTCGTTAGATTGACATGATTTTATGGCCGAGATTAATTAGATCTGCCAATTTGGGTCTTTCTATATTGGTATAGATTAAATTTGTTGGATGCGGTAAACTATGGAATAAGGGCGTGGTAAAAAAAGGAAAAACAATAATCAAGCAGACACTCAGAAAGAGCCACCAACTGTAGAGTAAAAGGTTAATTTTACTCTTGCTAATAAAAAATTCTAGCAGTGCTCTTCTCTACATTTCCATAATAGAGAATCATCCTACACAACATGGATTTGAAGATCCTAGCTATTAGGAATGATCAAGCATGTCAATGGAATGTTACGAGACATCCATGAGAAGGGATTGAAAGCCTGATTACTCTTTTCCCAAAGCAGGGTCACACCGGAATCCATTATCATTAACCAAACAGCAATATCCCAACCACCGTATTTTTGCGTTTTGTGACTTGCGTAAATTGAAATAAATACCCCAAACACCAAGTATCCCACACATTCAACTTCAATAAACAAGAATAACTGTTAGGAATTCCTAGTTTGAAAGCCTGACAACCAATTATAGTTACTAAATGTAATTTTCTACTAAATAATAAACAAGAAGGAATTAAATCATCCTTGACAAAATAGAAGACTGAGAAAACAACACGTTTAAACATAAAAATAGTCCCACCACGGAAAATGGTATCACTCTTCTTTAGGGAAACAAAATGGGTATGTTAACTAATTATCAATCAACGGCTCATTCAGCTCACTATGGTATTTGGAACTATGATGTAGATTTATGTTAGTTGCATATGAACTTTAACATATGATGTAAAACCTTGTTAATTGCACATGATCTTTACCACCCTTGAAAAATGTGTTTGTTGGCATTCGAAAACGGTTTACAGCACTATTGAGAAGGATGAGATCAAATAGGAATTTTTCATCAAGCAATGAATGACGGTTCAATTACCTGTGAAAGAGGGGCGCTCCAACCTTTTTCAAGGGACCAATCCAGTGCTGGCCTCAGGTCCTTGGGATGGGCAACCCAACATCCACCTTCACCTAATGGTATTTCAGGACAAATTATCTGTAGACCAAGTAGAAAAAGTACAATACAACTCATATTAAATGTAACCACCAAATGTAGCAATAAATGCAAGTCTTGTAAAATATACACTAGTGCAACGAAAAACGAAATAAGTTTGTTATCCTTACAAATAAAAGCCAAAGAGAAAACATTACATTACACACACAACAACAAAACTATGTGCGCAGAGAGATGTTCAAATCCTTTTGCTAGAATAGAAAGCATTGCCTTCTTTCGGATGCCATACCCCTCATACTTTGGCTGAGACCAGTCTCAATGTTTCATCTATAGCACCCGCAAAATTTGGTACCAACAACACCAGTGGTAGATATATTTACAGTTATGGTTCTTCTCCTAGTGTTATGAATGTGATTCCTTTTAAAGAAATATCAGTGTCTTAGCATTAAGGATCATTACATGTTTGATAAGTTAAAACTTGTATTGTGGTCCCTTCTCCGTTTCACATTATCGTCATCACCAGTACACACATTAATATTTAGTATAATTTGCAAATATAGCAAGCACAACATGAAATCAGCATGCATGCAACATGTTAAATAAATAATTATGTGCAAATATGGAAAGCATAAAAACTTGAGTCAAAAAAGCAAAATAACTTGTGTCTAATGAAAAAAGGATAATAAATTGCGTCCGATCAAAAAGCATAATAAATTGAGAAATCATTATATGCAAATAAACAAGAATACTCATTCATACTCCTACCCTCATGTGATCTTCTCAACATGAAAATTTTGATAACTTTTTGAACAAAGCAATTAATGAGTTCAAATAACATGGGATAGCTATTTGATTTTACGGAAGGGCCAAGCAAGTGTCATTTGTGTTCACCATAATAAATTATTACCTTAACTTTGTCATCACCCAGCAACTCGATAATTTTCCCAGTCCAGAAACAATCAGTGTACCACCAATCAATCAAGTCACCTACTTTCCAAGGACTGCTTACAACTGCTACAACATCCATTTGCGGCCCATGCTCACGAATATCATTCTCCCAACACCACTGAGGAAAAGGAGGTCGTAGCATGATCTCCCTATTCTGACTTGCTTTCTGATTACGGCATTTTGGGGGAATTTTGTAGAGTCTATTCCATTTCCTTCCTGTCAATACATAAAAGAAATAATTTAGAAAACTAGAGTTGACAGTCTCACAAAAATTATGTGCTATTCCAGGTCTGTTAGCACAATTGTACAGTACTTTACTCTTCTAACCGAAAGTCCAACACTCAAAATCAAAAAAAAAACTGATACATTTTCAACTCAACTTCACACTAGCAGTGTACAACATCTATCAGAATTGAAACACAGCAAAAAATCTTGCTAAGTTGACTTGGTCAATGGAGGGCAGATTCGCCTATTTCCACCTCTAGAGCGGTATCTAGAGCGGCACTTGTGTTGCACTCTTTGTAGCAACGAGGTGGAGTTGCTCCTCCACAACCTTGTGCTGCTTCAGGTGGTACTAGAGCCTTGTTGATCCATAATAGTTCGTTGTTTTCTCTTTGGGAGTGAATTACAGCAAGCAATGAAGCAATTGGAGAAGAGAATAGATGTTGCAGAACAACAAATCAAAGCATCGCGTGAAGATCTTAACCAAAGATTCGATCAGCTGGTTGAGATGATAAGAAAATGTGTTCCCCTGCTACCAATGAAAAAGATCTATCAAAAGAGGAAGAACACGTTCAACGACGAAGAAAGGGATGTAATCTTGGTGCAACACTACCACAAGAACGTACAGTTCAGCATACTTCAAGAAGGCCAACTTATGTTGAAGCTTTTGAAGGTGAAGAATATGATGATGTCCTTGAAGAATCTGATCTCTATGCATATCGAAGAGTACCCAATTGCCAGGTATACATATAAGGTGAACGTTGAGATCCCAACTTTTAATGGAAGGTTGATATTGAAGGGTGCCTTGATTGGTTATATGAAGTGGAGACTTTCTTTGAGGTCATGGAAATTCCGAAAGACCAGAGTTCCTTTGGTCGCGTACAAGCTGAAAGGAGGAGCCGATGCATCTCCTTCAAGAAGAATGCAAGCTTATAGGAGAACTTGGCAAATGAAGAGTCTTTTGAAAGGGGGGTTTTTGTGTGCTGATATGTTAAGATCCTATTTATCCAATTTCAGAACTATGCTCAAGGAAATAAGACTGTTTCATATTACACGGAGGAGTTTCCAATGCTACAAGTAGGGTGCAACCTTGTCCAGACTCAAGATCAACAAGTCACAAGGTACATCAATGATCTCAATGATGCTATTCAAGATCGATAATGCAGCAAATCTGGTCCATTGATCAAGCACAAGCTATAGCCATAAAGGCCGAGAGGTTTGTGAGGACAAAAAAGACAACTAAGACCCCATATCCTCATACCGAAGGCTCATCGAAGAGTTACACTAATAGACCGGAAGAAAAGACCGTTCCACCAAAGGCAAAACGATCGACGCATCCTGAAGCAAACTAGAGGGCACTTAAATGCTATGAATGTGGTGAACACGTATCCAGCGGTTGCCCACTGAGAAAATTTGTTAACACAACTATCCATGATGCATGATGGTGAAGACGATGAGGAAGAATACGAATATGAAGATGTAGAGGGACAAGAGGTTTGTCAAGGTGGAAGGGTGGTATGTGTGATTCAGCGTCTCCTATGCTCCACACCACAACCTTACGACACACAACGAAAGAAAATATTTGAGAGCAAATGCATGGTGGTGACTAGGTATGCAAATTAGCGATTGATAGTTGCAGCTGCGAGAATCTTATCTCCCATAATTTGATGAACCATTTAAAGCTTGAAACTCATGACCATCCAAATCCCTTCACTATTGGGTGGATCAAGAAAGGAGTGAATATGAGGATCACCGTACAATGCAACCTGCTACTTTCTTTGTACAAGAATTATTGCTTAAATGTGTTGTGTGATGTGATTGATATGAAGGTCAACCATGTTCTTCTTGGGAGACCTTAGCAATTTGATCTGGATGCTACACATAAAGGGAAGAAAAAATTCTTATTCTTTTGTTTGGAACAAGAGAAATATCATTATTCTACCAAACCAAATTGATGGTAATAACTCTAAGGAGGAGGGGAGAAGTATGTTAACTATCTCCCACACCTCTAATGAGTTTATGGAAGACTTGAAGGATATTGTAAAAGGAGAAGAGCACTTGACAATTGCATCTCTGACAAAAGGTACGTGGCTTATTAGTTGAATTTCATAACATACTTGGAGAGCAACAAGGCCTACCACCGATGAGAGAAATTCAACATAGAATTGACTTAATTCCAGGAGCAAGTCTTCCTAATCTTCCACACTACCGAATTAGCCCAAAAGAGCATGATATTGAAGGAGAAAGTGGAGGAATTGTTGCATAAGGGGCACATTCAAGGAAGTATAAGGCCATGTGTTGTACCAGCCCTGCTCACGCCAAAGAGAGATGGATCTTGGCGCATGTGTGGACAATTGAGCCATCAACAAAATCACCGTAAGGTAAAGATTCCCTATTCCCGGTCTGGATGATATGTTGGATCAGCTTAGTGGAGCAAGAGTGTTCACAAAGCTAGATCTAAGAAGTGGTTATTATCAAATTCGTATCAGAGCCGAGGATGAATGGAAAACAACCGTAAAGATAAAGGAAGGGTTATTTGAATGACTAGTCATGCCATTTGGATTCTCAAATGAATCAAGTCCTTCGACTCTTCTAGTCCAATTTGTTGTGGTTTATTTTGATGACATCTTGATCTATGGCAAACGAGAAAGAAGCCTTTGATCACATTTGAAAGGTGCTAGGAGTAATAAAGGAAAATGAGCTCTACGTCAACTTGAAGAAATGTGTTTTCCTGCAAACACAACTTTTTTTCCTAGGATCTGTCATAACATGCGACGATATTCATGTTGATGATTCTAAGGTTGAAGCAATCCAAGAATGGCCAACTCTGAAGACCGTTTCGGAGGTAAGAATTTTTTATGGCATTGCAACTTTCTATGGACGATTTGTGAAGAATTTCAACAACTATCATGGCACCAATTACCGAGTATCTGAAGAAAGGAAACTTGCAATGGACAGATGCGGCTGAAGCTAGTTTCAATGAGATCAAGCAAATACTCTCACACGCTCATGTCTTGGTGCTACCTATTTAAACAAGAATTTTGAGTTGGAGTGTGAAGTTAATTGAAGGCAGAAATGGAGTACTTGTCAGCAAGAATCGTATGCAGTTTTCCAAGCTTTAAAAACTTGGTAAGTCTATTTGCTGCCTAAAAAGTTCATCGTTTACACTGAAATCAATCCAGCATTTTAGAAATCAAAAGCATGTTGATCGTATGCTAGCACTCGGGGCAGACCTAGAGCACAAAATAACAAATTTCAAAGAAGAAACTAATATTATTGGATTCTTGATTTCTCAGCATAAAACAATTCCTTACTTTCATCTGGATAGTCTATATACTCCACCTGACACTCCATGTGACCGCTCCTGATACACATATCAGTGACCTGAAAGTAAAATTGAGATGATTTAGCAACATCCAATGTCACAACACAAAACAAAGTAGGCCTTTGTCCAAACAAAGAAGTAAAAATATGCGAGGTGGAACGTACGAGATGGATTATCACAAAATGAGATAAGCAGACTATTAGTTGAGGTACATTTCTTTCAAATGCACATTTTTTACATTTTTTACAGGAAGACTGTATAGTAGCCCCCGAGCACCATGGTTCTAACTCTTGGCTAGAGAGACACACACCCCAACTAAACCACAACACTAAGAGATGGCACACGTCAACGACATGAAATAACGAATCTAAGTGCAGCTGCTAGATGTCTACGTCAAAACCATCATGGATTGTGCCTTAGTCCTCTAGGGTGGACATTATGCCAACAGAAAGTAGTGACACCTTACGAATTCTGCTCTATAGGGTGTCATCCTCCTGTTTGGTAGTCCATTGTCAATCATCAAGGTACCAACCAAACTCATGAGACATGTACTTATTGAGATCTAGTCTGATCTTGATACGGCGGCCACCATGGACTACACTTTGTCAAGCACTAAAAGTACCAAGTGTCGCAAGTGCTGGTATACATATGGCCAAGATATAGCATGAAAAGATGAATCCTCACCTTTAGGCGTGTCCATCTATCGAGTAAATAGCATAAAACCAACACAATTTGGGTTAGGGTTTTGGAAAACCACCACATTTCGACTTTGTTCACAATACTGCCAATAGTGTGCTAATTTTTCATAAAAAACACTGATGGCACAGTTTGTTAGTTTTGGCTACGCATATGAAAAGCCGGGCCCACATGTAAGCATGGACATGGCACAAAAAGTCAACTCCATATGTATTGACCGTTAAGTTGGGTGTGGCCGTGTGGGGCCCACCCATCAGCATCAACCCTCCTCTCTCAAACTATTTGCTCTACAACATTTCCTCAAACAGCTTGCATGCATGTCGGTGCAATTGCAACCGGATCATAAGTTGCTCCTCCTAGCCGCCAATGTGGCAATGCCATGCCACTCATCCCCGTCGCATGTGCCATCGAGGTGGACCACACCACGCCGAGCATCCTGTCACCTGTGCAGTCCTGCCATCGAAAATGTCCCCACTGAGCTCGCGAAAGATGAGGGCGTCGCCGTCGAGCAATTCACCAGCGAGGCGTTTGGGAGGCCGGGCTCCCATCCCTCAAAGCCTCCCTCTTCCTCGACAAATCGTTGTCGCAGCCTCTTGTCTTTGACCTCCCCCTCGCAAGCCCCTAGCGACAGCGACGTGTTGCTGACTGGGCACACCGGCCTCCGTCTCTGAAGATGGAATGTGTCGCAGCCGCACGTCACGATCTTGTCGGGTAGAGCCGCAGCATCACGCGCATACAAATCAAACTGCCCAGAAGACACATGCACGTAGAGTTGACATTGATGGGTCCTTCAGGCTAGGTAGCTTCACACGTGCAGTAAACTAGTACCAGCGGATGCCTGGTCGATCTAGAGTAGGACAACTCGGCAAAACACTCATGAACATCGGGGTCGCCGCAACAGCTGGCACGACATGCTAGCTGTGAGCATGTGCGCGCAACTCCAGGCGCGCAGGAGGAGATCACCAGCATTACAACCAGAGCCCAGGTGAGCGAAAGGAGGTCCTAGAGGTACCAAGTGACGGATAAGATGAAGACCATGCCATCGATTCAGTCCAATCAATTTGGAAGGAGGCTCTACAACAGGAGGTGAAGATAATGGACATGGTGGTTTGGCTCAGGGTGGACATTGGTTGCGACCACAAGAAAAAGTGGACTTTGTTGTTCAGCCAAGGCCGCTCATGGCTGGCAGCGACAATGTCGAGTGTTTCCTGGACGGTGCTCCACGCCAGCTCACCATGGGGGAAGTGTGCCATGACCAACACACACTACGGCCATAGTTGGCAGCATCAGCTCATGCCAGTATTTGAGAGAATGCCTCTAACATCCATGTAACGTCCATCGCCTACAATCTTTATCTCATGCGACGCCTGCCTGACGAGTGGGCCCAACCCATCATAAACGGGATAATTAACCAATTGTGTCATCAGTGTTTTTTGCGAAAAAATAGCACAATATCAATGATGTTGGGAACGAAGTTAAAATGTGGCGATTTTCTAGAACCCTAACACTGATTGTGGTTGTTTTATGCTATTTACTCCCATCTAATCCTATTAATGACAGTATGCTACTTGGCACTCCTACCATTGTCAGGTTGGATGAGCTATGATACATAAGCAAGAGAAAATAATCATTCTAAGAGCAGCTAAAGGCAAAATTGGCGTTTAAATTTGAGATATTACACACATAGCAGGAGATCTCTACAAATGGAGGGTGTCAAACAAAAGATTTTGGAGTTGCAGCTTTAAACTTGAACTTGGCATCGAAAAAATACTTAAAATATAGTGCAAATTAACAAACACGGCAAAATATGAGAATGTCAAAGTTGAATCAATACTCTTGATCATACTCCTGTTCGAGTTTACAAGGCCCTTCTTGAAAGAACACTAGTTCCAAGGCAAAGCAAAGAGAGAGAGAGAATTAGTGTGATTTGATGCCAAAAACGCTCATAACAAGGGAAAAATAGCTTGCATGAATGAAAGGGAATTGATGTCGATTTGGAAACTGAGTAAATACCACCGCAGTTAGGAGGGGAATAGATGAAGGGCCTTGTAATCTCAAATTTTAAGATTTGGAAAGGGGCCTAATAAACCCGAACAAAGGGAGAAACTTTCCAATGAGGTAAAAGACAGAGATATAGCTACATCATTAAGTTACTAAATTATGAAATGTGTCACAGTGACCACAAAAAGTAAATAATACTTCCACTGTTCCATAGTATAGAGCATATAGCTTACTATTTTTATAAGTCAAACCTTGTATAGTTCAATCAGGTTTACTAAGAAAAATATTAACATTACTAAAACCAAATAAATACAATATCAAAGTAGGTCTCATGATGTATCTGATGATATATATTTGGTGTCATAAATTTAGACATTTTTCTCTATATATAAACTTGTCAAAGTTTACCAAACTTAAATCTTCAAAAATTTGTATGCAATACATTATGGAACAGAGGGAGTATAATTTAGGAAAGTATCATGTATGAAAATGCATATGCATAGTAATTTGACAAAACGTACTAAAGAGAGATGTATTTACATACATGAACAAGCAAGGGTTAAAGAAATTGCAAGTTGTACCTTGCAACGGAACCATGCACCCCTGTAACCTACATTATAGGATCTTATCTCTACGGCATCTCCAACTTTAAACGGAAGTATTAGGTCCATTCTGAGCCACCCAACTACAATAAAAAGTTGTGTTAACTACGAAGATTAAGAATCACACACTCAACTAAGTTAAATAAAATGCATACATTAATATCAACACTAAAATACATAAATAAATAATTGTAGGAATTAATCGATGAATCCGCCTATTAACTGAATTTGTCGGGAACACGTTTATCGGCAGGTTAACTAGGGCCATATCTATATATCTTAGGCTACATAGCAACATGCAATGTACTAAATGCCTAAATATGCTATTGTACACATGAATGTAACAAGGAAAATCAAGGGTCGCTAGTGCACGCCATTAATAGGGGCAGGGGCGCCAATGATCGCTCAAGTGCTCGGGGGGGGCGCGAGCTCTGTGGATCGATCGATTCAAGAGGAGTTGGGGCGGTGCGCCCGAGGATCGATCGATCCAAGAGGAGTTGGGGGAGGGGGGCGACGACCTGGAACAGGAAGAAGAAGGGATGCGAGCTCAGGGAGTGGGCGGTGAGCTCATCTGCCCTGCTCTATGCTAGTCAATTGGATCGATCCTAGAGGAGTGAGGGATGGGCGGTGAGCCCGAGCAGGAGGAACAACTGGGTGCCTGGATCCTGGAGGAGTGGAGGCGCCTCTGGCGGACGGCGGCGGCTTCTGCTCCTCGCCTCCTCCAACGACTAGGGGAGGGGAGGGTAAGAAGGGAGGGAACGGGCTTGCCTAAAACGCCCAGTTTCAGGGTAAAGGAGGGAATGAGCGAAAATTTTGGAGCCCGAATTTCTCTCTCCCTCTATTCAATTAATCGGCCCACATGGATAAATCGGCCTGACAGCCGATTAATCAGCTAGACCAACTAATGCAATGGATATGGGTTATCGCATCCGTGACCTGTGGATTCAAAATTAACCGGCCGATTAACTGAAATATCGGCTGATATTTAGAACAATGCCTAATAGTCACTTAAGGCTTAATTAGCCAGAGAGACCAAAGTAAATTGGGGTTAGGGAATTTGATTTGGAAAATATTGTCAGCTTGCCTGGGTTTAGTGGAGATGGCAACTTAGTGAAAGATGAGCTTTGATAGGGGAATTGCAAAATGGGATTGGGTCATAGGCTATCAACGAAATGTACTTTGAAACCACCATAATCAACAAAATGGGATTGGGTCATTCTTTACCACGATTTTATGCCATCCTATAAACAGATGTGTTTCAGTGAAATGTACTTTGAAACCACTATAATCAAGAGATGCCAGGCCTCTCCCTGTCATCGCCCCCTTTATGTAAGATAACAAGAACATCTATTGGAACTTCTTTTAACAGGATTTCCCTTACAGTACACATACGCTGAATGATATGTGATATATGCAACAATAGCAACACGGGGAGAAACACCACTTTCCGAAGTGCCCTACCCTCCTCTACTTGCACTCTAGTAGTGCATAAGTGAAGATGTATCGACATTTAGGAATGTATGTGGTTAATCCAGTTTCTTTTCTTTGCCCTCGACTTAACCACTGGAATGTGCATAGAACAGAGCATAAATCTCATCATGAAACAATATCACCAATAATGACCAATGGAAAACTTTGGTGTGGCAATGACTGCTGGATTTACCTGAATCTGAATTTCTTGGTGTTCCCGACCCGTCCCAAGCCCACGTATCTTGAAAAACCTGAGATTCTGCACAAAAACAAAACGATTTGAGTCGAGAACTACTCTCAACGCGGAACCTGTTAAAACAAATAACCTTTAGGAACTAGGCAGTTCGATGCGCCGTCGATGGGGATTTCTTTTGCCGGTCAACAAAAAGAGATTGGGGATTTTTTGCAGATGAGGCGGCGCGGGGTCGGGGGGGTAGGGAGAGGGCGGAGGAGAGGGAAGGGGAGGCGGCGCACCTGAACTCCGCGGGAGAATCGACCGGCGGAAGACACCACGCGCCGCGCCGCGCGGCCGGGGAGAGGAAGGCCTCCCGGAGGAGGCGGAGGCGGCGCACCTGAACTCCGCGGGAGAATCGACCGGCGGAAGACACCACGCGCCGCGCCGCGCGGCCGGGGAGAGGAAGGCCTCCTGGAGGAGGCGGAGGCGGCGCACCTGGATTCCGCGAGGGAATCGGCGGAAGCGCCGTGCGGCGAGAGGGGCGGGGGCGAGAAAGGGTTTCCGGGCCAAATTTGGAAAATCTGGTGGTTCCTTCCGCCGTTGCAGCGGTGTCGACCTCTCGGCTAATCGGGTTTACAAGCGCTGGCCAAACAGGCCGGCCCGGCACGGCACGGCCCATTCTAATCGTACCTGGCACGGCCTGCCCCGTCGTGCCGGCCGAAAACAACTAGTTAACGAGCGCTCCTTCGGGAGACTCACAACGATCAGTGTCACTTGGCACGCTCTCAGCCATTCACCATGTGTCGCGCTATGAGCACTCCCTTCAGATTTTGTTTTTTTTCCGCACGTGTTATTAGCTTTTTAAACGGTTTTTTCTGGGGTTTTTCGACGTTTTAGTTTTCCAACGTTAATCCTTAGCTTTTCAATCGCGTTTTTTTTCCTTTCGCGAGAGTCACGGCCGTGCCTCTTGAAAACGAAAATAAACGTGTTTTTTGTTTTTTATTTTGCTTTCGTGAAAGGCACGGTTTTATTTCCGCGAGAGACACGGGTGTGCTTTCACGAGAGTTAGGGCCGTGCCTGGTAAAAATAAAACGCGTCTTCTGATTTTTTTTTTCCTTTTGCGAGAATCACGATTTTGCTTCCGGGAGAGGCATGGTTGTGCTTTCACGAGAGTCACGGCCGTGCCTCTCGGAAAGTGAAAAAAATGCGTGTCCTGTTTTTTTCCTTTCGCGAGAGTCACGGTTTTGCTTCCGCAAGAGGCACGGTTGTGCTTTCACGAGAGTCACGGCCGTGCCTCCTCGGAAACGGAAAAAAACGCGTTTTTTCTTTTTTTTTCCTTCCGCGAGAGTCATGTTTTTGCTTCCGCGAGAGGCACGATTGTGATTTCGTGAGAGGCACGGGCGTGCCTCTTTTTGAAAGGAAAAAAATCATGCTCTGGTTCGGGTTTTTTGTCCGCTTTTTTCATGAAAAAAAAGTTTGTCAAAACCTATCAACATGGGATCTAGTTTTGAAGATCTTGACGCGAGGAATCCAATGATGAAAGCGGTTCGAGATTTGGACGCACGGTTTGAGAGATAAAACATTTTGAATAAACGGATCTACGAAAAAAAGGAAAACTCCCAGGTTGCAACAAGTAGCGCGCTGCATGTGCACCACTTGTCACAACCAGGGGAATTGGAGTGATCTTTGCAACGAGTACTCCTCAATTAGTGATTTCGGTGCCGGCCCGTGTGCTGCAGCCTGCAGCCCAGGCATGGCCCAGGTGCTAATTGGGCCGGCCCACTGGCATGCCAGGCCCACTAGTCTGCCTGCTATTTGGCACACTGGGCGTTTTTAGCCTATTTTTCCTGTTGGGCCATATAAAGATATAAAAAAAGGCAATCGGGTCGTGCTGTGCCGGCCCGCGTGCTCAGCCTAGCAGCCCAAGCACGGCCTAGGGTGTGTCGCGTGCTGGGCCTGACCTGTTTAGCCCGTGTCGTGCCTGGCCCATGGCGGACCGTGTCGGGCGTACTCGCGGGCCTGCCTGGTTGGCACGGCCCATTTGGCCAGCTATATTTACAAGTGCACAAAAGTTCAGAGATTTAGCTGTGGGCTTTTCCTGTTGGACCTTTGCAGCAACACTTGACTGCCCCTACAAAACCTAGAGGAAAATGACACTGCTCAACTAAAATAATGACTTCCCTAAAAAACTAAAATAATGGTTGCTACTCAAAAAAATAAAATAAATGGTTTCCTTGAAAAGACTAAAAATATGGTAGCACGAGCTGACAAAGGAATGTCAAATACTCGGAGATGACTCTGAAAACACCTCTCTGGATCCTCGAATTGAAAGAGAGACCAAGAGGGATCAAGAATCCTAATTCTTGCTATTTGCAATGGATCCAATTCTAGGCCATCTAGGTAGAAAACATGAAAAAAAATGCAAAAAAACCTACTTAAAAACTAAGAAAAAATATTTAACAATAAAAATGCCACCAAAATCTAGAAATACATATGTATAAAAATAGCTAACATAATATATATTGCCATGTATTAGCTGATAAAATTGCAATGTTATACTTGTTAAACTACCACACAAAAAGTACCTACAAAAAGAAAAATGCCGTGATAGAGTACAACTTGCAAATTTTTCATGGTCTATGTTAAAAAAAAGTGAACGCAAGCACCTAGCAAAATTGCAATGATTTTCTATTTGCCATGACTTATGAAAAACCAAATTACTGCAGATCTGCCTCCAAGGTGACATAAACCACCTCGGTCTTGGGAATGTTGAAGGAGATGGCCAACTTGCACAAAAGAAGGATTTCTCGTACAGCCAGCCGCTTGGTGGGACAATTTCCCGTGTTGCATCTCTGAGAGTTGTCTTGTCCGGCTCTGAAAAGCCAGACCGTGTGTGGAAGCGGATTAATGGTTGTAGTGATAGACCCATATCCAGAGCGGGAAAAGAGGTTTTTTAAGGCAGTGCAAGCAAGCGATTCCCAATTTTTTTTCATGAGCTGCATCCAACTTCCTATCTCAACATGTGAGCAAATGAAATCTAGCATCGCCAATCATTGATGGGGGCATGGAGGAAGGTTGGAAGAAAATGCACTGGTGTTCTTGGGAGTGGTTATCTACGCCAAAGTTTTTGGGTGGGATGGGCTTCGTGACATGGTATTGTTCAATCAAGCTATGCTAGCACGACAGTGTTGGCACCTCATCATTGAATATGATTCTTTATGGGCGAGGGTGCTCAAGGGATGGTATTTCCGTGATGGCGATTTCTGGAATGCTACAAAACCAAACATCCTCTTCTTTCACATAGAGAAGTTTGCTATTCGGCTGTGAACTCGTCCAGAAAGGAGCTTGTGGGGTGGGGGGTTGTTAATGGTGCCAAGATTATAGTATTAGAGGACAACTGGATCCCCGGCTTCTTGCCTAGTAAATCTAGTCCCTTGCTACCCAACCTAGAAAATACGATATTCAATTCTTGCAATGATTTTTTGTTATCTTGGAATGAAGAGGTTGTCCATAGTTTCTTTGTTGACATTATTGTCAAACAGATCCTACTGGTACCTGTCAGTATTACGGGAGGGGACGATTTCCTCTCATGGTCGCATGACAAGAACAACATCTTATAAGTGAAGTCTGGCTATAATTTGGCCAGGTGCGAGTCTTTCTTTTCTTCAAACAGTAACAAAGGGCAAGGCATGTCCTCTGCTCTTCAATGACGAGAGAAGCACTGGAAGACCATTTGGGCTATAAACCGTCCTAATAAAATGGAGATTGTCCTTTGGAGTGTAACAGAGGATTGTTTGTCACCGGGACATCAAATGGTTAAAAGCCATATATCCGATGACAGTGGCTGTTGCTTCTGCAATCGTACAAAACATATTTAACATCAAAAGTGTCTTTCTGCTCCTGAGCTCAAATGAACAGTAAAATCGAAAAAATTCAAAAAAAATCCAATTTTTTATTGGGAGAAACATTGAGAAAAGTTCTAAGTGCTTGCAAAAATTCGTCATGGAATCACGTTCCTGTAAGGCGTGGCAAAAATAAATAAATTCAGTGCTCCAAAATGCTTTTAAAAGTAGTATTTTTAGTGTACCGATTTTGCTTTTTTACCACGCCTTCTAGGAATGTGATTTCATGACTATTTTTTGCAAGCACTTCAAACTTTTGTAAATGTTTATCAAAAAAAATTGGAATTTTTAATTATTTTTTTATTTTATTTCGATTTTACTGTTCACCCGAGCTCATTTGAGCTCGGGGTGCAAAAACTCTGCGTCCATTTAACATCTCTTCCTTCTATGTCCTTTTGCTCGTTTGGTTTGGTGCCGTGTCAAGGAGGAATTGTGTATCAGTTCGCATAGAAAATCCTTGCAATGCTTTCGACATGTACCAAGTTAGTGCTAGATATATCCATTTGATGGACAAGCTTGGGATAAGATTTTTCGGACGGAAGGAGTAGTTGTGAGCATATTGTAAAAAAAAATTAGTTTTTTGCCGTGGTGTGATTCCGGAATGTATTCAGGATGAACTTTGTACTCATGTTCATTAATCAATTAAGTGCAAACTGTACCTCAAAAACAATGCCCACATGCAACCAAAGAAGCTAAAATACGCTTAAATGCATCCCCAAAGCCTTGCCCCAAACACGTTCCAAACGACCAAACCGTCGTTCCAATTTCCCATCTCCGGCCAAACCGTACGACCTTCAAGAGGCTCATTCTATGGCTCAAATCATTAACCATTTTTGTGCCATCTCAGGACAAACTCCAAACTGTGCTAAATCAACCATTCTTTTTAGCTCTCACGTTCCTCAAGCTATAATTCATGCTATCAGGCAGATTTTCCCGGTTTCTAACTTGGATAGCAGTTTTGTTCATCTTGGTCATCCTCTTGTGCTTCCAGCTAAGAATAGAGCTTCGGCTTACAACTTTGTCATTGAAAAATTTCTGAATAGGCTGCCTACTTATAAAGATAACATGCTTTCCCCCATGCTGCCAGATTAGAATTGATTCGTTCAGTTTTCTCGGCCATACCTGTTTATTATATGGCTAACATCTTGTTTACCAAGAAGATCACAGCTAAATTTACTGCAATCATTAGGAATTTTTGGTGGACAGGTGTTCGAGAAAGTGATTCCAAAGTCTTTGCCTCCGAGTTTGGAAGGATATTTGTAACTCTTAAGGAAGAGGGAGGATTAGGAATAAGGAACTTGAAGGCTATCAATGAAGGTCTCCTCACCAATGCTTGGAGATTAGCTAAGTCTCCTTCTTCTCACTTGCATCTCGTTCTTAAGGCTAAATATTTTCATGATGCCTCCATATGGACAGCCTCTGCTAATTCTCCTAAGTCGGCCTTTTGGGCTTCTATTCTTAAAATTCTACCGAAACTCAAAGTCCATTCTTTTTATCAATTATCTCAAGGCAATATCTCATTTTGGAGCACTCCTTGATGTTATCTTTGGAGATCAGTTCATGATTGTCTTATTCATCAACAACATGGTTTTCAATATCCATCTTTAGTTAAAGATCTTTGGCTTCTGGACCAAAAAACTTGGAATCATGACTTGGTTTGCTCTCTTTTTGAAGAACCTTTGGCCTCTCTTATTGTGCAAACAGATATTATCGATGATGATAGTCCGGATACGCTTTGTTGGGATCTCACTCATAATGGTATTTGTTCTTCAAAATCTGCCTATTCAGGCCATTCCCCGAAATGCACCTTTATTCCTTTGGATCTCTCAAATCTTCTTAAACTCATTTGGAAACAAAAGGATATGCTCCCAGAAGTTAAAACTTTTGCGTGGAGACTGCTTAGGAGGTATCTTCCTACGGGGTTGAGGGCTGGTAGATTTTCCATTTACATTTCAAAAAAATTGTTGCCGATGTGGTCAACAAGAGGATGAGGTCCATTTGTTTTTCATGTGCTCTTTTTCTCGTGCGGCTTGGTTTTCCTTTCCTTGGTTTGTTCGTTCGGATGCTTTAGTCCATGGGCATTCCACCTTGCATTCTGTTCTTCTTGATTTTCTTCGCATTAGGCATCCATATGGTTCTCTTTCTAACATTTTTACATTTCTTTGGTGTCTCTGGAAAGCAAGGAATGATTTTCTCTTTGATAGGGCAAAATCTCTTCCTCATCAAGTTCACATTGCTGCTCTTGCATTAACCTCTAATGTATATGACAATGCCCTTCACTTGAATCAGGCTCCAACTCCGACTCAGTTGTCTTCTAATCAAATTCCTTTGCCTGGCAGAACCCTTAGGTTTGATTTGTTGGTTGATGGGGCTAAAATCTATTCGGATGCAGCTTTTAGGACCAAGAAAATTCCAGGTTTGTTGCAAGGACAGGTTGGCACATGTGTGGGGGTCTTTATTTCCTTACCCTCTAATCGAGGAGAGATCAATGTGCAAGTGCAAGGTTCAGCTCCTCCAACTTCTACTCCTCTGCAAGCAGAGGCTCTTGCACTAAATTTTGCTGCTTATTTTACATCTCAACTCAACATTGCTTAGCCTACTTTTCTGACGGACTGCTTGGTTTTAGCGGGGGCTGCTGCTGTGACGCCCCCGATTCAATCGTACACTAATCATACACGCAAACGTGTACGATCAAGATCAGGGACTCACGGGAAGATATCACAACACAACTCTAAAAATAAAATAAGTCATACAAGCATCATAATACAAGCCGGGGCCTCGAGGGCTCGAATACAAGTGCTCGATCATAGGCAGTCGGCGAAGCAACAATATCTGAGTACGTACATAAGTTAAACAAGTTGCCATAAGATGGCTAGCACAAACCGATACAGATCGAAGAGGCGCGGGCCTCCTGCAGGATCCTCCTAACTACTCCGGTCGTCATCGGGTGGGCTGCGTAGTAGTAGGCACCTCCGGTGTAGTAGTCGCCATCGACGGTGGCGCCTGCCCCGGCTCCATCGTCTGGTTGCAACAATCGGGTAAAGAAAGGGGAAAAGGGGAACAAGGCAACCGTGAGTACTCATCCTAAGTACTACGCAAGCAAGGAGCTACACTACATATGCATGGATATATGTGTAAAGGCCATATCGGTGGGGTGAACTGCAGAATGCCGAATAAGAGGGGATAGCTAGTCGATCGAAGACTACGCTCGTCACCTTCATCTTGCAGCAGTAGCGAGGGTAGGTTGAAGTCCTCCAAGTAACATCACATAGCAATAAATCCTACCCGCGATCCCTCCTCGTATCCCCGAGAGAGAGAGCGACCACCGGTTGTATCCGCACTTGGAAGGTGTGTTTTATTAAGAATCCGGTTCTAGTTGTCATAAGGTCAAGGTACAACTCCAAGTCGTCCCATATCAAGATCACGGCTATTCAATAGATTAAACTTCCTGCAGGGTGCACCACATAACCCAACACGCTTGATCCCATTTGGCGGACACACTTTCACGGTCATGCCCGCCGCGGAAGATCAACACGCCGCAGCCCCACCTAGGCACAACAGAGAGGCCAAGACGCCGGTCTAAACCTAAGCGCCACAGGGTCCGGGCCCATCGCCCATAGCACACCAAGACGCTATGACTGTGCCGAAAGCGTAACTAGCCCCTTAATACAAGAGCAGGCTTACGTTCCAATCCGGCGCGCCACTCGATCCAAGGCCACGAAGGCTTCGCCGATACCACGACGCGGGATACCCATAACTACTCCCACGTAGATGGTTAGTGCGATAGACCAAATTGCGGACTCAGATCAAATACCCGGATCTCGTTAAACGTGTTAAGTATCCGCGAACGCCGAGCAGGCCAGGCCCACCTCTCCTAGGCGGTCTCAACCTGCCTGTCGCTCCGCCACAAAGATCCACTCGCGAGTGCTCCACCAAACCAGACCGACTTTAGTCACCACATGTATCAAGTATAAGTATATAGTATATACCGTGATCACCTCCCGAGTGATCACGGCCCGATAATATAGCACAATGAGACGGACAAGAATGTAGGGCCACAGATGGAAATACTAGCATCCTATACTAAGCATGTAGGATTGCGGTAAAGGTAACAACAAGAGTAGCAAGGACAGGCTATGCATCGGGATAGGTATAACGAAAGCGGTAATATGCTACACTACTCTAATGCAAGCGATATAGAGTAGAATAGGCGATATCCGTGATCGGGGGGCTTGCTGGTTGCTCCGCAAGAGAGAGGGTCGTCAACTCCGTAGTCGAACCGGGCAAAGCAGCGTGGCGTCGGTCTCGTAGTCTACGGAGAGAAGAGGGGAAGAAACAATGAATACCATGTAAACAGATGCATATCGATGCATGACAAAGCAAAGCGTGATGCTAGGCGTGCCCTAACGCGGTATGTGGTGATGGGTGAAGGGAAACATCAGGAAAGTATTCCGGTGTTTCGCGTTTGACGCAGAGGAGCGGAGGGGAAAGTTGCGAGTTCGATAGGTTAGGGGTGTGTGGCGGACGAACGGATTGCATATCCGGATTCGCCTCGTCGTTCGAGCAACTTTCATGTTGAAAATATTTTAATCCGAAGTTACGGATTAAAAGATACGATTTTCTAAAGATTTTATTAATTTCGGAATTTAATTAATTATTTAATTAATTGAAAAACAAGTTAATGACATCGGCATGATGTCATGTCGACATCGGCGATCAACAGAGTTGACTTGGTCAACCTGACCAGTGGGTCGATGGGACCTACATCATATAATTGTTTAGGTTAATTACAGTTAGTTAATTTAATTACTATTTAATTAATCTAACTAGTTAATTAAATTAATTAAACGGATTAATTAATTTAATTAATTCATTAGATAATTAATTAATTAATAATTAATAATTAATTTTATTAAATCATTTTATTTTTATTTATTATTTTTATTTTAATTCTTCTTTTTTTAACGTCTGTGGTGTGGGCCCCTGTCATAGGCACGTGGGGCCCTAGCGGTTCAGGCGCTTCTGGTGGTCAGGCGTTCTGGCGCCTGATGGGGTCGCCAAATCACGGGGCGAGGAGGACGGGGCATGGCCGGCGGCCACCGGAGGGAAACGACGAGGGGAGAGGAAGGCAGAGGCGCCACCGGCGCGCTGTGGCCAACTGTGAGCTGCCCACTCTGTGGCGAACAAGGGGCGGCAGGGCAGTGCGTCGGTGGTGAGGACGAGGCCAGGCCAGGCGAGGTGTGGGGTTCGGGAGGAGGAGCAGCGAGGAGGCGGTGGCCTGGCGAGGGAAGGCAGCCGGCCAGAATGGGCGTAGAGGCGTTAGGCGCCGGGCGGACCTGAGCGAGCGGCATCGATCGATGCGGAGAGCGAGCAGGCACGAGGCCGGGAGGGCGAGCGGGCGGCAGTGGTCGGGCGCGTGGCGAGGCTCGGCTGGCGAACGCAAAGACGGGCAGGCGGCCAGCCGGCGAGAGGGGACGGGAGGAGGAGGAGGACCGGGTCCTCACCGAGGGAGCGAGGGGCGCGGGCAGCGGGCTCGGGGAGGTTAGGGAGGACCAGCGAGGGAGGAGGACGGGACGGCGTTCCGACAGCGGAGGAGCTCCGGCGAATGGCGCTTCGCGGCAGCGGTTCGTGGAGGCATCGGGTCGATGGAGCGATCGGGAGGAGGAGGAGGGGGGGGGCGCCCGGGAGGAGGACGAGGACGGTCCGCGACGGGCGGCACGAGGCGGTGAGGCGCGCGTCGGGGCTATGGGGTTCGTTCCCCCGATCCGATCTGGATCGAGGAGGAGGGGGGAGAGCGAGTGGGGGGCGAGTGGGGAGAGTGGAGTGGCGGCTAGGGTTGGGGGGGGACAAGGAGAGGAGTGGGGCGCGGGGTGGGCGGCTGGTGGCCAGTGGGCAGTTGGCCCATCGGGTGGGGGTTTCTCTTCTCCTCCTTTTTTTGATAGTTTTAGGTTTTAGTTTTTTCTTTTTTTTATTTATTTTCTTTTCTGTTTAAAATCAGTTTAAATTATTTAGACATTTTCTAAAAATGTGTCTACTTCACCACAATTACCTTTGTAATATTTGACAACCACCGAGCATTTTAGTTTTAATTTTCAAAACTTTTATTGTTATCATTAATTTGAATTTGAATTTGAGCGGTTCGAATTATTGTGAGGATAGCAGCGATGAATCGAGGTGTCATGGCACGATTAGCGTGGGATTCTTGTAGCATGATTATCCGGCGTTACAAATCTCCTCCACTACAAGAAATCTCGTCCGAGATTTAGGAGGTAGAAAGAAGCAGTCTTGCGGGTATTCATCACGCAGCGATCCTCGCGTTCCCGTGTGGCTTCATCTTGAGAATGGTGCGACCATCGGACTTTGAGGAACTTGATCGCCTTACGGCGTGTGCGGCGTTCAGCTTGGTCGAGAATGCGGACGGATGTTCTTTATAGGAGAGGTCTGCTGCAATTCAAGCACTTCATGATCTCTCGCCCGGATTGGGTCCTTGAAGCAGCGGCGAGCTGTGACACGTGGAACACATCGTGAACACGAGAAAGGTTCGACGAAAGCTCGATTGATATGCCACTTTTCCGCCTTTCGAGAATAGTGAATGGGCCAATATAGCGAGGAGCCGGTTTGCCCTTGATCCGAAGCGGTGAGCACCCTTCATTGGTGTAACGCGAAGATAGGCCTTTTCGCCAAAGTTGATAGACCATGTCTTTATGATGACGGTCATAATTACTCTTTTAGCGTGATGAAAGCAGTCTTGAGATTCTCGCGAATAATCGGACTTGTTCTTCGCATGTTGGATAATATCCGGACGAAGAGTGGGCGTTCCCCGATTTCGACCAGTTCAGAGGGGTTCGGCACTTTCGTCCATATAACACTTCGAAGGGGGCCATCTTCAGACTAGCTTGATAGTTATTGTTATAAGAGAACTCAACATACAGGAGAGATTCCTCCCATTTCTTGCTGAAGGAAATAACACAAGCTCGAAGCATGTCTTCAAGAACTTGGTTTACACGTTCAACTTGCCCTTGTGACTGCGGATGAAACGCAATACTGAAAGATAATTGAGTCCCCATAGCTTCTTGGAAACTTGCCAGAATCTTGAAGTGAATAAGCTGCCACGGTCCGAACTGATAACCAGTGGAATACCATGAAGTGAAACAATTACGGACATGTAGAGAGTTGCAAGTGACTAGCGATGACCGTTTCTTTGACCGCCGGAAAATGTGCAACTTTAGAAAGCGGCCGATGGCGACAAGAATAGCATCATTACCTTTCTGCGATTTGGAAAATCCAAAGGACGAAGTCCATTTCAACATGGTCCCATTTCCATTCAGGAATAGAGATAGGTTGCGAGTTCCAGCGGGCCTTTGATGTTCTCGCTTGACACGACGGCAAGCGTCACACTCAACAACATAGCGAGCAATGTCTTGCTTCATATTAGACCACCGAATCTCGGCGGATGTCTTGGTACATCTTTGTACTACCGGGATGGATACATGGGCGTATCATGAGCTTCTTTCATAACCTCTGAGTCATATTCAGGTTTTCCTTCTTACGTCACCACTAGGCGGCCTTTGAAGTACAAGGCGCCATCATCAATAATAGTGAAGAATGAGGGCTTTCCTTCTTTGAGGTCGCGCTTAATCTTGTGGACTTGAGTCATATCCTGCATTGTCTTGATGGAGCTCACAAGATCGGGTTCGACAGACCAGGGTATAGAGGAACCACAGGAAACAACACGGAGATTCATCTTGCGAGACTCCTCGGAGGGGAGCGAGTGCACCGGAGGAACAATATGGAGGTTCAGCTTTCAATTCTTCAACAAGTGAGGCTGAACCTTGTGAATCTGGAGGTGGTTGCGATGAAGACTTGCGGCTCAAGGCATCAGCCATTACATTAGCCTTGCACGGTGTATAGGAAATACCCAAGTAAAAGTTCTGCACCAGTCTCCATCCATCTCTGCCAGCGGAGGTTCAGGTCTGGCTGAGTAAGCAGATACCAGACTTTGGTGGTCGGTGAAGATCTCATAGCGATTACCGAGAAGGTAATGTCGCCATTGCTTGATTGCATGAATGACAGAAGACAAGTTCGAGGTCGTGAACTGGGTAGTTCTCTTCGTGAGGTGCAATTGCCGAGAGGCATAAGCAACCACTTTGCGCTCTTGCATTAGGACACAGACCTAATCCTTGACGGAAGCGTCGCGATAAATGACGAAGTCCTTCTTAGTATCGTGGAGCTAATATTGAGGGCAGAAGTCAACTTGTCTTTGAGTGCTGGAAGCTTTCACGACATTTGTCATCCATTGGAACTTGGCGCCTTATGCAATAGGTTAGTCGAGGCACGGCAATCTTGGAGAAGTTCTCGGCGAATCGGCGGCAATAAATGGCGAGACCGAGAAAACTTCGACTTGCTTGACATTCTTGGAGGAGTCAATCAAGAATAGCCTGAACTCGTTCGGGGTTGACGGCAATACCATCCTTAGAGATGACATGCCCGAGATAGGTCACTTGGGAAGCCGAATTCACATTTGGAGAACTTGGCATAAAGTTGATGCTCTCGTAGCTTTTCCGGCACAAGGCGAAGATGTTCAAGCATGTTCTTCTTCGTTCTTGGAAAATACCAGGATATCATCCGGATAAACCACGACGAACTTGTCGAGGTAATCCATGAATATATAGTTCATCGATCGAGAGAAGGTGGCTGGAGCATTGGTTAAGCGAAGACATGACGGTGTACTCGTATGAACCATAACGAGTCACAAAGGCGGTCTTTGGGACATCCTCTTCACGAACACGGATCTGGTGGTAACCCAACCTCAAGTCGAGTTTAGAGAACACCGGCGAACCAGCCGGTTGATCATACGGATCATTGATCCGAGGGAGAGGATACTTATTCTGAATGGTAGCTTGGTTTATAGGGGCGGTAGTCTTGGACCAATCGGTTTGTCCCATCCTTCTTCTTGACAAAAGAGAAGGTGCTCCCAAGGAGAGCAACTTGGGCGAATGAAACCACTTGAAGAGATTTATCGATCTCCTCTTTAAGCTCAAGGAGTTCATGCGGCGGCATCTTGTAGGGACGCTTGGCTATAGGAGTGGTGCCTGGTTTCAAGTCGATGATGAATTCGACAGCTCTAGCAGGGGGAATCCCAGGGAGTTCTTCAGGAAAGACGTCGAGGAATTCACGCACGATGGGAATGTTTTCAATACCCTCGAGTGGTGCAGCATTCAATGCATTTAATGCATAGAGCCTTGCCTCGGCATTCTGAACCAGACGAGCATTGTAGCTTATTATTTCATCAGAAGGGTGTAGCAGATGGACGGTCTTGGTGGCGCAAACGATAGAAGCAGTATGCGCCTTCAACCAATCCATTCCCAGTATGAGGTCAATATTGGACGACTTCAGAATAATGGGAGAGGCGCTAAATTCCAACCCTTCGATTTCCACAGGGACATCGATGCCAACCATGGAGGTCTGACATTGTCCCGCGGGGGTTTTTACCACTACCGAAGTGTTCATCTGCTCACATTTAACGTCGTGCTTGTATGCAAAATCTTCAGACATGAATGAATGTGATGCACCTGTATCAAATAAAACGGATGTTGGTACTGAATTTACAAGGAGTGTACCCATCACGATAGCGAGCTGGTCTTGAGCTTCGTTCGGATCAATGTGGTTGGCATGAACACGACCATAAGACTTGGCATTTGTTGTTGCGGGGCTGGTTGCTTCCACGGCGATTCTTGGAAGTGCCGATTGATTCGATTCGATTGCAATCCCTAACACGGTGACCTGGTTGACCACACTTGTAGCACAGACCATTATTGGGAGTGGGAGCAGGAGCTTGGGGTGGTGGAGCTGGAAGCCTTGGCTGCCTAGTTGGAGTAAGCAGACGAGTGCAAGCATAGCTCGCCTTGGGGCAGAGTGCATTTGGCTGGTACATGCTGTTGGGAATCCATATCTTGCAACCTGCGAGGACGGGCCGAAGATGAGCCCGTGTCACAGTTACGCTGTTAGAGCTCTGGTATTCCTGCAGACCAGTTTCGACATTGATAGCTTTGTTCACCAAGGTGGCGAAATCAGCAAAGTCGTGCACTAGAAGTGCGAGCTTGATGTCGACTTGAAGGCCGTCACGGAACTTCTCTGTGTCTGCGTGCATCGGTTGCAATGTCCTCTTGACATAGCGAGACAAGTCCAGAACTCCGCCGATAAGCTTCAACAGTCTTGTTGCCTTGGGTGAGGTTGCGGAACTCACGCTTTTTCGGTCCATGACTCCTTGAGGAATGAAGCGGCACGGAAAGCAGCTTGGAAGTCGACCGGTGATGCTTGTTCCGGTGGCTGAAATGCGCTGTGGCTGTCCCACCATTGAGCTGCGGGTCCCTTGGGAAGAAGGAAGCAAAGGTGACATAGTGGCGGGGCTACATCAGCAGACTCCATCTCATAGGTGATGTCACGGAGCGATCATCAGCATCCAGGGCTGGGTTGAGCTGCGGTACACACTTGGGTTGAGGCGCATGAAATCCTGCAGAGTTCTTGTGTTTGGCTCTGGTCCATATTGGGGCGAGGAAGCTGAGCCATCATGTTCTCCATGGTGGCGATTCATCACAAGCTGTTGGATCATACCAGCCATGTACTCAGGCGGTGGTGGGAAGTTGCCACCACGACCACGACCAGCTGGTCTAACCATCCTGCTAATATAACAGGGGTAGTTCAGCATTTGAGAAATTATGCAAAGGACAAGAATCATTCATGATGAAACATGCATAATGAAAGGAAGACGATAGAAACTACATAGTAGTCGGCATATCATACAAAAGGGATCATGCATAGAGTTCGATACACACGAGTTCCGTACATAGACTAAGACATCATAGGCGGCACCTTGAGGCTCATGACGAATGCATCTAACACTAACAAGCAAGCCTACATCAGTCCCACGCTTGATCTGCGGAGGTAGTCTGTAGCTGAAAGCTGGTAGTGCGGCAGCGGATAGTCCTCCACGCCGGTGACACAGGGGCCGCGGATACTACAGTGCAGAACCCGGCGCCCAAGTGGCGAGAAGAGGACCAAGTCGCGGAGAGTAGCCTCCACCTCGCCAACCGACACCACTGGGGCATCACGGTCTGGCTGGGTAGATCGCGAACGCAGCAACTCTCTGGATCGGACAAAGGGGTGCAACAGCGTCGGAGCACGGTAAAGGTGCCGACGGGTGGTGTACAAACTCGTGTGAAGAGCTCGGTTAGCTCGATCCAGCCCATCGGCATGCGAGAACAAAGTTCGATGGTAGAAGGGCTCTCTGGTGACGAGTGGAGTAGGCAGCGATGTAGTAACCCTCCTCACCAACATCGGATCACGATAGCAATGTGCTGAAGGGGAGGTGTCCAACTCGATACTCTCCACGAAGGCGTGTCGAGCAGCATAAGCAACATCGTGGACTGCCATATCGATAGTCACCCCAACACCATGTGCGGTGTGCAGCACGATGAGTGGAGTCATACTCCGAGAGTAGAGGTGGGCGATGGCTCGGTATTGCTCTGGTTAAAGTCCTGGTACTCCTCAAAGGCGGTGTACTCGGGGTGCAGCGATAACCCGGATAGGTCATCATCTCTGCTAGCACCGTAGGTGATCCCGGCGCCAATGGCGTCGTGTGGCGCACGACCTGCCTCGTGGGTTCCATCTGAAAACAAAGATGTTTCAAAGGAGTCAAATGACGGTGTGGAAATTGATCAAAATACAATTCCAAGGAATAACTATGGCTTTATCCAACTTTGGGGTGAATGTGGTCACGGGATCCTAGTGTTAGTTAGTAAATTCGTTTAACCCGAGTAGAAGAGAGTTGAGTCCCGAGTAAAGGTCGAGGAGTAAAGATCCTAGTACCACCCGATGGCGGCGTGGGGCGTAAGGCACACAACCAAGTTAGTAAAAGTTTTTGCAATGTCTAGACTCGACTTCGCCAAGGAGTGTGGAAGGGGATTCCTACAGGCAGTCGGCTCTGATACCAACTTGTGACGCCCCCGATTCAATCGTACACTAATCATACACGCAAACGTGTATGATCAAGATCAGGGACTCACGAGAAGATATCACAACACAAGTCTAAAAATAAAATAAGTCATACAAGCATCATAATACAAGCCGGGGGCCTCGAGGGCTCGAATACAAGTGCTCGATCATAGGCGAGTCGTGGAAGCAACAATATCTGAGTACGACATAAGTTAAACAAGTTGCCATAAGATGGCTAGCACAAACGGGATACAGATCGAAGAGGCGCGGGCCTCCCGCACAGGATCCTCCTAACTACTCACGGTAAATCGTTAGCGGGCTGCACGTAGTAGGCACCTCCGGTAGTAGTAGTCATCATCGACGGTGGCGTCGCTCACAGGCTCCATTGTGCAGTTGCAGCAATCGGGTAAAGAAAGGGGAAAAGGGGAACGAGGCAACCGTGAGTACTCATCCAAAGTACTCGCAAGCAAGGAGCTACACTACATATGCATGGATATATGTGTAAAGGCCATATCAGTGGACTGAACGGCAGAATGCCAAAATAAGAGGGGGATAGCTAGTCTTATCGAAGACTACGCTTCTGGTCACCTTCGTCTTGCTATAGGTAGCAGAGGGTAGGTTGAAGTCCTCCAAGTAACATCACATAGCAATAATCCTACCCGACGATCCCCTCCTCGTATCCCTGAGAGAGAGCGACCACCGGTTGTATCTGTTGGGAAACGTAGTAATTTCAAAAAATTTCCTACGATCACGCAAGACCATGGTGATGGCATAGCAACGAGAGGGAAGAGTGTCCGTCCACGTACCCTCGTAGACCGAAAGCGGAAGCGTTATATCAACGCGGTTGATGTAGTAAATGCGTCTTCACGATCCGACCGATCCAAGCACCGTTACTCCGGCACCTCCGAGTTCTTAGCACACGTTCAGCTCGATGGCGATCCCCGGCTCCGATCCAGAAAGCGTCGGGGAGGAGTTCCGTCAAGACGACGGCGTGGTGGCGATCTTGATGTTCTACCGTCGCAGGGCTTCGCCTAAGCACCGCTACAATATGACCGAGGTGGAATATGGTGGAGGGGGCACCGCACACTGCTAAGGAGCGATCACGAAGATCAACTTGTGTGTTCTAGGGTGCCCCCTGCCCCGTATATAAAGGAGCAAGGGGAGGGCGGCTGGCCCTAGGAGGCGCACCAAGGGGGGGAGTCCTCCTCCTAGTAGGAGTAGGACTCCCTTTCCTAATCCTACTAGGAAGAGGAAGGGGAAGGAAAGAGAGGGAGAGGGAGGGAGGGGGGCGCCCCCCTCCTAGTCAGTCGGACTCCCCATGGGGGGGCGCGCCACCTCCTGGTGCAGCCCTCTCTCTCCCTCTTGGCCCAATAAGGCCCATTACTTCCCGGGGGTTCGGTAACCCCTCCCGGCACTCGGTTTTCTCCGAAACTTCCGGAACCTTTCGGTGTCCAAATATAGCCGTCCAATATATCAATCTTTATGTCTCGAACATTTGAGACTCCTCGTCATGTCCGTGATCACATCCGGGACTCCGAACTCCTTGGTACATCAAAATACATAAACTCATAATATAACCGTCATCGAAACCTTAAGCGTGCGGACCCTACGGTTCGAGAACTATGTAGACATGACCTAGAACCATTCTTGGTCAATAACCAACAGCGGAACCGGATGCCCATATTGGTTCCTACATATTCTCTGAAGATCTTTATCGGTCAAACCGCATAACAACATCGTTGTTCCCTTTGTCATCGGTATGTTACTTACCCGAGATTCGATCGTCGGTATCCAATACCTAGTTCAATCTCGTTACGGTAAGTCTCTTTACTCGTTCCGTAATACATCATCTCACAACTAACTCATTAGTTGCAATGCTTGCAAGGCTTATGTGATGTGTATTACCGAGAAGGCCCAGAGATACCTCTCGAGCAATCGGAGTGACAAATCCTAATCTTGATTCATGCCAACTCAACATATACTTTGGAGACACTTGTAGAGTACCTTTATAATCACCCGATTCGTTGTGATGTTTGGTAGCACACAAAGTGTTCCTCCAGTAAGCGGAGTTGCATAATCTCATAGTTGCAGGAACTTTGTATAAGTCATGAAGATAGCATAAGCAACATACTAAGCGATCAAGTGCTAAGCTAATGAAATGGGTCATGTCAATCACATCATTCTCCTAATGATGTGATCCCATTAATCAAATGACAACACATGTCTATGGTTAGGAAACATAACCATCTTGATTAATGAGCTAGTCTAGTAGAGGCATACTAGTGACTATCATTTGTCTATGTATTCACACATGTATTATGTTTCCGGTTAATACAATTCTAGCATGAATAATAAACATTTATCATGATATAAGGAAATAAATAATAACTTTATTATTGCCTCTAGGGCATATTTCCTTGATCTCCCACTTGCACTAGAGTCAATAATCTAGATTACACGGTAATGATTCTAACACCCATGGAGTCTTGGTGCTGATCATGTTTTGCTCGTGGAAGAGGCTTAGTCAGCGGTGCGCAACATTCAGATCCGTATGTATTTTGCAAATCTCTATGTCTCCCACTTGGACTTGGTCCCGAATGGAATTGAAGCGTCTCTTGATATGCTTGGTCCTCTTGTGAAATCTGGATTCCTTTGCCAAGGCAATTGCACGATATTGTCACAGAAGATCTTCATTGGTCCCGATGCACTAGGTATGACACCTAGATCGGAAATGAACTCTTTCATCCAGACTCCTTCATTTGCTGCTTCGAAGCAGCTATGTACTCCGCTTCACATGTAGATCCCGCCACGGCGCTTTGTTTAGAACTGCACCAACCGACAGCTCCACCGTTTAATAAAAATCGTATCCGGTTTGCGATTTAGAATCGTCCGGATCGGTGTCAAAACTTGCATCGGCGTAACCATTTACGACTAGCTCTTTGTCACCTCCATATCGAGAAACATATCCTTAGTCCTTTTCGGTATTTGGGATGTTCTTGACCGCTGTCCGATGATCCATTCTGGATTACTTTGGTACCTTCCTGCCAAGCTTACAGCTAAGCATCGTCGGTCTGGTACACAGCATTGCATACATGATAGAGCCTATGGCTGAAGCATAGGAACATTTTCATTTCTCTCTATCTTCTGCTGTGGTGGGCATTGAGTCGACTCAATCTTACACCTTGTACTACAGGTAAAAACCTTTCTTTGCTCGATCCATTTTGAACTTCTTCAAAACTTTATCAAGGTATGTGCTTTGTGAAAGTCCTATTAAGCGTCTTGATCTATCTCTATAGATCTTGATGCCCAATATGTAAGCAGCTTCACGAGGTCTTTCATTGAAAACTTTTATTCAAGTATCCTTTTATGCTATCCAGAAATTCTATATCATTTCCAATCAACAATATGTCGTCCACATATAATATCGAAATGCTCTGAGCTCCCACTCACTTTCTTGTAAATCTGAGGCTTCTCCAAAAGTGCATATAAAACCATATCTTTGATCACACTATCAAAGCGTTTATTCAACTCGAGAGGCTTGCACGACCATAAATTGATCGTTGGAGCTTGCACACTTTGTTAGTACCCTTTGGATCAACAAAACCTTCGGTTGCATCATATACAACTCTTCTTCTAGAAATCCATTCAAGAATGCAGTTTTACATCCATTTGCCAAATTTCATAATCATAAAATGCGGCAATTGCTAACATGATTCGGACAGACTTAAGCATCGCTACTGGTGAGAAAGTCTCATCGTAGTCAACCCCTTGAACTTGTCGAAAACCTTTTGCAACAAGTCGAGCTTTGTAGACAGTTACATTACCATCAGCGTCAGTCTTCTTCTTAAAGATCCATTTATTCTCAATAGCTTGCCGATCATCGGGCAAGTCTACCAAAGTCCATACTTTGTTCTCATACATGGATCCCATCTCAGATTTCATGGCTTCAAGCCATTTTGCGAATCTGGGCTCACCATCGCTTCTTCATAGTTCGTAGGTTCACCATGATCTAGTAGCATGACTTCCGAATAGGATTACCGTACCACTCAGTGCGGATTTTATTCTGGTTGATCTCTGAGTTCGGTGACAACTTGATCTGAAGTTTCATGATCTTCATCATTATCTTCCTCACTAAGCTGGTGTAGGTGTTACGAAACTGATTTACGTGATGAACTACTTTCAATAAGGGAGCTGGTACTATTACCTCATCAAGTTCCACTTTCCTCCCACTCACTTCTTTCGAGAGAAACTCCTTCTCTAGAAAGGATCCATTTTAACAACAAATGTCTTGCCTTCGGATCTGTGATAGAAGGTATACCCAATTGTCTCCTTTGGGTATCCTATGAAGACACATTTTCCGATTTGGGTTCAAGCTTATCAGGTTGAAGTTTCTTCACATAAGCATCGCAACCCCAAACTTTCGAAGCGACAACTTTGGTTTCTTGCTAAACCATAGTTCATAAGGCGTCGTCTCAGCGGATTTTGACGGTGTCCTATTTAACGTGAATGCAGCCGTCTCTAAAGCATAACCCCAAAGCGATAGCGGTAAATCGAAATAGACATCATAGATCGCACCATATCTAGTAAAGTACGATTCGACGTTCGGACACACCATTACGCTGTGGTGTTCCGGTGGCGTGAGTTGCGAAACTATTCCGCATTGCTTCAAATGTAGACCAAACTCGTAACTCAAATATTCTCCTCCACGATCAGATCGTAGAAACTTTATTTTCTTGTTACGATGATTTTCAACTTCACTCTGAAATTCTTTGAACTTTTCAAATGTTTCAGATTTATGTTTCATCAAGTAGATATACCCATATCTGCTTAAATCATCTGTGAAGGTGAGAAAATAACGATATCCACCACGAGCTTCAACATTCATTGGACCACACACATACATGTATGATTTCCAACAAGTCTGTTGCTCTCTCCATACAACCGAGAATGGTGTTTTAGTCATCTTGCCCATGAGGCATGGTTACAAGTACCAAGTGATTCATAATCAAGTGATTCCAAAAGTCCATCTGTATGGAGTTTCTTCATGCGTTTTACACCAATATGACCTAAACGGCGATTGCCACAAATAAGTTGCACTATCATTATCAACTCTGCATCTTTTGGCTTCGACATTATGAATATGTGTATCACTCTGTCGAGATTCAATAAGAATAGACCATTCTTCAAGGGTGCATGACCATAAAAGATATTACTCATATAAATAGAACAACCATTATTCTCTGATTTAAATGAATAACCGTCTCGCATCAAACAAGATCCAGATATAATGTTCATGCTCAACGCGGCACCAAATAACAATTATTTAGGTCTAAAACTAATCCCGAAGGTAGATGTAGAGGTAGCGTGCCGACCGCGATCACATTGACTTTGGAACCATTTCCCACGCGCATCGTCACCTCGTCCTTTGCGGTGCTCGTCTATTCCAGTAGTCCTGCTTTGAGTTGCAAATATGAGCAGCAGAACCAGTATCAAATACCAGTGCTACTACGAGCTCTAGTAAGGTACACATCAATAACATGTATATCACATATACCTTTGTTCACCTTGCCATCCTTCTTATCCGCCAAATACTTGGGGCAGTTCCGCTTCCGATGTCCGGTTTGCTTGCGGTAAAACACTCGGTTTCAGGCTTAGGTCCAGACTTGGGTTTCTTCTCTTGATCAGCAACTTTCTTGCTGTTCTTTTGAAGTTTCCTTCTTCTTTCCTTTGCCTTTTTCTTGAAACTAGTGGTCTTGTTGACCATCAACACTTGATGCTCTTTCTTGATTTCTACCTCCGGCTTTTAGCATTGCGAAGAGCTCAGAATTGTCTTAGTCATCCCTTGCATATTATAGTTCATCACGAAGCTCTTGTAGCTTGGTGGCGGTGATTGGAGAATTCATCAATGACACTATCATCCGGAAGATTAACTCCCAGCTGAATTAAGTGATTATTATACCCGGACATTTTGAGTATGTGCTCACCGATGAACTATTCTCCTCCATCTTGCAGCTATAGAACTTATTGGAGACTTCATATCTCTCAATCCGGGCATTTGCTTGAAATATTAACTTCAACTCTGGAACATCTCATATGCTCCATGACGTTCAAAACGTCGTTGAAGACCGGTTCTAAGCCGTAAAGCATGGCACACTGAACTATAGAGTAGTCATCACTTTGCTTTGCCAGACGTTCACAACTTCGGTGCAGCTCTATGAAGAGGCTGGCACCCAGCGGTGCTTCCGGGGCGTAATTCTTACGGGCAGCAATGAGGATAATCCTCGAGTTACGGACCCAGTCCGTGTAATTGCTACCATCATCTTTCAACTTTGCTTTCTCAAGGAACGCATTAAAATTCAACGGAACAACAAACACGAGCCATCTATCTACAGTAAACATAGACAAGCAAAATACTATCAGGTACTAAGTTCATGATAATTTAAGTTTTAATTAATCATATTAAAAACTCCCACTTAGACAGACATCTCTCTAGTCATCTAAGTGTTTACGTGATCCAAATTAACTAAACCATGTCCGATCATCACGTGAGATGGAGTAGTTTCAATGGTGAACATCACTATGTTGATCATATCTACTATATGATTCACGTTCGACCTTTCGGTCTCCGTGTTCCGAGGCCATATCTGCATATGCTAGGCTCGTCAAGTTTAACCTGAGTATTCTGCGTGTGCAAAAACTGGCTTGCACCCGTTGTAGATGGACGTAGAACTTATCACACCCGATCATCACGTGGTGTGCGGGTACTCTGAACTTTTAGCAACGGTGCATACTCAGGGAGAACACTTCTTGATAATTTTAGTGAGAGATCATCTTATAATGCTACCGTCAAACAAAGCAAGATAAGATGCATAAAGGATAAACATCACATGCAATCAATATAAGTGATATGATATGGCCATCATCATCTTGTGCTTGTGATCTCCATCTCCGAAGCACCGTCATGATCACCATCGTCACCGGCGCGACACCTTGATCTCCATCGTAGCATCGTTGTCGTCTCGCCAACTATTGCTTCTCGACTATCGCTACCGCTTAGTGATAAAGTAAAGCAATTACATGGCGTTGCATTTCATACAATAAGCGACAACCATATGGCTCCTGCCGATTGCCGATAACTCGGTTACAAAACATGATCATCTCATACAATAAAATATAGCATCACGTCTTGACCATATCACATCACAACATGCCCTGCAAAAACAAGTTAGACGTCCTCTACTTTGTTGTTGCAAGTTTTACGTGGCTGCTACGGGCTGAGCAAGAACCGTTCTCACCCACGCATCAAAACCACAGCGATACTTGTCAAATAGACTCCGTTTTAACCTTCTCAAGGACCGGGCGTAGCCACACTCAGTTCAACTAAAGTGAGAGAGCAGACACCCGCCAGCCACCTTTAAGCACGAGTGCTCGTAGCGGTGAAACCAGTCTCGCGTAAGCGTCTGGCGTAATGTCGGTCCGGGCGCTTCATCTCACAATACCGCTGAACCAAAGTATGACATGCTGGTAGGCGGTATGACTTGTATCGCCCACAACTCACTTGTGTTCTACTCGTGCATATGACATCAGCGCATAAAACCAGGCTCGGATGCCATTGTTGGGAAGCGTAGTAATTTCAAAAAATTCCTACGATCACGCAAGACCATGGTGATGGCATAGCAACGAGAGGGGAGAGTGTCCGTCCACGTACCCTCGTAGACCGAAAGCGGAAGCGTTATATCAACGCGGTTGATGTAGTCGCACGTCTTCACGATCCGACCGATCCAAGCACCGTTACTCCGGCACCTCCGAGTTCTTAGCACACGTTCAGCTCGATGACGATCCCCGGGCTCCGATCCAGCAAAGCGTCGGGGAGGAGTTCCACAAGACGACGGCGTGGTGGCGATCTTGATGTTCTACCGTCGCAGGCTTCGCCTAAGCACCGCTACAATATGACCGAGGTGGAATATGGTGGAGGGGGCACCGCACACAGCTAAGGAGCGATCACGAAGATCAACTTGTGTGTTCTAGGGTGCCCCCTGCCCGTATATAAAGGAGCAAGGGGAGGGCGGCCGGCCCTAGGAGGCGCACCAAGGGGGAGTCCTCCTCCTAGTAGAGTAGGACTCCCTTTCCTAGTCCTACTAGGAAGAGGAAGGGGAAGGAAAGAGAGGGAGAGGGAGAGGGAAGGGGCCCCCCCCTCCTAGTCCAATTCGGACTCCCCATGGGGGGGCGCCACCTCCTGGTGCAGCCCTCTCTCTCCCCTCTTGGCCCAATAAGGCCCATTACTTCCCCGGGGGGTTCCGGTAACCCCTCCGGCACTCCGGTTTTCTCCGGAAACTTCCGGAACCTTTCCGGTGTCCAAATATAGCCGTCCAATATATCAATCTTTATGTCTCGAACATTTCGAGACTCCTCGTCATGTCCGTGATCACATCCGGGACTCCGAACTCCTTCGGTACATCAAAATACATAAACTCATAATATAACCGTCATCGAAACCTTAAGCGTGCGGACCCTACGGTTCGAGAACTATGTAGACATGACCTAGAACCATTCTTGGTCAATAACCAATAGCGGAACCTGGATGCCCATATTGGTTCCTACATATTCTACGAAGATCTTTATCGGTCAAACCGCATAACAACATCGTTGTTCCTTTGTCATCGGTATGTTACTTACCCGAGATTCGATCGTCGGTATCCAATACCTAGTTCAATCTAGTTACGGTAAGTCTCTTTACTCGTTCCGTAATACATCATCTCACAACTAACTCATTAGTTGCAATGCTTGCAAGGCTTATGTGATGTGTATTACCGAGAAGGCCCAGAGATACCTCTCCGACAATCGGAGTGACAAATCCTAATCTTGATTCATGCCAACTCAACATATACTTTCGGAGACACTTGTAGAGTACCTTTATAATCACCCGATTCGTTGTGATGTTTGGTAGCACACAAAGTGTTCCTCCGTAAGCGGAGTTGCATAATCTCATAGTTGCGAGAACTTTGTATAAGTCATGAAGATAGCATAAGCAACATACTAAGCGATCAAGTGCTAAGCTAATGAAATGGGTCATGTCAATCACATCATTCTCCTAATGATGTGATCCCATTAATCAAATGACAACACATGTCTATGGTTAGGAAACATAACCATCTTGATTAATGAGCTAGTCTAGTAGAGGCATACTAGTGACTATCTGTTGTCTATGTATTCACACATGTATTATGTTTCCGGTTAATACAATTCTAGCATGAATAATAAACATTTATCATGATATAAGGAAATAAATAATAACTTTATTATTGCCTCTAGGGCATATTTCCTTCATCTCCCACTTGCACTAGAGTCAATAATCTAGATTACACAGTAATGATTCTAACACCCATGGAGTCTTGGTGCTGATCATGTTTTGCTCGTGGAAGAGGCTTAGTCAACAGGTCCGCAACATTCAGATCCGTATGTATTTTGCAAATCTCTATGTCTCCCACTTGGACTTGGTCCCGAATGGAATTGAAGCGTCTCTTGATATGCTTGGTCCTCTTGTGAAATCTGGATTCCTTTGCCAAGGCAATTGCACCAAGATTGTCACAGAAGATCTTCATTGGTCCCGATGCACTAGGTATGACACCTAGATCGGAAATGAACTCTTTCATCCAGACTCCTTCATTTGCTGCTTCGAAGCAGCTATGTACTCCGCTTCACATGTAGATCCCGCCACGACGCTTTGTTTAGAACTGCACCAACCGACAGCTCCACCGTTTAATAAAAATACGATCCGGTTTGCGATTTAGAATCGTCCGGATCAGTGTCAAAACTTGCATCGGCGTAACCATTTACGACTAGCTCTTTGTCACCTCCATATCGAGAAACATATCCTTAGTCCTTTTCGGTATTTCGGGATGTTCTTGACCGCTGTCCGATGATCCATTCTGGATTACTTTGGTACCTTCCTGCCAAGCTTACAGCTAAGCATCGTCGGTCTGGTACACAGCATTGCATACATGATAGAGCCTATGGCTGAAGCATAGGGAACATTTTTCATTTCTCTCTATCTTCTGCTGTGGTCGGGCATTGAGTCGACTCAATCTTACACCTTGTACTACAGGTAAAAACCTTTCTTTGCTCGATCCATTTTGAACTTCTTCAAAACTTTATCAAGGTATGTGCTTTGTGAAAGTCCTATTAAGCGCCTTGATCTATCTCTATAGATCTTGATGCCCAATATGTAAGCAGCTTCACCGAGGTCTTTCATTGAAAAACTTTTATTCAAGTATCCTTTTATGCTATCCAGAAATTCTATATCATTTCCAATCAACAATATGTCGTCCACATATAATATCAGAAATGCTACTGAGCTCCCACTCACTTTCTTGTAAATCTGAGGCTTCTCCAAAAGTGCATATAAAACCATATCTTTGATCACACTATCAAAGCGTTTATTCCAACTCGAGAGGCTTGCACCGGACCATAAATTGATCGTTGGAGCTTGCACACTTTGTTAGTACCCTTTGGATCAACAAAACCTTCGGTTGCATCATATACAACTCTTCTTCTAGAAATCCATTCAAGAATGCAGTTTTTACATCCATTTGCCAAATTTCATAATCATAAAATGCGGCAATTGCTAACATGATTCGGACAGACTTAAGCATCGCTACGGGTGAGAAAGTCTCATCGTAGTCAACCCCTTGAACTTGTCGAAAACCTTTTGCAACAAGTCGAGCTTTGTAGACAGTTACATTACCATCAGCGTCAGTCTTCTTCTTAAAGATCCATTTATTCTCAATAGCTTGCCGATCATCGGGCAAGTCTACCAAAGTCCATACTTTGTTCTCATACATGGATCCCATCTCAGATTTCATGGCTTCAAGCCATTTTGCGGAATCTGGGCTCACCATCGCTTCTTCATAGTTCGTAGGTTCACCATGATCTAGTAGCATGACTTCCGAATAGGATTACCGTACCACTCAGTGCGGATTTTATTCTGGTTGATCTCTGATTCGGTGACAACTTGATCTGAAGTTTCATGATCTTCATCATAATCTTCCTTACTAAGCTGGTGTAGGTGTTACGTAAACTGATTTACGTGACGAACTACTTTCAATAAGGGAGCTGGTACTATTACCTCATGTTCCACTTTCCTCCCACTCACTTCTTTCGAGAGAAACTCCTTCTCTAGAAAGGATCCATTTTAGCAACAAATGTCTTGCCTTCGGATCTGTGATAGAAGGTATACCCAATTGTCTCCTTTGGGTATCCTATGAAGACACATTTTTCCGATTTGGGTTCAAGCTTATCGGGTTGAAGTTTCTTCACATAAGCATCGCAACCCCAAACTTTCGAAGCGACAACTTTGGTTTCTTGCTAAACCATAGTTCATAAGGCGTCGTCTCAACGGATTTTGACGGTGTCCTATTTAACGTGAATGCAGCCGTCTCTAAAGCATAACCCCAAAACGATAGCGGTAAATCGGAAATAGACATCATAGATCGCACCATATCTAGTAAAGTACGATTACGACGTTCGGACACACCATTACGCTGTGGTGTTCCCGGTGGTGTGAGTTGCGAAACTATTCCGCATTGCTTCAAATGTAGACCAAACTCGTAACTCAAATATTCTCCTCCACGATCAGATCGTAGAAACTTTATTTTCTTGTTACGATGATTTTCAACTTCACTCTGAAATTCTTTGAACTTTTCAAATGTTTCAGATTTATGTTTCATCAAGTAGATATACCCATATCTCGCTTAAATCATCTGTGAAGGTGAGAAAATAACGATATCCACCACGAGCTTCAACATTCATTGGACCACACATCTGTATGTATGATTTCCAACAAGTCTGTTGCTCTCTCCATACAACCGGAGAATGGTGTTTTAGTCATCTTGCCCATGAGGCATGGTTCATAAGTACCAAGTGATTCATAATCAAGTGATTCCAAAAGTCCATCGTATGGAGTTTCTTCATGCGTTTACACCAATATGACCTAAACGGCGGTGCCACAAATAAGTTGCACTATCATTATCAACTCTGCATCTTTTGGCTTCGACATTATGAATATGTGTATCACTCTTGTCGAGATTCAATAAGAATAGACCATTCTTCAAGGGTGCATGACCATAAAAGATATTACTCATATAAATAGAACAACCATTATTCTTTGATTTAAATGAATAACCGTCTCGCATCAAACAAGATCCAGATATAATGTTCATGCTCAACGCGGCACCAAATAACAATTATTTAGGTCTAAAACTAATCCGAAGGTAGATGTAGAGGTAGCGTGCCGACCGCGATCACATTGACTTTGGAACCATTTCCCACGCGCAAGATCGTCACCTCGTCCTTTGCGGTGCTCGTCTATTCCAGTAGTCCTGCTTTGAGTTGCAAATATGAGCAGCAGAACCAAGTATCAAATACCCACGTGCTACTACGAGCTCTAGTAAGGTACACATCAATAACATGTATATCACATATACCTTTGTTCACCTTGCCATCCTTCTTATCCGCCAAATACTTGGGGCAGTTCCGCTTCAAAGTGTCAGTTTGCTTGCGGTAAAAACACTCGGTTTCAGGCTTAGGTCCAGACTTGGGTTTCTTCTCTTGATCAGCAACTTTCTTGCTGTTCTTTTGAAGTTTCCTTCTTCTTTCCTTTGCCCTTTTCTTGAAACTAGTGGTCTTGTTGACCATCAACACTTGATGCTCTTTCTTGATTTCTACCTCCATGCTTTTAGCATAGCGAAGAGCTCAGAATTGTCTTAGTCATCCCTTGCATATTATAGTTCATCACGAAGCTCTTGTAGCTTGGTGGCGTGATTGGAGAATTCATCAATGACACTATCATCCGGAAGATTAACTCCCAGCTGAATTAAGTGATTATTATACCCGGACATTTTGAGTATGTGCTCACCGACGTGAACTATTCTCCTTCATCTTGCAGCTATAGAACTTATTGGAGACTTCATATCTCTCAATCCGGGCATTTGCTTGAAATATTAACTTCAACTCCTGGAACATCTCATATGCTCCATGACGTTCAAAACGTCGTTGAAGACCGGTTCTAAGCCGTAAAGCATGGCACACTGAACTATAGAGTAGTCATCACTTTGCTTTGCCAGACGTTCACAACTTCGGTGCAGCTCTCTGCAGAGCTGGCACCCAGCGGTGCTTCGGGGCGTAATTCTTACGGGCAGCAATGAGGATAATCCTCGAGTTACGGACCCGATCCGTGTAATTGCTACCATCATCTTTCAACTTTGCTTTCTCAAGGAACGCATTAAAATTCAACGGAACAACAAAGACGAGCCATCTATCTACGATAAACATAGACAAGCAAAATACTATCGGTACTAAGTTCATGATAATTTAAGTTTTAATTAATCATATTAAAACTCCCACTTAGGCAGACATCTCTCTAGTCATCTAAGTGTTTACGTGATCCAAATTAACTAAACCATGTCCGATCATCACGTGAGATGGAGTAGTTTCAATGGTGAACATCACTATGTTGATCATATCTACTATATGATTCACGTTCGACCTTCGGTCTCCGTGTTCGAGGCCATATCTGCATATGCTAGGCTCGTCAAGTTTAACTTGAGTATTCTGCGTGTGCAAAACTGGCTTGCACCCGTTGTAGATGGACGTAGAACTTATCATACCCGATCATCACGTGGTGTCCGGGTACTCGAACTTTTAGCAACGGTGCATACTCGGGAGAACACTTCTTGATAATTTTAGTGAGAGATCATCTTATAATGCTACCGTCAAACAAAGCAAGATAAGATGCATAAAGGATAAACATCACATGCAATCAATATAAGTGATATGATATGGCCATCATCATCTTGTGCTTGTGATCTCCATCTCGAAGCACCGTCATGATCACCATCGTCACCGGCGCGACACCTTGATCTCCATCGTAGCATCGTTGTCGTCTCGCCAACTATTGCTTCTCGACTATCGCTACCGCTTAGTGATAAAGTAAAGCAATTACATGGCGTTGCATTTCATACAATAAATCGACAACCATATGGCTCCTGCCGATTGCCGATAACTTCGGTTACAAAACATGATCATCTCATACAATAAAATATAGCATCACGTCTTGACCATATCACATCACAACATGCCCTGCAAAAACAAGTTAGGCGTCCTCTACTTTGTTGTTGCAAGTTTTACGTGGCTGCTACGGGCTGAGCAAGAACCGTTCTCACCTACGCATCAAAACCACAGCGATACTTCGTCAAATAGACTCCGTTTAACCTTCTCAAGGACCGGGCGTAGCCACACTCAGTTCAACTAAAGTGAGAGAGACAGACACCCGCCAGCCACCTTTAAGCACGAGTGCTCGTAGCGGTGAAACCAGTCTCGCGTAAGCGTCACGCGTAATGTCGGTCCGGGCGCTTCATCTCACAATACCGCTGAACCAAAGTATGACATGCTGGTAGGCGGTATGACTTGTATCGCCCACAACTCACTTGTGTTCTACTCGTGCATATGACATCAACGCATAAAACCAGGCTCGGATGCCTTTGTTGGGAAGCGTAGTAATTTCAAAAAATTCCTACGATCACGCAAGACCATGGTGATGGCATAGCGAGAGGAAGAGTGTCCGTCCACGCCCTCGTGAGACCGAAGCGGAAGCGTTATATCAACGCGGTTGATGTAGTCGTGCGTCTTCACGATCCGACCGATCCAAGCACCGTTACTCGGCACCTCCGAGTTCTTAGCACACGTTCAGCTCGATGGCGATCCCCGGCTCCGATCCAAGAAAGCGTCGGGGAGGAGTTCACAAGACGACGGCGTGGTGGCGATCTTGATGTTCTACCGTCGCAGGCTTCGCCTAAGCACCGCTACAATATGACCGAGGTGGAATATGGTGGAGGGGCACCGCACACTGCTAAGGAGCGATCACGAAGATCAACTTGTGTGTTCTAGGGTGCCCCCCGCCCCGTATATAAAGGAGCAAGGGGAGGGCCGGCCGGCCCTAGGAGGCGCACCAAGGGAGGGGGAGTCCTCCTCCTAGTAGAGTAGGACTCCCTTTCCTAGTCCTACTAGGAAGAGGGAAGGGGAAGGAAAGAGAGGGAGAGGAGAGGGAAGGGGGCGCCCCCCTCCTAGTCCAGTCGGACTCCCCATGGGGGGCGCGCCACCACCCCTGGTGCAGCCCTCTCTCTCCCTCTTGGCCCAATAAGGCCCATTACTTCCCGGGGTTCGGTAACCCTCCCGGCACTCCGGTTTTCTTGGAAACTTCCGGAACCTTTCCGGTGTCCAAATATAGCCGTCAATATATCAATCTTTATGTCTCGAACATTTGAGACTCCTCGTCATGTCCGTGATCATATCCGGACTCGAACTCCTTGGTACATCAAAATACATAAACTCATAATATAACCGTCATTGAAACCTTAAGCGTGCGGACCCTACGGTTCGAGAACTATGTAGACATGACCTAGAACCATTCTTGGTCAATAACCAATAGCGGAACCTGGATGCCCATATTGGTTCCTACATATTCTACGAAGATCTTTATCGGTCAAACCGCATAACAACATACGTTGTTCCTTTGTCATCAAGTATGTTACTTACCCGAGATTCGATCGTCGGTATCCAATACCTAGTTCAATCTCGTTACGGTAAGTCTCTTTACTCGTTCCGTAATACATCATCTCACAACTAACTCATTAGTTGCAATGCTTGCAAGGCTTATGTGATGTGTATTACCGAGAAGGCCCAGAGATACCTCTCCGACAATCGGAGTGACAAATCCTAATCTTGATTCATGCCAACTCAACATATACTTTCGGAGACACTTGTAGAGTACCTTTATAATCACCCGATTACGTTGTGATGTTTGGTAGCACACAAAGTGTTCCTCCAGTAAGCGGAGTTGCATAATCTCATAGTTGCAGGAACTTTGTATAAGTCATGAAGATAGCATAAGCAACATACTAAACGATCAAGTGCTAAGCTAATGAAATGGGTCATGTCAATCACATCATTCTCCTAATGATGTGATCCCATTAATCAAATGACCACACATGTCTATGGTTAGGAAACATAACCATCTTCGATTAATGAGCTAGTCTAGTAGAGGCATACTAGTGACTATCTGTTGTCTATGTATTCACACATGTATTATGTTTCCGGTTAATACAATTCTAGCATGAATAATAAACATTTATCATGATATAAGGAAATAAATAATAACTTTATTATTGCCTCTAGGGCATATTTCCTTCAGTATCTGGCACTTGGAAGGGTGTGTTTTATTAAGAATCCAGTTCTAGTTGTCATAAGGTCAAGGTACAACTCCAAGTCGTCCTGTTACCGAAGATCACGGCTATTCGAATAGATTAAACTTCCTGCAGGGTGCACCACATAACCCAACACGCTTGATCCCATTTGGCGGACACACTTTCTGGGTCATGCCCGCCGCGGAAGATCAACACGTCGCAGCCCCACCTAGGCACTGCAGAGAGGCCAGCACGCGGTCTAAACCTAAGCGCCGCGAAGTGCTGGGCCCATCGCCCATAGCACACACAAGACGTTGCGTGACGCTGGTGACGAAAGCGTAACTAGCCCCTTAATACAAGAGCGGGCTTACGTTCCAATCCGCGTAGCGCCACTCGATCATTTGGCGTCCACGAAGGCTTCGGTGATACCACGACCCGGGATACCCATAACTACTCCCACGTAGATGGTTAGTGCGTATAGACCATATGGCGGACTCGGATCAAATACCCAGATCTCGTTAAGCGTGTTAAGTATCCGCGAGCGCCGAACAGGCCGAGGCCCACCTCTCTCCTAGGCGGTCTCAACCTGCCTGTCGCTCCGCCACAAAGATCCACTCGCGGGTGCTCCACCACCGACGACTTTAGTCACCACATGTATCAAGTATAAGTATATAGTATATACCGTGATCACCTCCCGAGTGATCACGACCCGATAATATAGCACAATGAGCGAACAAGAATGTAGGGCCACAGATGGAAATACTAGCATCCTATACTAAGCATGTAGGATTGCGGTAAAGGTAACAATGAAGAGTAGCAAGGACGGGCTATGCATCGGGATAGGTATAACGGAAAGTAGTAACATGCTACACTACTCTAATGCAAGCGTTATAGAGTAGAATAGGCGATATCTCGGTGATCAAGGGGGCGGGGCTTGCTGGTTGCTCGGCAAGAGAGAGGGTCGTCAACTCGTAGTCGAGTCGGCTGGCAGCAATGGCGTCGGTCTCGTAGTCTACCGGAGAGAAGAGGGGAAGAAACAATGAATACCATGTAAGCAGATGCATATCGATGCATGACAAAGCAAATCGTGATGCTAGGCGTGCCCTAATGCGGTATGTGGTGATACCGGTGAAGGGGGGAAACATCCGGGAAAGTATTCCCGGTGTTTCGCGTTTTCGGGCAGAGGAGTCGGAGGGGGAAAGTTGCGAGTTCGATAGGTTAGGGGTGTGTGGCGGACGAACGGACTGCGTGTCCGGATTCGTCTCGTCGTTCTGAGCAACTTTCATGTTGAAAATATTTTAATCCGAGTTACGGATTAAAAGATATGATTTTCTAAAGATTTTATTAATTTCTGGAATTTAATTAATTATTTAATTAATTCGAAAAACAGGTTAATGACATCAACATGATGTCATGCAGACATCGGCGATCAACAGAGTTGACTTGGTCAACTGACCCGATGGGTCGATGGGACCTACATCATACCTTTATTTAGGTTAATTACAGATTAGTTAATTTAATTACTATTTAATTAACCTAACTAGTTAATTAAATTAATTAAACCACATTAATTAACTTAATTAATTCATTAGATAATTAATTAATAATTAATTAATAATTAATTTTATTAAATCATTTTTATTTTTATTTTTAATTCTTCTTTTTTTTAACGTCCTGTGGTGTGGGGCCCCCCTGTCATAGGCACAGGGGGCCCTAGCGGTTCAGGCGCTCTGGGCGGGTCGAGGCGTTCTGGCGCCGATTGGCGTCGCCAAATCATTTGAGGCGATGAGGACCGGGGCATGGCAGGCGGCCACCGGAGGAGAAACGACGGGGAAGAAGCGAGGCGCCACCGGCGACGCGGGCGGCTGTGAGCCGCCTCTGGCGCGAGGAAGGGGCGGCAGGGCAGTGCGTCAAGGCGGGCAGGCGAGGCCGGGCGAGGTGTGGGGGTTCAACGGAGGAGAGCAGCGAGGAGAGGCCGGCCACTGGCGAGGGAACGACGGCGAGAATGGGCTAGGGTGCTTGGCGCCGCCGGGCGGACCTGAGCGACGCGGCATCGATGCCGAGAAGCGGGCCGGGCGGACGAGGCCGAGGGCGAAGCGGCGATGGTGGTGGCGGCGCGTGGCGAGGCTCGGCTTAACGCAAAGACGGGCGCAGGCGAAGGCGGCGAGAGGACGGGGAGGAGGAGGAGGACCGGGGTCCTCACCGAGGGAGCGAGGGCAGGCGGCGGGCTCGGGGAGGTTGGGGAGGACCGCGAGGAGGAGGACGGGACGGCGTTCGACGACGGAGGAGCTCCGGCGAATGGCGCTTCGGCGACGGCGGTTCGTGGGCGGCGTCGGGTCGATGGGCGCGCCGGGAGGAGGACGGAGAGGGGGGGGGCGCGCGTGGGAGGAGGACGAGGACGGTCCGCGACGGGCGGCTCTGGCGGGCGGCGCGGGCGTCGGGCTATGGGGTTCGTTCCCGATCCGATCTGGATCGGGAGGAGAGGAGAGTGAGTCGGGGTGGGGCGAGTGGGGAGAGTGGAGTGGCGACTAGGGTTGCGGGGGGGGGGGGGGGGACAAGGAGAGGAGTGGGGCGCGGGGTGGGCCGGCTGGTGGCAGTGGGCGGTTGGCCCATCGGGTGGGGGTTTCTCTTCTCCCCCCCTTTTTTTTGATAGTTTTAGGTTTTTAGTGTTTCTGTTTTGTTTTTATTTATTTTCTTTTCTGTTTAAAATCAGTTTAAATTATTTAGACATTTTCTAAAAATGTGTCTACTTCACCACAATTACCTTTGTAATATTTGACAACCACCGAACATTTTAGTTTTAATTTTTAAAAACTTTTATTGTTATCATTAATTTGAATTTGAATTTCGAACGGTTCCGAATTATTGTGAGGATAGCAACAGTAACCGAGGTGTCATGGCACGATTAGCGTGGGATTACTGTAGCATGATTATCCGGGCGTTACAGCTGCTCTAGGTAATGTCTCCACTTCTAAAACTCCATGGAGTATCAGGAAATCTTTGGCTAGTTTTTTAAGACTACTTATCAGCTGCAACCAAAAGTGTTTCACATTTCTAGGGAGATCAATGGTATTGCTCATAATCTTGCTCAACAAGTTTTTCGTGCTATTGGCGACACTCGGCTCTCTTGTTTTGCTGCGAGACACACTCATGGTCTTTGCCCAGTACTGCCTCTTCTTGAAATTTTTCAGATTCAGGGCTTTAGAATTCATACAGTTCACTTTTATTAATTTTCTCCCAGTAGGTTTTGGCGTGGCAAGTTTTTATCTCAGTTATAGATGGAAACCTGGGCATGCATGTTCTTTGTTACCTTTTGAGCTCTGCCTTCTCTTTGTACTATGTGTTGTGCTTGGTTTTTATTCGTTTGCAGATCTCTAAAGTTTGATGCTATAACGCGAAGCTGGAGTACATCAGTTTCTTATTTTGCAAGGTTTTCATCTTGGTTGCAAATGTATTTTGCTGTTTCTACAGGACCTTGACATGCTTGCTTCAAGAAAAGGTGGCCGATCAATAGTGAAGCAAAAGGCAATAACAGTTCCTAGTTTCAGATTCACAGTGTTCCTCTGCTAGTTTTGACCATGTTGATCATGGTGTAGTGGTCATTTCCACTACTCCCTCCATTCCGAAATATAGTGCGCCCGCGCTTCCCGAGGTCCAACTTTAACCATAAATTTAACCCACAAGACTGACTGCAGCAGGAGAAAAAATTACATGATTGAAAATTTCTTTTGAATACGAATTCATTGATATAACTTTTGCTCCCGCCGCAGACGGTCTCGTTGGTTAAATTTACGGTCAAAGTTAAAGCACGAGAATAGAGGAAGCACTACATTGTAGAATGGAGGGAGTATGTCTCATATAGGGTCTTTCTTCAGCTCATTTCTAGATACTGCTACTACTCCTCTCTATATCTTCAGCAGATCTATGTACTTTCTCTATGAGCTGAATGAATTTGGCACTTCGGTGCCTTTGCTTGTTCAAAAAAAGAAAAAACCGTACGACCTTTTTATAAATAAACCACCAACCTTTCTCCAGATTGCCAGCCGCACCCTCGGCACATTTCTTCCCCACCCCCCTCACGTTATCCCAATTGCCACGAGGGTCCTCCCCGCAGCAGCGTAATGAGCCAAGGTTCTCCCGCCGCGACGGGGTCCGGTTCAGGGACAGCAGAGCCGGCCCATGGGCAGCACGGGGACTCCTCCTCCGACGCCGCCGCCCCGAGCGCCGTGGCGGCCGATGCCTCCACCTCCTCCTCCTCGCCGCCACCTCTCCCCCCCGCGGCTCCCCTCGAGCGGCCCCAGGAAGAGCGGGGCCGCGAGCAGGCCGGAGGCTCGTGCTCCGCTCCGGCGGCGGGGGTCGACCCCGCAGCTCCTTCTTCGGCGCCTTCTCCTCCGAGCTCCGACAGCAGCAGCCCCGACGGCGCCGACGCCGCGGCCGCCGGAGCCGGGCCGTTCAACTGCAGTGTGGTGTTCCAGCAGATGCTACAGGAACAGACGGCCATCAAGGAGGCGGGCGGGCCGTTGGCCGAGGGGGCGGGCAAGAAGAAGCCGGAGGAGGCGCAGGTGATGGCGCGTGTCTCGCGTTCCCGGCATTCTGTTGTTTCTTGGCGTCTTTGGATTGCGTTCTTGAGCGTTTCTTGGTTTCTGTCGAGCAGGTGAAATCGTCGCACGCCATAGGGGAGCTCTGGAACAATCTTAGAAAGGTATTATAGCCTGAATCTTGGACTTCCTTTTCTGTTCCGGATGTGGAATTGTGATCTCTAAGTTTGTTGAAATCTTGGGGACGATCCAGAGCAGCATCTTGGGCAAATGTTGGGGACAGTTCGAAGTTCTGTAATGGAAGCAGAGTCTAGATCAAATCGTTGTGCTAATTGATTATTCTATTTAGTGGGATAGCATATATGGTCGCAACTGTAAAATGTGAGGATCATGTCTTGACAGTGGTTGCTGTGATATTTTTGGCAAGAAATCTCACAGCCGCATCAAATGTATCTCTTTTCAGTGTATAGGAGGAATCGTGGGCACATGTTGGGAGTAAGGTTGATATTTTAGTTTGCCAGCAGTACACATTCATTGTTGGTCCTGGCCTCCTGGGTCTTCTCTCAGTCTGCCATCATATTTTAAGCAACTGGCTATCTTGTTGAAATTGTTGTCTGTAAAATGTGGGGAAATCATGAGGTCGTGTCCTGATTACTGCAGCCTTTTAGTAACAGAGCCTGACGTCAAGTGTATGAGCTTCCTCTCTCAAAAGCTTTTGTTATCAGAAAATTTAATCTAGACACTAGTTCAAGACTGCATGACTGGACATAATTTCTGTAAATCATTTGATGTTTACATGCAAAATCACTGACTACTTACTCCAGGATTTGGTCGGCTGGGACCAACTGGCTCAGAAGCCTCAGAATATTATTCCATGTAAATAGTTGACAAGAACCAAGAAGTTTTGGATACGCACATTTTGTGGTCTTGCTATTACATTCTTGTTTGTTAATCCCATTGGCTTTTTATTCACTTATTTCTTGTTTTGAAACGCTTGATCTTCATGTTGATTATGTGCAATTGTATGGCTGTCAGAATGTCTGAACTTTAACTTTGTTTTCTTGTCAAACAGTTTTTTCATGGAGAATCACCAGGTTATGTGCACTATTCACAACATGTGAATCACCAGGTTTGACCCCATTTGGCCTTCTGTAATTTTTCAAAATGGAAGTGCATGAAATATCAGGATCAAACTTGATCACATGATACTGTGGTTCGTGGTTCCTGTACAATCCAACTGTCCAGTAGGATTATGTTCTCTTTTATAGATACTACATTGTTGTTAACTGTTGGTTGTGATAGTCTGAACAAACCTGAATCGTATCTGTACTGTTGTTGGGTTTATCAGACGTTAATAGATATTTTCCTCTTTTCTTACTGAACACAACCAATCGATATAATGATGGGATTATACATGCTGGTGGTTCCAAACATTTCCAGAGAACATGAAACCCAAAAATTGGAACAAAAACAAAATTTCCCCGTCATATTTTAAAATACGTTTTTCCATGTTCTAATCAGTGTAATTTGAATTCCTGTATTTACACTGTTTGTTGCAGACACATCCCATCACTGAAGTCAGAAAGTATTATTTGGTTTCTGATTTGGCTACGGGACAAGGAGTGGACCATCTTGATTCCTATTCAGAATTTAGACCGGTGACTGGAGATGGGGAGTGTTTCTACAGGAGCTTCATATTTTCCTACCTTGTAATCAACTAACTGTTCTCCTCTCTTTTCCTTAGTATAGGATGTAGGTTTACTTAATTTTCTCTGTTTATGCAAATGTACAACAGGAGCAAATTGTTGATAGGCAGGACACACATGAGGAACACCGTCTCCTTGATGCTGTTAAAAGAGTGTCTGCGCAACATGCAGATCTTAGATGGACCTCTGAATTTCCCAGGAGCTACAGAGTAAGTTCTTGTCTTCTCCATTTTTTCTTTTCTTAGATAAACATGCCTGTGAGGGATGATTCTCTTAAGGTTACAGTACACTTCAAGCTGGATCTGGCATCTCACTATCTTTGTTTGTCATTTGCAGGGGATGCACAATTTCTTACAGTAGTGGCATGCCATCGCAGTTTTACACTGTTGGCACAAACTCAAATTTGAAGTTTATTGTGATGTTAACAACCCGATCGTAAATACGACCTTAACATAAATTTACCTGCAATAACAAAGGCAATATAACGGGGGAATAACATAATTTTATGCTCATTATTATTTTGTAGCCATCTCACTGTTTTGTTCCTATGCTATATCCTATATATGCTTAATGACTGACACTTCTCAGGCGAGTTGCTTAGCTGTGTTCTTTCTTATCTTGCTATGGATCAATATTCTGTATGTATTATTGTAACCTATGTGTAATGATTATCCACTGAATTATTTGAGTCGCTGATTCTTCCAGGCATTTAAGAAGCTGATTAAGAAAGTAAAGAGATGGAAGAGGCATGGCATGTGGAAGTGGAACAGCATAGCATCAACTAGCAGGTTTTTGATTCGCTTGTTTTCTGCACTTCCAACAAAGTATTGTAGCCGAATGCATTCCACCTCATTGTCATATTTATTACCTTTTTAGCTACCGCAAAGAGAAACTTCTCGAGTTCTTCAGAAGTTACGATACGACGGAAGACAGTGAGAAAACACCCTTGAACTTATATTTCCTTCTGTTCATCATAATTCATGTTTCTGATACATTTTATTGGTTAGTTCTTACTTTCCTCAGATTAGTAGTAGCCATCTGGATATGCTCGCACGGGAAGCAGTATGAGCCACGTATACCAGGGCTCGATAGACGTTACAGTCTGAAAGATGTCAGTATCAGCATCTCTCCTCCCTTGCTAAATTTCCAGTGCATCCATTCTTCGACATTTTTACCTGACCTGTTGCTCTACAAACAGTGGTGCTTTCAACACGTCACTCCATCTCGTCAGTACGCGGACCATGTTATGATGACGGCCTTGGCCGAAGCGCTTGAGGTACCCCTTCGAGTGGAGCAACTCAATGGAGGACCTGCTCAGGACATCTACACTGTTCCTGGACCTGGAGTTCCCCGCGTGAGTGTGACGCTTCTGTACACGGGCAATCACTATGACGTCCTCTACCCACGCGCTCTTCCTACCGAGAGTTCAAGTCAGCAGACTTCCTGAAGAAATCATCCTGCTGATTAGAGTTGGAAGTCAACAGATTCTGCTGGATGTTGCTGAGTTTTAGGTGGTATAGTTAGACAAACTGGGTAGCCATAGCATACACTTAGTTGTGCATTCTTCTTCTGTTGGCACAAACTGGCTGCCTCCTTGTCTGAAGATTGACAAGGAAGAACTCGTGCTGTGCTTTGCCTGAATTGTTGGCTGGTGTACTGTGAATCTTCTGTGATCAGATCACATTCCAACTTGTTAATTCCGTCCATCTTTAACAGTTCTGTACACAGCAATGTGGACGATCTTCCTTGCCTATCCTAATGAAGCAGATACGCATATACTTGTGCAGCATTATTTCTTTTGTTGGGACATACTGCTGGTTATGAAAGCAATCTTTTAATTAGTTTATATTTATATGCGCTGAACGTCTGTTTGTGATTCTTTCTATCTCTGCTGGTTTACCCTTGTGTCTGTACTAGCTCTGTAGAAGTACAACGAAACAAGTACACCCAAGAGCACAAAATGCAAGAAAGAAGAGTCGCCTAAATTTGAGCAGCTGAACAATTGCCCCTGCACTGGCACATAATACATATGCAGTAAATAGTGCCCAGTCATCCTTCAATAATACTTCCTCTGTAACTTCATATAAGACGTTTTTTGACACTGCCATGGACTCTAAAAACGCCTTATAAAAAGTTACAGAGGGAATGATGAGAAGGAACTTTCAACTTGCTTGTACAACTGCATCACCACATAATAATTGATGGTCTTGTCCTCTGCTTGAGACCAGATGAGTAGAAAACTTCCCTTCACCAACAGTAGCGGAGATGATCTTGCTACGCCAGCACAAAAAAATGTGGCTGGCAGTTACAATGTCTCAACAGGAACACAACGCAGGACCTGACAAGCCGTTCTTCGGCTTATCAGTACAGGTTTTAGTTCTTGATATTATGTTAAAATTGAATACTGTAGGAAGCATAAATTCCTCCAGTTCAATCTTATGTTCAGATTGAAGTGAACACATGTTGATTGGTAAATATTATACCAAGAAGACCACAAGTTAAAAGAGCAAAATAATTCTTCAGTTCAAGATAATAGGAACATCACGCAGAGTAGTTAGCACGCATTTCAAACACACATCAAAATGACTTGATAATATTAGAATCAACATGCACAACCATCCCTTCGGTCAAGGAAGGTTGTCGAGATTGCAAAAAACAGGAAACAGTGTGAGCTTCTTGATCATAAATTTATATGCATCTACAAAGATGCTAGTAGGCTTATGGTGGATCTGATTCATACATATTGCAGCAGAAGAGGTACAAACGTCTAGCACATAAAGAAGCACCATCTCACAGCCTTCAGCATTCAGACGAACCATCTATTATTCCAGTGTCAGAAAGAAAGTATGTGGAACAAGAGTTTGTTTGAGCTGCAATTTAGTAAGACTGAGTGAATGGCGATGGAAAGTGGCGACGAACTTGCCATCCATGTCAATCTGAAGTAGCCATTCGGCATACTGGACTAGCACAAGCAACTCACCATCCACATGCATGACTACGGCATACCAACAATCGTCATATTGTCCACACAATGCCTTGATCTCAATGACCGGCACTTCAATCTTGCACTTGAAGGTCCAGACCTCGCTTTCATAGTCCTGCAACACCCAGATATCGATGGTGTCTGCGGCCTCATCACAGCTCAGCATGCCAAGCACGCCATCCATGTCAAACAAGTCAGCATAGGCAGGAACATTTCTAAAAACCGGAACAACTGGAGCATGCATCTGCCGGAACGACTCAGCTGTGGTGTCGAATACCACTATCATGTTGCTTTCAGTCTCATTTTGGTCTATGTGCCAGTGCAGGTTGCCACGAAACATAACAGCTAAAAGCAGTTGCTCAACCTCCGGCGGGCACCTGATGTTCCTCAATGGCTGGACGGAGCCCAATGCAAAGATGTAGCAGGCATCATCATAAAAACAGATTTCCTCCTCATGATAATCGGTTTCCTCATTTTTACCATACACTAGTATCCGGTACTCGCCGGTAGGGTGGTGCCGATACATCCCCAAGACCGTGCAACTGACCTTGGAGTCACAAAGCGCAGGTACGGGAGCGTATTGACGAGTGGCCGGGTTGTAGATGGAGGAGCGGGCATCCTTCCTGCTCATGTTGTGTGAAATGATGAGGAGGCCGTCGCAGCAGGCCACCAGGCCACAGCCCCCCTCGTCAAGCTGGGCGACGTGTTGCAGCTGGGCGCCGGCGGCCCGGGCCCGGTGGTCGTAGGTGATGAGGTCCCGGTCGTGGAGACGGCCGCCGTAATCGTGGCCGGAGGTGATGAGGAGGGCGGGCTGGCGGGCGTGGTGGGCGAGGAGGAAGTCGCGGGTGGAGGTGGTGCGGCGCCATGCGCGGCTGACGGCGCGGCAGCGGAGGAGGGCTTTGGGGGGCAGGCGGACGAGGATCTCACAGATTACGATGTCGTCGAGGAGGCCAGGGAGGAGAGGCGTCGCTCCTGCGCTCGTGGCATCCGCCATGGTCGCCGGCCTGGCTGGGAGGCTGCCGATCGATCGCCAGATCCACGTACGTCCCGGGAGTAAGTGGTGGTCGTGAGGAAATGGATGCTCCTAGTAACCAGGAATGGACTCGCTCTATCTTTATCCAGGTTCGTTGCAAGGACTACACAGAAATAGAGACTCGGTTGTTTTTCCTTAAAATCAAACAAAATGCTTGAGACTTTGAAATATACTATATGTTTTTATCCACATATGATCATCACAGACTAACAAAATATTTAACTTTAGAAATTGAGCTGACATGAATATCCTGTTGGTCAGCAGTGAATCTATAATGAATATCCTTTTTTAGGGAACGCCACACCATGGCTAGCTTTATTGATCAGCAAACATAATTACATCGTTTGTAATATTATTACAAATCAAAAAGCACAAGACCAAGCGGCCTGCTTAGTAAGCTGCCAACAAAAAATTCCAAATCAAAAAGCACAAGATCGACACAATCGAACTCGCTGTCATTCGTTCTTTTTTCTCTTTCAACCCTTTGTCACTGGCGGTTACCTGTGACATGCTGTTTTGCCTCTTGGCTCAATGAAATGTTCAGACGTAGAAATTGAGCCATCGAAATACATTAAAAAAACATCAAGCGCCGAACCTTGTTAATTAGCTGCAATAATATTTTTGGACCTGAACCCAGAACTCGCATCACTTGTTGGCCGACAGCCTGACGACGCGCGGTGGCTTCGTCACCAGCCACTGCTTCATCACCTCCATGAACTTGGACCGAATGATGAGCATGGTGAGATTCTCCATGTCCTTGATCTGAACGTAGAAACACAGTGCCTCTCGTGCTCCCTCTTCATGGCCGGTCCTTGGTGCACGTCCCCGTGACCATGGCTGGCTCATGGCAGCGACCCTGCAAGTAGTCAGATGGAAAATGCAAATCTCAGTACCAATCTAGCACGAACATCAATCCAATGTCACTTGCAAGCACAAATCTACAACAACAACACCTAGTTTGCATCAAGGCAGTGCACTAATCTACCAATCTAACAACAATGAGGCAGTGCACTAATCTACAGTAACACTCAAGAAGCAAATCGATTGGATTTGAATCGATTCAATTGGAATCTGATCGGGTCGAATCAAACCCAATTCAATCCAAGCCATGCCTAGTACAGCAAACCCTAATCTACATCTACGAGTAAAGGGGGAAATGCAACTTACCGAAGCGGTGCAGTTGGAGCGTATGCCGGCCAAGAAGAAAACCCCGACGGGAAGGAGGGGTCGTTAGAAGAGGACGAGCCGGCAATGCCGAGGGCATCGGCGATGCGCCGGTGCTCTTGGTCATGCGGGAGGTCAAGGAAGAGGGCATAGTCATCCATGGCCCTGCCGTGCTGCCTGGAGAAAACCCTCGAACGGGGGTAAAAGAAACCCCTCTGCTCACTAGGGTTCCGAGCAGTGGCGCTCCTGACGTCCCATCCGACCGCGCCACCGGACCCAGGACCACCAGGTCCAGATACGGCAGCGGAGATGGAGCGGTCGACACCTCTTTGGCCCAACAAGGGGACCTGGTGCAGAAGGGCGAGGGTGTGCGGATGGCTACCATCAGGTCAATGCCTGAGTTCGCGAGGCCGGCCACCCACTGGTCTTGGATGCTATTGCTGCCCGCGATGATGGGGGTCAGGGGGCGGCCCGGCTGCGAGTGAGCCATCGGAGGAGAGCAAGGGGCGATGAGGAGAGTGAGAGGGAGCTAGCGGTGTGAATGGAAGAGTGGGCGGTGACATGGGAGGGGGAGGGTTGTTATGATACGCCCCGTCCATCTCCTGCGCTCCCAGGGGCGTGCAGTGAAGAGGCACATGTGGCTACAGGGAGCCTGGCTCGCAAAAAACTGTTGATTCACCTGTTCCTCCCGGGCCTGGCCCACGGTGCTTTAAGGTCTATGCGGCCCGAGAAGCAGATGCAGCTCAGGCAATCAAACATGCCATTTTCTTCCCGCACGCGCTTGGTTGGACCTAATGTGGGCCGCCAAACACGCCCTTGAGTATTCTTCTTCTTCTTCTTCTTATGGTACAAACTGCCATGGCCAAAAATTTATGAAACACCCTTCAAAACCTTTTTGGAGACCGTGGATATGACGACTCTGCTACAATTGCTCTTAAAGAATCCAATTGAATGTGAGCTTCACTTTTATCTTTCCCTTGTAAATCCCCCAGATTACGTCTACACTATTTTTTTTTCTCTGATATGGTGATATGCACATGTAGAAAATCACCTTAATGTAAGTACGAAGTGTCGGCCTATATAAGCAACTAGGTTCACTATGTTCACAAGCATTGGGTGCCATGTCGTGGTGCAAAATGCAAAAGGTGCGCTCATAGACCTATACCAAAGTCCCAGCAAAAAAAAAAAAATAGACCTACACCAAAGAGATCTATATATACCTCAAAATGTTGAAGACTTACTCTTCTAGCATTAGATGAGGAGATTTGGTTTTGTGTTTTTCCGGTGCCTGCCATTCCTATTGTTCTTGGATTCTCCTTCCCCTTCTCTTTAGCTTGCACAATCGTCTTAGTGGATAGAACAAGATAGTTAATCATATATCAAAACAAGGACATCCAGAACCGTCTTTGTGTTTTGCCAGTGCCTCCTATTCCTATGAGAGAAGTGCATATTTCAACCCCAACTCTTGCCCTAGTCTCCAATACCGTCTACATTACAATCCCGAACTCTTAAAACCGACCAGGAGTCAACACTCCCCTACCCGTTGACCGGTTTTGACACGCTGACCTTCCAGTCAGCAAGCTACATTAGCTGATTAGCAACAAATAAAATTTTCAGAAAATAAAAAATATGTCAAAAAATCGAAAACAAATAAAAAATGTAAAATAGAAAATAGCTTCTCTCTGAAAGTCTTCTTGTGATTTTTTTAGGTTAAATGGCTTCATATAGCAGAAGATGATCATCGGTGGACCTCTATGGGCCCTGCAAGTGCAGCTGGTGCCCCCTAAGCTTGTTGGCCCACGGAGGGTCTTCTCTGGTATCTTTTTCTTTCAGTATTTTTTATATATTTCAAAATAAATCTCCGTAAATTTTCACGTCAATTAGACCTCCGGAGAATAGCTATCTCTGCCGTAGCTTTTTTAGGCTCGGAAATCCAGCTGCCGACAATCTCCCTCTTGTGGTGTATCTTGCATTTTAAGAGAGAAAAGACATTAATATTGTATCAAAAAGTGGAATATAACTTCAAAACAATAAAAATAATAGTAGAAAAACATGATGCATAATAGATGTATCAGGGTGCTTCATGCGGTAGCGCAATGCGCCAAGGTTCTTCTTGCCGAGATGGGGTCCGGTTCAGTGACAACAAACCCGATCCATGGGCAGCATGGGGACTCCCCCAACGCAGAAAGAGGAGGAATATGGATCGCCGCTATCGACCACCACTGACTGAAGAAGATAGTGTCGCTTACTGCTCGTCGGGGAAGATGATTCCCATGACGGAGAGCTCAAGGGTGGTGGTGGTGGTGAGGGTTCAAGCGATGAGCTGAAGGGGGCTAACTAGGGCGAGGCAATAGGCGAGAGGTGACCCAATTCCCCCCGTCATTTTTTCGAGGATGTGTGAGCTCACGCCATCTCCCCGCTCGCACGATCCTGGCCTGCGTCCCCCTCCCTACATGCCAAGAGCCTAACTAAGTTGAAATTACCGAATCGACCGTTCCCCACAGGCCTAGCTGAAAGGTGCTTTAAGAACCATGTTATGCAGGACCAACGGTGCTCACAGATAATTAAACAGACCAACACAGGCTAAAAATACATCCACAAAGCGTAACAGGATGGCGAACCAACGTGTGGTTGAATGGTTAGGAGGACATTGGTATCCCCAGCCTGCTTAGGTTCAAGTCCTAGATTGGTGCTCGCATTTTCCTAGATTTTTTCCAGCCCTTCTGGCGATGTGTGTTTAGTGGGAGGAGACATTCCCATTGACTATGAAGGCATCTATGATGGCTTCTTCAATATCAAGATGATATGTCGTCTCAGTCTCTCGGAGGTGCTCATAGAGGTAGGGTGTGCGTGCGTACATTTATAGGGGTGAGTGTATGTGCGTATGTATGAGCGTTTGCATCTGTACCGTGTTAAAAAAAAGCCCAAGGGCATCTCCAACACGGACCATCAAACCGCCGATATACGTACGGATGCGTGGTCCGAAGTGTTTTGCCATCCAACGCGGTCTTGTGTTTGTCCTCAGGCCAGTTCAGACGTCATTTTCCCTCAAACCGGGTGGGGCTTTGTAGGAGTCCGAGCCACCGCCACACACGCCTTTCACAACCCTGGCCCACCAAAAACACTCTCCCTCGCCTGCGCACTTTCTCGCCCGTAGCAGTCAGGGGCGCTCCAAAGCATTAGCGTTGCATTATGCTGGCCCAAAGCGGACACAAGCTCTCTTTGGAGCCAGCATTGAAGCGGTCCGCTGGTCGAGAGCGTCGACTGCTTCAAGTGGCTTCTCTCTGTATTGCAACGATATTTGTCCTCCCCTCCTTCCTCCATTAAACTTGGCGCGTCAGCTGAGAAACCTACTCCGGAGCCCCGAGCGGCACACGTCCGGCCCACATTAAATACCCCGCGGGCTTCGCGCATAGCATCCATCCACTATTTAACATGGCTAGGGTCCGGGCAAAATTCGCACCACACCTATGCTCTCCATCTCCTCTATGCACCAAACCTGTCATGACCTCGAGCTCCAAAGTCATGTGGGATGGCATCAACCGATGAGCAGGAGAAGGAGCTTTCCGGCATTGTTGCTGGATGGTTAGACCGTCGGGCTAGCCGAATACAGGCTGGCTTGCCAGCCAGCTCTTCATATGGCAACTACACTAATGAACCCATGTAGGACGAGCCGACGCCACCCCCATCGTCGTCCAGGACGACATCACCATGGGCGAGGCGTAGGAGGACGACACAGGCATCATGGCGGACAAGCACCGACGCGCAGAGGAGCAAGTCGACCACACAGTCATCGTGGCGGACGTGGAGATGCACGAGCAGGCGGCTATGCTCCTATCCTACTGCTCCGCCCGTAAAATCCGTCACGAGTGTTGGCGGCACCGCATCCTGCAGGCGGAGAAAGAGGACGCCTACGCGGAGATCAACGAGGTGGCGACAAAAGTTTATGATGGCATGAACGACGCCGCTAGCTCCTCGTTGGCTGCGCCCTACCGTCACGATGATGAAGCTGGCACATCCGGGGCACCGCTATCAGCGAGGATTAGTAGAACATGGGAGGACGCCGCCGCTCATGTCCCAAGAAGGACACCGTCGCTGCTGCGCCGGGCCTCACAACTGGTGACTTGCCCAGTTCGCGAAGGCGTAGGCCACCACCACCGTGTTCCACCATTTAAAAACCAACCGCTGATTCGGGCTTTTTACGGAGGCAGATGTTATTCTTCCCCACCCACCGGAGCATTACCTTCGGGGCTCATGGCAGTCCGGTGAGCTTGCTGCTAAACATAGGAAGATATAGGGTGGGCAACGGGCGCGAGCCGGTCGATCATAGACTAGTTAGAATAGGCTAGCCTAGTCCGCTATATTTTAGTTAAAATATGTTCGAAATGTAAATGTCTTCATTCTGTTTAGATGAAAATCATCTGGTTTGCATGTAATTCATTCAGTTTGCATGTAATTCAACTGGTTTATTAAAATCTGGTATAAAATATATGTAGTTATGGTTAAATGGTTGTCTCACATTTGAGTATCCATGAAGAAGGAGAAGTCAACATCGAGGATGCAGGTAACCAAACACCTCACAAACGACCGTGCCAAATTCCCCGTCTCCGGACAAACTCACCGTACTGTGGCACCTTTATAAATAACCGCCAACTTTTCTCCTGATTGCCAGCCGCATCCTCGGCACATTTCTGGCCCACGCCCCTCACATTATCCCAATTACCACGAGGGTCCTTCCCGCAGCAGCATAATGAGCCAAGGTTCTCCCGCCGCGACGGGGTCCGGTTCAGGGACAACAGAACCGGCCCATGGGCAGCACGGGCACTCCTCCTCCGACACCGCCGCAGCCTCCGCCTCCTCCTCGCTGCCGACTATCCCCTTGCAGCGCCCCTCTAGCGCCAAGAAGAGCGGGACGGCGAGTAGGCCGAAGGCTCGAGCTCCGCTGCGGCGGGGGTCGACCGGAAGGGCAAGAATCTCCCATCCGCACCCGCAGTTCCTTCTTCGGAGTCTTCATCCGTGATAACCCACAAGTATAGGGGATCAATTGTAGCCTATTTCGATATGTAAGAGTGTCGAACCCAACGAGGAGCTAAAGGTAGAACAAATATTCCCTCAAGTTCTATCGACCACCGATACAACTCTACACACGCTTGACGTTCGCTTTACCTAGAACAAGCATGAAACTAGATGTACTTTGTAGGTGTTGTTGGATAGGTTTGCAACATAATAAGGAGCACGTAAATAAAAACTAGGGGCTGTTTAGATAAAGACACAATAAAGTAAATATAGCGAGTGTGGAAAAGTGGTGGTAGGAGTTGCGAAATTGTCCCTAAGCAATTGACTACTTTACTAGACCGATAGCAAGTTTTATGTGGTAGAGGCCACTTCTAGCATGTCATCCCTGACTTGGAATTCTATGCACTTATGATTGGAACTATTAGCAAGCGTCCGCAACTACTAACGTTCATTAAGGTAAAACCCAACCATAGCATTAAGATATATTGGCCCCCCTTCAATCCCGTATGCATCAATTTCTATGCTAGGTTGAAGCTTCTGTCACTCTTGCCCTCCAATACATAGTCCTATCTATTGGGAACGTAGTAATGTCAAAATTTTTCTACGCACACACAGGATCATGGTGATGCATAGCAACGAGAGGGGAGAGTGTTGTCCATGTACCCTCGTAGACCGAAATCGGAAGCGTTAGCACAACGCGATTGATGTAGTCGTACGTCTTCATGATCCGACCGATCCAAGTACCGAACGTACGACACCTCCGAGTTCAGCACACGTTCAGCTCGATGACGTCCCGCGAACTCCGATCCAGCAGAGCTTCACGGGAGAGTTCCGTCAGCACGACGGCATGGTGACGGTGATGATGATGCTACTGACGCACGGCTTCGCCTAAGCACCGCTACGATATGATCAAGGTGTAATATGGTGGAGGGGGGCACCACACACGACTAAGAGATCAAGAGATCAATTGTTGTGTCTAGAGGTGCCTCCTGCCCCCGTATATAAAGGACTGGGAGGGGGGGGAGGAGGCGGCCGGCCGGGAGGCGCGCGCAGGAGGAGTCCTACTCCTACTAGGAGTAGGACTCCCTCTTCCTAGTTGGAGTAGGAGGGGAAAGGAAGGAAGGAGAGAGGGGAAGGAAAGGCGTCGCCCCCTCCTTGTCCAATTCGGACTAGAGGGGGAGGGGGTGCGCAGCCAGCCCTAGTCGCCCCTCCTCTTCTCCACTAAGGCCCATCTTGGCCCATTAAACTCCCCGGGGGGGTTCCGGTAACCCCCCGGTACTCCGGTATATGTCCGAAACTCCCCGAAACCATTCCGGTGTCCGAACATAGTCGTCCAATATATCGATCTTTATGTCTCGACCATTTCGAGAATCCTCGTCATGTCCGTGATCACATCCGGGACTCCGAACAACCTTCGGTACATCAAAACACAAAGACTCATAATACAATCATCACCGAAACTTTAAGCATGCGGACCCTACGGGTTCGAGAGCTATGTAGACATGACCGATGTTGGGGAACGTAGTAATTTCAAAAAATTTCCTACGCACACGCAAGATCATGGTGATGCATAGCAACGAGAGGGGAGAGTGTTGTCCACGTACCCTCGTAGACCGATAGCGGAAGCGTTAGCACAACGCGGTTGATGTAGTCGTATGTCTTCATGATCCGACCGATCAAGTACCGAACGCACGGCACCTCCGAGTTCAGCACACGTTCAACTTGATGACGTCCCTCGAACTCCGATCCAGCCGAGTGTTGAGGGAGAGTTTCGTCAGCACGAAGGCGTGGTGACGATGTTAATGTTCTACGGACGCAGGGCTTCGTCTAAGCACCGCTACAGTATTATCGAGGTGGACTATGGTGGAGGGGGCACCGCACACGGCTAAAAGATCAAACGATCAATTGTTGTGTCTTTGGGGTGCCCCCTTCCCCCGTATATAAAGGAGCAAGGGGGGAGGCGGCCGGCCTAGGAGGAGGGCGCACCAAGGGTGGAGTCCTACTCCCACCGGGAGTAGGATTCCTCCTTCCCTTGTTGGAGTAGGAGAGAAGGAAAGAGGGGGAGAGGGAGAAGGAAAAGGGGGCTGCACCCCTTGTCCAATTCGGACCAGAGGGGGGGCGCGCACCTCCTTCCTTTTGGCCTCTCTCCTCTATTCCCGTATGGCCCAATAAGGCCCATATACTCCCCGGCGAATTCCCGTAACTCTCCGGTACTCCGAAAAATACCCGAATCACCCGGAACCTCTCCGATGTCCGAATAGAGTCGTCCAATATATCGATCTTTACGTCTCGACCATTTCGAGACTCCTCGTCATGTCCCCGATCTCATCCGGGACTCCAAACTCCTTCGGTACATCAAAACACATAAACTCATAATATAACTGTCATCGAAACTTTAAGCGTGCGGACCCTACGGGTTCGAGAACTATGTAGAGATGACCGAGACACGTCTCCGGCCAATAACCAATAGCGGAACCTGGATGCTCATATTGGCTCCCACATATTTTACGAAGATCTTTATCGGTCAGACCGCATAACAACATAAGTTGTTCCCTTTGTCATCGGTATGTTACTTGCCCGAGATTCGGTCGTCGGTATCTCAATACCTAGTTCAATCTCGTTACCGGCAAGTCTCTTTACTCGTTCCGTAATACATCATCCCGCAACTAACTCATTAGTTGCAATGCTTGCAAGGCTTAAGTGATGTGCATTACCGAGAGGGCCTAGAGATACCTCTCCGAAAATCGGAGTGACAAATCCTAATCTCGAAATACGCCAACCCAACAAGTACCTTCGGAGACACGTGTAGAGCACCTTTATAATCACCCAGTTACGTTGTGACGTTTGGTAGCACACAAAGTGTTCCTCCGGTAAATGGGAGTTGCATAATCTCATAGTCTCGAAATACGCCAACCCAATAAGTCAGTTTCTCGCTCCATTGTTCCGGAGAACGGAGTCTTAGTCATCTTGCCCATGAGGCATGGTTCGCAAGCATCAAGTGATTCATAATCAAGTGATTCCAAAAGTCCATCAGCATGGAGTTTGTTCATGCGCTTTACACCAATATGACCTAAACGGCAGTGCCACAAATAATTTGTACTATCATTATTAATTTTGCATCTTTGGCTTCAATATTATGAAAATGTGTATCACCACGATCGAGATCCAACAAACCATTTTCATTGGGTGTATGACCATAGAAGGTTTTATTCATGTAAACAGAACAACAATTATTCTCTAACTTACATGGATAACCGTATTGCAATAAACATGATCCAATCATATTCATGCTCAACGCAAACACTAAATAACATTTATTTTAGGTTCAACACTAATCCCGAAAGTATAGGGAGTGTGTAAGGGCATATTTATCCCGTAAGTGTTTTGGTGATTGACGACGATACTTTTGCGGACTAGTCGTATGCCTTGATTTTCTCAGATGTTTCATCACTAGGCACGAGACGATTCGGTGCCCCTCGGAGACTATTGAAGGCGGCGCCGTTTCACGTTTCTTTTGGTGGATTTGAGTCGAGGAGAGCCGTACTATTAAGAGGGGTCCGCGATCGAAAGGTTTGGGTGGAATCATCACGTACACTTGTCCTTCATTTCCTTGCAATTTGGAGCATCTTCCCGTTGTCATAGTTGTGCTTAAAACCGGCGGCTACTGCTGTTCTTGCGGTAGTACTGCTCTAGGGAGCGGTAGTACCGCAAGCACCAATGTAGTACCGCAGGGGTCACGATAGTACCGCTCCCCCGGAGCCGTAGTACCGCAACTCCCAGGCCTTGTGCTGCTCCGGTATGGTAGTAGGCGCGGATGTAATTTTTTACATCCGCGCCCACACGGTAGTACCGCACATCTTGCGCGGTAGTACCGCGAGTGGACACGGTAGTACCGCTCTCTTGGAGCCGTAGTACCATGGCCCTCTTGCCCCGTACCGTTGCGCCGCGGTTGTAGGAGCGGATGTAAGTCTACATCCGCGCCTCCACGGTAGTACCGCGCCTCAGGAGCGGTAGTACCGCGTCGGGTTTTCGCACTGGTTCTTTTTCTGCGGAAGTAGGCACAGATGTAATTTATTTCATCCGCGCTCTTCGTAGGCTGGGGCTTGCCTGTCTTGTGGTAGTACCGCAAGGGTGCGCGGTAGTACCGCGTCAGCGGTAGTACTGCGCTCAGTCAGGCCAGTCCCAGGCTCTGCTGCTGCCGCGGTAGTACCGTGGCCTTCCACGGTAGTACCGCGTGGCCATGTGGTAGTACCGCATTTTTGGAGCGGTAGTACCGCGTGTCGCGGGCTGAACTAGAGGATAACGGTTGGATCTTTTCTCCGAGTATAAAAGGCGTGTCTCCTACCTCTAGTTGACTACCTCTTCCATCTCCAAGCTCCATTGTTGCTCCAAGCTCCATTTTGGCCCGATCTCTCTCCCTAGCCAATCAACCTTGTTGATTTGCTCGGGATTGGGTGACAAGGGCCCGATCTACACTTCCACCAAGAGACTTTTGATTCCCCCCACTTATCCCTTGCGGATCTTGTTACTCTTGGGTGTTTGAGCACCCTAGACGGTTGAGGTCACCGTGGAGCCATATTCCATTGTGGTGAAGCTTCGTGGTGTTGTTGGGAGCCTCCAATTAAGTTGTGGAGATTGCCCCAACCTTGTTTGTAAAGGTTCTGTTGTCCGCCTTCAAGGGCACCAATAGTGGAATCACGGCTCTTGCATTGTCGAGGGCGTGAGGAGATTACGGTGGCCCTAGTGGCTTCTTGGGGAGCATTGTGCCTCCACACCGCTCTAACGGAGACGTACTTCCCCTCAAAAGGAAGGAACTTCGGTAACACATCCTCGTCTCCACCGGCTCCACTCTTGGTTATCTTATCCCTTTACTTGTGCAAGCTTATTTGTGTTTCTATCCTTGCTTGCTCTTGTGCTTGTGTTGATTGCATCATATAGGTTGTCCACCTAGTTGCACATCTAGACAACCTTTATTATTGCAAAGTTTAAATTGGTAAAGAAAAGCTTAAAAATTGTTAGTTGCCTATTCACCCCCCCTCTAGTCAACTATATCGATCCTTTCAATTGGTATCAGAGCCTCGTCTCTTTTTAAGGACTTTACCGTCCGAAGAGTATGGTTGACGTCGTAGATGATGTGGGGGAGCACTCCGGTGCAAATCCGATATCATCTACGGGAGATGGGGGTACCGCGATCTCTCGTGAGGAATTCAATGTGGCGTTGGACACATTGAAAACCTCCATGACGACCGAGGTCAAGGACATGTTCAAGGAATTCCTAGAAGGGCTTAAACTTTCCACCGCACCCGTGAAAGTGGGTGGTCCCGCCAACACGGGAGCGGATGCTAACTCTGATAAGGGGGAAGCTACTAGTGAGAAAGCCCCATCGTCTAGTGGTAAGAATGGCACCGGCATCTTCGCCCATGTGCAACCTCCTCCCGTTTATGGTGGACCGATTCCTTCCACTCATTTGAATCATGCGGTCCACCACCTAAGATTGATAAAAGGAGGATTTTGATTCTTGGGTTTATCGTTTTAAGCGCCATTTAAATCATGTGAACACTAACCTTTGGAGAATCATTGAAGAAGGTTTCTATCCAAGATGAATCGAGCAACTTCTCTCCTAGAGAAGTCGTGGACCATCAATTCAATGAGAATGCTCTCTTCATCATCCAAGAAGCAATCCTTCCGAAGACCTCCCTCATCTCCGGCCCTACTCCCTTGCCAAAGATGCTTGGCTCAAGGTGGTTTCTCTTTATCGAGGAAGCGCAAGCATTCAACGTTCCAATTATGAAGTGGTCCAAGATGAAGCCGATGAGTTTGCAATGAAAGAAGAAGAAGAACCTCGTGAGCTCTATCGGAGAGTAACTAAGCTTGTAGTCTCCCTCCGGGATCATGGAAGTAAGGACATGGATGACAACTGGATCAAGCGCAAATTCCTCAAGGCAATGATGCCCTACCACAAAGCCATGTCCTCCGTCATCCGTCAACGGCCGAACTTCCACACCCTATCCTCAAGTGGTGTGTTGGATGAGTTTGTGGCTATGAGCATATTGGACAAGACCGCCGACAATGCGGTGCTTCGCTCCCAAAGAGAAAAGAAGCCCAACCTCGCTTTGAAGGCCAAGATTTGTGTCGAAGAAGATGGAGAGGAGGAGGAAGAAGAGAACAACCTCGAAGATACGAAGTATGACTATCATGAACACATGGCCCTTGCTCCAAGGCAATTTTGGAGCAAGAAGAACTCAAGGCCCAACTTCAACAAGAGCAACTCAAGTGGCGCAAGGGGCAAGCAACGAGTGAGGACTTGCTTCAATTGTGGCAATGTGAGTCACTTTGTTGCGGAGTGCCCATATGAGAAGAGGGAAGACAATGGTGGCAAGCTCATCCGTAAGGACAAGGCCAAGTCTTTCCCCAACAAGAGCAACTTCACCAAGAAGGCTCCTCACAAAGCATTGGTGGTTCAAGAAGAGTACAATGAGGATGATGATGATGATGAAGATGGTGAGTCGGTTGCCATGGCCTCCGTTGCCATTGCAACGACTCCTCGGATGTCTCTCTTCGATTCACCCAATGAAAGCATCACCACCAAGTGCCTCATGGCTAAAGCCACCAACAAGGTAACCCCCAACATCAAAACTACCATCATCAATCATTCTTCTTTGACGGATTGCATTGATGAACATGAGGGGACTAATGTGGAGGAGAATGAGTTTGAGATCTTTATGGGTAAACTCAAGGGCAAATCCAAGAAGCACTTCGTTGCTCTCTTGGAACAACTTGGTGAAGCTAATGTCATGATCGAGGCTCATGAAGAAACCATCTATAAGATGGAAGGGCATAGTCGTGACTATGCCGATGAGATTTCGGATCTTTCCAATGCTCTTGAGGAAGAGCTTGGTCTTCGTTTGGCTCTTGAGGAGTCATACAACGATGATCATGCTAAATTAAAGAAAGACCTTGATCATGCTCTTGTTGTGTCTCGTGTGCTTAGCTCCGAGAAGGCAAAGCTTGGAGTTGATCTTGCTAGACTCAACGAGGAGTTTGACATTCTCGACAAGGCTCACAAAGTCTTGAAGGGTGCTCATGCTAGTCTCAAAGAGTCTCATGATCAACTCCAAGTGAAGCTAACCAAGGAGAAAGCCACCTTTCCTCATATGATATTGATTGATAATGCAAATGCTACCAACCCTTGTTGTGAGCATGTGCATCTTGTTGAGGAGAATGCTAAGTTGAAGGAGCAACTTGAAAAGGGCCTTGTCACATGCATACAAGGTGAGAAGAACCTTAACGACCTTTTGAGTAATCAAAAGGAAGTTGTGGCCAAGGAGGGGATTGGGTTCGCGCCCAAGCCCAAGAGCAAGAAGAAGAATGACAAGACCAAGCAACCTCCTCCTCTCAAGCAAACTTTTGTGAGGGAGGGAGAGGGTGCTTACAAGAAGAAGAATAACCATGCAAAGGGTGGAAATGCCAAGAAGGACAACGTCATCCCTTTGAACATAGCCGACGACTTTAACCCCTCATATGTGTTGTGCCGTGCTAGTGATGGGCATGTTTATGCTAAATTTGTTGGTTCTTCTTATGAGTACATTGAATGGTCTATTTGGGTTCCTAAGACCCTCGTTACTAACATCAAAGGACCCATTACTAAATGGGTACCTAAAACCAAGCATTGATTTCATGTAGGTGTTTGCTTCGGTGGGGATCATGGTTGCTCGATAGTGGAGCAACGAATCATATGACCGGAGCAAGGACTTGGTGGTGGACGTGCAAAAGATCCCATCTATGCCCACCAATGTCGAGTGGGGTGATGCCTCACATTCTAAGGTATTGGGTCTTGGCAAGGTTGTCGTTTCTCATGATCTAACGATCGAGAAAGTCATGCTTGTTGAGTCCCTTGCATACAATTTGCTTTCCGTTCGTCAACTTGCACTCATGGGCTTTGCCACCTTCTTTAACATTGATACCGTGGCCCTCTTGTGGAGCAAGACTCTTAAAGTAGCCTTTGTTGGGCATGTCGAGAATGGTCTTTATGTGATAAACTTTTCGGAGCGACCCACTAAGACCGCGACATGCCTAATGGCTAAAGTTGACGTGGGATGGCTTTGGCATCGCCGTTTAGCCCACGCCAATATGAGATCTTTGCAAAGTCTTCTCAAGGGGACCATGTCCGTGGACTAACAAATGTTAGTTTTGCCAAAGATCGTGCTTGCAAAGTGCTTGTATCAAGGAAAGCTTCATGAACGGCTCATCCTCCCACGACTATCATCTACTCGAAGAGACCCTTGGAGCTCCTGCACATGGACCTCTTTGGACCTCCATCCTTTGATAGTCTTGGGGTAGAAAGTATTGCTTGGTGATTGTGGATGATTATTCAAGATACACTTGGGTATACTTCTTCAAGAGGAAGAGTGAGACTCAACAAACTGTTATCGACTTTGCAAATGAAGCTCAACGTCAACATAATGCAAAGATCTTGACAATAAGAAGTGACAACGGCACCGAGTTCAAGAACTACACCTTGGATGAGTTTCTTAGTGAAGAGGGGATCAAGCATCAATATTCGGCACCATATACCCCTCAACAAAATGGTGTTGCGGAGAGGAAGAACCGGACGTTGATGGATGCGGCAAGGACCATGATTGTGGAGTTCAAGTCTCCATACAACTTTTGGGCCGAAGCCATCAACACCGCATGTCATGCATCCAATCGGCTGTATCTCCGCAAAGGCTTGAACAAGACTCCTTATGAGATACTCATCGGCAACAATCCCAATCTCAAGTATTTCTGGGTGTTCGGGTGTAAGTGTTTCATTCTCAAGAAAGGTGTTCGTTTGTCTAAATTTGAAGCTAGAGCTTATGAGGGCATATTTGTTGGTTATGCTACAAACTCTCATGCTTACCATGTCCTCAATAAATCCACGGGACTTATTGAGGAGACATGTAACGTGGAGTTTGATGAGAATAACGGCTCCCAAGTGGAGCAAAGTGGCACTTGTGATGTAGGTGATGAAATTCCTCCTCAAGCCATAAGAAGAATGGGTGTTGGTTTTATCCTACCGTTGAGGAACCCCTTGTGGTCGAAGGAGAAGGACAATGCTCCACTCAAGTGGAGCCATCACCAACTCAAGGCCCACACGCTCAAGAACAAAGTGAAGGCCCTCAACCTCATGAACAAGACCAAGGGCAAGATCGTGCTCAAGACGATGGTGATGCACCAAATGATGCCCAAGGTCGAAGTTATCTTCCCGAGCATGCTCAAGATCAAGAACATGTTCAAGACGGCGCCAAGATGATCAAGTGACCCTCCTCATCTCTCCTCCGAGGAAGAATTAGAGCGTCGTGCTGCCAAGATTGCATCCAAACTTACTACCAAAGGCCATCTCATGGAGAATGTGGTTGGAAGCCTAATGAAAGGGTAAGCACTCGAGACAATTGGCAAACTATTGTGAACATCACGCGTTTGTCTCTTGTGTTGAACCCCAAAAGGTCTATGAGGCGCCAAGACTCGGATTGGCTGAATGCCATGCATGAAGAACTCAACAATTTCGAGTACAACAAGGTGTGGAGATTGGTGCCAAGGCCATCGGGAACCACAACGTCATTGGAACCAAGTGGATCTTCAAGAACAAGCAAGATGCTCATGGGAACATCATTCGCAACAAGGCAAGATTGGTAGCACAAGGCTACTCCCAAGTCGAGGGTATCGACTACGGTGAAACCTTTGCTCCCATTGCTCGTCTTGAATCCATTCGTTTGTTGATTGCTTATGCTGCCCATCACAACTTTAAGTTGCAACAAGTGGATGTGAAAAGTGCTTTTCTTAATGGTCCTATTAATGAGTTGGTCTATGTCAAGCAACCCCCCGGGTTCGAGGACCCCTACTTCCCGGATCATGTGTATCAACTCGATAAGGCACTCTATGGCCTTAAACAAGCCCCACGTGCGTGGTATGACCACCTTACCGAGTTGTTACAAGATCGTGGTTTTGAAGTAGGGAAAATCGACCCCACTCTTTTTACTAAGAAGGTCAATGGGGAGTTGTTTGTATGCCAACTATATGTTGATGATATTATCTTTGGTTCCCTAACAAAGCTTTCAATGAGGAATTTGCCGCCTCATGACCTCCAAGTTCAAGATGTCTTCTATGGGAGAGTTGAAGTTATTCCTTGGTTTCGATATCAAACAAAGAAGAGAAGGAACCTTCATCAACCAAGCCAAATACACTCAAGACATGCTCAAAAGATTCAAGCTAAGTGACGCAAGTCGGCTACTACACCAATGCCTACCAAGTGCCAACTTGACATTGATCCCAATGGTAAAGCGGTGGATCAAAAGGTATATCGCCCATGATTGGCTCCTTGCTTTACCTTTGTGCATCTAGACCGGATATCATGTTGAGTGTGGGAATGTGTGCACGGTTTCAAGCCGACTAAAGGAAAGCCACTATGTGGCGGTCAAGTTTAATCTTCGATATTTGGCTCATACCCCAAACTTTGGCTTATGGTACCCAAGAGGAGCACACTTCAAGCTTGAAGGATTTAGGATTCCGATTGGGCGGGAGACAAAGTGGATAGGAAGTCCACTTCCGGAGGGTGCCAATTTCTTGGTTGCTCTTTGGTAAGTTGGTCTTCCAAGAAGCAAAGTTGTGTGTCTCTCTCGTCCACCGAAGCGGAATATGTGTCGGCCGGTAGTTGTTGTGCTCAACTCCTATGGACGAGGCAAACTTTAAAGGAGTACGGTGTCATTTGTGACAAAGTGCTTCTTTGGTGTGATAATGAAAGTGCCATCAAGATTTCTCTCAACCCGGTGCAACACTTCAAGACGAAGCACATTGAGATTCGGTATCACTTCATCCGGGATCACATTAGGCGAGGGGAGATCGAGCTCAAGTATGTCAACACTCATGATAACCTTACATATATTTTCACGAAGCCCTTGGATGAAGCAAGATTTCGCGAGTTAAGGCATGAGCTAAATATCATTGATTTGAGCAACGTGACTTGAACCCGTGCACCCCCCACCACACTCATCTTGTTGTCTAGTTTAGGTGTAGGCATGGACAAAGGGGGAGTGTTGTTCTCTCAATGAACTCTCCCTCCCCCCCTTCATGCATAAATAGATCAACTCTTTCACATTAGCCATTTTGATGGTACTTGTGCTTCAAAGACGAGTTTTGGTCATGGGACCAAGGATAATTCTTCGCGGTGCCATACCATCTAACTCAAACATAGGTGGCTTCGGCCACTGCCCTCTCCTGTTGAGAGGTTGTGTCGCTTGGTGTTCTCTTGTTGTCTTTCTGCCTTTGGGTTGTGCGTGTGCTTGTGGATTCCTTTGTGTGAAAAGTTTCCGTGCAAAGACCTTCTCTTTTGTGTTGAAACCGGGGATGTCTTGAGCTCGCGGTACTACCGCGGCCGACTACGGTACTACCGCGGCTAGCCACGGTACTACCGCATGTGGGAGCACGGTACTACTGCCCCACGCGGCAGTAATTTTTTACTGCCGCCTGGGTGAGCGGTACTACCGCTCCGGTGCAGTACTTCCGCCCGAGCGGTACTACCGCGATGACCTGCGGTACTACCGCGCCGTCTTGGGCGCGTGGGGATAAGGACGGGCAGGGGGAGTTCTAACTCCCCCATACCCATTCGCAGTTCCTCCCACGTCGTCTCATCTCTCTCTCCCGCTCAAGATAGGAGCCGGCGTTCGTCGCCGGATCTCCTCCTCCGGCTGCCCTCCCGTGATTCCGTCCGGTGGGATCCTTCCCCACCCCGTGCTCTTGCTATGGACCCAGGTTTTTCCCCAATCCTTTCTCGTTTTATTGCGTTCTTTGTCTTTAGGTTGTTGGGGAAAACTTGAATGTTCTATAGATTTGTAGGCCTTCTCTTTGCAAGGATAGGATGATGGAGAGTAGCCTTGCATAGGAATTATACTTGTTTTGTTGTCTTGCGCGAGATCTGATCACCGTAGCACTGCCATTGTTTCGCGGGTCTTTTCATATTCGAACTGCCGTTCGGATCGACGCGCGTGTGGTACTACCGCCCGTCGGTAGCGGGTACTACAAGACATCTGCGTCACTAAAACCTTACTATTGCTCCAACCACGGTACTATCGTGGACTAGCACGGTACTACGCGCCTTTGGAGCAGTACTAATTTTTAGTACCGCAGATAATCGGCGATCCTACCGTGGCTCACATGTAACACCGCCAACCTTCACGATACTTCCTATGTGTTTCTTGTGCTTTGTTGTGGTCTTTGCATTGATCCTCTTCGCTCGTTGGTGTTTTGCGTGTGTGTCTCGGTGGTGGCTCTCGCTGTTCCAATCCCAGTCATGACACTAGCTCCAAGCGTCTCAAGCAACCCGGTGTGACGCACAGAGGGCTCCTCTGCCCCCAAGCGCAATGTCAAGACTACTGCTAACAAGTTCAAGGAGCCCACCAAGGGCATGGATGAGATGCCCCAATCTGACTACGTCCGTCTCAGGCAGATTCACCCGTACGTGACCCCTCGTTCTTCTGTCAGGGGTTGTGAGCTGTTTTGGAACAAGCAACAAACCAACATCTATCTGGATGTCATCAAGAACAAGCAGAATACGTATGTGGATGTGAAATGGATTGACATGCATCACTTGAGGAAGGACAAGTTCCGTGCCTACTTTGGAGAGGCTCTGGACTTGGTGGAGCAGTTTGGCATTGAGCACGTGACATCCTTTCACCTTGACTATGATCTTGAGCTTATCTGTCAGTTCTTTGCTTCAGTTTACTTTCACTCTGATGAGGAGAGGAGGATGACCTGGATGTCCAATGGCCGTAAGCTGACTGCTACCTGGAAGGAGTTCATGGATTTGCTCCAAGTACCTGATGACGGGCTCGACACTCCCGTGGGTGTTCGCCCCCACGCCAACTCTGATTCTGCCAACAAGGACAGGCTTGCTCCGTACTATGTTGAGAAGACGCTTCCAAGTGGCAAGATAGGGTTGGTGCTCAACTCTTTTCTGGATATCATGTACCGCATCTTCCACAACTCTTTGTTCCCTCGCATCGGTGACAAGGACAAGGTCCATGCCTATATGGTGGATATGATGCTCATCTGCGAGGAGGCTTGTTTGTCTCAGACTCAGCCACTTGATGTCTCACACATCATGTGGTGTGAGCTTCGGTTTATGTGTTCAACCGCAAAGTGCCTATCTCACGGCCCCATCTGCTTCTCGCTGATCTCGAGGACTTGGGAGAAGATGTTCCCGGTGAGGAGTTCCTTGCCCTCGACTGGATTCACCATGATCCCATCTGCTCAAGGTGGCAAACCCAACTGGGCCAACACTACTACTCATGCCGAGGCGTCTGCTGCTAGGGCTGCTGTTGGTGAGGAGGATGTGGCGCCGAGAATGTTCTTTGAGGGCCATGCTGCTAGGCCTTCCTGAGCTCCTCTATGCCTTCATGGGCCAAGAAGTGAAGGACAAGATGAAGACTCTTTTTCGCATGCAAGCCAAGGGGCAGACAGGACTCACGTGGCATCCAAGGAGAGTCGTCACGGGACAGGAAGATCTTGCAGCTCTATGGTGAGGATGTGTCCATGGTCTCGAGGAGCGATCACCCAGAGGCCGAGTGGATGGAGAAGCAAGGCTATAGGTGGACTGATTACGAGGAGGACGCCGAGGAGTCCATCCTGCCGCCGAGGAGTCTGACGGAGAGGGTTGGGATGAGTTCCTGCTGCTTGAGCCACCGCTTGTGTGTAGGTGTCCTCTCGCCTTTTTGGCGCCTCGATGCCAAAGGGGAGAGAGTGTAGGATTTTGAGTCTTGTGTCGTGTTCGTGTTTGGTGTGTTTATTGCGTTCTCGGTTGAACCTCGTTTGAACCTCGTTTTAGTTGCTTTTCCTTCATATGGTGTAAGACATATGCACTCTATCTATCTTAGCGAGCTTGTGTTATAGTGTGCTATATGTTGCTTAGATGTTATTCTTCGGGCCTTTGTCTCTAAAATATAGGGGGAGTGGTGATCCTAGTATGTGTGCTATGCAGTCCAAATCATTCATCCAGAATGCACACATCTAGGGGGAGCCCGTCTATATTTTGGAGAGGAGGGGTTTGCCCTTGCTCAATATTATCGTATCTTTGTGCAAATCCCGTATTGTCATCAATCCACCAAAAAGGGGGAGATTGTAAGGGCATATTTATCCCGTAAGTGTTTTGGTGATTGATGACGATACTTTTGCGGACTAATCGTATGCCTTGAGTTTCTTAGATGTTTCATCACTAGGCACGAGACGATTCGGTGCCCCTCGGAGACTATTGAAGACGGCGTCGTTCTATGTTTCTTTTTGGTGGATTTGAGTCGTAGGAGAGCCGTACTATTAAGAGGGGGTCCGCGTCGGAAAGGTTTGGGTGGAATCATCACGTACACTTGTCCTTCCTTTCCTTGCACTTTGGAGCATCTTCCCGTTGTCATAGTTGTGCTTAAAACCGGCGGCTACTGCTGTTCTTGCGGTAGTACTGCTCTAGGGAGCGGTAGTACCGCAAGCACCAGCGGTAGTACCACTGGGGGTCACGGTAGTACCGCTCCCCTGGAGCCGTAGTACCGCAACTCCCAGGCCTTGTGCTGCTCCGGTACGATAGTAGGCGCAGATGTAATTTTTTACATCCGCGCCCACACGGTAGTACCGCACATCTTGCGCGGTAGTACCGCGAGTGGACACGGTAGTACCGCTCTCTTGGAGCCATAGTACCGTGGCCCTCTTGCCCCGTACCATTGCGCCGCGGTTGTAGGAGCGGATGTAAGTCTACATCCGCGCCTCCACGGTAGTACCGCGCCTCGGGAGCGGTAGTACCGCGTCGGGTTTTCGCACTGGTTCTTTTTCAGCGGAAGTAGGCACGGATGTAATTTATTTCATCCGCGCTCTTCGTAGGCTGGGGCTTGCCTGCCTTGCGGTAGTACCGCAAGGGTGCGTGGTAGTACCGCGCCGTAGTATCTGCGCCAGTCGAGCCAGTCGAGCTCTCTGCTGCCGCTGTAGTACTGTGGCCTTCCACGGTAGTATGCTGCGTGTCGCAGCGGTAGTACCGTGGCCTTCCACGGTAGTATCAAGATGGCGCAGCGGTAGTACCGCGTTGTTGAGCGAGAGTACCACGTGTCGCGGGCTGAACTAGAGGATAACGGTTGGATCTTTTCTCCGAGTATAAAAGGCGTGTCTCCTACCTCTAGTTGACTACCTCTTCCATCTCCAAGCTCCATTGTTTCTCCAAGCTCCATTTTGGCCCGATCTCTCTCCCTAGCCAATCAAACTTGTTGATTTGCTCGGGATTGGGTGACAAGGGCCCGATCTACACTTCCACCAAGAGACTTTTGATTCCCCCCACTTATCCCTTGCGGATCTTGTTACTCTTGGGTGTTTGAGCACCCTAGACGGTTGAGGTCACCGTGGAGCCATATTCCATTGTGGTGAAGCTTCGTGGTGTTATTGGGAGCCTCCAATTAAGTTGTGGAGATTGCCCCAACCTTGTTTGTAAAGGTTCGGTTGCCGCCTTCAAGGGCACCAATAGTGGAATCACGGCTCTTGCATTGTGCGAGGGCGTGAGGAGATTACTGTGGCCCTAGTGGCTTCTTGGGGAGCATTGTGCCTCCACACCGCCTAACGGAGACGATTTCCTCAAAAGGAAGGAACTTCGTAACACATCCTCGTCTCCACCGGCTCCACTCTTGGTTATCTTATCCCTTTACTTGTGCAAGCTTATTTGTGTTTCTATCCTTGCTTGCTCTTGTGCTTGTGTTGATTGCATCATATAGGTTGTCCACCTAGTTGCACATCTAGACAACCTTTATTATTGCAAAGTTTAAATTGGTAAAGAAAAGCTTAAAAATTGTTAGTTGCCTATTCACCCCCCCTCTAGTCAACTATATCGATCCTTTCAGAGTGTGCGATGATGATCATATCAATCTTGGAACCACTTCCAATACACATCGTCACTTCACCCTTAACTAGTCTCTGTTCATTCTGCAACTCCCGTTTCGAGTTACTACTCTTAGCAACTGAACTAGTATCAAATACTGAGGGGTTGCTATAAACACTAGTAAAGTACACATCAGTAACATGTATATCAAATATACCTTTGTTCACTTTGCCATCCTTCTTATCCACTAAATAATTGGGGCAGTTCCGCTTATAGTGACCAGTCCTTTTGTAGTAGAAGCACTTAGTCTCAAGCTTAGGTCCAGACTTGGGCTTCTTCACTTGAGCAGCAACTTGCTTGCCGTTCTTCTTGAAGTTCCCCTTCTTCCCTTTGCCCTTTTCCTTGAAACTAGTGGTCTTGTCAACCATCAACACTTGATGCTCTTTCTTGATTTCTACCTTCATCAATTTCATCATCATGAAAAGCTCGGGAGTCGTTTTCGTCATCCCTTGCATACTATAGTTCATCACAAATTTCTATTAACTTGGTGATGGTGACTAGAGAATTCTGTCAATCACTATTTTATCTGGAAGATTAACTCCCACTTGATTCAAGCGATTGTAGTACCCAGACAATCTGAGCACATGCTCACTGCTTGAGCTATTCTCCTCCATCTTTTTAGCTATAGAACTTGTTGGAGACTTCATATCTCTCAACTCGGGTATTTGCTTGAAATATTAACTTCAACTCCTGGAACATCTCATATGGTCCATGACATTCAAAACATCTTTGAAGTCCCGATTCTAAGCCGTTAAGCATGGCGCACTAAACTATCAAGTAGTCATCATATTGAGCTAGCCAAACGTTCATAACATCTGCATCTGCTCCTGCAATAGGTCTGTCACCTAGCGGTGCATCAAGGACATAATTCTTCTGTGCAACAATGAGGTTTATCCTCAGATCACGGACCAAGTCTGCATCATTGCTACTAACATTTTTCAACTTATTTTCTCTAGGAACATATCAAAATATAAACGGGGAGCAACAACGCGAGCTATTGATCTACAACATAGATATGCTAATACTACCAGGACTAAGTTCATGATAAATTAAAGTTCAATTAATCATATTACTTAAGAACTCCCACTTAGATAGACATCCCTCTAATCCTCTAAGTGATCACGTGATCCATATCAACTAAACCATGTCCGATCATTACGTGAGATGGAGTAGTTTCAATGGTGAACATCACTATGTTGATCATATCTACTATATGATTCACGCTCGACCTTCCGGTCTCCGTGTTCCGAGGCCATATCTGTTATATGCTAGGCTCGTCAAGTTTAACCTGAGTATTCCGCGTGTGCAACTGTTTTGCACCCGTTGTATTTGAACGTAGAGCCTATCACACCCGATCATCACGTGGTGTCTCAGCACGAAGAACTTTCGCAATGGTGCATACTCAGGGAGAACACTTATACCTTGATAATTTAGTGAGAGATCATCTTATAAAGCTATCGCCGAACTAAGCAAAATAAGATGTATAAAAGATAAACATCACATGCAATCAAAATATGTGACATGATATGGCCATCATCATCTTGTGCCTTTGATCTCCATCTCCAAAGCATCGTCATGATGTCCATCGTCACCGGCATGACACCATGATATCCATCATCTTGATCTATATCAATGTGTCGTCACATGGTCGTCTCGCCAACAATTACTCTTGCAACTATTGCTATCGCATAGTGATAAAGTAAAGCAATTATTTGGCGCTTGCATCTTATGCAATAGAGAGACAACCATAAGGATTTTGCCAGTTGCCGATAACTTCAACAAAACATGATCATCTCATACAACAACTTATATCTCATCACGTCTTGACCATATCACATCACAACATGCCCTGCAAAAACAAGTTAGACGTCCTCTACTTTGTTGTTGCAAGTTTTACGTGGCTGCTACAGGCTTAGCAAGAACCATTCTTACCTACGCATCAAAACCACAACGATAGTTTGTCAAGTTGGTGTTGTTTTAACCTTCGCAAGGACCTGGCATAACCACACTCGGTTAAACTAAAGTTGGAGAAACTGACACCCGCCAGCCACCTATGTGCAAAGCACGTCGGTAGAACCAGTCTCACGTAAGCGTACGTGTAATGTCGGTCCGGGCCGCTTCATCCAACAATACCGCCGAACCAAAGTATGACATGCTGGTAAGCAGTATGACTTATATCGCCCACAACTCACTTGTGTTCTACTCGTGCATATGACATCTACGCATAAAACCTGGCTCGGATGCCACTGTTGGGGAACATAGTAATTTCAAAAAAATTCCTACGCACACGCAAGATCATGGTGATGCATAGCAACGAGAGGGGATAGTGTTGTTCACGTACCCTCGCTGATAGCGGAAGCGTTAGCACAACGCGGTTGATGTAGTCGTACGTATTCACGATCCGACCGATCAAGTACCGAACGTACGGCACCTCCGAGTTCAGCACACGTTCAGCTTGATGACGTCCCTCGAACTCCGACCCAGCCGAGTGTTGAGGGAGAGTTTCGTCAGCACGACGGCGTGGTGACGATGTTGATGTTCTACCGACGCAGGGCTTCGCCTAAGCACCGCTACAGTATTATCGAGGTGGACTATGGTGGAGGGGGGCACCGCACACAGCTAAAAGATCAAACAATCAATTGTTGTGTCTTTGGGGTGCCCCCCTGCCCCCGTATATAAAGGAGCAAGGGGGGAGGCGGCCGGCCTAGGAGGAGGGCGCGCCAAGGGGGGAGTCCTACTCCCACCGGGAGTAGGATTCCTCCTTCCCTTGTTGGAGTAGGAGAGAAGGAAAGAGGGGGAGAGGGAGAAGGAAAAGGGGGCTGCACCCCTTGTCCAATTCGGACCAGAGGGGGGGGGGCACGTAGTAGGACCTTGAGAAGAGGTATCTAGAGGGGGGGGGGTGATTAGACACTAAGTATCAAAGTTGCAGTTTTTAACTTCTTTAAGTTTAAGTGGAGTTTAGGCGCAAGTTTAACATTCACAATACACAACAAGCAAGCATGCAAAGAGTATATAAGCAGCGGAAAGTAAAGCATGCAACTTGCAAGAATGTAAAGGGAAGGGTTTTGGAGGATTCAAACGCAATTGGAGACACGGATGTTTTTGTAGTGGTTCCGATAGGTGGTGCTATCGGACATCCACGTTGATGGAGACTTCAACCCACGAAGGGTAACGGTTGCGCGAGTCCACGGAGGGCTCCACCCACGAAGGGTCCACGAAGAAGCAACCTTGTCTATCCCACCATGGCCGTCGCCCACGAAGGACTTGCCTCAGTAGCGGTAGATCTTCACGAAGTAGGCGATCTCCTTGCCCTTACAAACTCCTTGGTTCAGCTCCACAATCTTGTCGGAGGCTCCCAAGTGACACCTAGCCAATCTAGGAGACACCACTCTCCAAGAAGTGACAAATGGTGTGTTGATGATGAACTCCTTGCTCTTGTGCTTCAAATGATAGTCTCCCCAACACTCAACTCTCTCTCATAGGATTTGGATCTGGTGGAAAGAAGATTTGAGTGGAAATCAACTTGGGGAAGGCTAGAGATCAAGATTCATATGGTAGGAATGGAATATCTTGGCCTCAACACATGAGTAGGTAGTTCTCTCTCAGAAATAGGATGCTTGAAGTGTAGGCTTGTTTTGATGTCTCTCTCCACGAATGAAGAGGAGGTGGAGGGGTATATATAGCCTCCACACGAAATCTAACCGTTACACACAATTTACCAAACTCGGTGGGACCGAATCAACAAACTCGGTCGGACCGATTTAGTAAATCTAGTGACCGTTAGGGTTTTCGGTGGGACCGACATGCAACTCGGTAGGACCGATATGGTTAGGGTTAGGGCATAACGTAATCTCGGTGAGACCGATTACACAAACTCGGTGAGACCGATTTTGGTAATTAGCTAACCAGAGAGTTGGTCAGGCAAACTCGGTGGGACCGATTACTCAAACTCGGTGGGACCGATTACTCAAACTCGGTGGGACCGATTTTGGTAATAAGTTAACCAGAGAGTCTGCATTGTAATCTCGGTAGTATCGATTACACAGACTCGGTGAGACCGATTTTGGTAATGGACATACACAGAGAGATTACAATCCCATCTCGGTGACACCGAGATCCCTATCGGTGAAACCGATTTGCCTAGGGTTTGTGGCAGTGGCTATGACATCTGAACTCGGTGGCACCGAATAGAAAGAAACGGTGGGGCCGAGTTTGACTTTAGGTTTAGGTCATATATGTGGAAGTGGGAAAGTAGTTGAGGGTTTTGGAGCATATCACTAAGCACTGTGGAGCAAGAAACTCATTAAGCAACACCTCATCCCTTCTTGATAGTATTGGCTTTTCCTATAGACTCAATGTGATCTTGGATCACTAAAATATAAAATGAAGAGTCTTGAGCTTGAAGCTTGAGATAATCCTTTGTCCTTAGCATCTTGAAGAAGTTCCCACATCCTTTAGTCCATGCCACTCCATTGTTGAACTTATCTGAAACATACTAGATAAAAGTGTTAGTCCAACAAGAGATATGTTGACATTGATTACCAAAACCACCTAGGGAGCACTTGTGCTTTCACACGCGCCTCCTTCCTTTTGGCCCCTCTCCTCTATTCCCGTATGGCCCAATAAGGCCCATATACTCCCCGGCGAATTCCCGTAACTCTCCGATACTCCGAAAAATACCCGAATCACTCGGAACCTTTCCGATGTCCGAATATAGTCGTCCAATATATCGATCTTTACATCTCGACCATTTTGAAACTCCTCGTCATGTCCCCGATCTCATCCGGGACTCCGAACTACTTCGGTACATCAAAACACATAAACTCATAATATAACTGTCATCGAAACTTTAAGCGCGTGGACCCTACAGGTTCGAGAACTATGTAGACATGACCGAGACACGTCTCCGGCCAATAACCAATAGCGGAACCTGGATGCTCATATTGGCTTCCACATATTTTACGAAGATCTTTATCGGTCAGACCGCATAACAACATACGTTGTTCCCTTTGTCATCGGTATGTTACTTGCCCGAGATTCAGTCGTCAGTATCTCAATACCTAGTCCAATCTCGTTACCGGCAAGTCTCTTTACTTGTTCCGTAATACATCATCCCGCAACTAACTCATTAGTTGCAATGCTTGCAAGGCTCAAGTGATGTGCATTACCGAGAGGGCCTAGAGATACCTCTCCGACAATCGGGGTGACAAATCCTAATCTCGAAATACGCCAACCCAACAAGTACCTTCGGAGACACCTGTAGAGCACCTTTATAATCACCCAGTTAAGTTGTGACGTTTGGTAGCACACAAAGTGTTCCTCCGATAAACGGGAGTTGCATAATCTCATAGTCATAGGAGCATGTATAAGTCATGAAGAAAGCAATAGCAACATACTAAACGACCGAGTGCTAAGCTAACGGAATGGGTCATGTCAATCACATCATTCTCCTAATGATGTGACCCCGTTAATCAAATGACAACTCTTTGTCCATGGCTAGGAAACATAACCATCTTTGATCAACGAGCTAGTCAAGTAGAGGCATACTAGTGACACTCTGTTTGTCTATGTATTCACACATGTATCATGTTTCCGGTTAATACAATTATAGCATGAATAATAAACAATTGTCATGATATAAAGAAATAAATAATAACTTTATTATTGCCTCTAGGGCATATTTCCTTCAACCGAGACACGTCTCCGCCCAATAACCAATAGCGGAACCTGGATGCTCATATTGGCTCCTACATATTCTACGAAGATCTTTATCGGTCAAACGGCATAACAACATACGTTGTTCCCTTTGTCATCGGTATGTTACTTGCCCGAGATTCGATCATCGGTATCTCAATACCTAGTTCAATATCGTTACCGGCAAGTCTCTTTACTCGTACCGTAATACATCATCCCGCAACTAACTCATTAGTTACAATGCTTGCAAGGCTTATAGTGATGTGCATTACGGAGTGGGCCCAGAGATACCTCTCCGACAATCGGAGTGACAAATCCTAATCTCGAAATACGCCAACCCAACAAGTACCTTCGGAGGCACCTGTAGAGCACCTTTATAATCACCCAGTTACGTTGTGATGTTTCGTAGCACAAAAAGTGTTCCTCCGGTAAACGGGAGTTGCATAATCTCATAGTTATAGGAGCATGTATAAGTCATGAAGAAAGCAATAGCAACATACTAAACGATCAAGTGCTAAGCTAACGGAATGGGTCAAGTCAATCATATGATTCTCCTAATGATGTGATCCCGTTAATCAAATGACAACTCATGTCTATGGCTAGGAAACTCAACCATCTTTGATCAACGAGCTAGTCAAGTAGAGGCATACTAGTGACACTATGTTTGTCTATGTCTTCACACATGTATTATGTTTCCGGTTAATACAATTCTAGCATGAATAATAAACATTTATCATGATATAAGGAAATAATTAATAACTTTATTATTGCCTCTAGGGCATATTTCCTTCAGTCTCCCACTTGCACTAGAGTCAATAATCTAGATCACATCGCCATGTGATTTAACATCAATAGTTCACATCACCAGGTGATTAACGCCCATAGTTCACATCGTCATGTGACCAACACCCAAAGGGTTTACTAGAGTCAGCAATCTAGTTCACATCGCTATGTGATTAACACCCAAAGAGTACAAAGGTGTGATCATGTTTTGCTTGTGAGAGAAGTTTAGTCAACGGGTCTTGGCCATATGCATTAGAGCAAAGAATATTAAAGAAAATACCTTCATGCTCATGAGTCCTTCTTGCAAACAGTATGTACATCAGCAAGAATTCCTCATACACATGATTGTGATGCATATACTTACCTTGTAGTCTTGAGTTGGCTTAGGATGGAATGAACTCGTAAACAAGGTTAGATAACACAGTACATCTACTAGCGAGAGCAAATGAAGAAACCACAAGAATACCAAGACTGGGATGACATGTAGAGAGTGAGTACTGAGTACCACATTGGATTAGACATGTCCCCAAGAGTAAAGGTATGCAATGAATTTAAATGATTTCTTTCCCTTAGATGTCTTGCTCCCCCTGAATCTAGCATGGGATACTGGGAGAAGATAGGGAACAGAAAATCAGAGCTAAAAGATATAAAAGAACAGAGCTGATGTAAATAAGCACATATGAACATGTCTTTCCCCTCAAGAAGACATGTGTCATCTCTCCTCTTGAACACCAAGCATCTGGGATCCTTGAGAAATACTTTCTACTTGAGTATTCTCTCCCCCTGGAGATCTCTTTCTCCCCCTGAGGAGGTGATACTCTCTCTCTCTCTCTGATGTGATCTCTCTAAGTGATAAGCTTTGATGTGATCTCTCTCTCCCCCTTTGACATCAATTTCCAAGAAGGGTTTGATCCTTGAGTCACAGCATAAAGCATTTATATAAGTGTGATGCTTGTAGAGGACAAGATTCATTGAGTGGAGCTAGATCAGAAGAAACACAGAATAAGTGGCAAACTGTTTTTCCTGTGATGAAATCGGTGGCACCAAGTGGTATGCTTTGGTTGTACCGAAAGGATTCGGTTGGACCGAAAACAACAAATCGGTGAAACCAAGTTCATCGCAGAGAAAACACTTGTCACCTCAGCTCACTAGACTAGTAAGATCTCACAAAGATTTGCAAGGAATGTACTAAATGATATGCAATGAATTGGATGCAGAAAATGCAGAGCAAACAGAAAGAAATCCAGATGAAGTTTTTTTTGAAAGGAGAAACAAATATGCATGAGACAAATGCAAAAACACAGAAAAGAACACAAGAGAACTTCATCTAGAGATGGTCAGCGACAAAGTCACCTATGTTACAGTATATTGACTTAGGAGTCAAGTGAGATCACTTGATCATAGGTCATACTCATCGTTTAAGCTCAAAATGGGGCTGCCATTTTTCGTTTAAGTATCTTGATGTATTCACATCTTCTCGAGTTGCTTTAGCTCATGACTTGGAGTAAAGCTTCTCTAAGATGGAATAACATACCTTGGTTGGTGGTGTTGACCATGTAGTTGAACTTGTATGGGTTGCTCAAGGTTGATGTAGCTCATCAAGAGTTGGGAGCACCACTTGGAATTTGAGTCCATCTACCTACATGGGTTAGTTCTTGCAATGAAGAGCACTTGTGTATCCAAAAATGACAATCATGAAGCTCAACATAGAATTTGTTAAAGGATATGTTTGAATGGTTCCGTGCTTCATTTTCTTCAACCACCATAGTGTAGAGACTTGGTGATGTAGAGATTGCTTAAGATGTGAGTAGATTACAATCTCATGGAATTTGATTCAACCAAGTACCTACATGGGTTATATAACATGTAAGATGCAAATATATCCAAGACATAAGATTTTCATCATAAGAGAAATATCAAGGATTAGTCATAAGCTCATGTCTTGCATGTATCCAATGGAGTTTCTACTCCAAGTTTGAAGTATCTATGATGTTCAATTCTCCTCTCAACCTGCAAAACACTTTCTCATCAAGAGGTTTAGTGAATATATCCGCTAATTGCTTTTCAAGGTGTAACATGCTTAATATTAATGTCACCCTTAGCAACATGATCTCGAATGAAATGATGACGAACTTCAATATGCTTAGTTCAAGAATGTTGTACGGGATTATGACCAATTTTGATAGCACTTTCATTGTCATAAAGCAATGGAACATGTTTCACATATATCCCATAATCTTTAAGAGTTTGGGTCATCCAAAGTAACTGAGCACAACATGAACCAGCGGTAATGTACTCCGCTTGATGTAGATAAGGATACTGAGTTTTGTTTCTTGGAGGACCAAGACACAAGAGATATACCAAGAAATTGACAACTACCAGAAGTGGACTTTCTATCAACCTTGTCTCCGGCATAGTCCGAGTCGGAGTAGCCAACAAGATCGAAAGAGGCCCTCTTAGGATACCAAATGCCAAAATTTGGTGTATGAATTAAGTATCTCACTATCCTTTTTACGGCCTTAAGATGACATTCTTTAGGAGCAGCTTGATATCTTGCACACATGCACACGCTTAGCATAATATCGGGACGTGAAGCACATATGTATAACAATGAACCAATCATAGAGCGATAAACCTTTTGGTCAACTGGTTTACCATCTTTGGTCAAATCAAGATGTCCACTAGATGGGTGTAGACATACCTTTGCACTCTTGCATATTGAACTTCTTGAATAAGTCCTTAGTGTACTTCGTTTGAGAAACAAAAGTACCTTCCTTAGTTTGCTTGATTTGCAACCCAAGGAAGAATTTGAGTTCACTCATCATTGACATCTCAAACTTCTCCGACATTAGCATTCCAAACTTCTCACTAAAATGAGGGTTAGTTGATCCAAATATGATATCATCAACATAAATTTGGCATACAAATAATTCTCCATTAACCCTTCTAGTAAAAAGTGTGGAATCAATTTTCCCAATTTCAAATCCCTTTTCAAGAATAAACTTGGTCAAGCATTTATACCAAGATCTAGGAGCTTGTTTAAGACCATAAAGAGCTTTGTGAAGTTTGTAAACATGATTTGGTTTCTTAGGATTGACAAAGCCGGGAGGTTGGTTAACATAAACTTCCTCCTCTATTTCACCATTTAGAAAAGCACTTTTAATGTCCATTTGGTACAAGGTGATATCATGGTGATTAGCATAGGCAAGTAAGATGCGAATAGACTCAAGCTAGCAACCGGAGCATAAGTCTCACCATAGTCCATACCTTCGACTTGTGTGTAACCTTGGGCGATTTAGAGGCGTGCTTTGTTGCGTAACTACTTGTCCATCTTCATCTTGCTTGTTGCGACACACCCATTTGGTACCGATGATGTTGTGGTTGTTGTCGGGCTTCTCAACCAATGTCCAAACTTGGTTTCTCTCAAAGTTGTGTAGCTCTTCATGCATAGCATTTATCCAATCCGGATCTTCCAATGCTTCTTCGACCTTCATAGGTTCAATGCTAGAGATGAAAGAATAGTTCTCACAAAAGTTAGCTAAACGAGTTTTAGAGCGAGTGATTCTCCCGGTTTGAATATCATTGTAGATTTTCTCTACGGGGTGGTCTTTAGCAATTCTTGCTCGAACTCGTGAAAGCTTTTGCTTGGGTTTTGGTTGAACATATTCTTCATCTTGTCCTTGTTCTTCTTCTTCTTCTTCTTGATCTTCTTCATTGTTGGCGTTGTTGTTTTCTTGTCGTGGTGGAGAAGGAGGTTGTTGATGTTCTTGATGCACTTCCTCGTTTTCTTCATCTTGGTGTGTCCCACTTGTGGATGATTCCGTATCAACTCTTGGTTCACCTTGTCGTGAAGTAGAAGCTTCCACTTGGATGGACGAGGTACTCTCCTTCACCTCCGTTGGACGGACCTTGCCAATAGACAAGTCTTGGATTGCTTCCGAAGGATCTTTGTCTCCTACATCAATTGGCAATTGCTCTACTTGCGAGCCGTTAGATTCATCAAACTTCACACCTACAGTCTCTTCAACCTTTCGGGTGAAATTGTTGTAGACACGGTAAGTGTGAGAGTTTGAGCCATAACCTAGTAGGAAACCTTCATGAGACTTAGGAGCAAATTTAGAACGACGATGCTTATCAAGAATGTAGCACTTTGAGCCGAATACTCGAAAGTATCCAACTTGGGGTTTGTTACCGGTGAGGAGCTTGTATGCCGTCTTGCCGAGTAGCTTGTGAAGATACAAGCGATTTGTTGCATGACAAGCTGTCTCAACCGCTTCTGCCCAAAAGTGCTTCGGCGTCTTGTACTCATCAAGCATCGTTCTCGCCATTTCGATGAGCATCCGGTTCTTCCTCTCAACAACTCCATTTTGTTGAGGTGTGTACGTAGCCGAGAACTCGTGTGAAATCCCTTCTTCGTCAAGAAAGGTATCCACATTTGCGTTCTTGAACTCCGTTCCGTTGTCGCTGCGAACCTTCTTGATCTTCACTTCAAATTGATTTTGGGTCTTCCTAGCGAAGTTTTTGAAGATCTTTTGGACCTGCGATTTATCATCGAGAAAGAATACCCACGTAAATCTTGAAAAATCATCAACTATAACTAGACCAAAAGAATTTCCACCGAGACTCTTGTAAGCGTTGGGATCAAAAAGATCCATGTGAAGTAGCTCAAGTGGCCTCCTTTTGGTCATGATGTTTTTCACGGGATGCCTTCCTCCAACCTATTTACCTGCTTGACAAGCACTGCAAAGTCTATCCTTATCAAATATGACATCGTTAACACCAAGGATATGATTCCCTTTAATAAGCTTGTCAAGGTTTCTCATGCCAAAGTGACCTAGTCGTCTATGCCATAACCAACCTTTTGAGGATTTAGCAATGAAGCAAGTTTTAGGTTGTGCCTTTTTAGAGAAATCAACAATGTAAATATCACCTCTATGTATACCGGTAAAGACCATTTTATGATTGTCTCGACGAAACACTTGGCAGTCTACTTCAGTAAATAGGACATTGAAACCGAAATCAGCAAGTCTAGATACTAAAAGTAAGTTGTAGCCAAGAGATTCAATGAGCATAACATTTTGAATGGAGCTATCATGTGAGATGGCCACCTTACCGAGGCCAACCACCTTACCCTTTGAGTTGTCACCGAAAGTGACATACTTTCGAGGACTATCATTTTCAGCAAGCTCACGAAACATGTCTTTATCTTCGGTCATGTGTGAAGGAAATATGCCCTAGAGGCAATTATAAAGTTATTATCTATTTCCTTATATCATGATAAATGTTTATTATTCATGCTAGAATTGTATTAACCGGAAACATAATACATGTGTGAATACATAAACAAACAATATGTCACTAGTATGCCTCTACTTGACTAGCTCGTTAATCGAAGATGGTTATGTTTCCTAACCATAGACATGAGTTGTCATTTGATTAACGGGATCACATCATTAGGAGAATGACGTGATTGACTTGGCCCATTCCGTTAGCTTAGCACTTGATCGTTTAGTATGTTGCTATTGCTTTCTTCATGACTTATACAAAGTTCCTGCAACTATGAGATTATGCAACTCCGTTTACGGAGGAACACTTTGTGTGCTACCAAACGCCACAACGTAATCGGGTGATTATAAAGGTACTCTCTGGTGTCTCCAAAAGTATATGTTGAGTTGGCATAATTCAAGATTAGGTTTTGTCACTCCGATTGTCGGAGAGGTATCTCTCGGCCTTCTCGGTAATACTCATCACCTAAGCCTTGCAAGCATTGTAACTAATGAGTTAGTTATGAAATGATGTATTACTGAGCGAGTAAAGAGACTTGCGGTAACGAGATTGAACTAGGTATTGGATACCGACGATCGAATCTCGGGCAAGTAACATACCGATGACAAAGGGAACAACGATGTTGTTATGCGGTTTGACCGATAAAGATCTTCAGAGAATATGTAGGAACCAATATGAACATCCAGGTTCCGCTATTGGTTATTGACCGAGAATAGTTCTAGGTCATGTCTACATAGTTCTCGAACCCACTTAACGTTACGATGACAGTTTATTATGAGTTTATAAGTTTTGATGTACGAAGTTTGTTCGAGTCCGGATGTGATCTCGGACATGACGAGGAGTCTCAAATGGTCGAGACATAAAGATCGATATATTGGAAGCCTATGTTTGACTTGGAAAGGTTCGGGTGAAATCGGATTTTACCGAACACCGGGGTTACGGAACCCTCCCGGGGATGTTGGGCCTCAATGGGCCATAAGGGAGAAGAGGAGGGCCGGCCGGGGCAGGGCGCCCCTCCCCTAGTCCGAATAGGACAGGAGGGGGCGGCGCCTCTTCCTCTCTCCCTCCCCAAGTCCTAATCCAACTAGGAAAGGGGGAGTCCTACTCGGTGGGAGTAGGACTCCTCGGCGCACCTCCTCCTAGGGCTGGCCGCACCCCTTGCTCCTTTATATACGGGGCAGGGGGCACCCCATGACACACAAGTTGATCTACGGATCGTTCCTTAGCCGTGTGCGGTGCCCCCTCCACCATATTCCACTTCGGTCATATCGTCATGAGCTTAGGCGAAGCCTGCGCCGTAGAGTCATATCGTCGTGGAGCTTAGGCGAAGCCCTGCGTCGGTGGAGCATCATCATCGTCACCACGCCGTCGTCTCGACGGAACTCATCCCCGACGCTTTGCTGGATCGGAGCCCGGGGATCGTCATCGAGCTGAACGTGTGCTGAACTCGGAGGTGCCGTGCGTTCGGTACTTGGATCGGTCGGATCGTGAAGACGTACGACTACATCAACCGCGTTGTTATAACGCTGCCGCCACGGTCTCACGAGGGTACGTGGACATACACTCTCCCTCTCGTTGCTATGCCATCACCATGATCTTGCGTGTGCGTAGGAATTTTTTGAAATTACTACGTTCCCCAACAAATGGTATCGAGCCTGGTTTTATGCGTTGATGTCATATGCACGAGTAGAACACAAGTGAGTTGTGGGTGATATAAGTCATACCGCCTACCAGCATGTCATACTTTGGTTCAGCGGTATTGTGAGATGAAGCGCCGGACCGACATTACGCCAGACGCTTACGCGAGACTGGTTTCACCGCCGAGCACTCGTTGCTTAAAGGTGACCGCGGTGTCTGTTTCTCTCACTTTAGTTGAACTGAGTGTGGCTACGCCCGGTCCTTGCGAAGGTTAAAACAACACCAACTTGACAAACTATCGCTGTGGTTTTGATGCGAGGTAAGAACGGTTCTTGCTCAGCCCGTAGCAGCCACGTAAAACTTGCAACAACAAAGTAGAGGACGCCTAACTTGTTTTTGCAGGGCATGTTGTGATGTGATATGGTCAAGACGTGATGCTATATTTTATTGTATGAGATGATCATGTTTTGTAACCGGTTATCGGCAATCGGCAGGAGCCATATGGTTGTCGCTTATTGTATGAAATGCAAAGCCATGTAATTGCTTTACTTTATCACTAAGCAGAGCGATAGTCGAGAAGCAATAGTTGGCGAGACGACAACGATGCTACGATGGAGATCAAGGTGTCGCTACCGGTGACAATGGTGATCATGACGGTGCTTGAGATGGAGATCACAAGCATAAGATGATGATGGCCATATCATATCACTTATATTGATTGCATGTGATGTTTATCCTTTATGCATCTTATCTTGCTTTGATTGACGGTAGCATTATAAGATGATCTCTCACTAAAATTATCAAGAAGTGTTCTCCCGAGTATGCACCGTTGCTAAAAGTTCAGAGTGCCCGGACACCACGTGATGATCGGTGTGATAAGCTCTCACGTCCATCTACAACGGGTGCAAGCCAGTTTTGCACACGCGAATACTCAGAGTTAAACTTGACGAGCCTAGCATATGCAGATATGGCCTCGAACACGGAGACCGAAAGGTCGAGCGTGAATCATATAGTAGATATGATCAACATAGTGATGTTCACCATTGAAAACTACTCCATCTCACGTGATGATCGGTTATGGTTTAGTTGATTTGGATCACGTAATCACTAAGATGACTAGAGAGATGTCTGTCTAAGTGGGAGTTTTTAATATGATTAATTGAACTTAAATTTATCATGAACTTAGTACCGATAGTATTTTGCTTGTCTATGTTTCTTTGTAGAAAGATGGCTCGTGCTGTTGTTCCGTTGAATTTTAATGCGTTCCTTGAGAAAGCAAAGTTGAAAGATGATGGTAGCAATTACACGGACTGGGTCCGTAATTTGAGGATTATCCTCATTGCTGCATGTAAGAATTACGCCTGGAAGCACCGCTGGGTGCCGTGCTTCTGCAGAGAGCAACGCCGAAGTTGTGAACGTCTGGCGAGCAAAGCTGATGACTACTCCATAGTTCAAGTGTGCCATGCTTTACGGCTTAGAACTGGTCTTCAACGACGTTTTGAACGTCATGGGGCATATGAGATGTTCCAGGAGTTGAAGTTAATATTTCAAGCAAATGCCCGGATTGAGAGATATGAAGTCTCCAATAAGTTCTATAGCTGCAAGATGGAGGAGAATAGTTCTGTCAGTGAGCACATACTCAAAATGTCTGGGTGTAATAATCACTTGATTCAACTGGGAGTTAATCATCCAGATGATAGTGTCATTGACAGAATTCTCCAATCACTGCCACCAAGCTACAAGAGCTTCGTGATGAACTATAATATGCAAGGGATGACTAAGACAATTCCTGAGCTCTTCGCAATGCTAAAAGCCGCGGAGGTAGAAATCAAGAAAGAGCATCAAGTGTTGATGGTCAACAAGACCACTAGTTTCAAGAAAAAGGGCAAAGGGAAGAAGAAGGAACTTCAAAAGAACAGCAAGAAAGTTGCTGCTCAAGAGAAGAAACCCAAGTCTGGACCTAAGCCTGAAATCGAGTGTTTTACCGCAAGCAGACCGACATCGAAGCGGAACTGCCCCAAGTATTTGGCGGATAAGAAGGATGGCAAGGTGAACAAAGGTATATGTGATATACATGTTATTGATGTGTACCTTACTAGAGCTCATAGTAGCACTGGTATTTGATACTGGTTCATTGCTAATATTTGCAACTCAAACAGGGACTACGGAATAAGCGAGCACTGGCAAAGGACGAGGTGACGATGCGCGTGGGAAACGGTTCCAAAGTCAATGTGATCGCGGTCGGCACGCTACCTCTACATCTACCTTCGGGATTAGTTTTAGACCTAAATAATTGTTATTTGGTGCCAGCGTTGAGCATGAACATTATATCTAGATCTTGTTTAATGCGAGACGGTTATTCATTTAAATCAGAGAATAATGGTTGTTCTATTTATATGAGTAATATCTTTTATGGTCATGCACCTTTGAAGAATGATCTATTCTTGTTGAATCTCGACAGTAGTGATACACATATTCATAATGTCGAAGCCAAAAGATGCAGAGTTGATAATGATAGTGCAACTTATTTGTGGCACCGCCGTTTAGGTCATATCGGTGTAAACGCATGAAGAAACTCCATACAGATGGACTTTTGGAATCACTTGATTATGAATCACTTGGTACTTGCGAACCGTGCCTCATGGGCAAGATGACTAAAACACCGTTCTCCGGTTGTATGGAGAGAGCAACAGATTTGTTGGAAATCATACATACAGATGTATGTGGTCCGATGAATATTGAAGCTCGTGGCGGATATCGTTATTTTCTCACCTTCACAGATGATTTAAGCAGATACGGGTATATCTACTTAATGAAGCATAAAACTGAAACATTTGAAAAGTTCAAAGAATTTCAGAGTGAAGTTGAAAATCATCGTAACAAGAAAATAAAGTTTCTACGATCTGATCGTGGAGGAGAATATTTGAGTTACGAGTTTGATCTACATTTGAAGCAATGCGGAATAGTTTCGCAACTCACGCCACCCGGAACACCACAACAGTAATGGTGTGTCCGAACGTCGTAATCGTACTTTACTAGATATGGTGCGATCTATGATGTCTATTTCGATTTACCGCTATCGCTTTGGGGTTATGCTTTAGAGACGGCCGCATTCACGTTAAATAGGACACCATCAAAATCCGCTGAGACGACACCTTATGAACTATGGTTTGGCAAGAAACCAAAGTTGTCGCTTTGAAAGTTTGGGGTTGCGATGCTTATGTGAAAAAGCTTCAACCTGATAAGCTTGAACCCAAATCGAAAAATGTGTCTTCATAGGATACCCAAAGGAGACAATTGGGTATACCTTCTATCACAGATCCGAAGGCAAGACATTCGTTGTTAAGAATGGATCCTTTCTAGAGAAGGAGTTTCTCTCGAAAGAAGTGAGTGGGAGGAAAGTAGAACTTGATGAGGTAACAGTACCAGCTCCCTTATTGAAAGTAGTTCATCACGAAATCGGTTTCGTGACACCTACACCATTAGCGAGGAAGTTAATGATAATGATCATGGAACTTCAGATCAAGTTGTCACTGAACTTCAGAGATCAACCAGAATAAAATCCGCACTGAGTGGTACGGTAATCCTGTTCGAAGTCATGCTACTAGATCATGGTGAACCTACGAACTATGAAGAAGCGATGGTGAGCCCAGATTCGCAAAATGGCTTGAAGCCATGAAATCTGAGATGGGATCCATGTATGAGAACAAAGTATGGACTTTAGTTGACTTGCCCGATGATCGGCAAGCAATAGAGAATAAATGGATTTTAAGAAGAAGACCGACGACGGTAATGTTCTTTGTTTATAAAGCTCGACTTGTTGCAAAAGGTTTTCGACAAGTTCAAGGAGTTGACTACGATGAGACCTTCTCACCCATAGCGATGCTTAAGTCTGTCCGAATCATGTTAGCAATCGCCGCATTTTATGATTATGAAATATGGCAGATGGATGTCAAAACTGCATTTCTGAATTGATTTCTGGAAGAAGAGTTGTATATGATGCAACTGGAAGGTTTTGTCGATCCTAAAGGAGCTAACAAAGTGTGCAAGCTCCAACGATCAATCTATGGTGCAGTGCAGGCCTCTCGGAGTTGGAATAAACGCTTTGATAGTGTGATCAAAGATATGGTTTTATATGCACTTTTGGAGAAGCCTCAGATTTATAAGAAAGTGAGTGGGAGCTCAGTAGCATTTCGATATTATATGTGGACGACATATTATTGATTGGAAATGATATAGAATTTCTGGATAGCATAAAAGGATACTTGAATACAAGTTTTCAATGAAAGACCTCGGTGAAGCTGCTTACATATTGGGCATCAAGATCTATAGAGATAGATCAAGACGCTTAATTGGACTTTCACAAAGCACATACCTTGATAAAGTTTTGAAAAGTTCAAAATGGATCGAGCAAAGAAAGGATTTTTACCAGTATTACAAGGTGTGAAATTGAGTCGACTCAATGCCCCACCACAGCAGAAGATAGAGAGAAAATGAAAGATGTTCCTATGCTTCAACCATAGGCTCTATCATGTATGCAATGCTGTGTACCAGACCGACGTATGCTTAGCAATAAGCTTGGCAGGAAGGCACCAAAGTAATCCAGAGTGGATCATGGACATCGGTCAAGAACATCCTGAAATACCGAAAAGGACTAAGGATATGTTTCTCGATATGGAGGTGACAAAGAGCTAGTCGTAAAGAGTTACGCCGATGCAAGCTTTGACACTGATCCGGACGATTCTAAATCGCAAACCGGATACGTATTTTTATTAAACGGTGGAGCTGTAAGTTGGTGCAGTTCTAAACAAAGCGCCGTGGCGGGATCTACATGTGAAGCGGAGTACATAGCTGCTTGAAGCAGCAAATGAAGGAGTGCGGATGAAGGAGTTCATTTCCGATCTAGGTGTTATACCTAGTACATCGGGACCAATGAAGATCTTCTCGTGACAATCTGGTGCAATTGCCTTGGCAAAGGAATCCAGATTTCACAAGAGGACCAAGCACATCAAGAGACGCCTAATTCCATTCGGGACCAAGTCCAAGTGGGAGACATAGAGATTTGCAAGATACATACGGATCTGAATGTTGCAGACCGCTGACTAAGCCTCTCTCACGAGCAAAACATGATCAACACCAAGACTCCATGGGTGTGAGAATCATTCTTGTGTAATCTAGATTATTGACTCTAGTGCAAGTGGGAGATCAAGGAAATATGCCCTAGAGGCAATTATAAAGTTATTATCTATTTCCTTATATCATGATAAATGTTTATTATTCATGCTAGAATTGTATTAACCGGAAACATAATACATGTGTGAATACATAAACAAACAGATGTCACTAGTATGCCTCTACTTGACTAGCTCGTTAATCAAGATGGTTATGTTTCCTAACCATAGACATGAGTTGTCATTTGATTAACGGGATCACATCATTAGGAGAATGACGTGATTGACTTGACCCATTCCGTTAGCTTAGCACTTGATCGCTTAGTATGTTGCTATTGCTTTCTTCATGACTTATACAAAGTTCCTGCAACTATGAGATTATGCAACTCCGTTTACGGAGGAACACTTTGTGTGCTACCAAACGTCACAACGAATCGGGTGATTATAAAGGTACTCTCAGGTGTCTCCAAAAGTATATGTTGAGTTGGCATAATTCAAGATTAGGTTTTGTCACTCCGATTGTCGGAGAGGTATCTCGGCCTTCTCGGTAATACTCATCACCTTAGCCTTGCAAGCATTGTAACTAATGAGTTAGTTATGAAATGATGTATTACAGAGCGAGTAAAGAGACTTGCGGTAACGAGATTGAACTAGGTATTGGATACCGACGATCGAATCTCGGGCAAGTAACATACCGATGACAAAGGAACAACGTATGTTGTTATGCGGTTTGACCGATAAAGATCTTCGAGAATATGTAGGAACCAATATGAACATCCAGGTTCCGCTATTGGTTATTGACCGAGAATAGTTCTAGGTCATGTCTACATAGTTCTCGAACCCGTAGGGTCCGCACGCTTAACGTTACGATGTGATTTATTATGAGTTTATAAGTTTTGATGTACCGAAGTTTGTTCGAGTCCGGATGTGATCACGGACATGACGAGGAGTCTCAAATGGTCGAGACATAAAGATCGATATATTGGAAGCCTATGTTTGACTTGGAAAGGTTCGGGTGAAATCGGATTTTACGGAACACCGGGGTTACGGAACCCTCCGGGGATGTTGGGCCTCAATGGGCCATAAGGGAGAAGAGGAGGGCCGGCCAGGGCAGGCGCGCCTCTTCCCCTAGTCCGAATAGGACAAGGAGGGGGGGGGGCGCCTTCCTCTCTCCCTCCCCAAGTCCTAATCCAACTAGGAAGGGGGGGAGTCCTACCGGTGGGAGTAGGACTCCTCCGCGCGCCTCCTCCTAGGGCTGGCCGCACCCCCTTGCTCCTTTATATACGGGGCAGGGGGCACCCCATGACACACAAGTTGATCTACGGATCGTTCCTTAGCCGTGCGGTGCCCCTCCACCATATTCCACTTCGGTCTATCGTCATGAGCTTAGGCGAAGCCCCGCGCCGTAGAGTCATATCGTCGTGGAGCTTAGGCGAAGCCCTGCGTCGGTGGAGCATCATCATCGCCACCACGCCGTCGTCGACGGAACTCATCCCCGACGCTTTGCTGGATCGGAGCCCGGGATCGCCATCGAGCTGAACGTGTGCTGAACTCGGAGGTGTCGTGCGTTCGTTACTTGGATCGGTCGGATCGTGAAGACGTACGACTACATCAACCGCGTTGTTATAACGCTTCCGCTTACGGTCTACGAGGGTACGTGGACATACACTCTCCCCTCTCGTTGCTATGCCATCACCATGATCTTGCGTGTGCGTAGGAATTTTTTTGAAATTACTACGTTCCCCAACAATGTGATCGGTACATCCACTGTCAAGAACCCATTCCTTTCCTCCTGACATATATCCCCGAAGATTTGCCATAAGACCAAAATGTCTCACTGCATCGTCAAGATCGAAGTCACTATCATCATCCTCATCATAGTATCCATGTTCAACATCGTCATGTGGTGGATCAAGTCCTAGAGAGGGTAATTCGTTAGAGTGAGTTTGACAATTATCTTGCTTATGAATTCTTATAGCTTCGGAAATAATATCACCAATAATTCCAACATCTCCTTTGGCACGCATAAGGTTTGTAAGTTCAAATAGACGATCACCTAACATAGGATCACTAGTATTCATCTTACTCAAGGCAAAAGACTTATGGAGAATCTCATCTAGAATTTTTCAAGGAATAATTTGGAAAGCGTTCCTCAAGAAATTTCCATATAGTGTAGGCACACTCAAGAGTAGGCAAGTTTCTAATTAAGTTTCTAGGCAAGCCTCTAGTGATAAGATTAACAGTTCTAAGATTCCTAGTCATTTCAATTGATTCATCAAGGGTAGGATGCATAGGATCAACATGAGGTGCACAATGGCTAGCAATGTACTTGTTCAAATGATATTGATTGAAAATTACAAGCATCTCATTTTTCCACTCATGAAAATACTCTCCATCAAGAATAGTCACTCTATTTCTAAGACTCCCTAAAGTAGACTCATCTATCTTCCTCCAATGGTGATTAAACCAAGGCAATGGAGACCAATGCTCTGATACCACTTGTAGGACCTTGAGAAGAGGTGTCTAGAGGGGGGGGGGGTGATTAGACACTAAGTATCAAAGTTGTTTTTAACTTCTTTAAGTTTAAGTGGAGTTTAGGCACAAGTTTAACATTCACAATACACAACAAGCAAGCATGCAAAGAGTATATAAGCAGCGGAAAGTAAAGCATGCAACTTGCAAGAATGTAAAGGGAAGGGTTTTGGAGGATTCAAACGCAATTGGAGGCACAGATATTTTTGTCGTGGTTCCGATAGGTGGTGCTATCGGACATCCACGTTGATGGAGACTTCAACCCACGAAGGGTAACGGTTGCGCGAGTCCACGGAGGGCTCCACCCACGAAGGGTCCACGAAGAAGCAACCTTGTCTATCCCACCATGGCCGTCGCCCACGAAGGACTTGCCTCAATAGCGGTAGATCTTCACGAAGTAGGCGATCTCCTTGCCCTTACAAACTCCTTGGTTCAACTCCACAATCTTGTCGGAGGCTCCCAAGTGACACCTAGCCAATCTAGGAGACACCACTCTCCAAGAAGTAACAAATGGTGTGTTGATGATGAACTCCTTGCTCTTGTGCTTCAAATGATAGTCTCCCCAACACTCAACTCTCTCTCATCGGATTTGGATCTGGTGGAAAGAAGATTTGAGTGGAAATCAACTTGGGGAAGGCTAGAGATCAAGATTCATATGGTAGGAATGGAATATCTTGGCCTCAACACATGAGTAGGTAGTTCTCTCTCAGAAATAGGATGCTGGAAGTGTAGGCTTGTTTTGATGTCTCTCTCCACGAATGAAGAGGAGGTGGAGGGGTATATATAGCCTCCACACAAAATCTAACAGTTACACACAATTTACCAAACTCGGTGGGACCGAATCAACAAACTCGGTCGGACCGATTTAGTAAATCTAGTGACCGTTAGGGTTTTCGATGGGACCGACATGCAACTCGGTAGGACCGATATGGTTAGGGTTAGGGCATAACGTAATCTCGGTGAGACCGATTACACAAACTCGGTGAGACCGATTTTAGTAATTAGCTAACCAGAGAGTTGGTCAGGCAAACTCGGTGGGACTGATTACTCAAACTCGGTGGGACCGATTACTCAAACTCGGTGGGACCGATTTTGGTAATAAGTTAACCATAGAGTTTGCATTGTAATCTAGGTAGTACCGATTACACAGACTCGGTGAGACCGATTTTGGTAATGGACATACACAGAGAGATTACAATCCCATCTCGGTGACACCGAGATCCCTATCGGTGAAACCGATTTGCCTAGGGTTTGTGGCAGTGGCTATGACATCTGAACTCGGTGGCACCGGATAGAAAGAAACGGTAGGGCCGAGTTTGACTTTAGGTTTAGGTCATATATGTGGAAGTGGGAAAGTAGTTGAGGGTTTTGGAGCATATCACTAAGCACTGTGGAGCAAGAAACTCATTAAGCAACACCTCATCCCTTCTTGATAGTATTGGATTTTCCTATAGACTCAATGTGATCTTGGATCACTAAAATATAAAATGAAGAGTCTTGAGCTTGAAGCTTGAGCTAATCCTTTGTCCTTAGCATCTTGAAGGAGTTCCCACATCCTTTAGTCCATGCCACGCCATTGTTGAACTTATCTGAAACATACTAGATAAAAGTGTTAGTCCAACAAGAGATATGTTGACATTGATTACCAAAACCACCTAGGGAGCACTTGTGCTTTCACATGCGCCTCCTTCCTTTTGTTCTCTCTCCTCTATTCCCGTATGGCCCAATAAGGCCCATATACTTCCCGGCGAATTCCCGTAACTCTCCGGTACTCCAAAAAATACCCGAATCACTCGGAACCTTTCCGATGTCCGAATATAGTCGTCCAATATATCAATCTTTACGTCTCGACCATTTCGAGACTCCTCGTCATGTCCCTGATCTCATCGGGGACTCCGAACTCCTTCGGTACATCAAAACACATAAACTCATAATATAACTGTCATCGAAACTTTAAGCGTGTGGACCCTATGGGTTCGAGAACTATGTAGACATGACCGAGACACGTCTCCGGCCAATAACCAATAGCGGAACCTGGATGCTCATATTGGCTCCCACATATTTTACGAAGATCTTTATCGGTCAGACCGCATAACAACATACGTTGTTCCCTTTGTCATCGGTATGTTACTTGCCCGAGATCCGGTCGTCGGTATCTCAATACCTAGTTCAATCTCATTACCGGCAAGTCTCTTTACTCGTTCCGTAATACATCATCCCGCAACAAACTCATTAGTTGCAATGCTTGCAAGGCTTAAGTGATGTGCATTACCGAGAGGGCCTAGAGATACCTCTCCGACAATCGGGGTGACAAATCCTAATCTCGAAATATTCCAACCCAACAAGTACCTTCGGAGACACCTATAGAGCACCTTTATAATCACCCAGTTAAGTTGTGACGTTTGGTAGCACACAAAGTGTTCCTCCGGTAAACGGGAGTTGGATAATCTCATAGTCATAGGAGCATGTATAAGTCATGAAGAAAGCAATAGCAACATACTAAACGACCGAGTGCTAAGCTAACGGAATGGGTCATGTCAATCACATCATTCTCCTAATGATGTGACCCCGTTAATCAAATGACAACTCTTTGTCCATGGCTAGGAAACATAACCATCTTTGATCAACGAGCTAGTCAAGTAGAGGCATACTAGTGACACTCTGTTTGTCTATGTATTCACACATGTATCATGTTTCCGGTTAATACAATTCTAGCATGAATAATAAACAATTGTCATGATATAAGGAAATAAATAATAACTTTATTATTGCCTCTAGGGCATATTTCCTTCAACCGAGACACATCTCCGGCCAATAACCAATAGCGGAACCTGGATGCTCATATTGGCTCCTACATATTCTACGAAGATCTTTATCGGTTAAACCGCATAACAACATACATTGTTCCCTTTGTCATCGGTATGTTACTTGCCCGAGATTCGATCATCGGTATCTCAGTTCCTAGTTCAATCTCGTTACTGGCAAGTCTCTTTACTCGTTCCGTAATACATCATCCCGCAACTAACTCATTAGTTACAATGCTTGCAAGGCTTATAGTGATGTGCATTACCGAGTGGGCCCAGAGATACCTCTCTGACAATCGGAGTGACAAATCCTAATCTCGAAATACGCCAACCCAACAAGTACCTTCGGAAACACCTGTAGAGCACCTTTATAATCACCCAGTTACGTTGTGATGTTTCGTAGCACACAAAGTGTTCCTACGGTAAACGGGAGTTGCATACTCTCATAGTTATAGGAACATGTATAAGTCATGAAGAAAGCAATAGCAACATACTAAACGATCAAGTGCTAAGCTAACGGAATGGGACAAGTCAATCATATCATTCTCCTAATGATGTGATCCCGTTAATCAAATGACAACTCATGTCTATGGCTAGGAAACTCAACCATCTTTGATCAACGAGCTAGTCAAGTAGAGGCATACTAGTGACACTATGTTTGTCTATGTATTCACAGATGTATTATGTTTCCGGTTAATACAATTCTAGCATGAATAATAAACATTTATCATGATATAAGGAAATAAATAATAACTTTATTATTGCCTCTACGGCATATTTCCTTCAGTCTCCCACTTGCACTAGAGTCAATAATCTAGATCACATCGCCATGTGATTTAACATCAATAGTTCACATCACCATGTGATTAACACCCATAGTTCACATCGTCATGTGACCAACACCCAAAGGGTTTACTAGAGTCAGCAATCTAGTTCACATCGCTATGTGATTAACACCCAAAGAGTACAAAGGTGTGATCATGTTTTGCTTGTGAGAGAAGTTTAGTCAACGGGTCTGCCAAATTCAGATGCGTATGTATTTAGCAAATTTCTATGTCAACAATGCTCTGCACGGAGCTACTCTAGCTAATTGCTCCCACTTTCAATATGTATCCAGATTGAGACTTAGAGTCATCCGGATCAGTGCCAAAGCTTGCATCGACGTAACCCTTTACGATGAAATTTTTGTCACCTCCATAACCGAGAAACATATCCTTATTCCACTAAGGATAAATTTGACCAATGTCCAGTGATCTACTCCTAGATCACTATTGTACTCCCTTGCCAAACTCAGGGCAGGGTATACAATAGGTCTGGTACATAGCATGGCATACTTTATAGAATCTATAGCTGAGGCATAGGGAATGACTTTCATTCTCTCTCTATCTTCTGCCATGGTCAGGTTTTGAGTCTTACTCAACTTCACACCTTGCAACACATGCAATAACTCTTTATTTGACTGTTCCATTTTAAACTACTTCAAAAACTTGTCTAGGTATGTACTCATTGAAATTTTTTATCAAGCGTCTTGATCTATCTCTATAGATCTTGATGCTCAATATGTAAGCAGCTTCACCGAGGTCTTTCTTTGAAAAACTCCTTTCAAACACTCCTTTATGCTTTACAGAAAATTCTACATCATTTCTGATCAACAATATGTCATTCACATATACTTATCAGAAAGGCTGTAGTGCTCCCACTCACTTTCTTGTAAATACAGGCTTCACCACAAGTCTGTATAAAACTATATGCTTTGATCAACTCATCAAAGTGTATATTCCAACTCCGAGATGCTTGCACCAGTCCATAGATGGATCACTGGAGCTTGCACATTTTGTTTAGCACCTTTAGGATCGACAAAACCTTCTGGTTGCATCATATACAACTCTTCTTTAAGAAATCCATTAAGGAATGTAGTTTTGACATCCATTTGCCAGATTTCATAAAATGTGGCAATTTGCTAACATGATTCGGACAGACTTAAGCATCGCTACGAGTGAGAAAATCTCATCGTAGTCAACACCTTGAACTTTCTCAAAAACCTTTTTCGACAAGTCTAGCTTTGTAGATAGTAACACTACTGTCAGCGTCCGTCTTCCTCTTGAAGATCCATTTATTTCTATGGCTTGCCGATCATCAGGCAAGTCAACCGAAGTCCACACTTTGTTCTCATACATGGATCCCATCTCAGATTTCATGGCCTCAAGCCATTTCACGGAATCTGGGCTCATCATCGCTTCCTCATAGTTAGTAGGTTCGTCATGGTCAAGTAACATGACCTCCAGAACAGGATTACCGTACCACTCTGGTGCGGATCTCACTCTGGTTGACCTACGAGGTTCGGTAGTAACTTGATCTGAAGTTACATGATCATCATCATTAGCTTCCTCACTAATTGGTGTAGGAGTCACAGGAACAGATTTCTGTGATGAACTACTTTCCAATAAGGGAGCAGGTACAATTACCTCATCAAGTTCTACTTTCCTCCCACTCACTTCTTTTGAGAGAAACTCCTTCTCTAGAAAGGATCCATTCTTAGCAACGAATGTCTTGCCTTCGGATCTGTGATAGAAGGTGTACCCAACATTTTCTTTTGGGTATCCTATGAAGACGCACTTCTCCGATTTGGGTTCGAGCTTATCAGGTTGAAACTTTTTCACATAAGCATCGTATCCCCAAACTTTAAGAAATGGCAGCTTAGGTTTCTTGCTAAACCATAGCTCATATGGTGTCATCTCAACGGATTAGACGGTGCCCTATTTAATGTGAATGCAGCTGTCTCTAATGCATAACCGCAGAACGATAGTGGTAAATCGGTAAGAGACATCATAGATTGCACTATATCCAATAAAGTACGGTTATGACGTTCGGACACACCATTATGCTGTGGTGTTTCAGGTGGCATGAGTTTGTGAAACTATTCCACATTGTTTTAATTGAAGGCCAAACTTGTAACTCAAATATTCATCTCCGTGATCAAATCGCAGAAAAACTTTTATTTTCTTGTTACAATGATTCTCCACTTCACTCTGAAATTCTTTGAACTTTTCAACTGTTTCAGTTTCATTAAGTAGATATACCCATATCTGCTCAAATCATCTGTGAAGGTCAGGAAATAACGATACCCGCCGCGAGCCTCAACACTCATCGGACCGCATACATCGGTATGTATTATTTCCAATAAGTTAGTAGCTCGCTCCTTTGTTTCGGAGAACGGAGTCTTAGTCATCTTGCCCATGAGGCATGGTTCGCAAGCATCAACTGATTCATAATCAAGTGATTCCAAAAGCTCATCATCATGGATTTTCTTCATGCGCTTTACACCAATATGAGCTAAACGGCAGTGCCACAAATAAGCTGCACTATCATTATTAACTTTGCATCTTTTGGCTTCAATATTATGAATATGTGTATCACTACGATCGAGATCCAACCAACCATTTTCATTGGGTGTATGACCATAGAAGGTTTTATTCATGTAAATAGAACAACAATTATTCTCTAACTTAAATGAATAACTATATTGCAATAAACATGATCAAATCATATTCATGCTCAACGCAAACACCAAATAACACTTATTTAGGTTCACCACTAATCCCGAAAGTATAGGGAGTGTGCGATGATGATCATATCAATCTTGGAACTACTTCCAACACACATCGTCACTTCACCCTTAACTAGTCTGTTCATTCTGCAACTCCCGTTTTGAGTTACTAATCTTAGCAACTGAACTAGTATCAAATACTAAGGGGTTGCTATAAACACTAGTGAAGTACACATCAATAACATGTATATCAAATAAACCTTTGTTCACTATGACATCCTTCTTATCCGCCAAGTATCTAGGGCAGTTCCACTTCTAGTGACCAGTCCCTTTGCAGTAGAAACACTTAGTCTCAGGCTTAGGTCCGGACTTGGGCTTCTTCACTTGAGCAGCAACTCTCTTGTCGTTCTTCTTGAAGTTCCCCTACTTCCCTTTGCCCTTTTCTTGAAACTAGTGGTCTTGTCAACCATCAACACTTGATGTTTTTCTTGATTTCTACCTTCATCGATTTCAGCATCACGAAGAGCTTGGGAATCATTTCCGTTATCCCTTGCATATTATAGTTCATCACGAAGTTCTAGTAACTTGGTGATAGTGACTAGAGAACTCTGCCAATCACTATCTTATCTGGAAGATTAACTCCCACTTGATTCAAGTGATTGTAGTACTCAGACATTCTGAGCACATGCTCACTAGCTGAGCAATTCTCCTCCATCTTGTAGGCAAAGTACTGTCAAAGATCTCATACCTTTCGACATGGGCGTGAGTCTGAAATACTAATTTCAACTCTTGGAACATCTCATATGCTCTGTGGCGTTTCAAAAACGCCTTTGAAGCCCCGATTTTAAGCCGTAAAGCATGGTGCACTAAACTATAAAAGTAGTCATCATATCGAGCTTGCCAAACGTTCATAACGTCTGCATTTGCTCCTGCAATCGGTCTGTCACCTAGCGGTGCATCAAGGACATATTTCTTCTATGCAGCAATGAGGATAATCCTCAGAACACGGATCCAATCCGCATTATTGCTACTAATATCTTTCAACTTAGTTTTCTCTAGGAACATATCAAAAATAAAACAGGGGAGCAAAACGCGAGCTATTGATCTACAACGTAGATATGCTAATACTACCAGGACTAAGTTCATGATAAATTAACGTTCAATTAATCATATGACTTAAGAACTCCCATTTAGATAGACATCGCTCTAATCATCTAAGTGATCACGTGATCCAAATCAACTAAACCATGTCCGATCATCACGTGAGATGGAGTAGTTTTCAATGGTGAACATCACTATGTTGATCATATCTTCTATATGATTCACGCTCGACCTTTCGGTCTCGAGTGTTCCGAGGCCATATCTGCATATGCTAGGCTCGTCAAGTTTAACCCGAGTATTCTGCGTGTGCAAAACTGGCTTGCACCCGTTGTAGATGAACGTAGAGCTTACCACACCCGATCATCACGTGGTGTCTTGGCATGACGAACTTTGGCAACGGTGCATACTCAGGGAGAACACTTTTATCTTTAAATTTAGTGAGAGATCATCTTATAATGCTACTGTCAATCAAAGCAAAATAAGATGCATAAAGGATAAACATCACATGCAATCAATATAAGTGATATGGCCATCATCATCTTGTGCTTGTGATCTCCATCTCCGAAGCACCGTCATGATCACCATCGTCACCGGCGCGACACCTTGATCTCCATCGTAGCATCATTGTCGTCTCGCCAACTATTGTTTCTACGACTATCGCTACCGCTTAGTGATAAAGTAAAGCAATTACAGGGCGATTGCATTGCATACAATAAAGCGACAACCATATGGCTCCTGCCAGTTGCCGACACTCGGTTACAAAACATGATCATCTCATACAATAAAATATAGCATCATGCCTTGACCATATCACATCACAACATGCCCTACAAAAACGAGTTAGACGTCCTCTACTTTGTGGTTGCAAGTTTTACGTGGCTGCTACGGGCCGAGCAAGAACCGTTCTTACCTACGCATCAAAACCACAACGATAGTTCGTCAAGTTAGTGTTGTTTTAACCTTCTCAAGGATCGGGCGTAGTCACACTCGGTTCAACTAAAGTTGTAGAAACTGACACCCGCCAGCCACCTGTGTGCAAAGCACGTCGGTAGAACCAGTCTCGCGTAAGCGTACGCGTAATGTCGGTCCGGGCCGCTTCATCCAACAATACCGCCGAACCAAAGTATGACATGCTGGTAAGTAGTATGACTTATATCGCCCACAACTCACTTGTGTTTTACTCGTGCATATAACATCTACGCATAAAACTAGGCTCGGATGCCACTATTGGGGAACATAGTAATTTCAAAATTTTCCTACGCACACAAAGGATCATGGTGATGCCTAGCAACGAGAGGGGAGAGTGTTGTCCACGTACCCTCATAGACCGAAAGCGGAAGCCTTAGCACAATGCGGTTGATGTAGTCATACATCTTCACGATCCGACCGATCCAAGTACCGAACGTACGGCACCTCCGAGGTCAGTACACGTTCAGCTCGATGACGTCCCGCAAACTTCGATCCAGTAGAGCTTCACGGGAGAGTTCCGTCAGCACGACGGCGTGGTGACGGTGATGATGATGCTACCGACGCAGGGCTTCGCCTAAGCACCGCTACGATATGTTCGAGGTGTAATATGGTGGAGGGCGGCACCGCACACGGCTAAGAGATCAAGAGATCAATTGTTATGTTTATAGGTGCCCCACTGCCCCCGTATATAAAGGACCAGGGGGAGGAGGCGGCCGGCCAGGGGAGGGCACGCCAGGGAGGAGTCCTACTGTCCCACCGGGAGTAGGACTCCCTCTTTTCCTAGTTGGAGTAGGAGGGGGAAAGGAAGGGAAGGAGAGAGGGGGAAGGAAAGGGGGCGCCGCCCCCCCTCCTTGTCCAATTCGGACTAGAGGGGGAGGGCGCGCGCGGCCAGCCCTAGCCCCCCTCCTCTTCTCCACTAAGGCCCATCTTGGCCCATTAAACTCCCCGGGGGGTTCCGGTACCCCCCGGTACTCCGGTATATGTCTGAAACTCCCCGAAACCATTCCGGTGTCCTAACATAGTCGTCCAATATATCGATCTTTACGTCTCAACCTTTTCGAGACTCCTCGTCATGTCCATGATCATATTCGGGACTCCGAACAACCTTCGGTACATCAAAACACAAAAACTCATAATACAATCGTCACCAAAAACTTTAAGCGTGCGGACCCTACGGGTTCGAGAACTATGTAGACATGACCGAGACACGTCTTCGGCCAATAACCAATAGCGGAACCTGGATGCTCATATTGGCTCCTACATATTCTACGAAGATCTTTATCGGTTAAACCGCATAACAACATACGTTGTTCCCTTTGTCATCGGTATGTTACTTGCCCGAGATTCGATTGTCGGTATCTCAATACCTAGTTCAATCTCGTTACCGGCAAGTCTCTTTACTCGCTCGTAATACATCATCCCATAACTAACTCATTAGTTACAATGCTTGCAAGGCTTATAGTGATGTGCATTACCGAGTGGGCCGAGATACCTCTCCGACAATCGGAGTGACAACTCCTAATCTCGAAATCGCCAACCCAACAAGCACCTTCGAGACACACTGAGAGCACCTTTATAATCACCCGATTCGTTGTGACGTTTGGTAGCACACAAAGTGTTCCTTGATGTAAACGGAGTTGCATAATCTCATAGTTATAGGAACATGTATAAGTCATGAAGAAAGCAATAGCAACATACTAAACGATCAAGTGCTAAGCTAACGGAATGGGTAAAGTCAATCATATCATTCTCCTAATGATGTGACCCCGTTAATCAAATGACAACTCATGTCTATGGCTAGGAAACTCAACCATATTTGATCGGCGGGCTAGTCAAGTAGAGGCATACTAGTGATACTATGTTTGTCTATGTATTCACACATGTATTATGTTTCCGGTTAATACAATTCTAGCATGAATAATAAACATTTATCATGATATAAGGAAATAAATAATAACTTTATTATTGCCTCTAGGGCATATTTCCTTCAGTATTAACATACAACTAACCCTATGGTGTGATCCACACGCGCGCTCATATGATGGGCACCAAAGGACAGCAACATAACCACAAGCAAATTAAATCAATCATATCAATTCATCAACCACCGATAGGACAACGAAAATCTACTCAGACATCATAGGATGGCAACACATCATTGGATAATAATATGAAGCATAAAGAACCATGTTCAAGTAGAGGGTACAGCGGGTTGCGGGAGAGTGGACCGCTGTAGATAGAGGGGGGAAGGTGATGGAGATGTTGGTGAAGATGGCGTAGGTGTTGGTGAAGATCGCGGTGATGATGATGGCCCCGGCGGCGTTCCGGCGCCACCGAAAGTGAGGGGGAGAGAGAGCCCCCCTCCTTCTTCTTCTTCCTTGACCTTCTCCCTAGATGGGAGAAGGGTTTCTCCTCTGGTCCTTGGCCTCCATGGCATGGGAGGGGTGAGAGCCCCTCCGATATTGGATCTGTCTCTCTGTCTCTCTCTGTTTCTGCACTCTCAGATCTGGCCTTTCACCGTTTCTTTTATAACCGGAGATCCATAACTCCGATTGGGCTGAATTTTGGACACGATCTCTATCCGGAAATTAGCTTTCTTACGGCGAAAGAAGGGCTCCAACCGCCTTACGCGGTGGCCACGAGGGTCCAGGGCGCGCCTGACCCCCTGGGGTGCGCCCCCTGCCTCGTGGCCCCCTCGGGCATCGTATCGCGTTGATTCTTCTTCCCAAAAATCACAAATATTCCAAAACAAATCTCCGTCAGTTTTTATCCCGTTTGGACTCTGTTTGATATGGGTTTTCTGCGAAACAAAAACATGCAACAGACAGGAACTGACACTGGGCACTGGATCAATACGTTAGTCCCAAAAATAGTATAAAAAATTGCCAAAAGTATATGAAAGTTGTAGAATATTGGCATGAAACAATAAAAAATTATAGATACGACGGAGACGTATCAATCCGCACCCGCTCTTTCCTGCCCGTAGCAGTCAGCGCCGCTCCAAAGTGTCAATGTCACATTCATTCCGGCCCAAAGCGGACACAACCTCTCATTGGAGCTGGCATTGCAATTGCACGCTCTCTGAGAGTGCCGCCCGCTACATGCGGCTTCTCTCCGCATGACAACGATATTTGTCCTCCCCTGCTTCCTCCATTAAACTGGCGCGTCAACTAAGAAACCTACCTCAGAGCCCCGAGTGGCACACGTCCGGCCGACATTAAACACCCCGCGGGCTTGGTGCATAGCATCCATCCTCTATTTAACATGGCTAGGCTTCGGGCAAAATCTACACCACACCTATGCTCTCCATCTCCTCTATGCACTAAACCCGCCATGACCTTGAGCTCCAAAGCCATGTGGGATGGCATCACCGACGAGCAGAAGAAGGAGCTCTCTGGCATTGCTGCCAGATGGTTGGACCGCCGAGCTAGCCGAATACAGGCTGGCTTGCCGGCCAACTCTCCGGATGGCAGCGACACTGAAGAACCAACGAAGGATGAGCCGACACCACCCCCGTCGCTGGTCCAGGACGACATCACCATGGGCAAGGCATAGGAGGACGACACGGGCATCGTGGCAGACGAGCACCGGTGCGCAGAGGAGAAAGTCAACGACACGATCATTGTGGCGGGTGTGGACATGCACGAGCAGGAGGCTCTGCTCCTGTCCCACCGCTCCACTCGCGAAATCTGCCATGAGCGATGGGGGCACCGCGTCTTGCAGGCGAAGAAAGAGGACGCCTACGTGGAGATTGACGAGGCGACGACAGAATTTTATGACGGCACGGACAACGCCGCTAGCTCCTCGTTGTGGCTACGCCTCGCTGCCATGATGACAAAGCTGGCACATCCGTGGGCGCTGCCAACACGGAGGATTAGTAGAACATGGGATGCCGTCGCCGTTCGGGTCCCAAGAAGGACACCGTCGCCACTGCGTCGGGCCTCACCGCCGATGACTTGCCACATCGGCGGAGGCGTAGGCCACCACCACCGTGTTCCACCATTTAAAAGCCAACTGCTGATCCATGCTTCACGAAGGCTGATGTTATTCTTCCCCTCCCGCCGAAGCATTACCTTCGGGGCTTAGGGCGGTCCAGTGATATTGCTGCCGGACACAGGGAAGGTATAGGGTGGGCAACAGGCGCCGAGCTGGTCGATCATAGACTAGTTAGAATAGGCTAGCCTAGTCTGCTATATTTTAGTTAAAATATGTTTGAAACGTAAATGTTTTCATCCTCTTTAGATGAAAATCATCTGATTTATATATTATTAGCTCGGTTTGTTAAAAACCGATCTGAAATATATATGGCTATGGCTAGATAGCCGGCTCCTATCTCAGTGTCCGTAAGCAGGGAGAAGTCAATATCCAGAACGCATGTAACCAAACACGTCGCAAACAACCGTGCCAGCTTCCCCGTCTCCGTACAAACTCACCGTACCATGCCACCTTTATAAATAACCGCAAGGCTTTCTCCAGATTGCCAGCCCCACCCTCAGCACATTTCTCCTCCACGCCCCTCACATTATCCCCATTACCACTTTGGTCCTTCCGGCAGCAGCGTAATGAGCCAAGGTTCTCCCGCCGCGATGGGGTCCGGTTCAGGGACAGCAGAACCGGCCCATGGGCAGCGCGGGGACTCCTCCAACGCCGCCGCCGCCACCTCCGCCTCCGCCTCCTCGCCGCCATCTCTCCCCCCTGCAGCGCCCCTCCAGCGGCCCCAAGAAGAGCGGGACCGCGAGCAGGCCGGAGGCTCGAGCTCCGCTGCGGCGGGGCTCGACCGGAAGGGCAAGAATCTCCCATCCGCACCCGCAGTTCCTTCTTCGGAGTCTTCATTTTCGAGCTCCGCGGGCAGCAGCCCCGAGGATGCCGACGCCGCGGCCTCCGGAGCCCGGACGTTCGACAGCACGGCGGTGTTCCAGCAGCTGCTACGGGAGCAGACGGCCACCAAGGAGGCGGGCGGGCCGTTGGCCGAGGGGACGAGCAAGAAGAAGAAGCCGGAGGAGGCGCAGGTGATGGCGCGCTTGGTTTGTTGCGACATTCTGTTGTGAGTTCTTGGGAGTCTTTTGGATTGCGTTCTTGAGCGTTTCTTGGTTTCTGTCGAGCAGGTGACATCGTCGCACGCCATAGCGGAGCTCTGGCACAATCTTATAAAGGTATTATAGCCTGAATCTTGGACTTCTTTTCTGTTCGGGATGTGGAATTGTCATCTCTAAGTTTGTTGAAATGTTGGGGTCGGTCCAGAGTAAATAGAAGCAGAATCTTGGGCAAATGTTGGGGACAGTTTGACTTTCTGTAATAGAAGCAGAATCTTAAGCAAGTCGTTGTGCTAATTGATTGCGACTGTAAAATGTGGGGAAATAAATATTAGGATCATGTCTTGGCAGTGGTTGCTGTGATATTTTTGGCAAGAAATCTCGCTGCCGCATCAAATGTATCAGTATTCAGTGTATAGGAGGAATCTTGGGCAAATGTATGGCAAATGTGTAGGTTGGTATTTTAGTCTGCCAGCAGTACACATTCATTGTTGGTCGTGGTTCTTCTCTCAGTATGGCATCATATTTTGAAGCAAATGGCTATCTTGTTCAAATTGTTGTCTGTAAATTGTGGGGAAATCATGAGGCCGTGTCCTGATTACTGCAACCTTTTAGTAACAGAGCCTGAAGTCAAATGTATGAACTTCCTTTGTCAAAAGATTTTGTTATCAGAAAATTAATCTAGACACTAGTTCAAGACTGCATAACTGGACATAATTTCTGTGAATCATTTGCTGTTTACATGCAAAATCACTGAGTACGTACTCCAGTATTTGGTCGAGAAGTTTCACCATTTGGTCGACTGGGACCTGCAACTGACTCAGAAGCCTCAGAATATTATTCCATGTAAATAGTTGCCGAGAATCAAGAAGTTTTGGATGTGCACATTTTGTGGTCTTGCTATTACATTCTTGTTTGTTAATCCCATTGGTTTTTTATTCCCTTATTTCTTGTTGTGAAACGCTTGATCTTCGTGTTGATTATGTGCAATTGTATGGCTGGCAGGATGTCTGAACTTTAACTTTATTTTCTTGTCGAACAGTTTTTTCTTGGAGAAGAATGGCACTATTCAGAACATGTGAATTACCAGGTTTGACTCCATTTAGCTTTCTGTAATGTTTCAAAATGGAAGTGCATGAAATACCAGGTTCAAAGTTTATCACATGATACTGTGGTTCGGGGTTCCTGTACAATCCAACTGTTCAGAAGGTTTATCTTCTCTTTTATGGGTACTACATTGTATGTTAACTCTTGGTTATGGTAGTATGATACAACCTGAATCGTATCTGCACTGCTGTTTCTTTATCGGATGTTGATATATAATTTTCCTCCTTTCTTACTGAACACAACCAATTAATACCAATGATGGGATTATACATGCTAGTGGTTTCAAACATCTCCAGGGAACATGAAGCCTGAAAATTGGAACAAAACCAACCTTTCCATCACATTTTTAAATATGTTTCTCCATGTTCGAATCAGTATAATTTGAACTCCTGTATTTACACTGTTTGTTGCAGACACATCCCATCACTGAAGTCAGAAAGTATTATCGGGTTCCTGATTTGGCTACGGGACAAAGAGTGGACCATCTTGATGCCTATTCAGAATTTAGACGGGTGACTGGAGATGGGGAGTGTTTCTACAGGAGCTTCATATTTTCCTACCTTGTAATCGACTAATTGTCCTCCTCTCTTTTCCTTAGTATAGGATGTAGGTTTACTTATTTAAGTCTCTCTGTTTATGCAAATGTACAACAGGAGCAAGTTCTTGATAGGCAGGACACACATGAGGAACACCGTCTGCTTGATGCTGTTAAAAGAGTGTCTGTGCAACATGCAGATCTAGGATGGACCTCTAAATTTCCCAGGAGCTACAGAGTAAGTTCTTGCCTTCTCCATATTTGTTTTTTCTAAACATGCCTGTAAGGGATGATTCTCTTCAGGTTACAGTACACTTCAAGCTGGATCTGGCAATCTCACTATCTTTGTTTGTCATTTGCAGGGGATGCACAATTTCTTACAGTAGTGGCATGCCTGCAGTTTTACACTGTTGTCACAAAACTCAAATTTGAAGTTTATTGTCATGTTAACAACCCGATCGTAACAATGGCCTTAAGAGAAATTTACTTGCAAGAACAACGGCAATATAACGGGGAAATAACATAACTTTATGCTTGTTTGAGTACTGTTGCACCTACTGGTTATTATTATGTAGCCATCTCACTGTTGTGTTCCTATGCTATAGTGTATCCTTAGTTAGTGACTGACACTTCTCAGGCGAGTTGTCTTAGCTGCGTTCTTTCTTATCTTGCTATTGATCTGTATTCTGTATGTATTATGGTAACCTATGGTTTGTAAGGATTATCCACTGAATTATTTGAGTCGCTGATTCTTTCAGGCATTTAAGAAGCTGATTAGGAAATTAAAGAGATGGAAGAGGCACGGCATGTGGAAATGGAACAGCATAACATCAACTAGCAGGTTTTTGATTTGCTTCTTTTCTGCAATTCCATCAAAGTATTGTAGCTGAATGCATTCCACCTCATTGACATAGTATGTTCCCTTTTTAGCTACCGTAAAGAGAAACTTCTCGAGTTCTTCAGAAGTTACGATACGACGCAAGACAGTGAGAAACACCCTTGAACTTATATTCCTTCTCTTCATCACAATTCATGTTTCTGACACATTTTAGTGGTTAGTTCTTACTTTCCTCAGATTAGTAGTAGCCATCTGGATATGCTCGCACGGGGAGGAGTATGAACAGCGTGTACCAGACCTCAGTGAACATTACAGTCTGAAAGATGTCAGTATCAGTGTCTCTCTCCTCCCTTACATTATTACATCATGCTGAATTTCCAATGCACCCATTCTTTGATACACAACACTCACTTTACCTGACCTGTTGCTCCACAAACAGTGGTGCTTTGAGCACGTCACTCCATCTCGTGAGTACACGGACCATGTTATGATGACGGCCTTGGCCGAAGCGCTTGAGGTACCCCTTAGAGTGGAGCAACTCAATGGAGGACCTGCTCAGGATATCTACACTGGTCCTGAACCTGGAGTTCCCCGTGTGAGTGTGACCCTTCTTTACACAGGCATTCACTACGACGTCCTCTACCCACGCGCTGCTCCTGCCGAGAGTTCAAGTTAACAGACTTCCCAGAGAAAACATCCTGCTGATTAGAGTTCAAGTCAACAGATTCTGCTGGATGTTGCTGTGTTTAGGTGGTAGAGAGTTAGACATTGGGGTAGCCATAGCGTACACTTAGTTGTGCATTCTTCTTCTTCTTCCTTTGTTGGCACAAACAGCTGGTACCGATACATTGATCAGTAGCTGCTCCCTTGTCTGAAGGTTGGCAAGAAAAACTTGTGGTGTGGTTTGTCTGAATTGTTGGCTGATGTACAGTGAATCTTCTGTGATCACATTCCAACTTGTTAATTGCTTCCATCTTTAATGCTTCTAATCATATCCATTTTTGATATCATCCTTGTTGGCATGGTGGTGTTTTTGTTTTTGACATGGGCATGATACGAATTGGTCTGTCAGTATGTTATTTCTGGAAGACACAGGTTTGGTCATGTCTTGCCCATTTGTCCACAGCAATGTGGATGATCTTTGTTTTTTTTCTTTGAATTTTCATCCGGGGGTGAGAGCTTCCCCCACCTGAATATATTGATCAAAGAACGGGCATAGATCCCTGTTTGTTACAAAGAGAGAGGGTTGACGGCTCCGCAGAGCGCCAAGATTACATCACCCAAACAACAGCAGATCAGAGAAGGAAGGCATGTAGCCAAGAGTCGATGTGGTTTCTACGATTTTCAGGCAGCCTGCCACGCCACAACACGGCGTCTTCTCTGCAGCAAACAAGCACCCGATCCATGGACGGTTGCTGCCGTTGAAAGACGACCGAATTCCGGTGCTTCCAGAGTTGCCAGCAGCACAACATGGAGAACTCCAGCTGCGAGTTCACCGCAGGGGCCGCACGCGCCGCAAGCGCACCCAGGTTGCTCGCAGAGGCACCGTTCGCGCGCACGCCCACCCTGTGCCAGAAAGCTCCCGCGAACGGGCAGCCAAAGAGCATGTGATCGGCGGTCTCGAGGGTGGCCGGACACAGCGGGCAACCGGTCTCGTCCGCCGAGACGATCCCTTTTCTGAGCAGCGCATCGCAAGTGTGGATGCGCTTCTGAACCAGGAGCCAACAGAAGAACTTCACCCTCGGCGAGCACGCGCCCTGGCATGCACCGCCCCCCCAAAGCGCAGGAGCCCGTACACTGCACTGGACGACAGAGCCCCCTTAGGCACGCGTGCGCGGCGAAGCCGACGCACGTCCGGATCGGCCCCGCCCGGCGAGGCCTCCATCATGGCCATCACAGCGCGGAGCTCACGATCACCGGCTCTCGTCAGCCGGGGAACCAAGAAACTGGCAATGCCGCGCTGACGCACCTGCCAAACGGTGACTTCCTCGTTCGTCGTGTGGGAGAGGAGCGCGGGGAAGGCGACGGCCACCACGCCGCAGGGAAGCCAACTCCCACCAGAACGAGCACGACCGCCCGTCCCCCACCTCCACCGAGGTGATGGCGCGGTAGAGGGGAAGCAGCCTCGCCACAGAGCTTTTGCGCTCCCCAGAGCGAGCTCACCCCGCGATAGGAGCGAGTGGCCGTCAGCACTGAGCCAGATCCAGGCCGCCCAGCGCGACCTGGGCCCCGCATGAAGCCGGTGCACCATCTTCAGCAGGAGGCTCTTGTTTTGGGTGGCTAGGTCACGCACACCCAGCCCCCCTTCAGCCTTGGACCTGCACACACGCTCCCACGCCACCAGGCATTGAGCGCCCGAAGCACGCTCGGCGACATTCCAAAGAAAGGAGCGCCGGAGCCCGTCCAAAGCACGGAGCACGGCGGGCGGCAGGAGCAGGGCCGCCATGGCGTAGGTGGGGAGAGCGTCTAGGACCACGTTGATGAGCACCAAGCGGCCGGCAGGAGACAGGAGACAGGCAGCCCACCCCGCGAGGTTACCTATCCTAATTTTCTATCCTAGTGAAGCAGATATGCATCTACTGCTGGTGATAAAAACAATCCTTTAATTATATTTTATGTGATTAGTTTATATGTGTTGAACGTCTGTTTGTGATTCTTTCTATCTCTGCTGGTTACCCTGCTTGTGCCTGAACTAGTTCTAGAACTACAACCAAACAAGTGCACCCAAGAACACAAAATGCAAAAAAAAAAGAGCAGCCTAGATTTGAGCAGCTGAATAATTGCCCCTGCACTGACACATAATGCATATGCATGTAACAAGTGATCAGTCATTCTTCAGTGAAACATGGTACATGCAGTAGCAAATGATGAGAAGGAGCTTTCAACTTGCTTTTACAACTGCATCATCGCACAATAATTCATGGTCTTGTCCTCTGCTTTAGACGAGATGAGTAAGAAACTTCCATTTGACCAGTAGTAGCGGAGATGATCTTGCTACGCAAGCAGAGAGAAATGAAGAAGTCTGGTAGTTACAGTGTCTCACGAAGAACACATGGTGGAAACTGACGAGCCGTTCTTCGGTTTATCAGTAAAGGTTTTAATTATTGATCTTATGTCAAGATTGGATACTAGGCGAAACATAAACTCCTTCAGTTCAATCTTATGTTAAGATTGAACACATGTATATTGCTAAATATGAAGTAAGTCAGTATTGAGAACACCACAGATGATCTCTCGGGAAAAAAAGCCTTGATAAAAAGGCAAAATCAGTTCTCCAGTTCAAGAAATTACTCAGTAGATTAGTAAGGCAAGCAGATTAGTAAGTAGTACTAAGTATACTGTGAAGGCCACTAGTTAAAAGAGCAAAATAATTCTTCAGTTCAAGAAACATCATGTAGCATAGTTTGCACATATTTCAACGCACATCAAAAGAGCCTGATATCTTTAGAATCAACATGGACAACAGTCACTTCCTTCAACATGGAAGGGTGTCAAAACATGTATATATTGCACGAAACCGCAAAATAGTGAGAGCTTATTGATCATAATTTTATTTGCATCAACAAAGATGCTAGTAGGCTCATACTGGATCCCATTCGTACATATTGCAGCTCTAGAGGAATACAAACATCTAGAGATTAGGAAGCACCAGCTCACTCAATAACTTTAGATGAAAGACAACATTAATAACTACGTACTATTCTAGTGTCTGAAAGAAAGTGTGTGGAACAAGAGTTTGTTTCAGCTGCAATTGACTAGCAATGACTTTGTCGTGATGAAAACTGCCGACCAACTTGCCTTCCATGTCAACCTGAAGTAGCCATCCAGCAAACTGGACTAGCACGAGCAACTCACCATTCCCATGTATGACCACCGCATACAAGGAATCGTCATGTCCTCCACATAATAACTTCATCTCGATAACCGGCAATTCAATCTTGCACTTGAAGGTCCAGACCACATTTTCATAGTCCTTCAACACCCAGATATCGATGGTAGCCGCATCATCATTACAACTGAACATGCCGAGCATGCCGTCCATGTCAAACAGGTCATTGTAGGGAGGAAAGTCTGGAGCAACTTGAACAACTGGAGCCTGCATATGCCGAAACGACTCAGTAGCGATGTCGAATACCAGTACCATGTCGCTTCCATTCTCACGTTGTTCTAGGTACCAATGCATGCTGCCACGTAACAAGACAACTGCCCCATGCCCACAGCGTGAAAGCACTTGTTCCGCCTCGGGCGGGCACCCGATGTTCCTTGGTGGCTGGACGGAACCCAATTCAAAGATGCAGCAACCACCATCACGGACATATATTTCCTCATTTTCATCCTCAATTTCTTCCTCATTTTTATCATACAGCAGTATCCGGTACTCGCCCGTGGGGCGATGCCGGTACATTCCCAAGGGCATCATGAAGTCACAAAGCACCGGCAGGGGAGCGCACTGACGAGTGGCCGGGTTGCAGATGGAGAAGCAGGCGCCCTCCGTGTCATAGGAAAGGAGGAGGAGGCCGTCGCAGGAGGCCACCACGCTGCAGTCCCTCTCATCAAGCTGGGTGAAGTGTTGGAGCTGGGCGTCGGCGGTGGCCGGGTGGTCGAAAACGATGATGTCTCGGCAGCATTCGCCGCTGCCATCATCATCGTGACCAGAGGCGACGAGGAGGGTGGGCTGGCGAGCGTGGTGGGTGAGGAGGAAATCGTGGGTGGAGGTGATGCGGCGCCAGGAAGGGTGGACGGCGCGGCAGCGGAGAAGGGCTTTGGGAGGCAGGCGGACGAGGATCTCCCAGATGACGATGTCGTCCGGGAGGCCAGGGAGGAGAGGCGTCGCTCCTGCGCTAGTGGCATCCGCCATGGTCGCCGGCCTGGCTGTGGTTGGGAGGCTGCCGATCGCCGTCCGGGAGCAAAGATAAGAAGACGGAGTAGGTGGTGGATAGTCCTAGTTATCAGGGACGGACTTGACTGGACTCTTATCTTTAGCCCTGGTTCTTTGCAACGAGCATGCTAAAATAGAGATTCAGTTCTTCTTTTTTTTCTTAAAAATGTGGAACAGAGCGCTTGGTGTTGGAACCAGTCTACACCAGCCATCCATAACGCACGCCTCACGCATGCTCGGGCTTCAACTGCTCACGATCGGCTGAGCTAGATTGTAGGGCTGTTAGCTAGTAGAGTAGTGCGGCTCCTTCCTTGTAATGAGTGTATATATCTCTCATAGTGGATGAATACAAACTGTCTATTCCTCCTTTCCTGTTCTACACTTGGGAGTTCCAAAAAGAAATTCTTTTTTATCCGCGTGTACATGTAGTTTCTCACTATAGACCTACAACGAAGTACTATTTAATAAAGGACGTTGATAACTACCGAACGTCAGATCCTGGAGCCATCGTGGCGAAAGATTCTTTCCAGCTCAATGGGGCAGGTAGCGAACCGAACGATTTTGTTCGATGGGAAAGTTTCCATACAAGATTCAAAAGTAATTCATATATATGCGCACGACTTATTTTAGCTAAAAAAACATACAAAACTTGCCATCCATTTTACAATGAAACTCCATAGTTAAAAAGGATTCAAAAATAATTCATATATATGAAGAACAATTTTGGCATGACAGAGGGATATGAAAAACAATTATGAACGCTTACCAGAAGATTTCTTTGTTCAGAGAAATTGTTTGAAGATAGAGCAAAGAAATTGACAAGAGGGAGATGTGATAGAATAGATAAAGGTAATGTCTACTACAACAATGTTTGCCCGGCTCCGACGAGGGAGGGGCGATGACGGCGGCGCGCATTTGGCTCGCTCCAGTGCTTGTAGTCGTCGCTAGGTGGTCTATGGACCTGGATGTAAATTTTACTTCTAGTGTTCTTTGTACTATCTTTGCAGTTGATGAATAGATCGGAAGTTTTCTCAAAAAAAAGAAAAAAAAAGTTAAAGATAAAGGTAATGTAAGTAGCGTTATCTTTGCAGCCTACAAATGCATATTTAACTACAATGACGCTTTGAAGGCAGAATTACATGCAATAATGCAAGGTATGGCATTAGCAATTCAACATTGTAACATGTCTATCATTCTTCAATCAGATTCCTCGGAAGCACTGTTGGCGATGAAGGGGGGTCAGTCTTATCCGCTCGGCATATGGATATCTAGTTGCTGAAATTCATCATCTTAATTATGGGTGAAAGATATTTTATTTATTCGAAAGTTAAACGTGAACAAAATAGGGTAGCAGATCGGTTGACATTTTATAGTTGTACGGAGAGTACTACTGTTGTATGGCTAGGTAGAGGACCACAGTGTATTGAGGAACTTTTGCCTCTCTTGTGACCTTATGATTTTGGAATAAAACTCTTTTACCCTTGCAGAAAAAAAATAGTTTATCCGCTCTAAAATTACGATGAACGCAAAACATATTTTTTTTCCAGAACTATCACTTTCTTATAGCAAATTCGGAAACTATAGCACCCAATGCAAAAAAATCAAAACTATGACCCCGTCGGCCTCGTGTGGGCCGAAAAGGGAGTTTTCGGCTAGGGTTTGGCTGAAATGGGCTTTTCGGCCGTGCCTTGGCCGAAGAGGTGCGTACCTGGGCCGAAAAGACCTTTTTGGCCAGCAGTAGGCCGAAAAGTCCTTTTTGGTCAGCAGTAGGCCGAAAAGTCCTTTTTGATCAGCAGTAGGCCGAAAAGTCCCTGGGGCCCACCTTTTCACATTAACGGGTGGCTGAAACTGCATGGCTCCACTCTTCGGCTTATGTTTGACCGAAATGATTTTTTTTAAAATTTTGGCTTATGAATATTGTGCAACCATTGTCCATCTTAGACATTGAAAAAATATATTTTCGCGCAACCCTTTCCCCTCAATATTTTCCCGCCGACTCTTTCCCTCCATATGTTCCCGCCATATCTTCTCGTCAACCCCTTCCCGCCATATGTTCCCGCGAACCCTTTCCCGCCATACCACAGTCGTTCTTTCCCGCCATTTTCTCTTCTCTACCTATTAAACGCCCTTCACACGGAGGTGGATAAGCAGTCCAGTGTAGTGTAGTCCAGATGTCCGATTATCCTTTCGATCATAGTTTTCACCCTGGGATGAGCAGATGTCTTCTGAGGCTAGCCACCGATTTCAGGATGGACAATAGGATAGTTCCATGGGACGAACTCACAGGTAGTGACACAATAATGAATGAGTTGGCTCACGAATTACATAGGTCTGGGTGGCATGAAAGGACCTATGAGGAGGTACGTAAAGAACTTCTTAGGTTGCATGAAAGGTGGAAGAAGGTAGTGGAGCCGAAGAGTGAAACTTTCAGAAGGACTGCAACAAAGAATCCATGTTTATGGACTGCTGACAGCGGAGACGAAGACGAAGACGATATCTTCATGTCGAGCACCAAGGCCAAGAGTACCGCACCATCGAAGGGCAAGAGTAGTGCCGCATCGTCGAAGGGCAAGAGTGCAGCATCGACGGAGGGCAAGAGGACCACAACGTCGAAGGGCAAGAGGGCTGCATCAACGGAGGATGACGATGATGACTTCATGTAGTATGTAAGCTGTATTTTTTAAGTTCATCCGCACCGTTTGTTGGGGAACATAGTAATTTAAAAAAAATTCCTACGCACACACATGATCATGGTGATGCATAGCAACGAGAGGGGAGAGTGTGTCCACGTACCCTTGTAGACCGAAAGCGGAAGCGTTAGCACAACGCGGTTGATGCAGTCGTACGTCTTCACGATCCGACCGATCGGAGTACCGAACGTACGGCACCTCCGAGTTCAGCACACGTTCAGCTCGATGACGTCCCTCGAACTTCGATCCAGCCGAGCTTTGAGGGTGAGTTCCGTCAGCACCACGGTGTGGTGACGGTGATGATGATGCTACCGACGCAGGGCTTCGCCTAAGCACTGCTACGATATTATCGTGGTGGAATATGGTGGAGCGGGGGGCACCGCACACGGCTAAGAGATCAAGAGATCAATTGTTGTATCTCCAAGGGGTGCCCCCCTCCCCGTATATAAAGGAGTGGAGGAGGGGGAGGGGGCCGGCCACCCTAGGCGCGCTCCATGAGGAGTCCTACTCCCACCAGGAGTAGGACTCCCCCCTTCCAAGTGGGAGTAGGAGAGGAGAGGGAAGGAGAGAGAGGGGGAAAGGAAAGGGGGGCGCCGCCCCCCCTCCTTGTCCAGTTCGGATGGGGAGGGGGAAGGAGCGCGGCTGCCCATGGCCGCCCCTCCTCTTCTCCACTAGGGCCCAATAGGCCCATTAGTCTCCCCGGGGGGTTCCGGTAATCCCTGCATACTCGGTATGTGTCCGAAACTCCCCAAAACCATTCCGGTGTCCGAACATAGTCGTCCAATATATTGATCTTTATGTCTCAACCATTTCGAGACTCCTTGTCATGTCCGTGATCATATCCGGGACTCCGAACTACCTTCGGTACATCAAAACACAAAACTCATAATACCGATCGTCATCTAACTTTAAGCGTGCGGACCCTATGGGTTCGAGAACTATGTAGACATGACCGAGACACGTCTCCGGTCAATAACCAATAGCGGAACCTGGATGCTCATATTGGCTCCTACATATTCTACGAAGATCTTTATCGGTCAAACCGCATAACAACATACGTTGTTCCCTTTGTCATCGGTATGTTACTTGCCCGAGATTCGATCGTCGGTATCTCAATACCTAGTTCAATCTCGTTACCGGCAAGTCTCTTTACTCGTTCTGTAATACATCATCTCGCAACTAACTCATTAGTCACAGTGCTTGCAAGGCTTATAGTGATGTGCATTACCGAGAGGGCCAGTGATACCTCTCCGACAATCGGAGTGACAAATCCTAATCTCGAAATACGCCAACCCAACAAGTACCTTCGGAGACACCTGAGAGCACCTTTATAATCACCCGATTACGTTGTGACGTTTGGTAGCACACAAAGTGTTCCTCCGAAACGGAGTTGCATAATCTCATAGTCATAGGTACATGTATAAGTCATGAAGAAAGCAATAGCAACATACTAAACGATCAAGTGCTAAGCTAAAGGAATGGGTCAAGTCAGTCACATTATTCTCCTAATAATGTGATCCCGTTAATCAAATGACAACTCATGTCCATGGCTAGGAAACTTAACCATCTTCGATTAACGAGCTAATCAAGTAGAGGCATACTAGTGACACTATGTTTGTCTATGTATTCACACATGTATTATATTTCCGGTTAATACAATTCTAGCATGAATAATAAACATTTATCATGATATGAGGAAATAAATAATAACTTTATTATTGCCTCTAGGGCATATTTCCTTCAGTCTCCCACTTGCACTAGAGTCAATAATCTAGATTACATAGTAATGATTCTAACACTAATGGAGTTTTGGTGCTGATCATGATTTGCTCATGGAAGAGGCTTAGTCAACGGGTCTGCAACATTCAGATCCGTATGTATCTTGCAAATCTCTATGTCTCCCACCTGGACTTGGTCCCGGATGGAATTGAAGCGTCTCTTGATGTTCTTGGTTCTCTTGTGAAATCTGGATTCCTTTGCCAAGGCAATTGCACCAATATTGTCACAAAAGATTTTCACTGGATCCGATGCACTAGGTATGACACCTAGATCATATATGAACTCCTTCATCCAGACTGCTTCATTTGCTGCTTCCGAAGCACCTATGTACTCCGCTTCACACGTAGATCCCGCCACGACGCTTTGTTTAGAACTGCACCAACTAACAGCTCCACCATTCAATGTAAACACGTATCCGGTTTGCGATTTAGAATCGTCCAGATCAGTGTCAAAGCTTGCACCGACGTAACCATTTACGACTAGCTCTTTGTCACCTCCATAAACGAGAAACATATCCTTAGTCCTTTTCAGGTATTTCAGGATGTTCTTGACTGCTGTCCAGTGATTCACTCCTGGATTACTTTGGTACCTCCCTGCTAGGCTAATAGCAAGACACACATCAGGTCTGGTACACAGCATTGCATACATGATAGAGTCTATGGCTGAAGCATAGGGAACATCTTTCATTTTCTCTCTATCTTCTGCAATGGTCGGGCATTGAGTCTGACTCAACTTCACACCTTGTAACACAGGCAAGAACACTTTCTTTGCTTGATCCATTTTGAACTTCTTCAAAACTTTGTCAAGGTGTGTGCTATGTGAAAGTCCTATCAAGAGTCTTGATATATCTCTATAGATCTTGATGCCTAATATGTAAGCAGCTTCACCGAGGTCTTTCATTGAAAAACTTTTATTCAAGTATCCTTTTATGCTATCCAGAAATTCTATATCATTTCCAATCAGCAATATGTCATCCACATATAATATCAGAAATGCTACAGAGCTCCCACTCACTTTCTTGTAAATACAGGCTTCTCTAAAAGTCTGTATAAAACCATATGCTTTGATCACACTATCAAAACGTTTATTCCAACTCCGAGAGGCTTGCACCAGTCCATAAATGGATCGCTGGAGCTTGCACACTTTGTTAGGTCCCTTTGGATCGACAAAACCTTCTTGTTGCATCATATACAACTCTTCTTCCAGAAATCCATGCAGGAATGCAGTTTTGACATCCATTTGCCAAATTTCATAATCATAAAATGCGGCAATTGCTAACATGATTCAGACAGACTTAAGCATCGCTACGGGTGAGAAAGTCTCATCGTAGTCAATCCCTTGAACTTGTCGAAAACATTTTGCAACAAGTCGAGCTTTATAGACAGTAACATTACCATCAACGTCAGTCTTCTTCTTGAAGATCCATTTATTCTCAAAGGCTTGCCGATCATCGGGCAAGTCAACCAAAGTCCACACTTTATTCTCATACATGGATCCCATCTCAGATTTCATGGCCTCAAGCCATTTTGCGGAATCTGGGCTCACCATCGCTTCTTCATAGTTCGTAGGTTCACCTTGGTCAAGTAACATGACCTCCAGAATAGGATTACCGTACCACTCTGGTGCGGATCTTACTCTAGTTGACCTACGAGGCTCAGTAGTAACTTGATCTGAAGTTTCATGATCGATATCATTAGCTTCCTCACTAATTGGTGTAGGTGTCACAGGAACCGGTTTCTGTGATGAACTACTTTCCAATAAGGGAGCAGGTATAGTTACCTCATCAAGTTCTACTTTCCTCCCACTCACTTCTTTCGAGAGAAACTCCTTCTCTGGAAAGGATCCATTCTCGGCAACGAATGTCTTACCTTCAGATCTGTGATAGAAGGTGTACCCAACAGTTTCCTTTGGGTATCCTATGAAGACACATTTCTCCGATTTGGGTTCGAGCTTATCAGGTTGAAGCTTTTTCACATAAGCATCGCAGCCCCAAACTTTAAGAAACGACAAGTTTGGTTTCTTGCCAAACCATAGTTCATAAGGCGTCGTCTCAACGGGTTTCGATGGTGCCCTATTTAACGTGAATGCAGCCGTCTCTAAAGCATAACCCCAAAATGATAGTGGTAAATCAGTAAGAGACATCATAGATCGCACCATATCTAGTAAAGTACGATTACGACATACGGGCACACCATTACGCTGTGATGTTCCGGGTGGCGTGAGTTGCCAAACTATTCCGCATTGTTTCAAATGTAGACCAAACTCGTAACTCAAATATTCTCCTCCACGATCAGATCGTAGAAACTTTATTTTCTTGTTACGATGATTTTCCACTTCACTCTGAAATTCTTTGAACTTTTCAAATGTTTCAGACTTATGTTTCATTAAGTAGATATACCCATATCTGCTCAAATCATCTGTGAAGGTGAGAAAATAACGATACCCGCCGCGAGCCTCAACATTAATTGGACCACAATCAGCATGTATGATCTCCAACAAATCAGTTGCTCGCTCCATAGTTCCGGAGAACAGCGTTTTAGTCATCTTGCCAATGAGGCATGGTTCGCAAGTACCAAGTGATTCATAATCAAGTGATTCCAAAAGCCCATCAGTATGGAGTTTCTTCATGCGCTTTACACCAATATGACCCAAACGGCAGTGCCACAAATAAGTTGCACTATCATTATCAACGATGCATTTTTTGGCTTCAACATTATGAATATGTGTATCATTACTTTCGAGATTCAACAAAAATAGACCACTCTTCAAGGGTGCATGACCATAAAAGATATTACTCATATAAATAGAACAACCATTATTCTCAGATTTAAATGAATAACCGTCTCGCATAAAAAAAGGTCCAGATATAATATTCATGCTCAACGCTGGCACCAAATAACAATTATTCAGGTCTAAAACTAATCCCGAAGGTAGATGTAGAGGTAGCGTTGTGACGACCTCGATTCAATCGTACACTAATCATACACGCAAATGTGTACGATCAAGATCAAGGACTCACGGGAAGATATCACAACACAACTCTAGACACAAAATAAAATAATACAAGCTTTATGTTACAAGCCAGGGGCATCGAGGGCTCGAATACATAAGCTCGAAAACACAAGAGTCGCGGAAGCAACAATATCTGAGTCTGAGACATGAGTTAGACAAGTTTGCCTTAAGAAGGCTAGCACAAAAGCAACATCGATCGAAAAGGCAAGGCCTCCTGCAGGAGCCTCCTAACTACTCCTGGTCATCGGCGGCCTCCATGTAGTAGTAAGCATCGGCGGTGGCATCTGGCTCCTGGGCTCCGTCATCTGGTTGCATCAACCGGAAAGAAGAAGAAAGGGGAAAGGGGGAGCAAAGCAACCGTGAGTACTCATCCAAAGTACTCGCAAGCAAGGATCTACACTACATATGCAACATTATCAAAGGAAGGCTGTATATGTGGACTGGGCTGCAGAAATGCCAGAATAGAGAGAAGGCCTAGTCCTATCGAAGACTAGCATCTTCTGGAAACCACCATCTTGCAGCAACCGGAAGGAGTAGAGTAGCATAAAGTAAAGTAGTAGTAGTGTTATCAACCTCGGCCAGAGATCCTTTCTCGACTCCCTGCGAGAAAGAAATCCCAGAGCCATACTATCCAGTTACCATCACAATCCATTACTCATCACCATCCAATTCTCATCACAAGTATCCAGTTCTAGTTGTATCGATCGGGATACAACTCCAAGTGTCCGTTACCGTAGGACAGGCTCTCGATAGATGTTTTCTTCCCTGCAGGGGTGCACCAACTTACCCACCACGCTCGCTTAACTGCGACCGGACACACTTTCCTGGGTCATGCCCGGCCTCGGCCAAACAATACGCCGCAACCCGACCTAGGCTTAATAGAGAGGCCAGCACGCTGGACTAAACCTATGCCCCCAGGGGTCATGGGCCATCTCCCCGGGAACTCCTGCACGTTGCGTACGCGACCGGTGAGTAGACCTAGCTACCTCCTTCAACAAGGCAGGTGCTTACGCAGTCCAACCCGGCGCGCGCCACTCAGTCGCTGACGTCTATTAAGCTTCGGCTGAAGTATACAACGCAGAACGCCCATACTATGCCCACGTGATGGTTAGTGCTATCAGGCCAGAGGCCCCTTGGATCAAATATCCAAATCGTAGTGGATTAGGAGCGCGCGGTAACAGGCTGAGACTCACGAAAGATGTGACCCGTTGCCCGTCTCGAGGACTTGCGGCAAGGGCTAGGAATGCCCGCCACGCCGTAATTATCTCGCGGGCACCCTCCGGTCAACCCGACTCCACATCACTCGCAATTAAGCTCGCGCGGGCACCCCTCAGGGTCGACCCATCTTTCCAAGTAACATTGGTAAAGTCCAAGTATCCGTGTGTCCAAACATCAAGGGAAAACCGAGAATCACCCCGATGAATTCCACTAGATGTAATCATCAAGGTGAACGTAAGAGGAATCACCCCGAGGTTCACACTTGAGGGTTGCACGACAGAGTGTCGAAGTGTTTAAGGCGGAATCACCCTCGATGACCACGACCGAATAGCTACACTCTGGGTTAACATCAGAAGTGCTGTAGAGGTCTCACCCTCAGCACTCAATAGTAACACTGCAGAGTCGAGCAACGAAGGGTCGTGATGTGACGTGAGATGTCGGGTCCTGGTCTTCGATCCCGTTGATCAGGTCTTCCGATAATCCAGCGGGGCAGTCGGGACAAAGTGGGGGTCACTGATGGATCTCTAACCAACCTATACTAAGCAGTTTAGGATAAGCAGGTAAGGTACAACAACAGATACAAAAATAGGCTATGCATTAGAATAGTTGCAATCAATAACAGTAGCAAAATCTAATGCAAGCATGAGAGAATGGAATGGGCGATATCGGCATGATCAAAGGGGGGGCTTGCCTGGTTGCTCTGGCAAGGAGGGTTGTCGTCGAAGTAGTCGATCACAGGGGCATCGGCATCGGTCTTGGGGTCTACCGGAGAGAAGAGGGGGAAGAAACAGTAAATATAAAGCAAACATAGCATCACAAAGCATAACGTGGAAATATGTTGTGCCGGGTGTGACCTAACGTATGGCTACATGATATAGGTGAAGGGGGAATTCAACCGGGAATGTATTCTCGGTTCCGGGCCTGTGTCAAACAGATGACCGGAGGGGGAATGTTCCATGTTCAGATAGTTAGAGGCTTCTGACAGGTAAACGGACCGCATATTTGGATTCGCCTCATTTTTCTGGGCGTTTTTCATATATAAACTTTTACGATCCGAGCTACGGTTTAAAAGTTACGGATTTTCAAAGTTTAAACCAATTTCTGAATTATTTTAAAAGCAGAAAAGGTTTATTGCGTCAGCAGTGACGTCAGCACTGCGTCAGCTCTGCTGACCAGTCAAACTGACAGGTGGGACCCACCTGTCAGCCTCTCTGTCTAACAGAGGCTTAACTAAACTAACAGGGTTAGTTAGGGGGCGTGGGCCCCAGCAGTCAGTGACTAGTTAGTACTAACTAACTAACTAATTTTAACTAACGTTTTAATTAATCTTTTTTATTTAGAAAAACATTTATTTAACAAAATATGCGATGGGGCCCGCGTGTCAGAGACACTGTGTGCCCAGTCAGCACAGTTAACCACGGTCAACATGGTCAACTGGGGCCAGGGGCCCACGGGCAGTGACCCAGAGGCGGGCCCCAGGTGTGCCACGTCGGCGGCGTCGGGGTTTCGCCGCCGGTGACCAAAACAGTGGCGGGGCTCGCGCACAGGGGGTCATTTGGCCCGGGACTTGGCGCGTTCGAACAAGGAAACGAAGCCGCGCCGCATGGTGTGGTCGGTTGGACGCGGGGGTGACTGGAATTGCGTCGGCAACAAGTGGAGGCGGCGGTGGGGTTCGGGACCTCGTCGGGATCGGCGTTGCAGTGCGTGTTTTGGCGAACGAAGGAGCTGGGCGAGGTCTACGGCGCTCCAGGAGCTCGTCGGAGCTACTAGCTCGAGCGGAGGAGCTCGGTGGCGAGCCCTACGACGGCAATGGCGGACGGCGGAGCTCGGCTTGCGGGCGAGCTAGCTACGGTGGAGGCGGAGACGCGCGAGGAGAGGGAAAAGGGGGCCGGAGCTCACCTTGGGGGCACACGGTGGCCCGTTGGGTGACTAGGAGCAGCAGTGGCGTGGATTCGGGGCGGCGGCGTTCGTCGGAGCCGAGGGCGAAGGCGAGGTCGTGGCGGTGCTGCGGGGCCGTCCCGGTCCGCGTGGCTCGGCGGGGAGGATGAGGACGTCGAGGCAGAGCCTGGGGGCACGTCGGCGAGGCGAAGGCCGGCCGTGGCCGCGGTGGAGTGCGGTGAGCGGCGACGGAGAGACGCGGCCGAGGCGGATCTGGAGGGGAGAGAGAGCAGGAGTGGACGAGGGAAGTGAGCGGGCGAGTGGGGTGGCAGAGCAAGTGGATGGGGAGCCCGAGGCGTCGAGGGGATCCTTATCCCCTCGTCGACGGCGAGGTGGTCCGGCGGCAACGCGCGGACGCGCGCCCTCGGTCGGTTGAACAGGGGGAGGGGAGAGCGACCAGGGAGGTGGGCCGTCTAGGTTGGGCCGGCTGGTCCGGATGGGCCAAGGCCCAGGGAGGCAGGGGCTTCCTTTCCTCTTTTCGTTTTCTTTTAAAACTTTTCTGTTTTCATTTAACAGTAGCCTTTTGCATTTTCTTTTGCAGTAATTATCCTTTGCAAAAATGTGCCACTGGTGAAAACAAATACTAGGGGCAGTGGTGCACTGCCACCATAAGCTTGGGATTTATTTGAGTTCATTTGGAATTTTCATAATTGGAGTAGCATTCTAAAATGCTAGAATTGCACTGGATTAATTGCTACTGCTTATTTTAGCAACATAGTGATGTTCTTTTTCTTAACATCAATTGTTTTGGAATATTTGCTAAATAATGAACATTTTTCCCGCAAGTTTTTGCAACTTCAAATTTCACTTTGAATTAGAATAGAATTCAGAGAAGGGATTTGAGCTGAGATATTACCCCAACATGATTAAGCTTTGTAAAACAAGATGACTTGGCACTGATCATAAGGAATTACTGTAGTGTGATGCTGGGGATGTTACAAATCTCCTCCACTACAAGAAATCTCGTCCGAGATTTAAGGGGTGCGATAAGGGGGGGGAGACTGGAAGGACGAAGCTCAAGACAAGATAGGTACCTAGGGATATCTCGGTGAACATGGCATAGAGGCACCTCTAGGGACGAAATTCAAGAAAGTCGTCAAGAACAAGGTAATGAGATGCAATAAGAAGCTTCAATCGGTAGGCAACCGCTTGTTGCCTCAAACAAGGGGGTGAAAGGGGTTCAGAGCAATGGTAATAAGTATCGCGTCTGATACCAGAATAGATCGCCTCTCGGAAGGCGGCTCATTATTTTTCATAAGAAGCCAAGCGTGAGAAATAGCCTTAGAACAAGGGTGTACAGGAGAGTCAGGTTTCGATCCTGTGGAACTGTGGGTTATGGGCCCACCATGTGGGTTAAAAGCAGGAAGGTGCTAACATCTTGAACGGTCATGATAGCAAGGCAGGTCAGAGGATAGCCTGTCAGTTATGTTGGCGACAAAGTTTGGTACCAAGGGCGTGGGATGAAGAGAACCATTTTCCTGCTCGTTAAAACGAGGCGGGCCAATAGGCAAAGTTCTCGTCCATCGGGGTTTACCGGAATGTCACCAACATTAATAACAGGGTCGTACCGACTGATTTGTACCTCAAGGTGTTTCCATAAGCAGGGGATTATTTCTGCTTATAACATATATAGATCACCTGAAAGGTTAAACAAACCAATGGAAAGGAAAGTGTGTTTAAACACAAGATTTAGGAGTGTAACTTTCCCAAGGAAAGGCGGAGCATGATATACATGACAGGGCTCCAAGTATGAAACCATTTAGACAAAGGGGCAAGGAATTTATGAGGTTTACCCATGCCACGGTGTTTGGATAATAGAACAAGAAGCATTTAGCATTTTAATTCGAATGTTCGTGTTGATATTCGGAATACCACAGTCATGCTTTGAGATAGCACTGATATGGTGTTTCAATTAAGGAATGGGTATGTAGATCATAAGAGATTCAAATCCAAGATTATCTCGGAACGTAAGGTATAACCAAACACGATCAGGTCTGTGTTGGCAGGAAGTCAAGGACGTTGTCGATGATAACCCAATCATCGAGGGGCGAGGATGGCATTTCTCATCATGAATTCGGTTGATATCCTGAAACAGGTCAGTATATTGATGGGGATCACGACAGATTTTGTCGAGGTACTATGAAGAGGCCATCGAACAGCGACGACATCAAGCAAAAGGAATGATGAATCAAAAGGTTATTGGAACCACGGATGCGACACAAGCTCGAAATCAAGCTTGTTGTTTGAGGTGAAATGACAAGATAAAGGAGATCGACGTAAGCTTAGCTCGTCGTCGGAAGTTGCTCCGAGAAAAAGGACCGGGTAGCACAGTTAAAATTAGCTCGATAATGATATAACCGATCAGGAAAGGAATGATGTGATGGAGTATCATTCCAATGAGAATTCACAAGAGGTAGTGCAATGACACAATATCCTCGAGATAACAGGGGGCAATACTCAAGGTAGATCAAAATAGAGGTTGGATAGATGGAATGATCTGCAGCAGGCAAGTATTTTAACTTGTCCGGGAAATGGAATCAAGGAGAAAAATATGGTCGGAACCATGATTGCAAAGAATCAATTTAAAGATGCAATATGAGCTTATACCAAGGGAACATTTGATTATAAGAGAAGCTTCCATGATAAGATCTACATCGTGTCTATGGGCATGAACACAAAGTTCAAGGTCGACTCCCACTTCTTCAATGCGTAACCTCTCATTTACCTCTCGCTTTTGACAAAGTTGTAGTGCAGAAACTTTTATCCGGCGTAACGCCAGTAGAGTATGACCCATAGAAAATTCCGGGTTCACACAAATTAGGGAAAGCATTAGTTCAACCCTTCGGGGCATCTTAGGAACATTTGCAAAAACCTTAGAGGTAATTAACTCAAGCTCGGAAGCAGAGCATGGTTGACAAAAGGAGAGGATACAATTACCGAAGGTATTATGTATCTGGGAACGAACTCCACGAGGTTCTTAGAATATGAAGGACATTGTCGGATATTATCCCAACAAAGGATTTGGCGGTCCATAACGGAGCTGATGTGAGTATCGGTAATCAATCAGATGAAGAAGGGGATGCAAAGGCATCGGCTTATAGAAACGTCTGAATAATTCGATGCTTTAGTACAAAGGAGTTATGATTTCAAGACGAAGGATCAGAAGTAGAGGCTCTGATCAAAAGATGAGTAAGTTGAATAGACTTAGAGGTGCACCCGATCAAGTCTTGATTGGGCAAGAACCAGCTCATATCTGGAAGGATGTTTGAGCCAGAAAGAAAATTTCCAAGGATTAATAGATGATTGCGAGTATTCGCAAACACGCTGAATCCATAGGAACAGAATGACAATCACAAAGGATGTTAATGAATATTGCCGGACATATGGATTTAACCATAATGCAGGTAGACAAGACTTTCGGAAGCTGTTGGCTGCAGAGGATCTTTGGGAGATCGAATTGCATTCGAAGAATTTTGTGGGACATATGATCAACTGGGAATGAACGAATCCCCGATAATTGTGAGGAATTATTCGTAGGGTTATTCAGGCGGAAAAGAGCTGCAAGGTACCAGGAACAAAGGATTCTCGTAATATCCCAAAGTATTTCAGGGTATCTTGTAACAACAAGAACAATTGAAAAAGAAGGTATGGACGACAAGTGTGTGCAGCTATCCATAGGGATTTATCGGTGATATGGAATTGAAACGGCGAAGGGCACAAGGGTTTCGGGGAAACATCGGACAGTATCTTTGAAATCTTCTGGTGCAGCAAGCGATCATCTGGACTGAAGGGGCTCTCCGGGAGAAAGTATTTTCGAGAACCTAAAGTTAGATTTTAGCAAAATCATTTAACCCGAATAGAAGAGAGATCAGAATCCCAGAGTATAGACGAGAAATAAAAGATCCTAATACCACCCAATGGCGACGTGGACCCGTAAGACACACAACCAATGTTAGTAAAAGTTTTTCAGTGACTAGACTCAACTTCGGCCAAGGAGTTGGAAAGGGGGCTACCTACAGCAATGGCTCGATACCAACTTGTGACGCCTCGATTCAATCGTACACTAATCATACACGCAAATGTGTACGATCAAGATCAAGGACTCACGGAATATATCACAACACAACTCTAGACACAAAATAAAATAATACAAGCTTTATGTTACAAGCCGGGGGCCTCGAGGGCTCGAATACATAAGCTCGAAACACAAGAGTCAGCGGAAGCAACAATATCTGAGTACACACATGAGTTAGACAAGTTTGCCTTAAGAAGGCTAGCACAAAAGCAACATCAATCGAAAAGGCAAGGCCTCCTCGCCTGGAGCCTCCTAACTACTCCCGGTCATCGGCGGCCTCCACGTAGTAGTAAGCATCGGCGGTGGCATCGCCCCTGGGCTCCGCCATCTGGTTGCATCAACCGGAAAGAAGAAGAAAGGGGAAAAGGGGAGCAAAGCAACCGTGAGTACTCATCCAAAGTACTGCAAGCAAGGGTCTACACTACATATGCAACATTATCAAAGGAAGGCTGATATGTGGACTGGGCTGCAGAAATGCCAGAATAGAGAGAAGGCCTAGTCCTATCGAAGACTAGCATCTTCTGGAAACCACCATCTTGCAGCAACCGGAAGGAGTAGAGTAGCATAAAGTAAAGTAGTAGTAGTGTTATCAACCTCGGCCAGAGATCCTTTCTCGACTCCCTGCGAGAAAGAAATCCCAGAGCCATACTATCCAGTTACCATCACAATCCATTACTCATCACCATCCAATTCTCATCACAAGTATCCAGTTCTAGTTGTATCGATCGGGATACAACTCCAAGTGTCCGTTACCGTAGGGGTGCACCAACTTACCCACCACGCTCGCTTAACTCCGGCCGGACACACTTTCCTGGGTCATGCCCGGCCTCGGCCAAACAATACGCCGCAACCCGACCTAGGCTTAATAGAGAGGCCAGCACGCAGGACTAAACTTATGCCCCAGGGTCATGGGTCATCTCCCGGAACTCCTGCGACGCTATCTGACGCGGCCGGTGAGCGACATAGCTACCTCCTTCAACAAGGCGGCGCCACGCAGTCCAACCCGGCCGCGCCACTCGATCGCCGACGCCTATTAAGCTTCGCTGATGTATACGACGAACGCCCATACTATGCCCACGTGATGGTTAGTGCTATCAGGCCAGAGGCCCCTTGGATCAAATATCCAAATCGTAGTGGATTAGGAGCGCGCGGTAACAGGCAGAGACTCACGAAAGATGTGACCCCGTTGCCCCGTCTCGAGGACTTGCGGCAAGGGCTAGGAATGCCCGGCCACGCCTCGTAATTATCTCGCGGGCACCCTCCAGGTCAACCCGACTCCACATCACTCGCAATTAAGCTCGCGTGGGCACCCCTCAGGGTCGACCCGTCTTTCCAAGTAACATTGGTGAAGTCCAAGTATCCGTGTGTCCAAACATCAAGGGGAAAACCCGAGGAATCACCCCCGATGAATTCCACTAGATGTAATCATCAAGGTGAACGTAAGAGGAATCACCCCCGAGGTTCACACTTGAGGGGTTGCACGACAGAGTCGTATCGGAAGTGGTTAAGGCGGAATCACCCTCGATGACCACGACCGAATAGCTACACTACAGGGTTAACATCAGAAGTGCTGTAGAGGTCTCACGCTCGGCACTCAATAGTAACATTGCAGAGTCGAGCAACGAAGGGGCGTGATGTGACGTGAGGTGTCGGGTCCTGGTCTTCGATCCCGTTGATCGGGTCTTCTGATAATCCAGCGGGGCAGTCGGGACAAAGTGGGGGTCACTGATGGATCTCTAACCAACCTATACTAACCAACCTATACAAAGTGGGGGTCGGGACAAAGTACTCGCAAGCAAGGATCTCCCCTACCTCTGCCTAGGTTTTTTTTATATTTTAGTTGCATCAAATTAGTTAGGGTTCATGTAAGAGTGGAAACAAATCGGATGCGGATGCGGCAAATGAGTTAGGGTTCATGTAAGGGTGGAAACGAATCAAATTTCTAAGATGAATCGTAAAACGAGTAAAATTTGACCACTTATTTCACTTTATAGTTGGATAATTGGAATATCCGCTACCACTTTCCACCCCTATAGGTTCATCAAATTAGATGGTAATTAGGGCAGTAGTTCCTAGGTACTAATTAGTTAGTAAGAACTAGGTACTAATTAGGTATTAGAATATTTATATTTATTGTAAGTTTATTTTTAGTAAGAACTAGGTGAATTAATAGAACTAGTTAGTAAGAACTTGTTGTTATTCTTTAGTTAAATCATTTTTTTCCGCATCGACGAGCGATGCCTATCCCGCATCCTCGTCGCCGAGTCGGCGGAGGACTACACCTGCTTGACCAGATGGGCCATGTCCGGACTGGCTCCGCCTGGATGGTACTGGAGGCGCTACCTACCGGGCGCGAGGTTGGTGAGGAGCCAGCCTGTCGTTGACCGAACCTTCTTTGGTGGCGGTCGCGTGGGCGATGACGGTCCGAGGCTCAAGGACTCATGGAGGTGGTGCATCACCGTGTCAGTGAGGAGGACGCGCACGTCCGTCACTACTTGTTTGCGTTGGAGCACATGTTCTCCAATACCTGGCAGGTTCTCCAGGGATCTCACTGGAGCTATGATCCCGTGATGGTTCCTTCTCTGTGGGTGTCCACCACCCGCGCCGATACCCGTCGTGTGCTAGGGTTTTAGTTGTATTAGTGATGTTATATGTATGACACTATTCGTGATGTATTAGTGATAATATTCGACGATGTACGAACGCATGAGATGATTTAATTTTGCTTATTGAATGCATGCTAATTTGAGTCCTATAAGATATTTTGAAATGTATATCTTGTGTTGCTCAATATCCAAGTGGCCGGTCATGTTTGTAGGTTACACCTCCGAGTGGCCTATGTTTTGCCGGAGTGTTGATTCATTTCCGTTCCGGCAAATTTCAGGCGCTCGATATGTCCTATTTTAGCAAAGGTCATGCCGGATTTTTCCGTGAATTTTGGCATGACTTGTGCCAGATTCTATGTAGGAAATATCGAGTGCCCCGGATTTGTGTGTTGAGTATCCTGGTAGTTGTCTTCGATCGATTTTCAATTAATGTTTTAAGTATGAACATAGGAAATGTCTGACGACGAAAAGGATTTTGGTATTTGCAAATACTGTGAAGACGAGCGCGGCCTGTGCGACGGAATCTTCCTAGATGATGATAGGCGCTTCAGCATCAAGCTGGACGAGAACTTCGAAGTGGATACAGTAAGTCATAACGACAAGTCTTTTTTCATAATTAAGCATGACATCTTCTTCATTTGCTTCAACTTATTTTTTTACTATTCTACTAGCGTATCCCCTGCCATGCAAGAGTTTTTGTATTGGATAGGATAGGTTTCAGTCATACTACGGAGGTAAAGAAAGTTTATTTGAAGACCGAGCATGGTTATATTTTCCATGCAAAATTATACAATTCAGACGACTACACCTATTTTGGATGCAAAACATGGTGAGCACTATGCAAGACTTATGCATTTGAGCCTGATATGGTTATCACCTTTGATATTCGTCCGAAAGATGATATTGAAGGTAATACCGACATATGGGTCGATGTGCAGACGCCTCCAGTTATACCATTATGTAAGTTTCTCAACCATATTTATGTCTTTGATATTGTTTATTCAAAAATAGTTGACAACTAATTTGTATTGTCAGCTTATTTTGGTGCAAGCAAACATGTCCAGCGCTTGGTAGATAGGACCTACTACTGTCCCGAGGCTGAACTAAACTGCGAGGAGCTAAGTCATTATGTTTCATGGCTTGAGGATCTTGATACTGTCAAGACAAATTTTCTTCCTGGATTTAGAAATGTTAGTACTGAAAACGTGCGACCAATAGTGTTGGTAATGAACTACGGTCACATCTATTTAGGAAGGATGGTAATATTTTTACTATTTGTCCTCAGTGCATCTTTTCCATACATTATTTTTGAAGCTAAACTTCATTGCTAAGTATGTTACCATACTATGTTCTTCAACAGGGACTCCCGATGAATGTTGTGCCTTATGGGATCGAGACTAAAGGTACCATGAGTATTATCAGCTTACGGCCAAGATATCCTACAGATTACTTTAGTGCATTCAAGATTAGCGACGGGTGCTTAATAGTGCAAGACTGGACCAAATATGTGATGGGGGAGCGCAGGGAAGTACTAGGGAGCAAACAGAGGCGCTACCCACGATTAGGAGACAGGTTCATCTGCATGCTCCAACTCAAGGAGGAGAGCTACACATGTTTTATGTTGTTTTACCTAAGAGAGAGCAGCATGAGTGATTAGCTAGTTAGAAATGAGTTTCAGGATGATGATGTGCTATATTATTACTATGATGATAAAATAGCTAGTGTTGATGGTAATGACTATGATGATTATTATTAGCTAGTGTTAGTGGTGATTAAATAAATATTATTGGTGGTAATGACCATGATGATGATTAAATATCTTGTGCTGGCGGATTAGATTCAAGTGGAGGCAACATGTGGTGCACATCGAAAGTACTACTAGTCCAAACTAGATCAAGTTTGGATTAGTAGTATACTTTTGTCATGCACCACATATTGCCTCCACTTGAACCTAATCCACCTTTATTTGACATTGTTATGGACATAATAATGTAAACCTCATAACTGGTATTGTATCAATATTTGTACGATGGCGAATAAATAAACTAAAAATGAAAAAATAAAAAAAGAATACTAGTAGCGATGGAGAGAAAACACGCTGCCAGTAGTTACACTAGCAGTAGCGCTGGAGTTAACAAACGCTGCAGCTATTCGTCCTAGCAGTAGCGCGTGCGGGCAAGCGTTACTGCTAAGCAGTAGCTGTAGCGCCTTATTAGTAGCGCGCCTACCCGCGCTACTAGTGAGCACAAAACTAGCGCTACTGCTAGGGTTTTCCCTAGTAGTGATAGAACGTGAAAAGGTGGGCCCCAGGGACTTTTCGGCCTACTGCTGACAAAAAAGGACTTTTCGGCCTACTGCTGACCAAAAAGGTCTTTTCGGCCCAGGTACGCACCTCTTCGGCCAAGGCACGGCCGAAAAGCCCATTTCGGTCAAATCCTGGCCGAAAACTCTCTTTTCGGCCCACACGAGACCAACGGGGTTATAGTTTTGATTCTTTTGCGTTGGGTGCTATAGTTTCTGAATTTGCTATAAAATAAGTGATAGTTTTGAAAAAAAAATCTGCAAAACAAACCAAGACTACGTTACATGCAAAACAAAAGAAAACCGGATGGGGTCCTCGCTTGCACGATGTAACTTTACCTCCATGCATCTTGTGTAAAACTACCTTGCATGCTCCTTCTTCTTCCTTTTGACTTGCTTAGTATTGATTTTGGAGACAAGAAAATATATGCAATCATATGCTTATACAAATATGGCTTCGAGGGTGAGTCGGGAAGATGAAAAACAGCGGGTCTACAAAAAGATAAGCAGTGACCATGGGAACAGAGGAAAGCATAAAATGTTCCATATAAATTTAGAGGCTAAGGCTTTAGTCGTTCCTCTTATTTCTTGCACAAAGCGTGATGGCATACAATAGACAACTTCATAGTTTAATGATCTTTTTGGCTTGCATGATTTCTTGGTCCATTGAATAAATGTAGTTTCAAGGTTTAGTCTATGTACCCGGCATACCCCGACCAAACATAAACCAGTAGTCAGGTACTCAGAATGTTCAGGTTAGACAGCAAACGAACGAGACTCAACCCACCTTGGCAAAACCCAGCGATAGGACATGCACAAGCAGTAGCGAAAAAGAAGATGTTACACAAAGGAAGGCCCTCATGAGTTCGTTGTCCATAGGTCATCAACCGTCGAAGTAGGGGCATAGAAGTGACAATTTAACAAGACCCCATGGCGGTAAAGCCCCCAGGAAGGCAGAAGGTACCACAATGAATCGATCGAACGGTGCCGAGACCGCTGACAACCCCCGAATGGACTTAGAATGTGCAATATAATAAGCAGCGTGGCCTCCCCACCACCAGAAAATTCCCTTGCAATGCAAACACCTGGCTGAACCTCTACCTCCTCTAGCCACGTGAAGTAGCCCCTTGTGTGTTTCTAATCGCCACAGTAGGTCGTGATGGTCAATGATCCAACTTTCTTATTTTAGCTCTTTGTGGAACTTGCCCAAAATAAAAAGGTCAGAAGGGAATTGACCTCAACAAGGCAGCGTATGAAGCAAGCAACATGGAGGAAGGAACCATCCATGTGACTAACCCTGTGGATATTTATGGGGATTTTCTAATCGGTAGAAGGGATTGGATTGTTGTTGAAGTTTTCTAAATCTGTCCGATTTGCTATAGTTTGTTGGGGGTTTTCTTGTATTTGTATTTTCGAATTAGACTCGAGGTAATATTATCTTTCCACCACGCACATATTTGATACATTGAGCACATTTGTAATAGAAGAAACTGTTGTGTAGTGCAAGAACTATTGGTGGTTGCTCTCGTCTAGCTTCAGGTTCAATCCAATGGACAAGGACTGGTGGAACACATCGATGCTAACAGATAAGGGCGCAAGAATCTCACCCTCTGATTAATGATTTCATAACCACCATAGCCGTCAAGGAAGGCATATGCTACACCCATCCTGATAAACTTCCACGTGAGACACACATCGGCGTTGCTCCTTTCTAGCTAACTAGCCACAAACAGAAATATTATTTGAACCGTGTACTTGGTAGTATTTGTCGGACTGTATACTTGTACATGCACGACCAAACGAATGCTGAACGCTGATATCTCATGCACACACACGACAATTCTCAAACTGACTATTGATTACTGCATCTGATGATTGCTTGAACATGTGTGACAATGGACGGCATGAGAGCAAGCATTTCTTCTCCCGTCCTTCTAAGGCGTACAAGGTTATAAGGAGGAAGCATCACAAGATACAGAGAGAGCGCAGCGTGCACATAACATGGCACAAGACCAACAAGAATCTACCAAGATCCTCGTGCTCTACAAAGGGTCCAACGACAAGAGGGACAAGACCAAGTGGGTGATGCACCAGTAACACCTCGGCAAATATCAAGGAGGAGAAGGAGGGGGGAGCTAATGGTCCATAAGATCTACTACTAAACGAAAGATCCCATGAAAAGAAAGGCATCAAGGAAGAAGCATTAATCTTATGTATAAATCTCTGTTGTGTTGATTTCCTGAAACACCCTCCTGATACTTATGTAAAGTAGTAATTGTATGCGTGCAATGCACGTTAATATTATGCAAGATAATTGTATTGCACATTAATATTATGAACATATAAATTATATGTTAATATTAGGTTGGATATAATACTTGGTTAATACCGATGTTGATATTTAGGCATGATATTAATTAATGGATGGTGCTTTCTTTTTACATCAATTAGTGGATGGTGCTAAATGTGTTTAGTGCTAAACATGTTTGACGCTGAACACTAGCGGCATAGATCATTGGATAGATGAGGTTGAACGAATGAGATTTGTTGGATCCCGGCAACTCGCTCTTTTTTATATTTGTATTGATATAGACATAGAATCAGTCTTTGTAGTTCTTGATGATGTATATATCTGGCATGTTGCTGGCATGATAGATATGGATGAGATCATGAGAGTTAGGCTGTGTCCCAGACTCTTGCTCTGACTATTCCGGCGATATGTTGCTCTAGGTTAGCGTTTGGTATGCTACTTTTGGTTGCTTTGCTATAGCAACGCTTATAATAGCTTCCAGCTCAGTTTCATATAGTTACGCTCACTTCTCAGCTATATTTGGTTTTTGCGCCAATGGGTGCAACATGCCATCTAGTTTTCATTAAGGAGAAAGGGATCCGAACAAGCATATGATGTTGCATGAATAAGATCATGACAAACATTTGAAACAGAAATAAAGATTACAAGAAAGCACCGCGTGCCTGCCGCAGCCTAAGTCTACTCTCTTGCCAGCATCCGCCTAGCCTCCGTCCACCTTTTGTGCAACCGCACTCACCGCCATTTGATCCGAGAAATTTGGGTTCAAATTTTGCCGCTTGGACTAGTTTTCCCTCTAGCTAGCCCCCCTTTCCCTGGTGTACCTCGTCTCAGCCACCTCCTGGTTGCATCGTCCATGGCATGTTGGTTTGACTCTCGGCCGAGTGAAATAACCCAAGTATCTGTAAAACCTATCAAGGACCAAATCTTGTTGATTCCCCGCAGTAGCTGAGACCACCGCGTACACGGGTATTGGTAATGGATCAAAGCATATTGGCGGGAGCATCACCTCGATCTAGATAGGTAGAAGCGCAAGCATCACCAGGCCGTTGAAAAAGACAACATTGTTGCTGTCAATGCCCATGGAGACACATCAACAAGACCTAACCCGGTCGTCCATATACAAACTGCTGGTGCTGATGTATTGGTTAGTAGCTCTCCCTTTGTCTGAAGAGTGGCAAGGAAGAAAAGCTTTTGCTGGAGTTCTTGATCTAAACGCTCTTATATTAGTTTACGGAGGGAGTAATTAATACTGTGTGTGAATCTTGCATGATCACATTTGAACTTACTAATGGAAAACTTTTGTTGGAATTGTTGGTCCTTTTCGTTCTGTTCACAACTTCACATCAATATAATGTGGATGAATTTTCCTTGCCTATCCTGCACATTTTATCAATCACTCAAAGAAGGATGAGTCAAGTTGAGTTGGGCTGCTGCTCATCACATGGACTGATGCCCATGGAGACACATCAACAAATATTTTTCAGGTTTACATGGAGTTGGGCTGCTGGCTATGAATATGAAGCAGATAGACAAATACTTTTGGATTCTTTCCTATGTTGGCATATACATACTGCTGGTGGCACTGGATTGATCAGTTGGTATATATACAAGGATGCAAATAATCGTTTAGTAATGAGCTCTGGTACAACTGCGACCAAGAGCCCAAATTAATGGAGTTCATGGCAACCAACATACCTTTCGACGATTACATATCCCAGACACACTTGTGGAATATATTAGTAATCTGGATGCATACCTTATATTGCACCCAGTGTGTGAAATGTAACAGCATCCTAATACATGCAGTAACAACTAACTGATGAGAGGGGGCTTTCCACACGCTTTACAACCGCCTCGCCACAAATTTGTGGCGTTGTCCTCTGCTTGATAAGAGAAAATCAGACCAACTTCCCTTCGAGCAATGGTGGCCGATATGGCCTTGCAACGCCAGCATAGAAAAACGAACATGGTTGGCAGTTACAACAGGAAAGTGGCATGGGACCTGACCTGACAACCCTTTCCTCTGCTTATGTCAAGGTTGAAAATCAGAAGAAGCATCAATTTATGCACTTAAATGGTTAGCAGCTAAAGATATGTTGTTACAGATAACTCCTAATGATGCAACAGGTAGACAGAATTATAGCATAACATGTCAATGCCTAACCAGGCACGATGGGTTCATGACTAAAAATCAGGTGCGAGTTGCTGGTCAACAAAGAGGATAATCTTCCTTTTTTCAACGTCAGCTACAACAAAACCTGGAACCATGATACTAATGCTGAACACTCATATAGTACTACGAAGACATGGAACAATCTCAAGAAAACAAGACAACCTTGATAAAAGGCCAAGTCAATTCTTCATCAGTCAAGAAAAACAGAGACATGAGGCAAACCAATTGGCAAATATTTCAAACACTGACCAAAATGATTTGATAATTTTAGCATCGACATGCACAGTAGACACTCCTGCCCAAAAGGATATCCAAAGAAACATAAATTTCATGCAACCAAGTGACAGTCAGAGCTTCTTGATCACAGCTTTGTATACATCAACAAAGAAGCTGGTGGATCTGGATTCACAACACCTATCGATTAAAACGGGAGCCAACTGAAGCATTATTTCCTTAGATGGTCATGAATAAAAATCATGTGCAACTTGCTGGTCAACACAGCGGATAATTTGCCTTAATTCCATGGTCAGCTACAACAAAACCTGGAACCACGAAACTAATATATATTTGCTGAACATTTACTATGAAGACATGGGATAATATCCAAAAAAACAAGACAACCTCGATAAAAGTTCAAGTTAATTCTTCATCAGTAATCAGCTAAGAACAATAGAGACATGAGGCAGATCGATTGGCATATTTCAGACACTGACAAAAATGACTTGGTAATTTTAGCATTGACATGCACAGTAGCCACTTCTGCCCAAAAGGATATCCAAAGAAAAATAGATTTCATGCAACCATGTACTCCCTCCGTCCCAAATTACTTGTCGCTCAAATGGATGTATCTAGAACTAAATGTATCTAGCACTATTTTAGTTCTAGATACATCCATTTAAGCAACAAGTAATTCGGGACGGAGGGAGTAATAGTCAGAGCTTCTTGATCATAAGTTCATAACTGTGTGCACATCAACAAAGGAACAATTGAATTCATAGTACCTATTGGTTAAAGTGGAACCAAATGAAACAATATTTCCTTAAATGGTTAGCAATTAAAATGAAATGATAGATAATTGCTTACAATGATAAACATCTAATGTGAAATAATGGATATAATTCCAAATGATGAACCAGAAAGTAGGATTTATAACAGAACATTTCAATATAGAACCATATGGAATGGATTCTAGAACAAGAGAATAACAGAACTCACTGCTAGGTTGAGTACAAACTGCAGTCATTAATTTATTCAATTTACGTGGGGTGATTCAAGCCCTTATAGAGACATAGAGCCAGGTAAATTGCCACGTAGTAAGAACTGAGAAGACCACTAGATAAAAAAGTAAACTAGTCCTTCAGTTCAAAAAAATAGAAACATCACATATAATAGTTCGCACATATTTGAAACACATATCAAAATGACTTGCTAATTTTAGAATTAACATGCACAGTAGTCACTGCCTTCAATATGAAAGGGTGACAGAACAAGCATAGATTGCACGGAACTACATAAGAATAACAGCTTCTTGATCATATAACTTTAGATGCATCAACAAAGGAGCTAATGGAACATATGGGTCCAATTCATGAATACTGTAGCTTATGAGGATACAATAGTTTAGGCCATTAAGAAGAACCCACTCACTCAAAAGCCCTCAGATGAAAGGTGGATCATTCACAACATAACCCTCTAGTGCCGGAAAGAATGTATGCGGAACAAGAGTTTGTTTGAGCTGAAGTTGAGTAAGACAGAGGTCTTCACGGTGGAAACTTTCAACCAACTTGCCATCCATGTTAATCTGGAACAGCACATCGTCAAATCGTGATAGCACAAGCAACTCACCATCGCCGGCGGGCACAACCACAATCAACATATCGCCACGCTTCACCCTAACCTGCCTCATGTCACACTGCATCTTGATCTCCTCAAACGGCAATTCAAAGCGGTATTTTAAGGTCCAGACCTCGCTTTCGTAGTCCTGCATCATCCAGATGCCAATGATTTTGCTTTTATTATTAGAGCAGGTCATGCCGAGGATGCCATCCATTTCAAACATGCCAGCAAACAGGCCATCCCTGCTAGGAACGACTGGACTACGCATCCGCCGGAACGACTCAGCTGTGGTGTTGAATACCATTATCACTTTAGCTGCGCTCTCATCTTGCTGTATGTGCCAATGCAGGCTGCCACGGAAGAGAACAGGTACTAAACTAGTGGAACACATTTCCTCCACCTCCGGCAGCCATCCGATGTTCTTCAGTGGATGGACGGAGCCCAATGTGAAGATGTAGCAGGCATCAGTCGCCGGATCTTCATCTCTCGGGCACACGAGTATTCGGTACTCGCCTGTCGGGCCGTGCCGATACATCCCCAGAGACACGAAGCCGGAAAGCATCGGCAAGCGAGCAAACTGACGAGTGGCTGGGTTGCAGACAGAGAAGGTTGAAACACCCCTGCCATAGTCGGCGAGGAGGAGTAGACCGTCGCAGGAGGCTTCCAGACTGGAGTGGTCGTCAAGCCGAGCGACGGGTTGGAGCTGGGGGGCGGCGGCGCCCCGGTTGTCCAAGGCGAGTAAGCTTTGGCCGCCGCGTTATACCTGGAAGACGATGGGGAGGTTGGGCTGACGGGCGTGGTGGGCGGCGAGGAAGTCGCGGGCGGAGGTGGCGCTGCGCCAGGCGCGGCAGACGGCGCGACAGCGGAGGAGGGATTCTGGGGGGAGGCGGACGAGGATCTCCCATACCACGATCTCTTCCGGGAGGCCGCCATGGGGAGGAGTCGCTGCTGCCGTCGCCATGGCCGCCGCGGTGGGTGGCGGCGGAGCAGGAGGAGTGGTCAGTGGAGTGTGGTTGTGGTAGCGACGGCGGCGGACCGAGGTCAGATCCAGATCTTTCTCAATCTCAACACAGATGCATCATTTGGGCTAGCTCGTCAACGGGCTGGGCTTAGATTATCACTGTCCTCTTAATCATCCAACCATATACCGATCCGTAATTTTTTTTTTGCTTTTGTATTTTCCTTACGACAGTTTCTTATTGAATTCCTTCTGACAATTTGGTACTGTAGAAGCCTGCTGATATCATCCTTCCCTTGGTGGCATGCTATCATTGGGAATGATATATGCAAGACAGTGGTAAATCGAATTCCCACGGATTCCTTTGGTGACGATTTCCCCCCTCTGGCAGAGTGCCGGAACAGGGTCCACAAAATTGTATTGGGTGTGTTGGGGACACAAGAGACTCTTTGTTATTTGGTTGCAGGGTTGTTTGAGAGAGACCATCTTCATCCTACGCCTCTCACGGATTGATAATCTTAGATCATCCACTTGAGGGAAATTTGATACTGTTCTACAAAACTCTGCGTTTGGAGGCCCAGCACGAGTCTACAAAAATAAGTTGTGTAATAGACATCAAGAACTGACTTGACTAACATAATCTAGAGCAGATTGAGCTAGTATGTAACAAACAAGCATCTACCCCATGTAGCCTTGAGCTGTGGTTGGCATCAAAATCACCGTCGTATCATATATGTAACTAAAGTCAATGGACACATTGCTCCCAACTTTAAAGGTTCATGAAAATTAGTTCACATATATTAGAACAAAACGGTCATGTGGTACACCATCGGATTTTTGAGAATTCATGTGCATATATTTAAAGCACACATACAACAAATTGTAACTAGAATTTCAGAAGGACAAAAAATAACTAGCTTTGGATAATTGGTAAGTATGTTTGGCAATGAAAATTGAATGTTGCACTTTATAATGTACTAACACTAATATGTGAACACACTTTCTATACTAAGCATTCAATAGTGTAAGAAGATTACCTAATTTGAAGCCAACAACAAATCATATTCAATTGGTCACTACATCAGACAAAGTTATGGGACAAAAGATATTCAGTGTTCTACTATTAATTTACACCTTGATCATCTATTTGGTGCTTTTTGATGCACTAATGAATGTAAGAAAAATTGATGGTATGTTCCATAACTTCATACACACTTTTAGTTTAATAAAGTGCATAATTAGGCTAGTCAAAATTTGAGAAAATATATCTCAAAATTTTACAAGTTTACAGGGCATAATAATGTCTTCATTGCATCATTTATGTTGGATAGGTTAATTCCTAACTCATCTTTTTGTGAAATTCTCAGGCATCCCAATTACAAACAAAAAGTGATCGAGAAGTAAAATGCTTACTTTGGACTCCACATGAGAAATTTGTTGGAAATATGCCCTAGAGGCAATAATAAATTAGTTATTATTATATTTCCTTGTTCATGATAATCGTTTATTACCCATGCTATAATTGTATTGATAGGAAACTCAGATACATGTGTGGGTACATAAACAACACCATGTCCCTAGTAAGCCTCTAGTTAACTAGCTCGTTGATCAATAGATGGTTACAGTTTCCTGACCATGGACATTGGATGTCGTTGATAACGGGATCACATCATTAGCAGAATGATGTGATGGACAAGACCCAATCCTAAGCCTAGCACAAAGATCGTAGTTCGTATGCTAAAGCTTTTCTAATGTCAAGTATCATTTCCTTAGACCATGAGATTGTGCAACTCCCGGATACCGTAGGAATGCTTTGGGTGTACCAAACGTCACAACGTAACTGGGTGGCTATAAAGGTGCACTACAGGTATCTCCGAAAGTGTCTGTTGGGTTGGCACGAATCGAGACTGGGATTTGTCACTCCGTGTAAACGGAGAGGTATCTTTGGGCCCACTCGGTAGTACATCATCATAATGTGCACAATGTGACCAATGGGTTGATCACGGGATGATGTGTTACAGAACGAGTAAAGAGACTTGCCGGTAACGAGATTGAACAAGGTATCGGCATACCGACGATCGAATCTCGGGCAAGTGCAATACCGCTAGACAAAGGGAATTGTATACGGGATCGATTGAGTCCTTGACATCGTGGTTCATCCGATGAGATCATCGTGGAACATGTGGGAGCCAACATGGGTATCCAGATCCCGCTGTTGGTTATTGACCAGAGAACGTCTCGGTCATGTCTGCATGGTTCCCGAACCTGTAGGGTCTACACACTTAAGGTTTGATGACGCTAGGGTTATAAATGAAGTTTGTATGTGGTTACCGAATGTTGTTCGGAGTCCCGGATGAGATCCCGGACGTCGCGAGGAGTTCCGGAATAGTCCGGAGGTACAGATTTATATATGGGAAGTCCTGTTTTGGTCACCGAAAAAGTTTCGGGTTTTATCGGTAACGTACCGGGACCACCGGGAGGGTCCCGGGGGTCCACCAAGTGGGGCCACCGGCCCCGAAGGGCTGCATGGGCCAAGTGTGGGAGGGGACCAGCCCCAGGTGGGCTGGTGCGCCCCCCCACAAGGGCCCAAGGCGCCTAGGGTTGGGGGAGGGGGCGCACCCACCTAACTTGGGGGGCAAGTTTCCCCTCTCCCCCCCTTGGCCGCCACCCATAGATGGGATTGGGGCTGCCGCACCCTTGGGTGGAAACCCCAGAGGGGCGCACCCCTCCCTCTCCCTATATATAGTTGAGGTCTTGAGGGCTTCCAACACATGAGTTTCACCTCTCCTGGCGCAGCCCTACCTCTCTCCTTCTCCTCTCCCGGTGCTTGGCAAAGCCTGCAGGATTGCCACGCCTCCATCACCACCAAGCCGTTGTGCTGCTGCTGGACAGAGTCTTCCTCAACCTCTCCTCTCTCCTTGCTGGATCAAGGCGTGGGAGACGCCACCGGCTGTACGTGTGTTGAACGCGGAGGTGCCGTCCGTTCGGCACTAGGATCTCCGGTGATTTGGATCACGGCAGTACGACTCCTTCAACCCCGTTCTCTTGAACGCTTCCGCTTAGCGATCTACAAGGATATGTAGATGCACTCTCCTTCCCTCGTTGCTAGTTTCTCCATAGATAGATCTTGGTGACACGTGGAAAATTTTGAATTTCTGCCACGTTCCCCAACAAAGGGCATCATGAGCTAGGTCTATTGCGTAGATTCTTTGCACGAGTAGAACACAAAGTAGTTGTGGGCGTTGATTTTGTTCAATATGCTTACCGTTACTAGTCCAATCTTGTTTCGACGGTATTGTGGGATGAAGCGGCCTGGACCGACCTTACACGCATTTCACGTGAGACAGGTTCCACCGATCGACATGCACTTGGTGCATAAGGTGGCTAGCGGGTGCCGCCTCCCACTTTAGTCGGAACGGATTCGATGAAAAGGGTCCTTATGAAGGGTAAATAGCAATTGGCATATCACGTTGTGGTTTTATGAGGTAAGAAACCTTCTTGCTAGAAACCCATAGCAGCCACGTAAAACATGCAAACAACAATTAGAGAACGCCTAACTTGTTTTTGCAGGGTATGCTATGTGATGTGATATGGCCAAGAAGAATGTGATGAATGATATGTGATGTATGAGATTGATCATGTTCTTGTAATAGGAATCACGACTTGCATGTCGATGAGTATGACAACCGGCAGGAGCCATAGGAGTTGTCTTTATTTATTGTATGACCTGCGTGTCATTGAACAACGCCATGTAATTACTTTACTTTATTGCTAACCGGTAGCCATAGTAGTAGAAGTAATAGTTGGCGAGACAACTTCATGAAGACACGATGATGGAGATCATGATGATGGAGATCATGGTGTCATGCCGTGACGATGATGATCATGGAGCCCCGAAGATGGAGATCAAAAGGAGCAAAATGATATTGGCCATATCATGTCACTATTTGATTGCATGTGATGTTTATCATATTTATGCATCTTATTTGCTTAGAACAACGGTAGTAAATAAGATGATCCTCATTAAAATTTCAAGAAAGTGTTCCCCTAACTGTGCACCGCTATGTAAAGTTAAATGCTTCAAGCACCACGTGATGATCGGGTGTGCTAGATTCTTACGTTCACATACAACGGGTGTAAGCCAGATTTACACACGCGAAACACTTAGGTTAACTTGACGAGCCTAGCATGTACAGACATGGCCTCGGAACACAAGAGACCGAAAGGTCGAGCATGAGTCGTATGGAGGATGCGATCAACATGAAGATGTTCACCGATGATGACTAGTCCGTCTCACGTGATGATCGGACACGGCCTAGTTGACTCGGATCATGTAATCACTTAGATGACTAGAGGGATGTCTATCTGAGTGGGAGTTCATGAGATGAACTTAATTATCCTGAACATAGTCAAAAGATCTTTGCAAATTATGTCGTAAGCTCGCGCTTTAGTTCCACTGTTTAGATATGTTTCTAGAGAAAATATAGTTGAAAGTTGACAGTAGCGATTATGCGGACAGAAGAAAGCTTATGTCCTTAATGCACCGCTCAGTGTGCTGAACCCCAAACGTCGTCTGTGGATGTTGCGAACATCGGACATACACGTTTTGATAACTACGTGATAGTTCAGTTAAACGGTTTAGAGTTGAGGCACCAAAGACGTTTTTCGAAACGTCGCGGAACATGTGAGATGTTTTGAGGGCTGAAATTGGGATTTCAGGCTCGTGCCCACGTCAAGAGGTATAAGACCTCCGACGACTTTCTTAGCCTGCAAACTGAGGGAGAAAAGCTCATTTGTTGAGCTTGTGCTCAGATTGTTTGAGTGCAACAATCACTTGAATCGAGTGGGAGTTGATCTTCCAGATGAGATAGTGATGTTTCTCCAAAGTCATTGCCACCAAGCTGCTAGAGCTTTGTGATGAACTATAACATATCAGGGATAGATATGATGATCCTTGAGCTATTCGCAATGTTCGACACCGCGAATGTAGAAATCAAGAAGGAGCATCAATTGTTGATGGTTAGTGAAACCACTAGTTTCAAGAAGGGCAAGGGAAAGCAGGGGTACTTCATGAAACAGCAAATCAGTTACTGCTCCAGTGAAGAGACCCAAGGTTGAACCCAAACCCGAGACTAAGTGCTTCTGTAATAAGGGGAACAGCCACTAGAGCAGAATTACCCTAGATGCTTGGGAGATGAGAAGGCTGGCAAGGTCGATAGAAGTATATTGGATATACATTAAGTTATTGTGTAGTTTACTAGTACTTCTAGTAGCACCAGGGTATTAGATACCGGTTCGGTTGCTAAGTGTTAGTAACTCGAAATAAAAGGCTACGGAATAAACGGAGACTAGTTAAAGGTGAGCTGACGATATGTGTTGGAAGTGTTTCCAAGTTTGATGTGATCAAGCATCACACGCTCCCTCTACCATCAAGATTAGTATTAAACCAGAATAATTGTCATTTGGTGTTTGCGTTGAGCATAGACATGATTGGATTATGTCTATCGCAATACGGTTATTCATTTAAGGAGAATAATGGTTACTCTATTTATTTGAATAATACCTTCGATGGTCTTGCACCTAAATGAATGGTTTATTGAATCTCGATCGTAGTGATACACATTTTCATGCCAAAGGTATAAGATAGTAATGATAGTACCACTTACTTGTGGCACTGCCATGTAAGTCATATTGGTATAAAACGCATGAAGAAGCTCCATGTTGATGGATCTTTGGACTCACTCGTTTTTGAAAAGTTTGAGACATGCAAACCATGTCTATTGGTGTGTACGCATGATGAAACTCCATGCAGATGGATCGTTTGGACTCACTTGATTTTGAATCACACTTGAGATATGCAAATCATACCACATGGGCAAGATGTCTGAAAAGCCTCGTTTCAGTAAGATGGAACAAGATAGCAACTTGTTGGAAGTAACACATTTTGATGTGTGCAGCCCAATGAGTGCCGAGGCATGTAGTGAATATCGTTATGTTCTTACTTCACAGATGATTCGAGTAGATGTTGAGTATATTTACTTGATGAAACACAAGTCTGAATTATTGAATGGTTCAAGTAATTTCAGAGTGAAGTTAAAGATCTTCATGACAAGAGGATAAAATGTCTATGATATGAACATAGAGATGAGTATCTGAGTTACGAGCTTTGGCACGCAATTAAGACATTGTGGAAATTGTTTCACAATAAATACCGCCTGGAACACCATAGTGTGATGGTGTGTCCGAACATCATAGTTGCACCCTATTAGATATGGTGTGTACCATGATGTCTCTTATCGAATTACCACTATCGTTCATGGGTTAGGCATTAGAGACAACCGCACTCACTTTAATAGGGCACCACGTAATTCCGTTGAGACGACACCGTTTGAACTATGGTTTGGAGAAACCTAAGTTGTCGTTTCTTAAAAGTTTGGGGCTGCGACGCTTATGTGAAAAGGTTTCATCGTGATAAGCTCGAACCCAAAACGGATAAATACATCTTCATAGGATACCCAAAATGATTGGGTATACCTCCTATCTCAGATCCGGAAGCAAAAGTAATTGTTTCTAGAAACGGGTCCTTTCTCGAGAAAAGTTTCTCTCGAAAGAATTGAGTGGGAGGATGGTGGAGACTTGATGAGGTTATTGAACCGTCACTTCAACAAGTGTGTAGCAGGGCACAGGAAGTTGTTCCTGTGGCGCCTACACCAATTGAAGTAGAAGCTTATGATAGTGATCATGAAGTTTCGGATCAAGTCACTACCGTACCTCGTAGGGTGACAAGGATGCGTACTACTTCAGAGTGGTATGCAATCCTGTCTTAGAGGTCATGTTGCTAGACAACAATGAACCTACGAGCTATGGCGAAGCGATGGTGGGCCCGGATTCCGACGAATGGCTCGAGGCCATAATATCCGAGAGAGGATCCATGACTTTGGAAGAAATACTTGATGGTCGTAAGGACGTTGGGTAAAGATGGATTTCAAAAGGAAGACAGACAATGATGGTAAGTATCACCATTAAGAAAGCTCGACTTGTTGTTAAAGATGTTTTCCGACAAGTTCAAGGAGTTGACTGCGGTGAGGCTTTCTCACTCGTAGCGATGCTAAGAGTCTGTTGGAATTGGATTAGCAATTACTGCATGATTGATGAAATCTTGCAGATAGGATGTCAAAACATTGTTTCCTCGACGTTATACTTGAGGAAAGGTTGTATGTAATACAACCAGAAGGTTTTGTCAATCCTGAAAGATGCTAACAAGTATGCAAAGCTCCAGCAATCCTTCTAAGGACTGGAGTAAGCATCTTGGAGTTGGAATGTACGCTTTGATGAGATGATCAAAGATTTTGGGTTTATACAAAGTTTGTGAGAAACTTGTATTTCCAAAGAAGTGAGTAGGAGCACTATAGAATTTCTGATAAGTATATGTGAATGACATATTGTTGATCGGAAATGATGTAGAATTTCTGGAAAGCATATAGGGTTATTTGAAAAGTGTTTTTCAATAGAAAACCTGAATTAAGCTGCTTGAACATTGAGCATCAAGATCTATGAGGATAGATAAAAACGCTAAATGGTACTTTCAAATGAGCACATACCTTGACATGATCTTGAAGGTGTTCAAGATGGATCAGTCAAAGAAGGAGTTCTTGCCTGAGTTGTAAGGTATGAAGTTAAGAGTTAAAGCTCGACCACGGCAGAAGAGAGAGAAAGGACGAAGGTCGTCCCCTATGCTTCAGACATAGGCTCTGTAGTATGCTATGCTGTGTACCGCACTGGAAGTATGCCTTGCCATGAGTCTGGCAAGGGGGTACAAGAGTGATCCAGGAATGGATCATTGGACATCGGGCAAAATTGTCCTTGGAGTAAATAAGGACATGTTTCTCGATTATGGAGGTGATAAAGAGTTCGGCGTAAAGGGATACGTCGATGCAAGATTTAACACCTATACGAGTGACTCTGAGTAGCAAACCGGATACATATAGTGGAGAAATCATTTGGAATAGCTCCAAGTGGAGCGTGGAAGCATCATTTACAATATTACATAGAGATTTGCGAAGTACATACGGATCTGAATGTTGTAGACCCGTTGACTAAAACCTCTCTCACAAGCAAAACATGAGCAAACCCCAGAACTCATTGAGTCTTAATCACATGATGATGCGAACTAGTTTAGTGACACTAGTAAACTCTTTGGGTGTTAGTCACATGGCGATGTGACCTGTGAGTGTTAATCACATGGCGATGTGAACTAGATTATTGATTCTAGTCCAAGTGGGAGACTGTTGGAAATATGCCCTAGAGGCAATAATAAATTAGTTATTATTATATTTCCTTGTTCATGATAATCGTTTATTACCCATGCTATAATTGTATTGATAGGAAACTCAGATACATGTGTGGGTACATAAACAACACCATGTCCCTAGTAAGCCTCTAGTTAACTAGCTCGTTGATTAATAGATGGTTACAGTTTCCTGACCATGGACATTGGATGTCGTTGATAACGGGATCACATCATTAGCAGAATGATGTGATGGACAAGACCCAATCCTAAGCCTAGCACAAAGATCGTAGTTCGTATGCTAAAGCTTTTCTAATGTCAAGTATCATTTCCTTAGACCATGAGATTGTGAAACTCCGGATACCGTAGGAATGCTTTGGGTGTACCAAACGTCACAACGTGAATCGGGTGGCTATAAAGGTGCACTACAGGTATCTCCGAAAGTGTCTGCATTGGGTTGGCACGAATCGAGACTGGATTTGTCACTCCGTAAACGGAGAGGTATCTCTGGGCCCACTCGGTAGTACATCATCATAATGTGCACAATGTGACCAAGGGGTTGATCACGGGATGATGTTTTATGGAACGAGTAAAGAGACTTGCCGGTAACGAGATTGAACAAGGTATCGGCATACTGACGATCGAATCTCGGGCAAGTGCAATACCGCTAGAGAAAGGGAATTGTATACGGGATCGATTCAGTCCTTGACATCGTGGTTCATCCGATGAGATCATCGTGGAACATGTGAGAGCCAACATGGGTATCTAGATCCTGCTGTTGGTTATTGACCAGAGAACGTCTCGGTCATGTCTGCATGGTTCCTGAACCCGTAGGGTCTACACACTTAAGGTTCGATGACGCTAGGGTTATAAAGGAAGTTTGTATGTGGTTACCGAATGTTGTTCGGAGTCCCGGATGAGATCCCGGACATCGCGAGGAGTTCCGGAATGGTCCGGAGGTAAAGATTTATATATGGGAAGTCCTGTTTTGGTCACCGGAAAAGTTTCGGGTTTTATCGGTAACGTACCGGGACCACCGGGAGGGTCCTAGGGGTCCACCAAGTGGGGCCACCGGCCCCGGAGGGCTGCATGGGCCAAGTGTGGGAGGGGACCAGCCCCAGGTGGGCTGGTGCGCCCCCCCACAAGGGCCCAAGGCGCCTAGGGTTGGGGGAGGGGGCGCACCCACCTAACTTGGGGGGCAAGTTTCCCCTCTCCCCCCCTTGGCCTCCACCCATAGATGGGATTGGGGCTGCCGCACCCCTTGGGGTGGAAACCCTAGAGGGGGCGCACCCCCCTCCCTCTCCCCTATATATAGTTGAGGTCTTGAGGGCTGCCAACACATGAGTTTCACCTCTCCCCGGCGCAGCCCTACCTCTCTCCCTTCTCCACTCCCGCGGTGCTTGGCGAAGCCCTGCAGGATTGCCACGCTCCTCCATCACCACCAAGCCGTTGTGCTGCTGCTGGACGGAGTCTTCCTCAACCTCTCCCTCTCTCCTTGCTAGATAAAGGCGTGGGAGACATCACCGGGTTGTGTTGAACGCGGAGGTGCCGTCCGTTCGACACTAGGATCTCCGGTGATTTGGATCACGACGAGTACGACTCCTTCAACCCCGTTCTCTTGAACGCTTCCGCTTAGCGATCTACAAGGGTATGTAGATGCACTCTCCTTCCCCTCGTTGCTAGTTTCTCCATAGATAGATCTTGGTGACACGTAGGAAAATTTTGAATTTCTGCTACGTTCCCCAACAAAATTTTCGTTAGATCTAAGAAAAAACACTCCAACTTAATTTAAGCATACATGATGCATATTTTTCTCATACAAAACCTCTAATTTCCATGGGATAAATGACTCATATTGTAGACCTCAAATTTTCATGTGTTTGCAAGGAGGCCATCTTGATTGTACAGATATTATTTATTTGATTCTTGTGATCTTCTATCACATGCACTATTCTATGTTCATCACCTTTATTATTATATAGAAACCGAAGAATGCATGATTCATTTTCCTTTGCACTTTTAATAAATGCGCATTCATTCCCAACATAGATCTTTTATTTATCTCAATGAGCATAAGAAAATATGTCATGATCTCCTCCATTTAGTCCACAATCATTTTCCGATATGCACTATGGTGTCCATGCTCTTCATAAGAGGACTATATAAACCTCAAAATGCGACAATCATCCCACAAAAGTTCAAGCTTCTTAATCTAGAGAGTTTGGAAGCATATTGATACTATTTTATATGCATTTATATGCTATTCTATATGATTTTTGGGACTAACCTATTAACCTAGGGCCCAGTGCCAGTTTCTATTTTTTCCTTGTTTTTGAGTTTTATAGAAAAGGAATACCAAACGGAGTCCAATGGACGTGCCAATTTTTGACGATTTTTTATGGACCAAAAGAAGACCCCGGAGTAAAAGAGTTGGGCCAGAAGAGTCCCGGGCCATCCACGAGGGTGGGGGGCGCGCCCACCCACCCCACACCCCCCGGCGCGCCGGCCTACCTCGTGGATGACTCGGGCACCTCCCTGACTTGTTCCCGACGCCAAAAATTCCTATAAATACTGAAACCTCCAGAACATAACCTAGATCGGGAGTTCCACCGCTGCAAGCCTCTGTAGCCACCAAAACCAATCGGGACCCTGTTCCGGCACCCTGCCGGAGGGAGGATCCCTCACCGGTGGCCATCTTCATCATCCCGGCACTCTCCATGATGATGAGGGAGTAGTTCACCCTCGGGGCTGAGGGTATGTACCAGTAGCTATGTGTTTGATCTCTCTCTCTCTCTCTCTCTCTCTCTCTCTCGTGTTCTTGAGGTGGTACGATCTTGATGTATAGCGAGCTTTTCTATTATAGTTGGATCTTATGATGTTTCTCCCCCTCTACTCTCTTGTAATGGATTGAGTTTTCCCTTAGAAGTTATCTTATCGGATTGAGTCTTTAAGGATTTGAGAACACTTGATGGATGTCTTGCATGTGCTTATCTGTGGTGACAATGGGATATCACGTGATCTACTTGATGTATGTTTTGGTGATAAACTTGCGGGTTCCGTGACCTCGTGAACTTATGCATAGGGGTTGGCACACGTTTTCGTTTTGACTCTCCGGTAGAAACTTTGGGGCACTCTGTGAAGTACTTTGTGTTGGTTTGAATAGATGAATCTGAGATTGTGTGATGCATATCGTATAATCATACCCACGGATACTTGAGGTGACATTGGAGTATCTAGGTGACATTAGGGTTTTGGTTGATTTGTGTCTTAAGGTGTTATTCTAGTACGAACTCTATGATAGATCGAACGGAAAGAATAGCTTCGTGTTATTTTACTACAGACTCTTGAATAGATCGATCAGAAAGGATAACTTTGTGGTGGTTTCGTACCCTACAATAATCTTTTTGTTTGTTCTCCGCTATTAGTGACTTTGGAGTGACTCTTTGTTGCATGTTGAGGGATAGTTATATGATCCAATTATGTTATTATTGTTGAGAGAACTTGCACTAGTGAAAGTATGAACCTTAGGCCTTGTTTCCTAGCATTGCAATACCGTTTACGCTCACTTTTATTGCTTGTTACCTTGCTGTTTTTATATTTTCAGATTACAAAAACCTATATCTATCATCCATATTGCACTTGTATCACCATCTGTTCGCCGAACTAGTGCACCTATACAATTTACCATTGTATTGGGTGTGTTGGGGACATAAGAGACTCTTTGTTATTTGGTTGCAGGGTTGTTTGAGAGAGACCATCTTCATCCTACGCCTCCCACGGATTGATAAACCTTAGGTCATCCACTTGAGGGAAATTTGCTACTGTCCTACAAACCTCTGCACTTGGAGGCCCAACAACGTCTACAAGAAGAAGGTTGCGTAGTAGACATCAAGTAGTTTCTGCCGCCGTTGCCGGGGAGGTGAGTGCTTGAAGGTATATCTTTAGATCTTGCAATCGAATCTTTTAGTTTCTTGTTTTATCACTAGTTTAGTCTATAAAAGAAAACTACAAAAAATGGAATTGAGGGTACCTCATATGCTTCATCTTTTAAATATCTTTCATGAAAATAAGGATTCCGATAATTGTGCCAAAATGTTAGAAGAAGAATGCATTAGAATGTTTGGCACTAAATATTTGAATGATGAGCATGATTGCAATGTTGTTAGTATGAATTTTTTTAATATCCATAGTAGTAATGATGATTGCACTAGTCATGATGAAAATGTCTCTTATAAGCATGTCAACTTTTGTGGAATACATAGAGCTTGCAAGTACACACCAAATAGGGAAGATAGATTTTGCAAGAGGCATAAGTATTTGGAAACTAAATGGTTGCAAGAAAGGCTAGATGATTGTGCTGAAAGATTCAATATTTATCGCCATCCTTGTGAACTTTGCAATGAACATGGTCATTTAAAGCTCCAATGCTATTTGTTTCATGATCAAATCGTGTCCAAAAATTGTGATAACTTGATTACCCTTGAGCATCATAAAGAGCTTAGTCTTCTTTTGAGGTATGAAAAATGAAACGTATAACTGAGGGTATTCCAAATTTTAATCTTGATAGAGTTCTTGATTTTGATCTAGAAGAAATTTTTATGTATTGTGTGGTGAATTGCATTGAAAATCCTTATATATGAAGGGAATACTAATGAAAGGGAAGAGACTTCCCAATATCCTACTATTATTTCTTATGATGAATCAGGTAACGAGGAGGAGTTTTCTATTCAACCAATCTCATTAATAAGGAGATCAAAAGAGAAGGTTAAACCCACACATGATGTGAAGAAGAAAAATAAAAGACGAAGAAGGAAAGGTAGAAAGGTATCCCTCCCAAATGATGTTGCTCCTATTACTCATTGTGATGATAATCGATATACTATTGGTGCTATCCATACTATTAATGATGAGAGTGACTATGCTTATGATATGAAAAGGCCCAAGCTTGGGGATGCTATGTTTGAAGAGAATGGCATGTTTGAGAATTTATTTGCTGCAATTAATGTTTGTACCAAGCTTGGGGATGCTATGTCTAACGAAGATGATATTTTTAGCCTCCCAAGTTTTGATATGCAAATTTTTTATGATGATAGCATGCCTCCTACTTATGATGATTATATTAGTGAAAGTGGGTTTGGAAGAGTGTCAACTTTAGGAAGTAATGATCCCACTTTTTTGGAGGATGTTGAATCTTATTATGATAATTATGAGTGTGAATTTGGAGAGGTCATGACTTTATTTAGTAATGATTCCACTATCTTGGAAGAGGTTTCAATTGATTATGATGAGAACAAAGTTGCTACCTATGATGATTATTGTGATGATACTTATGCTATAAAGAGTAGTGATGATTATATTTATAAAACTTGTCATGATTATGATTACCCTTTTTCTGAACACTACTCTTTTAACGTGGAAACAATTTATAGTATTCGAGTCTCTTATGATACTCCCACTATTCCGATTGAGAAGAATTTTGCTTATGTATAGAGGAATAAATTTTCTATGCTTGTAGATCATGAAAAGAATGCTTTGGGTGCTGGTTTTATTGAATTCATTCATGATGCTACTGAAAATTATTATGAGGGAGGAATATATGCTTGTAGGAATTGCAATAATATCAAGTTTCCTCTCCATGAGCAGACTAAGGCATAGCCTAGTGGTGGGAAGGGGCTGATGCCTTCCCACCCACCCAGGTTCAAGGCATGGTACTTGCAATTTGGGTTTGTTGCACCAATTTTACTGTAGGGGGTTCCCTTATAGTCTTTCTGTCAAAAAAGTTTTGAAGTTATGCTTGTTTTGCCTTCCTATGCTAGTTGATTATTGTTCCCATAAGTTGTTTGCTCACAAAATCCCTATGCACAGGAAGTGGGTTAGACTTAAATGTGCTAGTCATATTATTCATGATGCTCCCTTTATGTTTCAATTCTTATCTTTTTTGTGAGCATCATTGAAATCATCACGCCTAGCTAGGGGCGTTAAACGTTAGCGCTTGTTGGGAGGCAACCCAATCTTATTTTTGTCCTTGCTTTTTGCTCCTGTTTAGCAATAAATAATCTATATAGCCTCTGGTTAGATGTGGTTTTATGTTTTAATTAGTGTTTTTGCCAAGTAGAACCTTTGGGAAGACTTGGGTGAAGTCTTTATGATTATGCTGTAAAAAACAAAAACTTTAGCGCTCACGAGATGTGCTGCCATTTTTTACTGGAGAGTGATTTTAGGTTGATTATTTTTGCAGATGATTAATAGATAAATTCCTCACGTCCACCAATTTATTTTAGAATTTTTGGAGTTCCAGAAGTATACGTTTGATACAGATTATTACAGACTGTTCTGTTTTTGACAGATTCTGTTTTCTATGTGTTGTTCGTTTATTATGATGAATCTATGAGTATTATCGGAGGGTATGAACCATAGATAAGTTGTAATACAGTATATATTACACCAATATGAATTTAGAATGAGTTCACAACAGTACCTAAGTGGTGATTTATTTTCTTATACTAACGGAGCTTAAGAGTTTTCTGTTGAGTTTTGTGTTGTGAAGTTTTCAAGTTTTGGGTAAAGATTCGATGGACTATGGAATAAGGAGCGGCAAGAGACTAAGCTTGGGGATGCCCAAGGCACCGCAAGGTAATATTCAAGGACAACCAAGAGCCTAAGCTTGGGGATGCCTCGGATGGCATCCCCTCTTTCGTCTTCGTTCATCGGTAACTTTACTTGGAGCTATATTTTTATTCACCACATAATATGTGTTTTGCTTGAAGCGTCATTTTATTTTATTTTGTTTTGCTTTCTGTTTGAATAAAATACCAAGATATGAAATTCTTAAATGTTAGAGAGTCTTCACATAGTTGCATAATTATTCAACTACTCATTGATCTTCACTTATATGTTTCGGAGTAGTTTGTCATTTGCTCTAGTGCTTCACTTATATCCTTTTAGAGCACGATGGTGGTTTTATTTTGAAGAAATAGATGAACTCTCATGCTTCACTTATATTATTTTGAGAGTCCTAAACAGCATGGTAATTTGCTTTGGTTATGAATTTAGTCCTAATATGATAGGCATCCAAGAGGGATATAATAAAAACTTTCATATAGAGTGCATTGAATACTATGAGAAGTTTGATACTTGATGATCATTTTGAGATATGAAGATGGTAATATTAGAGTCGTGCTAGTTGAGTAATTGTGGAATTGAGAAATACTTATGTTGAGGTTTGCAAGTCCCGTAGCATGCACGTATGGTAAACGTTGTGTGAAAAATTTGAAGCATGAGGTGTTCTTTGATTGCTTTCCCTATGAGTGGCGGTCGAGGACGAGCGATGGTCTTTTCCTACCAATCTATCCCCCTAGGAGCATGCACATAGTGCTTGGTTTTGATGACTTGTAGATTTTTGCAATAAGTATGTGAGTTCTTTATGACTAATGTTAAGTCCATGGATTATACGCACTCTCACCTTTCCATCATTGCTAGCCTCTTCAGTACCGTGCATTGCCCTTTCTCACCTTGAGAGTTGGTGCAAACTTCGCCGGTGCATCCAACCCCCGAGATATGATACGCTGTATCACACATAAGCCTCCTTATATCTTCCTCAAAACAGCCACCATACCTACCTATTATGGCATTTCCATATCCATTTGGAGATATATTGCCATGCAACTTTCCACCTTTCCGTTTATTATGACACGCTTCATCATTGTCATTTTGCCTTGCTTGATCATGTAGTTGACATCGTATTCGTGGCAAAGCCACCATGCATAATTTCATACATGTCACTCTTGTTTCATTGCCCATCCCGGTACACCGCCGGAGGCATTCATATAGAGTCATACTTTGTTCTAGTATCTGATACGTCTCCGTCGTATCTATAATTTTTGATTGTTCCATGCCAATATTATTCAACTTTCATATACTTTTGGCAACCTTTTATACTATTTTTGGGACTAACATATTGATCCAGTGCCCAGTGCCAGTTCCTATTTGTTGCATGTTTTATGTTTCGCAGAAACCCCATATCAAACGGAGTTCAAACGGGATAAAAACGGATGGAGAATATTTTTGGAATATTTGTGAAATATGGGAAGAAGAATCAACGTGAGACGGTGCCCGAGGGGGCCACGTGGCAGGGGGCGCGCCCCTGACCCTCGTGGGCCCCATGTAAGGCGGTTGCTACTCTTCTTTGGCCGCAAGAAAGCTAATTTTCAGAGAAAAAATCTGGGCGAAGGTTTCAATCCAATCGGAGTTACGGATCTCCGGATATATAAGAAACGGTGAAAGGGCAGAATCTAGAGCGCAGAAACAGAGGGAGACAGAGAGACAAATCCAATCTCGGAGGGGCTCTCGCCCCTCCCATGCCATGGAGACCAAGGACCAGAGGGGAAACCCTTCTACCATCTAGGGAGAAGGTCAAGGAAGAAGAAGAAGGAGGGGGCTCTCTCCCCCTCGCTTCTAGTGGCACCGGAGTGGCGCCGGGGCCATCTTCGTCACCGCAATCTACACCAACAACTTCACCGCCGTCATCACCAACTCTTCCCCCCTCTATGTAGCGGTGTAACCCCTCTTTTACCCGCTGTAATCTCTACCTAAACATGGTGCTCAACGCTATATATCATTTCCCAATGATGTATGGCTATCCTATGATGTTTGAGTAGATCCGTTTTGTCCTATGGGTTCATTGATGATCTTGATTGGTTTGAGTTGCATTTTTTATTATTGGTGTTGTCCTATGGTGCTCTCCATGTCGCGCAAGCGTGAGGGATCCCCGCTGTAGGGTTTGCAATATGTTCATGATTTTCTTATGGTGGGTGGCGTGAGTGACAGAAGCACAGACCCGAGTAAGTAGGTTGTTTGCGTATGAGAGTAAAGAGGACTTGATAGTTTAATGCTATGGTTGGGTTTTACCTTAATGATCTTTAGTAGTTGCAGATGCTTGCTAGAGTTCCAATCATAAGTGCATATGATCCAAGAAGAGAAAGTATGTTAGCTTATGCATATCCCTCAAATAAAATTGCAATAATGATTACCTGTCTTGTTATCGATTGCCTAGGAACAAATAACTTTCTCGTGACAAAAAGCTCTTTACTAAAACTAATTTAGTTGTGTCTTTATCTAAACAGCCCCTAGTTTTTATTTACGCTCTCTTTATTATTTTGCAAATCTATCCAAAAACACCTACAAAATACTTCTAGTTTCATACTTGTTCTAGGTAAAGCGAACGTCAATCGTGCTTAGAGTTGTATCGGTGGTCGATAGAACTTGAGGGAATATTTGTTCTACCTTTAGCTCCTCGTTGGGTTCGACACTCTTACTTATCGAAAGAGGCTACAATGATCCCCTATACTTGTGGGTTATCAGTATCAAGTTGTAATCTTTGAGTTGTAAATAAATAGAAGTGTGATGATCATCATTAATAGAGCATTGTCCCAAAAAAAAGAGAAAGGCCAAATAAAAAAAAGAAAAAGAAAGGCCAATTAAAAAAAGGGAAGGCCAAATAAAAAAATAAAAAAAAGAGAAATAAAAGGGACAATGCTACTATCCTTTTCCACACTTGTGCTTCAAAGTAGCACCATGATCTTCATGATAGAGAGTCTCTTGTTTTGTCACTTTCATACTAGTGGGAATTTTTCATTATAGAACTTGGCTTGTATATTCCAACAATGGGCTTCCTCAAATGCCCTAGGTCTTCGTGAGCAAGCAAGTTGGATGCACACCCACTTAGTTTCTTTTGTTGAGATTTCATACATTTATAGCTCTAGTGCATCCGTTGCATGGCAATCCCTACTCCTTGCATTGACATCAATTGATGGGCATCTCCCTAGCCCGTTGATTAGCCGCGTCAATGTGAGACTTTCTCCTTTTTTGTATTCTTGACACAACCCCCATCATTATATTCTATTCCACCCATAGTGCTATGTCCATGGCTCACGCTCATGTATTGCGTAAAAGTTGAAAAAGTTTGAGAATACTAAAGTATGAAACAATTGCTTGGCTTGTCATCGGGGTTGTGAAATATGAGAGCATTTTGTGTGATGAAAAAGAAGCATGGGCAAACTATATGATTTTGTAGGGATGAGCTTTCTTTGGCTATGTTATTTTGAGAAGACATAATTGCTTGGTTAGTATACTTGAAGTATTATTATTTTTATGTCAATATTAAACTTTTGTCTTGAATCTTTCGGATCTGAACATTCATGCCACAATAGAGAAAATTACATTAAAAAATATATTAGGTAGCATTCCACATAAAAATTCTGTTTTTATCATTTACCTACTCGAGGACGAGCAGGAATTAAGCTTGGGGATGCTTGATACATCTCCAACGTATCTATAATTTTTGATTGATCCATGCTATTATATTATCCATCTAGGATGTTTTATATGCATTTATATGCTATTTGATATGATTGTTGGGACTAACCTATTAACCTAGGGCCCAGTGCCAGTTTCAGTTTTTTCCTTTTGCTGAATATTACAGAAAAGGAATACCAAACGGAGTCCAATGGACGTGCCAATTTTTGACGGGTTTTTATGGACCAAAAGAAGACCCCGGAGTAAAAGAGTTGAGCCAGAAGAGTCTCGGGCCGTCCACGAGGGGGGGCACCCCCCCCCCCCCCGCCCCCGCGCGCCGGCCTACCTCGTGGATGCCTCGGGCACCTCCCTAACTTGTTCCCGACGCCAAAAATTCCTATAAGTACTGAAACCTCCAGAACATAACCTAGATCGGGAGTTCCGCTGCTGCAAGCTTCTGTAGCCACCAAAAACCAATTGGCACCCTGTTCCGGCACCCTACCGGAGAGGGGATCCCTCACCAGTGGCCATCTTCATCATCCCAGCGCTCTCCATGACAAGGAGGGAGTAGTTCACCCTCGGGGCTGAGGGTATGTACCAGTAGCTATGTGTTTGATCTCTCTCTCTCTCTCGTGTTCTTGAGGTGGTACAATCTTGATGTGTCGCGAGCTTTGCTATTATAGTTGGATCTTATGATGTTTCTCCCCCTCTACTCTCTTGTAATGGATTGAGTTTTCCCTTTGAAGTTATCTTATCGGATTGAGTCTTTAAGGATTTGAGAACACTTGATGTATGTCTTGCATGTGCTTATCTGTGGTGACAATGGGATATCACGTGATCTACTTGATGTATGTTTTGGTGATCAACTTGCGGGTTCCGTAACCTCGTGAACTTATGCATAGGGGTTGGCACACGTTTTCGTCTTGACTCTCCGGTAGAAAATTTGGGGCACTCTTTGAAGTACTTTGTGTTGGTTTGAATAGATGAATCTGAGATTGTGTGATGCATATGGTGTAATCATACCCACAGATACTTGAGGTGACATTGGAGTATCTAGGTGACATTAGGGTTTTGGTCGATTTGTGTCTTAAGGTGTTATTCTAGTACGAACTCTATGATAGATCGAACAGAAGGAATAGCTTCGTGTTACTTTACTAAGGACTCTTGAATAGATCGATCAGAAAGGATAACTTTGAGGTGGTTTCGTACCCTACAATAATCTTTTCGTTTGTTCTCCGCTATTAGTGACTTTGAAGTGACTCTTTGTTGCATGTTGAGGGATAGTAATTGATGACCCACAAGTATAGGGGATCTATCGTAGTCCTTTCGATAAGTAAGAGTGTCGAACCCAACGAGGAGCAGAAGGAAATGATAAGCGGTTTTCAGCAAGGTATTCTCTGCAAGCACTGAAATTATAGGTAACAGATAGTTTCGTGATAAGATAATTTGTAACGAGCAACAAGTAACAAAAGTAAATAAAGTGCTACAAGGTGGCCCAATCCTTTTTGTAGCAAAGGACAAGCCTGGACAAACTCTTATATAGAGAAGAGCGCTCCCGAGGACACATGGGAATTATTGTCAAGCTAGTTTTCATCACGTTCATATGATTCGCGTTCGGTACTTTGATAATTTGATATGTGGGTGGACCGGTGCTTGGGTGCTGCCCTTACTTGGACAAGCATCCACTTATGATAAACCTCTATTGCAAGCATCCGCAACTACAACAAAAGTATTAAGGTAAACCTAACCATAGCATGAAACATATGGATCCAAATCAGCCCCTTACGAAGCAACGCATAAACTAGGGTTTAAGCTTCCGTCACTCTAGCAACCCAGCATCTACTTATTACTTCCCAATGCCTTCCTCTAGGCCCAAATAATGGTGAAGTGTTATATAGTCGACGTTCACATAACACCACTAGAGGATAGACAACATACATCTCATCAAAATATCGAACGAATACCAAATTCACATGACTACTAATAGCGAGACTTCTCCCATGTCCTCAGGAACAAACGTAACTACTCACAAAGCATATTCATGTTCATAATCAGAGGGGTATTAATATGCATAAAGGATCTGAACATATGATCTTCCACCGAATAAACCAACTAGCATCAACTACAAGGAGTAATCAACACTACTAGCAACCTACAGGTACCAATCCCGGACTTAGAGACAAGAATTGGATACAAGAGATGAACTAGGGTTTGAGAGGAGATGGTGCTGGTGAAGTTGTTGATGGAGATTGCCCTCTCCCGATGAGAGGAGCGTTGGTGATGACGATGGCGATGACTTCCCCCACCCGGAGGGAAGTGTCCCCGGCAGAACAGCTCTGCCGGAGCCCTAGATTGGTTCCGACAAGGTTCCGCCTTGTGGCGGCGGAGTCTCGTCCCGAAAGCTTGCTTATGATTTTTCTTCGGACGAAAGACTTCTTATACCAGAATATGGGCATCGGAGAGCCAACAGGGGGCCCACGAGGCAGGGGGCACGCCCCCACCCTCGTGGACAGGTGGAGGCCCCCCTAATGTAGATTCTTCTTCCAGTATTTTTTATTATTTCCAAAAATAACTTCCGTGGAGTTTCAGGACTTTTGGAGTTGTGCAAAAGTGGTCTCTAATATTTGCTCCTTTTCCAGCCCAGAATTCCAGCTGCCGGCATTCTCCCTCCTTATGTAAACCTTGTAAAATAAGAGAGAATAGGTATAAGTATTGTGACATAATGTGTAATAACAACCCATAATGCAATAAATATCGATATAAAAGCATGATGCAAAATTGACGTATCAACTCCCCGAAGCGTAGACCTCGCTTGTCCTCAAGTGGAAGCCGATAATGATAAATATGTCCACATGTTTAGAGGTAGAGGTGTCGATAAAATAAAATACGGACATGAGGGCATCATGATTATTCTCATAACAGCAACATATATGGATATTGACATATGATTTCTTATGCTCAAGTAATAATCTATTCACAATGCAAAGTATGAATCAAAAACTTCATTGAGAACTAACAAACTATAATCTCAGTCATTGAGGCAATTGCAATTTATCATAACATCAGAAAGAGTCTATGTCAGAGCTTTCTAGCAAGTCCACATACTCAACTATCATTTAGTCTTTCATAATTGCTAACACTCACGCAATACTTGTGGTTACGGAGTTTTAATCGGACACAGAGAAAGATAGGGGCTTATAGTTTTGCCTCCCAACCTTATACCTCAAGGGTAATGTCAACAATAATAATTCATGCTAACCCATATCCAATTATATATATATATATATATATATATATATATATATATATATATATATATATATATATATATATATATATATATATATATATATATATATATATATAGGATCTTTCCAACACCTGTGCTTGCCAAAGGATAAAATGTAAAAAGGAAAGGTGAAGATCACCATGACTCTTGCATAAGGTAGAAGATAATAGTAACAGATAGGCCCTTCGTAGAGGGAAGCAGAGGTTGCCATGCGCTTTCAAGGTTGGATGCACAAAATCTTAATGCGAAAGAATATCACTTTATATTGCCACTTGTGATATGAACCTTTATTATGCAGTCCGTCGCTTTTATTTCTTCCACATCACAAGATCGTATAAAGCTTATTTCCTCCGCACCAATCAATCATACATATTTAGAGAGCAATTTTTATTGCTTGCACCGATGACAACTTACTTGAAGGATCTTACTCAATCCATAGGTAGATATGGTGGACTCTCATGGCAAAACTGGTTTAAGGGTTTTGGAAGCACAAGTAGTATCTCTGCTTGCTGCAAAGAATTTGGCTAGCATGAGGGGGAAAGGCAAGCTCAACATGTTGGATGATCCATGACAATATACTTTATCTCATATATAAGAAAACATAACCCATTACATTGTCTTCCTTGTCCAACATCAACTCTTTAGCATGTCATATTTTAATGAGTGCTCCCAATCATAAAAGATGTCCAAGATAGTATATTTATATGTGAAACCTCTCTTTCTTTATTACTTCCTATTAATTGCAACGATGACCAAAACTATGTTTGTCAACTCTCAACAACTTTTAATCATCATACTATTTCTATGTGAAGTCATTACTCTCAATAAGATCAATATGATCTCTTTATTTCTTTTTATTCTTTTCTCTTTTCTTTTATTCACTCAAGATCATGGCAAAATAATCAAGCCCTTGACTCAACACTAATCCTTATTATATGGCTCACGGACTCGATTACATAGAGAGATCATAAAGAAAAACTCAAAACTAGATCATGCCAAAACTTTATTCTACTAGATCAAGATACTACTAAAAGGATCGAACTAAGAAAAACGCTAAAGATAGAAGTGTGATGGTGATATGATACCGGGGCATCTCCCCCAAGCTTGGCAGTTGCCAAGGGGAGTGCCCATACCCGTGTTATTATGTCTCCTTCTTCGGGGATGGTGATGTGATATTCTTGGCGATAATGCCCCTCAGGATACGATTCTCTTCCTCGAGCTTATTGAGTTGCTGCTTGAGATCCATTATCTCCTTACGAAGCTTCCCTGTAACTGCTAAAGCTCCTTGCACCCAAGGGTGTTGCATAGCTGTGGGAGAACAAGTGACACTCTTCTTCATATTTTCATAAGAAAGAAATCTAACATTGGAAGGGATAACTGAGTTTGGAATAGATGAGCTCTGTAGTTCCCCCATCGTAAATCCAGCCCAGAAGCGAGAAGTGACTTCTGGATCCTCCTCCATGGCATCTATCCTCATCAAATCAGCCTCCATCTCTTCCTCCGTTGCTGGCCCAAAGTGGTCAGCATCGCTGTTTGTCCTTGGTCTCGATGCTGGATGAGACACCCGGCTCTCCTCGACTGACTCTTGAGAAGACATCTTGCTCTAATCTGCAGCAGCAACAACTCAAAACAAGAACAGAAGACAATTGCGTGATACGGGAGTCAAAACCTTCGGGAGATTATATAATGATTTTTTACCGACCAAAATACGTATCGTGCAAGAAAACGGAGTCCGGAGAGCACACGAGGTGCCCACGAGGCAGGGGGGCGCGCCCAGAGGGGGCGTAGGGTGCGCCCTCCACCCTCGTGGGGGCCTCGTGTCCTTCCCGGACTGCTTCTTATTTTTCTATTTTTCCAAATATTCCAAAATGGAGAAAAATTGCCTTTAGAACTGTTTTGGAGTCGGTTTACTTACCGTACCACATACCTATTCCATTTCGGAGTATGAAATGTTCCGGAAAGTGTCCCTTATGTATTTCTCTGGGGTTACGGTTTCAATAACATTGGTTTCAACATTTATAGGATTACCTGAAATATAATGTTTAATTCTTTGACCGTTCACCACCTTCGGATTTGTGCCTTCGAAGTTGTTGATTTTTATGGCACCGGAACGATAGACCTCCTCGATAACGTAAGGACCTTCCCATTTAGAGAGAAGTTTCCCTGCAGAAAATCTTAAACGAGAGTTGTATAACAATACATAATCACCTACATTAAACTCACGTTTTTGTATCCTTTTTTCATGCCATCTTTTAACTTTTTCTTCAAACAATTTGGCATTCTCGTAAGCTTGGGATCTCCATTCATCAAGTGAGCTAATGTCAAATAACCTCTTCTCACCGGCAAGTTTGAAATCATAATTGAGCTCTTTAATAGCCCAATAAGCCTTATGTTCTAGTTCGAGAGGTAAGTGACATGCTTTTCCATAAACCATTTTATATGGAGACATACCCATAGGATTTTTATATGCAGTTCTATAAGCCCATAATGCATCATCAAGTTTCTTGGACCAATTCTTTCTACATCTATTAACAGTCTTTTGCAAAATTAATTTGAGCTCTCTGTTGCTCAATTCTACTTAGCCACTAGAATGTGGGTGATAAGGAGATGCAATTCTATGATTAACATCATATTTAGCAAGCATTTTTCAGAAAGCACCATGAATAAAATGTGAACCAGCATCAGTCATTAAATATCTAGGGACTCCAAACCTCGGAAAAATAACTTCTTTAAGAATTTTAATAGAGGTGTTATGATCAGCACTACTAGTTGGCATAGCTTCTACCCACTTAGTAACGTAATCAACAGCGACTAAAATATGTGTGTATCCATTAGAGGCAAGAAAAGGTCCCATGTAATCAAAGCCCCAAACATCAAATGGTTCAATAACAAGTGAATAATTCATAGGCATTTCTTGACGTCTACTAATATTACCAATTCTTTGACATTCATCACAAGATAAAACAAACTTACGGGCATCCTTGAAGAGAGTAGGCCAATAAAAACCGGATTGCAATACCTTATGTGCAATTCTGTCTCCAGCGTGGTGTCCTCCATAAGCCTCGGAGTGACACTTGCGTAGGATCTGTTCCTGTTCATGCTCAGGTACACAACGTCTAATAACGCCATCTACTCCTTCTTTATAAAGATGTGGGTCATCCCAAAAGTAATGTCTCAAATCATAGAAAAACTTTTACTTTTGTTGGTATGTGAAACTAGGTGGTATAAATTTAGCAACGATGTAATTAGCATAACCAACATACCATGGAGCAGTACGAGAAGTATTTATGACATTTAATTGCTCATCAGGAAAGCTATCATCAATAGGTAGTGGGTCATCAAGAACATTCTCTAACCTAGACAAGTTGTCTGCAACGGGGTTCCCAGCTCCCTTTCTATCAATAATATGCAAATCAAATTCTTGTAGCAAGAGAACCCATCTAATAAGTCTAGGTTTAGCATCTTTATTTTCCATAAGATATTTAATAGCAGCATGATCAGTGTGAATAGTTACTTTAGAATCAACAATATAAGGTCTGAACTTATCACAAGCAAATACAACTGCTAAGAATTCTTTTTCAGTAGTAGCATAATTTCTCTGAGCATTGTCTAGATTTTTACTAGCATATTGAATAACATTTAATTTCTTATCAACTCTTTGCCCTAGAACAGCACCTACAACATAATCACTAGCATCACACATAATTTCAAAGGGTAAATTCCAATCAGGTGACTGAACAATAGGTGCAGAGATCAATGCTTTCTTATGTATTTCAAATGCTTCTAGACAATCATCATCAAAGACAAATGGTATATCTTTTTGTAATAAATTAGTCAGAGGCCGAGAAATTTTGGAGAAGTCCTTAATGAACCTCCTATAAAAACAGGCATGACCAAGGAAACTTCTTATACCTTTGATGTCGTTGGGACATGGCATCTTTTCAATAGCATCAACCTTGGCTTTATCAACTTCAATACCTCTTTCAGAAACTTTATGCCCCAAGACAATACCTTCATTAACCATAAAGTGGCACTTTTCCCAATTCAAGACAAGATTAGTTTCTTCACATCTCTGCAAAACTCGATCAAGGTTGCTCAAGCAACCATCAAAAGAGGATCCATAGACGGAGAAGTCGTCCATGAAAACCTCACAAATCTTTTCACAAAAGTCAGTGCATATAGCCATCATGCATCTTTGAAAGGTAGCAGGTGCATTACATAAACCAAAAGGCATACGTCTGTAAGCAAACGTATTGAAAGGACAAGTGAAAGTGGTCTTTGATTGATCATCAGCTGACACATGTATTTGAGAGAAACCACAATAACCATCTAGAAAGCAAAAATGTGTATGTTTAGATAATATTTCTAGCATTTGATTGATAAAAGGTAAGGGGTAATGATCCTTTTTAGTAGCTTTATTTAGTTTGCGGAAATCAATTAGCATCCTATAACCTGTAATAATTCTTTGCGGAATCAATTCATCTTTATCATTAGGAACGACAGTAATACCTCCTTTCTTAGGAACACAATGGACATGACTTACCCACTGACTATCAGCAACGGGATAAATTATACCTGCCTCGAGGAGCTTTAGTATTTCCTTTCTTACCACTTCTTTCATCTTAGGATTCAGCCGTCGTTGATGATCACGAACTGGTTTGGCATCTTTCTCCAAATTTATTTTATGTTGACATAGAGTGGGACTAATTCCCTTAAGATCATCAAGAGTATATCCAATAGCAGCATGGTGCTTCTTCAAAGTTTTCAATAATATCTCTTTTTCATGCTCTGAAAGGTTAGCACTGATAATAACAGGATATATCTTTTTCTCATCAAGATAAGCATATTTAAGAGTATCAGGTAACGGTTTAAGCTCAAACACGGGATCACCCTTGGGTGGAGGAGGATCCCCTAGGATTTCAACATGCAAATTGTGTTTCAGGATATGTTCTTGTTTAAAGAATACTTCATCTATTTCCCTTCTTTCATTCATAAACATATCATTTTCATGGTCTAGCAAATATTGTTCTAAAGGATCACTAGGAGGTACGGCAATAGAAGCAAGACCAATAATTTCATCCTTACTAGGCAATTCTTCTTCACGGTGTTGTCTACGAAATTTAGAGAAATTAAACTCATGAGACATATCACCCAAACCTATAGTAACAACATCCTTTTCGCAGTCTATCATAGCATTAACCGTATTCAAGAAGGGTCTACAAAATATAATGGGACAAAAGCTATCTTATGGGGAACCAAGAACAAGAAAATCAGCAGGATATTTAGTTTTCCCACACAAGACTTCAACATCTCTAATAATTCCAATTGGCGATATAGTATCTCTATTGGCAAGTTTAATTGTGACATCAATTTATTCTAACTCAGTAGGTGCAATATCTGAAGGAAATATGCCCTAGAGGCAATAATAAAGTTATTATTTATTTCCTTATATCATGATAAATGTTTATTATTCATGCTAGAATTGTATTAACCGGAAACATAATACATGTGTGAATATATAGACAAACAGTATGTCACTAGTATGCCTCTACTTGACTAGCTTGTTAATCAAAGATGGTTATGTTTCCTAACCATGAACAAGGAGTTGTTATTTGATTAACAAGGTCACATCATTAGTTGAATGATCTGATTGACATGACCCATTCCGTTAGCTTAACAGTTGATCGTTTAGTATGTTAATGCTTTCTTCATGACCCATACATGTTCCTATAACTATGAGATTATGCAACTCCCGTTTACCGGAGGAACACTTTGGGTACTACCAAACGTCACAACGTAACTGGGTGATTATAAAGGAGTACTACAGGTGTCTCCAAAGGTAATTGTTGGGTTGGCGTATTTCGAGATTAGGTTTTGTCACTCCGATTGTCGGAGAGGTATCTCGAGCCTTCTCGGTAATGCACATCACTTAAGCCTTGCAAGCATTACAACTAATGAGTTAGTTGTGAGATGATGTATTACGGAACGAGTAAAGAGACTTACCGTAACGAGATTGAACTAGGTATTGGATACCGACGATCGAATCTCGGGTAAGTAACATACCGATGACAAAGGGAACAACGATGTCGTTATGCGGTTTGACCGATAAAGATCTTCGTAGAATATGTAGGAACCAATATGGGCATCCAGGTTCCGCTATTGGTTATTGACCGAGAATGGTTCTAGGTCATGTCTACATAGTTCTCGAACCCGTAGGGTCCGCACGCTTAACGCTTCGATGACAGTTCATTATGAGTTTATAAGTATTGATGCACGAAGTTTGTTCGAGTCCGGATGTGATCACGGACATGACGAGGAGTCTCGAAATGGTCGAGACATAAAGATTGATATATTGGAAGCCTATGTTTGGACTTGAATGGTTCCGAGTGAAAACAGGATGTTACCGGAACACCGGGGTTACGAAACCCCGGGGTATATGGGCCTTCATGGGCCTCAAGGAGAAGGAGAAGGGCCGGCCAGGTGGGCTGCGCGCCCCTCCCCTTCCAGTCCGAATAGGACAGGAGAGGGGGCGGCGCCCTTCCTCTTTCCCTCCCCAATCCTACTCCAACTAGGAGAGGGGGAGTCCTACTCCCGGTGGGAGTAGGACTCCTCCTTGCGCGCCCCTTGGGCGGCCACCTCCCCTTGCCTCCTTTATATACGGGGCAGGGGGCACCCCATGACACACAAGTTGATCTACGGATCTTTCCTTAGCCGTGTGCGGTGCCCCTTCCACCATATTCCACTTCGGTCATATCGTCATGAGCTTAGGCGAAGCCCCGCGCCGAGAAGTCATATCGTCGCGGAGCTTAGGCGAAGCCCCGCGTCGGTGGAGCATCAACATCGTCACCACGCCGTCGGTTGACGGAACTCATCCCGACACTTTGCTGGATCGGAGTCCGGGATCGCCATCGAGCTGAACGTGTGCAGAACTCGGAGGTGCCGACGCTCGGTGCTTGGATCGGTCGGATCGTGAAGACGCACGACTACATCAACAGCGTTGTTATAACGCTTCGCTTTCGGTCTCACGAGGGTACGTGAACGGACACTCTCCCTCTCGTTGCTATGCCATCACCATGGTCTTGCGTGATCGTAGGAAATTTTTGAAATTACTACGTTCCCCAACAAAGATGGCATCCGAGCCTGGTTTTATGCGTTGATGTCATGTGCACGAGTAGAACACAAGTGAGTTGTGGACGATACAAGTCATACTGCCTACCAGCATGTCATACTTTGGTTCAGCGGTATTGTGAGATGAAGCGGCCGGACCGACATTACGCAGACGCTTACGCGAGACTGGTTTCACCGCCCGAGCACTCGTTGCTTAAAGGTGACCGCGGTGTCTGCTCTCTCACTTTAGTTGAATCGAGTATGGCTACGCCCGGTCCTTGAGAAGGTTAAAACGGAGTCTATTTGACGAAGTATCGTTGTGGTTTTGATGCGAGGTAAGAACGGTTCTTGCTCAGCCCGTAGCAGCCACGTAAAACTTGCAACAACAAAGTAGAGGACGCCTAACTTGTTTTTGCAGGGCATGTTGTGATGTGATATGGTCAAGACGTGATGCTATATTTTATTGTATGAGATGATCATGTTTTGTAACCGAGTTATCGCAATCGGCAGGAGCCATATGGTTGTCGCTTTATTGTATGAAATGCAACGCCATGTAATTGCTTTACTTTATCACTAAGGAGTAGCGATAGTCGAGAAGCAATAGTTGGCGAGACGACAACGATGCTACGATGGAGATCAAGGTGTCGCGCGGTGACGATGGTGATCATGACGTTGCTTGGCGATGGAGATCACAAGCACAAGATGATGATGACCATATCATATCACTTATATTGATTGCATGTGATGTTTATCCTTTATGCATCTTATCTTGCTTTGATTGACGGTAGCATTATAAGATGATCTCTCACTAAAATTATCAAGAAGTTTTCTCCCCGAGTATGCACGCTGCGAAAGTTCTTCGTGCTGAGACACCACGTGATGATCGGGTGTGATAGGCTCTACGCTCAAATACAACGGTGCAAAACAGTTGCACACGCGAATACTCAGGTTAAACTTGACGAGCCTAGCATATAACAGATATGGCCTCGGAACACGGAGACCGAAAGGTCGAGCGTGAATCATATAGTAGATATGATCAACATAGTGATGTTCACCATTGAAACTACTCCATCTCACGTGATGATCGGACATGGTTTAGTTGATTTGGATCACGTAATCACTTAAGATGACTAGAGAGATGTCAGTCTAAGTGGGAGTTCTTAAGTAATATGATTAATTGAACTTTAATTTATCATGAACTTAGTCCTGGTAGTATTTTGCAGATTATGTTGTAGATCAATAGCTCGCGTTGTTGCTTCCCTATGTTTTCATATGTGTTCCTAGAGAAAATTGTATTGAAAATGTTAGTAGCAATGATGCGGATTGGATCCGTGATCCGAGGTTTATCCTCATTGCTGCACAGAAGAATTATGTCCTTAATGCACCGCTAGGTGACAGACCTATTGCAGGAGCAGATGCATACGTTATGAACGTTTGGCTAGCTCAATATGATGACTACTTGATAGTTTAGTGCACCATGCTTAACGGCTTAGAATCGGGACTTCAAAGACGTTTTGAACGTCATGGACCATATGAGATGTTCCAGGAGTTGAAGTTAATATTTCAAGCAAATACCCGAGTTGAGAGATATGAAGTCTCCAACAAGTTCTATAGCTAAAAGATGGAGGAGAATCGCTCAAACTAGTGAGCATGTGCTCAGATTGTCTGGGTACTTCAATCGCTTGAATCAAGTGGGAGTTAATCTTCCAGATAAGATAGCGATTGACAGAATTCTCTAGTCACCATCACTAAGTTACTAGAACTTCGTGATGAACTATAGTATGCAAGGGATGACGACAAAGATTCCCGAGCTCTTCGTGATGTTGAAAATCGACGAAGGTAGAAATCAAGAAAGAGCATCAAGTGTTGATGATTGACAAGACCACTAGTTTCAAGAAAAGGGAAAGAAAGGGAACTTCAAGTAGAAAGACAAGTAAGTTGTCACTCTTGCGAAGAAGCCCAAAGCTGGACCATAGCCTGAAACTGAGTGTTTACACTGCAAAGGAAATGGTCACTGGAAGCAGAAATGCCCTGAATATTTGGTGGATAAGAAGGATGGCAAAGTGAACAAGAGTATATTTGATATACAGATTATTGATGTGTGCATTACTAGTGTTTATAGTAGCCCCTGAGTATTTGATACTTGTTCGGTTGCTAAGATTAGTAACTCGAAACTGGAGTTACAGAATAAACAGAGACTAGTTGAAGGGAAAGTGACGATGAGTGTTGGAAGTAGTTCCAAGATTGATATGATCATCATCGCACACTCCCTATATTTTCGGGATTAGTGTTAAACCTAAATAAATGTTATTTGGTGTTTGCGTTGAGCATGAATATGATTTGATCATGTTTATTGCAATACGGTTATTCATTTAAGTAAGAGAATAAATTGTTGTTCTGTTTACATGAATAAAACCTTATATGGTTACACACCCAATGAAAATGGTTCGTTGGATCTCGATCGTATGATACACATATTCATAATATTGAAACCAAAAGATGCAAAGTTAATAATGATAGTGCAACTTATTTGTGGCACTGCCGTTTAGGTCATATTGGTGTAAAGCGCATGAAGAAACTCCATGCTGATGGATTTTTGGAATCACTTGATTATGAATCACTTGGTACTTGCGAACCGTGCCTTTTGGGCAAGATGACTAAAACTCCGTTCTCCGGAACAATGGAACAAGCTATTGACTTATTGGAAATAATACATACCGATGTATGCGATCCAATGAGTGTTGATGCTCGTGGCAAGTATTGTTATTTTCTGACCTTCACAGATGATTTGAGCAGATATGGGTATATCTACTTGATGAAACATAAGTCTGAAATAATTGAAAAGTTCAAAGAATTTCAGAGTGAAGTGGAAAATCATCGTAACAAGAAAATAAAGTTTCTGCGATCTGATCGTGGAGATAAATATTTGAGTTACGAGTTTGGTCTTCATTTGAAACAATGTGAAATAGTTTCGCAACTCACGCCACCTGGAACACCACAGCATAATGGTGTGTCCGAACGTCAGAATCAAGCACTTTATTGGATATGGTGTGATCTATGATGTATCTTACCGATTTACCACTATCGCTTTGGGGTTATGCATTAGAGACAGCTGCATTCACGTTTAATAGGGCACCATCTAAATCCGCTGAGATGACACCGTATGAACTATGGTTTAACAAGAAACCTAAGCTGTCGTTTCTTAAAAGTTTGGAGTTGTGATGCTTATGTGAAAAGTTTTCACCGATAAAGCTCGAACCCAAATCGAGAAGTGCGTCTTCATAGATTACCCAAAAGAAAATGTTGGGTACACCTTCTATCACAGATCCGAAGGCAAGTTTTTCGTTGTTAAGATGGATCCTTTCTAGAGAAGAAGTTTCTCTCGAAAGAAGTGAGTGGGAGGAAAGTAAAGAGCTTGATAAGGTAATTTGTACCTTCTCCCGAATTGGAAAGTAGTTCATCACGAAATCAGTTCCGTGATTACTACACCAATTAGTGAGGAAGTTAATGATGATGATCATGAAACTTCAGATCAAGTTACTACCAAACCTCGAGGTCTTCCAGTAAGATCCGCACTGAGTGGTGCGGTAATCATATTCGGAAGTCATGTTACTAGAACATGATGAAACCTACGAACTATGAGGAAGCGATGATGAGCCCAGATTCGCGAAATGGCTTGAGACCATGAAATCTGAGATAGGATCCATGTATGAGAACAAAGTATGGACTTTGATTGACTTGCTCGATGATCAGCAAGCCATGTAGATAAATGGATTTTCAAGAGGAAGACAGATGTTGATAGTAGTGTTACTATCTACAAAGCTCGACTTGTCGCAAAAAGGTTTTTGACAAGTTCAAGGTGTTGACTACAGTGAGATTTTCTCAATCTGTAGCGATGCTTAAGTCTGTCCGAATCATGTTAGCAATTGCCACATTTTATGAAATCTGGCAAATGGATGTCAAAACTACATTCTTTAATGGATTTATTAAAGAAGAGTTGTATATGATGCAACCAGAAGGTTTTGTCAATCCTAAAGGAGCTAACAAAATGTGCAAGCTCCAGCGATCCATCTATGGACTGGTGCAAGCATCTCAGAGTTGGAATATATGCTTGATGACCTGATCAAAGCATATGGTTTTATACAGACTTTTGGAGAAGCCTGTATTTACAAGAAAGTGAGTGGGAGCACTACAGCATTTCTGATAAGTATATGTGAATGACATATTGTTGATCGGAAATAATGTAGAATTATTCTGCAAAGCATAAAGGAGTATTTGAAACGAGTTTTTCAAAGAAAGACCTCGGTGAAGCTGCTTACATATTGAGCATCAAGATCTATAGAGATAGATCAAGACGCTTGATAAGTTTTTTCAATGAATACATACCTTGACAAGATTTTGAAGTAGTTCAAAATGGAACAGTCAAAGAAAGAGTTCTTGCCTGTGTTACAAGGTGTGAGATTGAGTAAAGACTCAAAACCCGACCACGGCAGAAGATAGAAAGAGAATGAAAGTCATTCCCTATGCATCAGCCATAGGTTCTATAAAGTATGTCATGCTGTGTACCAGATCTATTGCATACCCTACCACTAAGTTTGGCAAGGGAGTGCAATAGTGATCTAGGAGTAGATCAATGGACAGCGGTCAAAATTGTCCTTAGTGGAATAAGGATATGTTTCTCGATTATGGAAGTGAAAGAAGGTTCATCGTAAAGGGTTACGTCGATACAAGTTTTAACACTGATCTAGATGACTCTGAGTCTCTATCTGGATACATATTGAAAGTGGGAGCAATTAGATAGAGTAGATCCGTGCAGAGCATTGTAGACATAGAAATTTGCAAAATACTTACGGCTCTGAGTGTGACAGACCCGTTGACTAAAATTATCTCACAAGCAAAACATGATCACACCTTAGTACTCTTTGGGTGTTAATCACATAGCGATGTGAACTAGATTACTGACTCTAGTTAACCCTTTGGGTGTTGGTCACATGTCGATGTGAACTATGGGTGTTAACCACATATAGATGTGAACTATTGATGTTAAATCACATGGCGATGTGAACTAGATTATTGACTCTAGTGCAAGTGGGAGATGAAGGAAATATGCCCTAGAGGCAATAATAAAGTTATTATTTATTTCCTTATATCATGATAAATGTTTATTATTCATGCTAGAATTGTATTAACCGAAACATAATACATGTGTGAATATATAGACAAACAGATGTCACTAGTATGCCTCTACTTGACTAGCTTGTTAATCAAAGATGGTTATGTTTCCTAACCATGAACAAGGAGTTGTTATTTGATTAACAAGGTCACATCATTAGTTGAATGATCTGATTGACATGACCCATTCCGTTAGCTTAACAGTTGATCGTTTAGTATGTTAATGCTTTCTTCATGACCCATACATGTTCCTATAACTATGAGATTATGCAACTCCCGTTTACCGGAGGAACACTTTGGTACTACCAAACGTCACAACGAATCGGGTGATTATAAAGGAGTACTACAGGTGTCTCCAAAGGTACTTGTTGGGTTGGCGATTTGAGATTAGGTTTTGTCACTCCGATTGTCGGAGAGGTATCTCGAGCCTTCTCGGTAATGCACATCACTTAAGCCTTGCAAGCATTACAACTAATGAGTTAGTTGTGAGATGATGTATTACGGAACGAGTAAAGAGACTTACGGTAACGAGATTGAACTAGGTATTGGATACCGACGATCGAATCTCGGGTAAGTAACATACCGATGACAAAGGAACAACGTATGTCGTTATGCGGTTTGACCGATAAAGATCTTCAGAGAATATGTAGGAACCAATATGGGCATCCAGGTTCCGCTATTGGTTATTGACCGAGAATGGTTCTAGGTCATGTCTACATAGTTCTCGAACCCGTAGGGTCCGCACGCTTAACGCTTCGATGACAGTTCATTATGAGTTTATAAGTATTGATGCACGAAGTTTGTTCGAGTCCCGGATGTGATCACGGACATGACGAGGCGATCGAAATGGTCGAGACATAAAGATTGATATATTGGAAGCCTATGTTTGACTTCGAATGGTTCCGAGTGAAACAGGATGTTACCGGAACACCGGGGTTACGGAACCCCGGGGTATATGGGCCTTCATGGGCCTCAAGGGAGAAGGAGAAGGGCCGGCCAGGTGGGCTGCGCGCCCCCCTCCCCTTCCAGTCCGAATAGGACAAGGAGAGGGGGGGCGGCGCCCCTTCCCTCTTTCCCCCTCCCCAATCCTACTCCAACTAGGAGAGGGGGAGTCCTACTCCCGGTGGGAGTAGGACTCCTCCTTGGTGCGCCTCCCCCTTGGGCCGGCCACCTCCCCCTTGCCTCCTTTATATACGGGGGCAGGGGGCACCCCATGACACACAAGTTGATCTACGGATCTTTCCTTAGCCGTGTGCGGTGCCCCCTTCCACCATATTCCACTTCGGTCATATCGTCATGAGCTTAGCGAAGCCCCGCGCCGGAGAAGTCATATCGTCATGAGCTTAGGCGAAGCCCTGCATCGGTGGAGCATCAACATCGCCACCACGCCGTCAGGTCGACGGAACTCATCCCGACACTTTGCTGGATCGGAGTCCGGGATCGCCATCGAGCTGAACGTGTGCAGAACTCGGAGGTGCCGACGCTCGGTGCTTGGATCGGTCGGATCATGAAGACGCGTCGACTACATCAACCGCGTTGTTATAACGCTTCCGCTTTCGGTCTACGAGGGTACGTGGACGGACACTCTCCCCTCTCGTTGCTATGCCATCACCATGGTCTTGCGTGATCGTAGGAATTTTTTTGAAATTACTACGTTCCCCAACAATATCATGCATAATTTCTTTGTATAAGTCATGAGGTATAGCACTAGCACTGGCACCCATGTCACATAAGCCATGATAACAATGATCTCCTATTTTAACAGAAATAACAGGCATGCCTACCACAGGTCTATGTTTATCTTTAGCACAAGGTTTGACAATTCTAGCAGTTTCATCATGGAAATGAATAACATGCCCATCGATATTATCAGACAAGAGATCTTTAACAATAGAAATATTAGGTTCAACTTTAACTTGCTCAGGAGGTGTATAAGTTCTAATATTGCTTTTACGAACCACAATTGAAGCTTTAGTGTGATACTTTATCCTAACAGAAAAAGGTGGTTTTTCAACATAAGCAGTAGGAACAATAGGATCATTATAAGTGATAGTATTTTCTTCAACTTTAATAGGTGCAACTACTTTTACTTCTATGGGAGGATGATATTTAAACCACTTCTCCTTAGGGAGATCAATATAAGCAGCAAAAGATTCACAGAAAGAAGCTACCGTCTCAGAGTCAAGTCCATATTTAGTGCTAAACTTACGGAAAACATCGGTATCCATAAAAAATTTAACACAATCAAACTTAGGTGTCATATCTGACTGCGATCACGATGAACAAGATGCATAGGATAAAACTTCTGATGAAATTCCAATTTCAATCGTTTGTAGTTCCATGACCCCGTATCATCACATAGCCTATACCATGTCAATGCAACTCCCTTCAAAGATAAAAGGGAAGACCTTCTTCTTAATAACATCATCGGGTATGCCTGCAAGCTTAAATAATCCACAAACTTCATCCACATATATTAGGTGCTCATTAGGATGCATTGTTCCATCTCCTGCAAAAGGATTAGCTAGCAGTTTTTCCAACATACCCGAAGGAATTTCAAAGTAAACATTTTCATTTTCAGTAGGTTCAGTAGGTTGAGGGGCAACTCTTTGCTCTACTAGTCGGGGTGAAGATACCCCGAACAAGCCCCTCAGATGATTACTTTCCATAGTAACAAATGACAGTAAATTTCAGCACACTATATAAATTTTTCCTTATCAAATTCCACCTACCAAAGGCGCTTCACTCCCCGGCAACGGCGCCAGAAAAGAGTCTTGATGACCCACAAGTATAGGCGATCTATCGTAGTCCTTTCGATAAGTAAGAGTGTCGAACCCAACGAGGAGCAGAAGGAAATGCACTACAAAAAAATACACTTCCGTGATGATACATGTTTGTCACAGTAGGTCACGTTTTCTGTCATGCATGTACATCCATGACAAATTTATGACAGAATCAAGATAGTCATACCTGTGCTGTCGTAGAAGTGTTCCATGACATTACCAAAATTATCATCACGGAAGTGTCCACTTCCATGACGATAAATCGCTCGTCACAGAAGTGCTTTCGTCAAGGGTGACCGACACGTGGCATCCATCGTAACGGAACGCCGTTAAGCTATTGGGTCGGGTTTTGGATCCGATAACCCGTTAACAGCCCCGACCAATGGGGATTTTCCATGTGTAAAATCATCATTGGCTGGAGGAAACACGTGTCGGCTCATCATTGGGATATATGTCATCCACTCACTGGACAGAAGGCGCCTATGATACGTCAACACGTGGCACGACCCAATAGTGGCCCATTCCTGTGAAAAGGCCGACCTGTTTGACTTGGTCAAAAGCTGGCGGGCCGGCCCATGGAAAGCCTGTTAACGGCCTGTGAGCATATAGCCCATTTACAGCCTGCTAACCCAAGGCCCATTACGCCCTATGCGAATTAGGCCCAGTAGCGTCATCTGGGCCATCCAATATGATTCCAGCCCATTTTCACTTCTGGCCCATGTATGGCCCATGACATCTTTCGGCCCATATGAGGCCCTTTGTAACTCTTGGCCCATTAGCGGCCCGTGCTGAAACTCGCCCCTAATGAACAGTGTATTACTTTACACCCATTAACGGCCCGCGGTGAAACTGGCCCGTAATGAACAGTGTAACACTTTATACCCATTAACGGGCCGTTATTCCGTTGGGCCGTTTCCAGCCCAAGTTAACTTTCGGCCTTCTGAGGGCCCATTTATTCTTGGGCTCATTTGCAGCATTCGGTTACTTATGGCCCACATCGTCATTTTCGCTTAGGGCCAAATTCAGCCCGTCGTTATAGTCGGCCCGTTTGTGGTCCATTAGTCTGTTGGGCCATTTTCATAGCATCACCAAATACGGCCCATTAACGGCCCGTTATGGTCAGTCCATAAAACGTACGATTTCCATTATAGGCCCGTCTATGGCCCATTAAAGGCCCGTACAAGACCCATAAATGAGTCGACGGCCCATGATCCTACGAGATGTAGAAGGCCCATGGATCCTACGAGACGTAGAAGGCCCATGGATCCTACAAGACGTAGAAGGCCCATGGATCCTACGAGATGTAGAAGGCCCATGGATCCTACGAGACATAGAAGGCCCATGGATCCGACGGCCCGTGAAGGGCCATGGTCGGGCGAGTTGGCCCCCGTTTGAACGATATAGCATATTCAAAGAATTATCCTACTCAATACTATCACCTCTAAAAAGCACACACTATACAACAAAGAGATCAAGGCATAGAAAGGTAGAATAATCCTACACTACACAATAAACAAATTACAGCCGATTATACCCACTGAGCATTATGGTTCGGCACAGGTGATAATAAAGCATACACAAACATCAAATTACATACACTGGGCAAATACAGCTCATACATCATGGACGCGCATCAACTTAACTCCATTTGAACTATAATCTCTTCAGAAAATAGGATTGGCCGGATTCAGATAGCACAAATTTCAGTCTGCAAAATCTCCAATTCCTTCATGGTTACCTCGGTGCCTTGTTTCATTTTTTTGATTCCTGCATCTAATACCTGCATGTCCAGTCTCAACTTGTTGATTATACGTTGACAATCATGTACACGTTGTCTTGCCACCTCTAGTTGATGCTCGAGAACATCAGCACATTCCAATTCCAATCCATATACATTCAGTAACGGCCATGCCGCACTGCTCGTAGATTTTTGTGTTGATGTCACTTCATCCTGAAATGTTTCTGTAAGTACACATGACTAGGGCAAAAATATAGTTACAACAGTGAAGCGAACAAGGCACTATTTTGTACTACATGGCAAAACAGGACTAACAATAATGTTACACGTCACTTTCACACAAAAAATGTTACACGTCATGAAGCAAAAGAAGGTGATATTTTAAAAATTATAGAAAAGATAGTCTGTGCAACCTGCATATAGAAATCCCTCTTAGCTCACTAGAGGAGCATGATGTTGGGGCCCAATCGAAAACACAGACAAGTTACAAATTTAGACAGCACGTTGTGTATAAGTAAGCAAGCAGTTGGCCATTCTATACCTCAATTAAAGTCTTACGGAGCATAATGAACAGCAGAGGGTTTCATACAAACATACTACAACAGGCAAAACTATGCAATCATTAGCGTAGTGTAAACTAGATTGTGAGCCTCATGCAATAATAGTTGGTTAATAGACTTCAAAGCTTCAGGCACACTTCGGCAGAGTAATTAAATGGTAAGGCCTTTAATTATGTCAACTAATAGTGATACAAGTGCCGAGCATCAGGCATGATTATTTGGGCATCTCATTAACTGAGGACAAATAAAACAATTGAAAAGAGAAAATTAACTATGCCTGAAACAAACAAGGAATTGAACTGTTGAGTTGCATACAGTGACTTACCTTAGCAGGTTGAAGAGGCTCAGCGCAGCTCCTACTTCTCTTGCAAGGATCCTTCCTAACATCTTGTACTTGGAAATCCTCAATATTATCTTCATTGCACCCTCTCTGCAAGGTGACACAAACTAGTTACTCGTCTCCTTGGCAGATAAATATGCATACTTTCCAGTCTGTGAACACAAAGGATGAGATTATAACAAAACAACACCACATAATGAAACATGCCGCATCTCTTGCACTTGCACACAATGAAATGAGAATTTACTATGTCGCAGACTATGTAAAAACTAGGCATACCTTGAACTGGATCTCCGTGTACTCTTGGAGAGCCCTCTGTAGTGTACTGACCAAACCTTTATGTCACCTATGAGTTAGACAAGGCCCCACTATAGCAGCCCTTAGTGTTTAAATCGTTGACAAGCTCTGTTAGAGTGTTAGGTCAAGAACAACAAGTAATCAAAGCAAACAGTCCTGGTATGGCTGGCTGATGCAAACAAGCAATTGAACAGATGTGTGAGAAAATCTTACATATCAAGAAAAGAAGCAAAGAAGGAGGCTTAAAGACCACCACTTGACTGACCAGATTTAAGGGGCATTTAAACATCATGTGCAACGTATGAACTAACATAAACATTGCATATTCCAGATTCTACAATGGAATGCACATGTATTAGGTTATGCCATGTATGATGATGCCTAAATGTACAGATAGCAGGCATGAGTGATTCATCATTGCACGCACAATTGAATTGCAGGTTAAGGGCCAGTTCGATTCCGCCTTTTCAGGGCATATTGTCAAAATAAGCCATAAAAGATGTAAAGAAGTCATTTTTGAGTTATGGGCTTGGGCTTAACTAATTTCGCTTTGGAGGGGGGTGTTTCGGGTAGATCCTCACTAAAAATTGAAGGGAAGGGGAATAGTGAAATGAGTCTGTTGTCTGCCTAATATTACACTCAAAATGCAACTGCTGACGCCCGTGTCACACCTGACCCTCAAGTAAAAACAAACACGCAAGCATTCATTGCCCTGCCTGCTTGCATCTCCTCTCCCCTTTCCGTCTACCTCGATCCCCTGCCTGCAGCACTAGGGTTCCTCCAGCGAGCCGTCGCCACTGGTCCCATCTGGCCCGGTCCTCGATGATGCTATGTCCAGCTAGGCTACATGGCCGGCAGGTAGGGGCAAATCTCCCTGGCTGCACCTCCCTCTGGCGCCGCCCCTCATTCTCATGGTCTCCAGCAGCTGCTCCATTGTGGTTCGTCCAACGACTACTCCTCGTGGCGCTGCACAACCACGGCTGATGCCACATCTGCGCGAAGGCACCTTATTCCCCCTTCCCTTCTCCCAGGCCATGGCCTTGAGGTGCTGTTGAAGGATGAGCTCATCCAACAAGGTGAGGATCTCCTCTGACTTTTTGCCAAATTTTCATTCTGATCCGCTATACGATGAATTGCTATGAGCTGCTTCTGCTGCTGCTATCTGATGCATTGCTATGAGCTGCTCCTGCTGCTGCTATATGATGAATTGCTATGAGCTGCTGCTGCTGCATGATGAGTTGCTATGAGTTGCTGCTGTTGCTATATGATGAATTGCTATGAGCTGCTGCTGCTGCTATATGATGAGTTGCTACAAGCTGCTCCTGCTGCTGCTATATGATGAATTGCTATGAGCTGCTGCTATATGATGAATTGCTATGAGCTGTTCTTGCTGCTGCTATATGATGAATTGCTATGAGCTGCTGCTGGTATATGATGAATTGCAGACTGCTGCTGCTGTATGATGAGTTGCTATGAGCTGTTGCTGCTGATATATGATGCTTTCAGGTGGTGCTGCTATATGATAATAACCAGCCACTTGGACCATCGAATTTCAATAAATAATTGTTCTTCATTTAAATGTGGGTCATGCGTTCTTCGTTTAAATTAGGCAATGGGATCTCTATGGAAAACATTGACCAAAGTAGATTGTGCCAAGTAGATGGTATCTTTGTATTTGCATTTTGAGCAAATAGTGATGGTCTGTTTTCCTATCATATTAATTACTGCACTGGGGTCAATTTGTGATGTTTGCAAGTCAAATTAATTTCCATATGGGCAGCAAAATGAAAAATATATAATGCAATCTAGACTTTCCACTGATCATACCAAATATAAGCTGAAAACGCAATGAAAAGAACTTGTTGGCTTATTACATGGAGCTTATATTCACAGGTGCTTATTTTCTTAGGATAACTCGTAATAATTGTCCCTAAAAAACTTGGCTAATAGAACTGGCATAAAAATAACATGTCATGATGATTGCAATGGAGGAGTGACGTACCATAGCACACTGTATAGGCTCACCGCTGCCTCTCCTTTTTTTGCGATGTTCCATGAAATTGCCACATACATCTTGTACTTTTTCATTGTGTAACCCTATCTGCAAGTTGACACGGCTAATTTCAGACATCTCTACATGATACTACATTGCATATCCCTTGCGCATATTTAAACCACTAATTAACGATTGTGTGCGTACCATAAACTAGCCATGACTCTGTATGCTGGACTAGCAGGCACTCTAAGGGAGCCTACTGTAGTGCAATGGAATTCCTACATGCCACCTACAATTTTGTGTAATGTACTGCCCCTGCCCCTGTTCCTAAATATATGTCTTTGTAGAGATTCCAGTATGGACCACATACAGATGTATATAGATGCATTTTCGAGTGTAGATTCACTCATTTTACTCCGTATGTAGCCTATAGTGGAATCTCTAGAAAGACTTATATTTAGGAACAGAGGTACGAGGTAGTATCATGTATGACATCTACATATCTAATTTAGTAATTTAGCAGCCAGTAGTAGAAATCATTGTCTGCACAAAGGGATTACTGGTCGAAAATCCTAGCAAAGCACGCAGCAGTGCGAGAACAATACAAGAGAGAGAGACGCGCTTACAAGATCATAGCAATGCCTCAGTCCAGGATCTTGGTTGGTCAAGCTGTTAGATTCAGAAGAAACATCCTCCTTGTAGTTTTTGCCAGCTGCATAACAGGTAACAGCGACCGTTAGTATATTTGAAGTACATCGGGCAGGTGATTGGGACGGTTTAAAGGGACAAGCACCTAGGCCGTGGCGGGTGCTTGGCATCTCTCCAGACGGTGGGAATCAGGTTAGAAATGTCGAGGGTGATGATGCTGCGCTGGCTGTCAGGGTCCGGTAAGGAGATCTAGAACCGTCGAGTTGAGTGTTTGTGGAGCGGCTCTGGTAGGGTGGACTACGGTGTGGGCGAAGCAGATCTGTGGCCGTGGACGAGGGCGTAGGTGAAGCTGCTCCGGTGGTTGGGTTAAGGATGGTGTCGATGACGCGGATCTGCGGCCGTGGACGGGCGCCGGCTGCCCGTGGTTGGGTTAAGGATGGTGTGGACGGCGCGGATCTGCGGCCGTGGATGGGGCGCCGGTTGCCCGGTGGTTGGGTTAAGGGTGGTGTCGACGATGCGGATCTGCGGCCGTGGGACGGGCGCCGGTTGCCCGTAGGTTGGATGAGGGTGCGAGGAAGCGGATCTGAGGCCATGGACTTGTGAGTTGGCAAAGCGGCCCTGGTAGGGTTGAGAATGGTATAGGAGAAGCTACTCCAGTAGGGTTGACGATGGTGTCGGTGAAGCGGCTCCGGTAGGGTTGAGGAAGGTGTCGGCGAAGCGGCTCCGGTAGGGTTGAGGAAGGTGTCGGTGAAGAGGATCAGAGGCCGTCGACGGGGGCGTCGGTGGGGCGGCTCCGGGGGGTGTGGACGAAGCGTCTCCGGTGGGGAGTACGAATGAGCCGTTGTAGATGCGCGGCGGTTGACGAGAGTACCGGTGAAGCAGATCCGGCGCTGTGGACAAGGCCGGCACTAAATGGGCTGTGGTACAGTGGTGGATGAGCAGTCTACTTGTTTCTACGGGAGGTGGGAGGGGTAGATGCGGCCGCAGAAGCAGATCCGGCGAGGTGGACGCCGCTGGCAGTGAATGGGCTATGGTACGCCGGTGGATGAGCAGTGTAGGGTTTCGAGAGGGGAGGGGACAAAGGGCGATGAAGTACGGACGGCATGATGTAAGATGCTCTGGTGCTGTGGAGTTAGTCATTTTTGCGGGAGGGGAGAGGAAATGGGGGTGCCGTGTAGTGGGGGGAATCGGAAGTTACCAAAGCAGCCCCAACCTATCATGTAGATGAGGGCGGTATTGTAACTGTTGGTCTCCGTGCACCATGGACAAAAGGGGGATTTTGCATGCTAAAGACTAAGGTGGCGGAAATTTTAGAAGGAGGCGGGAGATTTTGCCGCCCGCGGGATCGTTCGTATCCAATTTCCACTAATTTTGGACCATGCTAGCGGGAAGGTCATGCTAGACTGTGTACACTGGGCACGCGTCAGCAGTTAATAACTGGTGTGAAGTCCAACCCAGAAAAAAAGACAATAACTCAGGATGATGCGCCGATAACTTGGACGTTCACACGGGCGCGGCCAATCGTACGGGTGTAGTGGCGCATTCACAAAAAAGGGATCAAACGCTCAGCCTATGTTTTTCTCGTGTAAATAGATAATTTAGTGCCATTGGTTATTTACTTTAAACATAATGCATTGACGTGTTAGTGTAGAGGCGCACAAAAAGAAATGGATATTATAGTTAGCTACTTAAAAGTGTTACCTCATATGATTAAATAGCCTCCATTTCATAAATTATGCACCGCTGAATTCATATATGAATATTACATATATTACTTCAAAATATAAACTTAAATCATCCAAGACTAATGAATTTGAATGCAAGAGTAACAATGGTGCATGTACATGATAGCTACATTGGTTGTTTGAAGAAACATCACTATAACTTTGGCATGCACAACTGAAAAGGTTTATTTAAATAGAAAAAAATGTGATATGTGAGTGTCCAATCTTTATAGCGTTGAATCGATATTGTACCTTTGGCCACGATACGAAGTAGATATTGACTTATGTTCAAGCGATGCACGTCCACGATCGCTAGATAGTGATACGTGAATGAATTGTGCAATCTCTCTCACACGCATACATATCTCATTTCCCTGTGGGCATCGGAATTACACACGCGCACTTCATGTATTTCTCTCCCTCCGTCAGGGTTAAATTCATCTTTCTACCCCGTCCTACAAGTCTCTCACACAGAAACACACATGCTCCCTATGTCTAACACGCCCACTCCTTTAATTCTGCCCACCCACAACCACTAATGTCTCAAAGTATAATAATGTCTCTCACACATATGCTATCTACCTATCCCTTAATATAGATAGATATGTGTCACACAAACTCCTTCTCCCTACTAGCAAGATGCCCATGCGTTGCACGGAACATCAAGATGCATTTGTATGAGAAGTTTATCTTGTGGGAGAAAAGGATGAACTAGGGAATGCCTTATTTGCAAATGCGGAGAGGGGTGTGGGTATCTTTTTGCAAAATTGCCATATTTTCCTTCCTGTCAGTCGGATATAAATCGGATGGCCTATATTGCAGGATGGCAGGAACACCATCATCACCAACTCTGTTTTTTAGAAGAGTAGAGATATGTGAGTGTCACTGCCCCCCCCCCCACACCCACACTTCCCAACACCGAAGGAGTAGGGTGACACCTCGATCTTGATACTAATCTATCGACTGGCTTCTCTCTCAAACATACACACACACACTACCCGGCACCGAAGGAGTAGGGTGACACATCGATCTTGATACTAATCTATCGACTGGATTCTCTCTCAAACATACACACACACACACACACTACCCGGAACCGAAGGAGTAGGGTGGCACATCGATCTTGATAATAATCTATCTACTGCTCTTTCAAACACACACACACACACACACACACACACACTAGTTGTGCCTCTGTGCGTACCGTGCACACTCTCGATACGTCTTTCTCCCCCTCCCCCCCCCCCCAACAATGACAACAGAAGGGTGACAACTCGATCTGATCACAACTCGATCTGATCACAACTCGATCCATCTTTCTTCTTGCCTTCTGTAACCACCACTGCGATCGCATCATCGTGGCCTTAATTCTTATTGTGCTATTGCATTCTCGTTCCAGTCAATACCGACATGTGCGATCCCTTTGCTTAATTATATGCATCACTGTAACTAGTACTCCATCCGTCAATTTATAAGTTGTGCTTACCTTTTTCATCAACTTCGTGCAACGCGCGTGCATCTTGCTAGAAACACTAGAATATGTCTATATAATCTGTATGTGATAGTCCATTTGAAATCTCAAAAAAGACAAATATTTAGGTACGGGGGGAGTAATATATTAGGAGTATATCAAAACAATAGTGATTTCCTTTCAAGTTTGTGAACAAATACCACTATTCTACTACTTTGGATCCGTCGCAACGCACATGCACATTGCTAGTAAAAGGAAAAGGCCTGCCGCGTTCGCGTTGCACCCCCACACGCCCGGGAATCGGGAGTACAACACGGCCCGTCCGGCATGACACATAGCTTAGGGAAGGCGTGTTGCCTAGCATTTTCACTTTCATGTGGGACCGCCGTTGAGCAAACCGACACCCCACCCGTCGCCGGGTTGGAAAACAGAAACAAGGGGAAGATCTAGCTGTAGCACGGAAGCCAAGAAATTTTGTGTCAGACGGGGCTCGTTGATAGAGTAGGACCATTCCGTACTAGTACTACTCCTACTAGTACCAAGTTTGTACTCCTAATACTATATTACTAGTACTACCACTATACAACTAGTAGATACGTGCACGACACAACATTGTAGGAACAAAAAACGGGAAGATCTTGTTTTGGGTGATTTATCTTTTTTTCAATCAACGTAGTATGAATAATATGATGTGGGGGGCACCCATGAAGCTTATGTGGCTTGGTTGCATGGCTACGGAAGGTTAGAGAAAAATAAATAGATAATGTGTTTAGAGTGCATTCCACTAAATAGATATACTTTGGATCCATTGCAACGGACCAGCACATCTATATCTATACCCCCTATATAGTGTGTGAAAAACTTTGAAAGTTGGTCGTTGGATGAAGCCAATCCGACGGTACAAAGATGGCAAATCCGAGCACTACTGGCCGTTGGATATCATCCACCAGATTCTGCCACATGTATAATCTAGAAGACTCCACGGTTGAACTTAATTCATGACTAACTTTGCCACAACTAAGCTTAGGCAAAGTTATTAGTTCTTAAAAATGAGAGCCACAAGTTGGCAATCCTAAGGGAATCTTGCCACATTTTTTGTGTGTATGTCATGTGGGGCCTTAGTGTGGCTTGCCTAAGGTGTGGCTTGAACCAAACACTCACCTAAGTTAATCAAACTTGCCTAACCTTACATTCCACCAGATTTTGCCACATGTTAGAATCCAGAAAACTCCACATGTAGAAGCATAATGCACAAACCACCAGAATCTCATGCGTGCATTGCACGTGTACCTTACTAGTACTAGTTGGTAGTAGTAAGAAACAAATTCCAGTTTTGGCACGAGCTCCTACTGCGGGAGCACCACAAGGCCTGCTGGAGGAGTTACATTTCCCTCTCGGGCCCACGGGACCGAACTTTAGTGGCTTAGTGCCCGGCCTATGAGTCAATGACATGCGGACCTTAAATGCGGCTGGCCCACATGTCATTCTCATGGTGGTGGTGTGGTTCGCGACTCACTCGTTCGAGATGATCCGGCCGGTGGTGGCGTGGCCGTGGCGAGGGTGCCACAGCTGGGCGTAGGGGCGTTACGAGGCGTAGATGGCCACACCAGCGGGTACTACCTGTAGTACATAAGTACTCCAGCTGAGGATTGATGCCCGAGACGAAATGTGTCACAGCCGCTGGATGAAAATTCGATGGTGCGGGAGTATGGATCGGAGCACAGCAGCGGAGCAGGCAAACCGCGTCCAATCAGGTGCGTCTGTGGTAGAAAGTTGATGGTCGCCGCAGTTCAGCTGGCTCGCATGTCATGCACACAAAGGCAGAGGAGCGGTGGTGCCGAGAGGGATGAGGGGCGCGAACAATCCTACCATTCTGTCACTGACATGTGGGACCCATAAGCGTGGGTCCCACCTGTCAGCGAAGGAAAGGCAGGACAAGGCAGTGATAGCCACGTCAGAGGATCCATGTCCACATCGGGGGACGTCGTGCCGTGGGTTGGAGCGGTGTCGTGGGAATCGTGTGTGGGTGTGGCAGTGGTAGAAACAAGAAACGTGATGGTCGTCGTGGTTCAACTTCCATGGACAAGCTGTCATGTTTGCTGACACATGTATATCAAAACTAGAGTCTTTATATTTCAAGCACGTGAACAAGTATTATTCTACTAGTTTGGATCCATTGCAACGCACGGGCCAGCACATTGGTAGTAGTAGTGTCCATCTCTATCTCTAGAGGCCTTCCTCGCTCATCCTTTTCTCTCACAAGATAAACTACTCATACAAATGCATCTTGATGTTCCGTGGAACGCACGAGGATGTTTCCTTGGGGGTCTCTCCAGCGCGGCATGGCCGTAGTTGCAAGTTGACGCCCCTTGAGATGCCGACGTTGAGGGGCACTCGGATTTCCTCCGATGAGCAGGTAAGATGAGTTTGATCACGTAGTAAATGCATTATAAAGACTACTTCGTGTCCATTTCCTAATTCTCCCCTGCCCACTGTTTCACGGTGCTAGGCTCAAAAGTAGTGGAGATTGGTTTGCATATGTACGGGAGGGTACCAACATCAATTTGCACAACATTTACAATGGTGACACTGTTCCCGTAGAACCTTTGTCCAACATTGGGATCAGCCATGCAACTGGCCACCGCATGAATTGGTACGATGGAACCACGGTGAGATTGAATAAGATAGCACGAACCTTGCACATGGCGGTCAAAGGTGGACCATGCTGTCTGTGGCCAATTTGTTGCCGTACGAGTAGGAAGACGTTGTGCTCCTTTCTAACCGCATCTTCGCGGTGACAAACCAGGGGAGTTATTTTGTATGGGACACATCCTACGATATACTCCCTCTCTCCCAGTTTTTGTTTTGAATCTTTTCGTTTTTATAAGTTTCAAATTCAAATTTAGAGCTCCCCATCACATGTTGAGATTACAATGTCCATTAAATCGTTGTGTGCATGTATAGTAAAGAAACAAATCTCGAGTTTGGCACGAGTTCGTGCTGCGGGAGCACCACAAGCCCTGGCGCAGGAGTTACATTTCCCTCTCAGGGCCGTCGGGACTGAGCTTCAGCGCCTTACTACACCTACCTTTGAGTCAATAACATGTGGACCCGATAGGTGACTGGTCCACATGTAATGCTCCCGAAGGCAGAGGGGCAGTGGGGCCAAGAGGGGTGAGCCGCAGGTCGGGGACGTGTGGTTTCATGGGTTCGAGCGGCGTCGTGGGAATCGCGGGTGGCTGTGGTAGAAACTAGATGCTCACCGCATTTTAGGTGGCCCACATGTCATGCACGCAAAGGCAGAGGTGCAGTGCGGCCGAGAGGGGTAAGGCGCATGTCGGGGGGCGTGGTGCCATGGGTTGGAGAGGCGTCGTGGGAATCGCAAGATGAAACGTGATGGTCGCCGTAGTTGAACTTCCATGGACAAGCTGTCATGTCTACGGACACATGCACTTCTTCTTCTTCTTCTTCTTCTTCTTCTTCTTCTTCTTCTTCTTCTTCTTCTTCTTCTTCTTCTTCTTCTTCTTCTTCTTCTTCTTCTTCTTCTTCTTCTTCTTCTTCTTCTTCTTCTTCTTCTTCTTCTTCTTCTTCTTCTTCTTCTTCTTCTTCTTCTTCTTCTTCTTCTTCTTCTTCTTCTTCTTCTTCTTCTTCTTCTTCTTCTTCTTCTTCTTCTTCTTCTTCTTCTTCTTCTTCTTCGTCTTCTTCTTCTTCTTCTTCTTCTTCTTCTTCTTCTTCTTCTTCTTCTTCTTCTTCTCATTCTCTGTGGGAGACGGCTTCGCAACAGGCTCTTTGGACCTTGCAGCTATCTCGAAACTCACACGGGCATCGAGGGCAGCATATTTTATCCACTCGTACGTGCTATCTCTTGAGCACTGCGTTGGATTTCCCCGAAGAGGAGAGGATGATGCAGCAAAGTAGCGTAAGTATTTCCCTCAGTTTTTGAGAACCAAGGTGAGGTAGTCCTGGATTAGGGGGTGTCCGGATAACCGAACTATCACCGTTGGCCGGACTCCTGGACTATGAAGATACAAGATTTAAGACTTCGTCCCGTGTCCGGATGGGACTTTCCTTGGCATGGAAGGCAAGCTTGGCGATACGGATATGTAGATCTCCTACCATTGTAACCGACTCTATGTAACCCTAACCCTATCCGGTGTCTATATAAACCGGAGGGTTTTAGTCCGTAGGACAAACAACAATCATACCATAGGCTAGCTTCTAGGGTTTAGCCTCCTTGATCTCGTGGTAGATCCACTCTTGTACTACCCATATCATCAATATTAATCAAGCAGGAGTAGGGTTTTACCTCCATCGAGAGGGCCCGAACCTGGGTAAAAACATCGTGTACCTTGTCTCATGTTACCATCCGCCTAGACGCACAGTTCGGGACCCCCTACCCGATATCCGCCGGTTTTGACACCGACATTGGTGCTTTCATTGAGAGTTCCTCTGTGCCGTCATCCTTAGGCCCGATGGCTCCTTCGATCATCAACGACGACGCAGTCCAGGGTGAGACTTTTCCCCGGACAGAATCTCGTATTCGGCGGCTTCCCACTGCGGGCCAATTCACTTGGCCATCTGGAGCAGATCGAAAGCTACGCCCCTGGCCGTCAGGTCAGGTTTGGAAGTTTGAACTACACGGCTGACATCCGCGGAGACTTGATCTTCGACGGATTCGAGCCACAGCCAAGCGCGCCGCACTGTCTCGATGGGCACGATCTAGCTCATTGTCGAACAAGTGCCTCAAGGTCGCACCAGCGTCCGCTCCGACCCTTAGCTCGAGCCGACTACCGATCGAGGACGAGTGGTTGGACACCGCCTCGGGGCTACGATCTCTAGGGCGATTGAGCCGAACTCCATCCCTGTCCTTTGTGAAGACCGTGACTCCAAGGTGCGGACTCTCTCTCCGGACTCAACCTCTCATACCGCCAATCGAATCCGATTGGGCGCCGATTATGGAGTTCACTGCCGCGGACATCTTTCAGCACTCGCCCTTTGGCGACATCCTGAATTCACTAAAGCCTCTCTCTTTATCAGGAGAGCTGTTGGGGATATTACTAATGGGCGTAAACCGGCCTATCTGGGCCGGGTTAACTTCATCTGTAGTTCAACGGTGTAAAAGCCCAAGAGGCATAAAGTAAGGGCCCAAGGCCTGTAGTCGGTTTAGAACCTGTAGCCGTAAACCGGCCTGGTATGTAAACTTGTATTGTAAGTTAGGAATAGAGAGAGACCAACCCGGATACGAGTATGGACCGGAGATTGGGACTCTCATGATCCGACGGGCGTCACCCGTGTATATAAGGGGATGACCCGGAGCGGTTCAAGGACAGACAACAACAACTCGAGGCCTAGGTGAAGCTTATTTGCTCCGTAGTCATCGAGACCACATCAATTCCATCCCAACTCGACGTAGGCTTTTACCTTCATCGAAGGGGCCGAACTAGTATAACTCTTGTGTCTTTGCGTCCGCTTTAACCCCTTTAAGTTAACCCGTAGCGATGGCTCCACGACTAAGTCCTTTCATGAGGGTATATGCCGTGACAAAACCACGACAATTGGCGCCCACCGTGGGGCTATCGCACGATGGTTTGATGATCTTGGAGGGCAAGTTCGAAGGACTCGAAGGCTATGCTGTGGGCCGGATGACCAAGAGTCGTCGCGGCAAGCTCTATATCGACGATGCAGGCTGGGGCCCCGAGGCCGGCTCGATTGAGTACGGGTACCGGGTCCCCTTTGGTGGCATACACGTTTTCATCGGCAAGATCGGGGAGCCAGGGCCTGAGCCGGACATCTGCACCGACCTCGCCGAGACGGCTCAGCGGCGAGACCTGCCAGAGCTAAACCGCCAGAAGCGTGCCTTTGTGGGAGTCATCCACGGAGGAAGTTACGAGGGCGGATCAGAATCTAGTGGCGAAACCGTCGTCTACTCTGATGACGAGTCGTCGACCGGAGAAACTGAGTCTCTATATCAGCTACAAGATGGCCGGATTGGGGGCTGTTCCGATGGTGACAGTATTCCGGACCCCTCTGATTCGCCCAACCGGGTTGGAATATTCATGGCCGGTACACAAGCAGTGCTTCACTCTTCGACCGCAGCGGCGGTGATTGCCGGTTCAACAGCGGCGACGGCTGCCGGGGCAGGAGGCCCTGTGCGCCCGCCGGCTCAAGTTTTATCAGATCTATTCGATACGTTGGCTGCACTCATGGCAGAGGTTAACCCGGCGGATCAGGACGCCCATAACGCGGAGATTGCGAAGGTGAAGGAACAAATCACTCAGGCTAAAGCAGATCTAGCAGCTGCAGACGCCAGGATGACGGCAGAGCGGGCCGCTTTAGATGCACAGGCTTATAGGCTCATGCTGGATCAGAGCGCGTCGCATGAAGTCATGAAGAGGAAATACAGATCCCGTTTGCCTTCATCTCGAGGAAGAGACCTCTTCAACACCCAGGCAGGGAACTCGTAATCCGCCGGTGGTAAACCCGCGGAAGCACTCGACGGGCGGCGCGGTTCAGCCCCGCTTAATAGATCTACCTCGCCATAACACCGGTGCGCCTCAGGCTGTGCAGACACCTCCGGGTCACTACTCCAATCCGATGGATAACCTTGTTGCAGTTGCGGCACGGCTGGAGGCTATTCCAATTGAAGGCGATTCACCACAGGCAGTAGAGACGCGCCGGGTCAAGGAGCTCCTTAGGACAGCTTTGGTCCAACAGGAAGCATATTCGTATAGCCGCGACCGGATCCACTCTACCCCCCGCCCAAGCCGGAGCTATAGCAGGCACGTGGATGAACCGGCCGTATCAATTAATGCACGGCGTGGAGCGCCCCGTGGCAACAACCCGGCAGGTGGCGTCGATAACGCTCAGGAGGTGGTGGACCGGGCCCGAGCGTGCAGGGAGGCCGAGTTAGCAGCACAACATCAGGCTTATCCGCTTACGCCAGTTCGTCCGACCATCTCGGTTGAGCCTTGGGTTACCTCTAGTTCTTTGGGGGTGCCTTGCCTCGTCCCCGCTTTACACAATGTGCGCTTGCCCAAGGATTTCAAGGGTCCGCGCAAGGTGCCAAATTACACCGCCGATTTGGCTCCAGAAGCATGGATAGAAAGTTATGAGATGGCCATGGAGATGCTGGATGTGGATGAGGCCGCGTGTGCAAAGTACTTCACCATGATGCTCGAAGGCACGGCCCGTACTTGGTTGAAGAGCTTGCCACCCAATTCTATCAATTCATGGGCCCAGTTGCAGACCCGGTTTATCCAGAATTTCAAAGATACCTGTAAGCAGCCCATGTCCATGGTGGACTTGGCGGCTTGTGTCCAGGGTGAAGGGGAGTCAACAACCCATTGGGTACGCCGTGTTTCGGAAATCTTGCACTCGTCAGACCGGATCAACGCTGACTCTGCGATCTTAACCCTGGAGGGCAATTGCCGGTTTAAGCCTTTGAAGTTGAAGTTGGGGCGCATGAAGCGGTTTTGCAATGACATGGGCACTCTCATGGGCGCTTTAGTGAAGTATGCTGATTCTGATAGTACCAAGGATCCCGAGTCTGATGATGACGAGACAGGGAAGGGAAGGAAGAACAGCAACTCCAAGGGCCAGCAACATCACTCGGCAGTAACGGTGGCAAGCAAAGTTTAACGGCAACATGGACTTCAGTAGTTAACACCAACGCGCAGGACAAGGGCCAGCGGCGCAAGGGTAAACAGCCGAATCAAAGTGGAGCGCCTAATCCCAATCCGGACCGCTTGAACTATCTATTGAATCAACCCTGTCCGAAGCACGGGACGAAGGAGACGCCAGCAAACCACCTCTGGAAGGATTGCTACATTATGCAGGAGTTCAAAAGTTCTAATGCTTTCCGGTATGATCAAGGTTCTGGCGGCGGTTCAGGATCCGGGCCGGCTTACGGTGGAGGAAATTCCGGTTCAGGATTTAATGGTAATCCGAGCGGACATAACAATCAGAACAATCAGAGTAAACAAGGTGGTTACAACCAGCAGCAACAACAGTCGGGTTATCAGAGCAACCCAAAGCAGTTGAATAGTGGGCAGTACCATGTCTTCACCACCAGCTTAGACAAGCGAGACCGAAAGCTTCAGAAGCGGGCAGTCAACACTGTTAAACCGGCCGTGCCTCATTATCTACACTGGCCAGAGCAGCCCATTGTATGGAGTAGAGAGGATCATCCTCCCCGGGTTGACAATCCGGGTCAGCTAGCCCTGGTGGTGGCACCTCAGGTGGGAGGCTATAAGTTCACCAAGGTGCTTATGGATGGAGGGAGCAGCATCAACATCCTGTACTATGAGACCTTCCGTCGTATGGGGTTAACAGATAAGCATCTCAAACCGTCCAATACAGTGTTCCATGGTGTGGTACCTGGCAAGTCAGCATATCCGGTTGGTAAAATAGCTCTGAAAGTGGCCTTTGGAGATGAATATGACTCCAGATCGGAAACATTGACGTTTGAAGTGGTAAAAATCCAAAGTCCATATCACACCCTGTTTGGGCGGCCGGCTTATGCCAAGTTCATGGCACGGCCTTGTTATATCTATTTGCAGCTCAAGATGCCGGGTCACAAAGGGACAATAACGGTTCATGGGAGCCGCAAGATCGCTTTGGAATGTGAGGAAGGTGATGCGGCTTACGCAGAGTCGGTTTGTGACACCGAGGAGCTGAAGTATTATAAGGACAATGTTGATCCGGCGGACATGACTCCGTTGAAGAAGCCAACTACAGAGCATGATCCGGCCCTGAAATTCAAATCGGCAGCTGAGACTAAGCTTGTTGACTTCGTGCCTGGCGATTCGTCCAAGCAGTTCAACATCGTGCCAACTTGATCCGAATAGGAAAGCGCGCCATCGAGTTCATCCGTGAGAATCGGGACATTTTTGCATGGAAGCCTTCTGACATGCCAGGTGTACCGAGAGAACTTGCTGAGCACACTCTTAATGTTGATCCCAAGTACAAACCGGTGAAGCAGTTTCTCCGCCGGTTTAACGAAGAAAGGCGTAAGGCCATTGGAGAGGAGGTGGCTGTAACATCCCAAATTTTCAATTTGGCATGTTATACATAGGTCATCCATGCATATCATATTTATTTGCATTCTCGTTGCCATCCTCGAAAATCCTAAGCAACTCAAGGACCCTCGAGAGAGTTAGATTTTCGATTTTCATATTTGAATTTTATCAACTAATGAAAGTCGAGGATATTGATTTTATTATTTTTCTCCGGAAAAATATTTCATTTTAAATAAATAAATGAGGGAGATAATATGACTTCTCCAAAATAATTGAAATACCGAAGGAAAAATGTTAAAATCATTTTTGGGATTTTATTTCTACTTATTTGGAATTTTATTTGCCCTAGAAAAAAATTGCATGCTTTAAAAAGTTGCATTTTAGGGGCCAAGAAAAGTTCATCCAGTTCTAAATATTTTATTTAGACGGAGAAAACTTATTTAGGAATTTTTAGATTTTTATTTATTTTTCTAGGAATTTTTCTTTCGGCAGAATGTTTAAAAAAATGGACTCATCGCCGATCGGGCTAAAGGCCCAGTGAGCCAGCCTGCCCATGAGCGCCGCCCTCCTCATCACAGGCCAGGCAGGCGAGGCACGGACGCCGAGGGAGTCCGAGCCGACTCCACCCCGGCGACCCTTCCCAAGCCACCGCCCGCCCGCCCTTTAAATGCCGCCGCCCGCCTCCGCCACCACCCGCCACCACCCCCTCGCCGACCCGGGCCGGAGCCCCGAGCCCCGAGCCTGGAGCCCTAAGACGCCGGAGTCTCAGCCCGCCGCCGCCTCCTCCCGCGCCTCGCCGCCGCCCTCGCCGCCGCCGCCACCTCGACCCCGCCATTTCGACCGCTGAGCCGCCCGCCTCACGGACGCGCCTCCGGAGGTACCCGACCCGCCACGGTTTTTTTAAGAAAACCCTTCGGTTTTTTTTAAAAACCCTAGATCGTTTTTTTATATAGATCGGTTTATTTTCGTCGGTTTATTTAATTATCAAACGTTCGTTCGTCCGTTCGTTTTAACGAACGCGTTCATTGTTTAAGTTCTGTTAACGAACGTTCGTTCGTTTAGCAGTTCGTCGCTTTTTCTTTTATTCGATTATTCCGCGGTTATTCTGATCACGATTTCAGATCCAATTTTCAAATCTGTATATCTTTTCGCTCGTTTATCGGAATCAGGCGATTCAAGCGCCTGGAGTTTCATCTCGAAACCCTCTTTCCGAATAAACAACTCAAACCAGTTTTTATCATTGTAAAATTTGACTCTATTTCAGATTAGTAAACGGACTCTATTTCTTTCGCCGTTTGAGTTTCGTTGTTGCGTTTGGTTTGATTCTTTTTGCAAACCGGAGTTCTTAAGTTGAACTCTCCGGTCAACCTCTTTCAATTGAAGTTTCGTTTGTGCATCTTTGTTTGTTGCTTATGTATGTATTGTTTGCTTGCGATAGAATTCCCGGAGTGCGAAGCGTGTTACTACGAGTCTCTAGGATTCACGGATCGTCAGCAAGGCAAGTAACACTCGATCATATCTTTCCATACCCAGTTTTTATGCATTACTTTCAACCCTCAAACATTGCATGATTAGGATGTCATTAACTTGTGGGTTGGGAAGTAGATAATGAGGTAGGAACCTATTGCCCTGTTACTTACAAACCCTTGGGAGTTACTTCTACGTTATGCTTATATTGCCATGCTATGCTGGTAGACGTGGTTTGGGTTTGAGAGATATTCACGACAGATGTGAGATTATTAATTAATGGTTTACTTTAAGGTGGCAACTTAAATACACATCTGGGTGGATTGAGGGACCTGGGGAACCCAGTGTTGTCTTTTTTTTGGAAATCCCGGGGTACCCGTCTGATCTTCCTATGGACCGCCACCCACGCTCAAAGGGAACTGAGATTATTCATGCTAGAAACTTCCGTGTGCAGCCACAAGCTATTATGGGCTCTAGCATAGTTGAGTAAGTTACGTGAAGCTCTCGAAGAGGTAGGTCAGCAGGTAGTGGGTTTTATAGGTTTGGTATGATCTATCCGAGTAGAGAGTTAATGTTTCGAAAGATCGTGTCTCGGTCATCCGTCTCTCAAACACCATGCAGTGCGAGAAACCAACGGAGGCGATCGAGTCTTGTGGGGAAAAGTGCGCAAACCTCTGCAGAGTGTACAATCTAATCATGGTTAGCCGTGTCCCCGGTTATGGACAATTCTTTGTATCTAGTACTTGAGTATTCACATGTATCTCGTCACTCTAAACTAATATTGCTGGGTTGTTAATCACTTTAGTTGGGATTGAGTTGGGGTTATACCTTCTCAATGATGTTTCAACCACCATGATAGTTAAAGAAAAATTTATTCCTTTGTTGTAGGGAAAAATTGGCTTTTCGCCAAACTGTAAACATAGAGCTTTCCACCAGCCATATATGCATGTAGTATAGCTTATTCTTTCATTAATCTCTATGTGTTACGTTGCTAGCATATTCCATGTGCTGACCCGTTCTCGGGCTGCAACGTATTATGTTGCAGACTTTTCAGACGAGGAGTAAGGATTGTAGGTCGTTGCCGTGCAGCTCAGTTATGCCGTTGGAGTTGATGGACTCACTTTATCTTCCAAGCCTTCCGCTGTTATCGTATTAGATGGCCTTAAGCCATATTATTGTAATAAGTTCTCTTTTGAGACATTCGATGTAATAAGTGTGTGATTGCCACTCTGCTTATAAATCCTTCGAGTACTATGTGTGTCAGCATTACCGATCCAGGGATGACACAGAAGCACAGACACTTGACCCTCTGAGGTCGGGTTGCTACAAGATGGTATCAGAGCACACGCTGAGTGTAGGACACGACCACTAAGACAAAACCATATGTCACTCCTCTCTACTCATTTCTGACCTCTCTCCATTTTTCACCCTTTAGGATGACGGAGATGAAGTACAAGTTTGCCCAACCGGATGAAGACACACCTTTCGGACGCCACTTGAAGGAAGTCACTAGGTACCTGAATATTGGAATACCAAGCTTCACCGAGACGTACAACGCCACCCTACCAGAAGAAGAATGCTGGAAGATTCAAGCCCTAGTTCCCGGAAGGACGTTTGCACCAAGCACGGAGCCCATAGTATGTGTTTTCAATGCACCAACATGGAGTTTAGGAAAGAGTATGGCAGCTCACATTACCATGGGACGCATTGGAGAAGTCTACAACAAGGAGCTTAAAGACACCATATACCAAATATGTGGGCGCCGAGACGAGCAATGGGAAGTAATTAGCACCAAGAAGGATAGATCCATTGCAGCCTACATCCAGGAACTAAACCAGCACATTCGACGTCATGAGAACCAGATGTGCGCAGACATGCTGGATTTGAAGAAGGCTAAAACTAAGATCATCGAATTGGAGGAAGAACTCAAGTCTACACGCGATGGATATGAGGAAGAAATCAAGATACTACTGGAAAAGAACGACGACCTAGTCAAGAAGATTGGAGTCTTCATGGGAGGACCAGCACCCAAGGAAGAGGAGCAAGAAGAGGAAGAAGACCCCGCTTGTCCAGACAACTACATCATCATCGACGACACCGACTCAGATCCAAGTGATGATGACTACGAAGACGAAGCTGGAGCAGACATCATGGAGTCTTCCACCGATCAAAATTTCTAGATGACCACCAAATATTAGTAGTATTTTCCCCCATCTTATATTTACTAATTGGAGGCATCATACGAGGCTCCATGTTAATCCACATCATTAAAATTAACTGAAACGTTGATATATAAGATTGATCTATCTTAACCCCATGATTTATGTTACTCTAAAGGTGGAAAATCTACACGTAACACAGTCCAAATTATCTTATATTTACTAATTGGAGGCATCATACGAGGCTCCATGTTAATCCACATCATTAAAATTAACTGAACCGTTGATATATAAGATTGATCTATCTTAACCCCATGATTTATGTTACTCTAAAGGTGGAAAATCTACACGTAACACAGTCCAAATTAGACCTAACTAACACGTCTTTCTTTTAAAAAAAGTCCAAATATGATCTAACTTGCACGTCTTGCTATTTTTGTAGAAAATACATTAATCACACGTCATGCTCTATCCTACAGCCGCTTTTTGATGAGTAGCCGATGGGAAACACCCAATCTCTCAGACTCCTCCATCTCAACGCCTCACAATCCATAAGGACTCCAACGCCCCAATCTATATGGACGCCTCCCTTTCAACTCTAGGTCTGAAAACAACACGCCTCATGGCCGCTGTGTGCCTCCTTTTCTTCCATGTCCCCAAGAAGAAATTTGATCCGAGATAATATAGAGTCCCTCCTCCAGGCCGCCATGTCCCTCCTGTTCTTCCATGGCCCAAAGAGTATATTTGGTCGTGCCTCCTCTCCTCCTAGGTCCACATTGCCCAAGTGCTTCAGGATTTTTAGGTCTAATATCAGATGGTCCGCCAGCGAGCAACTCATCCTAGGATGATTCTATGCCATTGGTCGGCCAACTGACCTACCAGCGTGATGCAAAGTATGCACTGTGCAGAATTTTCATGCTCATTACGAATCAGTGCGAATCAAATGGACGTGCAGATATGCGTGTTGCTCGACATCTTTGATTGGGGAACATCATCTGTTACCCATGGGTGGCGACAACAAGCGTGGAGTTTTGTGAAATCATCTTCAGCATCAACCGCCAAAGAGAACCTCTATACGAACAGAACCCGTGGCCAGAATAAACATTACTAGGGAGTGACCTGGCATGGACCGATAGAATGATGGACAGAGATATAGCATGAAAGAAGAAGCAAGCTTCAAATGCATCGATGTTGAAACAGAGCAACTACGTCGTGGGCAGGACGCTTCTCATCTACCCATCAATTTATCCCATGTTCTTTACGTGCATTATGTCCGTACATATCTCAACCATCAGTCATGCATGATTTTGAAACTGAGCAACTCCATCGTGAACAGGTCGCCTTATCTAACCATCAATTTTCTCTCGATGTTCTTTACGTTCATTATCTTCATACACATATCTGAACCATCAGTCATGCATATGGAAAGATTTCTTCCTCCAATGTCTATCTAATTAATAATATATTACTAATAAAACATTTTCCTCTTAAGGTTTCCTTATTCTTAACGAAAAGGAGCCAGAAGTTTCAACGTGGAAAATAAGCAAAGAATTTTTCAGAAATTTTAATTGTGAAAGTCTCCTCTTTGAACTAAATATGCTGAAGCAGTCATGTGTATGCGCATGCAAAATAAAAATAATTTTCTGAAACATTCTTCAGTCAAGCCATTGCAAGTGAAACGTGGATAGTCAAAAGCTCACTAGGATGTACATTCACGCCAAATTAAAGTAGATGAATATGATATATTTTTATTCTAAGTTAACTATGTACACTATTCAAAAAAATGTTAACTATGTACACTAGATTACTACTACGTGCTTTAAGTACCAATGGTACAAACCTGAATAAAATAATACTTAAAGCACGCCCAATTAACTTAATTCATAATTCAGGTTTGCAAATAAAAATCCTTATGAATCTCAGTTCATATGTCCAATTAACATGTCATTCTCACACTCGATGATAATGAGATTCATAAGGATTTTTTTTTACCTATGTCTGTATAAAACCAGCATGTTGGCAAAAGGGTCATATCTGTACATGCCACAACATTTTATTCTAATTCTTCTTTGATTAATAAAATAATATGTTGTCATGATAAAAGGGTAAGATACTGCTTTTGTAAATACACATTGTTAGATTCTTGGGCGCTCATGTGCATTAGTCCTTTGCTTGGGAACTTTCAAAGAAAATGTCTGATATTGGAAGAACTACCAAAAGTATCAGTTCGGTTCAGCTTACCTAGCTTTACCTTCGATTTTGCATTGATTGGATGTTACATGGTTCCATATGTATGGTACGATATATGTAAATTAATTTGTCATCTGATTCGTGTATTATTGTAAGCTTTTTGGTAACATGTTAAGGTCGGCATGTCATCCAGATTTTGTTACATACAACATGTGAACTAAGTTTCCTGTCTTAGCTTTTACTAACACTATTTCTATATGTAATCTTTGCATTATCCAGGCGAATAGATCCCATGAAAAGCAAATGGTACCTAATAAGAGCTAACCAGTCTAAAGCCTCACCATGGCAGTGCTCTTAATGGTATTATCCACATGTGCATTAGATCTCTTGCTATTATTCTATGAAACTTCCCATTTCACACCTTTCTGTATGAAGATAGACATTTGAGTAATTTATTTCTTCTTACTTATTTTTATTTTACTGTGTATATGTACATGTAAATATGTTGGACTGTTTATGTCCTAATCTAATTAGTTTCTTTATGATGTTCATCCATAGCCAATAATTTTATTGGCTCGCACCCTTCAAGTTAAAGAGACACAAAATTACTATTCTTTGATGTTTTCAATATACAATAACCATGCACGATTCCATGCATTCCTCTCAGGAATAATTACCAAAAAATCTAGGTTCAAATTTTCATGACCTTGAACATGTGTTACTATTTTGTTCTCCATTAATTCAGCATGAGGTTCCTTCTAAATTTTCCTTGATAATCCATATTTTACTTTTCAGTTTCCAGTTTTATTATCTCATATTTGTAAAATAATTTTGAATTCACAACATATAGTGATTAGTTTGGAGATTTTCCAATTTCATTTCAATTTATCATACGTTTCAAATTCCTACCATATATATATATATATATTAACATCAAAAGTTCTTCAATTCTTCAGTATTTATATACTTTAAAAATAACTAGACCGTGCGGATGCACGGGTTGTCGGCTAGTGTAACTAGTAGTAGTTGAGCACTTATGCGATAGTCCTAGATAGTTTTGTATGCCCTTGCTTGCTTGATTGAATAAATGTGTGTTTTGCCTCATGTGCATATGGGTAGTGTTTTCTCACTAGACCTCTTTCTATTTCTAATCTCTTCCATCTAAACCCTCAGATGCCTCCGAGACGTGACCCCGGTTTTGCTTTCCCACCGGAGCTCACTCAGTTGATCCAACAGCAGAATACTTTGATGCAACTGCTAGTTCAGAACCAGGGCAATGCCAACAACAACAACAACAACCCGCCGCCAGTGGACAATTTAGCCCGTTTTCTAAGGTTACAACCGCCGGTGTTCTCCGGTAGCACCGAGCCAATAGTTGCAGATGACTGGTTACGCTGAATTGGAAGGGAGTTAACCACCGCAGGATGCACGGTTGCTGAGAGAGTGCGCTTTGCCGCACATTAATTGGATGGACCAGCAGCCGCATGGTGGGAGAATTACACGACTACTTTTCCTATAGCCAATGTCACTTGGGACCAGTTCCAGCAAGCTTTTCGCACGACCCATGTTTCAACTGGAGCCATGCAGATAAAGAAGCGTGAGTTTCGCAACTTACACCAGGGGAACCGTACTGTGGCCCAGTACATGGATGAGTTTAGCAAGTTATCACGCTATGCCCCTGATGATGTGGCCATGGATGCTGCAAAGCAAGAGAAGTTCATGGAAGGGCTGAATGATGAGATGAGTATGCAGTTGATGGTAGCAACTTTCAACAACTACCAGGAGTTGGTAGATAAGGCCCTAATGATTGAAGGAAAGCAGCAGCAAATTGAGAACCGTAAGAGGAAGTATGGACAAGGGAAGTATAACTCAGGAGCTCACCAGAAACCTCGCTTAACCCCGAACTCGGGAGGACTAGTTCATAACCATGGAGGACATAACCATACTGGAGGAGGATCGCAAAATGGTGCGAAGAATGGGAATGGAAATGCAGCCAACAATAATCGAATCGCCTAACCTAGCTACACCCGCTAAGAGAGACTTGAGCCAAGTTATTTGCTTTAGTAAGGGAAGACAGGCATTATGCCAATGACTGCCCTGAAGGAAAGAATGGAAACGGAAATGGGAGCGCTGGGAAGAAGCCCAATCCATTCAACAAAGGACAAGTGAACCACGTTAACGTGGAGGAAGTTGAAGAGCAGCCGGATGCGGTAATAGGTAAGTTTTTGGTTCAGTCATTTACCGCTATTGTTCTTTTCGATACTGGTGCATCGCATTCATACATATCAAGGGGATTTGTGGATAAGTTTGAGTTACCAACCCAGACCCTTAGAACCCCTCTTTTAGTGAGCTCGCCTGGAGCAGAGTATATGGCTAGCAGATGGTGCACCTAGATACCCCTAATCATTGGCACACATGTTTTTCCGTCTGACCTAATTATCTTGGAGTCGCAAGGTTTTGTTGTGATATTAGGTATGGATTGGATGTCGAAGTTCGGAGGAAGTATCGACTGCGCTAGCAAGTCAATTTACCTTACCACCCCAGAGGGAAAAAGGATTAAGTATGTATCTAGGCATGTGCCTAGAAGGAGACAAGTGAATACCCTCATGGGAGTTGTGCAAGAGGAAGTACCGGTAGTGAAGGATTATCCAGATGTTTTTCCGGAGGAGTTACCAGGCATGCCACCGGATTGAGACATCGAGTTCTTGATAGAACTATTGCCAGGTACAGGACCAATATCCAAGAGACCCTATCGGATGCCCGCAAATGATCTAGAAGAAATTAAAAAGCAGATCAAGGAGTTATTGGAGAAAGGTTATATTCGAAGAAGTTCATCACGTTGGGGAGCGCCAGTACTTTTGGTGGAGAAGAAGGATAAATCCCTGAGGATGGTGGTTGATTACCGAGCTCTGAATGAAGTAACGGTAAAGAACAAGTATCCCTTACCAATGATTAATGATCTGTTTGATTAGTTGCAAGGAGCTAAGGTGTTTTCTAAGATTGATCTACGGTCAGGATACCATCAGTTGAAGATCCGAGAGAATGATATACCAAAGACAGCATTCACCACTCGATATGGATTATATGAGTATACGGTCATGTCGTTTGGAATGACTAACGCCCCTGCCTATTTTATGAGTATGATGAACAAAGTGTTCATGGAGTATTTGGACAAGTTTGTTGTGGTGTTTATCGATGATATTATGGTTTACTCGAAGAACGAAGAGGAGCACGCAGAACACCTACGTTTGGTTCTTGAGAAACTCAGGGAACACCAGTTATATGCCAAATTCAGCAAGTGTGAGTTTTGGTTGAAGGAAGTTGGATTTCTTGGGCATGTTATATCAGGAGAGGGTATAGCAGTAGATCCCAGTAAAATTCATTCAGTCACTGAATGGTTGGCACCCACTTCAGTCAGCGAGATTCACAGTTTCCTTGGACTGGCAGGTTATTATCGGAGATTCATTGAGAATTTTTCCAAGATTGCTAAACCAATGACAGAATTGCTAAAGAAGGATACCAAGTTCAAATGGACAGAGGACTGTGAGACAAGCTTCCAAGAGTTGAAGAACGGTTGACTACAGCCCCAAAGTCTTGACATTGCAGATATACATAAGGAGTTTCAAGTGTATTGTGATGCCTCTCGCTTGGGACTTGGATGTGTTCTTATGCAGGAAGGAAAAGTTGTTTCAGATGCCTCACGACAACTGAAGCCGCATGAGTTGAACTATGCCACGATGATTTGGAGTTAGCAGCTGTAGTACATGTGTTGAAGACCTGGAGACATTATCTCATGGGAAACCGTTGTGATGTGTACACGGATCATAAGAGTTTGAAGTACATTTTCACACAGAAGGAGTTAAACCTCAGACAGAGGAGATGGCTGGAACTTATAAAGGATTACGACATGAAGCTACACTATCATCCAGGAAAAGCCAATGTTGTAGCAGACGCTTTGAGTCGGAAAAGTTATGCCAATATCCTTAAAGGTAGAGGACTGCCAAAGGAGTTAGCAGAGGATATTATGGAACTACAGTTGGAGATTGTTCCAAGAGGTTTTCTTGCAACAATGGAGGTTCAGTCGACCTTGTTAGACAAGATTCGAGACGCTCAAAAGGAGGATAAAGAGATTGCTGAGATAAAGGAAAGGATGGGCAAAGGAAAAGCCAAAGGTTTTCGCGAGGACGAGCACGATACCTTGTGGTTTGAGAATCGGTTTTATGTGCCCAACAATTTGGAGATCAGGAAGTTAATACTTGAAGAGGCTCATGACTCACCATACCCGATTCACCCCGGAAAGACCAAGATGTATTTGGACTTGAAGGAACGTTTCTGGTGGACTGGTATGAAAAAGGATATTGCCGACTATGTAGCCGTTTGTGATGTATGCCAGAGAGTGAAGGCCGAGCATCAAAAGCCAGCAGGACTGTTGCAGCCTATGCCAATACCCGAATGGAAGTGGGACAAACTTGGCATGGATTTTATCACCGGATTACCCAGAACCAAAGCAGGATATGATTCAATATGGGTAGTAGTGGATCGGTTGACCAAAGTAGCTCACTTCATCCCAGTGAAAACAACTTATACAAGTGCAAAGTTGGCCAAGATATATATGACTAGGATTTTATGTTTGCATGGAGTTCCGAGGAGTATCGTATCAGATAGAGGAACACAGTTTACTTCAAAGTTTTGGCATCAGCTACACCAGACTTTGGGTACCAGATTGGAGTTTAGTACCGCTGCTCCACCCATGACGGATGGATGGATGCAGAGAGAGTCAATCAGATTTTGGAGGACATGTTGAGAGCCTGTGCGCTAGATTATGGATCCAGTTGGGATGACAATTTTCCGTATGCAGAATTCTCATACAACAATAGCTACCAGGCCATTTTGAAGATGGCACCGTTTGAAGCTCTGTATGGACGCAGATGTAGAACATCATTGATGTGGGACAAGGTTGGAGACCGTCAGTTGTTTGGACCAGATTTGATCAAAGACTCAGAGGAGAAGGTTAAACTGATCAGAGACAGGCTAAAGATTGCTCAGTCTAGACAGAAGAGTTACGCAGATTCAAAACGCAAGGAAGTAACCTATGAAATCGGAGACAGAGTATATCTGCGAGTATCACCCCTGAGGGGAGTGAAACGTTTTGGAGTAAAGGGAAAGTTAGCCCCAAGATTTGTAGGACCGTATCGTGTTTTGGAAGGAATGGGAGAAGTTGCCTACAAGCTGGAGTTACCTGAAGGACTGTCAAGAGTGCATGATGTGTTTCACGTATCGCAATTGAAGAAGTGCCACGCTGAGATGGCCGACATACCATTGAACGATACAGTACCTTTGGAGGCGATTCAGCTGAATGATAATCTAACGTATGAGGAGAAGCCAGTAAAGATTTTGGAGTTTGATAGCCGAGTCACTCGCAACAAGGTGATCAAGTTTTGCAAAGTTCAGTGGAGCCACCATACCGAGGAGGAAGCCACCTGGGAGCGAGAAGATGATATTCGTCAGGACCATCCGCACCTATTTTCTAGTTAACCCAATCTCGAGGGCTAGATTCATCTTAAGGGGTAGGTTTGTAACATCCCAAATTTTCAATTTGGCATGTTATACATAGGTCATCCATGCATATCATATTTATTTGCATTCTCGTTGCCATCCTCGAAAATCCTAAGCAACTCAAGGACCCTCGGAGAGAGTTGGGGATTTTTTGATTTTCATATTTGAATTTTATCAACTAATGGAAGTCGAGGATATTGGATTTTATTATTTTTCTCTCCGGAAAAATATTTCATTTTAAATAAATAAATGAGGGGAGATAATATGACTTCTCCAAAATAATTGAAATACCGGAGGAAAAATGTTAAAATCATTTTTGGGATTTTATTTCTACTTATTTGGAATTTTATTTGCCCTAGAAAAAAATTGCACGCTTTAAAAAGTTGCATTTTAGGGGCCAAGAAAATTTCATCCAGTTCTAAATATTTTATTTAGACGGAGAAAACTTATTTTGGAATTTTTAGATTTTTATTTATTTTTCTAGGAATTTTTCTTTCATGAATGTTTAAAAAACGGACTCATACCGATCGGGCCAAAGGCCCAGCCAAGCAAGGCCGGCCCGCGAGCGCCGCCGCCTCCCTCACCGCGCGCCGCCGTGCGAGGCATGGACGTCGAGGGGAGTCCGAGCCGGACTCCACCCCGGGAGACCCCTTCCCCAAGCCACCGCCCGCCTCGCCCCCTTTAAATGCTGCCGCCCCGCCTCCGCCACCACCCGCCACCACCCGCCCCGACGCCGACCTCGCCGGAGCCCCGAGCCTCGAGCCGGAGCCATCGCCGCCGCCGAGCCCCGCGCCGCCGCCGCCTCGCCGCCGTCGCCGCCGCCCCTCGCCGACCCGCCCCACCCGGACCCACGGAGCCGCCCGCCTCGCCGGACGCGCCTCGCCGAGGTACCCGACCCGCCGCCGTTTTTTAAGAAAGCCTTTGGTTTTTTAAAAACCCTAGATCGTTTTTTTATATAGATCGGTTTATTTTCGTCGGTTTATTTAATTAGCGAACGTCCGTTCGTCCGTTCGTTTTAACGAACGCGTTCACTGTTTAAGTTCTGTTAACGAACGTTCGTTCGTTTAGCAGTTCGTCGCTTTTTCTTTTATTCGATTATTCCGCGGTTATTCTGATCGCGATTTCAGATCCAATTTTCAAATCTGTTTATCTTTTCGCTCGTTTATTGGAATCAGGCGATTCAAGCGCCTGGAGTTTCATCTCGAAACCCTCTTTCCGAATAAACAACTCAAACCATTTTTTATCATTTTAAAATTTGACTCTAGTTCAGATTAGTAAACGGACTCTATTTCTTTCGCCGTTTGAGTTTCGTTGTTGCGTTTGGTTTGATTCTTTTTGCAAACCGGAGTTCTTAAGTTGAACTCTCCGGTCAACCTCTTTCGGTTGAAATTTCATTTGTGCATCTTTGTTTGTTGCTTATGTATGTATTGTTTGCTTGCGATAGAATTCCCGGAGTGCGAAGCGTGTTACTACGAGTCTCTAAGATTCACGGATCGTCAGCAATGCAAGTAACACTTGATCATATCTTTCCATACCCAGTTTTTATGCATTAGTTTCAACCCTCAAACATTGCATGATTAGGATGTCATTAACTTGTGGGTTGGGAAGTAGATAATGAGGTTGGAACCTATTGCCCTGTTACTTACAAACCCTTGGGAGTTACTTCTACGTTATGCTTATATTGCCATGCTATGCTCGTAGACGTGGTTTGGGTTTGAGAGATATTCACGACAGATGTGAGATTATTAATTAATGGTTACTTTAAGGTGGCAACTTAAATACACATCTGGGTGGATTGAGGCACCTGGGGAACCCAGTGTTGTTTGTTTTTTTGGAAATCCCGGGGTACCCGTGTGATCTTCCTATGGACCGCCACCCAGGCTCAAAGGGAACTGAGATTATTCATGCTAGAAACTTCCGTGTGCAGCCACAAGCTATTATGGGCTCTAGCATAGTTGAGTAAGTTACGTGAAGCTCTCGAAGAGGTAGGTCAGCAGGTAGTGGGTTTTATAGGTTTGGTATGATCTATCCGGAGTAGAGAGTTAATGTTTCTGAAAGACTGTGTCTCGGTCATCCGTCTCTCAAACACCATGCAGTGCGAGAAACCAACGGAGGCGATCGAGTCTTGTGGGGAAAAGTGCGTAAACCTCTGCAGAGTGTACAATCTAATCATGGTTAGCCGTGTCCCCGGTTATGGACAATTCTGAGTATCTAGTACTTGAGTATTCACATGTATCTTGTCACTCTAAACTAATATTGCTGGGTTGTTAATCACTTTAATTGGGATTGAGTTGGGGTTAACCTTCTCAATGATGTTTCAACCACCATGATAGTTAAAGAAAAATTTATTCCTTTGTTGTAGGGAAAAATTGGCTTTTCGCAAAACTGTAAACATAGAGCTTTCCACCAGCCATATATGCATGTAGTATAGCTTATTCTTTCATTACTCTCTATTTGTTACATTGCCAGCATATTCCATGTGCTGACCCGTTCTCGGGCTGCAGCGTATTATGTTGCAGACTTTTCAGACGAGGAGTAAGGATTGTAGGTCGTTGTCGTGCAGCTCAGTTATGCCGTTGGAGTTGATGGACTCACTTTATCTTCCAAGCCTTCCGCTGTTATCGTATTAGATGGCCTTAAGCCATATTATTGTAATAAGTTCTCTTTTGAGACATTCGATGTAATAAGTGTGTGATTGCCACTCTGCTTATAAATCCTTCGAGTAATGTGTGTGTCAAGATTACCGATCCAGGATGACATGAAGCACAAAGACTTGACCATCCGAGGTCGGTCGCCATAAAGGGCTGTGCTCTTAGCAGCTGGCTTTATCGCTGAAGTTTTCCATCCGAGTGGCTTGCTAATCCGGTGCTGGTTCTTAAGAAAACGGCACTTGGCGCATGTGTGTGGATTACACAGATCTTAACAAGGCTTGTCCAGTAGATCCTTTTGCCCTCCCCCGCATTGACCAAATTATTGATGCCACTGCGGGTTGTGAGCGTTTGAGCTTTTTGGATGCGTACTCTGGGTATCATCAAATCAAGATGGCAGTTAAGGACCAGGAGAAGATGGCGTTTATCACTCCCTTTGGAGCTTTCTGCTATGTGTCTATGCCTTTTGGGCTCAAGAGCGCCCAAGCAACTTATCAACGCTGTGTATAAAATTGCCTGCATAAACAGATCGGCCGTAATGTGCACGCCTATGTTGATGATATTGTGGTCAAATAAAGGAAGAAGGAGACACTGATTGACGACTTGAAGGAAACCTTTGACAACCTGTGGGTTTACAAGATGATGCTCAACCCGGCCAAATGTGTTTTTGGTGTTCCGGCAGGGAAGTTATTGGGTTTTCTCGTGTCCAACAGGGGAATTGAAGCTAATCCGGAGAAGATTACGGCTATCACCTCCCTGGCTAAACCGAAGTGTATTAATGATGTCCAGCGTTTGGCAGGCCGGATTGCCGCGCTGAGCCGGTTTATCAGCCGCCTCGGAGAGAAGGCCATCCCTTTGTACCAGATGCTGAAAAAGACAGATCAGTTTGTCTGGAGTCCAGCCGCCGATGAAGCGTTGGAGGACTTAAAGCGGCAATTGGCCAACCCGCCTGTGCTCGCCGCTCCCATTGACAAGGAGCCGCTTCTGCTATATGTTGCTGCTAATGCCAGGGCGGTCAGCGTGGCCATTGTGGTGGAGCGGAAGGAGGCAGGGAAGGAGCATCCGGTTCAACGTCCGGTTTATTATATCAGCGAGGTACTTATCGAATCTAAGCAAAGGTATCCGCATTGGCAGAAGCTGGTATATGGAGTTTTTATGGCAAGCCGGAAGCTGAAGCAGTATTTCCAAGGGCACCCCATCACGGTGGTCAGTTCTGCTCCTTTAGGCGATATCATACAGAACCGGGAAGCGACTGGCCGGATTGCAAAGTGGGCTATAGAGCTTGGGCCGCACGGTCTGAAGTACGTGCATCGGACGGCGGTGAAGTCTCAAGCACTTGAGGATTTCATTAATGACTGGATGGAGTTGCAAGCGCCTGAAGAAAAGCCGGATCACACATATTGGACCATCCATTTTCACGGATCCAGGCAATTGAGGGCTCGGGGGCTGGGGTTGTACTAACTTCCCCAGGAGGTGACAAGTTTTGTTACGTTCTCCGCTTGATGTTCCCTTGTACTAACAATGCAGCTGAGTATGAAGCCTTGCTCCATGGTCTCCGGATGGCTAAGGAGATGAATCTAAGCCGGGTTAAGTGCTTCGGTGACTCGGACCTAGTGGCTCAACAGGTGTCTGGCACTTGGGATTCAAAGGACCCACTCATGGCTGCATATCGTCGTGAGGTGGATATTGTCACAGGTCATTTCAAGGGCTATCAGGTGGACCACGTGGACCGTCGGAAGAATGAAGCGGCGGGCGCTTTAAGCCGGTTGGGCTCTCAACGCAAACCGGTCCCGCCCAATGTTTTTCTGGACGTGCTGCACAACCCGTCGGTCAAGCTCCCTAGTGAAGCGGATTTGGCTATTCCTGATCCGGAGGCTCAATTGGTGGCAGCTCTTCACGTCACTCCGGATTGGACGCTTCCTTATCTTGCGTACATGAACCGGGGCGAGTTACCAGAAGATGACACGTTGGCCCGGCAGATAGTCCGGCGATCCTAGTCCATCACCATTCTTAATGGCGAATTGCATCACTGCAGGGTGTCAGGAGTGTTTCAACGCTGTGTGTCCCCTGAGGAGGGCTGTGAAATATTGCGTGAGATCCACGAAGGAGATTGTGGTCATCACGCCGGTTCAAAATCCTTGGTGGCTAAAGCGTTCCGCCACGGTTTCTATTGGTTGACTGCCCATGCTGATGCGGAAGATCTGGTCAGACGATGTGATGGTTGCCAAAAGTTTTCCAGACGTGCTCATGTACCGGCCCAAGAATTGAGGATGATTCCAATTACTTGGCCGTTTGCGACTTGGGGGCTGGATATGGTTGGACCTTTTAAAAGGTCCAACGACAAAAAGACCCACCTCCTGGTGGCGGTTGACAAATTTACAAAGTGGGTGGAGGCAGAACCTGTTAGCAAGTGTGATGCAGCCACGGCAGTTCAGTTCATCAAAAAGGTGATTTTCCGGTTTGGCTTTCCACAAAGTATAATCACAGATAATGGTACCAATTTGTCCAAAGGTGCCATGAAAGAGTTCTGCGAATGTGAGCACATCCTGCTTGACGTTTCTTCAGTAGCCCACCCACAGTCCAATGGTCAAGCGGAAAGGGCTAATCAAGAGATCTTGAGAGGCATCAAGCCCCGGCTTATGGTCCCTTTGCAGAGGACACCGGGTTGTTGGGTAGAGGACTACCGTCTGTGTTACGGAGTATCAACACTATGCCTAACAGATCCACGGGATACACGCCGTTCTTTATGGTTTATGGAGCGGAGGCGGTTCTCCCCAGTGACATCAGTCATGACTCACCTCGTGTGGCGGCTTATGTTGAAGCGGACAACGAGACGACACGGCAGGACGCTTTGGATCGGTTGGATGAAGAGCGTGACATAGCAGCTGCTCGCTCGGCGATTTACCAACAGGATCTTCATCGTTACCATAGTCACCGGGTCAGAACTAGAGCTTTTCAAGAAGGAGATTTGGTGCTTCGGCTCATCCAAGACCAGACTGATCTGCACAAGCTATCCCCACCTTGGGAGGGACCTTTCGTGGTCAGCAAGAATCTGCACAACGGGTCGTACTATCTGATCGATATTCGAGAGCATAAAGACTCACGCACGTCAGAGGAGGAGACCAACAGGCCGTGGAACATAGCTCATCTTCGGCCTTATTATACCTGAGCCATCGGCTCTACTTATGTACATATTATAACAGTGTATATATTATGAATAAAGTAATAAACCGGAGCCTCAGCTGAAGCGGGGTATCTGTTCTGTTACATCATGTGTGGTTACATGGAGTTGTTCTGTCTTAAAGCGGCCTCCGGTTTACCCCCTGAGTTTGCTTTTCAAAAGCTTTGTGATATCACTTGGGGGCTTGGTCGTGTCCGAACCAATGCAACACCTTTTTATAGGCGAAAGCCACCAGATCACTTGGGGACATGGTCAAGTCTGAACCAGTCACGCCTCTTGATCGGCCTAAGGCAATAGAGTCACTTGGGGGCTTGGTCGAACCCGAACCATTGCCACACCACTTGATCGGCATAATGCCACGGTTTCAGTTGGGGACCTGGCTGACGTGAACCATGGCTACACCTTATAGGGAGCTTGGTCGTGTCCGACCATGGTAACACCATCTGATCGGCTCAGTAAAGCCTTCCTTTTTGCAAACGGTTTATCATTGCCTTTGCTTCCATGTTTTTACATAACTATCATTTGATTTTTGTTGCGTTTCTTAAACCGACAACATTTTTAAACCGGTTCAGACTGTCAATTGACGGAATTCGGTCCAATTTTAATCCGGAGATAATTTCACCGGTTTAACTTTTTCAGTTAACATCCCATTATGGATTAACAGGGGGCTTATTATGACCCGGCACGGTTTACATGGTAAACCGGCGTTATAAACACAGGAGCTGTTCTCCTTTGACGGTAAGGGTTTATACAACCTCCGCTTCAAGATTGGCTAAGCCAACTTTATGCCCAGCGATGGCAGGTATTTGGTATCATAAATTTCGATTATATACCTCAATATTTCATCTCATATATATATGAACGTCACAAGCCGGCTGGCGGCACAAACCGCCGTGGCGGTTTAAAATTTTATGATTGCAGGAAATATAGATTGAAAGTTTTCGATCATTCAAGCAAAAAGTATCAGCACCTATGCACGAAGGCATATTCAAAGCAAGAGTGTTGGCTATCCTATTACAAGGCAACATGGTGCCCAAATAAGATCATTGTTTCTTGGCGGAATATAATGAAGCAGCTTTTCAAACCGGCTTCCGGTTCATGCTTGCTCGCCGCCCCGGTCTGATGGTTGTGGGTCGTCCCGCGCCGCTTCAGCTTCTTCATCTCTACTCAGCTGCTGGAAGTCAACAGTGGTCCAGTCGATTCCCATTAAAGCTTGAAAGACAGCCTCCTCGTGGATCAGGGAAGTTGGTTCAATATCAGGAGCGTAAGTATGCTTACGGATCAGAGGGATCAAGTTCTCCGCTTCGGGAATAGGTGCAGCCACTCGCTTGTTCTGATCGTCATATTGAGATTGATAATGCGACAAGTTTGCCTCTTCGGCCAATTGGCAAGCCAGAGGGCGCACTGCCCGGTTTATCGCTCTCAGATCATCTTTGTTGAACTCTGAACCGTCTTCCTTCAGACTGGGATAGCCTTGAGCTGCCTCAACCGGATCGAAATCTGGCACCCATGCCTTTGCCCGGATTAAGGCGTCGATGGCGCCGGTTCGAGCAGCAGATTTCTTCAGCTCTTCAATCCGGGCGGGAAGCATTGACAACCTCCTAAGAGTATCTTGGATTAAGGAGGGTGCTGGATTGTTATGTGATGCAGTGGAGATTATCCGCTGCGCTCCGGTATACAGCTGCTCTATTAAGGTATAGGCAGCCTTCAATTTCTTCCGAACATCTGACCCCAAGTGACCAATGCGTGTGCCTACAGCATTGCAAGAGAAATCACAAACCGGACTTATCATAAGAAGGTCAAGATTATCATAGAAGCCAAAGGAAGCTTACCGAAGATGGCAGCAGTCATGGCATGCACTTGCCGCTTCACGCTGGTCAGCTCATCTACCACCGGTTTAAGGGCAGCTTCAGCGTTTTCAACCTTTTTAGTCAAAGCGGCCTTTTCAGTATCCCAGCCGGCCCGCTCAGACTTGAACCACTCCTTGAGCTGCTCCATAGTAGTCAAAGCGGTTTTCAACTCATCCTTGGCCTTGGAGGTTTCTGCTTGTTGAGATTTCAGATTTTATTGAAGATCATTGATTTGTGAGGCTTGTTGGGGTATCTCACTCTGCAACAATGTTAAATATCTTCATTGCAAGTCCCAAGTGCATTACCAGTCATACGCTTGGCACTTGGGGGCTAATGCATATTTGATCTTTATTTATCAGTAAAATCACAAAGTCCCAAGCTCAATACAGGTATTCAACTTGGCACTTGGGGGCTAATGGCTATTTGCTCGAACATGTTCTGATGCAGCGATATAAATTACAGTCCCGGTTTAACTATGCTAAGTTGAACCGGCCCTTGGGGGTTACATCAGTGGATTCTGAAGCGTTAAGTTTAAGTTAAGTCCAGGTTTAACTATGCTAAGTTCAACCCGGTTTAATTACGCTAAGTTCAACCGGCCCTTGGGGGCTAGGAGAGTTAACAAAAATTGAAATATCCAAGCAGGAAAAGAACATGGAAGTTACCTCGAATTTTTCTTTCATCATCTTCACCAGGCCAGCTTCATAATCGCGGCTGGTATACAGCCGGTGCGGCTGGTATACAGCCGGTTCAAGTAGCCAGAATGAAGGTCTTGGGGGTTCAGAGCGGCGTAAGTTGCCAGATCAACATCCCACTTGCCCTTGCTCATATTGGCAAACTCTTCTTTGGCAGAACGTTTGGATAAAGAGACTGGATTACCCGGTTCGCTGTGGCCAAAGCCAGTAATCACGACGTCATCGTCCTTGGTATCACCGATTTGACCAGGGGCAGTCGGTTTGTCAGCAGGCCGGATTGGAATGGTGGATTTTTCAATCCGGGTAGAGCTTCTGGGCTGGTCAGCGGGAAGGGCGGTGTCAGCAGGCCTTTCTTCAGCAACAAAATCGTCATTTTGCTGTGGCGGATCATTGGGCGTGTCTTCACAGATGGCCATTTCAAGATTTGGGGCGCTGTCCGGTTCAAGGGCAGTCTCTTCGTCGGCCGCTTTATCCAGACGAGCCTTTTTGCTCGGCCTAGGCTTGGCCCTGAAAAGGCAGAACAACAGTCAAATACAGCATATACTACACAATGATGCAGTAGAAACAATATGAAAGGTATAACATACCCAAGCACCGTTTTAAGTGGTGGCAGCTGAGTGGCTGATGACTCGCCAGATGAGGAGTGGGAAGTGACCTCATAAACGGAGTCAGACGGATTAAGGGGTTGACGAAAACAGCCTGCTTTAGGATAAGCACTGACAAGCAAATTAGAGACCTCTGAACGACGTTTCCGAACCGGACTGTTCGGTAAACCGGTGGAGGTAACTACCTGGCCGCTGTGCCGAGTTGTGCGGCGAGCTTCATGTTGTTGAGTCTTCATAAGAAATTTGGGATCCAAGTAAGCAAGGGGATGAGAAAATTTAATTTTCCGGTTTGCCCGACGATTTTTTAGTGAAGGCAAAGGATTTGAGTCAGAGGAGAGAATAGTTACCTCTACAACATCAGCATTACTGGTTTCAGCATCATCCTGACAAACATCATCATTAATTAGGCGTGTGAAAAGTAAGCCAGGTGAATCAAGTTCTACCTCAAGGTCCAGATTACCCACATCATCGTCCACAGTAGGATCAGAAGATGCAGTGGTTTTCCTCTTGTGAGCAGTCTTCTTGACAACTTTGGTCTTTTGCCGGATTGTTTTTTCCGGTTTTGTCTGGCTTCTCTGGTTTCTCTTGTGGACATTTCTTACTCCAGAATGGATCATCATCCTGATTAAGCAGCAGTTGATGTTAAAAATGATGCCAGAAATAGCAGTAATATATTCAGTAAAAAATAATCAGAAGTCTTACAGATGGCGGTTTGTTGGTAGCACAGAAGGGGAGCAGACCGGTTCGGGCACAGAGGTGTTCCGGTTCATTCAACATTTTCTTCATAGCCTCGGTGACCTCATCATCGGTGAGCTGGATATTAACGTGTCGGAGGGGGTCGTCGACACTACCAGTGTACTCACACATTAAACCAGAGCGCTGGGAGAGGGGCAGTATGCTCCATGATATCCAACAGCGTGCGAGATCAATTCCGGTTAAACCGTTGGCCATGAAGGCTCTGAGCTTGGAGAGTTGAGGAGCATATTTACTTCTCTCATTGGCAGTTAATCTTTGTCGAAAGGGATGTGTGTTACTGAGTCGCTCCGAACGAAAACCGGGCAAAGGATTCTCATTGGCAGGAGAAGTGTCTCTGCAATAAAACCAGGTTTGATTCCATTCATTGGGGTGGCTATGCAGTTTGACATGAGGATAAGTGACCTCCTTTCTTTTTTGAATTGCCACACCACCCAATTCTGTATTGGGCCCGTCAGTAAATTCTGTGCGGCGGTTTAGGTGGAAGCAGTCCCTAAACAGTTCAACTATGGGTTCTTCTTGAAAGTATGCCTCACAGAGCACTTGGAAGTAACAAATATTGGTAACAGAATTGGGGCCCGTATCTTGTGGACGGAGTTGAAAATTGGCTAACACATCCCGGTAAAATTTTGAACCGGGCGGATTGAAACCCCAGGCTAGGTGATCTGCGAAAACTACAACCTCTCCTTCTTGAGGTGTGGGTGGACATTCTTTGCCAGGAACCCTCCAATGGATAGTATTTTTACTGCCTAAAGCGCCAGTCAGGACCAAATTGTTTAATTGGGTTTCGGTGACACGGGAAGGAGCCCGGTTGCACTCATATACTTGTTTGGCCATCTAAAAAAAATATAAATCCGGTTCAAGAAATGTGTTGGGACAAAGAGAGAACCGGTGTACAATGCTAAATCGGAGACAAATAAATCTAAACCGGAGTTCTATGAAGCGGCAAAGATTCCAGTTAAGGAGTTCCGGCGGTTCAACAAGGGGACTAATGGTGTATACCGGTTTATCTAATTTTTTCTATGTTAAGTTAAACCGCCTGGTCTAAGGTCTAAATATTGAAAACAATTGAGGTTGCGAACAGCTAAGTGTGCAGAAACAGGTTTCGCAAGATTTCTCTACAAACGAAGGATCTGAAGCCAGATCAGAAAAGAAGAAAAATATCTGAAAAGGAATACAGCAGAGCAGTATTGATGCAATAAGCAGGAGATAATATGCGTAAGCACGAGACTACAGGCGGATGCTAAAAGGCTACTACTAATCAGAGCAAGGTGTCACAGATCTATCTAGGAATCTGGTATGAGCATGAACAGTTAATGGAGTGCTGCAAGAACAAGAAACCCTAGAACGGATCTAGGGCGAGGGGAACTGAGAACCTACCTAAGTTAAGGAGATGCGGAAGAGTGCCGCGTTTCTCTGGTGCGTTCAGGTTGATGCAGCGGCTCAAGACGGTGCAGAGGTCGATGGCGGCGGCGGAGCTCCAGAGGCTGGCGACGCGAGGAAGACGAAGAGAAAGGGGACGAAGGGGAGAAAAGGAATGACCCTTCGGTCCTATTTATAAGGCAAGATACCTGTGTCAGGCGCGTGAATCAAGGAGCCACAAATCTAGGAAGCAGAGCTGTCGCCTCGATTATTGCGGATCTGTAAAACGAATAAGAGATCATGAATGCTATCTTTATGGGGACGTCATGCCGGTTTACAGCAACTGGAGAAGGTGACATCACGGCGGTTCAACAATTTCAAGAAGGTATTGAAGATGAAGGTTTTTATCAAGGATTGACATGAACCTGTTCAAATCAATCTGGGGCCTAATGTTGGGGATATTACTACTGGGCGTAAACCGGCCTATCTGGGCCGGGTTAACTTCATCTGTAGTTCAACGGTGTAAAAGCCCAAGAGGCATAAAGTAAGGGCCCAAGGCCTATAGTCGGTTTAGAACCTGTAGCCGTAAACCGGCCTGGTATGTAAACTTGTATTGTAAGTTAGGAATAGAGAGAGACCAACCCGGATACGAGTATGGACCGGAGATTGGGACTCTCATGAACCGACGGGCGTCACCCGTGTATATAAGGGGATGACCCGGGGCGGTTCAAGGACAGACAACAACAACTCGAGGCCTAGGCGAAGCTTATTTGCTCCCTAGTCATCGAGACCACATCAATTCCATCACAACTAGACGTAGGCTTTTACCTTCATCGAAGGGGATGAACTAGTATAACTCTTGTGTCTTTGCGTCCGCTTTAACCCCTTCAAGTTACCCCGTAGCGATGGCTCCACGACTAAGTCCTTTCATGAGGACATCTGCCGTGACAAAACCACGACAGGAGCCCTGGCCGGACTATGGTCAGGAAGGTTGGGATGCGGACGACAAAGAAATTCAATGCCCACCCACCACCCACTTTGTAGCCACTGTCGATGATTTAACTGACATGCTCGACTTCGACTCCGAAGACATCGACGGTATGGACGACGATGCTGGAGACGATCAAGAACCAGCGCCTACAAGGCACTGGAAGGCCACCTCGTCATACGACATATACATGGTGGACATCCCAAAAGATGGGAACGGTGATGGAACAACGGAGGATGACCCCTCCAAGAAGCAACCCAAGCGCTGGCATAGCAAAAACGGTGATTCCGGCACGGGAGATAATAACACCCCGGATAGTGCCGAAGACAACCCCCTCCAGCCGGATTCATCACAGGAGGAGGGAGAAGCCAGCCCTCATGATAGAGCGGCAGACAGGGAGGTGGAGGAAGATAATTATATGCGTCCCTCCGAAGATGAGGCAAGCTCGACGACGATTTAATTTGTCGTGCTCGAGGACCCGTCGAACAGGAGCGTTTCAAACGCAGTCTTATGGCCACAGCAAGCAGCCTCAAGAAAAAGCAGCAGCGGCTTAGAGCTGACCAAGACTTGCTAGCTGATAGATGGACTGAAGTCCTCGCAGCCAAAGAGTACGAACTCGAACGCCCCTCCAAGAGATACCCAAAACACAGGCTGCTACCCCAATTAGAGGAAGAAGCACCCAAACCTACATCACCAGCACATAATGCAGCCGACCGTCCACCCCGTGGTCGCGACAGAGAGGCCTCTAGACCCTCCATCCAAGGCGTACCCCGGCGTCTCTCGAAAAGTACCAAGGCACGGGGAAACGCACCAGACCTGCAAGACATATTGGAGGACAAGGCAAGGCAAACAAGATCGATCTATGGATCGCGTGGGCGCCTCACGACACGTGATGACAACCGTCATGCCGGATACAGCAATTCCGGCTGGACCGAACACAGTAGACAAAGCTCATTTGAGCTGCGTCGTGATACAGCCCAATACAGAGGCGCCGCACACCCACTATGCTTCACAGACGAAGTAATGGATCATCAAATCCCCGAGGGTTTCAAACCCGTAAACATCGAATCATACGATGGCACAACAGATCCTGCGGTTTGGATCGAGGACTACCACCTCCATATCCACATGGCCCGCGGTGATGATCTACACGCCATCAAATACCTCCCACTCAAGCTTAAAGGACCAGCTCGGCATTGGCTTAACAGCTTGCCAGCAGAATCAATTGGTTGTTGGGAGGACCTGGAAGCCGCATTCCTTGATAACTTCCATGGCACATATGTGCGACCACCAGACGCCGATGACCTCAACCACATAATTCAGCAGCCAGAAGAATTGGCCAGACAATTCTGGACACGGTTCCTAACCAAGAAAAATCAAATCATTGATTGTCCGGATGCAGAGGCCCTTGCAGCCTTCAACATAACATCCGCGATGAGTGGCTTGCCCGGCACCTAGGACAGGAAAAGCCGAAATCCATGGCAGCCCTCACAACGCTCACGACCCGCTTTTGCGCGGGAGAGGACAACTGGCTAGCTCGAAGTAACAACCTGACCAAACATCCTGGTAGTTCGGATACCAAGGACAACAATGGCAGGTCGCGTCGCAACAAGCACAAGCGCCGCATTAACGGCGACAATGCTGAAGACACGACAGTCAATGCCGGATTCAGAGGCTCTAAACCCGGTCAGCGGAAGAAGCCGTTCAAAAGATATACTCAGGGCCCGTCCTATCTGGACCGAATACTCGATCGCTCGTGCCAAATACATGGCACCCCCGAAAAACCAGCCAACCATACCAACAGGGATTGCTGGGTCTTCAAATAGGCAGGCAAGTTAAATGCCGAACTCAGTGACAAGGGGCTGCATAGCGATGACGAGGAGGAGCCCGCCGCCGAACAATAGAGGATGAAGGGCTTCCCCACAAGTGCGGACGGTGAACATGATATACGCAACCCACATACCCAAAAGGGAGCGGAAGCGCACTAAGGGACGATATGCGATGGAGCCGTCGCCCAAGTTCAACCCATGGTCCTCCTGCCCGATCACCTTTGATCGAAGGGACCACCCCACTAGCATCCGTCACGGCGGATTCGCCGCATTGGTTCTTGACCCAATCATCGACGGATTTCACCTCACTAGAGTCCTGATGGACGGCGGTAGCATCCTGAACCTGCTTTATCAGGATATAGTGCACAAAATGGGCATAGACCCCTAAAGGATTAAACCCACAAAGACGACCTTTAAAGGCGTCATACCAAGTGTAGAGGCCAATTGTACAGGCTCAGTTACACTCGAAGTGGTCTTCTGATCCCCAGATAACTTCCGAAGCGAAGAGTTAATCTTCAACATAGTCCCGCTCGCAGCGGCTATCACGCCTCGCTCGGACGAACCGCACGGTAAAGTTCAATGCGGTGCCGCACTATGCATACCTCAAGCTCAAGATGCCAGGCCCTCGAGGAGTAATCACGGTCAATGGAAACACTGAATGCTCTCTCCGAACGGAGGAGCACACGGCGGCCCTCGCGGCGGAGGTGCAAAGCAGCCTCTCACAGCAATTCTCAAGCCCGGCTATTAAACGTCCGGCCACCGTCAAGCGCGCCCGGAGTAACCTACAACAAGACTGCCTGGCACGATCCGAGCATGCGTAGCAATCCGGCTGCAATCCCAGCCCGAGCGAAACAAGCGAAGCAAGACTACGCGTACATAACTACGCCCGAGATACCATGGGCATAAGGGAGGGCACGACCACGGTACACCTGAATGCGGCTCAACCGCACGTGGGCCCCGATTGTGTCATTCTTTTTCTTTCTTCTTTTTTCTTACTTTCGGGACTCCGTTTTCAGAAGTCCTGTCCGCACTAGAATTGCCGAACTCACGATGCAACAGCCATGGAAGCAGAAAGCTACGTCGAGTGTCCAGGTGGTCTCTACTACGAGCATTATACCTGTTTTACATACCATCCCGCAGCTTACCCCTGGAGGGGGACATGTTAAATAGTCTCATCCTTTGCTTATCGCACTATTTGTATCGTTCTGCTTCCATTGCAGTACCTTTTTGAATAAACAATACATAGCTTTTGCCTATTATTGCACTCCTTTCTTTATCTATATATATGTTCATTTCATGACATGTTGCACCCGTACACTTTGGTACGGCCAATACACCAGGGGCTTAAGTACCCCAAACGTATGGTGTGATAAGTCCGAACACTTCCACAAGTGCGGCACCCCGAACTTATATCATTATATGCATCGGCTCCGAATCATGTCTTGGGTCAATAGTTGGGTTTGCCCGACTCCCATGTTTTGGTACCTTACATTCCGTTATATCGGCTAAGGTAGCGCTGGGAGAACCACTACGATTGTGCCCCGGTTGAGCTCGGTCGAGCACCTCAGTGGAGAAAGCTAAAACTGACCGTCATGATAGGGCGAGAGTTGGTCGCTGTTCGAGAGGTTTTTTCGGGTCCCTAAAGACTTATGCCGCTTAGAGCGAGGAGTCGGCATTGTCCGCCAAGGCGTGATAGCGCCCGAACTCGGTCTTCCGAATACTAGGGGCTTCACGAAATTTAAAATTATAGAACTCTATGGCTAAGTGAGAGTGTTCAAGCACTATAAGTCGGTTGCCTTGTTCGCTCGCTGAGCGCCTCCCTCAAGGACCCAATAATGGGAACAAGAGCGCTCAAGTTTACTCCCTAACACCCCAAAGACTGTGGCATGGGGGCTGAAGCCAACGACTTGCCATCTCTCAAATTTGATAAACGGCCGCATGAAGGTAATATTTTAAATTCACAACCGTTGCTTAGCGATATGAACAAGTTTTGGCGCATGAATAACAAATGCGAGTCTATTCAAAATTACATCTTTGGAGCATTCACCGCTATCTGGCGGGCACCCTTCAGACGCCCTCATAGTACATTTCGGGCTTGTGATGCTCCTTGCCCTTCGGTGGCCCGTCCGTCACAAGCTTCTCCGCATCCAGCTTGCCCCAGTGCACTTTAGCACGGGCAAGGGCCCGACGGGCACCTTCAATGCAGACGGAGCGCTTGATGACTTCAATCCATGGACAGGCGTCCACCAGCCGCTGCACTAGCCCGAAGTAGCTCCCAGGCATGGCTTCCAATGGCCACAGCTGAACTCTGAGGCCCTTCATGGCATGTTCGGTGATCTTGTGGAGCTCGACCAGCTGCTTCAGCTGGTCGCTCAGGGGCACCGGACGTTCGGACTCAGCATACTGAGACCAGAACACCTTGTCCGTCGAGCTCCCTCCTTGGCGCTGTAGAACGCGCAGCATCGTTACACCACGGGCAGATCTGCAGATGCTCCCCGGGAGCTCCAGATTCGGGTAAGTAATAGGTAATTCACTTTCACATGCTTGCTTTGCATAAAGAATGCCTTACCTGCCGCTATCTTCTTTAATGATTCAATCTCTTGAGGGCTTTTTGGGCTTCGCCTTAGCGGCTTTGGCACTCTCAAGAGCCGAGGCGAGCTCGGACTCGAGTTCGAGTCACGCCCAAACTCGTGTTTTTCCACGAGAGCCTGAGCTCTTGTCGCACCTCCGCCACCCGCGCCTCCTGCTTCTCTCGCTCGGTGCGCTCCGTGGCCGCTTTGCTTTCGGCCGCGGACACCGCTTCCTTCAGGGTCGCCACCTCGTTCGTGGCCCCTACAATACCCATGTTACTCCTGTCATTTTTGCTACCAAATCCTTTCTGTACGGTATTTCTTTAATAAGGTATTACTTACCTTCCCTATCCTCGAGCTACTTCTTGGCAAGGCCGAGCTCGTTCTCGGACCGCTCGAGGCTCTGCTTCAATGCATTGACCTCCACAGTCAGTGCGGCAGAGGTCAGCAGCGCAACCTGCATTCCCATATTGACATACTTATGTTAGACTCCTGCGTATATCTTTTTAGATCCTTAGTCCGGCTTTTCTTTCCGAACACCGAACTAAGCATCAAGGGCTACTGTCTATGCGGTATTATTTTTACATATTCTAAACTTACCTCAAAGCATGTTAGAAGGCTGGTACAGGCTTCAGTCAGCCCGCTCTTGGCGGACTGAACTTTCTGGATCACCACACTCATAACAGTGCGGTGCTCCTCGTCGATGGAGGCGCCTTTAAGCGCCTCCAGCAAGTTATCCGGCGCCTCCGGATGGACGGAGGTCACCGGCGTCGTAGTCTTACCCTTCTTACGAAGGGGCCGCTTGCCGGACTTCGGAACCACTGAAGGTTCCGGTACGGAGTCCGGCACAGGGCCAGACTTAGAGCCCTCTGGGGTCTCGCCCCCTTCGCGCCCGGAGTCCGGGAGGTCGCCTTGCGGCGCCTCCAGGACCACCTCCTCCTGGCTGGGCCCCTTTTGGGACTCCACCGCGGTGTCGTCGGCGACACGAGGAGAGGAGGCGGTCGGAAGTGAAGTACTATTCACATCCGACGAGCCCAGGGAGCCGCTCGACGAAGCGGCAAGCTCGTCCTTGGGCGGGCTACATGATCATATTCGGCGTTAGAAGACACTATGCGACAAATAAAAAGTCATGAACTATTCCGGAGTCCGGACACTTACGATCTCGCCAGGGGCTTGGCCCTTGGTGGCCACTCCTCCTCGTCGTTGTCGGCGTTGGTGGAGAAGTCCGGAGGAAGGGTCCTTCCTTTCTTGGACCCTCCGGCCTCCCGGTCGGGCGGCCTTCTTTTTCTTCTCTCTCTCACTGGGAGAGGCTTATTTCTCCTCCTCCTCATCCTCAGAGGAGGATTCCGCCTCGGAGTTGTCGGACGATGAGTCCGACAACACCTGGCGTCGGGCACTCCTTCGAGTCCCCGTGGCCTTCTTCTTGGCCTTTTTCTCCGGCACCATGTGAGGTGCCGGAGCCAGCAGCCCCATCAAACGGGGGTCCGCTGGGTCTTCTGGCAAGGGGGGCGGGCTGTTAATCTGTCCGGACGTCTTCAGCCAGTCCTGTCAAAGGTTAGGGAGTTTTAGATCCCGCATAGAGTCAAACTATGAAAAAAGAGTCCCATAAAGGGTAAAATAACTTACCTCGCTAGCTGGACGCTGCGAGCTGAATCCGCGATCTTCGGTAGCGGATGTGGGAGCCTCGGCGCCCTTGAACAGCACCTTTCAGGCGTCTTCGTACGTAGTATCGAAGAGCCTTTTCAGAGTTGGGTGTTATGCCAGATCGAACTCCCACAATTTGAAGGCCCGTTGTTGGCATGGGAGAATCCGGCGGGTGAGCATTACCTAGATTACGTTGACAAGCCTGAGATTCTTGTCCACCAGGTTTTGGTCGCAAGTTTGGAGTCCCGACAGCTCGTCCGTATCCCCCCACATCAGGCCCGTCTCTTTCCATGATGTGAGCCATGTGGGGAAGCCAGATCGGAATTCGGGGGCCGCCGCCCATTGAGAGTCGCGCGGCTCGGTGATGTATAACCACCCCGATTTCCACCCCTTTATGGTCTCCACAAAGGAGCCATCGAGCCATAGGACTTTGGCCATCTTGCCAACCATGGCGCCTCCGCACTCTGCTTGGTGGCCGCCCACTACCTTCGGCTTGACATTGAAGATCTTCAGCCATAAGCCGAAGTGGGGCTGGATGCAGAGGAAGGCCTCGCACACGACGATAAACGCCAAGATGTTGAGGATGAAGTTCGGGTCCAGATCGTGGAAATCCAGGCCGTAGTAGAACATGAGCCCCCGGACAAATGGGTGAAGTGGAAAACCTAGTCCGCGGAGGAAGTGGGTGAGGAACACCACCCTCTCATGGGGCCTGGGGGTGGGAATGAGCTGCCCCTCGTTGGGTAGCCAGTGCGCGATGTCGCTGGACAAGTATCCGGCCTTCCGCAGGTTTTTGATGTGCCCCTCCGTGACGGAGGAGGCCATCCACTTGCCTCCCGCTCTGGACATAGTTGGAGAAGGTTGAGGTGGGATGTGCGTACTTGGGTGCTGGAGCTCGAATGCGCGGAAATGGATGAGCAAAGGAGGAAGAAGGCATAGGTGGAAAGGTGGATCCTTATCCCCTTATATGGACGGACGAAGCTATGCGTCCCCCGCCAGCCTGGTAAAACTTGCTTATCTCCCAAGCGCCGTAATCAATGGCGCGGTTGGGTTACCCACGTCCGTATTGATGAGAATCCCGGAATAAGGGGGCACGATCTCCGCTTTGATAAGACGTGCCAAGGAAACCGCCCGCTAAACGTGCTGAGGTGGAGCAGTAAAACGATTCAGATAAAGGCCTGGCCGTGGTGTGATGTCACGCCGCGGAATACGTCAGCAGATCTGTGCAAAAGTTATTCTCTCTACGGTAGTATGTGGAACTTGTTTTGCAGAGCCGGACACTATCCTTGTGTTCAAAATCTCCTATGAAGTATTCGGAGGAGGAACCCGCCTTGCAATGCCGAAGACAATATGCGCGCCGGACTCGTCCTCATTGAAGCCTGGCTCAAGGGCTACTGAGGGAGTCCTGGATTAGGGGGTGTCCGGATAGCCGAACTATCACCGTTGGCCGGACTCCTGGACTATGAAGATACAAGATTGAAGACTTCGTCCCGTGTCCGGATGGGACTTTCCTTGGCGTGGAAGGCAAGCTTGGCGATACGGATATGTAGATCTCCTACCATTGTAACCGACTCTGTGTAACCCTAACCCTATCCGGTGTCTATATATACCGGAGGGTTTTAGCCCGTAGGACAAACAACAATCATACCATAGGCTAGCTTCTAGGGTTTAGCCTCCTTGATCTCGTGGTAGATCCACTCTTGTACTACCCATATCATCAATATTAATCAAGCAGGAGTAGGGTTTTACCTCCATCGAGAGGGCCCGAACCTGGGTAAAAACATCGTGTCCCTTGTATCCTGTTACCATCCGCCTAGACGCACAGTTCGGGACCCCCTACCCGAGATCCGCCGGTTTTGACACCGACACAAGGTATCAATCCAGTAGGAGGCCACGCACAAGTCCCTCGTACCTGCACAAAACAATAGCTCCTCGCAACCAACGCGATTAGGGGTTGTCAATCCCTTCACGGTCACTTACGAGAGTGAGATCTGATAGAGATGATAAATAATATTTTTGGTATTTTTGATATATAGATGCAAAGTGAAAAGTAAAAACAAAGCAAGTATTAAAGTAATGGAGATTGATATGATGAAAATAGACCCAGGGGCCATAGGTTTCACTAGTGGCTTCTCTCAAGAGCATAAGTATTCTACGGTGGGTGAACAAATTACTGTTGAGCAATTGACAGAATTGAGCATAGTTATGAGAATATCTAGGTATGATCATGTATATAGGCATCACGTCCGAGACAAGTAGACCGAAACGATTCTGCATCTACTACTATTACTCCACTCATTTTTTGACCAAAATACAGTAGGGTAAAACCCTACTGTGTGTCATTTTCATTATATAAAGGATAAAAGAGTGCATAGTACAATGGTTGTTGGGAGAGCAACCAGAGTGGATGAGGTTACAAAGAAATCAGAATTTAAGTTACAAAATTATTCAAATATTGTCAATCCAGGATGACATGCCATCCTTAAGGCTAGGCTTGGCTCTCATTATGGTGAGCTTGAAGGTGCTGGTGAAGTTAAACTTGCATGATGCAACGGAGCATGGTATATTCTCAAATATCAGTCCATTTCTCTGATTCCATATGCTCCAGCATCCAATAGTCACAATCTCCATGAAGAAAGGAAAGTAGTATCTTAGTTTGCCATCAGAAATCATTTCATGAATGTGTAGATCAGTATTCCATTCAATGCCAATATTCCACCAGAAATTTTGACTAAAAGTGCATGAGAAAAGAAGATGAGTTCTGTCCTCCATATCTTCATCATAACATAGAACACAAGAAGTGGAGTCCAAATGAAATGATTTTCTGGTAAGCAACTCACATGTGTTAATTCTGTCATTAAGCATCAACCAGCAGAAAAATTATTACTCCACTCATCGACCGCTATCCAGCATGCATCCAGAGTATTAAGTTAAAAATAGAGTAACGCCTTAAGCAAGATGACATGATGTAGAGGAACAAATTCATGCAATATGATAAATACCCCATCTTGTTATCCTCGATGTCAACAATACAATACGTGCCTTGCAACCCTTTCTGTCACTGGGTAAGGACACCGCAATATCGAATCCAAAGCTAAGCACTTCTCCCATTGCAAGAACTACCAATCTAGTTGGCCAAACCAAACGGATAATTCGAAGAGACTTGCAAAGATAACCAATCATACATAAAAGAATTCAGAGAAGATTCAAATATTGTTCATAGATAAACTTGATCATAAACCCACAATTCATCGATCTCAACAAACACACCGCAAAAAGAAGATTACATCGAATAGATCTCCACAAGAGAGGGGGAGAACATTGTATTGAGATCCAAAAAGAGAGAAGAAGCCATCTAGCTACTAGCTATGGACCCGAAGGTCTGAAGTAAACTACTAACACTTCATTGGAGGGGCTATGGTGATGATGTAGAAGCCCTCCGTGGTGGATGCCCCCTCCGTGAGCTCAAACAGGCCCCAAGATGGGATCTCGTGGATCAGGAAGTTGCGGCGGTGGAATTAGGTTGTTGGCTCCTGTTCTCGATCGTTGGGGGTGCGAGGTATATATAGGAGGAAGGAGTACGTCGGTGGAGCAACAGGGGCCCACGAGGAGGGGGACGCGCCTAGGAGGGCGCCCTACCTCGTGACCGCCTCTTTGTTTCTTGGAGTAGGGTCCAAGTCTCTGGATCATGTTTGGTGAGAAAATCACGTTCGAAGGTTTCATTCCGTTTGGACTCGTTTGATATTCCGTTTTTTCAAACACTGAAATAGGCAAAAAACAACAATTCTGGGCTGGGCCTCCGGTTAATAGGTTAGTCCCAAAAATAATATAAAAGTGGAAAATAAAGCGCAATATAGTCCAAAACAGTAGATAAAGTAGCGTGGAGCAATAAAAAATTATAGATACATTGGAGACGTATCAGGCATCCCCAAGCTTAATTCCTGCTCGTCCTCGAGTAGGTAAATGATAAAAAGAGAATTTTTGATGCGGAGTGATAATTTGGCATAATTTCAATGTAAATCTTCTTAATTGTGGTATGAATATTCAGATCCGAAAGATTCAAGACAAAAGTTCATATTGACATAAAAATAATAATACTTCAAGCATACTAACTAAGCAATTATGTCTTCTCAAAATAGCATGGCAAAAGAAAGTTCATCCCTACAAAATCATATGGTTAGGCTATGCTTCATTTTCGTCACACAAAGATGTTCCCAACTTCTATACCCCCGATGACAAGCCAAGCAATTGTTTCATACTTAAATAATCTCAAACATTTTCAACCTTCACGCAATACATGAGCGTGAGCCATGGATATAGCACTATGGGTGGAATAGAATATGATGATGGGGATTGTGTGGAGAAGACAAAAAAGAAAGTCTCACATTGACGAGGATAATAAACGGGCCATGGAAATGCCCATCAATTGATGTCAACATGAGGAGTAGGGATTGCCATGCAACGGATGCACTAGAGCTATAAATGAATGCTCAACAAAAGAAAACTAGTGGGTGTGCATCCAACTTGCTTGCTCACGAAGACCTAGGGCATTTGAGGAAGCCCATCGTAGGAATATACAAGCCAAGTTCTATAATGAAAAATTCCCACTATTATGAAAAAGACGACTTATGAGACTCACTATATGAAAAACATGGTGCTACTTTGAAGCACAATATATGAGACTCACTACATGAAGAACAATGTGCTACTTTGAAGCACAAGTGTGGAAAAAGAGATAGTAACGTTGCCCTTTTTATTTTTTTTGGGCCTTTCTCTTTTTTTCTTTTTGGCCTTTCTCTTTTTTTTTGATTGGGCGATGCTCTAATAATGATGATCATCACACTTCTATTGATTACAACATAAGGATTACAACTCGAAACTAGAACAAGATATGACTCTATATGAATGCCTTCGGCGGTGTACCGGGATGGTGCAATGAATCAAGAGTGACATGTATGAAAAATAATGCATGGTGGCTTTGCCACAAATACGATGTCAACTACACGATCATGCAATGGCAATAGGACAAAAGTAAAGTATGTCATGATGATGATCGGAACGGTGGAAAGTTGCATGGAAATATATCTCGGAATGGCTATGGAAATGCCATAATAGGTAGGTATGGTGGCTGTTTTGAGGAAGATATAAGGAGGTTTATGTGTGATAGAGTGTATCATATCACGGGGTTTGATGCACCGCGAAGTTTGCACCAACTCTCAAGGTGAGAAAGGGCAATGCACAGATCAAGAGGCTAGCAAAGGTGGAAAGGTAAAAGTGCGTATAATCCATGGACTCAACATTAGTCAAAAGAACTCATATACTTATTGCAAAAATTTAGAAGTCATCAAAATCAAGTACTACGCGCATGCTCCTAGGGGGATAGATTGGTAGGAAAAGGCCATCGCTCGTCCCCGACCGCCACTCATAAGGATGCACAAGCCAGGTACACTTCATGTTTCAAATTTGTTACACAACTTTAACCATACGTGCATGCTACGAGATTTGCTAACTTCAACACAAGCGTTTTTAAATTCATAATTACCCAACTAGCATGACTTTGATATCACTACCTCCATATCTCAAAACAATTATCAAGTATCAAACTTTTCTTAGTATTCAACGCACTCAAAAGAAAGTTTCACATATCTTGAATACCAAGTATATTAATTTTAAGCAAATTACCATGCTATTAACGACTCTCAAAATAATCTAAGTGAAGCATGAGAGATCAATAGTTTCTTTAAAACAAATCCACCACCGTGCTCTTCAAAGATCTAGGTGAAGCACTAGAGCAAAAATTATCACGCTCAAAAGATATAAGTGAAGCACTATGAGCAAAACTATCAAGCTCAAAAGATATAAGTGAAGCACGTACAGTATTCTATCAAATTCCAATTCATGTATGGCTCTCTCAAAAGGTGTGTACAAAAAGGATGATTGTGGTAAACTAACAAGCAAATACGCAAATAATACAAGACGCTCCAAGCAAAACACATATCATGTGGTGAATAAAAATATAGCTCCAAGTAAATTACCGATGGAAGTAGATTTAAAGAGGGATGCCTTCGGGGCATCCCCAAGCTTCGAATTTTTGGTGTCCTTGGATTATCTGGGGGTTCCATGGGCATCCCCAAGCTTAGGATCTTGCCACTCCTTGTTCCATAATCCATCAAAAGAATTTACCCAAAACTTGAAAACTTCACAACACAAAACTCAATAGAAATCTCATGAGCTCCGTTAGAGAAAGAAAACAAAAGACTACTTTAAGGTACTGTAATGAACTCATTCTTTATTTATATTGGTGTTAAACCTACTGTATTCCAACTTCTCTATGGATTATAAACTATTTTACTAGCCATAGATTCATCAAAATAAGCAAACAACACACGAAAAACAGAATCTGTCAAAAACAGAAAAGTCTGTAGTAATCCGTAACTAACGCAAACTTCTGGAACTCCAAAAAATCTACCAAACTTAGACGACCTAGAAAATTTGTTTATTGATCAGCAGCAATTGGAATCAGTATTTTCTCACGTTCTGTGATTTTTAATAATTCGGGCACTGAGCGCAAAGTTTCTGGAAATTACAGCAAGATCAAATAACTATCATCCAAGAAGATCCAATAGGCCTAGCTTGGCACAAACACTAATTAAAACATAAAACCACATCTAAATAGAGGCTAGATGAATTATTTGTTACTAAGCAGCAAGGAAAAATATTGGGTTGTCCCCCAACAAGCGCTTTTCTTTAAAACCTTTTAGCTAGGCATTGATAATTTTAATGATGCTCACATGAAAGACAAGAATTGAAGCACAAAGAGAGCATCATAAAACACGTGACAAACACATCTAAGTCTAACATACTTCCTATGCATAGGCATCTTATAGAACAACAAATTATCATAGCGAGCAAAAACTAGCATAAGCAAGGAAGCGGAAAGGAACAATAGCAATCTCAACATAAAGAGAGGTAATTTAGTAACATGAAAATTTCTATAACCATATTTTCCTCTCTCATAATAATTACATGTAGGATCATGAGAAAATTCAACAATATAGCTATCACATAACATATTCTCAACACGATCCACATGCATGCGAAGTTGACACTCTTCCAAAATAGTGGGATTATCATTAACTAAAGTCATGATTTCTTCCAAGCCCACATTTATCAAAAATTTCATAAGATTGAATGTTATCCAAATATGTGGGATATAAAGTTGACACTCTTCCAAACCCACTTTCAATATTATTGCAAACACTATTATCAATCTTATATTCATCATGGGGTTTAAATAAATTTTCAAGATCATAAGAAGAATCTCCCCAATCATGACTATTGGACATAGCAAAACTAGCATCCCCAAGCTTAGGGTTTTGCATATTATTAGCATAATTTACATCAATAGAATTTATAATAAAATTATTCCAATCATGATTTTTATTCAAAGATCTATCGTGAATCACTTCATAAAGCACTTCATCACAATTTTTCAGATTTACGGATTTCAGGCAAAACCTTATAAAGATAATCTAGTGCATCAAAATCACTAGGAATTGGTTCATCATAATTGCATCTCTTAAAAAGATTTGCAAGTGGATGAGGTTCCATAGATATTAGCTTCTCTGTTTAGGAATAAATACTCAACTATTTCAACCAAACGAGCAAACGAGGCAAGAAAGACATCAAGGCGAACGGAAAAGAGAGGGCGAATAAAACGGCAAGGGTGAAGTGGGGGAGAGGAAAACGAGAGGCAAATGGAAAATAATGTAATGCGAGAGATAATGGATTGTGATGGGTGCTACCTCTTGAGCACTGCGTTGGATTTCCCCGAAGAGGAGAGGATGATGCAGCAAACTAGCGTAAGTATTTCCCTCAGTTTTTGAGAACCAAGGTATCAATCCAGTAGGAGGCCACACACAAGTCCCTCGTACCTGCACAAAACGATAGCTCCTCGCAACAAACACGATTAGGGGTTCTCAATCCCTTCACGGTCACTTATGCGAGTGAGATCTAATAGAGATGATAAATAATATTTTGGTATTTTTGGTATAGAGATGCAAAGTAAGAGTAAAAGGCAAAGTAAAAACAAAGCTAGTATTAAAGTGATGGAGATTGATATGATGAGAATAGACCCGGGGGCCATAGGTTTCACTAGTGGCTTCTCTCAAGAGCATAGATATTCTACGGTGGGTGAACAAATTACTGTTGAGCAATTAACAGAATTGAGCATAGTTATGAGTATATCTAGGTATGATCATGTATATAGGCATCACGTCCGAGATAAGTAGACCAAAACGATTCTGCATCTACTACTATTACTCCACTCATCGACCGCTATCCAGCATGCATCTAGAGTATTAAGTTAAAAACAGAGTAACGCCTTAAGCAAGATGACATGATGTAGATGGATAAATTCATGCAATATGATAAAAACCCCATCTTGTTATCCTCGATGGCAACAATACAATACGTGCCTTGCAACCCTTTTCATCCTTTGGGTAAGGACACCGCAAGATTGAACCCAAAGCTAAGCACTTCTCCCATTGCAAGAACTACCAATCTAGTTGGCCAAACCAAACGGATAATTCGAAGAGACTTGCAAAGATAACTCAATCATACATAAAAGAATTCAGAGAAGATTCAAATATTATTCATAGATAAGCTGGATCATAAACACACAATTCATCGGTCTCAACAAACACACCACAAAAAGAAGATTACATCGAATAGATCTCCACGAGAGAGGAGGAGAACATTGTATTGAGATCCAAAAAGAGAGAAGAAGCCATCTAGCTACTAGATATGAACCCGAAGGTCTGAAGTAAACTACTCACACTTCATCAGAGAGGCTTTGATGATGATGTAGAAGCCCTCCGTGGTGGATGCCCCTCCGGCGGAGCTCCGGAACAGGCCCCAAGATGGGATCTCGTGGATACAGGAAGTTGCGGCGGTGGAATTAGGTTTTTGGCTCCTATTCTGATCGTTTGGGGGTACGTAGGTATATATAGGAGGAAGGAGTACGTCAGTGGAGCAACAAGGGGGCCACGAGGCAGGGGGTGCGCCCTAGGGGGGGGCGCCCCCACCCTCGTGACCGCCTCTTTTGTGCCTTGGCGTAGGGTCCAAGTCTCCTGGATCACGTTCGGTGAGAAAATCACGTTTCCGAAGGTTTCATTCCGTTTGGACTCCGTTTGATATTCCGTTTCTTCGAAACACTGAAATAGGCAAAAAACAGCAATTCTGGGCTGGGCCTCCGGTTAATAGGTTAGTCCCAAAAATAATATAAAAGTGGAAAATAAAGCCCAATATAGTCCAAAACAGTAGTGAGGGAGTCCTGGATTAGGGGGTGTTCGGATAGCCGAACTATAACCTTTGACCAGACTCCTGAACTATGAAGATACAAGATTGAAGACTTCGTCCCGTGTCCGGATGGGACTTTCCTTGGCGTGGAAGGCAAGCTTGGCGATACGGATATGTAGATCTCCTCCCATTGTAACCGACTCTGTGTAACCCTAACCCTCTTCGGTGTCTATATAAACTGGAGGGTTTTAGTCGGTAGGACGAACAACAATCATACCATAGGCTAGCTTCTAGGGTTTTAGCCTCTCTGATCTCGTGGTAGATCTACTCTTGTACTACCCATATCATCAATATTAATCAAGCAGGAGTAGGGTTTTACCTCCATCGAGAGGGCCCGAACCTGGGTAAAAACATCATGTCCCTTGTCTCCTGTTACCATCCGCCTAGACACACAGTTCGGGACCTCCTACCCGAGATCCGCCGGTTTTGACACCGACATTGGTGCTTTCATTGTGAGTTCCTTTGTGTCGTCGCCATCAGGAAGGATGCCTCATCCCGTCTTTAAAGACGGCACTGTTGCTAAAGGAGCTTTGGCTATCGGCCAAACTCTCCGGCTAGGCGGTTTTCTTATGACCGCCTGTTCGGCCGCCGCGTCGACGATGACTTCTCGGGTCATCGAAGCAATCTTCACGTCAACTCGGAACTCGCCGAGCAATTAGATCCGATGGAGCTCTCTTCTTTAAACGAGATCTTGGATCGCATCGCCGCCCTGGGAGTCGCTACAGACTATGATCAGATTGGGCCTAAACCCGATCCGAGGAAGATTAACTCTCCCCAGGTCACCCATCACGTTGCAGTGGTGGAGGAACAATGCGGCAAACCTTCATCTATCTTAAGGACTAGCTATGTCCGGATTCCCGATCCCTCCAAGCCGGATACCCGCGGAGGGGAGGACGTCACTCAAGACCTGAACTTAGAGTCAGGCAACAGGCTAGATTCATTGGACAACATCCAAGAATCCAAGCTTCCGAGTTCGGAAACTCCTTGGCCTTTGAGTCTCAGATTGGGTGAGGTTTTGGATTTAATTCCACCCACCCACCCGAACATAGGCAATCTATCCAAAATTAGGCAAGAGCCCGAGGAAACGGTACATCATTACTAGGCCAGATTCCTCCTGGTTTTGAACAGGATAAAGGACTGCCGCAAGGAAGACGCAATTTCATTCTTCTGCAATAATTGCATGGACAAGGGAATCCTCAACGCCATAGGTCACCGTGAAATCACACGCTTTGTTGACTTGGCTTCCATAGTACGAAAGTACTGTGCGATGGAAAGCGCCTCGAAAACCGAAGTAAGATTTGTGACAATCCGGCCCTATATACAAACCCAGTCCAAAATAAAAGGGTGCATTATCGCCAATCACCCGGGTTAAACACCCAAAAACAAAAACCCCCTACGGGGTATGGAACCGTACTGGAGGGATGGCTCAATGGACCCTGTAAAATTCATAGTACAGAGGGCGCCACACCAACTCATAGCCTTAGAGCATGTTGGATACTCCGGCAGGTGGCCAAAAGTGGCGAAGAGCTTCTAACCCCAGCATCCACAAAGCACCAGCCCAGGGATACCAGTACGGTATTAACAGTTTTCGAGACTTCCACATCAAATAATATGCGAAAACGAACACTCCGCAGCCTTGCCGAAGTCTACCAAGTAGCAACAATAAACCCATGGAGTGACACGGCTATTACCTTTAATGCCAGTGATGAACCTAAATTCCGAACAGCCCGAGCACCAGCAGCATTGGTCCTCAGTCCAATAGTGGACGGCTTTCGCCTTACCAAGGTACTCATGGACTGGTAGCGGATTGAACCTCATTTATGAGGAAACCCTTTGAAAAATGGAAATAGACCGGAGCCGCATTGAGCGAAGCAGCACAACCTTTAGAGGAATAATACCCAGTCGGGAAGCGTGCTGCACAGGAAAAATCACACTGGATGTGGTGTTCGGCACGCCGGATAATCACAGGTCTGAGGAGGTAACGTTCCAAGTGGCCCCGTTCAGCAGCGGATACTACACTCTATTAGGGCGAGAGGCATTCACAATTTTTCAAGCTATACCCCATTACGGGTACATGAAGCTCAAAATGCCCAGGCCCAACAGAATCATCACTCTTGCTAGTGACCGGACATAGCACTCGCTACCGAAAATAAGACAGCCAGACCGCCCTTGAGGCACTATCCAAGCCCTAGCGGCCGAGGAACTGATCGCGCTGCGCTCCACGGTAAACAGGGACGATGTGATACTCGATAAAAGATCCAAGTCCACCTCCTTTAAACCAGCGGACGAAATAGTCAAATTCCAAGTCCATCCAACGGACCCTACAAAAACGGCCTCCATCGGGGCACAATTAAACCCTGATGTAGATGCCGCACTACGAGAATTCCTACGCGAAAATTGGGACATTTTTGCCTGGCACCCTTCAGACATGGAAGGAATCCCACGCCGGCAGGCCGAGCACAGCCTAAACATCCTAAAAGGATTCAAGCCAGTCAAACAGGCTCTTCGGCGTTTATCAGAACCTAAGAGACAAGCCATGGGAGAGGAGCTAGCCAAACTATTGGAGGCCGGATTCATCAGAGATATAAAACATCCGGACTGGCTAGCAAACCTGGTGATGGTACTAAAGAAGGACAAATCCTGGCGCCTATGTGTCGATTTCAAGGACCTCAACAAGGCTTGCCCAAAGGATCCCTTCCCCCTCCCCCGCATCGATCAAATTATCGACGCTACCGCAGGACACGATTCATTGTGTTTCCTCGACGATACTCCGCTACCATCAAATTAAGATGGCAGAGCTCGACCAAGCCATAACGGCATTTATCACCCCTTACGGCCCATTCGCTTCAACACAATGCCCTTCGGCTCAAAACGCCGGCGCAACATACCAGCGCATGATTCAGACATGTCTGGCAAACCAGATCGGCAAAATAGTGGAGGCATATGTAGATGATGTGGTCGTCAAAACCAAGCATGTCGAAACTCTAGTAGACGACTTGAGGCTCACATTCGATAATCTCCGAACATATGACATCAAGCTTAACCCGAAAATGCGTTTTTGGCGTATCAGCCGGAAAGCTCTTGGGCTTCATTGTATCCGGTAGAGGAATTGGAGCAAACCCAGCCAAGATCCGAGCTCTGTCACAATTGGATATCCCAAAGGACCTCAAACAAATACAAAAATTGACTGGATGCGTGGCGGCTCTAAGCCGCTTTATCTCCCGTTTGGGAGAAAAGGCATTACCCCTTTATCGCCTCCTCCGGCGCACCGAACACTTCGAGTGGACGGATGCCGCCATGGCCGGACTCCAAGAAATAAAAGCCATATTGGCAACAAACCCGGTCCTGGCCACGCCCAACATGGGCGAACCAATGCTATTATACATCGCGGCAACTCATCAACTTGTAAGCGCGGTGCTCGTTGTCGAACGAGAAACGGACGGACACAAGTCCCCCCTTCAAAAACCAGTTTACTACGTGTCCACCGTCCTCACTCCATGCAAGTCACGATATCCGCATTATCAAAAGATAGCGTACGCGGTGTTCATGGCATCCCGGAAGCTGCGACACTACTTTCAAGAGTGTTCGATAACAGTAGCCTCCGAAGTACCTCTTAACGACATAATAAACAACCGCGACGCGACGGGCCGGATTGCCAAATGGGCCACTGAGCTCCTCCCGTTAGACATAACCTATAAGCCATGGCGAGCTATTAAGTCGCAAGTTTTGGCCGACTTCGTCGCCGAATGGACTGAAGTCGAACTCCCTAAAGAGTGCGGCACATATTCCAACTGGGTCATGCACTTCGACGGCTCCAAAATGTTGGCCGGTCTGGGGGCTGGCGTCGTTCTGACGTCCCCAATAGGAGATACAGTTCAATACATACTCCAGATAATGTATACGGACTCCAACACCGCAGCCGAATACGAGGCCCTTCTACATGGTCTCCGGATGGCAGTATCCATGGGCATTCAACGCCTAGAGGTGCGCGGGGATTCGAACCTCGCGATATCTCAAATAAATGGAGACTTTGATGCCAAGGATCCGAAAATGGCAGCTTATCGCAACGCCGTCCTAAAAATGTCAGCTCGGTTCGAAGGGCTCGAATTTCACCATATAGCTCGGGAAAACAATCAGGCAGCAAACGTCTTGGCACGCATTGGCGCAAAGCGCGATGTTGTCCCCCCCAATATCTTCTTAGAGAGGCTGTTCAAGCCATCCGTAGTATGGGAAGGGGAGTCCGGAAATAATAGCCCGGACCCAACAACACTGCCCAACACCGAACATTCTGACACAACTGGAGGCTCTGCCAACGAAGTAACATCTTCAGCCCACGTAATAATGGCAGTCATCGCCCCATGGACGGAACCATTCCTAGCCTACCTAACCAGGCAGGAACTTCCCGAGGACCAAAACGGGGCACGCTGCATAGTGCGGCGATCTAAATCCTATAAAGTCCATGAGGGAGAGCTTTATAAGAAAAGCACCACCGGAGTCCTTCAAAGGTGTATCTCCGAAGAGGAAGGGTGGAATCTTCTGGCTGAAATTCATGCCGGACTCAGCGGGCACCGCGCTGCAGCCCGGGCCCTTGTAAGCAAGGCCTTCCGTACAGGATTTTATTGGCCGACGGCCCGGGCAGATGCTTAGGACTTAGTCCAACAATGCGTCGGTTGCCAGCTCTTTGCTAATCAAAGCCACATGCCACCCACTGCCCTCCAAACTATACCCATCACCTGGCCCTTCGCGTTCTGGGGCCTTGACATGGTTGGACCCCTTAAAGGAGGAACCCACAAGAAAAAATACCTACTGGTCATGGTGGATAAATTCACCAAATGGATAGAGGCCAAGCCTGTTAAGACGGCCGAATCCGAACCGTTGATAGACTTCATATCAGGGGTCGTACACTGTTACGGCGTCCCCCATAGCATCATCATGGATAACGGCATGAACTTCACAGCCGACGAGGTCAAACTCTGGTGCAAAAACATGGGCATCAAGCTCGACTATGCTTCAGTCTATCACCCTCAAACTAACGGTCAAGTCGAGCGAGCAAATGGTCTAATCATGAGCGGCATCAAACCAAGATTAGTGCAGTCCCTCAAGGAATCTAACACGCACTGGGTAGAGGAGCTCGACTTCGTACTCTGGGGACTGCGGACCACGCCGAATCGCACCACCGGATTCACACCATTCTTTATGGTATACGGCGCAGAGGCAGTTTTGCCCTACGACATAATTCATGACTCACCTCGCGTGCGCATGTACGAAGAAAGAGAAGCCGAGCTCGATCGGCAGGACAGTTTGGACGCCTTGGAGGAGGAGCTTGACGTGGCAAAAGCAAGTTCCGCATTCTATCAACAGCAGGCTCGAAGATATCAAAGCAGAGAAGTACGGGCCAAAACTTACAATGTTGGCGAGTTAGTTCTACGCCTGCCGGACAAGAAAAAGTACAAACTCAAGACCAAATGGGAAGGTCCCTTTATTATCGACCAAGTCCTGACCGGTGGAGCGTACCGTCTGCAAGATGCATCGGATAACCGACTCGAGCCGAACCCATGGAACGCAGCCCGTCTTCGAAGATTATACACCTAACGCCGGATTCTGAGTTCGTCTCCTTCCTCTGTCTATTTTTTACACATTAGATGTCTTATATTTCTCTCCTTCTCCCTCTTTTTCTCTTACAGCCTTTAAAGGCTCGTTCACGCATTGTTCGCACACACTTGACGCGCTATCCGCACTCATTATACCTGGGGGCTTCTTTAACAGAAGCTTATTTGTACGGGCTTCATGCCTAACACATGTGTCACGCTTCTGCATGTACCTTTTATTCACCATTATATGCATCGATATTACTTAAGTTTTGGCCAATCTGGGTTGCCTAGCTCCTGTGCTTACCCCTACGTTCCCGATTGTTCGGCTAGGTGGTAAACGGAGCACCTCTGCGATTGTTAATGCCGGGTCAGCCGGATGTGTACCTCAGACTGGGTGAAGCCGAAAGCTAGCATTCTTAAGGGAATATTCGGTCGGTGAACTAAAGATGATTTCTCACTTATTTATTTATCTGCACCCAGATGCTTTTCTGCTTTTTTCGCAGTCCGGACATGCACTTTAAGGCATGCCTCCCAGGGAAAGGAACCCCTAACGTAACTATTCTCCCTGGAAGATGTTTCTTACTAACCATGTAATATAACATAACTAGTTGGGCACTTGTCTGTTCAAGCACTAATGACCCCTACGCCTGGTCTCCATGCATGCCCCGGTTCTTACATAACCGTGATGGTATTCGGACACACTCCGGACTATAGGGTCCCGAGGTTGAAGCGAAAAGGTCCACCATGACAAACGATCTACAATCCGGCTAGAAGGCATTTTTACATGTCATCTTAAATTACATAGTCAATTTTTGGGTGTATTCCTCCTCAATACCATCTAATAGGCTGTCTAGTTTATAGTCCCGTTAGGAATACTTTTATGCCAATTCTACTTGGCCGCACACTAAGCTCACAAGGATCTCCTTCCCATCGGGCCCCACAGGTCCGACCTCGCCCATGTGGTTTGGGTCGGTCTTCGTACCGCTGCGTCTTCACCATGGCCCAGCCTCCTGGCGCCTTTGACGGCAGGCCGATATCTTCCATAATCGGAAGCGTTGCCGCGCTCCCTTAAGCCTCTCTGGAAGCTCTTCAAGGCCTTCGGGCAGGGAGACAGATGGCCACAAGGCCTGGGTGACGCCTTTCATCACTGCCAACTCGTTAGTGCAGTTGTAAGAGCTCGGGAAGAAGGTCACCCAGAGAACCGGCATTTCTCTGCAGGACGACCTGTGAGCATACCTACAAACATAACTCTATTAGTCGACTTCCTCGCGAACTCTTTTTCAAAGTTCGCTCAAGCACTTACTAAAATGCCACGTCGAAGCCGCCGATTCTCCTTCATGGAGTCCGGCTACTGGGCACGAACATCCTTTAGTTCCTCGCCCAGCTGGGTATTGGCATCTTGAGATTATTATTCTCCTGCCTCACCCTCGTAAGCACGCCTCCCGTCCTTTAACCGTGCAAGAGTTGCTGCTTGTCCGGATCTACTCGGCGCTATCTGCAATGATATTGTCGATTTACACACGCCGCACCTCACAACATACTTATCTTTCAAGCGTATATTACGGAGGGTCTCTCTTGGCCTCCTCGCAGCGCTAGTGCGGCCTCAAGTTGGGCTTTGCACTCTTCCAGCTCTGGGACAGTTGGGTATTCTTTTTGTAAGATCCAGATAACAAATGATCCTTAAATCAGTTATTCTAACTATTTCAAGTCTCGGGGCTCTTGGTATATATAACCATCAAATTTTCTCACCCGTATGTCTTTCACATACTGCTCCATGGCTCTGGCTAGACCATTTTGAGCGGCACGGAGGTGCGCATCTCCCGAATTGAAGGCATCCAATGCCTCTTGGAAGAAGCATGCGTCACGAAGAACTGTCCGGCGATGCCTGTGATTTATGGCACTCTCCACCTCGGATTTGGTGGCAGATAGTCTGTCGGCATCCTCTGTCGGAGGAGTGTCCGACGCATGCCTCGTGTTTGCCTCCGCTTCTGGACCTGGCTTTGGAGCCTGGTTGGTGGAGGCTCGATTGGCAACCTCTCCGGATATAGTCCGGCGAGCGCTCTTTTTCCAGAAGAGAGCACGAGCGTTAGTATACCTTCCGGGAATAAAACCTGGGAATAAGATGGCACGCCATGCAGTTGCGCCGGCGTCTCAATCCGGACCGCACTTCTTTTCAGCCTGCTGGGCCTTGCTGCCCTTTGTTGGCTAGCCACCACAGGCTCGGCCTTCCGCCTCAAGGGCTCCCCCTGCAAAACACCATTGATATACGGTGATCAAAAATAAGCACGGAGGGATCATCTAATGTTGGCGAGTTAGTTCTACGCCTGCCGGACAAGAAAAAGTACAAACTCAAGACCAAATGGGAAGGTCCCTTTATTATCGACCAAGTCCTGACCGGTGGAGCGTACCGTCTGCAAGATGCATCGGATAACCGACTCGAGCCGAACCCATGGAACACAGCCCGTCTTCGAAGATTATACGCCTAACGCCGGATTCTGAGTTCGTCTCCTTCCTCTGTCTATTTTTACACATTAGATGTCTTATATTTCTCTCCTTCTCCCTCTTTTTCTCTTACAGCCTTTAAAGGCTCGTTCACGCATTGTTCAGACACACTTGACGCGCTTATCCGCACTCATTATACACGGGGCTTCTTTAATGAAGCTTATTTGTACGGGCTTCATGCCTAACACATGTGTCACGCTTCGCATGTACCTTTTATTCACCATTATATGCATCGATATGACTTAAGTTTTGGCCAAGCTGGGTTGCCTGGCTCCTGTGCTTACCCCTACGTTCCCGATTGTTCGGCTAGGTGGTAAAGGGAGCACCTCTGCGATTGTTACTGCCGGGTCAGCCGGATGTGTACCTCAGACTGGGTGAAGCCGAAAGCTAGCATTCTTAAGGGAATATTCGGTCGGTGAACTAAAGATGATTTCTCACTTATTTATTTATCTGCCCCCAGATGCTTTTCTGCTTTTTTGCAGTCCGGACATGCACTTTAAGGCATGCCTCCCAGGGAAAGGAACCCCTAACGGAACTATTCTCCCTGGAAGATGTTTCTTACTAACCATGTAATATAACATAACTAGTTGGGCACTTGTCTGTTCAAGCACTAATGACCCCTACGCCTGGTCTCCATGCATGCCCCGGTTCTTACATAACCGTGATGGTATTCGGACACACTCCGGACTATAGGGTCCCGAGGTTGAAGCGAAAAGGTCCACCATGACAAACGATCTACAATCCGCTAGAAGGCATTTTTACATGTCATCTTAAATTACATAGTCAATTTGACTGGGTGTATTCCTCCTCAATACCATCTAATAGGCTGTCTAGTTTATAGTCCCGTTAGGAATACTTTTATGCCAATTCTACTTGGCCGTACACTAAGCTCACAAGGATCTCCTTCCCATCGGGCCCCACAGTCCGACCTCGCCCATGTGGTTTGGGTGGGTCTTCGTGTACAGCGTCTTCACCATGGCCCAGGCCTCCCTGGCGCCTTGACGGCAGGCCGATATCTTCCATAATCGGAAGTGCCGCCGCGCTCCCTTAAGCCTCTCTGCAAGCTCTTCAAGGCCTTCGGGCAGGGAGACAGATGGCCACAAGGCCTGGGCGACGCCTTTCATCACCTGCCGAACTCGTTAGTGCAGTTGTAAGAGCTCGGGAAGAAGGTCACCCGTAGAACCGGGCATTTCCTCTGCAGGACGACCTGTGAGCATACCTACAAACATAACTCTATTAGTCGACTTCCTCGCCAACTCTTTTTCAAAGTTCGCTCAAGCACTTACTAAAATGCCACGTCGAAGCCGCCGATTCTCCTTCATGGAGTCCGGACAGCTGGGCACGAACATCCTTTAGTTCCTCGCCCAGCTGGGTATTGGCATCTTGGAGATTATTATTCTCCTGCCTCACCCTCGTAAGCACGCTCTCCCCGTCCTTTAACCGGTGCAAGAGTTGCTGCTTGTCCGGATCTACTCGGCGCTATCTGCAATGATATTGTCGATTTACACACGCCGCACCTCACAACATACTTATCTTTCAAGCGTATATTACGGAGGGGTCTCCTTGGCCTCCCCGCAGCGGCTAGTGCGGCCTCAAGTTGGGCTTTGCACTCTTCCAGCTCTGGGACAGTTGGGTATTCTTTTTGTAAGATCCTCAGATAACAAATGATCCTTAAATCAGTTATTCTAACTATTTCAAGTCTCGGGCCACTGGTATATATAACCATCAAATTTTCTCACCGTATGTCTTTCACATACTGCTCCATGGCTCGCTAGACCATTTTGAGCGGCACGGAGGTGCGATCTCCTAATTGAAGGCATCCAATGCCTCTTGGGAGAAGCATGCGCCACGAAGAACTGTCCGCGATGCCTGTGATTTATGGCACTCTCCACCTCGGATTTGGTGGCAGATAGTCTGTCGGCATCCTCTCGCCGGAGGAGTGTCCGACGATGCCTCGTGTTTGCCTCCGCTTCTGGTCCTGGCTTTGGAGCCTGGTTGGTGGAGGCTCGATTGGCAACCTCTCCGGATATAGTCCGTGGCGAGCGCTCTTTTTCCAGAAGAGAGCACGAGCGTTAGTATACCTTCCGGGAATAAAACCTGGGAATAAGATGGCACGCCATGCAGTTGCGCCGGCGTCTCAATCCGGACCGCACTTCTTTTCAGCCTGCTGGGCCTTGCTGCCCTTTGTTGGCTAGCCACCACAGGCTCGGCCTTCCGCCTCAAGGGCTCCCCCTGCAAAACACCATTGATATACGGTGATCAAAAATAAGCACGGAGGGATCATCTAATGTTGGCGAGTTAGTTCTACGCCTGCCGGACAAGAAAAAGTACAAACTCAAGACCAAATGGGAAGGTCCCTTTATTATCGACCAAGTCCTGACCGGTGGAGCGTACCGTCTGCAAGATGCATCGGATAACCGACTCGAGCCGAACCCATGGAACGCAGCCCGTCTTCGAAGATTATACGCCTAACGCCGGATTCTGAGTTCGTCTCCTTCCTCTGTCTATTTTTTACACATTAGATGTCTTATATTTCTCTCCTTCTCCCTCTTTTTCTCTTACAGCCTTTAAAGGCTCGTTCACGCATTGTTCGCACACACTTGACGCGCTATCCGCACTCATTATACCTGGGGGCTTCTTTAACAGAAGCTTATTTGTACGGGCTTCATGCCTAACACATGTGTCACGCTTTCGCATGTACCTTTTATTCACCATTATATGCATCGATATGACTTAAGTTTTGGCCAATCTGGGTTGCCTAGCTCCTGTGCTTACCCCTACGTTCCCGATTGTTCGGCTAGGTGGTAAAGGGAGCACCTCTGCGATTGTTACTGCCGGGTCAGCCGGATGTGTACCTCAGACTGGGTGAAGCCGAAAGCTAGCATTCTTAAGGGAATATTCGGTCGGTGAACTAAAGATGATTTCTCACTTATTTATTTATCTGCCCCCAGATGCTTTTCTGCTTTTTCGCAGTCCGGACATGCACTTTAAGGCATGCCTCCCAGGGAAAGGAACCCCTAACGGAACTATTCTCCCTGGAAGATGTTTCTTACTAACCATGTAATATAACATAACTAGTTGGGCACTTGTCTGTTCAAGCACTAATGACCCCTACGCCTGGTCTCCATGCATGCCCCGGTTCTTACATAACCGTGATGGTATTCGGACACACTCCGGACTATAGGGTCCCGAGGTTGAAGCAAAAAGGTCCGCCATGACAAACGATCTAAAATCCGGCTAGAAGGCATTTTTACATGACATCCTAAATTACATAGTCAATTTGATGGGTGTATTCCTCCTCAATACCATCTAATAGGCTGTCTAGTTTATAGTCCCGTTGGGAATACTTTTATGCCAATTCTACTTGGCCGTACACTAAGCTCACAAGGATCTCCTTCCCATCGGGCCCCACAGTCCGACCTCGCCCATGTGGTTTGGGTGGGTCTTCGTGTACCGCGTCTTCACCATGGCCCAGGCCTCCCTGGCGCCTTGACGGCAGGCCGATATCTTCCATAATCGGAAGTGCCGCCGCGCTCCCTTAAGCCTCTCTGCAAGCTCTTCAAGGCCTTCGGGCAGGGAGACAGATGGCCACAAGGCACAGGCGACGCCTTTCATCACCTGCCAACTCGTTAGTGCAGTTGTAAGAGCTCGAAGAAGGTCACCCGAGAACCGGCATTTCCTCTGCGGGACGACCTGTGAGCATACCTACAAACATAACTCTATTAGTCGACTTCCTCGCCAACTCTTTTTCAAAGTTCGCTCAAGCACTTACTAAAATGCCACGTCGAAGCCGCCGATTCTCCTTCATGGAGTCCGGCAGCTGGGCACGAACATCCTTTAGTTCCTCGCCCAGCTGGGTATTGGCATCTTGAGATTATTATTCTCCTGCCTCACCCTCGTAAGCACGCCTCCCGTCCTTTAACGGTGCAAGAGTTGCTGCTTGTCCGGATCTACTCCGCGCTATCTGCAATGATATTGTCAGATTTACACACACGCCGCACCTCACAACATACTTATCTTTCAAGCGTATATTACGGAGGGTCTCCTTGGCCTCCTCGCAGCGGCTAGTGCGGCCTCAAGTTGGGCTTTGCACTCTTCCAGCTCCAGGACAGTTGGGTATTCTTTTTGTAAGATCTGATAACAAATGATCCTTAAATCAGTTATTCTAACTATTTCAAGTCTCGGGGCTCTTGGTATATATAACCATCAAATTTTCTCACCCGTATGTCTTTCACATACTGCTCCATGCTCTCGCTAGACCATTTTGAGCGGCACGGAGGTGCGATCTCCTAATTGAAGGCATCCAATGCCTCTTGGGAGAAGCATGCGCCACGAAGAACTGTCCGGCGATGCCTGTGATTTATGGCACTCTCCACCTCGGATTTGGTGGCAGATAGTCTGTCGGCATCCTCTCGCCGGAGGAGTGTCCGACGATGCCTCGTGTTTGCCTCCGCTTCGGTCCCGGCTTTGGAGCCTGGTTGGTGGAGGCTCGATTGGCAACCTCTCCGGATATAGTCCGCGGCGCTTTTTCGAGAAGAGAGCACGGCGTTAGTATACCTTCCGGAATAAAACCAGGAATAAGATGGCACGCCATGCAGTTGCGCCGGCGTCTCAATCCGGACCGCACTTCTTTTCAGCCTGCTGGGCCTTGCTGCCCTTTGTTGGCTAGCCACCACAGGCTCGGCCTTCCGCCTCAAGGGCTCCCCCTGCAAAACACCATTGATATACGGTGATCAAAAATAAGCACGGAGGGATCATCTAATGTTGGCGAGTTAGTTCTACGCCTGCCGGACAAGAAAAAGTACAAACTCAAGACCAAATGGGAAGGTCCTTTATTATCGACCAAGTCCTGACCGTGGAGCGCATCGTCGCAAGATGCATCGGATAACCGACTCGAGCCGAACCCATGGAACGCAGCCCGCCTTGAAGATTATCGCCTAACGCCGGATTCTCGAGTTCGTCTCCTTCCTCTCGTCTATTTTTACACATTAGATGTCTTATATTTCTCTCCTTCTCCTCTTTTCTCTTACAGCCTTTAAAGGCTCGTTCACGCATTGTTCGCACACACTTGACGCGCTATCCGCACTCATTATACCTGGGGGCTTCTTTAACAGAAGCTTATTTGTACGGGCTTCATGCCTAACACATGTGTCACGCTTCTGCATGTACCTTTTATTCACCATTATATGCATCGATATGACTTAAGTTTTGGCCAATCTGGGTTGCCTAGCTCCTGTGCTTACCCCTACGTTCCCGATTGTTCGGCTAGGTGGTAAACGGAGCACCTCTGCGATTGTTACTGCCGGGTCAGCCGGATGTGTACCTCGACTGGGTGAAGCCGAAAGCTAGCATTCTTAAGGGAATATTCGGTCGGTGAACTAAAGATGATTTCTCACTTATTTATTTATCTGCCCCCAGATGCTTTTCTGCTTTTTTCGCAGTCCGGACATGCACTTTAAGGCATGCCTCCCAGGGAAAGGAACCCCTAACGTAACTATTCTCCCTGGAAGATGTTTCTTACTAACCATGTAATATAACATAACTAGTTGGGCACTTGTCTGTTCAAGCACTAATGACCCCTACGCCTGGTCTCCATGCATGCCCCGGTTCTTACATAACCGTGATGGTATTCGGACACACTCCGGACTATAGGGTCCCGAGGTTGAAGCGAAAAGGTCCACCATGACAAACGATCTACAATCCGGCTAGAAGGCATTTTTACATGTCATCTTAAATTACATAGTCAATTTGACTGGGTGTATTCCTCCTCAATACCATCTAATAGGCTGTCTAGTTTATAGTCCCGTTGGGAATACTTTTATGCCAATTCTACTTGGCCGTACACTAAGCTCACAAGGATCTCCTTCCCATCGGGCCCCACAGGTCCGACCTCGCCCATGTGGTTTGGGTCAGTCTTCGTGTAGCGCGTCTTCACCATGGCCCAGGCCTCCCTGGCGCCTTGACGGCAGGCCGATATCTTCCATAATCGGAAGTGCCGCGCCCCTTAAGCCTCTCTGCAAGCTCTTCAAGGCCTTGGGCAGGGAGAGAGATGGCCACAAGGCCAGGCGACGCCTTTCATCACTGCCAACTCGTTAGTGCAGTTGTAAGAGCTCGAAGAAGGTCACCCCAGAACGGGCATTTCCTCTGCAGGACGACCTGTGAGCATACCTACAAACATAACTCTATTAGTCGACTTCCTCGCCAACTCTTTTTCAAAGTTCGCTCAAGCACTTACTAAAATGCCACGTCAAGCCGCCGATTCTCCTTCATGGAGTCCGGCGGCTGGGCACGAACATCCTTTAGTTCCTCGCCCAGCTGGGTATTGGCATCTTGAGATTATTATTCTCCTGCCTCACCCTCGTAAGCACGCCTCCCGTCCTTTAACCGTGCAAGAGTTGCTGCTTGTCCGGATCTACTCCGCGCTTATCTGCAATGATATTGTCGATTTACACACAGGCCGCACCTCACAACATACTTATCTTTCAAGCGTATATTACGGAGGGGTCTCCTTGGCCTCCCCGCAGCGGCTAGTGCGGCCTCAAGTTGGGCTTTGCACTCTTCCAGCTCTGGGACAGTTGGGTATTCTTTTTGTAAGATCCTGCATAACAAATGATCCTTAAATCAGTTATTCTAACTATTTCAAGTCTCGGGGCTCTTGGTATATATAACCATCAAATTTTCTCACCCGTATGTCTTTCACATACTGCTCCATGGCTCGCTAGACCATTTTGAGCGGCACGGAGGTGCGATCTCCGAATTGAAGGCATCCAATGCCTCTTGGGAGAAGCATGCGCCACGAAGAACTGTCCGCGATGCCTGTGATTTATGGCACTCTCCACCTCGGATTTGGTGGCAGATAGTCTGTCGGCATCCTCTCGTCGGAGGAGTGTCCGACGATGCCTCGTGGTTTGCCTCCGCTTCGGTCCCGGCTTTGGAGCCTGGTTGGTGGAGGCTCGATTGGCAACCTCTCCGGATATAGTCCGCGAGCGCTTTTTTCGTAAGAGAGCACGGCGTTAGTATACCTTCCGGAATAAAACCTGGGAATAAGATGGCACGCCATGCGATTGCGCCGGCCTCAATCCGGACCGCACTTCTTTTCAGCCTGCTTGGCCTTGCTGCCCTTTGTTGGCTAGCCACCACAGGCTCGGCCTTCCGCCTCAAGGGCTCCCCTGCAAAACACCATTGATATACGGTGATCAAAAATAAGCACGGAGGATCATCTAATGTTGGCGAGTTAGTTCTCGCTGCCGGACAAGAAAAAGTACAAACTCAAGACCAAATGGGAAGGTCCCTTTATTATCGACCAAGTCCGACCGGTGGAGCGCATCGCCGCAAGATGCATCGGATAACCGACTCGAGCCGAACCCATGGAACACAGCCCGTCTTCGAAGATTATACGCCTAACGCCGGATTCTGAGTTCGTCTCCTTCCTCTGTCTATTTTTTACACATTAGATGTCTTATATTTCTCTCCTTCTCCCTCTTTTTCTCTTACAGCCTTTAAAGGCTCGTTCACGCATTGTTCGCACACACTTGACGCGCTATCCGCGCTCATTATACCTGGGGGCTTCTTTAACAGAAGCTTATTTGTACGGGCTTCATGCCTAACACATGTGTCACGCTTCTGCATGTACCTTTTATTCACCATTATATGCATCGATATGACTTAAGTTTTGGCCAAGCTGGGTTGCCTGGCTCCTGTGCTTACCCCTACGTTCCCGATTGTTCGGCTAGGTGGTAAAGGGAGCACCTCTGCGATTGTTACTGCCGGGTCAGCCGGATGTGTACCTCAGACTGGGTGAAGCCGAAAGCTAGCATTCTTAAGGGAATATTCGGTCGGTGAACTAAAGATGATTTCTCACTTATTTATTTATCTGCCCCCAGATGCTTTTCTGCTTTTTTCGCAGTCCGGACATGCACTTTAAGGCATGCCTCCCAGGGAAAGGAACCCCTAACGGAACTATTCTCCCTGGAAGATGTTTCTTACTAACCATGTAATATAACATAACTAGTTGGGCACTTGTCTATTAAAGCACTAATGACCCCACGCCTGGTCTCCATGCATGCCCGGTTCTTACATAACCGTGATGGTATTCGGACACACTCCGGACTATAGGGTCCCGAGGTTGAAGCTTAAAAGGTCCACCATGACAAACGATCTACAATCCGCTAGAAGGCATTTTTACATGTCATCTTAAATTACATAGTCAATTTGACTGGGTGTATTCCTCCTCAATACCATCTAATAGGCTGTCTAGTTTATAGTCCCGTTAGGAATACTTTATGCCAATTCTACTTGGCCGCACACTAAGCTCACAAGGATCTCCTTCCCATCGGGCCCCACAGGTCCGACCTCGCCCATGTGGTTTGGGTCGGTCTTCGTGTACTGCGTCTTCACCATGGCCCAGCCTCCTGGCGCCTTTGACGGCAGGCCGATATCTTCCATAATCGGAAGCGCCGCGCCCCTTAAGCCTCTCTGCAAGCTCTTCAAGGCCTTCGGGCAGGGAGACAGATGGCCACAAGGCCTGGGCGACGCCTTTCATCACCTGCCGAACTCGTTAGTGCAGTTGTAAGAGCTCGGGAAGAAGGTCACCCGTAGAACCGGGCATTTCCTCTGCAGGACGACCTGTGAGCATACCTACAAACATAACTCTATTAGTCGACTTCCTCGCCGAACTCTTTTTCAAAGTTCGTTCAAGCACTTACTAAAAATGCCACGTCGAAGCCGTCGATTCTCCTTCATGGAGTCCGACAGCTGGGCACGAACATCCTTTAGTTCCTCGCCCAGCTGGGTATTGGCATCTTGGAGATTATTATTCTCCTGCCTCACCCTCGTAAGCACGCTCTCCCCGTCCTTTAACCGGTGCAAGAGTTGCTGCTTGTCCGGATCTACTCCGGCGCTATCTGCAATGATATTGTCAGATTTACACACACGCCGCACCTCACAACATACTTATCTTTCGAAGCGTATATTACCGGAGGGGGTCTCCTTGGCCTCCCCTGCAGCGGCTAGTGCGGCCTCAAGTTGGGCTTTGCACTCTTCCAGCTCCTGGGACAGTTGGGTATTCTTTTTTGTAAGATCCTGCATAACAAATGATCCTTAAATCAGTTATTCTAACTATTTCAAGTCTCGGGGCTCTTGGTATATATAACCATCAAATTTTCTCACCCGTATGTCTTTCACATACTGCTCCATGGCTCGCTAGACCATTTTGAGCGGCACGGAGGTGCGATCTCCTAATTGAAGGCATCCAATGCCTCTTGGGAGAAGCATGCGCCACGAAGAACTGTCCGCGATGCCTGTGATTTATGGCACTCTCCACCTCGGATTTGGTGGCAGATAGTCTGTCGGCATCCTCCGTCGGAGGAGTGTCCGACGATGCCTCGTGTTTGCCTCCGCTTCGGTCCCGGCTTTGGAGCCTGGTTGGTGGAGGCTCGATTGGCAACCTCTCCGGATATAGTCCGCGGCGCTTTTTCCGAAGAGAGCACGGCGTTAGTATACCTTCCGGAATAAAACCTGGGAATAAGATGGCACGCCATGCGCTTGCGCGGCGTCTCAATCCGGACCGCACTTCTTTTCAGCCTCTTTGGGCCTTGCTGCCCTTTGTTGGCTAGCCACCACAGCTCGGCCTTCCGCCTCAAGGGCTCCCCCTGCAAAACACCATTGATATACGGTGATCAAAAATAAGCACGGAGGGATCATCTAATGTTGGCGAGTTAGTTCTACGCCTGCCGGACAAGAAAAAGTACAAACTCAAGACCAAATGGGAAGGTCCCTTTATTATCGACCAAGTCCCGACGGTGGAGCGCACCGTCGCAAGATGCATCGGATAACCGACTCGAGCCGAACCCATGGAACACAGCCCGTCTTCGAAGATTATACGCCTAACGCCGGATTCTGAGTTCGTCTCCTTCCTCTGTCTATTTTTTACACATTAGATGTCTTATATTTCTCTCCTTCTCCCTCTTTTTCTCTTACAGCCTTTAAAGGCTCGTTCACGCATTGTTCGCACACACTTGACGCGCTATCCGCACTCATTATACCTGGGGGCTTCTTTAACAGAAGCTTATTTGTACGGGCTTCATGCCTAACACATGTGTCACGCTTCTGCATGTACCTTTTATTCACCATTATATGCATCGATATGACTTAAGTTTTGGCCAATCTGGGTTGTTTAGCTCCTGTGCTTACCCCACGCTCCCGATTGTTCGGCTAGGTGGTAAACGGAGCACCTCTGCGATTGTTAATGCCGGGTCAGCCGGATGTGTACCTCAGGTGGGTGAAGCCAAAGCTAGCATTCTTAAGGGAATATTCGGTCGGTGAACTAAAGATGATTTCTCACTTATTTATTTATCTGCACCCAGATGCTTTTCTGCTTTTTTCGCAGTCCGGACATGCACTTTAAGGCATGCCTCCCAGGGAAAGGAACCCCTAACGTAACTATTCTCCCTGGAAGATGTTTCTTACTAACCATGTAATATAACATAACTAGTTGGGCACTTGTCTGTTCAAGCACTAATGACCCCTACGCCTGGTCTCCATGCATGCCCCGGTTCTTACATAACCGTGATGGTATTCGGACACACTCCGGACTATAGGGTCCCGAGGTTGAAGCGAAAAGGTCCACCATGACAAACGATCTACAATCCGGCTAGAAGGCATTTTTACATGTCATCTTAAATTACATAGTCAATTTGACTGGGTGTATTCCTCCTCAATACCATCTAATAGGCTGTCTAGTTTATAGTCCCGTTGGGAATACTTTGCGGCCAATTCTACTTGGCCGTACACTAAGCTCACAAGGATCTCCTTCCCATCGGGCCCCACAGGTCCGACCTCGTCCATGTGGTTTGGGTCAGTCTTCGTGTACCGCGTCTTCACCATGGCCCAGGCCTCCCTGGCGCCTTGACGGCAGGCCGATATCTTCCATAATCGGAAGTGCCGCCGCGCTCCCTTAAGCCTCTCTGCAAGCTCTTCAAGGCCTTCGGGCAGGGAGACAGATGGCCACAAGGCCTGGGCGACGCCTTTCATCACCTGCCGAACTCGTTAGTGCAGTTGTAAGAGCTCGGGAAGAAGGTCACCCGTAGAACCGGGCATTTCCTCTGCAGGACGACCTGTGAGCATACCTACAAACATAACTCTATTAGTCGACTTCCTCGCCGAACTCTTTTTCAAAGTTCGTTCAAGCACTTACTAAAAATGCCACGTCGAAGCCGTCGATTCTCCTTCATGGAGTCCGACAGCTGGGCACGAACATCCTTTAGTTCCTCGCCCAGCTGGGTATTGGCATCTTGGAGATTATTATTCTCCTGCCTCACCCTCGTAAGCACGCTCTCCCCGTCCTTTAACCGGTGCAAGAGTTGCTGCTTGTCCGGATCTACTCCGGCGCTATCTGCAATGATATTGTCAGATTTACACACACGCCGCACCTCACAACATACTTATCTTTCGAAGCGTATATTACCGGAGGGGGTCTCCTTGGCCTCCCCTGCAGCGGCTAGTGCGGCCTCAAGTTGGGCTTTGCACTCTTCCAGCTCCTGGGACAGTTGGGTATTCTTTTTTGTAAGATCCTGCATAACAAATGATCCTTAAATCAGTTATTCTAACTATTTCAAGTCTCGGGGGCTACTGGTATATATAACCATCAAATTTTCTCACCCGTATGTCTTTCACATACTGCTCCATGGCTCTGGCTAGACCATTTTGAGCGGCACGGAGGTGCGCATCTCCCGAATTGAAGGCATCCAATGCCTCTTGGGAGAAGCATGCGTCACGAAGAACTGTCCGGCGATGCCTGTGATTTATGGCACTCTCCACCTCGGATTTGGTGGCAGATAGTCTGTCGGCATCCTCTGTCGGAGGAGTGTCCGACGCATGCCTCGTGTTTGCCTCCGCTTCTGGACCTGGCTTTGGAGCCTGGTTGGTGGAGGCTCGATTGGCAACCTCTCCGGATATAGTCCGCGGCGCTTTTTCCGTAAGAGAGCAAACGGCGTTAGTATACCTTCCGGAATAAAACCTGGGAATAAGATGGCACGCCATGCAGTTGCGCCGGCGTCTCAATCCGGACCGCACTTCTTTTCAGCCTGCTGGGCCTTGCTGCCCTTTGTTGGCTAGCCACCACAGGCTCGGCCTTCCGCCTCAAGGGCTCCCCCTGCAAAACACCATTGATATACGGTGATCAAAAATAAGCACGGAGGGATCATTTTCAAAGTATTGGGACTTCGGTCTCAGTTACCTGTGAGGCTGGAAATATTCCGGGGTAATCGGCCGTAATGGCGACCAAGGCATTGTCGATGCTCAGTTAGTAAAATACCCCATCGATCAGCTCCACGGATATGTCCGGATCCTCTTGGGAGGCCAGATCGAGGGACTGTTCCGGATCCTCAGGTTGTGGAGGAGGGCTGTTTATATCCTTTACGGCCCGGCGCAATTCCTGCGTCGAAATCACAAGATAAGGTACTTAACTATGTGAATATGGAACGGATGGGCAAAAAGAAGTGTCCGCTTACCCAGCTTGGAGGATTGTACATAGAAAATCCGTCCTGGGGATTGACGCGGAGGAACTCCTCCTCTTCTCCCTTTACAATGCGGACAAGGCCTTCGTCGAGCAGCAATCGATCCGGCCCTTTACGGCCGCAGCGGGAGGCATCATCCTCCCCGTTGAAATCCCACATGGGGTGGCCTCTATACTGAAGCGGCTGCATCCACCGCATAATGCATGTGGCCATGACCCCGATCATGGTCAGTCCGGAATGAGCTAACAACCTTATCCGGCTCATCAGGTAAAGGACGTCCTTGTCGTTTTCCCTCTGAGGGCTCCGTGGACGCCAGCTTAGGCGCTTCTTCAAGGGAGCATTATTGAACTCGGGGAGGCCGATCCGAATAGGGTCCGGCAGGGGACATCTTCTATATAAAACCATTCTGAAGGCCAGTCTTCGGACGCCTTCCTTGGGGTTCCGGATAGATATCCGGTCCCGGCGATGCGCCATAGTTCGGCTCCGCCCACTTGATATATCGACCCCTCCTGAGAACGGGGCACAAGGCAGAACAGCTTCTTCCACAGCGCGAAATGAGCCTCGACGCCCAAGAACAGCTCGCAAAGGGCTACGAAGCGCGCAATATACAATATGGAGGCAGGCGTAAGGTTGTGCAGCTGGAGGCCGTAGAACCTGTGAGCCCCGAGAAACCGATGAATTGGAAATCTGAGCCCTCTTATCAAATAAGGGACAAGGCATATCCGCTCTCCTTTGGAGGGATTGGGGACGCTCTCCGCCTGCTTTCCGCCATTATAGGTGGCGAGTCCGGCTCGAACCGGGACCATGAAGGCTGGGGGAAGAAATCCCTTGGTTTGGAACGTCACTAGCTCGCTGTGCCGGACGGAACATCTCTCCCAATTTCCAGGCTGAGGGCTGGGAAGGCGAGAGGTGGAGCTGCGTCGACTGGCCATGATGGAATGGATTTCTGTCGGATACGCTCCAATTAACGCTCGCGAAGGGAAGATGGTGTGATTCGGATCGGAATCCTCGTCTCTTTTATAGGCAGCTCATTTGCGCAGATAGGGGGGTAAATGTAAAAACACCCTAGCTTTTCACATTCGTTTGACACGTGGAAGACTGCCATTATTGGGCGTGGAAGCCAAGAAGCGGAATATTCACAAAAGTCGAACACTATTCAACAGGAACACAGAATTTGGAGATGAACCCGCCTTGCAATGCCGAAGACAATCTGCGCGTAGGACTCATCGTCATTGAAGCCTGGTTCGGGGGCTACTGAGGGTGTCCTGGCTTAGGGGGTGTCCGGATAGCCGAACTATAACCTTTGGCCGGACTCCTGAACTATGAAGATACAAGATTGAAGACTTCGTCCCGTGTCCGGATGGGACTTTACTTGGCGTGGAAGGCAAGCTTGGCGATACGGATATGTAGATCTCCTCCCATTGTAACCGACTCTGTGTTACTCTAACCCTCTTCGGTGTCTATATAAACCGGAGGGTTTTAGTCCGTAGGACAAACAACAATCATACCATAGGCTAGCTTCTAGGGTTTTGCCTCTCTGATCTCGTGGTAGATCTACTATTGTACTACCCATATCATCAATATTAATCAAGCAGGAGTAGGGTTTTACCTCCATCGAGAGGGCCCAAACCTGGGTAAAAACATCGTGTCCCTTGTCTCCTGTTACCATCCACCTAGACGCACAGTTGGGGGCCCCCTACCCGAGATCCGCCGGTTTTGACACCGACAAGTAGATAAAGTAGCATGGAGCAATAAAAAATTATAGATATGTTGGCGACGTATCAGGCATCCCCAAGCTTAATTCCTGCTCGTCCTCGAGTAGGTAAATGATAAAAAGAGAACTTTTGATGTGGAGTGATACTTTTGTAACACCCCAAAATTTAACCATATTTTTTTATTAAAATTTTTGCCAGGAGATAAATTTTTACTCTCTGGATTTTCTTTTGATTTCAGAACCTCTCTTTTCTTTGATATTGTGGAGTTTTCACCCCAAGTGAAAGCTTTTCAAAAATGTTTGGACTTTTATACCCTCTCAAATAAAACATTTATTTTATGAGTGGGATTATTTAATTAATTATTTTTCCCTGAGCTTTATTTCTCTAAAATGGTTCTTCATAAGTCTTAGGGTCCCATTTGCACTGCAACCCTTTGATAAATTCATTTAGAAATCCACCAAAATTTGGGGATGACATATGGTGTCCCTAAAACACTTTTATGCAAAAATATCCTATAGTCATTTGGAGATTTTGAGCTGCAACCCTAGTTTTCAAATCTGGTCAAATTGCACTTTTGCACTACAACCTATTTAAATATTTCTTTAAAACTTCCACCAAAATTAGGGGATGTTAGTAGGAGTATGTAATTCATTTTTATGCAAAAACCCATGCATGTTCTTTACAAGATTTGAGCAAACCATCCTCTTTTGCTCTCTGGACCAGATTGGCATTTTCTACAGCAATCACTTTTTTTTTGCTCTGTTGCCCATGATTCTTTTTCATGCTTATCGTCCATCCTACAAAACCCTTAAGTCCAGGAGAGTGAACCCATTGGAGCAGTTTTGGTCCATGAAACCATATCCTTTTCTCTCTGACCAGATTTGGTTTTCTCAAATATTTGCACTAGCAAGTTTCTAGCTTTGGCCTACTAAACTTGCCACCATCACCTACATCTAAAGAGACCCCAATCTGGAGATTTTGGCCACCCCAAGAGTTACCTAGATGCCTTTGGAATTCTGTCAAGCACCTTGTGTGCATGACCAGTTTTGGCTTAGTTTTTAGTTTGTGTTATGAACTTGATCCCCTGACCAAACCATCATGTCTACTAACCCCCTAGCTAGTGATAACCTAGCCCTGTTAATTTGTGTTTGCATCCAAGCACTCTAGCCCACCCTGGCATTCTGTCGAGCAAACAGGCGTGCGTGCTCGGGCCCGCCAGGCGCACGTCTTGCACTGCTGCAGAACCTAACCGCAGCCGTTTGCTACCCCGTGCCCTGGCCTTTGCTCACCTGCAGAGCCACACCTCGGCCTCATCCACTCACCAGAACACGCCAGACCGCCCATAGAGCTCCACATGGCCGCCGTCAGGTCGGCCGTGGCCACAAGCGGCCGTCTACAGCAGCCCCTGCCATGGACGATGCCGCCCGAGCCACCCACGCGCGCCAGCTCGCCCCTTGAGCGGTAGGGAGCTCGTCGGAATGCGCCGACCAGCCCAAACCACCGCCACGTCGCCCTACAGCACAGAATGGCGGTTCACCGTCGAGTTTATCCCCGGCCGCCGCGGGGACTAACCTCTCCGGGCTATATATAGCCCCCGATCACACTGAAGCTCGTCAGCAGCCTTGCGCAAGTGGTAGGAAGCTCCCTTCTTCTCTAAACTGGCCGGAGGCCATCATCTCCCCCATCTCCGGCAGGTCCGGCCGCCGCCACGCTCCAGTAAAATCCGGCCAGGACCGGGCCCCCCTGACCTCTCTAGTGCGTCCATCCTCCTCCCCTCGATCTCACGGAGCCACCCAGCACCTCAAATTCGCTCGGGAACCGTCGTAGCTCGAACCCCCAAACTCACCCTAAGCTGCCGTCCGCCGCGGAGCTCGCCGCCGGTGACTCCCTCCATCCCCGCCACCTACTCGACCACCGGGAGTACCGCCCTGGCCTGGCGGATCCATCCCTGCCCTCCGGAGCCCGCGAGGAGCCGCCGTTCGCCGTCGTTGATCGCCGGTGCCCCGCCTCTGTTCGGCCAGAGGAGGAAGGAGGCGGGGCGACCGGTCAAACCTGACCAGTGGGCCCCCTGGACCCACTGTTAATGACCACAGCCGGTCCACGCTGGACTAAGTGAAGGCGTAAACACCAGAGTACGTCTTCGACGTGTTTTATTCCGAAACGTGTTCCCTTTTTCTGTATTATTTTTAAAACATAATTTGACCAAAACTTTGAATGGCTATAACTTTTTAAATATAACTCCAATTGAGTTGATTCTTTTTCCTACCTTCCTCAAATCTTGTCTAGTTTATTTTCATATTTATTTCAAAAAAATTCAGACAACTTTTTTGTACTGTTTTAAAAAATTATGTGTTAATTTGAATTTTCTCAAATAGGATTTTTGGAGAGAGAAGAAAAATTTCAAAAGTTTTGGAATGCACCCTGCCTCTCCACAACTTGAAGGCAAGCATTCTGAACCCTGGCATAATATTGCGTGTGTTATCTGACTCGGTTACAACACCACCTCGACACGGAGTATCCGTTGTTTTATGTGATGATATGTTCATACTCATGAGTGCAAATTGATGATTTCATGCTATTGGAGTTTAATATGTTTGTGATAGTAGTCACCATCATATGCCTTTCATGCATACCGGAAGGAATCCGGGAAAGCCTCTGTCTTGGGTAGACACGGGCTTGTCTCTAGTCCACCGTCGAGACGGTTGTGTCCGATACGGCATGATGAGGTAGTTCGAGTGGTGATTCAGTCTGTTGGTTGAAGTATAAATTGTTTTGCTAATCATGCAGGGAATACTTAACCTCCTGAGTCGACCGTAGATCGAGTCTTGTTCCAGTAACCCCTATACTTGTTTCGTACTACCACTTGTCCCTGCCATCAGTAGGGTACGGTCCAGTAAGTTGTCAACCCCTTTCCTAGCACACACCGTACAGAGAGGCCATGGTGGAAGATACCGGCTACATTCGGTAGGCATGCCACCTAGTCCGGGGGCATGGGTGTTTCCGGTTGTAGCCGAGGGGGTAGCTCCCCTAGTTTGCACGCGTGATAAATTTTGTGATCCCATGCTACTCGAGGTTGTATCCTCCCCACTTAGAGTTTTGCTTAAACGGGTGTCATGGGTGATTCCAGACACTAGTGAGTTAAGCTGGTGTGTGCGGTCAGGCGTGTTATCAACCAAAAGACCCTAGACGGAATTAGTCCCGATGGACTAAAGAAATCCGTTGCTCGTGGGTAAAGAGTACACCCTCTGCAGAGATTAAACATCTATTCGAATAGCCGTGTCCATGGTTAAGGACTACAGTCTGGGATGGGTCAAGTGTCGGTCTTAGTGTCGGTCTTTGGAGGAAAAAACTACTAAGCCAGAACCTTGATTTTGACTAGTGACATATGATGATTACGGTTATTATTATTGTGGACTAACTATCTTCTTTATTTGATTTATTGAGTATCCCTGGGACGGTTCTACCTCCTGGATATTCACCGTGATTATTCTTTTATAAGCCCTTTATGTGGTGTCGCTCAGATGCCCGACTGTGGCCTGCTTGTCATTTACATTACATATAAGCCCTTTATGTGGCGTCGCTGAGACGCCCGACTGTGGCATGCTTGTTATGTATTTACTTTATAAGCCCTTTATGTGGCGTTGCCCAGACGCCCGACTGTGGCATATTTGTTACTTATTCCACTTATAAGCCCCTTCTGTGGTGTCGCTCAGACGCCCGATTGAGGCATCCTATTTCTACTCTCTAATTGCATTATTCATGTTTTATGTGAATAACTTGCTTACATGCATCATGGATTTTATTTTGTGACTGACGTTGTGATCATAGAATATTTTAGAGCATGATTATCATTTGAATAATTATACCTATGTTCATAATGTTTGCGAGTACATTCAAAAGTACTCACTGGCTTGTCCCTGGCTATTGTCTTGGCCAGATTTCTTGCATGGAGAGGAGCGTTGCGCTGACAGCCCCCGGAACCCACGCACCGGTGATAGCATTATCGCGAAGATAGGAGTTATCCAGGTCAGCTGTTCCTGTGGGAAATGGAGTTCCACAGACACTGATGATCCACCAACCGCTTCCGCCATCAACCACTAGAAACCTTGTGTTGTACTCATAGGCCAGAATGGTCTTCTACTACATATTATGTATTTTGCTTGGAGTTTTTGTATCAAGTTTGTGCCTCGCCAGCTAACAGTAATCCTGGGGCTGGTGAGCACAAGGGCCATTTTCTGGGAAATTATTATCCCAAAAACCCGGTCCTGACAACTTTGGCATAATTTCAATGTAAATCTTCTTAATTGTTGTATGAATATTCAGATCCGAAAGATTCAAGACAAAAGTTCATATTGACATAGAAATAATAATACTTCAAGCATACTAACTAAGCAATTATGTCTTCTCAAAATAACATGGCCAAAGAAAGTTATCCCTACAAAATCATATAGTCCGGCTATGCTCCATCTTCCCACACAAAATATTTAAATCATGCACAACCCGATGACAAGCCAAGCAATTGTTTCATACTTTAACATTTTCCAAACTTTTTCAATCTTCACGCAATACATGAGCGTGAGCCATGGATATAGCACTATATGTGGAATAGGATGGTGGTTGTGGAGAAGACAAAAAGAGGGAAGATAGTCTCACATCAACTAGGCGTATCAACGGGCTATGGAGATGCCCATCAATAGATTCAATGTGAGTGAGTAGGGATTGCCATGCAATGGATGCACTAGAGCTATAAGTATATGAAAGCTCAACAAAAGAAACTAAGAGGGTGTGCATCCAACTCGCTTGCTCACGAAGACCAAGGGCATTTTGAGGAAGCCCATCATTGGAATATACAAGCCAAGTTCTATAATGAAAAATTCCCACTAGTATATGAAAGTGACAAAATGAGAGACTCTCTATCATGAAGATCTTGGTGCTACTTTGAAGCACAAGTGTGGTAAAAGGATAGTAACATTGTCCCTTCTCTCTTTTTCTCTCATTTTTTTATTTGGGCCTTTTCTCTTTTTTTTATGGCCTCTTTTTTCTTCGTCCGGAGTCTCATCCCGACTTGTGGGGGAATCATAGTCTCCATCATCCTTTCCTCACTTGGGACAATGCTCTAATAATGATGATCATCACACTTTTATTTACTTACAACTCAACAATTACAATTCGATACTTAGAACAAAGTATGACTCTATATGAATGCCTCCGGCGGTGTACCGGGATATGCAATGAAACATGAGTGACATGTATGAAAGAATTATGAAAGGTTGCTTTGCCACAAATACAATGTCAACTACATGATCATGCTAGCAATATGACAATGATGGAGCGTGTCATATTAAACGGAACGGTGGAAAGTTGCATGGCAATATATCTCGGAATGGCTATGGAAATGCCATGATAGGTAGGTATGGTGGCTGTTTTGAGGAAGATATATGGTGGGTGTATGATACCGGCGAAAAGTGCGCCGTATTAGATAGGCTTGCAATGGTGGAAGGATGGGAAAAAGTGCGTATAATCCATGGACTCAACATTAGTCATAAAGAACTCATATACTTATTGCAAAAATCTAGAAGTTATCAAAGAAAAGTATTACGCGGATGCTCCTAGGGGGATAGATTGGTAGGAAAATACCATCGCTCGTCCCCGACCGCCACTCATAAGGAAGACAATCAATAAATAAATCATGCTCTGAGTTCATCACATAACGGTTCACCATACGTGCATGATACGGGAATCACAAACTTCAACACAAGTATTCTTTAAATTCACAATTACTCAACTAGCATGACTCTAATATCATCATCTTCATATCTCAAAACAATTATCAAGCATCAAACTTTTCTTAGTATTCAACGCACTCAAAAGAAAGTTTCACATATCTTGAATACCAAGTATATTAACATTAAGAAAATTACCATGCTATTAACGACTCTCAAAATAATCTAAGTGAAGCATGAGAGATCAATATTTTATTTAAAACAAATCCGCCACCGTGCTCTAAAAGATCCAAGTGAAGCACTAGAGCAAAAATTATCACGCTCAAAACATATAAGTGACGCACTATGAGCAAAACTATCAAGCTCAAAAGATATAAGTGAAGCACATAGAGTATTCTATCAAATTCCAATTCATGTATGGCTCTCTCAAAAGGTGTGTACAGCAATGATGATTGTGGTAAACTAACAAGCAAAGACGCAAATAATACAAGACGCTCCAAGCAAAACACTTATCATGTGGTGAATAAAAATATAGCCCCAAGTAATTACCGATGGAAGTAGACGAAAGAGGGGATGCCTTCCGGGGCATCCCCAAGCTTTGACTTTTTTGTGTCCTTGGATTATCTTGGGGGTGCCATGGGCATCCCCAATCTTAGGCTCTTGCTACTCCTTGTTCCATAATCCATCAAAAGAATTTACCCAAAACTTGAAAACTTCACAACACAAAACTCAATAGAAATCTCATGAGCTCCGTTAGAGAAAGAAAACAAAACACTACTTTAAGGTACTGTAATGAACTCATTCTTTATTTATATTGGTGTTAAACCTACTATATTCCAACTTCTCTATGGATTATAAACTATTTTACTAGCCATAGATTCATCAAAATAAGCAAACAACACACGCAAAACAGAATTTGTCAAAAACATAACAGTCTGTAGTAATCTGTAACTAACGCAAACTTCTGGAACTCAAAAACATCTACCAAAATTAGATGACCTAGACAATTTGTTTATAGATCAGAAGCAATTGGAATCAGTATTTTATCTCGTTCTGGTGATTTTTAATAATTCGGGCACTGAGCGCAAAGTTTCTGGAAATTACAGCAAGATCAAATAACTATCATCCAAGAAGATCCAATAGGTTTAACTTGGCACAAACACTAATTAAAACATAAAACCACATCTAAACAGAGGCTAGATGGATAATTTATTCCTAAACAGGAGCAAAAGCAAAAAACAAAAAATAAAATTGGGTTGCCTCCCAACAAGCGCTATTGTTTAACGCCCCTAGCTAGGCATAAAAGGAAGGATAGATCTAGGTATTGCCATCTTTGGTAGGCAATCCATAAGTGGCTCTCCTGATAGATTCATATGGTAATTTTATTTTATTTCTAGGGAAGTGTTCCATGCCTTTATTTAATGGAAACTGGAATCTAATATTCCCTTTTTCATATCAATAATTGCACCAATCGTTCTAAGGAAAGGTCTACCAAGAATAATAGGACATGAAGGATTGCAATCTATATCAAGAACGATAAAATCTATGGGCACATAATTCCTATTTGCAACAATAAGAACATCATTAATTCTTCCCATAGGCTTTTTAATAGTGAAATCCGCAAGATGCAAGTTTAGAGAGCAATCATCAAAGTCACGGAAATCTAGCAAATCACACAAAGTTTTGGGAATAGTGGAGACACTAGCACCCAAATCACACAAGGCATGAAACTCATAATTTTTAATTTTGATTTTAATAGTAGGTTCCCACTCATCATAGAGTTTTCTAGGGATGGAAACTTTCAACTCAAGTTTTTCTTCATAAAATTTTGTATCAAGGCATCAACAATGTGTTCGGTAAACGCCTTATTTTGACTATAAGCATGAGGAGAATTTAGCACTGATTGCAACAAGGAAATACAATCAATTAAAGAGAAATTTTCATAATTAAATTCCTTGACATCCAAAATAGTGAGTTTAGCGACATCTAGGTTTTTATTTCTTTCAATCCCACACTTATCAATTTCATCATCAAGATCTGAAAACTCCGAATTTTTAGAACGCCTTCTAGGTAAAGGAAGATCATATTCAGTTTCATCAAGATTCATATTGCAAAACAAAGATTTAATAGGGGACACATCAATAAATTTTAGATCTTCATCTTGATTTTCATAGGAATTAGAAGAACATGCTTTAATAAAGGCATCTTTGGAAGCATGCATCCTAGCGGTTCTTTCTTTGCACTCATCAATGGAAATTATCATAGCTTTGAGAGACTCATTGATATCATGCTTAGGAGGAATAGATCTAAGCTTTAAAGAATCAACCTCAAGAGAAATTCTATCAACGTTCCTAGCCAAATCACCAACCTTAAGCAATTTCTCTTCAAGCAAAGCATTAAAATTCTTTTGTGAATTCATAAACTCTTTAACACTACTCTCAAATTCAGAGGGCATCTTATTAATATTTCCATAAGAGTTGTTGTAGGAATTTCCATAATTATTAGAAGGATTACTAGGATAAGGCCTAGGATTAAAATTCCCTCTATACGCATTGTTACCAAAATTATTCCTACCAACAAAATTCACATCCATAGATTCATTATTATTCTCAATCAAAGTAGACAAAGGCATATCCTTAGGATCAGAAGAAACACTCTTAGTAGCAAATAATTTCATAAGTTCATCCATCTTTCCACTCAAAACATTAATTTCTTCTATCGCATGCACTTTTTTATTAGTAGATCTTTCAGTGTGCCATTGAGAATAATTAACCATAATATTGTCTAGAAGTTTCGTAGCATCTCCTAAAGTGATTTCCATAAAAGTGCCTCCCGCGGCCGAATCTAAAAGATTTCTAGAAGCAAAATTCAATCTGGCATAAAAGTTTTGTATAATCATCCACAAGTTCAAACCATGAGTAGGACAATTACGTATCATTAATTTCATTCTCTCCCAAGCTTGTGCAACATGTTCCTGATCAAGTTGCTTAAAATTCATAATATCTTTCCTAAGAGAGATGATCTTAGCGGGAGGAAAATACTTAGAGATAAGAGCATCTTTGCACTTGTTCCAAGAAACAATACTATTTTTAGGCAAAGATGAAAACCACGCTTTAGCACGATCTCTAAGCGAAAAAGGAAATAGCTTCAATTTAACGACATCATTATTGACATCTTTATTATTTTGCATATCACATAAATCAACGAAGCTATTCAGATGAGTAGCGGCATCTTCACTAGGAAGGCCGGCGAATTGATCTTTCATAACAAGATTCAACAAAGCAGTATTGATTTCACAAGATTCAGTATTGGCAAGAGGAGCAATCGGAGTGCTAAGGAAATCATTATTATTGGTATTGGTGAAGTCACACAATTTGGTAGCATCTTGAGCCATCGCGACAAACAAGCAATCCAACACACGAGCAAACAAACGGGCGAAGAAAAGGCAACGGGAAAAAGAGGAGGAGATTGGGAAAGAGAGGGCGAATAAAACGGCAAGGGTGAAGTGGGGGAGAGGAAAACGAGAGGCAAATGGCAAATAATGTAAATGCGAGGGAGATAGGTTTGTGATGGGTACTTGGTATGTCTTGACTTGAGCGAAGACCTCCCCGGCAACTGCGCCAGAAATTCTTCTTGCTACCTCTTGAGCACTGCGTTGGATTTCCCCGAAGAGGAGAGGATGATGCAGCAAAGTAGCGTAAGTATTTCCCTCAGTTTTTGAGAACCAAGGTATTAATCCAGTAGGAGGCCACACACAAGTCCCTCGTACCTTCACAAAACGATAGCTCCTCGCAACCAACGCGATTAGGGGTTGTCAATCCCTTCACAGTCACTTACGAGAGTGAGATCTGATAGAGATGATAAATAATATTTTTGGTATTTTTGGTATAGAGATGCAAAGTAAAAGTAAAAGGCAAGGTAATAACAAAGCTAGTATTAAAGTGATGGAGATTGATATGATGAGAATAGACCCGGGGGGCATAGGTTTCACCAGTGGCTTCTCTCAAGAGCATAGATATTCTACGGTGGGTGAACAAATTACTGTTGAGCAATTGACAGAATTGAGCATAGTTATGAGTATATCTAGGTATGATCATGTATATAGGCATCACATCCGAGACAAGTAGACCGAAACGATTCTGCATCTACTACTATTACTCCACTCATCGACCGCTATCTAGCATGCATCTAGAGTATTAAGTTAAAAACAGAGTAACGCCTTAAGCAAGATGACATGATATAGAGGGATAAATTCATGCAATATGATAAAAATCCCATCTTGTTATCCTCGATGGCAACAATACAATACGTGCCTTGCAACCCTTTCTGTCACTGGGTAAGGACAGCACAAGATTGAACCCAAAGCTAAGCACTTCTCCCATTGCAAGAACTACCAATCTAGTTGGCCAAACCAAACGGATAATTCGAAGAGACTTGCAAAGATAACTCAATCATACATAAAAGAATTCAGAGAAGATTCAAATATTATTCATAGATAAGCTGGATCATAAACCCACAATTCATCGGTCTCAACAAACATAACACAAAAAGAAGATTACATCGAATAGATCTCCACGAGAGAGGGGGAAAACATTGTATTGAGATCCAATAAGAGAGAAGAAGCCATCTAGCTACTAGCTATGGACCCGAAGGTCTGAAGTAAACTACTCACACTTCATCGGAGGGGCTATGGTGATGATGTAGAAGCCCTCCGTGGTGGATGCCCCCTCCGGTGGAGCCCCGGAACAGGCCCCAAGATGGGATCTCGTGGATACAGGAAGTTGCGGCGGTGGAATTAGGTTTTTGGCTCCTATTCTGATCGTTTGGGGGTACGTAGGTATATATAGGAGGAAGGAGTACGTCGGTGGAGCAACAGGGGGGCCACGAGGGAGGGGGCGTGCCCTAGGGGGGTGCCCCACACCCTCGTGACCGCCTCTTCTGTGCCTTGGCGTAGGGTCCAAGTCTCCTGGATCACCTTCGGTGAGAAAATCACGTTTCCGAAGGTTTCATTCCGTTTGGACTCTGTTTGATATTCCGTTTCTTTGAAACACTGAAATAGGAAAAAAAACAGCAATTCTAGGCTGGTCCTCCGGTTAATAGGTTAGTCCCAAGAATGATATAAAAGTGGAAAATAAAGCCCAATATAGTAAAAAACAGTAGATAAAGTAGCATGGAGCAATCAAAAATTATAGATACGTTGGAGACGTATCAATGGGTACTTGGTATGTTGACTTTTGCGTAGACTCCCCGGCAACGGCGCCAGAAATTCTTCTTGCTACCTCTTGAGCACTGCGTTTGATTTCCCCGAAGAGGAGAGGATGATGCAGCAAAGTAGTGTAAGTATTTCCCTCAGTTTTTGAGAACCAAGGTATCAATCCAGTAGGAGGCCACGCACAAGTCCCTCGTACCTGCACAAAACAATAGCTCCTCGCAACCAATGCGATTAGGGGTTGTCAATCCCTTCACGGTCACTTACGAGAGTGAGATCTGATACAGATGATAAATAATATTTTGGTATTTTGATATAGAGATGCAAAGTGAAAAGTAAAAGGCAAAGTAAAAACAAAGCAAGTATTAAAGTAATGGAGATTGATATGATGAGAATAGACCCGGGGGCCATAGGTTTCACTAGTGGCTTCTCTCAAGAGCATAAGTATTCTACGGTGGGTGAACAAATTACTGTTGAGCAATTGACAGAATTGAGCATAGTTATGAGAATATCTAGGTATGATCATGTATATAGGCATCACGTCCGAGACAAGTAGAACGAAATGATTCTGCATCTACTACTATTACTCCACTCATCGACCGCTATCCAGCATGCATCTAGAGTATTAAGTTAAAAATAGAGTAACGCCTTAAGCAAGATGACATGATGTAGAGGAATAAATTCATGCAATATGATAAATACCCCATCTTGTTATCCTCGATGGCAACAATACAATACGTGTCTTGCAACCCTTTCTGTCACTGGGTAAGGACACCACAAGAACTATACATCCCCTTCGATGGCTGCCCCACAGAAGTATACGTCCTCCCGAGACAAGAAATCGTGAAGCTCACCTGCAGTGGCGGAGCTAGACAAGATCTTCAGGGGGGGCCAAACACAAATTATGCATGTTTGGGGGGGCCAAAGGCTCTAATTTTTCTAATCTAAGCAGACTCTACTTTTTTCCTTCATAGTTTTAGCAATGATGGGGGGGGCATGGCCCCTGCACGCAGCACGTAGCTCCGCCACTGCTCTCCTGGATTGGAGGGCGAGTGTATGATGTGGTACACCAAAACATCATCTTCGAGGCACAGCTGAAGGACGGCGGCGCGCTGGTGTTGGGGAACGTAGTAATTTCAAAAAAAATCCTACACACACGCAAGATCATGGTGATGCATAGCAATGAGAGGGGAGAGTGTTGTCCACGTACCCTCGTAGACCGATAGCGGAAGCGTTATAACAACGCAGTTGATGTAGTCGTACGTCTTCACGGCCCGACCGATCAAGCACCGAAACTACGGCACCTCCGAGTTCTAGCACACGTTCAGCTCGATGACAATCCCCGGACTCCAATCCAGCAGAATGTCAGGGAAGAGTTCCGTCAGCACGACGGCGTGGTGACGGTCTTGATGTTCTACTGTCGCAGGGCTTCGCCTAAGCACCGCTACAATATTATCGAGGACTATGGTGGAGGGGGGCACTGCACACGGCTAAGAGATCAAGAGATCAATTGTTGTGTATATGGGGTGCCCCCTGCCCCCGTATATAAAGGAGCAAGGGGAGGAGGCGGCCGGCCAGGGAGAGGCGCGCCAAGGGAGGAGTCCTTCCTTTCCTAGTAGGAGTAGGAGAGAAGGAAGGGGAAGAGAGAAGGGAAGGAAGGAGGGGGCGCAGCCCCTCCCCCTAGTACAGTTCGGACTAGGCCTTGGGGGGGCGTGCGGCCTGCCCTAGGCAGCCTCTCTCTCTTTCCCATATGGCCCAATAAGGCCCAATACTTCTCCCCGTCGAATTCCCGTAACTCTCCAGTACTCCGATAAATACCCGAATCACTCGGAACCTTTCTGAAGTCCGAATATAGTCGTCCAATATATCGATCTTTACGTCTCGACCATTTCAAAACTCCTCGTCATGTCCACGATCTCATCCGGGACATCGAACTCCTTCGGTACATCAAAATTTATAAACTCATAATAAAACTGTCAACGAAACCTTAAGCGTGCGGACCCTACGGGTTCGAGAACTATGTAGACATGACCGAGACTCGTTTCCGACCAATAACCAATAGCGGAACCTGGATGCTTATATTGGCTTCTACATATTCTATGAAGATCTTTTATCGGTCAAACCGCATAACAACATACGTTGTTCCCTTTATCATCGGCATGTTACTTGCCCGAGATTCTATCGTCGGTATCCAATACCTAGTTCAATCTCGTTACCGGCAAGTTTCTTTACTCGTTATGTAATGCATCATTCCGTAACTAACTCATTAGCTACATTGCTTGCAAGGCTTATAGCCATGTGCATTACCGAGAGGGCCCAGAGATACCTCTCCGACAATCGGAGTGACAAAACCTAATCTCGAAATACGCCAACTCAACATGTACCTTTGGAGACACCTGTAGAGCTCCTTTATAATCACTCAGTTACGTTGTGACGTTTCGTAGCACACAAAGTGTTCCTCCGGTAAACGGGAGTTGCATAATCTCATAGTTGTAGGAACATGTATAAGTCATGAAGAAAGCAATAGCAACATACTAAACGATCAACTGCTAAGCTAACAGAATGGGTCATGTCAATCACATCATTCTCCTAATGATGTGATCCCGTTAATCAAATGACAACGCATGTCTATGGTTAGGAAACATAACCATCTTTGATTAATGGGCTAGTCAAGTAGAGGCATACTAGTGACATTAAGTTTTTCTATGTATTCACACATGTATCATGTTTCCGGTTAATACAATTCTAGCATGAATAATAAACATTTATCATGATATAAGGAAATAAATAATAACTTTTATTATTGCCTCTAGGGCATATTTCCTTCAGTCTCCCACTTGCACTAGAGTCAATAATCTAGATCACATCGCCATGTGATTTAACACCAATATCCATATCTGTATATGATTAACAGCCATAGTTCACATCGTCATGTGACCAACACCCAAAGGGTCTACTAGAGTTAATAATCTAGTTCACATCGCTTATGTGATTAATACCCAAAGAGTACTAAGGGGTGATCATGTTTTGCTCATGAGAGAAGCTTAGTCAACGGGTCTGTTACATTCAGAGTCATATGTATTTTGCAAATATTCTATGTCTACAATGCTCTGTACGGAGCTACTTTAGCTAATTGCTCCCACTTTCAATATGTATCCAGATTGAGACTTAGAGTCATATGGATCGGTGTAAAAGCTTGCACCGATGTAACTCTTTACGACGGGCTCTTTTATCACCTCCATAATCGAGAAATATTTCCTTAGTCCTCACTAAGGATATTCTTGACCAATGTTCCTAGATCACTATTGTACTCCCTTGCCAAATTCAGAGCAAGGTATACAATAGGTCTGATACATAGCATAGCATACTTTATAGAACCTATGACTGAGGCATAGGGAATGGCTTTCATTCTCTTTTCTATTTTCTGCCGTGGTCGGGATTTGAGTCTTACTCAATTTCACACCTTTGCAACACAGGCAAGAACTCTTTCTTTGACTATTCCATTTTGAACTACTTCAAAAACTTGACAAGGTGTGTACTTATTGAAAAACTTATCAAGCGTCTTGATCTATCTCAATAGATCTTGATGCTCAATATGTAAGTAACTTTACTGAGGTCTTTCTTTTAAAGAACTCCTTTCAAATACTCTTTTATGCTTTCCAGAAAAATTCTACATCATTTCTGATCAACAATATGCTACTCACATATATTTATCAGAAAGGCGGTAGTGCTCCCACTCACTTTATTGTAAATACAGGCTTCACCGCAAGTCTTGTATAAAACTATATGCTTTGATCAACTTATCAAAGCGTATATTCCAACTCTGAGATGCTTGCACCAGTCCATAGATGGATTGCTGGAGCTTGCAGATTTTGTTAGCACCTTTAGGATTGACAAAACCTTCTGGTTGCATCATATACAACTCTTCTTTAATAAAACCATTAAGAAATGCAGTTTTGACATCCATTTGCCAGATTTCATAAAATGTGGCAATTGCTAACATGATTCGGACAGATTTAAGCATCGCTACAGTTGAGAAAATCTCATTGTAGTCAACACCTTGAACTTGTCGAAAACCATTTTGCGATAAGTCGAGCTTTGTAGATAGTAACACTACTATCAGCGTCTGTCTTCCTCTTGAAAATCCATTTATACAATATGGTTTACCGATCATCGGGCAACTCCACCAAAGTCCACACTTTGTTCTCATACATGGATCCCATCTCAGATTTCATGACCTCAAGCCATTTCGCGGAATCTGGGCTCATCATCGCTTCCTCATAGTTCGTACGTTCATCATGGTATAGTAACATGACTTCCAGAACAGGATTACCGTGCCACTCTGGTGCGGACTATACTTTGGAAGACCTACGAGGTTTTGTAGTAACTTAATCTGAAGTTTCATGATCATCATCATTAGCTTCCTCACTAATTGGTGTAGGAATCACTGGAACTGATTTCTGTGATGAACTACTTTCCAATTAGGGAGAAGGTACAAATTACCTTGTCAAGCTCTACTTTCCTCCCACTCACTTCTTTCGAGAGAAACTCCTTCTCTAGAAAGGATCCATTCTTAGCAACGAATGTTTTGCCTTCGGATCTGTGATAGAAGGTGTACCCAACAGATTCCTTTGGGTATTCTATGAAGACGCACTTCTTCGATTTGGATTTGAGCTTATCAGGTTGAAACCTTTTTCACATAAGCATCGCAACTCCAAACTTTAAGAAACGACAGCTTAGGTTTACTGCTAAACCATAGTTCATACGGTGTCGTCTCAACGGATTTAGATGGTGCCCTATTTAAAGTGAATGTAGCTATCTCTAATGCATAACCCCAAGACGATAGCGGTAAATCAGTAAGAGACATCATAGATCGCACCATATCTAGTAAAGTACGATGACGACGTTCGGACACACCATTACAATGTGATGTTCCAGGTGGCGTGAGTAGTGAAACTATTTCACATTGTTTTAACTGAAGGACAAACTCGTAACTCAAATATTCTCCTCTACGATCAGATTGTAGAAACTTTATTTTCTTGTTACGATGATTCTCCACTTCACTCTGAAATTCTTTGAACTTTTCAAATGTTTCAGACTTGTGTTTCATTAAGTAGATATACTCATATCTGCTCAAATCATTTGTGAAGGTCAGAAAATAACGATACGCGCCACGAGCATCAATACTCATTGGACCGCATACATCGGTATGTATTATTGCCAACAAGTCAGTAGATCGTTCCATTGTTCCGGAGAACGGAGTTTTAGTCATCTTGCCAAAAAGGCACGGTTCGCAAGCATCAAATGATTCATAACCAAGTGATTCCGAAAATCCATCTTTATGGAGTTTCTTCATGCGCTTTACACCGATATGACCCAAACGGCAGTGCCACAAATAAGTTGCACTATCATTATTAACTTTGCATCTTTTGGCATTAATATTATGAATATGTGTATTACTACGATCGAGATCCAACAAACTATTTTCATTGGGTGTATGACCATTGAAGGTCTTATTCATGTAAACAGAATAACAATTATTCTCTGACTTTAAATGAATAACCGTATCGCAATAAACATGATCAAATCATATTCATGCTTAATGCAAACGCCAAATAACATTTATTTAGGTTTAACACTAATCCCGAAAGTATAGGGAGTGTGGTATGATGATCATATCAATCTTGGAACTACTTCCAACACTCATCGTCACTTCCCCTTCAACTAGTCTCTGTTTATTTTGTAACTCCTGTTTCGAGTTGCTAATCTTAGCAACCGAACAAGTATCAAATACTCAGGGGCTACTATAAACACTAGTAAGGTACACATCAATAATTTGTATATCAAATATACCCTTGTTCACTTTGCCACCCTTCTTATCTACCAAATATTCAGGGCATTTTCCCTTCCAGTGATCATTTCCTTTGCAGTAGAAGCACTCAGTTTCAGGCTTTGGTCCAGCTTTGGGCTTCTTCGCGGGAGTGACAACTTGCTTGCCATTCTACATGAAGTTCCCTTTCTTTCCCTTTGCCCTATTCTTGAAACTAGTGGTCTTGTCAATCATCAACACTTGATGCTCTTTCTTGATTTCTACCTTCGTTGATTTCAGCATCACGAAGAGCTCAGGAATCATTTTCGTCATCCCTTGCATACTATAGTTCATCACGAAGTTCTAGTAACTTGGTGATGGTGACTAGAGAACTCTGTCAATCACTATCTTATCTGGAAGATTAACTCCCACTTGATTCAAGCGATTGTAGTACCCAGACAATCTGAGCACATGCTCACTAGTTGAGCGATTCTCCTCCATCTTTTAGCTATAGAACTTGTTGGAGACTTCATATCTCTCAACTCGGGTATTTTCTTGAAATATTAACTTCAACTCCTGGAACATCTCATATGGTCCATGACGTTCAAAGCGTCTTTGAAGTCTCGATTATAAGCCGTTTAAGCATGGTGCACTAAACTATCAAGTAGTCATCATATTGAGCTAGCCAAACGTTCATAACGTCTGCATCTGCTCCTACAATAGGTCTATCACCTAGCAGTGCATTAAGGACATAATTATTCTATGCAGCAATGAGGATAAACCTCAGATCACGGATCCAATCCGCATCATTGCTACTAACATCTTTCAACACAATTTTCTCTAGGAACATATCAAAATAAACATGTGAAAGCAACAACACGAGCTATTGATCTACAACATAATTTGCAAAATACTACCAGGACTAAGTTCATGATAAATTTAAGTTCAATTAATCATATTACTTAAGAACTCCCACTTAGACAGACATCTCTCTAGTCATCTAAGTGATCACGTGATCCAAATCAACTAAACCATGTCCGATCATCACGTAATGTCGGTCTGGGTCGATAGCTTCATCTCACAATACGGTCTGGGTCTGGGTCGATATGCACGAGAGTGTACGCGTAATGTCGGTCTGGATCGCTTCATCTCACAATACCGATGAACCAAAGTATGACATGCTGGTAAGCAGTATGACTTATATCGCCCACAACTCACTTGTGTTCTACTCGTGCATATGACATCTACGCATAAAACCTGGCTCGGATGCCACTGTTGGGGAACGTAGTAATTTAAAAAAAATCCTACGCACACGCAAGATCATGGTGATGCATAGCAACGAGAGGGGAGAGTGTTGTCCACGTACCCTCGTAGACTGATAGCGGAAGCGTTATAACAACGCGGTTGATGTAGTCGTACGTCTTTACGGCCCGACCGATCAAGCACCGAAACTACGGCACCTCCGAGTTCTAGCACACGTTCAGCTCGATGACGATCCCCGGACTCCGATCCAGCAGAATGTCGGGGAAGAGTTCTGTCAGCACGACGGTGTGGTGACGATCTTGAAATTCTACCGTCGCAGGGCTTCGCCTAAGCACCGCTACAATATTATCGAGGACTATGATGGAGGGGGGCACCGCACACGGCTAAGAGATCAAGAGATCAATTGTTGTGTCTATGGGGTGCCCCCCTGCCCCCGTATATAAAGGAGCAAGGGGAGGAGGCGGCCGGCCAGGGAGAGGAGCGCCAAGTGGGGAGTCCTACTCCCACCGGGAGTAGGACTCCTTCCTTTCCTAGTAGGAGTAGGAGAGAAGGAAGGGGAAGAGAGAAGGGAAGGATGGAGGGGCAGCCCTCTCCCTAGTCCATTCGGACTAGGCCTTGAAGCAGCGGCCTGCCCTAGGAAGCCCTCTCTCTTTCCCGTATGGCCCAGTAAGGCCCAATACTTCTCCCCGGCGAATTCCCGTAACTCTTCGGTACTCCGATAAATACCTGAATCACTCGGAACCTTTTCGAAGTCCGAATATAGTCGTCCAATATATCGATCTTTACGTCTCGACCATTTCGAGACTCCTCGTCATGTCCCCGATCTCATCCGGGACACCGAACTCCTTTGGTACATCAAAACTTATAAACTCATAATAAAACTGTCAACGAAACCTTAAGCGTGCGGACCCTACGGGTTTGAGAACTATGTAGACATGACCGAGACTCGTTTCTGGTCAATGACCAATAGCGGAACCTGGATGCTCATATTGGCTCCTACATATTCTACGAAGATCTTTTATCGGTCAAACCGCATAACAACATACGTTGTTCCCTTTGTCATCGGTATGTTACTTGCCCGAGATTCGATCATCGGTATCCAGAACCTAGTTCAATCTCATTACCGGCAAGTCTCTTTACTCGTTATGTAATGCATCATTCCGTAACTAACTCGTTAGCTACATTGCTTTCAAGGCTTATAGTGATGTGCATTACCGAGAGGGCCCAGCTCTCCGACAATCGGAGTGACAAAACCTAATCTCGAAATACGCCAACTCAACATGTACCTTGGAGACACCTGTAGAGCTCCTTTATAATCACCCAGTTACGTTGTGACGTTTGGTAGCACACAAAGTGTTCCTCCAATAAACGGGAGTTGCATAATCTCATAGTTGTAGGAACATGTATAAGTCATGAAGAAAGCAATAGCAACATACTAAACGATCAAGTGCTAAGCTAACGGAATGGGTCATGTCAATCACATCATTCTCCTAATGATGTGATCCCGTTAATCAAATGACAACTCATGTCTATGGTTAGGAAACATAACCATCTTTGATTAATGAGCTAGTCAAGTAGAGGCATACTAGTGACATTAAGTTTGTCTATGTATTCACACATGTATCATGTTTCCGGTTAACACAATTCTAGCATGAATAATAAACATCTATCATGATATAAGGAAATAAATAATAACTTTTATTATTGCCTCTAGGGCATATTTCCTTCAGCTGGATCTTCCCAGGGGCACGCTCTGTGTACTCTGCGTCGAGATCAATGACCGTCGTCTCTACCTTTTTGAGGGAGTTGGATACATTGTTGATCCACTGTCGAACACCCCTTGGGTGAACGGTGACGGTGGCAACTATGCGCATCGAGCCTTCGACGAGGACATGCTGGACGCTAAAAACCTGCATCTCAATCTCTTTCGCCATTTGGAACCGCTGGAACGGAGGGCTATGGTTTGGAGAATTAAGATTAGATGGCTAGTCTAACTGAAGTAGTAGATGATTATTTAAAGAGGTTAAAACAATGTGAACGCAGTGGGGTTTGGATGCAAATGAAGATGATGGGGAGGTGAAGAAGCCGAGGCGAATCGGTTCCCGATGGAGAAGTAAATGGGAGAAGTGGCGTGCAGGCAGTTGATTAGATGGCTAGGTAGACTCAACGAAAAGGCTATGTGGGTAGACTGAGGAGTCGTACTTGTTCGTGTACGTGCCCATCCTTCTTGATAGGTGGCACCTATGCAAAAAGATAAAAAATGTGTCGTAGCTTTTTTTTAGCGCGTGAGTGGGAGACACAACATTCTCTGGCTAAGGAATACTCCCTCCGTTTAGGTGAGTATAAGTCACCTCATGAAAAATCACGTTTTCCCAAAACCTTTAGGCGTGGAGCATTAACTTCCTGCTCGATCCCCTCCCAGCCTTGTTAGCCAGTGTTCTCTTCCTCTGCTGTCACGTTCTACCTTTCCATTTTTCCTCTTCTCAAGTGTGGAACAATCTGCATGCCGTCCTTGATGCACCAAAACGACCAATGCATGCATCGCGGCAGGGCGTTGATTGGGCATGCCGAGAATTTGGTTCTGCTCGCAATATGAATGATACCTGAACGATGAAGTGAACAGGCATGCTAGCACGGGAGACCTATTTCCGCTATACAATACTGGAGTACTCATGTTCCGACTACTAGTAGTAGTAGTACAACTGTGGTACACTTGATGGTCAAAATACTATTCGTCCGGTCCTCACAGTGAAGTGACAACACCCTGCACCTGACACTAGTCCAGGCGAGGCGGCGTGTTCGGGTTACCAAAGTCAGCCTCATCCTGTGCACTGTGCAGTCTGTCACCGCCGTTGTACAACACATTGGTGCCTCGCCTCGTCTCCCTCTCCGCTCCCATAGCACCACTCCATCTCCATCTCCTTCTCCGTCTCCGTCTCACTGTGCCCCCGTGTACCGTCGCCTCACTCGCCTCCCCCAGTACCACTATTCCCTCGCTAGCCGCTCCAGCACTGACATCCTTCTCCCCCGTAAATCAAGCCCCCTTCCAAACTCCACCATATGAGTCGCGATTGGAGCAATCTCCCCAGTGACATCCTCAACCTTTGTTGTTCGTGTATGGATATGTTGACCGCCCTGCGGCTGGCTGCATGCTCGAGGGACATGCACACGGCCATCGTCGAAGCGAGGCCTAAGCTATTCAAGACACCCTGCTTGCTGCTATCTGGTCTTGCGAGATTGGCTCACCATGATACGGAGGCGTGCATGATGCCCCTCGACTTCAATCCGATCTCCATTAGCCGAAACTTCTTTGCAGGTATGTAGTGTGTCGACGTACATCGTTTCCCTCGACATCGATCCGATCACCATCGCCCGAAACTTCTTGGCAGGTATGTACTGGGTCGGCATGAACTCCCACTAGATGGCTGCCTTCAGGGAAGACGGTAAAAAGTTGGTGCTCGTGAACTTCCAGACCTCCCATGAGATTATCCTTCCTCCGTTGGATTATATAGAGTATTACCATCGCGATCCAAGTCATCTAGATTACTACGTCAGCTGGACGGACCTTGTTTTGCAGAAGATTGTAATCTGCCAAGTGCCCACACGACATGCGAATTATGCAGACTTCAAGCTAATTTCCTTGTTCGACCGCGGACTCGCCTATCTTTACGCCGGTGCCTTCTTTAGCTGGAGACAACTCGGCTCGCAGTGGATCATCGTCAAAGCTGATACACACTTCTGTGATGCTATTGAACACAATGGCATCATCTACGCGATCGACAAAGCAGATGGCACCACGTATTGCTGGGACGACGCGTGTAAGTTGTTTCCGTCTCATGTTAATGATGACGCCATGACACTGTTTGAACTTTTTGTGATGATTGTCATATCCCTGTTTGAGCAGAATTTGAGTAGAACTATGGCAATATATTAGAGACACCGTAAATTAGCTATATTTGGAATGAGTTAATTCATGCGATTGTGACCATGTCATTACAGCCAATTTGTACCATGAATAATCAAATGGTTAGGAATATATGGATATTATCCTTATTTTACAGTAATCTATATACTACTACTAAATATGAGTGTTTATCAATGGCCATGTTAGTTTCCTCATTTTCATGATGTAGAAACATGCACCACACTGTTGGTTTCATCCAACCATACATTAGGGAAGTAAATGTGCATATGGAGAACTCTATATTTGGAAGTAGTGAAATCCTGCAATGCTTACCATGTGTACATACAAATATTCGCCCTTCAGCAATCAATGGCTAGAATAATATCCTCACAAAAATTTTGCCCACAGAACACAAGTATATAACAATGCATGGTCTGTTAGTTACCTTGAAGAATTTGTTTGTGAGGACAGAACATGATTACATAACATGCATGACATGGTAGTTTCATGTGAAGAATCGATTGCGAGATAACATGAGTATAACCATGCATGGCACTACTATATTTTCGAACCCAGTATACATTTCCCTGTATTTTCCTCCCAGTTCCAACGGGGACATATCAATGCTGTTTCTTGCATTATCCTACTCATACTCTGAACAATGCTGATCTTACATTAACAATGCCTGCCCTTTTTGATATGATGCAGTGTCCCTACAGTTACTGCCCTTTGTAATCACACCACCTCGGATGCCACTGTTGGGGAACGTAGTAATTTCATAAAATTCCTACGCACACGCAAGATCATGGTGATGCATAGCAACGAGAGGGGAGAGTGTTGTCCACGTACCCTCGTAGACCGATAGCGGAAGCGGTATAACAACGCGGTTGATGTAGTCATACGTCTTCACGGCCTGACCGATCAAGCACCGAAACTACGGCACCTCCGAGTTCTAGCTCACGTTCAGCTCGATGACGATCGCCGGACTCCGATCCAGCAGAATGTCGGGGAAGAGTTCCGTCAGCACGACGGCATGGTGACGATCTTGATATTCTACCGTCGCAGGGCTTCGCCTAAGCAACGCTACAATATTATCGAGGACTATGGTGGAGGGGGGCACCGCACACGGCTAAGAGATCAAGAGATCAATTGTTGTGTCTGTGGGGTGCCCCCCTGCCCCCGTATATAAAGGAGCAAGGGGAGGAGGCGGCCAGCCAGGGAGAGGAGCGCCAAGTGGGGAGTCCTACTCCCACCGGGAGTAGGACTCCTTCCTTTCCTAGTAGGAGTAGGAGAGAAGGAAGGGGAAGAGAGAAGGGAAGGATGGAGCGGGCGCAGCCCCTCCGCCTAGTCCAATTCGGACTAGGCCTTGGGGGCGCGCGGCCTACCCTAGGCAGCCCCTCTCTCTTTCCCGTATGGCCCAATAAGGCCCAATACTTCTCCCCGGCGAATTCCCGTAACTCTCCGGTACTCCGATAAATACCTGAATCACTCAGAACCTTTTCGAAGTCCGAATATAGTCATCCAATATATCGATCTTTACGTCTCGACCATTTCGAGACTCCTCGTCATATCCCCGATCTCATCCGGGACACCGAACTCCGTTGGTACATCAAAACTTATTAACTCATAATAAAACTGTCAACGAAATCTTAAGCGTGCGGACCCTACGGGTTTGAGAACTATGTAGACATGACCGAGACTCGTTTCTGGTCAATAACCAATAGCGGAACCTGGATGCTCATATTGGCTCCTACATATTCTACGAAGATCTTTTATCGGTCGAACCGCATAACAACATACGTTGTTCCCTTTGTCATCGGTATGTTACTTGCCCGAGATTCGATCGTCGGTATCCAATACCTAGTTCAATCTAGTTACCGGCAAGTCTCTTTACTCGTTATGTAATGCATCATTCCGTAACTAACTCGTTAGCTACATTGCTTTCAAGGCTTATAGTGATGTGCATTACCGAGAGGGCCCAGAGATACCTCTCCGACAATCGGAGTGACAAAACCTAATCTCGAAATACGCCAACTCAACATGTACCTTTGGAGACACCTATAGAGCTCCTTTATAATCACCCAGTTATGTTGTGACGTTTGGTAGCACACAAAGTGTTCCTCCGATAAACGGGAGTTGCATAATCTCATAGTTGTAGGAACATGTATAAGTCATGAAGAAAGCAATAGCAACACACTAAACGATCAAGTGCTAAGCTAACGGAATGGGCCATGTCAATCACATCATTCTCCTAATGATGTGATCCCGTTAATAAAATGACAACTCATGTCTATGGTTAGGAAACATAACCATCTTTGATTAATAAGCTAGTCAAGTAGAGGCATACTAGTGAGATTAAGTTTCTCTATGTATTCACACATGTATCATGTTTCCGGTTAACACAATTCTAGCATGAATAATAAACATTAATCATGATATAAGGAAATAAATAATAACTTTTATTATTGCCTCTAGGGCATATTTCCTTCAGCTGGATCTTCCCAGGGGCACGCTCTGTGTACTCTGCGTCGAAATCAATGACCGTCGTCTCTACCTTTTTGAGGGAGTTGGATACATTGTTGATCCACTGTCGAACAACCCTTGGGTGGACGGTGACGGTGGCAACTATGCGCATCGAGCCTTTCACGAGGACATGTTGGACGCTAAAAACCTGCATCTCGATCTCTTTCGCCATTTGGAACCGCTGGAACGGAGGGCTATGGTTTGGAGAATTAAGATTAGATGGCTAGTCTAACTAAAGTAGTAGATGATTATTTAAAGAGGTTAAAACAATGTGAACGCAGTGGGGTTTGGATGCAAATGAAGACGATGGGGAGGTGAAGAAGCCGAGGCGAATCGGTTCCTGATGGAGAAGTAAATGGGAGAAGTGGCGTGCAGGCAGTTGATTAGACGGCTAGGTAGACGAAACGAAAAGGCTATGCGGGTAGACTGAGGAGTCGTACCTGTTCGCGTACGTGCCCATCCTTCTTGATAGGTGGGACCTATGCAAACAGATAAAAAATGTGTCGTAGCTTTTTTTTAGCGCGTGAGTGGGAGGCACAACATTCTCTGGCTAAGGAATACTCCCTCCGTTTAGGTGAGTATAAGTCACCTCATGAAAATCAGGTTTTCCCAAAACCTTTAGGCGTGGAGCATTAACTTCCTGCTCGATCCCCTCCCAGCCTTGTTAGCCAACGTTCTCTTCCTCTGCTGTCGCATTCTACCTTTCCATTTTTCCTCTTCTCAAGTGTGGAACAATCTGCATGCCGTCCTTGATGTACCAAAATGACCAATGCATGCATCGCGGCAGGGCGTTGATTGGGCATGCCGAGAATTTGGTTCTGCTCACAATATGAATGATACCTGAACGATGAAGTGAACAGGCATGCTAGCACGGGAGACCTATTTCCGCTATACAATACTGGAGTACTCATGTTCCGACTACTAGTAGTAGTAGTACAACTGTGTTACACTTGATGGTCAAAATACTATTCGTCCGGTCCTCACAGTGAAGTGACAACACCCTACGCCTGACACTAGTCCAGGCGAGGCGGCGTGTTCGGGTTACCAAAGTCAGCCTCATCCTGTGCATTGTGCAGTCTGTCACCGCCGTTGTACAGCACATTGGCGCCTCGCCTCGTCTCCCTCTCCGCTCCCATAGCACCACTCCATCTCCGTCTCCGTCTCACTGTGCCCCCGTGTATCGTCGCCTCACTCGCCTCCCCCAGTACCACTATTCCCTCGCGAGCCGCTCCAGCACCGACATCATTTTCCCCCGTAAATCAAGCCCCCTTCCAAACTCCACCATGGCCGAACGCGAACCGTGCAGCATCCATATGAGTCGCGATTGGAGCAATCTCCCCAGTGACATCCTCGACCTTTGTTGTTCGTGTATGGATATGTTGACCCTCCTGCGGCTGGCTGCATGCTCGAGGGACATGCACACGGCTATCGTCGAAGCGAGGCCAAAGCTTTTCAAGACACCCTGCTTGCTGCTATCTGGTCTTGCGAGATTGTCTCACCATGATACGGAGGCGTGCATGATGCCCCTCGACTTCAATCCGATCTCCATTAGCCGAAACTTCTTTGCGGGTATGTAGTGTGTCGCCGTACATCATTTCCCTCGACATCGATCCGATCACCATCGCCCGAAACTTCTTGGCAGGTATGTACTGGGTCGGCATGAACTCCCACTGGATGGCTGCCTTCAGAGAAGACGGTAAAAAGTTGGTGCTCGTGAACTTCCAGACCTCCCATGAGATTATCCTTCCTCCGTTGGATTATATAGAGTATTACCATCGCGGTCCAAGTCATCTAGATTACTACGTCAGCTGGACGGACCTTGTTTTGCAGAAGATTGTAATCTGCCAAGTGCCCACACGACATGCGAATTATGCAGACTTCAAGCCAGTTGCCTTGTTCGACCGCGGACTCGCCTATCTTTACGTCGGTGCCTTCTTTAGCTAGAGACAACTCGGCTCGCAGTGGATCATCGTCAAAGCTGATACACACTTCTGTGATGCTATTGAACACAATGGCATCATCTACGCGATCGACAAAGCAGATGGCACCACGTATTGCTGGGACGGCGTGTGTAAGTTGTTTCCGTCTCATGTTAATGATGACGCCACGACGCTGTTTGAACTTTTTGTGATGATTGTCATATCCCTGTTTGAGCAGAATTTGAGTAGAACTATGGCAATATATTAGAGACACCGTAAATTAGCTATATTTGGAATGAGTTAATTCATGCGATTGTGACCATGTCATTACAGCCAATTTGTACCATGAATAATCAAATGGTTAGGAATATATGGATATTATCCTTATTTTACAGTAATCTATATACTACTACTAAATATGAGTGTTTATCAATGGCCATGTTAGTTTCCTCATTTTCATGATGTAGAAACATGCACCACACTGTTGGTTTCATCCAACCATACATTAGGGAAGTAAATGTGCATATGGAGAACTCTATATTTGGAAGTAGTGAAATCCTGCAATGCTTACCATGTGTACATACCAATATTCACCCTTCAGCAATCAATGGCTAGAATAATATCCTCACAAAAATTTTGCCCACAGAACACGAGTATATAACAATGCATGGTCTGTTAGTTACCTTGAAGAATTTGTTTGTGAGGACAGAACATGATTACATAGCATGCATGACATGGTAGTTTCATGTGAAGAATCGATTGCGAGATAACATGAGTATAACCATGCATGGCACTACTATTGTCACATCCCAGTTAGACCATGCATTAGGGTGTGCATCATGTTTAAATTTCATTTGAATTTGAAATGGGGAAGGCAGGAAACCCCCAGAACACCCCCCCTTAATTCAACTAGGGTTTACTAAAAATTATTTCAATGAACCTGAAATGCCCTTCAAAATGCTCATCATCCTTGCTTTGGTTCAGAGCCTATGTCAAAGGTGGTGCATCATTTTCTAGGTCACCCAAAGGTCCTTGGATTAATTCATAAGTTTTTGAACTTGAGCATTTCAAATTATATAAAATATTTTAAATGTCCCAAAATTGCCAAACCAAAATGTTTCATGTTGGAAATATTCCAACAATGGGCCAGGAGCATTTTGGTGAATTTTAAAAACTGTTTTGGTATTTTAGAAAACTCCACAAAGATGCAGAAAATTAGAAAAAGATAAAAAAAACAGAAAAGACTTACCTGGCGCCTCCCTACCCGGCCCACCTGCTGCCCAGCCCAGCAGCCGGCCGCCGTAGCTGCTTGGCTCGGCCAGCAGGCAGCCAGTGCGTCGGCAGCGGGCACCGCATGGGTGCCACGCACCTGGTCGCCGCCTCGCCGCTCCTCTCGCCAGCTGCCGCTGAGGATCACCTCCTCTCTCTCCCGAACCCCCTGGACACCTCCTCTCCTCCCCGGTCCCTCTCCATCGTGCTTCCCGCCTTGGCCGCCGCCGCCGCCGCCGCACCATCGCCGTAGCCGTGCTCCCCGCCGTCCGTGCTCCTCCTCACCATGTCCAGGAGCTCCGCCGCACTCCACTACCCCTAACCAGCCGAGCCCGCTCGCTCTAGTGACCCGAGTCCATCCCACCGACCTCGACCGAGTTCGCCGTCGCCGGAGATCCCTTTCGTCGCCGCCGTCGCTCCGGTTCGTCCCCGACCTCGACGAGAGCTTCTACGCGTCGCCCGTGAGCCCATCTAACTTCCCTTCCTTCTCTCTCGCGCCCTCGAGCAGCGTAGCAACCGAACCACGCTCACCCGCACCCGCCGCCGTGGAGCTCGTCGCCGATGTGCTCCCGGTCACTCTCCGGCCACCCCATGGTGTCCATCACACTCACCGCACCCCATGGGGTCTACCCATGTACTCCCCGCACCTCACCGACCCCTCTAACCCCAAGCTCATCATTGGCCGAACCCCGGCGGCCGCCTAGCTCGTCGCCGGCGCCAACTCCGGCCACCCCGACCCCAACCGGCTCCACCAATAGCCGCGGCTTGCACCCAGCTATCCGTAGCCACCCTTCGCGACTCATTTGGTCGCCGGAATCGCCAAAAGCACTCCCTCCGCTGCGTCAGGCTCGCCGGCGGCTAGTCGCCGGTGTAGCCGACGTGGACCTTGACCACGTGGGCCCTCGTTGTCCCCGACGAGTCACTGACAGATGGGGCCCAGCCCTGCTAACTAAATAGGTTTAGTTTTAATTAAACATTAGTTAAGCTAATTACCCTGACATGCGGGACCCACTGTCAGGTTTGACCTGGACGTCTCTGTTGACCCTGACGTCATGCTGACGCATGGCTGACGCATTAATCTAATTTCTGGATTTATTCTAATACAGTAAATTCCAGAATATAATTCAAATTTCAAATGCTTATAACTTTTTATCTGTAACTCCAAATGCAAAGATTTATATATGAAAAATGATCAGAAAAATCCATTCTATCCATTGGTACAGGTTTCATGCATGTTAAATCAAGTTAACCTTGATGTTTAACCAGAATAAGATAATGCACCCTTAGGGTTATTCCAAATGAGCTATCATTTGAATCTTTGATTCAAATGAGTTCATCCCCTATTATTTCAGCTTGCATTAGGCCAACACACATCCATATTGCCATGTCATAGCATGCATCATATTGTTGCATATTGTCATGTGTGTTTACTTTCGGTATGCTTTTAAGTGATAGGTTACGCCTCGAGGATAACCTCGACTATCCATCCGAAGGGCCGTACTCTACCCCCGTTCCATCAGGCAAGCAACTCATTGATCATTCCGATACAAACCCATGTTCTCACTTCTGCTCTCGTTTACTGCATTAAGACAACGCGATTCAAACTGTTGTGTGCTGTGGTAGTTGAACCCACTTCCTTTGCATGACCTGTCATTGCCACAGTAACTAGATGAAACCCACTAGTATGTGTAGGAGTTGATTGAGCCATGTTTGTGATTCCTACCATGCTATGCTTGCTATGCTTAGAGTTGTGTCAGGTCTGGCTCATCGGGATGATGAACTGGAGTGAAAAGGTTGTGTTGGTTCAAGAGTGAAAGTGTTGAACACGTTTTGGTAAAGGTATCGATGAGAGGCCATGTAGGAGTACATGGTGGGTTGTTTCATTGAAGCCGATCCTAAGAACTGAGATCTGTGTTTGTGATCCATGAAACAGTTACTACCACGCATTGGGATCCTTAATTGACCCTCTAAACTTCTTAACCACCCTTGTTCTTAGTCCGGGAGTTGCAAGTAGTTTACGGTGTTTGTAGCATCTTTGGGGCCGCATAGCAACGCTGACCTTAGGGGTGGGTTGTGTTGCGGTAGGCACGTGGGTCGTGTATCAGTGCCCGTTTGGTATCTCGGAACCCTGCACACATCGTTCGGGGCTGTATGGGAAACCTCGGCGGACTCCTGCGGATGGAACCGAATAGGCGATAAACCTGGACTAGGGACTTGAGTGTTTAGGTAGGCTGTGGCCGACACCCACGTTGGGCTTCCGCTTGAAGGTTGCAGTACATGTCGTAAACGGCGGTAAGTGGTGAGAGCGTGTGTGAAGAAGTACACCCCTGCAGGGTTTGATATGATCTATTCGAATAGCCGTGTCCACGGAGAAGGACTTCTGGGTTACCTATATCAGTTCATAGACAAGTAAATGGATACTACTAAAAGCCTCAAGATAAGTGTGAGTATCGTGGATGGCCCTCTCGTGGAATGACGAGAGAGGATCCACGGTGGAGTATTGCGATGGTGATTAGTGGACTCGTGTACGACAAATGCTTTACAAAGTGGTGTCACGTAGGATAGCTTAGCCAAGAGTCAAAGCTGGCTTGCTGCAAATAACTCCACCACCTTCTTGAGAATGTGCATGTATGATAGGATTCTGTGGTAAGACTTGCTGAGTACCTCCGTACTCATGTTTGCTCAATTAATGTTTTCAGAGGACAATACTACCCCCTCCGATGGATTCTATGTAGATATCGACTTCGACGAGTGAACTAGCCACCCAAGTGGCGATCTAAGACTTGTGAAGGGCCATTGTAGATAGAAAGGCTTCAACAAGCTTTCTTTCTTTCTAGAGTCTGTACTCAGACTAGTTTGCTTCCGCATGTGCTTGTATGATTGTATGACTTGAGTGTTGGGTCATGTGACCCCTACCTGTATGAATATGTTATGTATGGCTCCTCGGAGCCTCTTAAATAAAGTACTTTGAGTTGTAGAGTTTTGTTGTGATGCCTTGTTGTATTTACTCATATCGGGCATATTGCGTGTATGATTGAAATGCTTGGTATGAATGGGATCCGACAAACTAGTTGTTTATCCTTGGCAGCCTCTCATATGGGGAAATGTAGTCTCGTGCTTACGGCGATAGTAGTCCGCTACAGCCCGGTTCACCGGAGTCCTGCTAGCCCAGCACTACTGCTTGGACACTTGACTGGCCGGCATGTGTTTCACTTCGTTCCTATGTCTGTCCCTTCGGGGAAATGTCACGCGGTGGTATTCGGAGTCCTGCCTAGCCTGCTACAGCCGGGATACGGAGTCCTGTTAGCCCAGTGCTACAGCCCGAATATATCGTTGATGACCGACATGCTCGATGTGATTCATGTATGCCTGTCCCCATAGGTTAAGCGCCGCTTTGGGTTCACGACTAGCCATGTCGGCCGGGTTCTTTGTCATGTGGATGCTAGCGACACTATCATATCGTGAGCCAAAAGACGCATAAGCGGTCCCGGGCCATGGTAAGGCGACACCCGTGGGAATACCGTGCGTGAGGCCACAAAGTGATATGAGGTGTTACCGGCTAGGTCGATGTGACTTGGGATCGGGGTCCTGACAACTATATTTTCGAACCCAGTATACATTTCCCTGTATTTTCCTCCCAATTCCAACAGGGACATATCAATGGTGTTTCTTGCATTATCCTACTCATACTCTGAACAATGCTGATCTTACATTAACAATGCCTGCCCTTTTTGATATGATGCAGTGTCCCTACAGTTACTTCCCTTTGTAATCACACCACCTTTGCCAAAAACAGGGAAGCACAACTGGTTCCTCGCTCGATCAGACGACGGAAAAAGACTGATGATCATTCGGACACATGAGCCGGAAAAGTTATATTGCAAAAACCCCACTGTATACAAGCACTGTGTAATACGTGAGTATCCGAACAGTGGCTGTTACGTCTATGAGCAGGATACCAGCTTGTTGGGGCCTTTAGGATTTTTTAGTTGGAGGCGGGTAAACAGCCTTGGTTCACACTCTCTGTTTCTCGGACTCAATTATCCGATTAACCAGGAGAGCACCATTGTCAAGGACCTTGATGGCAGAGAGGCTCTGTTTGCTATGGAAAACTGTGTCTACACGGCGAGCCCTAGGAGTTCGGGAGCAAACTCCCCTGATTGTCAATGATTCAACCTGCAGCCAAAAGAATGTGAGAATGACAAAGGCATCCAGATTAACTTTGATCCTTCGATGTCTCAATTACGACAGGCAGTGATGTGGATCAAGCCTTCAGGTTGATAGGTAATTGGGCTGTTGCATCGAAAGGTTGGAGTACTGGTGTCTTCGGATCACTAGTCGCTGAAGCGGGGCTGCAAATTATGATGGTGTTGGATCATCTCTTCGAATGACTTTGTTGTCTTTGCTGCTGGTTCTGGATGGGTAGTTCTTTCTTTTGTTATGCATATTCCTTGTCATTTGGTCATCCTCGTCTATGTCACTCTTTCTATGTAATAGTTGCTTCTATTTAGAATGTCATTCTAAATGCGGATCACGAGAGTCTGAGCGCTGCAGATGGGTGCGTTTTGGTGGTGTAGCAAGACTTCTTATGAACTATCATGTCTTGTTGTTTATGTTAGTAGTAGTCACTAGTCGGTGTTTGAATGTTGTATATATCGTTGTTTCGAACTGTTTATTGTCTCGAACTCACTGGTGGGCTAAATGAGGGCATCACCATTCTCCGGTGTTCGAGTATATCTCCTTTTTCAAGTTATATAATTTGAGCTCACTGTCTTTTCGATGATGTACACTTGTTTGGGCGGTGAGGTGTCGTTGAATATGGGCTGAGTAGTAGCAATGCCAAATAGGTCAATTATGACTCTCGGCCGGGCTCTCAAAAGATCATGAAAAAAAGGTCGGGCTCTCCAAAAAGAAAGAATAAGGACTCTTAGGCCGACATGTAGGCGCCACGGTGTTTTCTTGCGCTTGCTTGTTGAGAGCATATTGCATGCTCGAAATTCATGCTACCTTTTCATCCCAGTCTCCGCCCTCCCCACCTCTGGAATCTCGATTCCTACTCTAGTTCCCCAAATCCCCTCCTGTACTCCACTGTACTCAAGCGCACTATCATTTCGCTGGTCAACGCGGATCTCCGAGCCGGAGATCACGAGGTTAAATCCTGCCTTGATCGCTGCGTGCTGTCGCTCAACAGTGGCATGGCGGCGCTTGACGACCAGTTTGCCGGCAAAGTGCTGATGGTAACCATCAAAGGCGACCGGCCTCCTGTCTCGCTGGACGACCTTGTCAAAGCTCTTGGCATTGCGCACGACATCCAAATAAGTGACTTACTCGTCGAAGTCTGTCTGCCACCGGCTGATTTCTTTGTCAGGTTTCGGTCAACTTTCGACTGCAGTCGTGTGTTCGAATCTTCCCGGCATTTGTTCTGCGATGGCGGGCTGGTGAGCTTTGATCGGTGGCACCCAGGATGGGGCTCGGTGCCCTCTGAGCTTGAGTTTTTAACAAAGCTTACCTTCCACGGCATGCCTCGACGTGCTTGGAACAACGAGTCCATGAACGAGCTTATCAACGACCTTGGAGGTGAGCTCGTAAGTATGTCGATTCCTACAGACAGCTGGGCTTTGACGGTTATGGCATGGATGAAAAAGCCATCCACCATACCGAAGGTGATTGGTGTTGAGATACCGGTGCAGGAACCGGGGTTGTACTATTCATCGCCACCAAGGTCGCCGCGGACCACGTTAGGGATGTACCTGTATCGAGTGTTCGTGCATGTCGAAGAAGTGGTCAATCCATCAATCGAAGTCCTGCCGCCGCCGCTGGTGCCAGGGTCCGACGACGACGTCCATTACAAGAGTCAACGTCAGACTTTCCCCGTGTTGCTCGGAACGATGGATGGCACAGGGCCTACTCCATCGCGCGGCGGAGGCCACTGCTTCTTTGGGAGAAGAGGTAGGGCTGGCTGCCTGGATGTGCTCTAATTTGAGGTAACAACTGAATCTTGTCAGATAATACTAGTTAAATCCGAGCTATCGGTCTGAAGCACTGATATGCTAGTACATTTGATTGTGACCTGTTCTAATTTTGTACCTGAACTTTTTTTAGAAAGGGCTGTACGTCAACTTAATGTGGTAGCAGAACTTATTGTGTTGTCTGTCTGTTTTCTTTGCACAACATTCAAGATATTTCCCCGTCATTTATAAAGACAATGATGTTGGGGAACGTAGTAATTTCAAAATTTTCCTACGCACACACAAGATCATGGTGATGCATAGCAACGAGAGGAGGAGTGTATCTTCATACCCTTGAAGATCGCCAAGCGGAAGCGTTTATCAACGTGGTTGATGTAGTCGTGCGTCTTCACGATCCGACCGATCCAAGTACCGAGCATACGGCACCTCCGAGTTCTGCACCGTTCAACTCGATGGCGTCCTCGCCTTCTCGATCCAGCAAGGCAGGCGAAGTAGTAGATGAGTTCGGCAGCACGACGGCGTGGTAGCGGTGTTGGTGAAGAACAATCTCCGCGGGCTTCGCCTAAGCACTACTGAAAACTATGACGGAGGATAAACTAGAGGAGCAGGGTTGCGGCACATGGCTTGGTGTTTCGGATGTCTCTCTGGTGCTAGCTCTGCCCTCTATTTATATGTTGAGCCTTGGGGTGAAACTTGGAGTAAAGCCTCCACAAAGTCGGTTTCACCCGAAGGCAAGAGTCCTTCTCGGACTCCGGGGCGACGCTTGGGTTCCGGCGTCGGCCCTGAACTCCGCAAAACTTCCTTTTGCACTTTCCAAAAACCTTGTGGGCTTTCCCCTTTGGCCCAAATAACGTGTTCTCGTTCCCAAACATTTCGGGAAACATCCGGAACCCCTTCCGGTGAATTCCGGAACTCTTCCGGAGATCAAACACTATTATCCCATATATCAAAGTTTATCTCCGGACCATTCCGGAGTTCCTCGTCATGTCCATGATCTTATCCGTGACTCCGAACAACATTCGGTTACCAACATACATAACTCATATAATACTATATCGTCAACAAAACGTTAAGCGTGCGGACCCTACGGGTTCGAGAACTATGTAGACATGACCTAGAACTTGTTTCGGTCAATAACCAATAGCGGGACCTGGATGCCCATATTGGCTCCACATATTCTACGAAGATCTTTATCGGTCAAACCGCATAACAACATCGTTGTTCCCTTTGTCATCGGTATGTTACTTGCCCGAGATTTGATCGTCGGTATCCAATACCTAGTTCAATCTCGTTACTGCAAGTCCCTTTACTCGTTCGTAATGCATCATTGCGTAACCAACTCATTTGGTCACATTGCTTGCAAGGCTTATAAAGATGTGCATTACCGAGAGGGCCAGAGATACCTCTCCGACAATCGGAGTGACAAAACCTAATCTCGAAATCGCCAACTCAACATGTACCTTGGAGACACCTGTAGTACTCCTTTATAATCACCCGATTCGTTGTGGCGTTTGGTAGTACCAAAGTGTTCCTCCGTGGCAGGAGTTCCATAATTCTCATAGTTACAGGAACATGTATGAGTCATGAAGAAAGCAATAGCAACATACTAAACAATCAAGTGCTAGGCTAACGGAATGGGTCATGTCAATCACATCATTCTCCTAATGATGTGATCCCATTAATCAAATAACAACACATGTCTATGGTTAGGAAACATAACCATCTTTGATTAATGAGCTAGTCAAGTAGAGGCATACTAGTGACTATATGTTTGTCTATGTATTCACACATGTAGCATGTTTCCGGTTAATACAATTCTAGCATGAATAATAAACATTTATCATGATATGAGGAAATAAATAATAAATTTATTATTGCCTCTAGGGCATATTTCCTTCAGTCTCCCACTTGCACTAGAGTCAATAATCTAGATTACACAGTAATGATTCTAACACCCATGGAGTCTTGGTGCTGAGCATGTTTTGCTCGAGGAAGAGGCTTAGTCAACGGGTCTGCAATATTCAGATCCGTATGTATCTTGCAAATTTCTATGTCTCCCACCTGGACTTGGTACCGAATGGAATTGAAGCGTCTCTTGATATGCTTGGTCCTCTTGTGAAATCTGGATTCCTTTGCCGAGGCAATTGCACCAGTATTTTCACAGAAGATCTTCATTGGTCCCGATGCACTAGGTATGACACCTAGATCAGAAATGAACTCTTTCATCCAGACTCCTTCATTTGCTGCTTCCGAAGCAGCTATGTACTCCGCTTCACATGTAGATCCCGCCACGACGCTTTGTTTAGAACTGCACCAACTGACAGCTCCACCGTTTAATAAAAACACGTATCCGGTTTGCAATTTAGAATCGTCCGGATCAGTGTCAAAGCTTGCATCGACGTAACCATTTACGACTAGCTCTTTGTCACCTCCATATCGACAAACATATACTTAGTCCTTTTCGGTATTTCAGGATGTTCTTGACCGCTGTCCGATGATCCACTCTGGATTACTTTGGTACCTTCCTGCCAACTTATTGCTAAGCATCGTCGGTCTGGTACACAACATTGCATACATGATAGAGCCTATGGCTGAAGCATAGGAACATCTTTCATTTTCTATCTATCTTTCGATGTGGTCGGGCATTGAGTCGACTCAATTTCACACCTGTATGTCTGGTAAAAACCTTTCTTTGCCTGATCCATTTTGAACTTTTCAAAACTTTATCAAGGTATGTGCTTTGTGAAAGTCCAATTAAGCGTCTTGATCTATCTCTATAGATCTTGATGCCCAATATGTAAGCAGCTTCACGAGGTCTTTCATTGAAAACTTTTATTCAAGTATCCTTTTATGCTATCCAGAAATTCTATATCATTTCCAATTAATAATATGTCGTCCACATATAATATCGAAATGCTCTGAGCTCCCACTCACTTTCTTGTAAATACAGGCTTCTCCAAAAGTCTGTATAAAACCATATGCTTTGATCACACTATCAAAGCGTTTATTCCAACTCCGAGAGGCTTGCACCAGACCATAAATTGATCGCTGGAGCTTGCACACTTTGTTAAAAACCTTCTGGTTGCATCATATACAACTCTTCTTCTAGAAATCCATTCAAGAATGCAGTTTTTACATCCATTTGCCAAATTTCATAATCATAAAATGCAGCAATTGCTAACATGATTCGGACAGACTTGAGCATCGCTACGGGTGAGAAAGTCTCATCATAGTCAACCCCTTGAACTTGTCGAAAACCTTTCGCAACAAGTCGAGCTTTATAGACAGTTACATTACCATCAGCGTCAGTCTTCTTCTTAAAGATCCATTTATTCTCAATGGCTTGCCGATCATCGGGCAAGTCAACCAAAGTCCATACTTTGTTCTCATACATGGATCCCATCTCAGATTTCATGGCTTCCAGCCATTTTTCGGAATCTGGGCTCACCATCGCTTCTTCATAGTTTGTAGGTTCACCATGGTCAAGTAACATGACTTCCAAAATAGGATTACCGTACCACTCTGGTGCGGATCTTACTCTAGTTGACCTACGTAGTTCAGTAGAAACTTGATCTGAAGTTTCATGATCATCATCATTAACTTCCTCACTAATTGGTGTAGGTGTCACATGAACCGATTTCTGTGATGAACCATTTTCCAATAAGGGAGCTGGTACTGTTACCTCATCAAGTTCTACTTTTCTCCCACTCACTTCTTTCGAGAGAAACTCCTTCTCTAGAAAGGATCCATTCTTAGCAACGAATGTCTTGCCTTCGGATCTGTGATAGAAGGTGTACCCAACTGTTTCCATTGGGTATCCTATGAAGACACATTTTTCCGATTTGGGTTCAAGCTTATCGGGTTGAAGTTTTTCACATAAGCATCGCAGCCCCAAACTTTCAGAGGCGACAACTTTGGTTTCTTGCCAAACCATAGTTCATAAGGAGTCGTCTTAGCGGATTTTGATGGTGCCCTATTTAACGTGAATGCGGCCGTCTCTAAAGCATAACCCCAAAACTATAGCGGTAAATCGGTAAGAGACATCATAGATCGCACCATATCTAGTAAAGTACGATTACGACGTTCGGACACACCATTACGCTGTGGTGTTCCAGGTGGCGTTAGTTGCGAAACTATTCGCAATTTTTCAAATGTAGACCAAACTCGTAACTCAAATATTCTCCTCCACGATCAGATCGTAGAAATTTTATTTTCTTGTTACGATGATTTTCAACTTCACTCTGAAATTCTTTGAACTTTTCAAATGTTTCAGATTTATGCTTCATTAAGAAGATATACCCATATCTGCTTAAATCATCTGTGAAGGTGAGAAAATAACGATATCCGCCACGAGCTTCAACATTCATCGGACCACATACATCCGTATGTATGATTTCCAACAAATCTGTTGCTCTCTCCATAGAACCGGAGAACGGTGTTTTAGTCATCTTGCATATGAGGCACGGTTCGCAAGTACCAAGTGATTCATAATCAAGTGATTCCAAAAGTCCATCAGTATGGAGTTTCTTCATGCGCTTTACACCGATATGAACTAAACGGCAGTGCCACAAATAAGTTGCACTATCATTATTAACTCTGCATCTTTTGGCTTCGACATTATGAATATGTGTATTACTACTATCGAGATTTAATAAAAATAGACCACTTTTCATGGGTGCATGACCATAAAAGATATTACTCATATAAATAGAACAACCATTATTCTCTGATTTAAATGAATAACCGTCTCGCATCAAACAAGATCCAGATATAATGTTCATGCTCAACGCTGGCACCAAATAACAATTATTTAGGTCTAAAACTAATCCCGAAGGTAGATGTAGAGGTAGCGTGCCGACCGCGATCACATCGACTTTGGAACTGTTTCCCAAGCGCATCGTCACCTCGTCCTTTGCCAGTGCTCGCTTATTCCGTAGTCCCTGTTTCGAGTTGCAAATATTAGCAACAGAACCAGTATCAAATACCCAGGTGCTACTGCGAGCTCTAGTAAGGTACACATCAATAACATGTATATCACATATACCTTTGTTCACCTTGCCATCCTTCTTATCCGCCAAATACTTGGGGCAGTTCCGCTTCCAGTGACCAGTTTGCTTGCAGTAGAAACACTCAGTTTCAGGCTGAGGTCCAGACTTGGGTTTCTTCTCTTGAGCAGCAACTTTCTTGCTGTTCTTTTTGAAGTTCCCCTTCTTCTTACCTTTGCCCTTTTTCTTGAAACTAGTGGTCTTGTTGACCATCAACACTTGATGCTCCTTCTTGATTTCTACCTCCGCAGCTTTTAGCATTGCGAAGAGCTCGGGAATTGTTTTGTTCATCCCTTGCATATTATAGTTCATCACGAAGCTCTTGTAGCTTGGTGGCAGTGATTGGAGAATTCTGTCAATGACACTATCATCCGGAAGATTAACTCCCAGTTGAATCAAGTGATTATTATACCTAGACATTTTGAGTATATGCTCACTGACAGAACTATTCTCCTCCATCTTGCAGCTATAGAACTTATTGGAGACTTCATATCTCTCAATCCGGGCATTTGCTTGAATATTAACTTCAACTCTTGGAACATCTCATATGCTCCATGACATTCAAAACGTCGTTGAAGACCCGGTTCTAAGTCGTAAAGCATGGCACACTTAACTATAGAGTAGTCATCAGCTTTGCTCTGCCAGACGTTCACAACCACGGCGTTGCTTCTGCAGCAGGCACGGCACCCAGCGGTGCTTCCGGGGCGTAATTCTTACATGCAGCAATGAGGATAATCCTCAAGTTACGGACCCAGTCCGTGTAATTGCTACCATCATCTTTCAACTTTGCTTTCTCAAGGAACGCATTAAAATTCAATGGAACAACAGCACGAGCCATCTATCTACAGTAAACATAGACAAGCAAAATACTATCAGGTACTAAGTTCATGATAAATTTAAGTTCAATTAATCATATTATTTAAGAACTCCCACTTAGATAGACATCCCTCTAATCTTCTAAGTGATCACGTGATCCATATCAACTAAACCATAACCGATCATCACGTGAGATGGAGTAGTTTTCAATGGTGAACATCACTATGTTGATCATATCTACTATATGATTCACGCTCGACCTTTCGGTCTCCGTGTTCCGAGGCCATATCTGCATATGCTAGGCTCGTCAAGTTTAACCTGAGTATTCTGCGTGTGCAAAACTGGCTTGCACCCGTTGTAGATGGACGTAGAGCTTATCACACCCGATCATCACGTGGTGTGCAGGCACGACGAACTTTGGCAATGGTGCATACTCGGGGAGAACACGTCTTGATAATTTTAGTGAGAGATCATCTTAAAATGCTACCGTCAATCAAAGCAAGATAAGATGCATAAAGGATAAACATCACATGCAATCAATATAAGTGATATGATATGGCCATCATCATCTTGTGCTTGTGATCTCCATCTCCGAAGCACCATCGTGATCACCATCGTCACCGGCGCGACACCTTGATCTCCATCGTAGCTTCTTTGTCGTCTCGCCAACTATTGCTTCTACGACTATCGCTACCGCTTAGTGATAAAGTAAAGCAATTACATGGCTTTTGCATTTCATACAATAAAGCGACAACCATATGGCTCCTGCCAGTTGCCGATAACTCGGTTACAAAACATGATCTTCTCATACAATGAAATATAGCATCACGTCTTGACCATATCACATCACAACATGCCCTGCAAAAACAAGTTAGACGTCCTCTATTTTGTTGTTGCAAGTTTTACGTGACTGCTACGGGCTGAGCAAGAACCGTTCTTACCTACGTATCAAAACCACAACGATAGTTTGTCAAGTTGGTGCTGTTTTAACCTTCGCAAGGACCGGGCGTAGCCACACTCGGTTCAACTAAAGTGAGAGAGCAGACACCCGCCGGTCACCTTTAAGCAACGAGTGCTCGCAGCGGTGAAACCAGTCTCGCGTAAGCGTACGCGTAATGTCGGTCCGGGCCGTTCATCTCACAATACCGGCCGAACCAAAGTATGACATGCTGGTAAGCAGTATGACTTGTATCGCCCACAACTCACTTGTGTTCTACTCGTGCATATAACATCAACGCATAAAACCAGGCTCGGATGCCACTGTTGGGGAACGTAGTAATTTCAAAATTTTCCTCGCACACACAAGATCATGGTGATGCATAGCAACGAGAGGAGGAGTGTATCTTCATACCCTTGAAGATCGCCAAGCGGAAGCGTTTATCAACGCTTGTTGATGTAGTAAATGCGTCTTCATGATCCGACCGATCCAAGTACCGAACGCATGGCACCTCCGAGTTCGCACACGTTCAGCTCGATGGCGTCCTCGCCTTCTCGATCCAGCAAGGCAGGCGAAGTAGTAGATGAGTTCCGCAGCACGACGGCGGCGTGGGAGCGGTGTTGGTGAAGAACAATCTCCGCGAGGCTTCGCCTAAGCACTACGGAAACTATGACGGAGGATAAACTAGAGGAGCAGGGTTGCCGCACACGGCTTGGTGTTTCGGATGTCTCTCTGGTGCTAGCTCTGCCCTCTATTTATATGTTGAGCCTTGGGGTCGAAACTTGGAGTAAAAGCCTCCACAAAGTCGGTTTCACCCGAAGGCAAGAGTCCTTCTCGGACTCAGGGCGAGACCTTGGTTTCGGCGTGCGGACCTGAGACGCCGAGGACCTGGCGTCGCCCCTGGACTCCATAAAACTTCCTTTGCGCTTTCCAAAACCTTGTGGGCTTTCCCTTTGGCCCAAATAACGTGTTCTCGTTCCCAAACATTTTGGGAAACATCCGAACCCCTTCGGTGAATTCGAACTCTTCCGAGATCAAACACTATTATCCCATATATCAAACTTTATCTCCGGACCATTCCGGAGTTCCTCGTCATGTCCATGATCTTATCCGTGACTCCGAACAACATTCGGTTACCAACATACATAACTCATATAATACTATATCGTCAATGAAACGTTAAGCGTGCGGACCCTACGGGTTCGAGAACTATGTAGACATGACCTAGAACTTGTTTCCGGTCAATAACCAATAGCGGGACCTGGATGCCCATATTGGTCCCACATATTCTACGAAGATCTTTATCGGTCAAACCGCATAACAACATACGTTGTTCCCTTTGTCATCGGTATGTTACTTGCCCGAGATTTGATCGTCGATATCCAATACCTAGTTCAATCTCGTTACCGGCAAGTCTCTTTACTCGTTCCGTAATGCATCATTCCGTAACCAACTCATTTGGTCACATTGCTTGCAAGGCTTATAAAGATGTGCATTACCGAGAGGGCCAGAGATACCTCTCCGACAATCGGAGTGACAAAACCTAATCTCGAAATCGCCAACTCAACATGTACCTTCGGAGACACCTGTAGTACTCCTTTATAATCACCCAGTTACGTTGTGACGTTTGGTAGTACCCAAAGTGTTCCTCCGGTAAACTGGAGTTGCATAATTCTCGTAGTTACAGGAACATGTATAAGTCATGAAGAAAGCAATAGCAACATACTAAACGATCAAGTGCTAGGCTAACGGAATGGGTCATGTCAATCACATCATTCTCCTAATGATGTGATCCCATTAATCAAATAACAACACATGTGTATGGTTAGTAAACATAACCATCTTTGATTAATGAGCTAGTCAAGTAGAGGCATACTAGTGACTATATGTTTGTCTATGTATTCACACATGTATCATGTTTCCGGTTAATACAATTCTAGCATGAATAATAAACATTTATCATGATATGAGGAAATAAATAATAACTTTATTATTGCCTCTAGGGCATATTTCCTTCAAATGAACCATTATGTATGACTTCGTTGGTTTCAACATAGCCCTTCCCGTAGCGATCCACTGCTTCCATCCTGATTGTGCCGCCTGCGTGAAATTTTTGTATGCAAGTTCAGTGTGTTATGATGTTCTATATGATTGTGTCAACTATATAAGTTTTTACTGAGCATCAGCAATGCATATGGCTGAAAGATGTATTTACGAGCATCGACCGATGTGTCTCTCTCTCTATCTCTCTCTCTCTCTCACACACACACACACACACACACACACACACACGCACACGCACAAGTGGGACCCTGAATTATTTATTTGCTCGTGACAACTTTTAATTAGGTTCCACTGTAATCTAACTTTTTTCTGAAGTTATTAACTGAGCTCAGTGACTTCAAAAAGTTGTACAGAAGCCTTGTTTGTGCCTTTCCGGCGTCGCTGAATGTGGGCTGAGTAACCATGTTAGGTTGTACTATACTACACAGGCTTTTTTTTCAACATCAGCAATGCAACTGGGCCGACAGTTGTACACAATATCCGGGTCAACTTGTTATCCGCCCCGCTGGGCTGCAAAGATTCCTAGGAGGTATGCATTAGGCTTAACAAGAAAATGGACTTTAAGAAATAATAAATGGGATGTAATTATAATAACTGAGCAATTACTATGCACCAAACACGTAATTAGTTTGAAAAATATATTATTTTTGGAATTTGGAAATTTTAATTTCATTACTTGTTGCGCGCGCAATATTTTGTTGGATTTTAACGTAATACAACTTTATTTTGAAATTATATTTAACCTGACTAGAAATTTCGGATAAAAAAATTTCGGATCCCATCAAAATGTGGGAATTTTTTTTGAATTCTTTCTTGAGCGGTTGTTTGAAATTATTAATCGTTGTCCTAGCTAGAAGTTGGGCTGTACTTTTAATAAACTGTATATGGGTTGTAGTAAATTCCATTAGAATTAAAAAATGGGTTGTACATTCTTACAAATCGCAAATTGGCTATATGTTCTCTGCCAAATCCGAGCTGTGGGCCTACTAAGTTGACGCGTACCAAGGGCTTTGTCAACTTAGTCAATATAAACGATTCTAGCTGCAGTGATCGTACGATGTCCATCCAACGGCCGTAGTGCTTCTTCAATCTCTGGTCTTCTTGCTCTAGCCGCCTAAAGCAGCGCCGGTCGTGTCGCGTGCTCCTGCCTCCCGTGGCCGACTGTGATGCCGCGGAGGCCTCACCACCCCGTACTACTCCCACCACTGGCCAGGCCATCCCTCTATTCACCCACACCACCTGTTATTCTGCGGCGACGGTAGCCTCACACCACAGTCGGAACAGTGAACCCTCGTACTCCTCTGCGCGCGGGCTTCCACTGTTGCGTCTTCCCCGGCTCCGCGTCGTCCCCTTCCTAGGCCTCGCCGTCATCCAGACCACCGCCCTAGTGCTCTCGGCGCGGCGTGGTCAACGTGGTCAATGACCGACTTCCATCGGAAGAGTACTGTACGTGGAGAGGCTGACAGCTGGGTCCAGGCGGCCGCAAGGAAGTGCCTCCTTATTACGCGCAAAATAATTATTCGTCCACCTGACAGCGGGGACCAACCGGACGGGCCACCTTATTTCGCGAAAAAAACGTTTCCCCCTGACTGCTGGGACCCACCGGACGGGCCAGCGTATTTTGCGAAAAAAACGTTCCCCCCGCTGTCAGCTCGGACCCACCGAAAGTGCCTCCTTATTACGCACAAAAAATGAATACTCCCCCTACTAGCTGGGACCCACCATGGTGGGAGGCTGACTTGTGGGCCTACTAAGTTGACTGGGACGGGGGCCTTTGTCAACTTTAGTCAATATGAACGATTCTAGCTCGAGTGACCGTACGATGTCCATCCAACGGCCGTAGTGCTTCTTCAACCTCTGGTCTTCTTGCTCCAGCCGCCCAAAGCAGCGCCGGTCGTGCCGCATGCTCCTGCCTCCCGTGGCCGGCTGTGCTGCCGCGGAGGCCTCACCGCCCCCTACTATTCCCACCGCTGGCCAGGCCCTGCGGCGACGGCAGCCTCACACCGCAGCCGAACCAGTGAACCCTGGTACTCCGCTCCGCGCGGGCTTCCACTGTCGCGTCTTCCCCGGCTCCCCGTCGTCCCCTTCCTAGGCCTCGCCGTCGTCCACCGCCTTGGTGCTCTCGGCGCGGCGTGGTCAACGTGGTCAAGGAACAACTTCCATCAGACGTGGACTGTACGTGGAGAGGCTGACAGCTGGGTCCACGGCCGCAGCAAGGAAGTGCCTCCTTATTACGCGGAAAATAATGATTCCTCCACCTGACAGCTAGGACCCACCGAACGGGCTACTGTATTTCGCGAAAAAACGTTTCCCCCTGACTGCTGGGACCCACCAGCTACATCTTCGCACGTAAGGAAGTGCGTCCGGGCAAAAAAACAAAATGATTTGCCCCCTGACCGCTGGGACCCATCAGCGACACCTTCGCACGCAAGGAAGTGCATCCGGGCAAAAAAATGATTCGCCCCCTGACTGCTGGGACCCACCAGCTACATCTTCACACGCAAGAAAGTGCCTGACAGTCGGGACCCACCTGGTCGAAGCGTGCGTAGCATTGTCATTCTGGTCGCGAACGTGTACGTACATATATACTGGTGGATGTAGAGGCGCGCATGTAGCATGTACGCGTACGTACAGCGGCGAGGGTGCAAGAAAGAAAATACGGCCACGTACAAACATACGGGCAGGGTCTCGAACGCCTACTCGCGCATACGTACGGCCAGGGCTCGTGTACATGGCTGGGTCGGAACGGAGAAACAGCGTCGTCGTCGTATTCATGGGGAGGCAACGAAGTGCGTCGTGTTCATGGGGAGGCAACGGAATGCGTCGTGTTCATCGGGAGGCAATGGAATGCATCGTGTTCATGGGGAGGCAACGGAATGCGTCGTGTTCATTGGGAGGCAACGGAATGCGTCGTGTTCATCGGGAGGCAACGGAACGCGTGGGAGCCAACCGGCTTGGACGGAACAGGCGATGGAAACGAGGCATGATGTACCGCTGGCGGAGAAGCGGACCTCCTACGTTCGAGCGGGTCCTGTTGATCGGGAGGGGTGTGGCGTACCGCAAAACGGAGGAAACAGACTTCCTACGGTCGAAACGGGGGTCCTGTTGATCGGGAGGGGTGTGGCGTACCGCAAACGGAGGGAACGGACCTCCTACGGTCGAAACGGGGGTGGAGGGGTGTGGCGTACCGCAAAACGGACGAAACGGACTTGTGTTGGAGCGCTACGGTCAAAATGGGGGTCCTGTTGATCAGGAGGGGTGTGGCGTACCGCAAAACGGGACTCCACGGGATACTGTTCATCTCCACCGTCGACCTCCTCAAGCCTCCACGGGCTACCGTCGACCTCCTCCAGCCTCCACGGTCTCCTGTTCATCCAGCCTCCACCGCGCGCTACTCCACCGGCTACTGTTCAACCACCCCTCCACGGGCACCCCTCCACCGTCTACTGTTCATCCATCCCTCCACACCACGGGGTCATGTTCAACAACCCCTCCACGGCCACCCTACCGTCTACTGTTCATCCAGCCCTCCACACCACGGGGTCCTGTTCATCCACCCCTCCACGGCCACCCCACCGTCTATTGTTCATCCAGCCCTTCACACCACGGGGTCCTGTTCATCTAGAGGCAACGCCACCGCTCACTGTTCATTCATCCCCCCAGCAAGCAGCGCCATCATTCATCCAATCGATCGGCTTCACTTAGCAGCAATAGCGAAGGAATCGCTCGATCGGGTTCAGTTAACAGCAATCGATCGATTGCTCGGGTTCAGTAACGCGTAGCCTGTAGTGCAATCACTCGGGTTCAGTTAGAGCCCAACGCCTCGCTCGGGTTCAGTTAGAGCTAGCGCCACGCACGTGTACGAGAGAAACGCGCATCGCTTGGCCCCCGACCTCCCACCATAACCGGGAACTCCCCGAAATTTTCCTCCCCCTCGCTTCTACCATGGTTTTTTCCGTCATGGACGGCCCAAAGGATGTCATGCAGCTGCGTCTCCGGCCCGCCCAGGACGAAAAGCCCATTTTCTGTCATGATTTTTTGTCATAGAAGTAGGAGCCCACCACATCTATGATGATACCGGGTTTTGTCACAATTATCGTCATAGAAGTGTCATATGTATGACAGGAAAAAAATTCGTTCGGCCCAAAATATCACGGATGTGTCTTTTTTTGTAGTAATGATAAGCGGTTTTCAGCAAGGTATTCTCTGCAAGCACTGAAATTATAGGTAACAGATAGTTTTGTGATAAGATAATTTGTAACGAGCAACAAGTAACAAAAGTAAATAAAGTGCAGCAAGGTGGCCCAATCCTTTTTGTAGCAAAGGACAAGCCTGGACAAACTCTTATATAGAGAAAAACGCTCCCGAGGACACATGGGAATTATCGTCAAGCTAGTTTTCATCACGTTCATATGATTCACGTTCGGTACTTTGATAATTTGATATGTGGGTGGACCGGTGCTTGGGTGCTGCCCTTACATGGACAAGCATCCCACTTATGATTAACCTCTATTGCAAGCATCCACAACTACAACAAAAGTATTAAGGTAAACCTAACCATAGCATGAGACATATGGATCCAAATCAGCCCCTTACGAAGCAACGCATAAACTAGGGTTTAAGCTTCTGTCACTCTAGCAACCCATCATCTACTTATTACTTCCCAATGCCTTCCTGTAGGCCCAAACAATGGTGAAGTGTTATGTAGTCGACGTTCACATAACACCACTAGAGGATAGAAAACATACATCTCATCAAAATATTGAACGAATACCAAATTCACATGACTGCTAATAGCGAGACTTCTCCCATGTCCTTAGGAACAAACGTTACTACTCACAAAGCATATTCATGTCCATAATCAGAGGGGTATTAATATGCATAAAGGATTTGAACATATGATCTTCCACCGAATAAACCAACTAGCATCAACTACAAGGAGTAATCAACACTACTAGCAACCTACAGGTACCAATCCCGGACTTAGAGACAAGAATTGGATACAAGAGATGAACTAGGGTTTGAGAGGAGATGGTGTTGGTGAAGATGTTGATGGAGATTGCCCTCTCCCGATGAGAGGAGCATTGGTGATGACGATGGCGATGACTTCCCCCTCCCGGAGGGAAGTGTCCCCGGCAGAATAGCTCTACCGGAGCCCTAGATTGGTTCCGCCAAGGTTCCGCCTCGTGGCGGCGGAGTCTCGTCCCGTAAGCTTGCTTATGATTTTTCTTCGGACGTAAGACTTCATATACCAAAAGATGGGCATCGGAGAGCCAACAGGGGGCCCACGAGGCAGGGGGCGCGCCCAGGGGGTAGGGGGCGCCCCCACCCTCGTGGACAGGTGGAGGCCCCCCTGACGTAGATTCTTCTTCCAGTATTTTTTATTATTTCCAAAAATAACTTTCGTGGAGTTTCAGGACTTTTGGAGTTGTGCAAAATAGGTCACTAATATTTGCTCCTTTTCCAGCCCAGAATTCCAGCTGTCGGCATTCTCCCTCCTTATGTAAACCTTGTAAAATAAGAGAGAATAGGCACAAGTATTATGACATAATGTGTAATAACAGCCCATAATGCAATAAATATCGATATAAAAGTATGATGCAAAATGGACATATCAGTTATATGATCCAATTATGTTATTATTGTTGAGAGAACTTGCACTAGTGAAAGTATGAACCCTAGGCCTTGTTTCCTAGCATTGCAATACCATTTACACTCACTTTTTTCGCTTGTTACCTTGCTTTTTTTATATTTTCAGATTACAAAAACCTATATCTTGCACTTGTATCACCATCTCTTCGCCGAACTAGTGCACCTATACAATTTACCATTGTATTGTGTGTGTTGGGGACACAAGAGACTCTTTGTTATTTGGTTGCAGGGTTATTTGAGAGAGACCATCTTCATCCTACGCCTCCCACGGATTGATAAACCTTAGGTCATCCACTTGAGGAAAATTTGCTACAGTCCTACAAACCTCTGCACTTGGAGGCCCAACAACGTCTACAAGAAGAAGGTTGCGTAGTAGACATCGCATATGCATAGGCCTTTAATGTGGGCCACGACGAGGAAGAAAGAGATACTTTAAGAGCAATAGGAATGGGAACATGGAGGAAATATTGAGCTAGACATCCACACCTCTGGAATTGGGGTTCGATTTTTCTCAGTGGTTCCCGATGCCCCCTTCCTACTATAGGTGCTCCTTCCTCTCTCGCTTAGTTTACCACACACAAATATCTTAGTGATCAAATTAGGTTATGAGGCTGCCAGAGTGAGTTAGGAAAAAGAAGAAATGGGTATCTAAGAGCAGTGGCATTGGAACATGGAGCAACACCCATAGTCTTGTTCCCTATACATTCCGGGGTCAAGATTTGTTATGGGGTTTTCACAGTGCCTCACATGCATATTGTTCTTATGTGCTCCCTCCTCTTTATTTTAGCTTGCATAACTATTTAAGCAAATTTTATACAAATAAATGATGAGGAAGTAAAGGCGAATAAGGAAGAGGAAGAAAATGAGCACCTAAGAACATTGGGCATGGGAACATAAAGAAAGCTAGACCAGTGATACCTTCAACAATTGGGTGACAATATCTATTTTCTGAGTTTTCCCAATGCCTTTCATGCCTACCCTTCTTAGGCGTTCCTCCCTCTTTCCTGACTTGCAAAAAAAATCATTAACCAAGTCTAAACGTAAATCTTAGTTCCTTCATGGTTTCGTATATTATGATTGGTCCCACCGTGTCAAATGCAATGGAAAGCTCCTATTGAACCAAGTAAGATGATGGTTATCGTGACAAAGGCTGAAGTACAATGATTTAACTTGATTTAACCTAAGAACTACTAAGCACATACATGAACTACTAAGCACATACATGAACAATCTATGCCACGCGGATTCACCAACAAATCATGTCGTCTGTAGGTTCCCCGTTTCCATGAATAGCAAGTACAACTATTTTTTGGGTATTTGGTGTTCCATATCCATAACTAAAGATATAAAACAATTTAGAACAAAAATTAAAATCTACTTACAGATAAAGTAAACAAGCACACATGAGAATATTCACTCCATGCTATTGCTCCCCGACAACGGCGCCAGAAAAAGGTCTAGACAACCCACAAGTATAGGGGGTCATTTATAGCCTATTTCGATAAGTAAGAGTGTCAAACCCAACGAGGAGCTAAAGGTAGAATTAATATTATCTCAAGTTTCATCGACCACCGATACAACTCTACGCACACCAACGTTTGCTTTACCTAGAACAAGAAATTAAACTAGTTTGCGAGAATAAAACTAGAAGTGCTTTGCGAGAATAATAAAAGTTAATTGTTTTAGTAGAGAGCTTTTGTAGAACAATGAGAAAGATTGTCACTAGGTCATTGAATATGACACGTGTGATAATTATCATATGCATGAGATATTTTCCTTACTTGGATTACATGCACTTATGATTGGAACTCTAGGAAGCATCTGCAACTATTAAAGATCATTAAGGTTAAACTCAGCCATAGCCTTAAGTGTAAAGTCCTCTTTAATCCCATACGCAACAACACACTTACCCCGGTTTGTGTTTCTGTTGCTCACACAACCCTGACAATAAGCAAATCGTGAACATATTTCAACACCCTACAGCGGGAATCCCACACACTTGCGTAACACGACGGTCACCATAGGATAGCACCATAATAACATACAACTCATATCAATCACAGCATACCACAATTAACTCGTAGGACAAAACGAATCTACTCAAACATCATAGGATGGCAACACATCATTGGATAATAATATGTAGCATAAACCACCATGTTCAAGTAGAGATTACATCGAGTCGAGAGAGGTTACTCCGCCGCATAGAGGGGGAGAGAGAGTTGGTGATGAAGTTCAGTGGAGTTGTTGATGTAGATCACTGTCATGATGGTTCCCCCGGTAGCGCTCCGGCGCCACCGGGAGAGGGGGGAGAGAGCCCCATCCTTCTTCTCTTCCTTAGCCTTCCCTCTAGATGGTAGAAGGATTTCCTCCTCCGGTCCTTGGCCTCCCCAGCCCTCGAGGCGCGGGAGCCCCTCTAGATTGGATCTCTCTCTCTCTCTCTCTCTCTCTGTGTGTGTGTGTGTGTGTGTGTGTGTGTGTTTCTTCTCTTTTTTGTGTCCTTGCTTTCTGGCCAAACACTGATTCTTAAATATCCGAAGATCTGTAACTCCAATCGAGCTGAAACTTTAACACGTTTTTTTCGGATGTAAGCTTCCTTGCGCCTGAAGGACAGCTGTAGCAGACCTACGAGGGAGCCACAAGTGCACCAGGCGCAGCCTAAGGGCGGGGCGCCCCTTGAGCTTGTGAAGCCCCTTGAGCTGTAGCAGACCTACGAGGGAGCCACAAATATCTATTAAATTTTATCATGCTTAAAGTTCGTCTGATATGGATTTTCCGCGAAATACTAAAACATGCAAAAACAAGAAATGACACTAGGCACTAGATTAATATGTTAGTCCAAGAAAATCATATAAATTGTTACAAAAAATATGTGGAAGTAGTAGGACAATGGATGAAACAATCAAAAAATACATATACATCGGAGACGTATATCAATGCTCTAAGCCCATGCCTCGACGCCATGGTCAGCTTTGCTACTGCAATGGTCATGGTATTTGGATCGGAGTACTTGAGACAATCAAATGCCACGAACACAATAAGACTCATGGCACTTGGAAAATGAACACGGTTTACATGTATGCTCGGATCCCTAGATTTCATGCACCGGAAATGGAGGACTTCCCATATGCTCAACAAGGACAATACTAGGGCCTTCGTAAAAAGTCCATCATCACTCTTGAAGCAGTTGCATCATAATACCTTGGTCAGGAAGGAGTCCTAAATTGACCGGAGTCTGTTCTGGCGGATGTTATTTCCCTTGCCATGGATGCCAATTTGTTTCCCACGTGTATATTTACCCCTTCCATTACACCGAAGCATGGTCACATTTGAAGAGTTGGAGATGGTGAGAAAAAAATATAATTGGTTTGATGTTTTGGTGCCCAATTCAGCTGACATGAAAATAATGCCCTTGGTGGACATAACATCTTATCAAAGTTTAAGGACCTTATTGGTCTGGTTTACGGGGCAATGGGATGAGGAGTTGGTAACTCAAACTTTTTGCCAAATAGATGTTCAGCGTATTTCGTCTATTCCTTTGCCTATTCATGACATGGATGATTTTGTGGCATGGAGTTTTAATAAAAAAATGGATTGTTCCCATCGTGTGGAGTGGAACCACCAACACCAACATGGTAAGAAACTGGGGCGTACAGATGGAATTGAGTCCACGTGTGAATGGAATTTGAGAGATTCCGTCTCAAATTTCCATTCACACAAATCCAGAGGCCATTCCCATCTCGCCCGCGCGGACCTGGCGCGCGCCTCCCTTCTTTCCCGCCCCGTGACCCCTCCCCACCCCCAAAACCCTACCAACTCCTCCACCACCCCACCCCCACCAACCGCTCGCCATGGCGCCGCCGCCGCCTCGCCGCTCTGCGCCCATGTTCCCCGGTAAGCATCGCGGCACCTCCTCTCCCCTGATCACCCCGTCCTTGTTAAAAACCTAACAAACAAACCCGCCGCACCGCAGCCGGCGGCACGACGCGGAGCATGCTCCTCCAGGCGGCGTACGACGGCGACCTCCGCTCCTTCAACAGTACTCATCTCTCTCTCTCTCTCTCTCTCTCTCTCTCTCTCTCTCTCTCTCTCTCTCTCTCTGCGCGCACGGCCTCTGATTTTCGTGTGATCCGACGGGCTGCAGGCCACGCGAGGGCGCTGGACAAGGGCAGGGGCCGCCTCAGGGAGACGGTGGAGGCGGTGACCGTGGAAGGAGGCGACGAGGCACTGGAGGGCGTCGGGGCGCTGCACCTCGCCGCCGCCAGGGGAAACCTGGTGATGTGCGCCCACTTGGTCGAGGAGCTGCGCATGGACGTGAACGCCGTCGACAACGGAGGTTGCTCCATCTCTTTCCCTTTCTCTACAAAATCCATCCTAACGCACACGTCTGATTCTTGTTCTGCTCCTTAGTGCCAATTGCTGTGAACACGTGTTTCCAATGAATCAATGTCATATATTGACAGGTAGAACGCCTCTGATTCATGCCATGTACGGTGAGAGGGTGAGCACTTTCAAGTATCTTCTTGATCATGGTGCCAATCCAGACAGAGTTGACCCCAATGGATTTGCCCCTCTACATTCTGCTGCTGGATCAGGTCCCTCTCCAAGACTATGAACCATATATGTATCTCTGTTATGCATCTGTACATCACTTTTATGTTAAATGAGAGGTCTTTTATTTGTAACAAATTGTGTGGCTAGTTTCTTTCTAGGATCTATTTGCCCTTGATTCATGCATGATACTGAGCTGCCAAGTGAATTATCTTTATGATCCTTGTGCTGAAAGAAACATCCAAATTAAGAATAAGGTAGTTTCATCCAAAAGCTTTTTTCCATGCATGAATATACATGTTATATATCCTTCTCTTTTCATGAGGGAGGGTATACAGAGTTTTTTTTTTTTTTTTGGCACCAACTCGTTGACCTGCTCCAACGATACATGCAAATCTAGGAACCTACAGTCCAGTTTGCACTATTATTTTCTTGAACGTGTTGGAGAAAGGCTGTTTTGTCTATTAAGAATAAGAAGTATGATTGCATATATCAATACCAAGGTTTGCAAAGATTTAAACAGTTACTGGTCCTCTCCATTTTATCAAGTGTAAATATTATCTTACTGACCGTTCTCCCCTTCATTGCACTGTTGTACCACATGCTGAGAATAAACTGGGATCTCAAGGCTTCGGGAAAGAAATGTATTGTCGCTAAAATTGCTTGTCCACTTATGTAATAACTACCTGGTTTTTGCTTTATTCAGGATATTGTGAAATGGTAAAGCTTTTACTTGCAAGAGGAGCTTGCACCGACCCGGTAACTTGCTGTGGGACACCACTTCATATTGCTGCTACTGAAGGGCAAGACCGTGCTATGAAGATTTTACTTGGCCACAATGCAGATGTAAGTTTACGGCATTACTAATTCTGCCTGAACATTCATAGCATTGTATGCAATCTAAAAGGTTGGTCTGAGGTGTAGTTTCCTCTTCACCAAAGAAATACGGTTCCATCAGAGTTGTACAGTTCTATCATTTTTGGTTTTGCCAAGCTCCAACTTTTATGCAATGAACAATTTATTCTAGGAACAATTTTCCTTTGGTGTATTTGCAAATCTCCATAATAGATTATTCTCTATCATGTATTGTCCCTCCTTTTTAAGTGCCATTTGGAATTGAATAAAGTGTACTAGTGAATACTTGGCCAGGAACTAAACACAAGATATTCCATAACCATATGTTGACAATGTTCTGATTCATTTTCCAATGCCATGGAAACCGTTCTCTCTGCTCTCTCTGTTTTTACTGAAATTTGCCATGTTAATATTGCTCTATGTATTCACCATTCTATCCGTAGTTTAATTTTCCTGTATCCCTTATATCAATAGATATAAGTGTAGGAACTAACATGCTTAATGTCTCTCTCCAGTACAACAAGATGATAAATGGTATGACACCTCTCTATTTTGCTATAAATGTCTCCTCGGTGAAATGTGCAAAACTCCTGATTCAGGTATGATAACTTTAACTTTGCTTTGCCAGTCCCTGGAATCGTATATTGGAGGTGTTTTTGCTTCCAACATTTAAATGTTTCAGCTTAGTGAACTTTAGCTTTCTTTGCATGGGATTTGGTTCGTGACCATAGACTACCACATGGCATGCCGTCCTGTTTAGCTCCGCAGTGCACTTATCAGTGTCTGTCTTTTAACCTTTATTTCTGAAACTGTAACCATCAACTTAGCTGTCACAAATGTGATGACAATGAAGCAAAAATTCCAGTACTCAATTCATGCTTGCAAATAAAGTAGCCTTGGCCTTGCTATTTCATTTCTGAAATTGCACATAAAAATATGATGCGTGACTGAGACATCTTGAGGACTGATTAACTTTTTCCCATATAGGCTGGTGGTGTTGCCAATGGAGATTTTATCTTAACCGCTTTAGCTGATGCTCCAAACAATGGATCAGCGGAGTGCTTGAATTGCCTACTGGGGTTTGGTGGTGAATGGCATGCTCGTAATGATGTAAGTAAGATTATCTCTTTGCTACTGTACTCGTGCACTTTGAACCTTGCAGTTTTTTTAACGAGGCAGCAAGTTTGATTTAACTTACAATGGCGATGTTCTGCTTCCTCCATATCTCTTTCCACCAGTGTTTTGGAATGATTTTATAAATGAGGCATATGCATGTATAGTGTACGTACACCAAGGCGTGTTAGTGTAACCTTGTATGCAAGTGTTGTTCTTCAGTTCATTCAGTTAGAGTCTGTCAGTTCATTCAGTTAGAGTCTCTTAGCCGAGTCCTAGTCTCTAGCCTAGTTTCCTTCAGAATCAAGTTAACTGAGTCAGTCAAGGCTGTTAGTCATGCGCCTGGTCATTAGGACATGCGCTGGTCTATAGGGCCACTACGGTCATTAGCTTGTAATCCTCTATAAATAAGGAAGAAGAGAACATGTAATTGTTCTTTACCATGAAGCCGAATCCACTCATGTATATTTCCCTTTGTTTTGCTTCAAGGAAATCTTGTATATTCTAGAGACTTTGTTGCAAAATTTACTTATTTCATTATCATGTACTCCCTCTGTTCCAACATAAGTGACTCAACTTGAGTACGGAGGGAGTATATCCTAGATAAAATTTTCAAAAAGTTGGCGCTTGCTTGACTAAATGCATCCTGCAGTGATATTTTTTCCTGACTGGAATGTTACCGGTAGAAATTATTTCCTGTAACTGACCTGATCCCCTGTGTGATTGGAGCATCAGCAGGATAACTAGCTCTACATAAATCAATGTTAAATCTGCTGATTATGTCAGCAGCATGGCTCCTCAAGTTTGCTAATGACTTGGCTCAAACTAATTTCCTATTCGTACAGTTTATTTCATTCATGCTACCAAAGAAAATATCAAGTTGTTGAAATGGCACTGTTGCATATCCTGTCTGAAAGCTGCTCTGAAATGAAGAAATTGGTATCTCTTGTGTCTTACTTAGATATGGAGTACTTGGGTGCAGTAAAGGTAGGTCATGTGAATGTAGTAAAGGTAGTTCTAATGCACTGCTGCTTGAGCAGTGTATGATTATTTGACATTTATTTACATTGTTGGCCTTGTAAATATTTCGGGAACAAGACAAAGGCGTGAATCAGGAGAAACGAAAAGGCGTGGTAGTACCCGGGGGTCCCGACACCCGCTTATACTATCTGTCTGCACCTACAAATTTCTCGGCAAATCCTTTTTTACCGACTGTGCACAAGAGGTGATTACCTTTAGTTATGTGGAAATTGCCTAAAGAGTATTTACAAGCTATAAGATGGGGTGGACTGACATGGCAAGCGAGGTTGAGTAGATGTAGGATGTGCAATGCTGATATTAGTAGTTACTGAAAGGAAGTATTGCCAATTTGTGATAATGTGGGCAGCAAGTAATCTTAAGTACAATACTGAGCATGGTTGCTAGTCGATTGTCATGAGTACTTGAAAGTGAAAACACTATGTCTGTGCTATCATAGAAATGATGAGCAGAAGATTTCTAAATCAACAATCTTTTTTCTTGAAATCTTTACATCACAGTTTTAGATAGTTGCTTTAGAATTATTATACGTTCCCATGCATCAAATCAACTTTCGATTAAATCTTGATGATTCAGGACGAGCCTGTGGATAGAAAGAAAGTAGCAGAATTGAAGTCACAAGGGAGCAAGGCAGTTGCAAGAAAGGATTTTCTTTCTGCAGCAGAAGCCTACAGTATGGTACATTATGGCATCATATTTCTCAGTGTCTATCCTTTTCCAACCTCCAATTTTTTACTGCCCAAATCATAACGACTTACACAGATACTCCTTTCCACTCTCATGTCATAATGCTCAGTATGACTCTTTAGAAGTTTATGGAATTGGCTCAAACTTAGTAAACTGGATTGAATTGGTAAGAAATGCAACTTAAACTATACATATGTTTTAAAGTGCAGACTAGAAATTTCCTTGCAAAGCATTTGAACTCTTCGCTTAAGTGTTACAGGAGAAGTATATTTTTTATGGTGTTGGTTTCCCAACTTGTTATTTCTGGTTTTTTCACATGATCCATGCATGAATGTCCTGCACAACCATTTAGAACTGAAGTTAGGTAAACTAAACTTTGTATATGTACATATATGTGCGTGCGGCAATGTGCGTATTTCTTCTTTGAGTATTTTCAGTTCCTATTTCAGTGTTCACAAAGTTGTAATTTACAAACATAATCTGCTATTAACTGTTGTTTTAACATGTTCGATGTAGGCACTGGAGCTTGATCCTGATGACGCGACGTTGTTCTCAAACAGGAGCCTTTGCTGGCTTCACATAGGCAAAGGAGGCAAGCCTTTGCTCAGTTTACTGGATGCTTATGAATGCAAAAAGAGGCGGCCTGATTGGTCGAAGGCCTTCTACAGGGAGAGCAAAGCTCTAGCGTTACTGAAGGTTGGATAGAAAATACAGCAGCTTGACCTTTTCTTTCGGCTTTGCAAATCTTTCATAATCATTGAACTAGTCCCGCATCATCAGGACTACAAGGGTGCATGCGATGCGCTTCTTAATGTATTGAAGATGGACCCAGGGAATGCTGAAATCGAGGACGGATTGCGGTATTACCCTATCTTTCCTTCAGTTACAGCAATATCTATCTTATGGTGACAACTCTTGCACTGGAGGCTAATTGTCTATGAAGCGCTTGCCTCATGACATCACATGGTTACCTTGAAAGTTTAACTTTGTGTAATGTAGGATTAGGCTTGTATAACATTTTGATTAAATTTGTTCGGGGATTTTAGGAAGCGTCGACTTTACTTAGAAAAAAACCTTCAATGCCTCTGACTTGTTAGACATGTAGTTTTAGCTTTTATGCATTCCCTTCATTGTTAGCTAGTGTTCTCTTTTATGATTTTATCCTTGAATGAGGATTTTAGAGATTTTGAGAAGTACTCACAACATTCCGCGTTAATTGCATTTGCAGCAAGCATAGCTCTAACAGTTCATGAAATTTGCAGGAAAGCTATGGAATCCTTGAAGGTGTCTCAAAGCACCAAGGCCAAGTGAAATATACACCCAGCTCAAAAGAAGTGACCTATACACAGCTGTTCATGAAAATACAGTAGCTCCAAACACATGCACACATTCTATAGTCTCGTGGGAAAGATACATGGACTTCTTGGATCATTATGCTCCTTGTGTAAGTTAAGTGATGAGTGCTAAAGCATTTCGGAGGCCTCTGTCTGGTGCTGTGATACATTTGCTTTTGCCATGTATTTGAGGGTGGAGGGCTCCATGAATCTCCTCTACTTAAACTTAAGAGAAAGGTGTGGTAGCTCCTGGGTGTCCCTACACCCTCATGTGCAGTAAAATAAAAAAAAATGAAATTTTGTGACATCAAATATGCTTAAACGTTTTGTGGCATAGGCTTTTATCATTGCTACCTTTGCTATTATAATTATTTTGCTCAGTCTGCACAGAAATAACAGCTTTGATGCTATCCTAGAGTTTGGCGATTATCGTTGCTAGTTCTGCTATTACTTGATTGCTAGGGTATGGTGGGTTTAGATGATTGGTATAGTTCTGATTCCTACATCCAGTATTATAACCATTGCAAACAATAAAGTTGATATCATATTATCATTAATCTCAATATCACTGAAAGCATTTCTTTCTTTAATCATACCTATAGGCTCATCGATTTTGTTTTTCTGTAAGCTCTTCATTCTTTTCTTCGGTGATTGAATTTACGTTTCTAAATGTTAATCACCTAATCACTCAACATGCCACATCTACAAGTTTCTTTGCATCAGCGTGACTGGCTCCTGCAGCAGTATCAAGTATTATAGTACACATGGGGAATTATTCTTCCATGTCATGGTTAGGATAATAGACAAGTACAGTTGGAGATTGGAGCCTTGGACGATGAGTTTGATGAGGAAGAAGAGTTGTCAGCTTTCAGCTATAGTAGCTCACCAGATTACTCTATCATGAAAAAAACCCTGGGTGAGACAATGATCTTCGATAGTGCAGGCCGATGCAGTGACGATTGCAATGATTTCTAAGTTTTTGTGGTCTCGTGACCATTTATCTGCCCAGTTAGCTCCCACTTTGCATTGCATGGATTATGATTTATGCATAAGTACTTCATTTCAACATTTGTGCTTGAGTGCTTTTGTGCAATTTGCTTTTGCAAAATTTATAACCATTCTATTGGCTTGCTTATATTGTATTGTCGGACCTAATAATGTTAAGTTATGGTAGCACCCACAGCAGCCACCATTTTGTCCTCACAGTTGTGGTTGCATCGGCAATCCGCGATCATCATCATCATAGCATCGTTGGGTGTCGTCACTGCATAACCGCCCCTCGTAGCCATGTTGCCGGAATTGCAACTCATCGTGCAAAGTCGCAACATCTCCCTTCCACTCGCAGTTGTGGCATGGAGGGGACGCCCTAGGCAGCAGATCTCAAGGACGGAAACACCAATGAGGTGGGAGGGGGCAACAAGATCGGAGGAGCTACGGTCACAACATGATGTGCGCCGGAGGATGATATGTTGGTGGGGCCCGACGGGATCAAAGGGATGATGTAATGGTCGGGTTGCTCCCAGAGAGATCATAGGTGTTGCCTTACGGGAGGAGAATGGGTGGATAGGGAATGGATGAGGTAAACTTGATCATTGGCAACCCTACATGAAAACACGGGTCAGGCTGGGTCAGGCTTGCCTTTCAGGATGGGCTCATGCTTCATTTTACAGCCCAAACTTGTATTCGGGTTAGGCTCGGGCTTCAATTTTCTGATTTTCAGACCGTGCTTTTCACGTGCGTAGACTGAAATACAATGTCACGGGATGGGCTTCGGGTTGTTTTTCATGCAAGGCTGAGGCTTCAAAAAAGTAAAATTCCTATCTAACACATATCGCGTGAGATTGTCGACCTTTCACACGGGAAGCTGCAAGTGAGCTACGGACATGGGTCGGCCCACCTCAAGTGCGAGCTAAACCAGTTTTGGGAAGGTTCTAGAACCTTCCTTGAACAAGATTTTTTTGGTTTTATTTTGGTTTTTCCTTTCATTTTTTTGTATTTTTCTTTCCTTTATCCTTTTTTTTTTGTTTTGGCTTCTTTTCCTTTATTTCAGAAATTCAATTTTTCATAAAATGTTCAAATCTTCAAAATATTGTTTGCTTTTCCTTAAATAATATTCAGAATTTAATTATTTTCGTATTTTATTTTTTAATTATATTGTTCCAATTTTCCAAAAAATATTCCAAATCTTCAAAATAGGTTCATATTTTTAAAAAGTTCCTCTAAAATTTCAAAAAATGTGCACAATTTAACAAATATATTCCCAAATTTGAAATAATATTCCTGTTTTCAAATTGTGTTTGGAATTTCAAAAATTCTTCCTGTTTTAAAAATTTGCTCATGGATCCAATTTTATTGTGTTTTTCAAATTTGTCTTAATGTTTCAAAAATGGTTTCCGTTTTCAAAACATGCTCATGTTATCAAATAAAGGTATATGTTTACAAAAGAATGCATTTTCAAATTTTGTTCAAAGTTCAAAAAATGTCCCTACTTTTCAAAAGTGTTCAGAGATTAAAAAAACTTCTGAAAGAAATGTTTGCATTTTCAAAAAAAAAAAACACTGAGTTTAAAAAATATTCAAAATTTTGAACAAGGTTTTCGTTTAAAAAAATATTCGGTTTTTTGAAAATTGAGTTTTGAAATTTCGAAAAATGTCTCAGATCTATAGTTTTTTAGTGTTCCGCACTGGTTTTTTCGCCCTAAAACTCGTGATCTCAACTTGTTTGCAATGAGTGCTCCCAAGCAGGAGTTCGTGTGTTCAGTACCGCTTGGGGCGCGTAGTTTTTTTTAGGTGGGACTTTTCTGTGTCGGACTAAAAATGGGCCGGCGCAGTCGTGGAGCGCCATGTGCGATGGAGCCTGGCTTGAGCAAGCAATTTTATTCTCTAGCATAAAACTGCAGCACTTGAGCAGATTATAAAATGTGAAAGATGAACCAATTAATTATACAAGGAAATTTAAAGACTTCTGACATAGTTTCTTTCAGCATTCTAGTTACAACAAAAGCAAACTGCAAGCACTTCTATTATGTAGCATAAAACTGTAACAATTGAACAGATTACAAAATACAAAAGCTCAACCAATTGCACAAGGAAACTTTGAACGACTGTATAGCATAACACTGCAAGCATAAAATGACAAGTGCTAGAAATTCTGTAGCACAAAAAGGCAAAGAACTTGCAATGATTACACAAGGAAAAACTGAACTAATTGCACAAGGCACACAGGCATAAATAGAACTGGTTAGGCCATTTGTCATTCAAATTCTTTAGCACTGTAACGATAACAAACAGCAACCATGATTAACTTGTTGATTTTTAGGGTGAACGGACGTACCCTTTGGGGTAGCCGGTTACGTGTTTATATAGACGGGAAGAGCCCCCGTGGTGGCGTATACAAAGAGGATACGTATTGGGGTAGAGTACTACTCTATGCCCAATACGTATATTACAATAACTCTAATACCCCCCTAATCTAGACCTGGGAGAGGTTTAGATTACGCTTAAACTCATCTAATTTTTGTACACATTACGTTTTTGTGAAACCATCTGCAATCTGATCCTTCCTTGATATGAACCTGACATCAAGTTGCTTGCGAGCAACCCGTTCTTGAACAAAACAGAAGTCTATCTCAATGTGTTTTGTATGGGCATGAAAAACTGGATTGGCAGACAGGTAGGTAGCACCAAGATTATCATACCATAGGCATGGTTTCTCCTGGAGGGAAACACCAAGTTCACGAACCAGTGCTTCAACCCAAATAAGCTCAGCAGTGGCATTTGCAAGGGCTTTATATTCAGCCTCTGTACTTGACCTGAACACAGTAGGCTGTTTTCTGGCACTCCAAGAAACAAGATTGGCCCCAAAAAATATAGCAAATCCACCAGTAGAGCGTCTATCATCTAAATCACCTACCCAATTTCCATCTGAATAGGCACTGAGAAGGGTGGAGCTGGACCTCTGGAAAGTAAGACCAACCTTACTTGTGCCCTGAATATACCTCAAAATGCTTTTAACAGCAGTTCAATGTGCAGTAGTAGGAGCACGAAGAAACTAACAGACCTTATTAACTGAAAAAGAAAGATCAGGGCGAGTCAGTGTCAGATACTGGAGTCCCCCCACAATGCTCCTATAATGTGTAATATCCTCAGATCCAAGAGGAGAGCCATCTGTCAAGCGTAATGTTTCTGCAGTGGAGAGAGGTGTTGGACATGGCGTGCAAGAACTCATACCAACACGAGCCAGTAAGTCTGCAGCATATTTTTCCTGACTTAAAAGCAACCCATTGGACTGTTTGTGAACCTCAATACCTAGAAAATAATGAAGATCTCCAAGGTCCTTGAGAGCAAAATCCGAACTTAAGTGATGAAGGAGAGCTGATATGGCCGAATCAGAGGAGCTTGCAACAATGATGGCATCAACATAAATTAAGAGGAACATAGTGAGTCCTGGCTTATCAAAAAGGAAAAACGAAGTATAAGCTTTGGATGGAAGAAAACCAAGTGTGTGTAACTTGGAACTCAGGCGAGAGTACCAAGCTCGAGGAGCCTGTTACAAACCATATAATGCTTTATCAAGTCTGCAAATATAATTTGGAGTAGCAGAAGACTGAAAACCTGGTGGTTGTTTCATGTAAACCTCCTCTTCCATGACACCATGTAAAAGCACGTTCTTCACATCTAGCTGCCTTAAACTCCAGCCTCGAGAAACTGATAGTGCAAGAAAAATTCTGATAGTGGCAGCCTTAACAACAGGACTGAAAGTATCCTCATAGTCAATACCATATCTTTGTTTGAATCCTTTTGCAACAAGACATGCTTTGTACCTGTCCACGGTGCCATCAACATGTTTCTTGATGTGATAAACCCATTTGCAATCAATAATATTTTTATTTGAACTGGGAGGCACTAAAAGCCAGGTATTGTTAGCAACAAGAGCATCATATTCATCTTGCATAGCATGTTTCCAATTTGGATCAGTAAGGGCCTCGGAAAGATTCTTGGGTTCTCCTCTAGCTGTTAGAAGAGCATATCTAACAGTACCATCGGTATATATTTTCGGCTGTTGAATACCTTTTTGCAGTCTAGTTTGAACTCCAACAGCAGGAGGTGGTGCAGGAGTGGAAGGCACAGAAGATCATGAAGAAACAACAGAATCTACAGGCAGATCCACACTGGGATCCACACTGCTGTCACCTGATGAGGTAATCATTGGCTCATGATGATGCAGTCCACGCTGTGCATTGATGGCGTCGACGCGGGGGCATGCGACGACGTGGCTGTTGGCGATTCGGGCGGATGAGGCGACACCGGTACAGCCACTGAAGGGGCAGGAACCAACAGCGACGCATCGGGCGGGGACCGCGAGGAGACAGGCGGAGACCGGGGCGACTGCATGCACGATGGAGAACCTGTGCTACTGCTGCATTCCGCCTGCACGGATCTCGGAGGAGATTCTGGACCGAAACCAGCCTCGGGATTGCTCATGTTGTCCTGTTCTCCTGCTGGGTAGTGGTATTTGATGTGCTATTTGATGCATTTTCCTCAGAATTTGGACCAGATTCTTGAACTGAAACAACAGGGGTTTCGTCGACAAGAACCTGAGGATGATTAACAGCCGGAACAAGATGCAAGTAATGATCATTAGTATGCACGCCCCTATCTGTACATGCCGAAGATGAGTTATCTTGTGGAAGAAGAAGTATTTCTTCACGGAGACGTCGACCAACATTAGGATTAAGTGAAGCAAATGGGAAAATATTCTCATCGAAGACAACATCTCGAGAAACATAGACACGACCAGTGGACACATCAAGGCATTTAACTCCTTTATGACGAGGACTATATCCAAGAAAAACACACCGTTTGGATCAGAAAGAGAGTTTATGTTTGTTATATGGATGAAGGTTGGGCCAGCAAGCACAACTAAAGACACGTAGAGGCTCATAATTGGGTGTGACTTGGAGAAGTTTTTCAGTGGGAGTGTCAAAATTGAGGACTTTGGTAGGAAGCATGTTTATAAGAAAGGTAGTTGTGATGATGGCAACATCCCAAAACTTGAGAGGCATAGAAGCATTGGCAAGTAGAGCAAGGCCTACTTCAACAATGTGACGGTGTTTGCGTTCAGCAGAACCGTTTTGTTGATGAGCATGGGGACATGACACATGATGAACAATGCCTATACGTTGAAAGAAACTGTTCAAATTTTCATATTCACCACCCCAATCGGTTTGCATGGTGAGAATTTTGCGACCAAATTGGCGCTCAACATACTGTTGAAAATCAAGAAAAACTTGATACACTTCAGAGCATTTCTTAAGTAAATGAACCCAGGTAAACTTGCTAAAAGCATCATTGAAGCTTACATAATATGCATGTTTGCTTACAGAGAGAGGAGCTGGACCCCATACATCAGAAAATATTTGTTCCAAAGGAATTGTAGACACACTAGTGGATACAGGGTAGGGTAGCTGATGACTCTTGGCCTGTTGGCATGGATCACATATGTAAGGATTTATTTATGGGGAATATGAAAGTTTATGCTTCCTAAGAATTTTCTGAACATTAAACGAAGATGGATGGCCTAGACGATGATGCCATGTAGAGGATGAAGGCTGGATAGTGGCAAGAGCATGCTTGGAGGAATCTGAAGACACTGGAACTAGTGGATATAAGCCTCCATGACAAGGACCTCTAAACACGGTGCGCTTCGTTGCCTGATCCTTAATCAAGAAAAAGAAAGGGTGAATTTTCAGATAGTAATTGTTTTCTAGACCAAGTTTATGAGCAGGAAGTAAATTCATAGATGCATCATGAAGATGTACGAAGTTGGATAGAGCTATTAAGGGTGTGCAAAACAGAATGACCAATATGTGCAATATCCATACCTTGTCCACTAGCAGTATTAACTTGATCATGCCCCTGATATGGTTCATGAACATGGAGCTTGTTGAGCTGGCCAGTGACATGATTTGTGGCACCTGTGTCTATATACTAGTTTGTATCAACCCCATAGGCACCTTTGGTCTCCTTTCGTGGCTTGTCATTATCATCATCATCACCATAGCGCCACCAGCACTCATCAGGCGAATGACCTTCCTTTTTGCAAATTTGGCAGAAGATACCATCCTGCCATGGTGTGGCACGGCGATCCTTGCGCCCTCCTTTTGGACGGCGGTCCTAACGTGGGCGTTGCTGCTGCTGCCGGGGTGGATGCTATTGGGGAGGACGTTGAGGGCACTGCTGCTGCTGTGGAGGAGGCATGTAGGGCTGCATATACGGCGCTGGTGCAAACTGCTGCGGGTATGGACCCGGTGGAGGGTACTGATGAGGCATGTAAGGAGCCGGCTGGTGGTATGGAGGCATGTATGGAGCCGGTGGAGGGTACTAAAGAGTAGGCGCATACTGAGGGACCGGCTGATACTGGGGGAGCGGCTGGTATGAAGGATGATGAGGGGGCATGTATAGCGTTGATGTTCGCGGCCTCGCCAGACCTCCTGCAGAGTCAGGGTTCAGAACACGAGGAGCAGCATTAACAGATTACATAAACGACCTGGAAGCCTGGCCAGTGGTAGAGAGCATAGCATCATGGCTCTCATAAGACAGCAGCTGAGAGCACATGTCATTGAGAGAGGTGGAGGGAACAACTTTGAGAGCAGCAACAAAATCATTATAGGAACTATCAAGTCCATTCATAATATAATCCTTGAGTTCATCATCATCAACAGTCTTTCCCGCAGTAGCAAGTTCAGAAGCAAAACCTTTCATCTTGGTGATATATTGTTGGGCTGTCATATCAAGTTTCTTTGTGTTGATGAGTGCACCACGGATGTTGGAAACCCGTGATTTGGACTGAGAAGAAAACAGCTCGTGGATAGCACGCCAAACTTCAGCCGCATGAACCATACCATAGATATGAGAGAGAATGTCCTCAAACAGAGAGTTGACGATATAGCTTATGACCTGCTGATCCCGCGTGATCCAGACATCATAGGCATGGTTGGGAACCTGTATCTTCTGCTTGTCAGCATCTTCACCATCGACGAACTCGGGCGGCGGAGATCGGAACCTTCAAGCAGTCTAATGACGCGAGCCCCACGGAGGGTGGGCAGGACTTGAGCTTGCCACGAGAGGAAATTTTCCCACGTGAGCTTTGTGGCAGGGGGAGCACCAATGGTCGCCCCAGCAGATGAAGACAAAGACGCCATGGATGCTGTGTCACGACAGAGATCGGCTAGGGTTTTGGTGTTTTAGGGTTGTGGAAGATCGGGATTGTCCTGGAGGCGATCGGGGCGATCAAGGTCGTGGTGTTGTAGGCGTGATGCTGTAGAGGCTAGGTTGTTGTTGTGAGGTCGGCGGGGAAGACCGGCGACCAAGTCCTGGCGGCGACGGAGAGAAGCTCCAGAGGCGGCAGCTAGAGAAAGGGAAGGGAGGGGCCTGATATCATGTTGATTTTTAGGGTGAACCGACGTACCCTTTGGGGTACCCGGTTACGTGTTTATATACACGGGAAGAGCCCCCGTGGTGGCGTGTACAAAGAGGATATGTATTGGGGTAGAGTACTACTCTATGTCCAATACGTATATTACAATAACTCTATTATAACTCACAGTGATGATACAAAGAAAAAGGAGTAGCGGAGCCATGATGGAGGCTTGGAGGCATTTCACCAGAAGTAAGAACAACTACCCTCACTCTCCAAAACAAAAGTTAACCATACATGCTGGAAGACGCCAGAAAACAAGAAACATGTAACAAGAACATCAGATTCTATTACAAGAAGTACGGCAATTACCTTAGCTTCCTGTAGCCGCTTCCATCCCTCCAAGAAACCTGGCATGGCGACCGACCTGGCGGGAACGCTGGGAAGTCCAGGGCCGAATGTCGAGCCCGCCAAGGGTGCTAGCCGCGGCTCGAGCACCGGTCGCTGGCAGGGCCCTCACGCTCTCCCTGCACCAGTGGAGGAGTTCACAAGTAGAAAAGGGCCTATTGTCTCGGTTCGTAAGGCCCATTTGTCCCAGTTTTGAACCGGAACTAAAGGGTCGTTACTAAAGCCCTAGGCCTTTAGTCCCAGTTCTTACACGAACCGGGACAGATGGGCCTCCACGTGGCCACTGCGGTGAGTCCAGGCAGGAGAGTCTTTGGTTCCGGTTGGTAGCACCAACCGGGACCAATAAGCGTCCACGCGTCAGCATTTCAGTGGTTGGGGTTTTTGTTTTTTAGCGTGGGGTGGGGGGTTAGGGGGTTAATTTAGGTGTTTCATATATTGTGTTAGCTAGCTAATTAATAGAAAGAAGTGTCCTCTCTTATCTCCATGCTTGGTCGACGCTACGTACTATACATATAAAGAGGACTCGACACGCTAGCTAATAAGCAAATGAAGGAAACAGAAGATCGTCATGAACATATACATACAGAGAGAAGTGATATCGACCTCTCCTTCTCCGAGAGATTGGTCGAACAATAAGTTTTCGTATATCGTCTATCCGACGCTACTAGCTACATATATACAATATTAAGATCTCTTACAATATAAGCCCCTAATATATGAACTCGGGGTCCATATGATATTCTCCGTCTTTATCGATCACGTGGTCAAGAAAGAATGCCACCAATTCTTGAATTGCTCACATGCGATCTGGTTCTAGGAGTTCATCCCGCATCTGAAACATCTAAATTTGAAGAAGGGGTCACATACATACATACATACATATATATATATATATATATATATATATATATATATATATATATATATATATATATATATATATATATATATATATATATGAATGAATGAAACTCAACACAAATGATGGTAATAAAATAAAATTGTGAATATTATTGCTTACGCACTTCATATCGTTTGTCAGAGTAGCCCCGCTCACAGGTCGTGTGGCGGATGGACTCGCAAACGTAGTATCCACAGTAATTATTCCCGGCTTCCTGCCACGGCCACTTTACAGAAAATACAGGCCAATCAAACTGATAAGCAAGAATGCTAAATGGTATTGATGAAACTAGCGCTTGAATCACTAGGAGATGCACGGATCTGGCTAGTAGTACTTACTTTCGGGTGTATAAATCGCAGCTTCTTCGGCAGTCCCGGAGCTTTTGAGGTGAATTTTTTCCAAACCCTGCCAGACAAAGAAAATAATTACTTGATATCAGGAAATGCACAAAGTTGCCGATATGGTGCGATAATGATCGATTTAACTTACTTCTCGAGCATTTCAGTCATGTCCGCATACTCCTTGGGATCTTTTCGTCTCGAGTCTAAGACGGTTACTAGTCCCTGCTCAAGCTTAATCTCTAGGAGAATATAGTGAAACCTGCGCACGCATGCATAACTCATCAATTACATTACTATAACCTCGACTAATAAGGGCAACCGAATATGCACAAGACAGTAACACTCACTTGAAGTTGTAAGGAAATAGTATTATAGCTTTGTTTTGATTTAATAAGAACGATTGTAGCAACTTGGACTCGGTATCTCTGGCCTGAAATTCAACCATATATGCATCTATGATATTTGTGTTAATGAACCCAATATCACCGACTTGTCTTTTCTTCAATTCAGCGATCTTCAATCTGCATAATATAGTGAGGATAATTATATATACATGCAATGAAAGAGCTGACCTATATATAGAGACTTAGTGACAGAAGTAGTACTTACAGACAGTATGAAGTGACCGTTAATTTATCGAGGGCCTTTTGATTGAAAAACTGGAAAAACTCCTCAAATGAAACATTCAACAAATCAATTCCAACGAGGTCATGCTCCTCTCTAACTCTCAGCGTCAAAATATTCCTCCCCCAGACTCTCTGCAGGTTTTCATGTACCAATCATGGAATCTTCGCATCATCATTGTTAGAGATCTTTCATCTTTGACGAGAGGCTTCCCGTACTCGTATTTGTGTTCGTCCACCTCCAAGAAATCATAATGTACATCGTCGGGTAGGTAATCTTTTGGTATTGGGCAAAATATCCAGATGATTAGCGACGATATCGCACCTTCAGCGGCGGGCACGATTGGTTCGCTTGTTCGCCAAGATGGGAAATTTTCCCAGCTCGTCGTTCTGCTAACCTTCGATCACTGACAATACTTCCCGACCGATCCGCTTTGATATATGACCTTTCAATAATGCGCTCATAGTTGGATTGTAGCGGAGATGGTGGTGGTTTCCTCAGGGCATCGATAGTGCGCTTTGCTTTCACCGGATCTATCTTCTCCTCCGGAGGTGGATGTTTCTTTGCTTTCACCGCTGCAAAGAAGTCCCTCACTTCAGCTTGCACGATCTCCCTGTTTTTCTGTCCGGTCTTCTCGTATGGTAACTTCTCTAGAGGCTTGAGAGATGGATCGAATCTGTATTGCCTCCCGCCTCTGGCTGTACTGCTAGACGCTGGAGCAGACGGAGCGGCTGCGGCTGTCTTCTTTCGTGCTTGCTTACGAGGCGGAGGAGAAGGACTACGACGCGCCGGAGCATCCTTAGCGGCGGCGGGTCTCTTCCGCCCTTGCTGGCGAGGCGGAGAAGGAGGAGGCTGGCTGCTCGGGCGTGTCGATGCAGGCGGAGAAGGAGGCGGAGTGCCGCCACGCGCCGGAGAAGGAGGCTGAGTGCCCTGATCACTCGCCGGAGGAGGAGGCGGAGTGCCCTAACTCGCCGGAGGAGGAGGAGGAGGCGGAGGCGTCCAGTTCGGAAGGTTGATGAACTCCTTCCGCCATAGGCATGGAGTCTTCAGAGAAGAACCCAACCGAGTCTCCCCTTCACCCGTAGGGTGGTCAAGCTCGAGGTCCTAAAATCCGCATGTTATTTCATCCACCATCACCCTAGCATATCCTTCTGGAATCGGCCGGCAGTGATAGGTTGCGCCAGGTTCAGGAGGTGCAACAGAGCCAACAGCCGCCTTAACTTTCAATTTCAACCATTGCGTCATATGGTGGCAATGTTGAGACTCCGTGATAGCATCCATGGGGTAGCTAGCAGGAGCCGTGAAGACAGGCTCCTGCTGAAGCAGCTCGGTGGAAGCCACGCTGCTTCTCCGCTGAGATGGCGGGGTAGCTTTGGGGGAAGCTTCAGCAGGTCGTTTGCTACGATTTGCTTCTCGTTCCTCTATCGCTTGTACCCTTGCATGCAGCGCCTGCAGTTGGGTATGCTCCACTTTCTTCCTCCTCTCATGGCATTTGTAACCGCCTGCGTCCGGAAACCCAGCCTTCCATGGAACAGAGCCTGGCGTGCCTCGTGTCCGTCCAGGGTGCTCAGGATTCCCGAGGGCCATTGTGAGCTCGTCGTTCTCTCTGTCTGGAACGAACTTCTCTTGCCGCGCTGCATCGATATACTCCTGAAGCCTCGTGACGGGTATTCTCAGTTGCTCGTTCGTCTAAATGCACTTCCCTGATACAGGGTCCAAGGTTCCGCCAACCCCGAAGAACCAAGTGCGGCAACGGTCTGGCCAGTTCAATGTCTCTGGTTCGACCCCTTTATCAACCAGGTCATTCTCAGCCTTGGCCCACAACGGCCGGGCTTTGAGGTAGCCACCTGACCCCGTGCGATGGTGAAGCTTCTTCTTCGCAGCATTTTTATTGTTTATCGCTGAGATCTTCTTACTCTTGTCCGATGTCTTGTGGGCCACAAATGAGGGCCAATGATCTCTGATCTTCTCATACCGGCCGGTGAATTCTGGTATCTTTTCTTGGTCGGCAAACGATGTTTTCAGCTCATTCTTCCACCTCCTGAATAGTTCTGCCATCTTCTTAAGAGCATGAGACTTGATCAATTGCTCTTTAACTGGCTTCTCCGGATCCTCCTCTGGCGGTAGGGTGAAATTTGCCTTCAGCGCGGTCCAAAGATCCTCTTTCTGCATATAATCGACATAAGACACCTCAGGGTCTTCCTTCTTAGGCTTAAACCATTGGTGGATGCTAATCGGGATCTTGTCCCTAACAAGAAACCAGCACTGAGCAGCAAATGCTTCCTTTGTCCGGATGGGTTCAATCGGCATGCCATCGCGCGCGATTGCTGTGATCTCAAACCTTTCATCCGAGCGCAACTTTTTCTTCGGGCCTTGTCTCTTTGCCAAAGTTGTGCTCGATCCGGAGGGCTAGAAAAAAGAAGAAAGACGAGAGTTAATTAATATGTGTACATATGGAAACAATGAATGCATCAATTAGCTAGTCAGCACAGACTTAACTAATATATATACCTGGCCGGACTCGGTTCGGTAGCCGGAGCGGTCATCACAGTCTCCTTCTTGTACCGGCATTGGGTCACCGGAGCCGTCATAATCATAGCCTGCTTCTTCACTCTGTCCTTCCAGACCATCGGTGTCGTTGAGAAACGACAAGACGGCATCACTTCCTTCTGTGATTATGTCCCCCAACATCGCTTCTGTTGCTTTGTCTCGGGGATGCTCCATTTTTTCTGCAAATATTTACAACATGGCAATTATTATTCAAACATGACAGATGGATATATTAGTTGCAAACATAGAACTAGCTAGCTAATCACAATAAGGAATCATATTAGTGGCCTTGACGCTGCTTCTCAAGGGTTTGGGGTGGCCTCGGCAACGCTTCAAGGGTTTGGGGTGGCCTCGACAACACTTCAAGGGTTTGGGGTGGCCTCGACGACAACGCTCTTTTAACTTGGTAAATTTGGGTGGCCTCGAGAGAGTTTGTTGGGTAGTGGCGCGGCGGGAGGGGGTAGGAGACCGACATCATTTTTCTAGGGTTTGGGTGTCCTTGAGAGTTTTGCTCGAACGAGAAGGCCGGGGGTGCTCCTGTGGTATAAGTTATCACGGTCGAGAGGGGCTGCTCACTTTTCTAAAAATCTAACTTTTGCATATATGAACATATATACACAGAGAACATACATACATATATACACTTTTCTAAACATGAAGCAGGTGGATATATTAGTGGCAAACGTAGACCTAGCTTCTCCCGGGTTTGGGGTGGCCTCGGCAACGCTTCACGTTTGTCTAGCTAGTGTCAAAGGATTTAACAAAACCCCTCGGCGCCTCGACCTCGACCTCGACGACCCTCGCCTCGAACCTCGACAACCTCGACCCTCGGTGACCTCGACCTCCGCCCTAGTTCCCGACCCTCGACCGCCGGCGATCCTCGACACCCTCATTCCCGATAAAAAAGAAGAAGAAAAAAAAGAGGAGAAGAAGAAGGAATAGAGGAGTGGAAGAGAGGAGAAGAAGAAGGAATAGAGGAGTAGAAGAAAAAAGTCTTCCACTCATCTATTCCTTCTTCTTCTCCTCTTTTTTTCTTCTTCTTCCTCTTCCTATTTTTTCCGACATCCCCCCTCATGTCATGTCTGACGCCCCGCCTCATGTAATGTCCGACGTCCCCCTCACTTTAATAAATAACTACCTTAAAAAAAAGACTTGCTTCGCCGCGGGTGCTCGATCGGTGCGACGTGGACTCGGTGGAAACACTTTATGAAAATGCGGTGGTGGCCGGGACGGGCGGTTTTCTTTTCCTTCTTCATTTTTTCCTTTTTTTCTTATATGTTTGTTTTCGTTTTCACTCTACATTTTCGTATATATGAAAAAAATAAAGTTTCTATACAGAAGTGCACAATTTTAATGAACAAATTACAACATCTGAATTAACTACACATCTAAATAAATATAACTACACATCTGAAATTTTCCTAATCTTAAAACTAAACTAAACATAAACTAAAATAATCTAAAAAACATGTAAAAACATCTAAAAATAGCATCTAAAAACATCTAAAAATCTAATAGCTAGCACGACGCAGGGGCGGAGGGGCACGACGGAGGGGCCGACGCCGGGCAGGCAGGGGCACAGTCTTGGGGATGGGAGGCACGGGAGCATGCTGGTGCTCACAGGGGGCGGCGGGGCACGGTGGGCGGCGTGTCGGGGCCGGGCAGGACTTGACGCCGACGCGGTCGTCGGGGCAGAGGCGCCAGGGCGGTGACGTTGAGCAACTGGACGGCGTCGGTGGCGGCGGCGATGGCGACGGCGAGCACCGACGGCGCGTGGCGGCGGCGACGGCAAGGTGGAGCGATGGCGTGGGCGGCGACGGCGAGGAGGAGCAGGCGCGGGGAGAAGAAGTGATGGATTTGGTCGAAACTGCTAAGTGTTTTCTTATATACCAGCATTGGCACGGTTCAGGCACCAACGGGACCAATGCCCCTTTAGTCCGGTTGGTGCCACCAACCGACCAAAGGTCTTTTCAGCAGCCCAAAGGGCGGGAAGCAGAGGCATTTGGTCCCGGTTGGTGGCACCAACCGGCACTAAAGGGGGGGGGGCATTGGTTCCAGTTGGTGCCACGAACCGGTATCAATACATCCCTTTAGTCCCGGTTAGTGCCACCAACCGGGACCAAAGGCGTTGCATAGCTGGGTGGTGGTGGGAGTTTAGTCCCACCTCGCTAGTTGAGAGGGGCGCGCAGTGGTTTATAAGCCCCACTGCCCACCCCTCTCGAGCTCCTCTTGATTGCAGGCTTACGAGCCTAATTGTGACGGCTATGCCTAATGGGCCTAGTGGGCCTTCTGCGGGCCTTAATCCTGGCCCATGGATGGGTTTCTAGTCGTATTCAGGCCGTGGTGGCCCAGTAGGTAGCAAATTTTTTATTTTTTCCCAGTTTTTTTATTTTCTTTTTTGCTTTATTTATTTTGTTTTATTTCTACTTACAACAAAATACTTATTTATTTATTTTATTTTGTTTCTAATTACTTATTTATTTTATTTTATGATATTTCTTTTTGTTATTAAAGTTTCTAACAAAAAAGTTCTTTATGAAAATTATTTTTGCTTTTAATGATTTTGAACAGAAAATACTTTGATAATTTTAGTTGCATCAATTTTATATAATTTTAGTTTCAATAATACTAGAGGTTGCTTATAATGTTTTGAACAAAAAATACTTTGATAATTTAGTTTCATAAATTTTATTTATGTTATTAAAGTTTATTTTATTTTATTTTGTTTCTACTTATATATTTAAGTTTATATTATTTTGTTTCAAATTACTTACTTATTTTATTTTATGATAATTCTTTTTGCTATTAAATTTTCATGCATTTACTGATTATATTGAGCTATAAGACCCTGAAATTCAAAGGCATTTCAAATGAACTCTGAAAAGGTTAAAAGTTGGCATGGTATCATCATTTCACCCACATAGCATGTGCAAGAAAGTAGAGAGGGTTACGGCAAAAATTGGATGCACTTCGTGAACAAAACGGACAATCTCTTCCGAAGTATCAGGGTTTTATACGGAAACTCGTCTGTTACAAAGGGATTTCATTTTTTGAACTTATTTGAACTCCATAGTTTTTCTGTGCTCAAAATGCACCATTCAAAGCCACATCATCAATTTTCAACCCTTTCTAACATCATTTGTTATTTTTCATGCATTTACTGATTATTTTAAGCTATAAGACCCTGAAGTTGAAAAGAATTTCAAATGAACTCTGAAAAGGTTGAAAGTTGGCATGGTATCATCATTTCATCCACATAGCATGTGCAAGAAAGTAGAGAGGGTTACAGTAAAAACTGGATGCACTTCGTGTACAAAACGGACAATCTCTTTCAAAGTATCAGGGTTTCATACGGAAACTCGTCTGTTACAAAGGGATTTCATTTTTTTTGAACTTATTTGAACTCCATAGTTTTTCTGTGTTCAAAATGCACCATCCAAAGCCACATCATCAATTTTCAACCCTTTCTGACTTTATTTGTTATTTTTCATGCATTTACTGATTATTTTGAGCTATAAGACCCTGAAAATGAAAAGCATTTCAAATGAACTCTGAAAAGGTTGAAACTTGGCATGGTATCATCATTTCACCCACATAGCATGTGCAAGAAAGTAGAGAGGGTTACGGTAAAAACTGGAAGCACTTCGTGTACAAAACGGACAATCTCTTTCGAAGTATCAGGGTTTCATACGGAAACTCGTTTGTTACAAAGGGATTTCATTTTTTTCAACTTATTTGAACTCCATAGTTTTTCTGTGTTCAAAATGCACCATTCAAAGCCACATCATTAATTTTCAACCCTTTCTGACTTTATTTGTTATTTTCATGCATTTACTGATTATTTTAAGCTATAAGACCCTGAAATTGAAGGCAACATATAGCTCTCATGAATAGATAAGTGACCAAATTAATAGATTTAAAACCAAAGTACATTCATAGTTCTCATTGGACAACATATAGCTCTCCAGAGCATCTAATTAAACCATACATTGAAATTATGTAAAACATTTCAATGCAACAACAAATGGGATCATAATCGCAACCAACGTAACAATTGATCCAACTGCATAATGATACCAAGCCTCGGTATGAATGACATATTTTCTAATCTTTCTAATATTCAACCGCATTGCATCCATCTTGATCTTGTGTTCATCGACGACATCCGCAACATGCAACTCCAATATCATCTTCTCCTCCTCAATTTTTTTATTTTTTCCTTCAAGTAATTGTTTTCTTCTTCAACAACAACAACAAAGCCTTTAGTCCTAAACAAGTTGGGGTAGGCTAGAGGTGAAACCCATAAGATCTCGCAACCAACTCATCGCTCTGGCACATGGATAGCAAGCTTCCACGCACCCCTGTCCATAGCTAGCTCTTTGGTGATACTCCAATCCTTCAGGTCTCTCTTAACGGACTCCTCCCATGTCAAATTTGGTCTACCCCGCCCTCTCTTGACATTCTCCGCGCGCTTTAGCCATCCACTATGCCTGGTGAGTCTGCCGACCCGTTAGCTTTTTCCCTGAAGGCTTGAGGGGCCTGCGATTGGGATATTTGTGTGACAAGCAACGTCAAGCATAAAGACAGAACATTGGGCCAACAACGGAAACTCACCCATTTGGGTTGGATGGCTGCGCACCCCCACCTTCGGTTGCTGGGAGGGATGGGTGCATTGCCCTGAGGCACTTCCGAGGTAGGCATTCCAGATCCTCTATGGAATAGCGAGATCGGCTTCACCTGCGATCTTCTTCGGGCTTCAAGCCTCTCAGCTCTCGTCTTGCAAGCTCCATTGAGGTCTTCTGAGGTGTGCAACCTCTTCAGAAGCAGCACAAGGCGGGGCACGACAACAGATGTGCCGACGCTCCCTCCGGACTCTGCTCCTGATACCAGACGCATTAGTCACAACAACTCTGTAGGTGGCAGCTTACCGTGCTGTGGAGGCAGGGATATGAGAAGAACTTGAAAACTTGCATGAGAGGTCGGAATGTTCATAAGATAGGTACAACCAAGGCAAAGAAATTTGTAAGGCCCAAAGAAGATCGACCCTTACATTGTTAGGGCGAAGCCCATGATGGAAGGGCTCCACTGCAACCTCCAGGTAATCTCATCCAAAGGGACGTGCGTCACAAAATGCATGCGTGACTTAAGCTCAGATTTCGAGATCTCCACGTGATTCAGGCAAGGATCGTTCGGTCCTTCGTAATCAAACATTGGATGTACCCGCGCTGCCAAAGGCTGGAAGTTTCTCTCCAGCTAAGTCTTCAGAATCTGCATCCCTCCAAGGCCGGCGTTCTTAAGCCAGAAGACCTCCTGACCGAGCAGACCAACTCCTTGATAAGGTTTGTCTGCCTCCCAGGATTCTAGTTCTCGAGGAGGTGAATTTTCAAAGGGCGGCGGACAGTTACGTCTATTCCTGCAGGATGGTCCGGAGTGTAGAACCAACCTCTTTTCCACTTCCTCGTCGCCGTAGGCACCGAGATGTTGAAGTAATCTAAATCAGGGCAAGGTCGAATGGCGACTCCTCCAGAGTCCGGCTCCACCTTGAAGAAATAGCACCAAAGCCCCAAGTGCAGCGAGATCCCCAAGAGGCATTCACACGGCGTAATAAAGTAGTCAAGGTGTAGAACCCCGTTTGGTGTGATGTGATGCAATTGGCAATTGTAGAAGAGAAGGTTGAGCACAAAATTATGCAGGGGCAAGTAGAGGCCGTGGCAGAGAAAGGACGTGTGGATAACTCTGTCCCAACTAGTTGGAGTTGGAACAATATCCACTCTCTTGGCTGGCGTCCACAGAAGTACACGCTCCTAGGAGGGAGGATGCCTTACCAGATCTGTCAGCTAAACGTAAGTATTGGTGGAGATGGACCACCTCCCCTCACCCTTGCTGACGGTCGACGCTCCGGTGGCCGAGATTGCAATGCGGCTCGTGGTGTCCATCGCCGCCGTGCCGTGACACTCTCCGCGATTAGCACCCGGGGTGGTCCTCCTTGACATGTCACCTCCGAAGGCGATAGCTTCGGATCCAGGCCTTCACCGTCGTTGGAGGACGAGAGGCGCAAGGAGGAAGAAAGATGGAGGGGGCGGGGTGTAGGCTCTCTGTCAAATGGCACGGGATACGGAGTGACGACCCTTTCCGTAAAGGCTGTGTCAAGATTAGCTGACACGTGGGGCATGAGCACGAGGGGCAAGACACTATGTTGGCGAAAATTCGGGCTCCTCGATGGGCCTTGGACTACTTAGTGAGATCCCGGCCTGGCCCAAGCAACTGGGAAGCGGAACCCCCGTCGACATTCAACCTGAGCAGAGTCAAGACTTCTGAGGCCGGGTTTTTTGAAGAATCGAAGAAGGAACCAACGGGCATTGCAGTCCATCGGAGGTCACAAAGGAGCCCGCCAGGATGTCGCCTCAAGAACTCAAGATCAACTACCTGTCAGGCAAGAATTCTAGACGAGCTCGGGGCTACTGACGGTGTGCAGCACCTGGGGTGGCCTCTCGGATGGCAAACCATACAATGTGCTGTGGGCCGACCTCAATGCCCAACGGGTCCGGGCGCCTTCCAGAGCCCCAGTCGTGCAAGAGCCCTCCCATACGAAGAAACCTGTCTTGACATGCAACTCAAGGCTCTCCCACCGATTGAAGTCCTATGTCAGTTAGGAAACTTGTAAACCCTAGGCCTCGCTATAAGACAAGGCCAGGGGTAGTTCGAGGGCCATCGACATCATAGTCATCTTCTCGGTAGCTATGATTACCTCATACTTGTAACCCCCTCACACGAGGCGTTTCCCACCATCAATTAAAATAAAGCAGGAGTAGGGTATTACCTCGACCATGAGGGCCTGAACCTGGGTAAATTCCCTGTGTGCGATCCCCTGTGATACTTCCGGTCGTGCTCTCCACAGTACTGACTGACGGTTTTCAGTATCGTCAAATTGCAGAAACTAGGCTGTTCAGTTTAGACATATAGGTGCAGCAATTCATTTGTGCTCCCGTGTAATGTGTTTTATGCATTCGTGCTGTACATTACAGCTGCATGATGTTTGGCGCGTTGGTCCAATTTATTACAAGTCTAATTCCTCAGAATGGTATCATATCTGAGTCGTGTCAGGGTTAGTGTTTCCTCTTACCTCCCACCCAACTCCCTTCTCCAGCCACCGTTCACAACCAGATTGTGTCCCTCTTAGTGGGAACGGCTAAATTTCTGTTCCTCTTAGTGGTAACGGCTCGATTTTTGCTGGTGATCAGCTTGGAATTTTAAAAAATATTTGGCAATTTCGGTTGAATACAACTGGTAACTGGCCCTTTTTTTTTCTTCCTTTTGAGGGAAACTAACCGGCCTGTTCTTGATAAAAGACAGAGTCTTGTATTTTACTCATTTCTGCTTTTTCAATCCTTCCTCGGTGGTAATGTTGAAATTGTTTTTAGGTGTTTCAGTCCAGTCATTCAGTGCATGTGTTAGCACTCAGTAAGTGCTAGTTTTATTTGGTTCAGTGTAGGCAATGGGCCTTGATTATGAGGATGCGACCCTGTACTCAGATAGGAGTGTCTGTTTTCTCCAAATTGGCGAGGGAGACAAAGCCTTTGCGGATGCTTATACTTATGACTGCTGTGTAATATGCAGGGAGGATATGGATTCCTTGAGGATATCTCGGGGCGCTAAGAAGACTGTATCGAAGTGCCCATAGGAGCTTTGTTTACCGCCTGCCTGCAGTTGCAGTCTGCTTGCTTCTGCATGATTTTTTCTGAGCTCTGCCCATATTCTTTTATATTGGTGGGCACTTGTTAGAGGCGGAGCTATGTGTACGGGCTGTTGCCCCAGCCTTGGATCATTTCTCAAGGAATTTTTTGAGGAGGACTTAGGTTAGCTTTTTAGAGGAGGACTTTGATCAGACTATAAGGGTTGGACGCGCTTTGCTGCTCAGTTGGTGTTGCTGGTTTCTTAATATAAAAAATTAGTCCCTCTGTTTAAAAAAATATGAAGTGTATTACTCTTTTTAAAAAGTCAAACCTTTTAAGTTTGATCAAATTTATAAGAAATATATCAAAATCAATCATATCAGATCGGTATGGTTAGATTCATCATGAAATGAAGTTTCATATTCTTTTTTATTTAATATTATGGATCTTGATATTTTTTGCTTTGAACTTGATCAAAATTGAAGACATTGACTTTCCAAAAAATAACACCCCTTATATTTTGGAACTGATGGAATATTTAGTTTGGCGGGCGGGGGAGATGATGGAGTGTGTTTTATTTTTATTTACAACGCGGTGATTTGATGGGCATTCGCGGTGTGGTTCTGTGTTATCCGCTAATCAACATATATTTATGTGAGAAAATTTTCACGTTGATGGTGTTGGAAATATGTCCTAGAGGCAATAATAAAAAGATTATTATCATATTTCTTTGTTCATGATAGTTGTCTTTTATTCATGCTATAATTGTATTATCCGGAAATCGTAATACACGTGTGAATACATAGACCACAATACGTCCCTAGTAAGCCTCTAGTTGACTAGCTCGTTGGTCAACAGATAGTCATGGTTTCCTGACTATGGACATTAGATGTCGTTGAAAATGGGATCACATCATTAGGAGAATGATGTGATGGACAAGACCCAATCCTAAGCATTGCACAAGATCGTGTAGTTCGTTTTGCTAGAGCTTTTCCAATGTCAAGTATCTTTTCCTTAGATCATGTAACTTCCGGATACCGTAGGAGTGCTTTGGGTGTACCAAACGTCACAACGTAACTGGGTGACTATAAAGGTGCACTACATGTATCTCCGAAAGTGTCTGTTGGGTTGACACGGATCGAGACTGGGATTTGTCACTCCGTATGACGGAGAGGTATCTCTGGGCCCACTCGGTAATGCATCATCATAATGAGCTCAAAGTGACCAAGTGTTTAGTCACGAGATCATGCATTACGGTACGAGTAAAGTGAAGGGCCCACTCGGTAATGCATCATCATAATGAACTCAAAGTGACCAAGTGTTTAGTCACGAGATCATGCATTACGGTACGAGTAAAGTGACTTGCCGGTAACTAGACTGAACGAGGTATTGGGATACCGATGATCGAGTCTCGGGCAAGTAACGTACCGTTTGACAAAGGGAATTGTATACGGGGTTGATTGAATCCTCGACATAGTGATTCATCCGATGAGATCATCGAGGAGCATGTGGGAGCCAACATGGGTATCCAGATCCCGCTGTTGGTTATTGACCGGAGAGCCTTCTCGGTCATGTCTGCATGTCTCCCGAACCCGTAGGGTCTACACACTTAAGGTTCGGTGACGCTAGGGTTATTAGGAAGACTTGTATGTGATTAACGAATGTTGTTCGGAGTCCCGGATGAGATCCCGGACGTCACGAGGAGTTCCGGAATGGTCCGGAGGTGAAGATTTATATATGGCAAGTTGTCATACGGTCACCGGAAAGTTTTGGGGGTATATCGGTATTGTACCGGGGCCACCGGACGGGTTCCGGGGGTCCACCGGGAGGGGCCACCCCTCTCGGAGGGCCTCATGGGCCGTAGGGGGCAGGGAACCAGCCCTGGAGGGCTGGGCACGCCTCCCCTTGGGCCCATGCGCCTAGGGTTGGGGGCGGGGGAAACCTGAAGGGCGCCCCTTGCTTGGGGGCAAGCCCTCTCTGCCCCCCTCTAGATCTCATCTAGAGGGGCCGCCCCTTCCCCTTCCCCTATAAATAGAGGGGCGAGGGGAAGGCTGCACAAGACATCCAAGGCGTAGCCCCTCCCCTTCCCAACACCTCTCCTCCTTCGTTAAGTGCTTGGCGAAGCCTGCCGAGATTGCCTCTCCACCATCACCACGCCATCGTGCTGCTGCTGGAGCCTTCTTCCTCAACCTCTCCTTCCCCCTTGCTGGATCAAGAAGGAGGAGACGTCATCCGCTTCGTACGTGTGTTGAACGCAGAGGTGCTGTCTGTTCGGCACTTGGTCATCGGTGATTTGGATCACGGCGAGTACGACTCCATCATCCCCGTTCCCTTGAATGCTTCCGCACGCGATCTACAAGTGGTATGTAGATGCATCTCTCTCCTATCACTCGTTGCTTAGATGAACTCATAGATGGATCTTGGTGAAATCGTAGGAAAAATTTAATTTTCTGCAACGTTCCCCAACAGTGGCATCATGAGCTAGGTCTATGTGTAGTTCTCTATTGCACGAGTAGAACACAAATCTGTTGTGGGCGTAGATCTTGTCAACTTGCTTGCCACTACTAGTCTTTTCTTGCTTCAGCGGTATTGTGGGATGAAGCGGCCCGGACCGACCTTACACGTACGCTTACGTGAGACAGGTTCCACTGACTGACATGCACTAATTGCATAAGGTGGCTAGCGGGTGTCTGTCTCTCCTACTTTAGTTGGAGCGGATTCGACGAAAAGGGTCCTTATGAAGGGTAAATAGAAGTTGACTAAATCACGTTGTGGTTATTCGTAGGTAAGAAAACGTTCTTGCTAGAACCCAATTGCAGCTACGTAAAAGATGCAACAACAATTAGAGGACGTCTAACTTGTTTTTGCAGCAATTATCATGTGATGTGATATGGCCAGAAGTTGTGATGAATGATGAATGATATATTGTGGTGTATGAGATCATGTTCTTGTAATAGGAATCACGACTTGCATGTCGATGAGTATGACAACCGGCAGGAGCCATAGGAGTTGTCTTTATTTTTTGTATGACCTGCGTGTCATTGAAGAACGCCATGTAAATTACTTTACTTTATTGCTAAACGCGTTAGTCATAGAAGTAGAAGTAGTCGTTGGCGTGACAACTTCATGAAGACACGATGATGGAGATCATGATGATGGAGATCATGGTGTCATGCCGGTGACGAAGATGATCATGGAGCCCCGAAGATGGAGGTTAAAGGAGCTATATGATATTGGCCATATCATGTCACTATTATATAATTGCATGTGATGTTTATTATGTTTATGCATCTTGTTTACTTAGAACGACGGTAGTAAATAAGATGATCCCTTATAATAATTTCAAGAAAGTGTTCCCCCTAACTGTGCGCCGTTGCTAAAGTTCGTCGTTTCGAAGCACCACGTGATGATCGGGTGTGATAGATCCTTACGTTCACATACAATGGGTGTAAGACAGTTTTACACATGCATAAACACTTAGGGTTAACTTGACGAGCCTAGCATGTACAGACATGGCCTCGAACACAAGAGACCGAAGGTCGAACATGAGTCGATGGAAGATACGATCAACATGGAGATGTTCACCGATGATGACTAGTCCGTCTCACGTGATGATCGGACACGGCCTAGTCGACTCGGATCGTGTAACACTTAGATGACTAGAGGGATGTCAAATCTGAGTGGGAGTTCATTAAATAATTTGATTAGATGAACTTAATTATCATGAACTTAGTCTAAAATCTTTGCAAAATATGTCTTGTAGATCAAATGGCCAACGCTCATGTCAACATGAACTTCAACGCGTTCCTAGAGAAAACCAAGCTGAAAGATAATGGCAGCAACTATTCGGACTGGGTCTGGAACCTGAGGATTATCCTCATAGCAGCCAAGAAAGCATATGTCCTAGAAGGACCGCTAGGTGAAGCACCCATCCCAAAGAACCAAGACATTATGAATGCTTGGCAGTCACGTGCTGATGATTACTCCCTCGTTCAGTGCGGCATGCTTTACAGCTTAGAGCCGGGCTCCAAAAGCGTTTTGAGCAACACGGAGCATATGAGATGTTCGAGGAGCTAAAAATGGTTTTTCAAGCTCATGCCCGGGTCGAGAGATATGAAGTCTCCGACAAGTTCTATAGTTGTAAGATGGAGGAAAACAGTTCTGTCAGTGAGCACATACTCAAAATGTCTAGGTTGCACAACCGCCTGTCCCAGCTGGAGATCAACCTCCCGGACGAGGCGGTCATTGACAGAATCCTTCAGTCGCTCCCACCGAGCTACAAGAGCTTTGTGATGAACTACAATATGCAGGGGATGGTGAAGACCATTCCTGAAGTATTTTCAATGCTGAAGTCAGCAGAGGTTGAAATCAAGAAAGAACATCAAGTATTGATGGTCAATAAGACCACTAAGTTCAAGAAGGGCAAGGGTAAGAAGAACTTCAAGAAGGACGGCAAAGATGTTGCCGCGCCCGGTAAGCCAGTTGTCGGGAAGAAGTCAAAGAATGGACCCAAGTCTGAGACTGAGTGCTTTTATTGCAAAGAGAAGGGTCACTGGAAGCGGGACTGCCCCAAATACTTAGCGGACAAGAAGGCCGGCAACACTAAAGGTATATGTGATATACATGTAATTGATGTGTACCTTACCAGTACTCGTAGTAACTCCTGGGTATTTGATACCGGTGTTGTTGCTCATATTTGTAACTCACAGCAGGAGCTGCGGAATAAGCGGAGACTGGCGAAGGACGAGGTGACGATGCGCGTCGGGAATGGTTCCAAGGTCGATGTGATCGCCGCCGCACGCTACCTCTACATTTACCTATGGGATTAGTTTTAAACCTCAATAATTGTTATTTAGTGCCAAGTTTGAGCATGAACATTGTATCTGGATCTCGTTTAATACGAGATGGCTACTCATTTAAATGTAAGAATAATGGTTGTTCTATTTATATGAGAGATATGTTTTATGGTCATGCCCCGATGGTCAATGGTTTATTCTTAATGAATCTCGAACGTAATGTTACACATATTCATAGTGTGAATACCATAAGATGTAAAGTTGATAACGATAGTCCCACATACTTGTGGCACTGCCGCCTTGGTCACATTGGTGTCAAGCGCATGAAGAAGCTCCATGCTGATGGACTTTTAGAGTCTCTCAATTATGAATCATTTGACACATGCGAACCATGCCTCATGGGCAAAATGACCAAGACTCCGTTCTCCGGAACTATGGAGCGAGCAACCAACTTATTGGAAATCATACATACTGACGTGTGTGGTCCAATGAGCGTTGAGGCCCGCGGAGGATATCGTTATGTTCTCACTCTCACTGATGACTTAAGTAGATATGGGTATGTCTACTTGATGAAACACAAGTCTGAGACCTTTGAAAAGTTCAAGGAATTTCAGAATGAAGTAGAGAATCAACGTGACCGAAAGATAAAATTCTTACGATCGGATCGTGGAGGAGAATATTTAAGTCACGAATTTGGTACACACTTAAGAAAATGTGGAATCGTTTCACAACTCACGCGCCGAACACCTCAAGTAACGGTGTGTCCGAACGTCGAATCGCACTCTATTGGATATGGTGCAATCTATGATGTCTCTTACCGATTTACCGCTATCATTTTGGGGATACGCCTAGAGACAGCTACATTCACTTTAAATAGGGCACCGCCTAAACCGCTGAGACGACACCGTATGAATTATGGTTTGGGAAGAAACCTAAGCTGTCGTTTCTAAAAGTTTGGGGATGCGATGCTTATGTCAAGAAACTTCAACCTGAAAAGCTCGAACCCAAGTCGGAAAAATGTGTCTTCATAGGATACCCCAAGGAAACCATTGGGTATACCTTCTACCTTAGATCCGAAGGCAAGATCTTTGTTGCCAAGAACGGATCCTTTCTGGAAAAAGAGTTTCTCTCGAAAGGAATAAGTGGGAGGAAAGTAGAACTCGATGAAGTACTACCTCTTGAACCGGAAAGTAGTGCAGCTCAGGAAAATGTTCCAGTGGTGCCTGTACCGACTGGAGAGGAAATTAATGATGATGATCAAGGTACTTCGGATCAAGTTGCTACTGAACTTCGTAGGTCCATGAGGACACGTTCCACACCAGAGTGGTATGGCTACCCTGTCCTGGAAATCATGTTGTTAGACAACGGTGAACCTTCGAACTATGAAGAAGTGATGGCAGGCCCAGATTCCAACAAATGGCTAGAAGCCATGCAATCCGAGATAGAATCCATGTATGAAAACAAAGTATGGACTTTGACTGACTTGCCCGATGATCGACGAGCGATAGAAAACAAATGGATCTTTAAGAAGAAGACGGACGCGGATGGTAATGTCACCATCTATAAAGCTCGACTTGTCGCTAAGGGTTATCGGCAAGTTCAAGGGGTTGACTACGTGAGACTTTCTCTCACGTAGCGAAGCTTAAGTCCGTCCGAATCATGTTAGCAATTGCCGCATACTATGATTATGAGATATGGCAGATGGACGTCAAAACGGCTTTCCTTAACGGTTATCTTAAGGAAGAGCTGTATATGATGCAGCCGGAAGGTTTTGTCAATCCTAAGAATGCTAACAAAGTATGCAAGCTCCAGCGATCCATTTATGGGCTGGTGCAAGCATCTCGGAGTTGGAACATTCGCTTTGATGAGATGATCAAAGCGTTTGGGTTTATGCAGACTTATGGAGAAGCCTGCGTTTACAAGAAAGTGAGTGGGAGCTCTGTAGCATTTCTCATATTATATGTAGATGACATACTTTTGATGGGAAATGATATAGAATTCTTGGACAGTATTAAGGCCTACTTGAATAAGTGTTTTCAATGAAGGACCTTGGAGAAGCTGCTTATATATTAGGCATCAAGATCTATAGGATAGATCGAGACGCCTCATAGGTCTTTCACAAAGCACATACCTTGATAAGATTTTGAAGAAGTTCAAAATGGATCAGTCCAAGAAAGGGTTCTTGCCTGTATTACAGGGTGTGAGATTGAGCTCGGCTCAATGCCCGACCACGGCAAAAGATAAAGAAGAGATGAGTGTCATCCCCTATGCCTCAGCCATAGGATCTATTATGTATGCCATGCTGTGTACTAGACCTGATGTAAACCTTGCCGTAAGTTTGGTAGGAAGGTACCAAAGTAATACCGGCAAGGAACACGGTCAAGAATATCCTGAAGTACCTGAAAAGGACAAAGGACATGTTTCTCGTTTATGGAGGTGACGAAGAGCTCGTCGTAAAGGGTTACGTCGACGCTAGCTTCGACAAGATCTGGATGACTCTAAGTCACAAACCGGATACGTGTATATGTTGAATCGTGGAGCAGTAAGCTGGTGCAGTTGCAAGAAGAGCGTCGTGGCGGGATCTACATGTGAAGCGGAGTACATGGCAGCCTCGGAGGCAGCGCATGAAGCAATATGGATGAAGGAGTTCATCACCGACCTAGGAGTCATACCCAATGCGTCGGGGCCGATCACTCTCTTCTATGACAACACTGGAGCTATTGCCCTTGCCAAGGAGCCCAGGTTTCACAAGAAGACTAGGCACATCAAGCGTCGTTTCAACTACATCCGTGAAAATGTTCAAGATGGAGACATAGATATTTACAAAGTATACACGGATCTGAATGTCGTAGATCCGTTGACTAAACCTCTTCCGCGAGCAAAACATGATCAACACCAGAACTCTATGGGTGTTCGATTCATCACAATGTAACTAGATTATTGACTCTAGTGCAAGTGAGAGGCTGTTGGAAATATGCCCTAGAGGCAATAATAAAAGGATTATTATTATATTTCTTTGTTCATGATAGTTGTCTTTTATTCATGCTATAATTGTATTATCCGGAAATCGTAATACACGTGTGAATACATAGACCACAATACGTCCCTAGTAAGCCTCTAGTTGACTAGCTCGTTGGTCAACAAATAGTCATGGTTTCCTGACTATGGACATTAGATGTCGTTGACAACGGGATCACATCATTAGGAGAATGATGTGATGGACAAGACCCATTCCTAAGCATAGCACAAGATCGTGTAGTTCGTTTTGCTAGAGCTTTTTCAATGTCAAGTATCTTTTCTTTAGACCATGAGATCGTGTAACTCCCGGATATCGTAGGAGTGCTTTGGGTGTACCAAACGTCACAACGTAACTGGATGACTATAAAGGTGCACTACAGGTATCTCCGAAAGTGTCTGTTGGGTTGACACGGATCGAGACTGGGATTTGTCACTCCGTATGACGGAGAGGTATCTCTGGGCCCACTCGGTAATGCATCATCATAATAGGCTCATAGTGACCAAGTGTTTGGTCACGGGATCATGCATTATGGTACGAGTAAAGTGACTTGCCGGTAACTAGACTGAACGAGGTATTAGGATACCGACGATCGAGTCTCGGGCAAGTAACGTACCGTTTGACAAAGGGAATTGTATACGGGGTTGATTGAATCCTCGACATCGTGATTCATCCGATGAGATCATCGAGGAGCATGTGGGAGCCAACATGGGTATCTAGATCCCGCTGATGGTTATTGACCGGAGAGCCTTCTCGGTCATGTCTGCATGTCTCCCGAACCCGTAGGGTCTACACACTTAAGGTTCGGTGACGCTAGGGTTATTAGGAAGACTTGTATGTGATTACCGAATGTTGTTCGGAGTCCTGGATGAGATCCCGGACGTCACGAGGAGTTCCGGAATGGTCCGGAGGTGAAGATTTATATATGGGAAGTTGTCATACGGTCACCGAAAAGTTTCGGGGGTATATCGGTATTGTACCGGGGCCACCGGAGGGGTTCCGGGGGTCCACCGGGAGGGGCCACCCCTCTCGGAGGGCCTCATGGGCCGTAGGGGGCAGGGAACCAGCCCCTGGAGGGCTGGGCACGCCCCCCCCCCTTGGGCCCATGCGCCTAGGGTTGGGGGGGAAACCCTAGTGAGGGCGCCCCCCTTGCTTGGGGGGCAAGCCCCCTCCCTTGGCCGCCGCCCCCCCTCTAGATCTCATCTAGAGGGGCCCGGCCCCCTTCCCCCTTCCCCTATAAATAGAGGGGCGAGGGGAGGGCTGCACAAGACATCCAAGGCGCAACCCCTCCCCTCCCCAACACCTCTCCTCCTCCGTTAAGTACTTGGCGAAGCCCTATCGGAGTACTGCCTCTCCACCATCACCACGCCGTCGTGCTGCTGCTGGAGCCTTCTTCCTCAACCTCTCCTTCCCCCTTGCTGGATCAAGAAGGAGGAGACGTCATCCGCTCCGTACGTGTGTTGAACGCTGAGGTGCTGTCCGTTCGGCACTTGGTCATCGATGATTTGGATCACGGCGAGTACGACTCCATCATCCTCGTTCCCTTGAACGCTTCCGCACGCGATCTACAAGTGGTATGTAGATGCATCTCTCTCCTATCACTCGTTGCTTAGATGAACTCATAGATGGATCTTGGTGAAACCGTAGGAAATTTTTTAATTTTCTGCAACGTTCCGAACAGATGGCTGCATGTACGATCGGGGGAGATGATGGAGTACTCTATTGGTGCTACAACATCGCATAGTGGTGCTTCTTTTTCTAGGTGGTGATAGGGTGCGCGAGATTGATATATTTTACAGGCCGTTGTTGCTGATTGATTTGAAAAATCGTTGGCCCAGTCAAAATCATAAACTAAATTCAAAATTAAATACCTTATAATTGAATAAAAGAGCTTCAAAATTAAGGAACATAGGGTCGAAATTGAGTGACCAACTCTAAATTGAAGACCACATTTAATTGGGAGGCCTTAAAAATTAGAAATCATAGTGTGTATATAGTACAAAAGAAATGAACGAGAGATATTTGGGAAATTGTTGACTCGGTCAAAATCAGGTGACACGATTCTAATTCAAGACCTTAATTGAATTTGTGTTTTTTAAAACTAAAACTAGGGAGCATAATGTTACCGGGGACAGTAGGAGAAATTGTTGGCTCCACCATCATTTGCTTTCCCCCACGGCCACAAGCCACAAGCCACTGCTCGCTCCCCGTTTCCTCTGCTCTTCCTCTGCCGCCCCAAAACCCTACCAACTGCAGCCAATCCACCGCCGACACACGCGCCCCCCGCCGCGGCCATGGCGCCGCCCCTCGCCCGCGGTAAGCGACCTCCCCCCCAATCCCAAATCCATGCCCGGCACCTGCTAAACCGCGGGTGAGCCCCAGCGCTAACGCCCGACCCCTCTCCCCCCCCACCGCAGGTCCCGGCGCGCTGGAGCGGCGGCTTCTCCAGGCGGCGGCCGAAGGAAACCTCCAGCTCTTCAAGAGTGCGTGCTCGCGTCCCGCCCCGCCCGCGGATTTTGGTCTCTGGGAGCTCGATCGAGCGCCGATTTTGACAGATTTTTTCGGATTTTGTTGGGTCCGTACATGCAGGGACCGCCAGCGCGCTGGACGGCGGGAAGGGCCGCCTCAGGGATGCGGTGGAGGCCGTGACGCTCCAAGGGCGAGGCTCCGGGGCGCTGCACTTCGCCGCGCGCCGTGGGAGGATGGCGGTGTGCGTGTACCTGGTCGAGGAGCTCGGCGTGGACGTCGACGCCACCGACGAGACAGGTGCGCACTTGCTCTCCCTCCTCGTACGAAAGCAATACCCTCTAGAGTAGATGACTTGAGGTTGGTTGAATTGGCAGCCTTGGCTTGCGATGTCAAGCTGGGTACCGGCACTGCTGTTTAACTGTTACTGTATTATATAGGAGTAGTTGGTTTAGAGTTGGTTAATTTCGTTGAGCTCCTCTTGAAAGATGTGATGGATTGGCTGTTTGGTTGTCTGCATCCTTGATGCCTAGCAATGGGAGGGACTGATCACTTCCATGCCTTACCACGATCGAGGCCGGCTATCAGATTGGGTTGAATTTCATGCGGTCTGCACGATGCGTAATCAATCATGTGTGACCATGCTTCTATTTCTGCGGTTTCCATGTTTCATATTTCTAGTCTTGGCACTATCATAGAGAATGGCTTGTAGATTATCTTGGAGGCAAAATTTAGGTAAACTCAGCTTATATATGCCACTTTTACCTTGGCATTTGCCTTGAAGTGGGACGGGAATTGAACTGATTTATGCCAAAAATGGCATATATTTTTGGGACTCGATTTAGCTTATTTTGTTGAGAACTCTAAGGCTTGTAACTTGTCGATTGACTCTGTTTTTGAAACATACATCAAATTACTTTGTTCGCATTAATCTCATCAAGTTCATTTATTCCAGACGCAACGTATACTGCGAGTTGTTTCAGTAGAAAGACTATTGATGCTAGCTTCCATCCACTTTTACAGTTTTACCCTGGAAAATTCTATCAACTTGTTTTTTTTCTCCATGCATCAGTTTGCTTTCTAGGAAAAACGATTTTAGCTTAGTTTCTTTTCTTTTCTTCACTTGTACCCCCACAAAATATCTAGCTTTAGTTTGGACAGGAACTGTTTGCTTTTGATTAATAAACAATGAACCCCTCCATTATTTCTTGTTTAATGCTGTTTATGAATATACTCTGGCTTTTAAGCGATCTGTAGTATCTGATGTTTGTATTGTGTAACAAAGTATCTTGGCATGACGGCACTTCGCATAATATGCACATATTGAAGTTGAATCCTATGACACTTGTTTGATTATGTACACATGACTTAGGCGCTTATAGCCTAGCCTTTTCAATTCTTTATTTATTTTTAATCTTTTGGTGCTTTATATGGCTGATACTACCAGTATACACTTCATTTCATTCTACTGTGGATCATTAAAAATGAAAAGTGTCAGTGCCTTGCGCCAAGAATTTTCATGTATGATACTTCTGAAGGGAACCTAAAATTTCTGTGCTCCTAGTTCTGACTTCTGAATGTGCTGTTATATCTAAAAAGTTTACATGTGTACTCTGGAAACAGATGCATGTCTATGAGTCTCTTATTTAGTTTCTTCTACTTTGATGTTCCTGATAGGCTATACACCTCTGGTTCATGCAATTATTGCTGGCACTGTGGACACTTTCCAGTATCTTCTTGATCACGGTGCTAATCCAGATAAACCCGATGGACAAGGGTCTACGCCTCTCCATTTGGCTGCTGCAGGAGGTCTCTCCCTATGTGTACTTATCTTGTTCCTCTGTGTCTTGAAATTCTTTGTTTGTGTGTTCTGGGGTGATGTAATGAAACTTGAAACGGATCATGTTATATACTCCCTCTGTAAACTAATATAAGATCTTTTAGATCACTAAAGTAGTTATTTACAAGATCTTATATTAGTTTACAGAGGGAGTACATTATAAGTAAGAAGGTAGGAAATGCACATGTCCTAATTGGTGTGCATGTGCATAGATATGACAGTGTCATCTGAGCATTTTGAGCTTTTTCTGTGACTAATAAGTTTTTTATTAATTGCTATCTTTTAAGTCTAAAAAACCCATTTATCAATGTGCATGTGTGTATGTATCATGAATTATGTATTCCTTGCCACAAAATGAGCTGCATTACATAAATTCACTATAGGTAAATTCAGACGTGATATAATTTATTGTGTGTCAGACAAAAATAGTAAAATATGAATTTGTTTCAAGCCACTATTCATACTTGTTGTGGGTATTTCACTGACATCTATTCAATTATGTAAATCCAGAAGTTACCTTGTTTATGCCCCTATCAGCTTTAAGATAGCAAATATGAACTTGTTTACAGCCACTATTTGCAGTTACTGTTGCTGGTTATACATTTATAAGTGAGTGATGTCACATTCATATAGTACTTTCTTTGACTAGTTGGTTCTCATTGCAATAATTTTCCTGATGTTTGCAACGTAGTTATTTTGCAGTTACTTCCTAAGGTAAATGAATACATATCCAAATCTTATGTTGCATGAAAAACATAATAAAATGAACCTCTTAACATTGGAGGTGTAGTTCACACTAGATTGTCTTCCGCAGATTTCAATGTTTACATATAGCAAAGGAATCTAGCAAAGAAGTGTGAGGCTATGCACTCCTATTTTCCAGACAACTTGGTACCACGTGGGTTCCTAAATTGTTTAAACACATTGTAGAATTATACTCATTAATCTACTGCCTCTGTTTATTTTTACTTGCGATTTAGGACATTGACACGGTCTTCGACAAACATGTTTGGCCATTAAATTTCATAGCTACTTGTTAGTAAGAGTTCATAAAAGTTTGATTACTTCAAAATATTTTCATGATAAATCCATGGGTCATTTTCATGTGCCAAATCATAATAATTCTTTCTTATCATTTAATCATTTAGGTCATTGACATGGTCTCCGAGAAAAATGTGTGGCTGTTACTTTCCATAACTATTTGTTAGTAAAAGTTCATAAAAAATTGATGACACGAAAGTTCTTGTCATGACAAATCCATGGGTCATTTTGATGTGCTAGATCCTAATAGTTCTTTTTTGCTTATCATTTAGGAGATTGACACGGTCTCTGTCAAACATGTTTGGCCATTACTTCTCATAACTATTTGTTAGTAAAAGTTCATAAAAGTTTTGTTACATGAAAGTATTTTTCATGACAATCCGTGGCCATTTTCATGTGCGAAATCCTAATAAATCTGCAGGTGGAGTAACTATTTTCATCTATACCATCACCTATGGTGCAACTTTCATCTACAAAACCAGGTTGTGTCAATGACAGGTAGGGTCTGGTCCTACATGTCATTGACATAGGCTTGGTGGTATAAATGAAGTGTTTTTTTTAAGTTCACTGCACGCATTCTAGCATGTCATTTATTTGAGAACGGCGGTAGTATTCCAATACAACTAGCTAAGTGAACATATTGCTTTGAAAACTTTGATCCCTAAGGTACATATTGCTTTCACTAACAAAAAGAAAATCACAATAACAGCAGCAGCAGCAGCAATACCAAATAACCTGTTGGATATTATGTATTATGCAAATAATCTATGGAATTTCCACATTGTTATGAATTGAAACCTGCTTTGTATTTCTCATTCAGGAAATTGTGAAATAGTAAAAGCCTTGCTTTCAAAAGGGGTCAATGTTGATTCATTGTGTTATACTGGAACACCACTGCATACGGCTGCTTTCTGTAGGCAGGATGGTGCTATGAAGATTTTGTTGGACCACCATGCAGATGTACGTCACTTGTTTGTGTACCCTTCCTTCTTGGGTTAACAGGGTCCACATTATTACATACATGATTGTTTTGTCTGGTACTACTTTGTCAACTGCCCATATACTAACAAAGATATCTTTATTTCAGTGATAAAAAGATCAAACATGTTTGCCAACATTCATCATGTAAGGGTACTGATTTTCTTAATATTTCTTCTCAGTGTAACAAGATATTCAACACTGTCTATTCACCTCTTATTGCGGCTCTCAATGTTGGCTCTCTCAATGTTAGCCCGCTGAAATGTGTCAAGCTTCTGATTAAGGTATGGTGCATTCATCTCATTTCATTGACATCTTTTGAACTCTTGATAAGTATGACATGAAAAAGGAAGGAGTACAAATGATGGCACGCTTATTTAGAAGGGTCTTTGCAACCTTTTCCATGTTAGGCTGGCGCTGACGTGAAGGGTGTTGGCACTATGTCCCCCTTAATAACTGCTGTCACCAATGGCTTAACTGACTGCTACAAGTGCTTACTGGAGGCTGGTGCAGATCCTGATGTTCGTGATGATGTAAGTTTCAACTTTCACTCCAGCAACATGGAGTGGCTTTTCACACATGGTAATTATATTAAGAAACTAATGCAAAACTGTGTTGTGTTGTTAAGGCTAAGCAATACTTAGTCGTCTATTAATTTCACCCTCAAAGCCTATCTATGAAGTCCATTAATGATTCCGGTTGGTCCTTGGTGACCATGAAGGCATGAATTTACACCATTATTCTTAGATGCACAATCGGTCTGTATGTCATCATACCTGGTGTACCGATTGAAGTGCACACTTTGGTTATATTTTATATTTATCATTTATGAATGTTGTGAATTTGTACAAGATGATGTAGCTGGAGTGACTGACAATAATTTGGTGGAATGATAAGTGAGTTCTTTTTCAGCGTTTGAGGCATTATCTTCTGAAGTTCTAATCAGATGTGTAATTACTGCTTTAAGATGTTGCTGTATTAAAACTGCAGGGGTTTCTTTTTTCTTCTTTATTTGAACCATAGTGTTGAATATCTAAATATATTATCATATACCTTGTGTTCATACTTCATTCCCTGGCTGTGCTTCTGTTATTTTGTATTACCATTCTGCAAATGCTTCAGTGAAACTTATCTTTGTTTTATTCTCAACAGTTTGGCCACCTTCCAATAGAAATTGCTGCATATAACAATAGACGGGAAGATGTTGAGATCCTACTTCCAGTAACTTCACGTACTCCATATGTGCGAGACTGGAGCGTTGATGGGATAATTCGTTGGGTGAAATCAATGCCATCAGTGGAGGTATAACTTGAGGCATCGCTGCCAATATAAGTTGCTTTGTATAGGTTCTTCAGCATGCCCTTAACTTAAAAATAGGTACTTAATCCTTGTGGGAGGATTTGATGTGAAGCTTACCGTGGTATGTGAAAGTAGTTTATTGTGCAGTCATATAAATGAGTGAACTGGATCAATTAAATGTTCAGATCATAAATACTTTGTCTTTTAAAAATCTTCTCATGCCCTTCTGATGTAGCTCATGTAAGTATGTAAGTCTCTTATGTCCTTACCACACATCCTCATTACTTGTGTCAAATGATTTCTTTGCTGTTTCAGAATGACCCCATGAACAAAATGAATCCAGCTGATCTCAAGTTAGAAGGAAGCAAGGCATATAAGAGAAAAGATTATGCTACTGCAGTCAAACTTTACTCTATGGTAAATTATTGCACCATATCTTAGCCTACACTTGTTTTGCTGTTGTATGATAACTAAAACTTTAAATTGAGAGTTGGTGTGCTTTGTATTATTTTGAATCTCTAGTAAGAATTTGGTAACATTAAAGTTTATGTGCCTCCTTTATTTGTTCTTTTGCTGTTTTAATTTTCTTTCTATAAGGATTGCATTTATGTTTAGAAAGTCTATTGATGCAAATTCCCTGCATGGCTGTTACAGAGAACGAATTTCTGCTGTGCCTAAGTACAAACGTTACTAAGTTTTTCTGCATTAGTAACAGAAAACCCAGTAGGATATAAACATGGTAGATTTACTGCAAAATTTCAATTGTAACTCTGGCATCAAGACATCAAATAGTAAATCTGTTAGAAAATAGCAATTTCAATTGTAACTCTGGCATAGAGCCATCAAATAGTATCTGTTATAGAAAATTATCAATGGTCTCTCTTATTATATTGGATTGGATAGAGAGGATCTGGTTTGGATTGACAGGTCTTAATTTCAGCATCCTAGCATGTATCGATTATTTGTTTCTCAAGTAATCAATACCCAGTTTCCACTAGCCCTAGCAATTTTCTTGTGTACGTACCTGACAACAGTGCAGTAGTACATGTGGGTTGTAGCAATAAGTCAGTGTGCTAACTTTTTGTTTGTTTGTTTGTTAATGTAGGCAGCAGACCGCTGCCCTGATGATGCAACACTGTACTCAAATAGGTGCCTTTGTTGGCTTAAGATGGGTGAAGGAGACCAAGCTTTGATGGATGCTGGAGTTTGCAAGATTAGGCGTCCAGGTTGGGCAAAGGCCTGTTACCTGGAAGGATCTGCTCAAATGTTACTGAGGGTACCATTTTCTGCTACTCATGAGTGCATTTGCTTGCTGTGTTACATGCTTTATTTTAGTGATGCAGCAACCTTTATGTGTGCATGCAGGACTATGAGAAGGCGTGTGATGCATTTCTTGATGGGCTCAAACTGGATCCAGCAAATGTTGAAATCGAGAATTCGTTACGGTAGTGTACTTATCCTGGTGTTGATAGTCCTATTCGTACATCTCATGCATCTATTTATTTCATGTTGAAACACTGTGACTTTGTTCAATAGATTAGAACCAGCTAACATAACTCTTTATGCAGTAAACATTTGTGTCCTTTAGATAATTCTGTCCTGTTTGAATCATCTAGAACATCATCAATGCATCTGCATTTCAAACGCTCTAGTAATTGCTGTAATTTGTTATGCAGGGAGGCTGTAAATTGCTTGAAGACATCTCATGCCCCCAAAAAGTTGTAAGAATAGTCAACTATTAGGGGAAAACTTGCTATTCACAGGAGCAGCAAGACTGATGCCAGTTCCATCGGTGCGTGTGCAACGGAACGTTGAGTTTAAAACATCACTTGCTCTTGTAAACTAGGGTTCTTTAATTTTGCCAATGCTCGATTAGGTCGGCCATGAAGAATTACCATGTTTATTGTTTGTGCCTACCATGTTTTGCCTAGAAATGCTGGACATGCATGTGGGTCACATAACATGCACTACGTACGACCTTACTTGGTGCCATTGAATGCTAGTCGATCAGTAGCGAGCGAGATTGCAATGGATGCTAGTTGATATTATATAGCTAGTTGGTTGCATGCCCGCCCACTGGTGTGGTTTAGCCGTTAAATGGAATGTGCATGCAGTGTGGTTGCGCTTTAGGAACACCCGGTGGATATGGATGTGAGGCTGCTTTTGCTATTGAGCTTGGATTCTTGATATTAGTATTGCCGATACTTTTCTACTTTTGAGTATTGGAGCCCTTGTGTTTGTCTGCCTCCTCGAGATGATATCATCATCAGGGGTCTCTAGCGGATACAAGAGCAAATAAATGCATTTCAACAGCTTTCGGAGACATGACACATCACATGAGGTGGTTTGCGTTATGCTTGGCTTGACCTAATTAACAGTCCGGCTGTACCAAGTGCTTGCACAATCAGCATGTGAAATTTGTGATTTTACAGGCAAAATCATGTATTATGATGAACAATAGCACTTCTTCCGTTCCTTTATATAAGGTGTATTTGTTTTTTGAAAAGTCAAAGGTGTGCATGTTTGATCAAGTTTTTAGAAAAATATATCAATATCCACAATACTAAATTTATATATTTTGATCCATCATGAAAAATAGTTTCAAATTTTACCTATTAGATATTGTGGATGTTGATATTTCATTTCTATAATCTTGATCAAACTTTCAAATGGTTGACTTGCATGGAAATTAATACACCTTATATTCCGGAAGCCAAACTAGCATACTTTGCTTGATTTATTATTAGGTTGGAGGGTACAAAACCAAAATCTGTAGATCAGCGAATATTAATTTCACGGAAAATCCAACATGATGTAATGGCTTTCAGTCGTGGCAGGTCTAGGTGACAGAAGATTTATACGGTTTACCTGACCTTTTACAAGCTATTGTGTAAGTGTAATGTGACAAGGTTTGGGAGGGCGACTGAGCAAGGGTATCAAGCTCTAGAATGGAAATGGCGAAAAACAGCGGAGTAATCATTGACTGAACCAAAAACACGTCCCAGGAGATGAATGTGACGCCAAGCAAAAGCACACACCACCATGCACGACCACATGCCGGGCTAAGCCGGCTCACGACCCAGAGGCATGTCTCGCCACTCGCTGATAACTCTAAACCAGGCTCGTGTTTGGCTCACGAGGCCAGACACCATGGCAATGCCTATAAAGAAGAGACAGCAATACTCCTTAGCGGTCCAAATTTAGTAGCGCCAGGACAAAACTCCTGGGAAAATAGATCTTTGGATCTACTGTATATCATTACCAGGACCAACACTCCATACAGGTTGAAACAAAACGATAATTAAGTCCTACACCCATATTTGAGTGTTTTGGCCAAACAGAAACATCCGCACCAATCTCAGATTTGAGAACACCAAGTCAAGAAGTAAAGACCATATTAAGGAGAAAACATAATTTGGCCAAGAGGGCTATGCAGTACAAAGTTGGCTGTTGCATTTGAGCGTCGTGTATTTCGGCCAAGCGTATCTCTTTCCCCCTCCACAAGAAAAGCCCCTTCTCCTCCCATCGCCGCCGCCATCGGCCAGTCCCATCTCTGATGGCCTTTGGGCCATGGGCGTGCGGAGGATCTCGGCCCTGTAGGCGGGAGGGACCACATTCTTGTTAGGTTCAACGTTTTGGTTGGGGCTGTGTGGTCGCGGTGATGTCCATTAGTATTAGGAATAATGTCTTCCACATTCTATTCCCTTTCCGATGGTGCGTGTAGCATCGTCGGCGGGCGTATGGAGGTGTGTCTTCGTCGGTTCTCATGGGATTCGGTCGGTGCCTATTTTCGGTGGATCTGTTTGGATCCGGTCTTCTTTCATCTTCGTTGGGTGTTTACAGGTTTGATCCTTCTGATCTACGACTTTCTTTATCGGCTATGGTTGCTACTTGGTGCACTGGCCTTATGGGGCATTAGCACGACAACTCCCCGACTGTCTACCACAACAAGGTTTGCTCGTCTCCGGTGAGGGAGGGGCGATGACGGCAGCGCGCCTTTGGCTTGCACTAGTGCTTGTAGTCTTTGCTAGGTGGTCCACGGACATGGTTGCAATTTTTATTACCTCTATTGTTCTTTATACTATCATGAACTCATGACTGAAAATGAATAGATTGGAAGGTTTTTCGCAAAAAAAAGAAAGAATTCAAGCAGAAAAAAAAGGTTCAGCCTAAAATTGAGTATGTAGTAACAAATGATCTGTGTCTTTCAACAGTACATACGACATGCTGTAACAACTGATGAGAGGAGCTTCTTAGACAAGACAAGTATAAAACTTCCCTTCTAGTCGAACGGAGGAAAGTGAACATGGCTGGCAATGAAAATGTCTCAAGAAGAATACGGCAGGGGACCTGACAAACCTTTCTTCAGCTGGTCAGTCCAGCTTTTTGTTCTTGAGCTTGTGATAAGATTGATAACCGTATATTATTACTAATGATGCAATGGAAGGACAGAATTATAGCGGAACATTTCCATGCCTAACCAGATGCAGTGATTCATGGCTAAAAATCAGGTGCAACTTGCTGGTCAACAAAGGAATAATCCAATTGATTATTCTCCAAAACGGAAAAGCCCTTGATAAAACCCCAAGTCAATTCTTCAGCTAAGAAAAAAAGAGAGCCATGCATGAGGCAGATCAATTGGCAAATATTTCATACAATGAACTAGAAAGAAGGAATTGTAGCATAACATTTTGATCATTCATTATAAACCAGATGCGATGGACTCATGAGGAAGAAAATAACAAGAAAGTATTTCATTGATTCAGTATTGACAACGCACTAGATAATCATTCATTATAAACCAGATGCGATGGGCTCATGAGGAAAGAAGGTATGTGGAACAAGAGTTTGTTTGATTTGGAATTGAGTAGGAACGACTTCTTTGCAATGAAAAGTGGCAACCAACTTGCCATCCATGTTGATCAGAAATAGCCACTCGTTGACAAGCACGAGCAACTCACCTTCTCCAGGCATGACCACCACATCCCAAACATCATTATGTGCTTCACACAATGCCTTAATCCTAATAATCGGCAATTCAATCTTGTGCTTGAAGGTCCAGATCTCGCTTTCGTAGTCGTCCAACACCCAGATATCAATGAAAGTCGCAGCATAATCACGGCTGGACATGCCGAGCACACCATCCATCTCAAACAGGTCATTGTGGCGAGGGACGACCGGAGCAACTGGAGCATGCAGCTGCCGGAAGGACTCGGTTGTAGTGTCGTCGTGTCGAATACCACTATAGTGTTACTTCCAGTCTCACGTTGCTCTAAGGGCCAATGCAGGCTACCACGTAACAAGACAGGTTCCCCATTGCCGTAACACACTTCATGCGCCTCCCGCTGCCAGCCGATATTCCTCGGCGGCTGGACGGAGCCCAGTGTGAAGATGTAGCAGGCATCATGATCGTTGATTTCCTTATTTCGAAGGTACAGCAGCACGCGGTACTCGCTGGTAGGCTGGTGCACGTACATTCCCAAGACGGTGAAGTGAGAAAGCATTGGCAGGCAGGTGGACTGGCGCGTGGCCGGGTTGCAGATGGAGAAGTATGGGCCAATCATGAATTCATAAGATCGGAGGAGGAGGCCGTCGCAGGAGGCATCCACACGGTACAACATCTTGTCAAGCGGGGCGACGTGTTGGAGCTGGGCGTTGTGGTCGAAGGTTATGATGTCATCATGGTAGAAGGCGAGGGGGAGGGTGGGCTGGTGGTTGTGGTGGGAGAGAAGGAAGTCGCGGGAAGAGGTGGCGCGACGCCAGGCGCTGCAGACGGCGCGGCAGCAGAGGAGGGCTTTGGGAGGCAGACGGACGAGAATCTCCCATATTACCATCTCATCGGGGAGGCCGCGGCTGAGACGTGCCGATACTGCTCTTGCGGCCTCCACCATGGTCACCGGCTGATCGCCGTACGTCCCAGCAGCAGGAGCAAGAGGAGTTTGTGGCGGCGAGCGAAGATGAGGAAGCGGAGGTGGGGGTAGTAATTACGAGCGGACTTGTGCTGGGGTTTAGCCGAAAAGACTACTATATTTGTGAATCACTACGGATTGGTTTACGGGATGAGGTGTCCTCCTCTCCGTCTTGCAAGTTCACAGAGAGTTTTATTTGGGTCTACACATGTCATAGTTATGTCACATCTATTATCATGTCCACTATATTTGTGATCTATTTTTTGTCCCTTCTTGTTGCGTTATTTGTAGGAGTTTAGATGTGACATCCTTAGAAAACATCTAAATGTGAATTAAACAAACTGGTTTTCTTTTCTCTTGTCTTGGAATTGAATCACGCTTGTGGGCCTAGAATCTATATCTATACTTACTAATAAAAGAAATAGGTATTTTTAGTCCGTCATGCTATTTGATAGAAAACATCCTGATGTTTCTCACATTAATCCCGCAGTACATATCAAATGTTTTTTAAAATACTCATATCTTCTAAACCGTAACTCCAAATTTAACATGTTATATATGGAATTTGA